>CM028131.1:1629605000-1632005000 GCA_016271365.2 Neoceratodus forsteri | reverse complement strand
ACATGAACTCCAGGGGCCCACTGGTTAGGATGTTGACCAAGGGCGCGGCTCGTTGGGGCAAGGTCTTCCGTTGGATGCACCACAAGCAGTGCTTACAGTAGCCCTCCATGTCCGGCTTCATCTGCGGCCAATAGAACCTGGCCTGGCAGGCGTCCAAGGTGCAGTCATAGCTTAGGTGCCCATATCATCATCCAGTGACTTGAGGACCACTTCCTGGTAGACACCTGGCAATACCAACTGCTGTCTCGAATGGCCCAAGGAATCTTAGCCCTGCACTGTCTGCATTACCAACCCATCCCGCAGCACCAACTTGTCCCACTCCTTAACCAGCCCCCAAGCCTTGGGATGGGTCCTCCGCACCTGCCAGGGTGACCCCCCCCCCAAAGAGGGCCCGAAGCAGATCTTGGATGCCAGGGTCCACCCTGTGCTCCCGCTGTAAATCTGCCTTACTAGGCTTAGGCAAGGACAAAAGGTCCAGGCCTGCGAAATTCAGATAAGCCGGAGGGATTGCTTCGGGGGGCTCCCAGCACCTCTATGCTCCGGGTGGGACAGTCAGTAGCTTTGCCAGGGGGCCTGGCCTGGGAGCAGAGCACTTGCACCAGAGCCAGTTCGACCCAGATCAGGAGGTTTGGGGTGTCAGGGTGCGGATGGCGAGACAGGGCATCCGCATCCACATTGGTCCACCCTCTCTGATATTCCAGGCTGAAGTTATACATGGAGAGGGCTGACAACCGCCGATGCCCCACAGCGTCCAACTTAGTCATGGTGGTGACATAAGTCAGAGGGTCGTTGTCCGTGCACTTAATAAACGGTACCCCATACAGGTATTCATGGAACTTCTCCGTGACTGCCCATTTTAGTGCCAAGAACTCCAGTTTATGCACCGGGTAGTTCTTCTTGAAGGAGGTCAGACCCCAGCTAGTGAATGCCACAGGGTGTAACCCTTCAGGGTACTTCTGGTACAGGACCGCCCCCAGCCTGGTAAGGCTGGCGTCAGTGTGCAGGACGTAGGGCTTAAGCAGGACCATGAAAGCAAGGACCGGAGCCTCCCCCAATCTCCAGATCTCCTGGAAAGCCTCCTCGTACTACAGTGTCCAACAGGACTCAAAAGGTTCCCCAATGCACAGGTAGTCCTGGCGAGGGGCCTGACCCTTGTTCCTGTTCATAGGTGGATAAACCTGCATCAGGGCATTCAGGGGATGCACTACCAGGGAGTAATCCTTCAAGTACCACCGATAATACCCGCAGAACCCCAAGAAAGATTGCAGGGTGCGCAAGTGGGTGGGCTGGGGCCATGATTTGAGGGCTTCTATTTTAGCTGGGTCGGTCTGTACCCCCTTTTCCGAGACTATATGACCAACATACTTAACCTGTGGCTGGCAGAATTGGCATTTGTCGATGGAGGCCTTCAGGCCAAACTCCTCCAGTCAGTCCAGGACCTTCATCAGCTGAGCCTTGTGTTCTTCCAATGTCCGCCTAAAAATGATAAGGATATCCAGATAGACTATGACCTCCAGCATGTTCATGTCTCCCACAGCCCTTTCCATCAAATTTGGAAGGTGGCCGGGGCTCCAGATATGCCTTGGGGCATACGCTCAAACTGGTAGAATCCCAGTGGGCATATGAAAGTGGTCTTTTCCTTGTCCTCCTTGGCCATGGGTATCTGGTAGTACCCGCTCCGAAGGTCCAGCATGGAGAACCACTTGCTCCTGGACAGGCTTCCCAGTGCGTCTTCCATTCTGGGCACCATGTACTGGTCTGGGCTAGTTCGTTTGTTTAGCGAGCGGTAGTCGATGCACATTCTCACTGCTGTACTCTTCTTGTGAGTCACCACAATGGGGAAAGCATACGGGTTGCGGGACTCCGTGATGACTCTGGCACTCAGCAACTTCATTAGGTGTTTCCACACATCCTCAACATCCTCGGGGGCTAACCTCCATGACCGCTCTCTGAACGGGCAGTCGTCTCTCAGCCGGATGTGGTGCTCTTCCCCTGTGACACATCCCATGTCCCACTCATGCAAAGAGAAGACCTGCCGGGGCTTCACCAACTTGTGGCTCAAGCTCTGTTTATAGGCATCAGAGATTGGGGAGCTTCCAAAATCGAACAAGGATGGGTTTATCTCTTCCTTGGAATCTTCACAGGGGGTGACAGACATAGCCCCATCACACCGAAAGATGGACACCAACGCACAACCTCTCTGGATGGTCACCATTTTTTTTGACTCGTTCTGAACCTTAACCATAACATGCCAGGCTTGGGGACTGTCTGGGATGGGTAGCACCCCCCTCTGAATTAAGAGCCCAGGTGGCGCACCACCCGGGGAAGGGGTGTCGAACATGAGAAACTCCCCCGAGGGGGATCGGTCAAACTGGGTGATTCCTACCACTCAGCCCCTGGGAGGAGAGTCAGTCTCCCCCCTTCAATCGCTGAGCCACTCTGACCCGCCTCCGTTGACTCCTGTGGGATCGCCAGTCACTTCAAGCCCCAACCGCTTCATGGCGGCAGTACCCATTGGGCTTGTGAGCTCACCTTTGCCACCCCGGTCATGACACATCTGGACCAAATGATCGAACACGTTGGCATTGGTCCCAATAAGCACCAGGGTGTCCGACATGCTCTTTGGCTCTGGACAGACCAATGCTAGGGCCTCTGTGGTGGGCTGGGCTTCCCCTATCTTGGTCAGGAAGGATATACTGACTACACAATACCCATTGTAAGGGTAATCCGTGCTGCCAGTACCCCACAGGGACAATCCAGACAGGGGTCATAGAGGGAGGTGGGTGAGGTACTGGTTATAAAAGGGCCTCTGGATGATGGTAACATGGGATTCGCTGTCCAGCAGTGCTGAGCTGGCCACCCCTTCCACCAGAACCTCGGTGTTGGTCTGAGGGCCAATTAGGCCCCTTGGCACGTCCTGGTTGGCAGGTTTATGTGGGTCGGTCCAGAGGGTGAAGCAAGGCCATTTCAGGGGTGAGGGTTGCTCCCTTACCAGACCCATTGAAGTTTTCCTGATTCCGGCACCTCTCAGCTACCAGCTGAGGGGGTTGCCTCTCTACAACAACCCCACCTAATATAGCTGTCCTGCCCATACCTGAAGCAAATCTACCCATCCTAGGGGCCCTCGGGGGCCGGACCACAAAGCCGTATAGCCCGGGGGTGGCCGCTGAGCATCAGGCACCTCTCAGGATGGGAGAAAGAGAGAGAGATTCCATGGCCAGCTGCATTGCCCGTAACAGGTCCTTCATGCCTTGAACCTCTTGCAACACCGCCCCCAGGTCTGGCAACATGACCGGTTCTGGTTGGGCCGACTCCTTGGGCTGTAGTACGGCGCTGGTGTTGGCGAGTGCCCCCCATGGGGGGCCCACTTCCTGCTGCGCCTTCTCCTCCTTGACCTCGTCCAGTAGCTGCTTGAAAGGGGGGGGTCGCTCTTTTGAGCCCGCAGCCCAAGGGCAGCCACGGTTGGGGGGAGTGCACTGCTCCCCTCAGTATTTGCTCCAACTGCATCGCTACCATGGCAAGGGGGTCGTGCCCAGCTTCAGCCAGCTTGTGCACCACAGTCTCAACTCAGGTGATGTACTGGGACAGTTTCTCACCCACCTTCTGACTGGTGCCCCATAGCTGGCTCAGCACTGCCTCTCTCTTTTCAACCACCCCAAAGGTGCTCCGCAAGACATCCAAATAGTCCTGGGGTGTGCAGTGGGGCTGGCTGGCTCATAGGGACCAGATCACGTCTAGCACCATACCCCAGAGACTCTCCAAGACCCACTTGCACTTCTCCTCCAGGCACCCCCAGATCTGGATCATCTGGGCCACCTGGCTACTCTAGGAGTAGAAATCGTCTTCCTCCACGGGCATGGGGAGGGCGCCAAACAAAGTGCGCAATCTCTGATACTGCTCATGGCTCACCCCCAGGTATGGGATCAAACCGCTCGGCAGCCCTATTGGAAGCACCCTCCCGGGGAGCAGAGGCCGGATATCATGCAGAGTCTTCTCCTTCTCCTTGAGCCACTCCTCCACGAGTTTTGAAATCCTCCTGTCGGCGGGGGGCCCCTGCGTCCTCGAGGGGCAGGCCGCTGGCTTACCCATTCTTTAATAGGGTCCAGGTCTCTTTGGACCCCTCTGGGGTGACCTCAGGGAGCACCTCCATGAAGCCCAAACTCTTCCCAGCCTCCAGGGTGATATCCTTACACCCCTAGACCCAGCCAGTCACCACCCTCTGGACCTTCAACCCCCCGCAGGCAGACAAGGCCTCCTCTAATACGTCCTCTTTCCATCACCCCATGGCCATGTTATGCATGAGTAGCATCTTACGGTAGTCTAGCTCCTCAAAGTTGCACCAGTCCTCTACATCCTGGAATGCCATCTCCCTGGTCCTAGTACAAAACTGTCACCCAACTACAGAAGTCAAGGAATACTAAAGGAGTACAACTGAATGTGGGGTAGGGAAGTCAACCACAGTTGTGTTTGGGCAGTCATGGGGTCAAGTCAGTGAATGAATCCCATGTGCCTCCATTATAACCCCCGGCAGTTCCCCACCACCTGGGCTGCCCTCTGGTTCGGGGCTCAGCACTACCTCCCCAAGGGGCCAGGCCTGAGTCCTTACCGGTAGTTTCTGTGGTGCTGTGGTGCCTCCACCTGGGGCCCCTGTGTCATCTCCTGTGGGTAGAACAGGTTAGCACGATTCCCCAGGATAAGTAAGGGTTTTCCCTTGAATGACTGCCCGTGATGACCCACAGTCCCTCCCCACAATGGTTTTAACCACACACAGCAGATGGAAACAGATGAACAATAAATAACCAGTTTATTACCACACACCAATACAAAGGAGGTGGGATCTGTTCCTCTCAGACCTCCTGGTTACAAAACATTCACTTATGCCCACTCCCCCTTCCCCTTAGCTAGCTCTTGTAGGACCCTTTCTTTTGTGAAGGGACACGTGCACACCTCCCTTCCCACTATGTCCATGGTGCTGAGCTGTGGGCCCTGTCCTACCTTCTCCTCGGTAAATACTGAGAAGAAGTATCTATTTAGTATAGATGCTTTTCCTTGGTCCTCCTCCACACACTCCCCCTTATCCCCTTTAATCTTAGCAATACCCCCTTGAGACTTTCTTCTTTCACTAATGTATCTGTAGAAAGTCTTGTCCCCTTCTTTTATCGTTCGTGCTAGTGTTTCCTCGGTTTGGGCCTTTGCCTGCCTTACTGCCTTCCCTGCTTCCCTAAGGGAAGTTTGGTACGCCTCCCTATCTTCGCCCCGCTGCATTTCCTTATATTTCCTGAAGGCCAGCCTTTTGGCTGTGACCTTTTCTGCTACTTTTTTTGAGAACCAATGCGGTTTCCTCCTTTTGCTCTTGCTTTTCTCTCTAACACAGTGGGATGTTGCTTCAAGTACTGTATCCTTAATGTTTACCCACTCTGCCTGTACCCCCTCACCCGTATTTCTTCTTGCCAGGGCCAGCTTAACTCTGTTGGCCATCTTATCAAAGTCAGCTCCTCTAAAGTCCCATATTTTTGCCTTGGAATGGGATGATTTAGTTCTAGTGGCCAAATTAAACCATACCATGTGATGGTCACTAACTCCCAGGTGACCTTCTACCTTGGAGATCTATGATCCTTTCCCGGCTAGTCAGTACTAGATCTAGTATAGCCCTGTCTCTTGTGGGTTGTTGTACCAGTTGTTTGAGGCCCTCCCCCTGCAGGGAATCCACCATGTGTCTAGTTCTAGTGGATGTTCCTGCTGATATTGACATACGAACATACAAAATTTACCAGCAGATAAAGGCCTAGAAGTCTATCAAGTCTGCTCGAATGTGCAGCTAGCACCCCTTATTCTGCAGCTGCCTCCTTCCACCCTTCCCTTCATTAACCTCCCCTTGTCCTGTCCCATCCTTGTTTGAAGCAGTCCACTGTTCTACTGCATACCACTTCAACAGGTAACACATTCCACCCAGCCACCACCCTCTCTGTAAAAAAGTGTCTCCTCATCTCCCTCCTGAACCTTCCTCGCTCCAGTCTCATATCATGGCCCCTGTTGACCCTCCCCTCCCTTACTTTGAACAGCCCCTCTGTACTCGTCTTGTTTATTCCTTTCATGTATTTAAAGGTTTCAATCATGTCACCTGTTTCTCCTCTCCTCCAGTGAGTACATGTTCAACTTCTTCAACCTCCTCTCGTATGATGTCTCCCAGCCCCTTGATCATCTTTGTCGCTCTGCGCTGCACCCCCTCCAGTAACTTAATGTCCCTCTTCAGATACAGACGCCAGTACTGCATGTAGTACTCCAGGTGTGGTCTAATGACCTATACAGTGGCAGAATCACCTCCTCCCTCCTCGGGGATATACCCTTGCAATACAACCCAGCATTTTGTTGGCCTTTGCAGCTGCCTTCCTACATTGTGCTGAGTTGTTCATTGACCTGTAATGAGCACACCCAGATCCTTCTCCTCCTCTGTCTGGGCTAGTTGCACTCCCCTAACTGGTAACTCCTCCTTGGGTTCTTCATCCCAAAATGCAGCACCTTGCACTTTTGGCATTAAAGCCATCACCAGGTGTCTGACCAGGTTTCAAGCTTTGCCAGATCATCCTGCAACCCCTGCCATCCCTTAGGTCATCCACCACCGCCTACCTTGGTATCATCAGCAAACAGACTGATCTTGCTCTTGATGTCTCATGATATGTCTGCAATGAATATCCCAACACCACTGGTCCCAACACTGAGCCCTGTGGAACACCGCTCGTCACTGCCCTTAGGGTGTGAGGCTCCCTACCACCACCACCCTCTGCTGCCTTCCCTGCAGCCAGTTTCCTACCATCTCACCAGCTTTGCACTGCCCTGTGCCTCTAACTTCCTTCCCAGCCTTCCATGTGGCACTGGGTTGAATGCCTGACGAGTCAGATACAGGACATCACTGCATGGCCCTGTCCAGTTGCCTAGTTAGCCAGTCATAGAACTCGACCAGGTTAGTTTGGCAGGATCTGCCACACATGAAGCCATGCTGTCTGCTGTCCTGTAGTCCTTTGGCCTCTAGGAGGGCCACCAGCCTCTCCTTCAGGATAGTCTCCATTAGCTTACCCATGATGGATGTGAGGCTCACTGGTCTGTAGTTTCCTGGTTCATCCTTGGGGCCACTCTTCACTTGACCAATCTACATCTGGCATGTTGAAGTTTCCCATTATCAGAACCTCCCCTTTAGCGGTCATATTTGTATATCTTCTAACAGTAATGTGTCTAGGTCCTCCCCTGGTCTGGAGGCCTGTAGACAACCCCAGTTCATATGGCTGTCCCATTTCCTGTTTCCAGGGTGACCCACAGTTCTTCTGGCTCCTAATGTGTATTCTGAATTTCTGTAGTTTTGATATTTTCATTGACATAAAGGGCCACTCTACCCCCCCCCCCCCCTTTTTTGCACCTCAGTCTCTTCTGAACAGTACATAGCCAGGTACTGAAGTCTCCCAAAAGTCTTTACTAGTGAACCATGTCTTGCTAATGGCTAGTATGTCCAGTTTAGCCTCTGTCATTGTTGCCTGCAGGTCTGGGATCTTGTTTCCCAGACTGCAGGCATTTGTGTACATGATTTTCCATTGGCCAGATTTCAGTGTGTTAGTTGCTGGGCGAGGTCAGGCATTTCCTTTGTACGTTGTATGTGGAGCCAGACCTTTTACCTTACCTAGTGATGCAAATGAACTATAAACATGCTGAACTCCTGTTTGATCACTAGCTGAGGGGGGGAAGGGTGTTCTTCCTGTTCAATGTATCGGGTTTCTTTGGGTTATTCTTACCAAGGTGCATAACCTTGCATTTTGCTTCATTAAATCTCAGTTTGTGAGTTTCTGCCCATAGTTCCAGTTGCTCCAGATCCTTTTAGAGATTCATGGTTGCTGTATTATCATTCACTATTGCCCCTATTTTACTATCATCTGCATATTTACATAACCAGGAATTATCTGAAGTCTGCATAGATGAAATTAATATGTTAAACGGTGTTGGTCCTAACAATGACCCCTGTGGGACCCCACTTGTCACCTCACCTCACCCCCATTCTGAGTAGTGACTCGTAATGCCTACTCTCTGCCTCCTGTTTTCCAACCAAGATTCAATCCATTAAACTAAATTTGAATGTAGCTGTATTTCCTTGAGTATTGTAATTAGTGTTTGATGACATACAGAGCTGAAGGCTCTTGAGTAATCAAGAAATATACTGTAATATCAACTGGAAGGCCCTTGTCAAGTGCTGCGTTTACAAATTCATAGAAATGGAGGTGGGTTGTTAAGCATGAGCACCCCTGTGTAAAACCATGTTGTGTCATATCCCCATGGCCTTATTTCTTAATGTGGTCAGCTATATAGTCCTGCAGTATGCCTTCCAACAGTTTACCTAGAAACAGAATTTGATTGCAGATAAGGACCACGTAGCCCAAGTCTGCCCATTTACCTATCTGATGGATAAGCTGCAGATTCTAGTTAATCAACAGCTTACTTCCTCCTACCACCCGCTAGAATTGCCTTATGCCTGTCTCATGCATTCTTGAATTCTCTCACTGTTCCTGATTCCACAACCTCCTCAGGAAGGCTGTTCCATGCATCCACAACCCTATCTGTGAAAAAATACTTTCTAACATTACCTCTGAGCTGTCCCCCCCTCTAAATTCAAATTGTGCCCCCTTGTTCTTGCACTTCTCTTCTTCTGAAAGATGCTATCCTCTTGTACTTCAATTCCCTTGAGATACTTGAACATTTCTATTATGTCCCCCTTTCCTCAAGGTATACATATTAAGCTGCTTTAGTCTCTCCTCGTATGTCTTCTGGTGCAGACCCTGCACTATTTTGGTTGCCCTCCTCTAAACAGCCTCCACTCTGTCTATGTCTTTGTGGAGATGGGGTCTCCAGAATTGCCCACAGTACTCAAGATGGGGTCTCACTATCAATCAATCAATCAAAATCTTTATTTAATCAGGCGAACATCATTGAGCATAGCTCATTTACAAGATGGACCTGAGTGGTCAAGAAGTGCAAGTGTTATTACATTGACAAGGGTATCATAAACAGTAATACAATGACATGGGTAACAAAAACAGTAATACAATGACATAAGTGCTAGTATATAACAATATACATATGTACAAAGCATTAACACTTTTAATCTGGGAGACAGTAGGCAGTTGGCACATCAGAGTTAATATGTAGATTATAGGACCTAGCAGGCATTTTGAGGGTGAATCTTGGGACTGGGAACTGGAATTTTTCAGCATATAGAAACACGAGCAGAAAAGGGGGTGGATAGGGCAGTGAATTAGGCCTTGTGGAAGCAGTTGCAGAGTTCTGGGAATAGGGTGGTGAATAATCTTTTGAAGGATATTAAAGGTGGGAGGTTATTTAGCTTCATGGTTTTGGGTGAGTTCAAACAATTGCTAGTGAGTGGCTGATAGCAGCCCTCCCAAGCTGGGTGCAGGCAATGGGACCTTAAGAATGATAATTTTGCTGATCCTTAGGTTGTATGGCCTGAAGTGATTTGAGTAAAACAGTCCGAGATATGTAGGTAGGTAGCTTGCCTGATAAGGCTTTGAAAATCAAATTGCAGCATTCCTGTTTCTTCTGTGTTGTAATGATGACCAGTTAACTGCCTTATAAAGGGAACAATGGTGGGTGCTGAAGGGAAGGTCAGTAATGAATCTGATGGACCTGTGGTATAGGGTGTCCAGTTTATTTAAGAGGGGAGGAACAGTGTCCATACAGAAAGTCAGCATAGTCAATGAGGGATAGGAATGAAGCCTGGATTAATCTTTTTGGAGTCTCTGTTGAGGTAGTGCTTTATTCTAAAAATAAACCAAGCCTTTGTCTCAGTTTCTTTAGTAGCTCCTCAATATGTACAGAAAAGTCAAGTTTGTTATCAATCCAGACACCAAGATATTTGAAGTTATCAGCATTATTCTAGCTTGTCTCCAAGTAAGGTGGTTAGTTGTAGGGTGGTAGATGATGGGGTAGTGGCAGGCAACTTTGTGAGAAAAGAGCATAGCTTTTGTTTTTTTGGCATTTAGAAGTAGTTTTTTATCCAGCAAGTTGTGTTGTAGGATGGAGAATTCAGATTGTAGCAGTTCACAGGCTTTAGACAATGAAGGATTGCTAACATATAGCACAGTATCATCAGCAAACAGATGGATGTTTGATTGAGTGAGGTTAGCATCAATATTAATATAGATGGCAAAGAGGATGGGGCCAAGAATAGAGCCTTGCGGTACACCTCTTAGCAGTGGTTTTAAAGTGGATAGGTAGTTTCCATTTTTTACCAGTTGTGGTCTGTCTGATGGATAGCACTTGAACCAATTGAGTGAAGGGAATCCACCCTATTGAACCAAGGAGGTGATCAGTGATTCATGATCCACTGTGTCAAATGCTTTGCTCAAATCCAGGAACACAGCACAGGTACTATTCTTCTTATCCATAGCAGTCTGCCAGTCGGTTACTTTGGCTAGGGCTGAAATGGTGCTGTGCCTTGATCTAAATCCTGATTGTACTGTGTTTAGGAGGTTATTGTTATCCAGGTAGACCCTTAATTGTGAGTTTACTAACTTTTCGAGCATCTTGGACAGAACTGATAGGATGGAAATGGGCCTGTAATTATTGAGATCCATGGGATCACCAGATTTGAGTAAAGGAACTACTTGAGCTGTTTTCCAAGTGGAGGGAATGGATCCAGTGGTGAGGGAAAGATTGAAGAGATGAGTGAGGGGGGCAGATAAGACTTGAGATGCAATCTTGAGGAAGTAGGGGTCCAGGGAGTCTGTACCTGCACTTTTTGAAGTATCCAAGTTGGAGAGGAGATCTTCCACTTCTTTCAATGTTATTGGGTTGAAAGAGAAGGTTGATATAGCCTTTTGGCCCATGGTGGATTGAAGATTCAAGGAAGATCTCAGGAGATTTGCAGGTGAAGAGTCAAATGCTAGTCCAGCTGTGGTGAAGTGGTCATTGAAGGTATTTAGAATTTCTTGTTTATCCGTAATTTCTATGTTATTTAGTAGCAGTTTGCAGGTTAAGGCAGGAGTAGAGTTTGACCCAGATACCTTTATAGTTCCCAGAGCCTGGTAGGGTTATTATAGAGGCATCAATTCAGCTCTATAATAGGCCGCTTTGACAGATCTTATTTGTGTTGTACATGAATTTCTTGCTTTTCTGAAATTTAGCCAATCTATGGAGTCCTTAGTTTTTCTTGCCTTTTTCCATAGTTTGTCTCTGGATAGCAAGGCTGTTTTAAGATCAGTGGTGAACCAGGGCAGGACCTTGCTTTAGTTCTGATATTGGTGAATGGTGCATGAATATTTAGAGCATTAGTGATAATGTCCTTTAAGATCTGGAGACTATTTCCACTGAGGTTGTAAGGTAGAAATCTTGCCAATATATTGTGTTACTCAGGTCATGGAGGTAACCTGGTATGTTGAACTCTTTTTGACCTTTTGGGGACAAATTCAGCAGGGTTGGATGGTTTGGGTGAATATCTTATGCCAGCTATGGGACAATGGTCACTTACATCATTCGGTAGTACTCCTGCATGAGTATATAAGTGAGGCTTATTTACCAACATAATATCCAGGAGTGAGCTGTTGCTGGAATTTTTTAGGTTAACCCTGGTTGGGTCTTTTATTAGCTGTGTAAAGCCATAGGTGTCACAGAATGTTACCAATGGAGCAGATGCATTAGATAGCCAGTTTAAATTCAAATCACCAAGGATGATGGTATCTTCAGGGCCTAGATTGGTTATTGACCCCAGGTGAGATAGTAATTTGAGGCCTGCTGAGGGGTCTATAGAGCCAATCAATTTAAATGGAGACAAGTTTGAAGGATATTTTGATTGATAAACATTCAAATTCCTTTGGTTGGATGTGATGATGAGGCAGGTAGCAGAGATGGTGTCCTTAATGTATGCCACCCACCACCCTGGAAGGCGATCTGCTCTGAAGAGCTGATAGTTAGTAAGGTTTACAACACTGTCTTTGGTCGATGGTCTGAGCCAAGATTCAGAGATGACCAGAAAGTCAGGCAGGGTATGTGCCACCCAGGCCTGTATTACGGAGAATTTTTTTAAGGCTGCAGGCATTGATATATAGGAAACTTAGGCCATTTATAGAGGATAAATCAGCAGGAAAAAAATACTTTCAATGGGGAATAGGATTTATTTCAATGGTACCAAAACAGATCAGAAGGTAGAAGATTAATTTGAGGAGGACGCAAGGGACAAGGATAGTGAGTGGTCAGGCGTTTCCTCCTAATCCTGGATGCCTGCTGTGAGCTGAGTGATGGTCCTGATATATGGATGCAAAATTTTATAGCATAATATTTTAATGGACAGGCATAGTGGATTAATAAAAGCCATGATACAAGTAGGGTGCCAGGGCTGTGCTGAATTGATAGGGTGGCCTTATGTAGGATATCCCAGAGGTTGCATTGCAAATGTGGTTCAGGATGAATAAAGGAATCCGTGGTTGGCCCTTGTGGATGGTAGAGATGGGCAGGTCGTAGTAACTGAGTTATTTATCTTGACACTGGGTATAGCATTGATATCATAAGGGATTGGGTGAGATATAAGGCTCAGGGCAAAAGGGAGCAAAGTAGCATTATGGAGGTTAGGTATGGGTTAAGGGAGGAAGGGAAGGATGTGGGTGTGGATTAAGAAATGGCGGAGAAAGTGTATAAAAGTAATCAACCAAGAGGGGAGGGGGCGGGCAAAAATTTTGCGGCTTTGCCATTACCTTCTGCCTGCTTCTCGGCCTCCTGGAACAACAGTGGCTACAGGTGCCTTGGAAGCCCCGGCGTCTCGGAGCCCCTCTGCTCTTTGGATCTCGTGGGCTGCGCCTTCTACAAGGTGGGGGACAGAGGAGAAGGCAGTCAGTAAAGTACCTTTATTGCAGTAATCTGCAACAAGGTGCTAAAACTTGAGATCTGCACAACAATAGACTGGGAGGGTATGGGGGGTTAGGCGCCTAAGCGTCTAGCCCACAACAATTCAAAAGACTGTCACATAATTTTAACATAGAAAAACAGCCCATAAACCAGGCACAAAGTAAGAAAACAGCACTTTTTAGGAATTTCAAAATAAATTACAGAAAAGCAGAAATCCCAGCCAGAATAGTGCAGCAAACCCCAGTTTAAGTCTATGGGGAAGGCGCACCAATCGGAAGCAAGGCACAGTCTGCGGTCGCTTTCCGATTGGTTTGCGGCTTTGCCCGTACCTTCTGCCTGCTTCTCCCGGCCTCCTGGAACCCTTGGTCGGCTGCACAGGTGCCGCCGACCCGCCGGCGTCTCGGAGCCCCTCCGCTCTTGGGATCTCGAGGGCTGCGCCTTCTTCTGCCTGCTTCTCCCGGCCTCCTGGAACCCTTGAAACTAACTGTCTCTAACTGTCTAACTCACTAACTGTCTGTACAGAGGGATAACAACTTCCTGTTTTCTACTGTTGATGGCTCTCCCTGTGCATCCCAGTATCCCCCCAGCCCTCCCTACTGCCTTCCTACATTGCTTGCCCACCCTTAGGTCATCTGATATAATTACTCCTAGGTCTGTTTCAATTGTTGTTGTTGTTATTAACTCACCCCCATTGTGTACTCTTCCCCTGGGTTTTTGTTTCCCAGATGCATTACCATGCACTTCTTTGCACTGAATCTGAGCTGCCACATATTTGACAGTTCCTCCAACCTTGCCAAGTCCCTTTTCATCCTTTCCACCCCACCTTGTGTATCAACTCTGTTGCATATGTTTGTGTCATCTGCAAAGAGATATACCTTTCCTTCCAGGTGCTCTCCAATGTCACTTATAAAGACATTAAAGAGGACTGGTCCCAGTACTGACCCCTGCGGTATCCCACTAGTTACCCTCCTTTCTTCACTGTGGACTCCGTTTACTATTACCCTTTACGTCCTGTTGTCCAGTCAGTTGTTCATCCAGGCTACCACCTTGGGACCCACTTCAAGGCTGGCTAACTTGTATATTAATCTTTTGTGTGAGACTGTGTCAAATGACTTGCTAAAATCTAAGTAGGCCATATCCACAGCCCCTCCCTGGTCTACTACTTTGGTCACCTGGTCAAAGAAATCTATTAGGTTCGTCTGACATGACCTTCCTGCTGTGAAACCATCCTGCCTTGGGTCCTCTGCCCCATTGGCCTCTAGGTGCTCAACAATTCTTTCCTTCAAAAGTGATTCCATCATTTTCCCTACCACTGAAGTCAAACTAACTGGTCTGTAGTTTCCTGCCTCTGCCCTGCTCCCACTTTTATAAAGTGGAATCACATTTACCCTCCTCCAGTCTTCGGGTACCACCCCATCCTCCCATGATTTGTTAAAGAGAGTAGGCAGTGGTGTTACTAATTCTACCCTTAGTTCTTGTAGAATTCTTGGGTGAATCCCATCAGACCCAATTGCTTTGTCCACCCTCAGTTTCAAGACTTCTTTCAAAACCCTTTCTTCTGTGAATGGATGGGTATCGACCCCCTTATTCAGAGTTTTTCTCTTGTTTGGTTTAGGTACCTCCCCCTCCTCTTCCATTGTGAATACTGAGCAGAAATATTCGTTCAGTATCCATGCTATTTCACTGTTACCCTCTGCCCATAGTCTCTCCCCTTATTAAGTCTCTGTATCCCTCCCTCCCTTGGTCTGTCTTCACTCCCTAATGTACCTATAAAAGGTTTTATCCCCCTTATTAACAGAGTTGGCTATCTTTTCCTCAGTCTGTGCCTTTGCTATTCTGACTACCTTCCCTGTCTCCTTCTGCTTTAACTGATAAAGTTCTCTGTCCTGCTCCTTCTGTGTTTCCTTATATTTCCTGAATGCTATCCTTTTTTCCTTAACCGTCCCTGCCACCTCTTTTGAGAACCATAGTGTTTTTTCCTTCATTTTGTTTTGTTGATTTGCTTTACACAAAGGCTTGTTGCCTTTGTGATGGCTGATTTGATTATTCCCCATTGTTCCTCCACCCCTCCTTCTTGCCCATTTGCTAGTGCTTCTCTGAGGCACTCTCTCATTTTCTGAAAGTCAGCCTTCCTAAAGTCCAGTACTCTTGTTTTTGTATGGCTTGGCTCTATGGCTGTGTTTATTGTGAACCACACTGTTTGGTGGTCACTTGTTCCCAGATGGCTACCCACTTCTAAATCTGAGATCCTTTCCCTTTCCCTTTCCCCATTTGAGAGTACCAGGTCTAAGATTGCTCCCTCCCGAGTGGGTTCCAACACTAGCTGTCTAAGGCATGCCCCCTGTAGGGCATCAAGAATAGCCCTGCTCTTGGATGTGCCTGCAGCAAAGGTACTCCAGTTAATATCTGGCATATTCAGGTCCCCCATCAACAATATCTCCCCTTTTTCTGCCATTTTAAGGATGCCTTCTATCATTTCCTTGTCCGTTTACTCCCCCTGAGATGGGGGTCTGTACACAACCCCCATGCAGATTGTGGTGCCATTTCCTGTCTCCAGGGTGACCCATAGTGACTCATCAATTTCCTGTTTACTCTTTAGTTCTGTTGCTTTGATCACTTCCCTTATATAGAGAGCTCCTCCTCCTCCTCCTCTTTTACCCACCCTGTTCCTCCTGTAGACTGTGTATCCTGGTATGTTGACATCCTAGTCATGGTTCTCTGTGTACCATGTTTCAGTGACTGACACTCTTCCATCAAGGCCACTAGTTCAGGGAGCTTGTTGCACAGACTGCAGGCATCAGTACTCATCACCTTCCATTTATTTTTTATGGCCTTACCCCTTTTAGCCCCATCCCTGTCCTTACTGCCTTTTTCTGCATTTACCCCTGTCCTGCTCTCTACTGACTTCTCTACCGACTTCTCTACCTTGGTGTTTACCTCTCTAACTGCTGTGTTTTTTTTTACCAATTATTTTACCAGGTGAGACACACTAAGCTGAAAGCTTGTTTGCAGGTGCAACCTGGGAGCACGAGGAAGTTAAGTGACTTGCTCAGGGTCACACAGTATGCAAGAGGGGGCTGTGGGATTCAAACCCAGGTCTCCAGATTTGCAGCTCATAGCCTTAAACCACTGCACCATACTGCCTCCTTTTGTAGGGGGAGGCTGAAATGTCCCTGCTCCTTTTCAGTGCCTCTGCCCTTGGCTTGTTTAAATGCTTGCCAATGAAGCATTTTAAACCTGTCACCTAGGATCCTGGCCCCCCCCCCCCGACAGATGCAGACCATCGCGCCATTATAAGCCTACATCCCTCCAGGTGGCTCCCCAGTCCCCAGTGAAGCAAAAACCCTTAGTTCCACACCAGTTTTTCAACCATTCATTGAATCCAATGGTGCAGAATACCCTAGCATCATCCTTGCCATAGACAGGCAGCACCTCCGAGAAGGATACTGTACATGCTACTTGTCTAAGTCCAACTCCACAAACTCCTCTTGCACTGCTGTGATCCCATTCACAGCAAGGTCATTTGTCCCTAGGTGGATAATGACATCCAGCTCCCTCCCTCGTGCAGCTGCTCTTGTGATCCTGAGGATTCGCTTCCTGTCCCTCCAA
The DNA here is from genome assembly GCA_016271365.2 of Neoceratodus forsteri. Classification (NCBI taxonomy): domain Eukaryota; kingdom Metazoa; phylum Chordata; order Ceratodontiformes; family Ceratodontidae; genus Neoceratodus; species Neoceratodus forsteri. Next base: position 1,631,988,497 of record CM028131.1, on the reverse strand, counting down.
GCCGTGGCACCAGGCAGGTACCTTACCTCCTTATCCCCTTCTTCCCCCACTTCTAACCCCCCAATGATTAAGTCCTCCACCAGGAGTTGTTTCCTTCCCCTGTAGGGTCCCGTGCCACCCTCCTGTGGGTCTCCTTTGTGGAGGATCCCAGCATCCTCCTTGGTCTCCACTGCAGGTGCCTCCATAGAGGACCCACTTTTTGCCAGAACAGCATATGAATTGTGGAGAGGTACAGCTGGAGGGATGCACCTCTGTTCCACCACCCTCTCCCTCCCTGAGCCCACCTTAGTCCAACTGCTCCTCTTTCTTGGCAACCTCTGCGGTAATGGTGGTGGCCCTGGTGGTCCCTGGGTGGGGGAAGAGGTTTCACGAATCCTAGCCAGGTCAGCCTGGAGATGGGCAACCTGCTCCCTCAGACCAGAGAGGTGCCTGCAAACAGGGCAGCATTGCAGCCTCCAGAATGTCTCCCAGAACACTACTGCCCCACAGCCACTGCACTGCACCACTCCTATCTTGACTTATTTTGTGTCCCCTCTCCTGTTGCTTTGTATGCTTACTGTCTCCTCCCCCTGTGTATTTTTACACTTACTTTCCTACTGCCTATGTGCCCTTACAACTCTCGTCCTCCTGTACTGCGACAGGAACTTCCTGTAGTCTTCAATAGTCTCCTTTTTCGATGCTTGGATTCAGACCTCCAGCAGTTGGGGGGAGAGAATTATTTTTTAGGTTCTTTCAAGGTTGATGAAACTAACATGTCTCAGTGATCCTTCCCTTCCTACTGCCAAACAGGAAGTTCCTGTTGTCAGTCAAATCCAGTGGCTATAAAAGTAGAACTGGCTTAGGGTGGGAAGGAGGGAAATTAGTAAAAAAATCTGTAGTTCTAGACTGATGTTTCTTGCTCTGAAACCGAAGTTCTCCTCTGTCAAAAACAGCAGAAAGTTTTAATTGGAGACACCTGCTTTTGTACTCCTAAGCTTCTAAACCACACCCCAATCAGCTTCACCCTCTGCTCCTGACTCAGTAAATTAAGCTGATACAGCCCCCTTCCTCAGAAAAACACACAGTGACTCTTTTTTTTACTTAAATGAGACTCCCTTCTTCTAATAAAGTATCGGTTTGCTTAATCCAAACATGTACTGACTCCTGCTGAGATAGAAGTGATTTATCAGCAAACAATCTGTAGTTCTAGACTGCTGTTTCTTGCTCTGAAACCAAAGTTCTCTGTCAAAAACAGCAGCAATGGATGGAGGTTAGACTTTCTGGGTGGTCATTTTGAAGCTCCTGTCTAGTCCCTTTTTTGAAAATGAGGGTGATTGTGGCCTACTTCCACTCAATTAGTGTGTTTCCCTCACTGACTGATACAGGAAACATTTTGCAATTGTACCTATGAGTTCCTCTGATAGTTCTATAAGTATTTTGGGATGTATTCCATTGGGACCAGCTGAGTTATTGGGCTTTATTTTTTTTTATTTTCAATCGAAAAATAGACTCTCCGCTACTTCACTCAATTTTGTAAGGTAGTGCAACCTAAAAACATATAACTATCTAAACCTTGCACAAGGTGCACCCACCTATTCAGTTCATCCACACTCCTTTTAAACTCCAGGTACTTTCCATATGAGGCTCCAGTACTGTGGAGTCTAGTACTGGTACATGATTTTGAATACACTAGTCTATCTTCTGTTTTAAGATGTCCCAAGTCTGCTGCAATCCCTTGTCTCTTAACTCATGTTGCCAGTCCCATCCACTGAGATAATTTCTCATTGCTGCAAAGTCTGCTTCATGGTAACATTTTATGTTATTCCTTTGACTGTTTGGCACTGATGTTTTAAATTAAATGCTATCATGTTGTGGTCACAGTCTGACTGGGGCTCCAAAAGTGTTAAATCTTCTATACTGGACCTGCTCTTTGTGCCCCCTTGATTGTTTATGTACATCACCATGACAGCATTGTCTGATCATATTATCATAACTCTTGACTGCACCTGATCTTGAAAAATGAAGGAGAGCGAGGCACACAGCTCTCGTCTCCAGGACGTTGATGCGTAGGTGCTGTTCCTGTGCAAACCAAGCCCCCTGAATGGGAATGTGGTCCAGCACTGCCCTCAGCCCGACAGACTTGCATTGGTTGTCAGAAGTAACTGTAGAAGGATTTCCAAGGGAGACCCTTTGCTCAGATTCTCTAAACTTATCCACCAACACTGGGACTGCCATAGGAGAGGGGACATTGGGATCTTGGCCTGATATTCCTCCAAGGTTGGATTCCAGGCTGACAGAAACTTGATCTGGAGGGGTCACATGTAAAGGCAAGCCCATGGAACTAGCTCTGTTGTAGTCATCATGAGGACCAGAATCCACAGTAGATTGTGAGCTGTAGCCAATGACTGGCTCCTCAGTCACCGAACCTCACTCAACAAGGTCTTATTCCTGAATGATGAGAGGAAGACATTCCTCTCTTCTGTCTTGAACACTGCTCCCAGGTGCTCTAGGGTCTGTGATGGCTTGGAAGAGCTTTTCTCCTGATTTACTGTCCAGTTGTGGGACTCCACAACCTCCAGAGTCCTGGTCTCTGATTTCCTTGCCAGTGGAGTAGATGGCGCTCAAATGAGCAAGTTATTCAGGTGGGATAGACACGATGTCCTTCCTGTCAGAGATGAGCCACCAGGACTATAAGCACCTTCAAGAACACTCTGGGTGCTGTTGCCAACCCAAATGGGAACGCCCTGTACTGAAAGTGTTGCCCCAGGACCGTGAACCTCAGGAATCTCTGATGAAACTGCCGGATGGGAATGTGGAGATACCTGTATGCATCCCTCAGGTCTAGGGGTGCCAGATAATCCCCCAGCTCAACAACTTGGATGATTGATCTTAAGAACTCCATCTTGAAGGTCATGTGGTGAACAAATTCATTTAGGTGTTTCAGATCCAGAATAGGTTTGAAACCCCCGACTTCTTGGGAACCACAAAATAAATTGAGTAGTCCTGTCCTTGTTCACCAAGAGGCACCAGAACAATTGCCCCAATCTGTCTGAGGTGATTCAGTGTCTGCGACACCACTTACCTCTTCTCAAGGTCCTTTGGTACAGGGGATGGCAGAAAATGTCCCTTTGAGGGAATGGTTGAAAACTTTATTGCATAACCTAATGCCAGACTCTCCAGAACCCAAACATCTGATGTTGTCATAGCCCATCTTGTGTAAAAATGATGAAGTTACCCACCACAGGAAGGGGAACAGAGATGGGCCCATGTACCCTCATTGCAAGGAGCCACCTCTTTGCCCTGGGCCTCCGTTGCATCTTCAGGCAAGGGCTCCTCTGCCACTATTGCTCTTGAATCCAGAATAGGCTCCTTTACTCCTTTGGTTCCCAAAGTTTTGAATGGGAAGAAAATGCCCTCCATACTGCCTCTGTCTGCTTCCTTGACTTTTTGAGGTTGAGACAGCCTTTTGCTGTTGTTTTGACACCTGAAGGTGGCTCTTGTTATCCTGGATATCCTTCAAAATGTTATCCAAGCTTGACTCAAACAATAAGCCTCCCACAAAGGATAAGTTAAACAACTTGGACATCGACACCTGGTCAGTGACCCAGTGCTGAAGCCATGCCCCTCGCATGGCAGACACAATGTGATAAGCAGCGTGAGCTGTCATGTGTATTTTCTCCATTATGGCATCCCCTAGAAAAGTGGAGGCATGGATATTAACTGAAAAATGCTCGCCCCTCAGAATCCAGGGGAACAAAGCTTCCCAGCATCTTAACCCACAAGTTTACAGCTCCCACAGCAATAAAGGAGGCAAAGGAGGTGCAGAGGTTTGCGCTGTTGGAGGCAAAGGCTCTTCTGCATGCACTCATTTGTCAGGCAAATCCGATAAGGTCGAAGACCCTTCAACTGGGATAATAGTATGCCTTACAGAATTATGTATAGCTTTACTAGCCCGGGAGGGGTTTACCACTTGTGGGTATTTTCCTCCAGAAGGAGGAAGCACCATACCTTGAGTTTTGGCAGATATTTTCTTTGGTCCACACCTGCCCATTCTAGTTCAATAATCTGGTCACAGTGAATAAAGTTTGGAAAACACTTTGAAGTGAAGGAAGATGCGGACAGGATAGGATTTACATCTAACGCCCCCATGGATTGCACCTCCTTCAGCTGTAATGTTCTACAAGCCTCAGTTATCAGATAGGACAAGGATTTGGTATCAAACAGGGGAAGGCTAGGAATCTTCTCTTCGGCTCCGTCCACTTCCCCTTCTCCTTCTCTGAGGGTTTGTCCTCATCATCATCAGGTAACTTCTTTAGGTCAGGATTTTCCCCAAGATCCCCAACATCCTCATCCTGACTTTCTGTATGGTCAGGGTTTGGGTCTTCCTGCAGATCCATATTAGCAGACTTGTCCTGCTGTGGCACACCTGGATCTGCTTGAGTGGGGCTCCCCCTGACCTGAAGGGCCCAGCTTGGGGTTGGGTGTGTCTGAAGGGATGTTCTGCAGAACATTGGGGCTCAAACGTTCTCCTAAGAGTAACAGCAAAGGCTTATGCAATTCTGCTTTGCCACTGCCAGCTGGTACACCAGGTGCACCCCCCGAGCTTGGAGTTTCAACTTGGGGGGGGGGGGACTGTAAGAGACATATTAGCTTCAGTAACACAAAGGGGGATTAGGAACCCAGTGAAGAAGGTCGCATTACCCTTTTGCAGGTCTTACATTGTTTGAACACTTGAGGTCTCCGATAAGCCATGGTGCCCAAAACAAATGACTGAAACCAAAGAAACTGTCTGGAGGAGCTGTTGAAAACACTAGTCCAACAGATGCTACATATATGAAAATGAAAGAAGGCTGTCGTGATCACCACTTCCCTCTTGGGAAAAACACATAGGCAGAAACATTCCTATCAGCATACAAAATCCAAAGGCCAAAGTAGGAATGATCACGCTCAGCCAGCAGTGCTGAGCTGACAGGAAAACACAGCTGCTGCATCTAGCACTTACAGTGCGTGACATCACAACGTTGTGCATGATGTCAGCACATGGAGGGGGGCGCGCCTAAGCACAGACACGTAAAATAGGTGTGCTGAGCTTGGATAAAAGCACAGTGCAAGCCCAATGGACAGGGTTAAAAAAAAAAATGTTAGGAAGCCACGCAGTTCCAGACATCTGTTAAGGATTGCCAGAAAAGCTGTGTTAACAGCTACCCCTGAAAACTGCCTTACAGGTTGAGATATATATATATTTTTTTTTTAACAGAGTCTCTGTCTTTTGTTGTTTTTTTCTGGTGAATATAAAACAGCACACCCAGTTCAGGCAGAAAGAAAATGGAAGTAACCCTCATCTGTGAGCAGTAAGAAAGTACCTGCTATTAAAGCAACAATATAAACTCACAGACAACCTATGGTCCTTGGGGAAAGGAGGGGGGACTAATGCCACACTAGAAGGAAGAAAGGAAGGGAAAAACAGGGGACGCCCTAAAAACCTAGACCCTGACAAGAACCTCAAGAACAGGTGCTTACCTGAGGCACCGTGACAGAAGGGAAATCAGAGACCTGCTAAAATAAACACTGCTGACTAGTGTGGGAGACATGGCCCCCAGTCCAAGCACAAACAGGCATGGAAATGGGGAAAAAGAAGGCATATTAGCCAATTTGAAAGCCGCAGGTTTTTTTTTTATATTCTACTTATTAACTCCAGTAAACTGGGCGTCCTTCCAGGGTACTTATTGGGCTAGGGCCTCTAACTCCCTGCTTGAACCCACCCCATGCCGTGGAACTTCTCCACCCGCACTGCCCAGACCAGACCTCAGCCCCAATATAGCTAGGGTCCGTGCAGCCTACGGGTTGGCGCCTGGGAAGATCCTGACAAGCTGGGAAAGTAGTGGGATGTGAGCCGTGCCTCGGAAGTCCCCATCATCTCCACAGTCCCTCCAGAGGAGATTTTTCTGCTTGTGGTTTCTTGTGCTGTCCCCCTGCCCCTTGCGAGGTGCACGTCCGACGGTCTGGCGCACGGCAACCATGCCAGTGTCGGCCCCACTGCTACGTGCGTGCCTGGCCTGCTGCAGTGCTCCTGGTCTCCACCGGGGGCTGCTAACAGGTTGGGACATCCCACCCCTGCTTCCTCAGGGAGGAGAGCATCACAAGGGCACTCATCCTCAACCCTCCCCTGCCGACCCCCAGCGCCCGAGCTCACTCCCGAACCCGGGCTGCCGGCATGGCATGAGGTGTGGCATCCAGCACCTCAACCCTCAACGCCACTGGGCCGGCTTGAAAGCCACAGCTTAACAGGCATGATATTAAGTTTATGGGTGCTCCCTGTCACCAAGTAGCCCCTGCCTGTTCTGCAGAATCACAGACACAAAAGGTAAAAACTGAAGTAAAAGGTTTTTTTATTCAAAGAAATTCCTGCGCTGTTTCCCCTATAGTGGCTCAGCAAAGACTGGAGAGTTGCTGCTGTCCAGAATGTTCATGTGCCCAACATTTTAGCCTTGAGTTGTACCATTTCCCCTAGTAGGGGTGCACATTACCCATTTGTTATGAATACCCATTGACAGTGTGGAGCGCTACAGAAAATCCCACATCCAGGATACAGTGCTGACAGCATGGAAAGTCACCTTGCTATTGCCAGTCCACAAAGGTGGTGCCAAAGAGCCGGTCAAAAATTATGGACTCGTTTCCCTCCTTAGCCCTCTCTGGCCAAGATCCAGAAGAGGCTGATTTTCAATCAGCTTAAAAACACCACTTTGACACCCATGACATCTTAAATGCTGCTCAACATGGCTTCAGATCCAACCATGGCATAGACACTGCACTGGTCTGGCTGACCACTGATATCTTCAGTGCAATGGACTCTGGCTTTGCAACACATGCCATCCTTGTTGACTTAACTAAGGCGTTTGACATAGTTAACCATGACATCCTCCCCACAAAACTAAGCATGCTGGGCCTTCATGAGCTTTCCTGTCTCTAGTTTAAAGACTATCTGCTGGGCAGGAAGCAGTTGGTAAAATGGAGAGACTGCTTATCCCCCCCAAGACCAGTTACAGATGGATACCCTAGGATGTGAAACTTGGCCCTTTGCTCTTGTGTCTATTTGTAAATGACCTACCTGGAAACTGTGGTGGGGCCAAATTGCTCCTTTATGCAGATGACACTGTACTGTACTGAAGTCATTCTGATGGCCTTCTTTAAGTTTAGGGTTGGAGGAGGACATCAAACAACTTGAAAAATGGTTCAGAAGGAACAAACCAAAGCAATGTTGTTTGGAACTAGGAGGCTGGATGCAGACTGAAGAAATCTGTTAAAACTTTGTTCAGTGTCTGGCATCCAGACTGAAGTGGTAAATGTCCTAAAATACCTTGGTGTCAGCATCAACCAAGAATTAAGCTTCAGGCCCCATATCAATTACCTGTCGAAAGCTGTCCACCAAAGGACTGGGTTAATGTTCCGTCTTGGGGCCTACCCAACCCAGACAGCACGGCTAACCATCACTAACAGTATCCTGCTACCCTGGTTACTATATAGGGCTCCAGTACTTCAATCAGTGAAGGTAACAGAACTCAGCAGATTTACAATATTGTATAACAAGATTTGGTGGTTTACTGATGGTGTCTCCAGTAGGAAGCATCACTGCAGAGTTTTCTCCCTACTAAAGTGGCCTTCTTTTGAAAGTATGCTGGAATTTCCCCTCTCTGTGCCTTACGTGCAAATTAGTGTTTGGTACCCCTCCTCCCTAAATCCTAAGCCACAGTGGAGAAAGAACAGTTATGTAAGAACTTAACAGTAGATGTTCGAGAGAATCTCTTGCAGTGCAGATCACACCTTTGGAACTGTAGCCATCGGGCACTAGGACCACATGGAAACATTTTTGCCAGCAGTCTAACTAGGGCTGCCCATGATGACATCATCACATCAACGTCCTCCCTGTATAGCCATGGGCAGCCCGATGCCTTCCTTAGTTCCCCCACTGGAGACCATCCACTGAGGACGCACTCCCGAAGGAACCGAGGGACAGCCAGAGAGATATGCCAGAAGGAGCAGGGAAGGCAGGAGGATTACCATCCTGGAAAAGAGAGGACAGGAAAGGAGGAACTCAGAAGCAAGGGGGAAGGAGGGTGGGACGGCATGACCTGCTGCAAGAGAGTCTCTTGAAGATCTACTGTTACGGTAAGTTCTTACATAACTGTTCTGTCTTCTTCGAGGATATCTCTTACAGGGGTCACACCTTAGGAACAAATCCCAAGCAGTACTGCGGAGGAGAACAGTCTGGGTGGCTGGAAGGCAACGGTCTACGAAAGGAGGCTCTGTAACACTGCTAGGCCAAAACGTCCCCTCCTTCTCGAGGCGATGTCCAGACTGTAGTGCCTTGTGAAAGTGTGGACAGTACTCTAAGTTGCAGCAGCACAGATCTCAGCTGCTGAAACCCCTCTGAAATGGCAACGGAAGTGGCCATACCTCTGGGAGAGTGGCCACTAACAGCCCCAGGAAGTTCCTTACTGTACTTCTTATAACAGAAAACAATACAGTTGGCCAACCATCTGGACAGACACTGTTTAGAAACTGGTACGCTCTCTTTCCCAGGGGCAAAAGAAACAGCTGCGAGCACTTCCTGCAGTCCTTCATGTGATGAACATAATATCTGAGTATTCTATGTACATCTAAAGTATGGGACAAAGCTTCCCCTGGATTGGCATCCTCCGGATGATTAACAGGTAGGGGGATAGTCTGGTTCAAAGTAAACTCAGACACCACCTTTGGCAAAAACTTAGGGTTAGTATGCAAAGTCTTTGTGAAAAATCAAATAAGGCTTCTCATACGTAAGTGTCTGCAGCTCAGAAATGCTAAGAGCAGAGGTAATAGCACTAAAAATAACACTTTCCATGAAAGAAAGCATAGCTTACAAGTCACAGCAGGCTTAAAAGGAGCCAAAGTAAGTTTCTCCAAAACAAAATTAAAGTCCCAGGCTAAGACTGAATTACAGATGGGCGGCTTCAAGTGCAGGATGCCTCTCAGAAAGGTATGGGCCATGTCTTACTGGGCTACTGTACGACCTTCAGCGAGCACATGGAAGGCTGATATGGCGGATAGGTGCACCTTTAATGAAGAGTATGTCAATCCAGCATCTGACAAGGACAGCAAGTACTCTAGAATCTGGTTTACCGGGCAAGTGAAGGGGTTCAGGTGATTGGAAGCCACCCACAAAACAAGACGCTTCCATTTCACGGTATAAGTCACCCTGGTAGAAGGCTTTCTTTTTTTTATTATTTCTTTTTTTATTAAAAGAGACAGTAGATTACATAGTGAATTGTCACCATCTTACTACAGAAGTAGGTTACATTTACTCTGGTACTTTAAACAAGTAGATGAATGATCTAGCCAACTTAATATCATACACCATTTGAAGGTAAGCGTTTCTTCACTTATTTTAACTCTTCCTTGCAAGGCAGGCAGCTGACCTCTCTCTATTTGGTAACATGATCCCTATCCATCCATCCCCCCTCTCTCTCCTGGTAGAAGGCTTTCTGGTGGCCATCAGGATGTCAGCCACTTTAGGGGAGATGCCAAACCTGGCCATGGCTACATCTTAAGGAGCTAGGCATGCAGGTGAAGGGACTGGAGGTTTAGATGGACAAAGGTTCCCTGTTCCTGTGACAGCAAGCCTGGGAACAGGGTAAGGAACACCGGAGGCTCCACTGCTAACCGTTGCAGCAGTGGAAACCAAATCTGCCGAGGCCAAAAGGGGCCACCAGAATCAAGGTGGCATCCTCCATTTGGAGCTTCATTAGCACTCTCTGAATCAGAGGAAGGGAGAAAGCATAAAGGAACCTCCCTTTCCAAGAGAAGGACAAAGCATCTCACCAGAAAGCTCCAGGCCATGGATTGAGCAAGCAGAAAAGTGGCAGCTTTGTGTTGTATGGGGATGCAAAGCAGTCAAACTCTGGGCTACCCTACCTGTCCAACAGATCTTCTACCACAGAGGTGAGCAGTTTGCATTCATGCATTCTGGACTGTGACCTGCTTAGCTTGTCTGTCAGGATGTTTTGGACACTTGGAACATGGATGACCCACAGTTCGAGGCCATGATCCACAGCCCAGTACCAAACCCTCATCGCCTCCCTGCACAGGGGGTGAGAGTGGGTGCCCTCTTGCTTGTTGATGTAGTGCACCACACTAATATTGTCCATCTACACTAACAGGTAGCCTTGGGACACGTGTCACTGGAAGGCCTACAGGACATACAGAACAGCTCTCATATTGAAGACATTGACATGGAGCACGGCCTTGAGCAGAGTTCATGTCCCTTAAATCTGGTAAGGACCCAGATGCGTGCCCCAGCCCATCCACGAGGCATCCGTGGTGAGGATCTGATGAGGGGAGGGTATGAGGAAGGGAACCCCCTTGACCAAATAGCTGGGTTCTAGTCACCACAGGAGAACCTTCTTTACCAGTGAAGAGACAAGAACCATCTGCTTCAGATCATTGGTTCGCTGATTCCACTGTACCCTCAAAGTCCATTGAGTGACGCACAGCTTTGCCAGGAGAACCATGGCAATGGCTGCAGCTATCAGGCCCAGCAATCTGAGATATGTCCTGGTGTGACATATCGGCTGTGATACAGTTCCTGGGCCTTCACTATCAGGTGCTCCGTCCTCTTCGGGGGCAGAAAGGCGGAGCCCTAGGCCATGTCCAGTATGACTCTCATATACTGGAGATGCTGGCCAAGAGTCAACACCAACTTGGGTAGGTTGACTGTGATTCCCAAATGGCTGAACAGTTGCATGGTATGCATCAGGGAAAAATACAGTTTCTCTATGGACTGAACTTTGAGCAACTAGTCATCCAGCTAGGGAAAGACATAAAATTCCTTCCCTCCTGAGGGCTGCTGCCACTACAGCTAAGCATTTGGTGAAGACCTGAGGTGCTGAAGACAAACCAAAAGGGGAGGACTCTGAACTGGTAGTGCTCCCCTTGAAACAGGAACTTAAGGTACTTCATGTGGGGAAGGCAGACCTTGATGTGCAGGTATGTGTCCTGCATATCTAGGCAGCAGATCTGCAGCACAAGCAATAGGCTTGGGGGGTGACCATCCTGAACTTTTTGTCTTAGATGTAGTAGTTCAGGTTTTGCAAGTCCAGGATGGGCCTCAAGTCCCCTGTGGATCTGGGAATGAGGAAGAAGTGGGAGTAGAACTCCATGTTCCGTTGATTCTTGGGACAGGCTCTATGGTCCTTTATCTCAGCAGCATATGGACCTCCTTCAGTAACACAGGTACATGGCCTGGAGGGTAAGTGGAAGGCCTTGCAGGGAGGTCTGGAGGCATCTCCACAAACTCTAGAATGTGTCCTTGTTCTATGAGTTGCAGTACCCAGGTGTCGGTTGTGATCTCCCGCCACCCATCCAGATGGAGGAAGAAACGACTCCCCACCACCACATCCTGGGAAACCGGATGGATGGGATCAGTCAAAGAGTCAGGCTGAGGCTGAGCCCATGGCCTGGGCCGCTCTCCCACCTCTTGATGACTTCCCTGTAGTGGAGGAGGGGGCAGGCAGGGCCGTTTCAGCTTTATGCTTGCCTGGCTGTCTGATGCCAGACCTAGATCGATGGGTGGCACTCCGAAAGGGCACCCTCTGCCCACTCTTCTGGTGGGTGTGGTAGAGGGAGTGAATGGACCACAGAGTTCTCCCTGAGGCCTGCAGGTCATTGAAGATGTCCTACACATCCACCCCAAGAGCTTGTAGCCCCCAAAGGGAACGTTCAGGATTGACTGTTGGATGTCAGAGCAAAACTGGACACCCTGAGCCAGGAGTACCTCCTCGGGCAAACTCCCACCACGGAGGCTCTGGAGGAGGCTTCTAGGGAAGTATAGGTGGCCTGTGAGAGGTGCTTGCCCACATCTGCACCCGTCTGAAAGGTCCTGAGCATCTCTTGTTTTTGGAGGGCCTCTTAAAGGGGCTGGACTGCAGTCCTGGCTGTTTTCCAGAGGTTATTTGGGAATTTCAGCATAAGACCAATGCAATTAATGATCCTGATAGCTAAAGTGGAAGAGGCAAATACCCTCTTTTTTTTTGTTTTTGTAGACTTTATTTCTGTCCCCTAATGCCTGAACTCTCTCAGGCAACCCCACCTCACCAGATCACTCTACTGTCCACTGTGGTCCTGCTCCTCAGGGGTAGCTGTCCTTGGCCAATCCTGAACCAACAATCCCCTCAGCTCTGAGCCCCCTGAGGTAGGGCCGCCTCCACAAACTGGTGGCGTCCAGCACCTCAACCCTCAGTGCCATCAGGCCGGCCTCTTGACCCATAACTTCCAACTTTCTGGACTCCTTGTCTGGAGGTAGGGAGCTGAGGTGCTGGGGCCTCTTAGATTTATTATGGGCCACACTGATCACCACGGAATCTGCCAGTGGTGGCCCTGCCAAACATGGCTTCCCAGAGGGAGCCTGGTACGGCTTGTCCACCTTTCTGGGCATAGGGGGATTCAAGTTAGATCTGTACCAAGCAACTATAGTGGCATCCTCCTATGCATTGATCATCGGAGGAATGATGAGGGGAGGGGAATCTGGCAGGTCCCTGTAATTAGCCAGGTCCTGTCGAGTGACTTCCTTCTCCACAGCATCAAACCCCTTGGAGGACTGCAGTTGCCGCATCACTACTATGAAGGAGGGGTCATCCGAGGAAGGACCATGGGGTGTATTTGAGGAGTCCTCCTCGTTGAGGAAACAGTGGAGGTGCTAGATGGAGTCCGGGCCCCGGCCTCCTCCTCCTCCTTCTCATCTTCATCATTAGGCAGCAGGAAGTCAGAGTGATAATCATCGTCATCCCCTGGCTCAGAAATAAGCACCAATGACATCAGTGACCGAAAAGGGGCTGGTTGCAATGCCACATGGTGTGACAGCACTGATGCCGGTTAAGAAGGCCCCGCCGGTGACGGGCCCTGAGGTGGGGCAACTCTCTGCATGAAGTCCCAGACAGAGGAAAGCAGGGCCTGGATGTCAATGGTCACCGGCATCAATCGGAAGCCATGTGGCAGCGATGGGGGGGGGCACTGAGGCCCCGGCGACGACAGGGAGGGCTGAAGCAGCAATGGAATGGGAGCAGGTTGTGGTACCAACTGAGGGATCTGCATCCCCGACCTCGCAGGAATGGTCAGGGGCATCAGCTGAAGAGGCCTGAAGCCGACGACACATGACCATCACCAGCTACAACCAGGCCGGCATTGCTCCCTGACTGTGGCCCCTCAGGAGGTGGAGGGTTCAGCAGGGGTGGATGTGTTGGTGGGGGTAAAGAAAAGCCTGGCTTTGATAGGCCACCATCAGTAGAGGAGAGACCGTTGGGTCACACTGCCAAAGTCCACCTTGTGCAAGAAAGTGTGAGGGAGTGGGAATCGTCAGCAGGAGTAGGGGAAGGCCCGCCGACGATGAACCAACTCCAGGCGGAGGAGCTCTAGCAGGAAAGACTGCCAAGGCCGACTCTGTAGCAGAGAGGGTGTGGGAAGCAGTAGGGGTTGCAGCTGGTCTGGTCAATGACCCTGTAATGGTCGGTGCTGGAAGTGGTGGCCAAGATCATTCCCCGGAGGATCTGTCTTTCTTCTGGTGGTGATGCTTCCCCGGACTTGTCCCGGGTCTTGGTGGCATGGGAGCTCGAGGACAGGTTCAGGGAAGTGGAGGAGCTCCTAGCCTGAAGCTTCTTTTCCAAGGCAGCGACCTTCTGCTCCATTAGGAAGGATTTTAGTGCTGACCTGCCAGCACAGAGACAGTGCATCTGTCTGCAATGTTGATGACCCAGGTTCGGAAATGGACTTGGGATGTCGGAGGTCCAGCCGGGAGGAGAAGGACTAAGTGTCCTAAGGACTGCTGTCCTTCTCCAAGGGGGAGGGGGGTAATGTGTCTGGCACATCACGGACCCCTGGCAGAGGCTGGGGAGGATCCATTGTGTTGGCACCATAACTTGTGGGGGGCAGGGTGGATGCAGGTTGCCACTGCATGTCCCTGCCCCCAGGTACAGCCGCACACAAAATCCCAGCCTCAAGCGTGAAGCCCTGCTCCACCACCACCCCTGCTGTCAATAGTGTCCGCCAGGTGAGGTCCCACTCCTGTGGCCCCACCCTTGGTGGTAAGCCAGGGTACATTATTGTGGACCATGGGGAAGGGGTGCCCACCCGGCAGCCCTGCCTGGGGGGAAGCCAGCGGGTGGGTGGGGGCTGAGCCCCTTGGGGACTGGGGGTGCCGGGGACAAAAAAAAAAAAAAAAGGATTTTAGCCATTTCTGAGGCCACCACTGGGTAATTTGAATGAAGCCATGGCAGATCTCGCAGGCCTTAATGTCGTGGTCAATGCCAAGGCAGCGGGCACAGGCCCGGAGGTCATCTTTATCGTAGATCTTCTCTCTGCATTTGCAGCGACAGAAAAGATTGTCAGATCTGGGCATAAACGAAAAGAAATAGGGGAATCACTTAAGAAAATAAAGTGATTGAAGAACTAGGGTAAGAAAATAAACACAGAATATTCTAGAATAATAACAACTGACTGAAGCGATGGTGCTCCGTGGAGTCCGAAGTGCAATGTTCAGCAGCAGGAAAAGAACTAAGGAGGGCATGGGGCCGCCTAGGGCTATATAGGGAGGACATCGACATGATGACATTGCCGTGGGTGGCTCCAGTTAGACTGCTAGCAGAAATGTTTCCGTGTGGTCCTGGTGCTTGAAACTATGGTTCTTAAGGTGTGACCTGCTACAAGAGATAACCTCGAGGAAGATCTCTTTTTTCTACATCCAGCCCAAGCCACAAAGGAGAACTCTTTGTTCTTCATCCAGCTCCCTTCTGGATGTTCCCAACTCTAAAGCAGGTAGCAGATCATTTGCCTGCTTTGCTCCAAAAATGTGGAACAACCTCCCTCCAGATATTTGGGACTGTGGTACTTTAACTGGTTTAAAAGCAGCATGAAGACCCTTTACCTGGGGGAGGAGTCATTGCAGTTGCTGCTGGTGAAAAGAACTTGGATCATATTTCAGTGTTCTATTTGAGTTCTCTTCCTCATCTTTTCCTACTAAGATGATAAATTGTGACATGACTGTGATGTACCAAATGGATCTTGTGTAAAGGCTTATGTATTTGCTCACATCTCTGTAAGTTTGCTTACTTTGTCATGGTCTGTATATTTATTGTGTTACAACATTGATGTGCATACCTATTATTTATCAGTATGTTTGTTTCCTGGTAAATAATTCCAAGCCACCCGTGCAAAATGGACTTTTAGTCTCAGTGGGCCTATCCGGTTAACGAAATGCAATAAATAAATTTGTCAGTGCCAAATGTTGGCTTGCTGGCATTGGCATTGGTAGGCACAGGAGTTGGAGAGATGCATAATAGGAATGGCAGTGAAGTACTGAACCGACGCCAACCCCACCCTGCAGAGACTGACAGCCATTGGGGGGGTGCCTTTGGGTTGTCGGCCATAACGCTTAAGGTGGCTTCTCGCTGTGAATGTCCTAAGCCTCCTTAGCCTCCCGGTGTCCACTGGTGCCGGCTTCTTCTCTCCTGCTCTGGCGTCACCACTCTTGCGCTATGTCCTTGTCCAAATCTCCCCTCCCTTGCTTGACCGACGCTATGATGTTATTATGCTCATAATCCTCACCAGCCCTGTTAGTCATTGAATTTATCTCTAACTTATACCTTGCCCCAGCACTGTATCTGGGTGTACCTTCCACGTAAATGTAAAAACTGTAAAAATTGTCTTTTCTCCTGTTTTTGTACCTGAATGTATTTGTCTGAACCAATTACTGTATCAATGTACCTGTTGTACCCTTTTGTACTCTCCCGGGTCGTTCCTGAAAATAGGCATAAAACTTGTCTAGTGTACTTACCCGGTAAACAAAAACTAACTAAATAAATAAATAAAACGCTCATGCCATTTCACCCCACCCTACCCTGCAGACACCGACAGGGGTCGCTGTGTGCCTTGGGGTCTACGGCTCTTACGCTCACCCCATTCCATAAGAAATGTGCTGAGATGGGCAGCATAGGAGAATGGGTGAACTTTGGGGTCAAGACCTAAGGTACACCCCTAATGCCCGTCACTGGCTGCAGGTGGGGCTGGGGTGGAATAGCATGAAGCATTATAGCCGACAATCCCAAGTCACACCCGATGCCTGCCAGTTTTCTGAGGGTGGGCGTTACGGTTGGAAACCCTAACACCTCAGAGCGAGTTGAGTATTTTCACCCAAATTTTCAACATGGACTTTCTGTGACCCCACCTCATGAACAGTGGCACTATCAGTCTGTTACCCAAAAGGTGATTTTGCACAGCGACTGCGCCATTTGGCACCACAGGTGTGAAAACACATTTCGGGCAGGATGTGAAAAATGACAGCTGCAGTGCTCATAAGGTGGTGTGAAAATATGGCAATATTAAAAATCTGGAGTGAAAATATGAAATATTGGTGATGTTATGAGCGTGCGTAGAAACTGCGCAATGCCATACAAAAGTGAGGGTACTGGACTTTAGGAGGGCTGACTTTGGCAAGATGGGAGAGTGCCTCAGAAAAGCACTAGCAAACAGGCTAGAAGGAGGTGTGGAGCAACAATGGGGAATTATCAAAACTGCCATCACAGAGGCAACAAGCCTTTGTGTGAAGCAAATAAACAAATCAAAATGAAAGAAAAAGCCACTATGGTTCTCAAGAGAGGTGGCTGTGAAAGTCAGGAAGAAAAAGATAGCATTCCAGAAGTATAAGGAAACACAGAAGGAGCAGGACAGAGAGCTGTACCAGTTAAGGCAGAAAGAAGCAGGGAGGGAAGTCAGAATAGCAAAGGCCCAAACTGAGGAAAAGATAGCCAACTCAGTTAAGAAGGGGGATAAAACCTTTTATAGGTACATCAGCGAGCGTAGAAAGACAAAGGGAGGGATAGTGAGGCTGAATAGAATGAACAGTGGGTGGGCAGAGGGGGACAGTGAAAAAGCAGGAATACTGAAAGCAATATTTCTGCTCAGTATTCACAAAAGAGGATGGGAAGTGCCTAATCCAATTAACAGAAGCACTCTTGATAGGGGGTCGATCCCAGTCCTTTCACAGAAGAAAGGGTTCTGCAAGAACTCCTAAAACTGAAGGTGGACAAAGCAATGGGTCCTGATGGAATTCACCCCAGAATTCTAAAAGAATTAAGGAAGGAACTAGTGAAACCACTGGCTACTCTTTTAATAAATCATGGGAGGATGGTGTGGTACCGAGGACTGGAGGAAGGCGGATGTGATTCCCTTCACAAAAGTGGGGCCAAGACAGAGGCAGGAAACTACAGACCTGTCAGTCTGACCTCTGTGGTAGGGAAAGTGATGGAGTCACTTCTGAAGGAAAGAATAGTTGAGTACCTAGAGGTCAGTGGAGCACAGGATCCAAGGCAGCATGGGTTCACAGCGGGAAGGTCATGTCAGATGAATCTAATAGATTTCTTTGACTAGGTGACCAAAGTAGTAGACCAGGGAGGGGCTGTGGACATGGCCTACCTAGACTTTACCAAGGCATTTGACACAGTCCCACAAAAGATTATTAGTCAAATTAACCAGCCTGGGAGTGGGTCCCAGGGTGGTAGCCTGGGTAAAACATTGGCTGGACAACAGGACACAGAAGGTAATTGTAAATGGAGTCCACTTGAAGAAAGGGCGTTACATGTAAAATCGCAGGGTTCAGTATTGGGTCCAGTTCTTTTCAATGTCTTCATCAGTGGCATTGCAGAGGGACTGAAGGAAAAGTATGCCTTTTGCAGATGACACAAAGATCTGCAACAGGGTTGATACACAAGGAG
Organism: Neoceratodus forsteri; assembly: GCA_016271365.2. Lineage (NCBI taxonomy): Eukaryota > Metazoa > Chordata > Ceratodontiformes > Ceratodontidae > Neoceratodus > Neoceratodus forsteri. Next base: position 1,631,970,723 of record CM028131.1, on the reverse strand, counting down.
GCGTGGAAAGGATGAAAAGGGACTTGGCAAGGTTGGAGGAATGGTCAGGACGAGTTCAATGCAAAAAGTGCAAAATAATGCACCTGGGAAACAAGAACCCAGGGAAGAATACACAATGGTGGGGAGGTAGTAACAACAACAAAACAGGAAAGGGACCTGGGGTAATCATATCAGATGACCTTAAGGTTAGCAAGCAATGTGAGAAGGCAGTAGGGAGGGCGGGTATACTGGGATGTATAGGGAGAGGCATCAGCAGCAGAAAACAGGAAGTTGTTATCCCTCTGTACAGACAGTTGGTGAGACCCCATCTGGAATACTGTGTCCAGTTCTGAAGACCTCATCTCCATGAGGACATAGACAGGATAGAGGCAGTCCAGGGAGGGCAACTAAAATGGTGCAGGGTCTGCAAGAGAAGCCGATGATGAGAGACTAAAGGAGCTTAATATGTATACCCTTGAGGAAAGAAGGGAGAGGGGGACATGATAGAAACTTTCAAGTACCTCAGGAATCAACAAAGTCCAAGAGGGTAGCATCTTTCAGAAAAGAGACTTGCAAGAACAAGGGGACACAATTTAAAGATAGAAGGAGAGGCGGTTCAGGGGCAATGTGAGGAAGTATTATTTCACAGAGAGGGTAGTGGATGCATGGAACAGCCTTCCTGAGGAAGTTGAGGGTCTAAAACTGTGGGAGAATTCAAGAATGCATGGGACAGACATAAGGCAATTCTTGTGGGGGGTGGGCAGGAAGATATAGGCTGTTAGTTAACTAGGATCTGTGGCCTATCCTGTAGGTAGGGAAATGGGCAGACTAGATGGGCCTAGCGGTCCTTATCTGCCGTCAAAGTCTATGTTTCTAATGCACGCCTGTAATACAATCATTTTTTCATCAGATTTTGAACATAGGCATTTTTGGACCTCTCCTCATGAACAGTGGCAGTGTGATTTTGTTAATCTGTCCCAAAAGTTGATTTCCCACAGTGACCGCACCATTCTGTGCCACAGGTGTAAAAACACATTTTGGACAGGATATGAAAAATGACAACTGTACTGTTCATAAGGAGGTGTGAAAAATGGCAATGTTGAAAATCTCGAGGTGAAAATATAAACAATTGGCAAGTTACGGTGTGCGTAGAAACTGCACAAGCAGCATGCTAAATAGCACGCAGTCATTGTTTGGATTTTTTCACCAGATTTGCAACATGGACTTTGGGACCTCCCCTCATGAGCAGTGGCACTGTCGTTTCATTAATCGGTCCTGAAAGGTGATTCCATGCTGCGACAGCGAAATCACCTTTCCGGACCGATTAATGAAATGACAGTGACATGTTCATGAGGTGGGGCCAAAGTTACAAAAAATGGCCGAGACATCAATTTAAGTTGAACCCCTCCATCATAAAGCTTGCTGTCATTTCTTCAGTTTGCGGTTGGCCTTTGAAGAGTGCAGATGTGTCCCATGCCACAGAAGACTGCTGCTTCCAACCTCTGGAGGTAATTATGGGTGGAGTGGGGTGGGTGTGATAAGGGAGGGTGCGGGTTGGGGGAGGGATGGGGAGGGGGAAGGGGAAGACCACAAGGGACCATTTTCTGTTTTACAGGTTAAATAAAATAAAATAAAAAGACTACTGGGGACTGCTTTTCTATTTTACAGGGGGAAACAATTAAAACAAACATTTAGGCACACTGGGGTGGGCTCCCAGTGTGCCACATTAATGCGGGGGACATGCCAACACAGGGACTGGGCACTCCAATGTCGGCTTTGCGGGACTGTGTGGTGGATGGCAGGAGTCATTGTGGAAAGCCACGCCATGAAACGTTTCACTAGGAAAGGCACACTGAAGCTCTGCTGGTAACTGGTCATGCGCATTACTGTGCACCGTAATGCGCATAGCCGGAGTCTTGTCATCTGCCGCTGCAATGAGGGAACTGCACCTCACTGGAGCGGCAGATTCCTTTCAACTCTGTGGCTCTCTTTGAAACTACTGTCATCGCCAGCATGCTCTCTGATTGGCGGCTGAGGGATGCACCCACTAAAGCGTGCCCTGCATTGGCTATAACACTGATACACTTCTGAAAAGTGCTGCTACCGAAAGGTGTTGCTTGCGCATGCACAAGCCAACACAAAAATTAAAAAAACTAATGGGGCCATTTGGAGGGTGGGGTGGTAGGGAGGGCAAATGTTTTCCTTTAAAAGATTTCAGGTGGAGGGATGTGGCTAGCAACCTGGCAGGTGAAATGCGTTTTCACTGAGCTCCGCTAGGAAGGGTCTGATTTGCAATAAATACAATTTTGAATGCACTTTGCTGATTAAAAATGTACTGAATAGGTTACTACAACTATTTACACTTTATATAGGAAATCTGAAGAATGGGATGGCCACAAAATGCACAGAACATAGATCTTCCACCCTGGGGCCCTTCAGGCAGCTTTCTGCAGCACCGCCACATTCAATGCTGGGTCACTGGCCTGCCGCTCAGGAATCCCTACAACTGTCTGAGTTACTAACCTGCCACTCAGGAATCCCTACAACTGGCCATAAATACTCTGACATCCACAGTCTAGAGAATGGACATAAAACTAGACTCCTATGTAGAGTGGCTGGTTCCAGTAGAAAAATGTATGGTGGTGCACACACATGATGATAGACCTCCAGAAAAGTGCTTTAGTATCCGCAGCCTCTGTGAAGGAATAGGGTCTTTTGAGATCTAGGCTTGAACAGTTGGAAAATACTGTTTGGGCTGCTAAAAATCGCATCTTAGGGTGCTGCCACCGACCTCAAGAGATGGTTACCGGAGGCTCTGGGACACAGATTTCCTCCAGCCCTAGTCAGGACATACCAAGTCACATCATAGAGAGCACAGTCTTTGAAAGACCCACGGACCCTACTCATGGTGCTGGAATCATTGAAGATAGGGGCAAACTCCCATGGACCACCTGTGAGCATAGCCCGGTACATACTGATGACCATCATATTCTCTTCACCCCACAACTCAAATGCTCAGGAAGGCATCTGAAGGAGTAATTGAAAAGTTAAAAGACAAGGCACTTCTGTTTTGACTCTGCTGTCCTGCATGGTCGCAGTTCTCCATCAAGGACAAAATGCATGCTTTTGTGGACCCTAAAGCCACAGGGTAAAATATGGAGAAACTGTGTAACTCTGCCGGGGAACAAGATGGTACAGTGTAATCTTTGGCAGAGGAGGAGGAGGATGGAGACTGAACAACATGCTGTTAGTGAGTAAATATGTTTGCTTACACATAAATGGGAGCTTTTTGTTTTGTTTTTCCATATTTTTCATTATGCTCCCTCTGGCAGGCTGGGTGGCTGTATCAGCCCGTCCCTTGGCTACTGCAGTCATCCAGAGTCTTTCAACTCCTTGGTCCTCTAAGCCCTTGGGTGAGCTGTTAGAGCCAGCTGGGGGGCTTCATAAGCCCCAATCCCCAGTTTTTCTTCTGTTTTTTTCACCCCTTATTCCTTGGAGCCCCCAGACAAGGCCAGACATGGCATGGAGGTGCGTACGCACACCTTGGCTTGAGATGACTCTGCTTCTCTCACCCCTGGTCTAGCACCAGGCCCCTCTCTCAAATGCCTGCATGACCACCATGCATCCACATGATGGTGGTCAAAGGCTGGGAGTGCCAACCTCCCCAGTCCGACCGAGGAGAACTGTCTGTTGGCCGCTCAGTCCTCACCCAGCCCCCTTCCCCGGTCAACCCCCAGTGACCCATTCTCATCATCAAACACGGGTCGCCTGTGTGGCAGGAGCTAAGGCACAATGCCTTAGCCCTCCATGCCACTGGGCCAGCTAAGTCAGTTTGCAATGTTTCTACCTCGACCCCAAGCAACCCTCTGGGTGCAAGCCACCCCAGCCCCGCTCCCTCGATTTTCTTCCAGGACTTACCTTCACGCATATGCAGTGTGGCCTGGGTGTCCGGTGGGGTGAAGGGCTACCGGCTGGCTGGGTGAGCAGCTGCTTGGAAATCCATTTTACTGTTGTTCTTCCCCAAGGAGTGGTGTACAATGCCACCCAAACATCACCATGCAGACTTCCATATGTGGAACATTGGCAGCCACCTTCCCCTCATTGTCTGATGATCCCCGGCTACCTTACTCCCAGGCCAATGTTAGGGGCCAGGCTAATGCTGGCACTGAAACCCTCCTTCTCTGGGACAGGAAAGCAGTCCTCTGGATGCTCCATCCTCTCATGCCCTGGCTGATCCCTGGCAAATTGAATCTGTATCTGAACCCAGGCTGCCGACGTGATATGAAGTGTGGCGTCCAGTGCCTCAACCTTCAGTACCACCAGGCCGGCCTACATAAATGTACCAACTTGGTTCTGAACTGTTGAAATGGAGGCTGGTCTAGGTACACTATCCTGAACATTATTTGACACCAGTGACTTAGATTCAAGAATGAGCTTGGGTCATCTTAGGCAAGCCAGTGGGAGGAGGATTGAGCATCCCACAGGACGCTCTCCTCCTTGGGGGGGGGGGGTGCCGTCTTGTACCACAATACTGCCACCTGGTTGACCACAGGTAGCAGTGCAGATGGAAGGGCAGTGGGAGGGAGGAGACGTTGCAGATGCCAGCGTCCAGATGCACACGTTGCGTGGGTAGGGTCGCCTTGCTATCCTTGCACGTGACATCTCTGGGGGTAGGGAAAAAAATGAAAAAATGGGCCCAGCACCGCCATGATGATGGCCCGCAGGAACTCCCCAGGCCTCCATCTCTCTCCGGATTGTGGTGCCTGCCTGACGAATTGCAGAAGTTCAGGGACCTCCTCCTCCTTCCACCCTGACCCCGCCTGGGGGGGTGAAGCAAGAGCTCCATGCCGGGGGGGGGGTGACCACAAATGGGGAGGGTACTTGTAGGCCTGAAGGACTTCAGAGAGGTCAGGGAGGGGAGTATAAATAGAAATTAGCAAAAAAAAAAAAAAAGGTTGTTCTGTGAAGCACAGTGTCACAAGTGATGCGCCATCACCTGGGATCTTGTTCGGGCTTCGTCATACTTTGGGTGTGAATGCCCTACTGTTTGGAGACTTGGGCAGCTCAGTCAACTGGAGTTCTGTGTCACACTGAAAACAGCAGCAATAAAGCAATTGCTCTATACTTGAAAGGTAATACCCCCTGACTACAGGATTTACATTAAATGAAGGGTTCTTCTCATGTTGTACCAGTTAAAAAATATGCTTTACAAGTTTCTAGTTAAATTGCAGTAGTAACGTAATGACTACTTAGAGTGAGGATATATTCTTTGCTATTGCTCAGTGCCTTGGAGTTCAGTTAAAAGTCCTTATTATGTTTTCCCACTTGTGACATGTTCAGAAGCTAAAATAGCTTGGTCAAAATATCCTTTGTTGCGGCTGCAGTTGGGTGGAGTCTACAGCCATCTTGCAGTAGCTCTAAAAATGAGCCACCGGATTGACACCGGGGAATGCTTCCATTTTGGAGTTTGGAAGGATACTTCTGCAACTTCAAAACAGTGTACTCACTCCCATCCCCCACCATGGGCGCACACTATTCCCACCCTGGTGGTACGGCACAATCCACCATGTCCAAGATGGCTGTTGGATCACTGTGCGCATGAGTGACGACTCGCGCACGTGCACTGAACTCTGGTGGCCATCTTGGACGTGGCGGAAAGTGCCATGTTCCGCCGTGACTTCTGTATTAATCAATCGAGAAGCAGATGTTTTTCTTTCTGTACCGATGTATTTCACTTATGCAGTTTTGAACTGTTGTACATGCTTGAAACCCAGCAAAAAATACTTAAAAAAAAAATCAGGTTGTTACTGAAAGGAATATGCAGCATTTCACAGCTGTTGCTTTGGGGCTCTCTGACTGATCTGTGTACTGGGAAACATGATTATAGCATACTATATCATCGTTAATAGCAAAATGCTGTTTACATTACGCAACTGGACAAGAAGACTCTTGTTTGAAGTCCCATGATACAAACTCAAAGGTACTATTACTTAATTGATGCACAGCATGCTCTAAATGGCCCAAATTGCATTTTAAGAGTACGATATATCCTTTCAGACATGTTTAAACTTATATTTTATTGTTTTCAGTACAAAAACAACAGCGATACAGCTTTTACTCCTGCCAGACCCTGCGACATATTTGATCAGGAGCCATCCAATGGAGCAGTACAAATTTCAGTCTGAACAGTTAGCTTTAAGAAGATGAGAAGCCGGCCCGCCAGCGCAGCGGTTGGATTTCCACTGACGCCAGCGACCCCCGGTTTGGGAACGAGCCCGCAGCTGGAGGGCCAGCCGGGGAGGGGAGGACTTGAGCATCCCAAGGACTGCTCGCTCTCTCTGGGGCAAGGGGGAACCAGACTCGGTTTGTCTCCCCCGTGAGACCCGTGTATAGCAAGTCTCCGACGCCAACAAAGGGGCAGCATGCCAGACGTCGGCGCTTTAGCGCCTTGATGTCCGGGGACTTGGCATGCTGAGAGAACATCGGGAAAAATAACCACACAACCTCCCAGTAGATGGAGCACCAGGCCCCGACCTTCAATGCCCCTACCGGCCCGGAGACAGCGTTCTGACGAAATACAGAGCTGCATCGGGGTGTAAGGGCTCCCACCCCGTACCCGCCTGGGGGGTATAACCACGACTCCATGGGGGACGGACTGCACTGGTCACCAGGTAGGTGAGCGAGGGCTGATAAGGCTGTAGGTGTCTCCCGAAGAGGGAAGAGCTGCGAGGAGGGGGAGAATAAACAGAAAGTAAAAAAAAAAGAAGATGAGGGTATGACTATAAGGAGTATACAATACATTGCATTTTGTCCTTAATATGCTGCAGCTTGCAAGAATATGGTGATCTGACCTAAGTACTAAAAGGTTCACTGCAAAAACATTGTTATTCAACCAGCAAAGTTGATGTGATCACCTCCCAAGCATTTAGTTCCCTTTAAATTGGAAGTACTACTCCTCTTTTCCAAAACAGACACTCCTTGGAATAAAGACAGATTTAAACCCTTATAACATTTAAAGGGTTAACTGGGGACTTCCGGTGACGTCACCGATGTGATGGCAGCCTAGCAGAGGAGCTCTTAACCCTCAGGCGAGAAAAACACTCCCTTAACAAAAATCGTACACCTTACTAAAACATGAGCAAAATTAACAGTGGGAGTAAAGCAGGAAAGAGATCTCAATCGAGGAATATGAAGCGGACCCAGAAAATGACCAGATTGCAACAGATGAACCCCTCGGCAGGGAATCTCCAGAAAGCATGGCGAGCTGTCACACAGAATCGGAACTAGAGACCTTGTCATGCTTGCAGTTTGAGATGTTATTATCAGAAATTAAACAATTTTGGTCCGAAAATAAATCAGAATTTGAGAAGTTACACATTGACCTAACAGAATTGGAGACACGGGTGCATAAGACTGAAGAAAGAATCTCCACAGCTGAAGATAATATTTGGCATTTATCTCGTGCAGTCGAACTGCTCACACAGCAACAGGAACAATCAGCAGCTAAATGCCTGGATCTCGAGGCTCGAGCCAGGAGAGACAATTTGAGAATTTATGGCCTTCCAGAAGAGGCTGAAGTTGGAGAGATGGCTGACTTTCTTACCGACCTACTGAAACATGTTCTGGACCTACCACAGTCCTTCTCATTTAAAATAGAGTGAGGCCATAGGGCTTTGATCCCTAAACCAACCTCGGCAAATGCCAGTCCTAGATCGATAATTGCAAAATTTTCTAGCTTCCGTGATAAGGAGATTATCCTGCAGACGGCATGGCGACAGCAAAAGGTTGATTATAATGGCTCACGACTCTACGTTGATCAAGATTATCCCTCTCAAATTCAGCAGCATCACCTTGCATATGGCCCTATCCTCTGTAAATTAAAAACGCTGGGGGTTGTATTTCAAATGCCTTACCCTGCCCGCCTGTGAGTACGATGGGAGTCGGGAATGGAGTTGTACCACATGGCAGATGAAGCCCTGCAGGTGTTGAAAAATAAAGGCCATGACATTTCTGAGGCTGTTCCCCGCTCGACCATGTGGTCTAATCAGCAGGCGCGGTGGCAGAACCCTACGCAGCACAATGCCCGGAAATGTGGTAAAAAATCAGCCCCCAGCATGATGCAAGACATCAAGGAGATACTGCACCAGCTTACCCAATCCCACCGGGAATCACAGTTGGATTCAGAAGATGAGGACACCTGAAGGGGATGACTGGCAAACTGTGAGTGTTGTTATTTGAACTTTATACCGACTCCTCTCTCTACTGTCTGACGGTGCCGTATGTAAGGCCTTGAGTGAGATGGGGATGAGGAAGACCCTTCCTTTGGAGCACCACATTGGGCTCAAGATAACTCTGTGACTCGGAGAAGGATATTCTCCTACTCCATTGCATCATATCTGGATTTGGGGATGTGGGTAACTCTATGGGGGGAGGAAGATCTGAATTATGTGCAGCCCCTTACGACTGGAATATCTACCATGACAAATTAGAGATTGGGGGGGAAGGACACTGGAGCAGGAGACTTTACAGCAAGCTTAACACGCAGGACTCTGTGATCAGTGAACTACCCTCTAGATCCAGGTTCTGGCCCACTGTACAGATCTATATAAAAAATTAGACTCTCAACCTACAAGGACAGGATCAAAATTATATTGCATGATGTGAATGGGTTAAACAACTCGGTCAAAAGATATAAAGTCCTATCAACACTGAAGAGACATGCCCCAAATTTTGTACTACTCTAGGAGTTTCACATTAGCAGAGCTGAGCACAAGAAGCTGGAATGGCTTGGCTTTGTGGAGGTGATTGCTTCTTCATATGGCAGGGGCAAAAGAAGGGGAACAGTTATTTTAATACCCAAAGGGTCTGTTTTAAAAAAAACTCTAGCGACATAGATTTGGAGGGCAGGCTGGCCATAGTTTCGGGAGATCTGGGGGGCTCACCCATCACATTAGTGACACTTTATTTGCCACCAGTCCCCTGTCACAGAAGTAAGGGGGCTCCTCCTTAAGATAACAGAGCATCATGGGCAGACACTAGTGGTGGGGGAGACCTCAACCGGACATTGCAACACATGGATACTTCAAGGCCGACCACATTTAGAAATAGCCCTACTACTAAGCTGACTAAAACACATATGGGGGGGGGCCTCTTGGGTTGACGCATGGAGATTAGTACATCCTAGGGGATGGCAATATACGCATTTTTCCCCGCCGCATGGGTCCTATGCCTGTATTGATTATTTGTTAATATCTAGCGAACACCAGCACCAGATTAACTGTGAACATACCCCCTCAGTTTTGTCTGACCATTCGCAACTACTGCTGCAATTAGAATGGGAGGAAAAGAAAAGACCAAACATTATGGAAATTTAATAATTATTTATTAAATTTGAAAGAATTTACAGACCAGACCAAAACTGAGATTTGCACAGGTTATAAGGGAGAATGATACACCAGAGCTTTCAAGGGCCACTCTTTGGGATACCTTGAAAACAGTTTTAAGGGGGGATGTAATTAAATTTGCAACTCACTTTAAGAGGCAGCAGACTGCACTGTTGGAAATGCTGCACATGCAGCTGAAAGAAGCCCAGACTCAAAGCGGGGGACGAGTCCGCCTCTGTCAGGATACGGACTCTCAGACAGCGGATACAGAAACAACTAGATATTAAGACAGAACAGGCGCTGCAGCGCCTGTGACAAAGATATGGCGAAGTGGGCCCTAGAGCCACTAGATTATTGGCTCATCGTTTTTCGACAGCAGATGACTCAGTCGATGATAACTCAGATCAGGGACCCTCAGACTAGGAAGCTGTTGCACTCCCACCAACAAATAATAGCAGGCTTCAGGAAATTTTATCAAGATCTTTATACCCCTGAACAGCTGACTGTAGATTCCCAAATAAATGCATACCTATCTAAATTAGCACTCCAAAAAAGCAGTCCAGAGACTCAATGCCAGTTGGATAAACCTATCACTCAGGGAGAATTACCTCAGGCATCTAAAAAGTTGAAACCATGTAAATCTCAGGGACCTGACGGATATACTCCAGAGTTTTTCAAATTTTTCAAGAAAGAGGTGGAGGGCCCCCTGTTGGAGGCTTGTAGAGAGGCACAACTAGGGGAGCAGATCCCAGACACCTGGAACTATGCGGTGATATCTAGCATTCCGAAGCCACGTAAAGATACCTCCCAGTGTAAACCATACCACCCAGTCTCAGTCCTTAACATTGACTACAAATGATAAGCTAATATTATAACCAAACGATTGGAATCCATTTTACCCACCTTAATTGATTTTGACCACACAGGCTTCATGCCTGGCCGACAAACCCAGGATAATATCAAGCAGACACTGCACATTTTACACCATGCTGCCCAGTCAAGGTCTCCCTTCCTACTTCTAAGTTTGGATGCTGAGAGGGCCTTCGACTGGGTAGCATGGAACTTTCTCCGCCTGACCTTGACCCATTTTGGCATCTCGGAATCTTATATTAAAATTATTAACAGCATTGATTCCAAACCTAAGGCCTTTATAAAGATCAATGGCCAGTGTCTGAGACAATCTCATTACACAGAGGTACAAGACAGGGTTTCCTTGTCCCTTCTCCTCTTTGTCCTATACTTGGAGCTACTGGCCCAAGCATTGAGGGAGAGGATGGGATATGGGGGTGGAACTTGGAGGAAAAATACAGCAATTAGCATTGTATGCAGATGATTTACTCATCTATCTGGATGATCCAGAATGAGCTTTTCCCCTACTGTGGAGTTGTCTAGAGAGATTTGGTCAGCTGGCGGGGTATAAAATCAATATCACAAAAACTGAAGTACTGCAGATACATTATGATCCCTCAGAAAATATTCGACAACAAGACCCTTTTAAGTGGGATCTAAACCACTTAAAATATCTGGGGGTACAAATAGGCCCAGAACATGAGCACCTGTTCACTCTTAATTACTCCCCAATCCTAAAACAAATAAGTATGGACCTTGAAAGGTGGGCAGTTATCCCTATCTCATTAATGCAAAGGGTGCAGGTGGTGAAGACAGTAGTATTACCCAGGTTTCTTTACCTAGCACAAACGTTACCTATCCGTATCCCACACCTTTTTAATAACTCCCTTACCAGAAAGATTTCCAGATTCATATGGGGCCCACAAAAACTGAGGGTATGCCTGTCGACCCTTCAGCTACCAAGGGGAGAGTGGGGGACTGTCCCTTCCTAACTTCAAATTATATCATATGGCGGCACAGCTCAAGACAATTCTGTATTGGTCCAATAAGAACTATGTAGCTAAATGGAAGTCCCTGGAGTTAGAAGAAGGGGATCTTACCAATCTATACTGGGCCCTATTAGCCAAAAAAAGAAAGCTGATAATCATAGGAGACTCCAACTAGTATACAGCTGACACCCTGGATAACTGGTATGAAGTCCTAGAAAATAAGAGCTTATGGAGTTGGAGATACCTCCTACTCTTGGTCCCATACCTGGAGGACTTTGGACCTGTAAAATGGGATGGAGAATTTAAATTATGGGAAAAGAAAAATCTATATATGATCTGGCATTTTATAGGGGAGGAGAGGATTGTGACTCTTCAGGATTTAATAATGCAGTATGGGCTCACATGGAGAGATAGATTTAGATATTTTCAAATTTGGGACTATATTAAAAATCTTCACCCCAGAGCAGGGGAGGCTAACCCCCCTTCCCCGATAGTGACTCTCTGCAAAGCTGTGGTGGAGGATAAGGCACCCTCAAATCACATTATCTCCTACATATATAGGGCCTTGTTATCCTGGAAAGGGAATTCCACACAATCGGTCAAAGAGGCCTGGGCTAAGGGCTTAGGTATACTAATAGAAGATGAAGTATAGCGCAGGGCACAAATGAAGCTATACAAGGGCTATCGGCAACAACCTGGAGAGAATTCTCCTGGAAAATGCTGATCCACTTTTTTAGGACCCCGGTAGTGCAAGCAAAGTTTCAGGCACCTCAAACCACAGAATGTTGGAGAGACTGTGGTTACTCGCTAGCAGTATTAGGTCACATAATGTGGGATTGTCTGGCTTTGATTACGTTCCGGGGAGAATTACAGCGGACATTATGCATTTTATTTAGCCCAGATCTGGTTCTGAACCATACCTTGTATTTTTTCATGGATGTACCAGTGGGATACAGAGACTCAAACACGGAGAAACATTTTGGCGGCCCAAAAGGCAACCACTAAAAAATGACTTTCTAGACTAACTCCAGACCTCTCTCAGTGGCACGAGATTATGACCTTGGCATAGAGGATGGAAGCTCTTACAGTACTGATAAATAAGAGACAGCCACAGTTTGAGCTCATATGGAGAAGGTGGGTACTATATATGACATCAAAAAAACCCAGATTTCGTACCCTAGAGAACAAGTGGGAACCAGATTACTGCTAAAAGAAACATATAATTAATTTTATAAAATGAAGTTATCATTATCCCTCCCTGACCTGCTTGCCTCCCCTCTACCGCCCATTTTCCCTGCCCCCCCCACCTTGTTCCCCATGGGACTATAATTTAAATGCTGATAAACTGTATTAAATAAGTGCCCACTGTTTGTCTACGTTTAATAGGATGTAATTGTTTAATTGTATGCCCTCACTGTTGTCTATTTGTATTATTTTATTAAAAATAAATGACTAAATAAAAAAGTAAAAATAAAATAAAAATAAAGAGTTAATTGGGGATCAAAAACCCAGTAAACCCATCTTAAAAACTTACATTATTACCAAACTAGCCATCATACTAAGGTAGAACAGTTAAGATAAACTCTGGCTGGATCGCTCACACTTTAAACTAGGTATTAGACCAACCCTCTGTTCAGACCACGATGTAATGTCTTCACATATAGTCTGCCATTTTACAAATTTGTTAGGAGGTAAGTAGAGGCAACAGAAAAACCTATATGCTCCAATTCTAACATTTTCCACATACCCTTCAATCGCGATCTAAAGAAAAAGGGATCGGTAGATCTTTGAACGTGCACATATCGTTTAAACAAGTAAAAAATAACAAAGAAAGAAAGTGAGCTAACCCTCCCGCCCAGAAGTCAATTACATGATCTGTGATAGAGGCAAACCTCAGTCCCAGACCATCAGGATCAGGTGCTATCATCCGATTCTTCAAACATTGTAGCATTTTCCTCTGTTGCCTTGAACTCTTTCTTAATCTGCTCGACTCTCCTTCCCACGTTCAGTGAGTCAGTAAATCGGTAAGAGTGACCCCCATATTGAATTCTAAGCCGGGCCGGCATTAGCATCGAGTGCGCCACTCCCAAACTTTTCAGATGGACCTTGACAGCATCAAATATTTTTCGCCTCGATCTGGTGGCGAAAGAGAGGTCTAGGAAGAGATGTAGGGTGTTCCCCTCGAAATTCAGGCCCATTGCATTTCTTGCTGCCTGCAGCATTTTGTCCCTTGCTACCACTCCAGATGTCACACACAGCACGGTTCTTAATGATTCCTGTTGTCCGATTGCTGATCTGGGTGAGATTCTGTAAGCCTTCACCATCTGCTGAGCTGTAGCTTCCTTCTCCAGGTGTAGGACTCCGGGCAACCAGTTCTTTAGAAACTGCAGTAGATCTCTGCCTTCGCTTCCCTCTGGTAAGCCAATCAGGTGAACGTGCATGGCTGTATTGGCATTTTCTATGGCCTCGAGTCAATATCGGAGCTGGCTATTTCAGTCACCAGTTTGCCCACTGTGGATAGGGCTTTTGTAGCATGCACCTTTGCAATAGATGCCATTTTTGTTGCGGCTTCAATTTTAATATCTTATTCCCCCATTCTTTTTAGGACAGTTTCCACTTTAGTATCTATAGCTTTCATGGATTTCTCCAAAGCTTGCCATGGGGGAACCGTTAATGTAGCTGTCTCTGGTGCAGCGGCCCCATCTTGAGTCTCGTGCGGTTGCACGTTTTCCCCTCCAGCTCCACCACCTTTATTTTGCCGTCCCATCGCCTTTTTTGACACTGCTGTAATCCTGGTAAGGCGCTCTATTTGATAATGTCACTCTTACGCTAAATTTACCCAATGTTCCACTACTGTTTATGTAAGGAATAAGACATGACGAGGTGTGGTTTATGGCTTGATAAGAGCACGGCCCAGGTGCGTGATGAAGCATGAGGCGCTTGCGCCGAGTGACTTTAGCACCTGGGAAGTGCTCTTATCAAGCCATAAACCCCACCTCGGAGTGTCTTATTCCACTTATAAAATGGCCACTGCACTTTTGTAAATAAAGTAGAAACAGAGTTTCAAGAGTAACAAACAAAAGCTTTCAATAGGTGAAATAGTGAAAAAAAAATAGTCCCTCTATAATATAATTTCTTTGTTTTTATGAATGTTCCAGACCTCTCCATCATCAACACCAACAGGGAAGTTTATGTACTATTCGTTCTTTTTATAATTTATAGTATTTTGTGCTTTAAGAAACAGTGGCAGCCTCATAAATGATTGTCAGCTTCACTCATATTAAAAGCATTCTCCTCGTTGTATAGGTGTTTCATTCCCGGTCCCATCATGTGTTGTCCGAGCACCAATACGGCTATACTTTGTAAAATTCTTTTTTTTTTTCATTTTTAATTGCTGTTGATTTAACTAAGAGTGACTGTTTTGCTACATTGGCGTGTGCTTGGCGTCAGTTGCGGCTTCTTTAGGAGTGAGCGTGTCCCTCAGGAGCCACCATAGTGTGCGGCTCGCATTTTGCCGTTAATGGCCGTTGAAAAAAAAAAGACGATAATGGTGGAGTAGCGCTCTGCTTGCCTGATGTTTTGAAGGGGGGGGGAGAGGTACTTTGCACTTAAATATCTGATCGTGGCACAGCTGCGTTTTTCTGGTGAAGCAGTACTGGCGGCATTCCATTTCTTACAGCTTGGTTTTTCGAGTGCAGCACACAGGTTACAGTTTTATTTTTAAAATGTTTTATTTAGTTGTGAAATGAGGCTGTGCGCTTTGTAGAGAGAGTTTGTCTGTGACTCTAAGGGGGGAAGGTTCTGTTTTCAACATCGGAGACAACCCCTTCGAAGAGCTTAGTTGTCTGTGTAGTGCGACAGTGCTTAGTGTGGTAGATTTTCGATGGCTGGTGGCAGAGCTCTCCCGGTGCAGCTTTTGCACTTCGATCTGATGCCAGTTGTGGAGCCGCAATTAAGAGACCTGTGGGTAGCACGCACTGATTTCAGAGTGTGCAGCGTTTTGCTTGGCATAAGTAGTGCCAGTTGCTAGTATATGTCCTGATAAGGACACGGCCTATGGTACCTTTTAACCAATCAAGATGCAGGAAATTATATACCCATTTTATGTATGTATTTTAATGTACAGTATAAAATGGGTAAAAGAAATCATTCACCCTGATTGGTCAAAAGGAGTGTCCTTACCTGTCAACAAACTGAAAGGTGGCACTACTTTCCTAGTAACTTAACCTCCATAGGTGAAAGGGCAGCAATATCATTATCAAGCGCCTCATGCCTAACAACGCACCTGGGGGCGTGCTCTTATCAATCAACAACCCACACCCCATCATGTCTTATTGCTTTTATAACCTGTGTTCTAACTGTTGCACAATCTTACAATGTTGTATTGTTTGTACTACCCACATACTATTGTAACTGATCATCCTTCACAACCCTATGTAACCCCTCCCCCCAGGTCGCACTGTGAGACGAGCAACTTGTTGTTCAGTGTGCCCGCCTGGTGAAACATTTCAATAAATAAATAACGAAAATAGTTTAGCAAAAATAACAATATTGTTAGTTAGAAGTTGTCTGTATTGTGGATCCGATGTGAAGTGCGTCTTATCAGCAAGACTGCTCAACAGCGCCCCCTTCAGACATGCTTAGTTTTTACCACTATGTTGCAGAGAAGGATTTATGCAATGAAACACATCACAGAGGTACAGTATGCTGGAAGTAGATGGCACCACTGCTGTACAGTACATTAGGGACTTATAAGACACAAAAATAACTCAACTTTTACATACTCTCTGTAGTTCCATAATATATTTTACAGCCTTAAAGTAAGCATTTTCATAAGTGATGTTTCAGCCATTACAGTTCACTAGGTGATTTTTTTTTCTTTTCAGTTTTCCTTTCCGGGTTTAAACCACATCATTTGTTTTTTTATTCTGTGTGTATTGTTTAACAAAATCACATACTGTACAACTTAGCAAAAGCAGACACACGATTTAACATAGAATGAAGATTACAATGAGGGTGCCACTCCTCTTAATATGTCCATAAGGAACATCCCATGCCATTAAGATACATCATATAGGGGGTAATTATAATTTTATACTTCCCAGGTAAACACATTACAGAAAAAAGACAGCTGTAATTGGAATCCAGGAGCTGCATGGTAATAAAACAAATTAATGCAGTATGATGTAAAGCCAGTGTCTTTATCCTCCTACCAGAGGAGAGTGATTATGCCACCATGCTTTATCGAAGTAATACATAATATGTGTAAAAACGAAATCAGTTTTCAGCATCTCACCGGCAGAGTAAAAGAAATTCTTAGGCGCTTATCTAAAGAGAGAGCAATAAAAGCTGGTTTAACTTGACACTCACCAACATAGAAACATAGACTTTGATGGCAGATAAGGACCACTTGGCCCACCCAGTTTGCCCATTTCCCTACCTACTGGATAAGCTGCAGATTCTAGTTAACCAACAGCCTACTTCCTGCCACCCCCCACTACAATTGCCTCGCGTCTGTCCCATGCATGTTTGAATTCCCCCACTGTTTTAGCCCCAACAACCTCCCCAGGAAGGCAGTTCCACGCATCCACCACTCTCTCCGTGAAAAAAGATTTCCTCACATTACCCCTGAGCCGTCCCCCCTCTATCTTTAAATTGTGTCCCCTTGTTCTTACACATCTCTTTTTCTGAAAGATGCTACCCTCCTGGACTTTGTTGATTCCCTTGAGGTACTTGAACATTTCTATCATGTCCCCGTCCCTCCTTTCATCAAGGGTATATATATTAAGTGCTCTCAGTCTCTCTTCATATGATTTCTGATGCAGACCCTGCACCATTTTAGTTGCCCTCCTCTGGACTGCTTCCATCCTGTCTATATCCTTGCATAGATGAGGTCTCCAAAACTGCACACAGTACTCCAGATGGGGTCTCACCAACTGTCTGTATAGAGGGATGACCACTTCCCTTTTTCTACTTGTGATGCCCCTTGCTATGCATTCCAGTATCCCCCCGGCTCTCCTTACTGACTTCTCACATTGCTTACCCACCTTTAGATCATCTGATATGACTACCCCCAAGTTCCGTTCCATTTTTGTGTGTTAGTATCTCCCCTGCTATTGTGTACTCTTCTCCTGGGTTTTTGTTTCCCAGGTGCATTACTTTACACTTCTTTGCATTGAATCTAAGTTGCCATATGTCTGACCATTCCTCCAACCTTGCCAAGTCCCTTCTCATCCTTTCTACACCCCCTTGTGTATCAACTCTGTTACAGATCTTTGTATCATCTGCAAAGAGGCATACCTTTCCCTCCAGGCCCTCTGTATTGTCACCTGTAAAGATGTTAAAGAGGACTGGACCCAGTACTGAGCCCTGAGGTACTCCACTAGTGACCCCCTTTCTTCGGAATGTGTTCCACTCACTATTACCTTCTGTGTCCTGTTGTGCAGCCAGTTTGCAACCCAGGCTACCACCATGGGACCCACTCCCAGGCTGGCTAACTTGATTATTAATCTTTTGTGGGACTGTGACAAATGCCTTTTAAAGTCTAGGTAGGCCATATCCACAGCCCCTCCTGGTCTATTACTTTGGTCACCCAGTCAAAGAAATCTATTAGATCTGGCCAAACATGACCTTCCTGCTGTAAATCCATGCTGCTTTGGGTCCTGTGCCCTGCTGGCCTCTAGGTATTCAACAATTCTTTCTTTCAGAAGTGATTCCATCATTTTCCCTACCACTGAGGTCAAACTTACAGGTCTGTAGTTTCCTGCTTCTGCCTTGCTCCCACTTTTGTGAAGGGGAATCACATCTGCCCTCCTCCAGTCCTCAGGTACCACCCCATCCTCCCATGATTTGTTAAAAATTGTGGTCAGTGGTGTCACTAGGTCCTCCCTTAGTTCTTTTAGGATTCTGGGGTGAATCCTCAGGCCCCATTGCTTTGTCCACCTTGAGTTTTAGGAGTTCTTTCAGGACTCCTTTTTCTGTAAATGGACTGGTGTCAACTCCCCTACCAAGAGTGCTTCTATTGTCTGGTTTAGGTAACTCCTCCTCATCTTCTTTTGTGAATACTGAGCAAAAGTATTCATTCAGTATCTCTGCCTTTTCACTGACTCCCTCTGCCCACCTCCCCTCCTTATTAATCTTCACTATTCCTCCTTAACCTTTCTATGCTCCTAATGTACCTATAAAGGTTTTATCCCCCTTCTTAGCTGACTTGGCTATTTTTTCCTCAGTTTGGGCTTTTGCTATTCTGGCTGCCTTCCCAACTTCTTTCTGCTTTAACTGATACAGTTCCCTGTCATGCTCCTTCTGTGATGCCTTATACTTTTTGAATGCAGCCTTTTTCTCCTTAACCTTCCCTGCCACCTCTTTTGAGAACCATAGTGGTTTTTTACTCCACTTTGTTTTCTTTATCTGTTTCACATAAAGGCTTGTTGCCTCTATGATGGCAGTTTGATTTTCTCCATTGTTCTTCCATCCCTCCTTTTGGCCATTTGCTAGTGTATTCCTTAGGTATTCACCCATTTTGCCAAAGTCAGCCCTTCCAAAGTCCAGTATGCTTGTTTTTGTATGGCTTGTCTCCATGGTTGTGCTTATTGTGAAGCACACTGTGCAGTGGTTGCTTGTTCCCAAATGTCTACTGACTTCTAAATTTGTGATCCTCTCTCCATTTGAGAGTACCAGGTCTAGTATTGCTTCCTCCTGAGTGGGTTCCAACACTAGCTGTTTAAGGCCTGCCCCTGCAGGGGATCGAGAATGACCCTGCTCTTGGATGTGGCTGCAGTATGTGTCATCCAGTTAACATCTGGCACATTCAGTCCCCCATCAACAGTATCTCCCCTTTTTCAGCCATTTTGAGAATGCCCTCTATCATTTTCTTGTCCATTTCCTCCCCTTGAGATGGGGGTCTGTATACAACCCCTGTGCGGATTGTGATGCCATTCCCTGTCTCCAAGGTGACCCAGAGTGCCCCTTGTCCTCCCCCTTTACTTTTTAGTTTTGTAGCTTTGATCCCTTCCCTTATGTATAGAGCTACTCCACCTCCTCTTTCCCTCCCTGTCCCTTCTGTAGACTGTGTACCCCAGTATGTTGACATCCCAGTCATAGTTCCCCGTGTACCATGTTTCTGTGACTGCCACAATATCCAAGTGTTCATCTTCCATCAAGGTTACTAGCTCAGGAAGCTTGTTTCCCAGACTACGGGCATTGGTACTCATTGCCCTCCATTTAACGTTGGCTTTATCCTTTTTTCCCCCATGCCTGCTCTTTTTGCCCTTGTCTATTTTTCCATTTAACCCTGTCCTACCCTCTGTTGAGCACTATACCTCAGTGTTTTCCTTGCTACCTGTCATGTTTTGTGGGGGGAGGCTTGAAATTTCCTGCCTCTTATTAGCACCTCCCCCAATGGCTAGTTTAAAAGCTTGCCAAGAAAGCATTTAAACCTGTCACTTAGGATCTTGGTTCCCTTCATGGACAGATGCAGACCATCATGCCAGTATAAACCTTCATCTCTCCAGGTGTACCCCCAGTCCCCAATGAAGCCAAAGCCCTGTGCTCTGCACCAGTTTTGCATTTCATTAAACTGCATGGTGTGTAGTACCCTAGCCTCACCCCTGCCATGGACTGGCAGCACCTCTGAGAAGGTAACCGTGCTTGCTACCTGTCTGAGGCCCCTCCCCAACTCCACAATTTTATCCTGCACTGCACTGATCCCAGGCCTAGCTAGGTCATTTGTCCCATGGTGGACAATGTTATCTAGTTCCCTCTCCTGTGATGCTGCTTCTGCAATCCTGAGGATTCGCTTCTTGTATAGATTCTATGTATTCTTTTATAGAAAATTATGAACAATAGAAATAATACTTCAACTAATTTAAGTAGAACAAAAAGGTTCAACTGTTATTAAACTGATCCAAACAAAGTACTTATAAAGTTTCATTCACCCTAACAGAAAAATGGTATAACATTACATAGTGGGAAAGTCAGACCGTACTTCAAGTTTCTTCATCAGAACTTTGGATTCCCCGATTCAGCCTGGGCTAAGCAACTTGCTACATGCCCTTGTGCCCATTTCAGTGCATCCGATGGGTCAGTAAACAGATAAATCCTACCTTCGTGAACATATCTCAGTCGGGCCAGGAACACCATCCCATGAAATATGCCCACCTCGTGCAGCATGGCCCAAACTCTACCAAACCTTTCCTTTTTTTTGTCTAGTGGCATAACCGAGGTCAGGAAAAATCCGAAAGGGAAGACCATCCTGGAGCAGTGTTTTCTTCTGTCTGGCCCAAGCCAGCGCATAAGCTCCGGTTTCAATATTGTCAGTGACCACTACAATAACACGAGGGGGCCTCTGAGTTGTCAGGTCTTCCACTAGGTGTTACACGACAGGCCTTCTGTATAGCAACTGGACGGATAATCAACTCTGGACCAAATTGCTGCTGAAACCATTCACCAAGGAACAAAATCAGGTGGTCACCCTCGCACCCCTCTGCCATTCCAACTATTCTCAAATTAGCTGACCTGGTCTGATTTTCCATGTTTTCCAGCCAGGTGCACAAGTGGAGGTTCTCCTTAACATCTGCTACAGTTTTTTTTGGTTTTTTTAGTTTTTTTGTTGACCAGGTAAGTGCACTAGACAAATCCTGCCTATTTTCAGGCACGACCAGGGGGAAGGGGATACAGATGAATGCCAACTGACCTTGAACCAGATTAAGCTGTTGGTGGCATTTTGAGTGAATGAGTGAAATTTGGCCAGGGCACTGGGGAAATTCCCCTACACTTTTTTCAATAAGTGCCATGGGATCTTTAACATCCACCTGAACTACCACCAATCCAGGCAGATGGGACCTCTGTTTAACGTCTCATCCGAAAGACGGCACCTCAGAAGTGCAGCACCCCTCTCATGCTGCACTACAGTGTCAGTACTGGGATATTAACCCAAGTGCCAGATGTGGGAACTGAACCCACAGCCCTGTGATCTCCCGGCCTCAAAGGCGAGTGTGTTACCTGCTCAGCCACTGACACAGGTGTTACACGACAGGCCTTCTGTATAGCAACTGGACGGGTAATCAACTCTGGACCAAACTGCTGCTGAAACCATTCACCAAGGAACAAAATCAGGTGGTCACCCTCGCACCCCTCTGCCATTCCAACTATTCTCAAATTAGCCAACCTGGTCTGATTTTCCATGTTTTCCAGTCATGGCCGAATTTGATTTTTTAGTAGCATCCATGGTAACGGTTTGCACCACCTCCAAAGTTGTCTCTAAGGTGGACACATGGGCCCGGATATTCAAAGGGGTTGCACTTGGTGAAACAGAGTTGTGCTGGCGCAACCCCACATTGCACCCCGGCGGGATATTGAAAGGGCTGCCCGGGGCAGCGCAAATCCTGATTGAGGTGCAATGTATCAGAGGCACAGATGCAGGGGCGTGTCCATGCATATGCGGCACATCCCGATATTCAGCCCAGGATGTGCGGCGCATATGCTAGCGCAACCCTGCATTGTGCCACATAGGGGGGCTCAAAGTTGAGGCCCAGAAAAGTAAGAACAAATCCTGGCCACCCACAGGTGGGCTGCTGTATTGCAAGGCGCAACACAGCAGCCGTCCGCCGTGAGTGGCCACCTGCCCACCCAGAACACCGTCCCCAAGCACACACAACCCTGGTGGTCTAGTGGAATCCGTAGCCGCAATCGCACGGTATATGTTTAGAAATACATCTCTGGTAGTCTAGTGGCCCCCCCCCATGTCCCCGATTCCCCAGAAATAAAAGCCATGACCATCCCTGGTGGTCTAGTGGTCCCCCCTCCCACCTGATTCCCCGATCAATGTCATTATGACCGTCCCTAGTGGTCTAGTGGCCCCCCCGCCCGTTGCCGTGATTGTGGTAAAACCCCGTAACGAAATGCCCTGGTGATCCAGCGGCACCTCCCACCCACACAGAGCCCCTTGCCCACCCCACTCCCCCCGTCACTGGCGGGCAGCAGCATCTGGCCCGCATACCATCCAGCCGCCCACCGAATGCAGGTATAGTATATTAGCCCATTGGTCCCCAGTGTGGACCAATGGGCTTGCAGGGCATACTGCACTAGACAGTCTCAAATGGTCTATCAGTGCTCTACAGCACTAGCCGACATCCCTATAGCAAAGTTACAATGCCGACCGACGTCATTGTAGCTACTTTGTGGGGGGCTCTGTCCCCACCCCCTGGTCTCTAGGATTCTAACTCTGAGTCAGAGTTGGACTGGGGAGGGGCAATCACCCAGCAAGACAGTCCCAGTTGGCACACTGTCCACCACAGCGACGGGCGGATTTTGACCAATTCCTGCCGCTGTGGTGGTGGTGTTCACCGTCAGGGTTTCGCTGCGGTGATGGTACACTGTTCCAAATCTGTGAATGGAGTAGCAGACCTTTCTTTTGCCACTGCACTCCTGTAGGTCATCCTATATTCATCCATCTTTTTCATGTACATCTCTGTTTGCTCCCCAAACAGAGAATTTTGATTCATAGGGAAATCCATGGCCTTAGCCTGGGTATCCTGAGAGAGGTTGGTACATCTGAGCCAAGCAAATCTCTGCAGGGAGACAGATGTAGCCATGACCCTAGATGATACATCAGTAGAGTCTACAGCAGCATGAAATTGCACCTTGGATGCTTCAGTTCCATCAGCAGCCACCTGCTCCAGCTCCTTGGCCAGCTGGGGGGAGACCTCTTTGGCTAGGTCTCTGATAGATTTCCATCTGGACTTCTGGTACCTAGCCACATAAGCCATGTAAGAAGCCTGAGTCCCAAGGAGGATGCCAGGTACTGCTTCTTGCCATATCATCCACCTTCCTGGAGTCCTTATCGGGGGTGCGAGGGAATGTTAGCCTTATCACAGGCTGCAGCCTGCACAACCCCAACATGGCTGCCGTGATTATAGAGGCACTCCGTATCTGGACCTGATAGCATATACCTCTATCCATCTTCCTATCCACAGGAGGTATGGAAGTAGGTCACTGCAAGATTTTATTTGTCTGCTTCCTCAGGGATTTGTGCAAGGGAATAGACAACCTTTTGGACTCTGAGATGTCCATCATCTCCAAAAAATCAGGATTCTCTTCCTCTTCAGATGCCTCCATAGTAGGCAACTGTAGAGTGTCAGCCACTTTCTTATAGAAAGCAAAGTGGGAAGGGGACTCACCAAGTCTGGGAGGGGAGGCAGAGTCAGGCCTGTCTGGGGAGATGTCAGGCTCCACCAGTTCACCCAGGCCTCCTTCTTCTTCTTCCTCCTCCTCACCCTCCCATTCAAGCTCATAATCTGCTTCCGGATTGTAATCCGAAGGAAGCTGAACTGACTCAACCGACCGACAGGAAGTATGCGTCGGTCCGGTTGGTTCGGTTTGAAGTGACTGAACAATTTTACTCGTTTTTGCAATTTCGTCTGTGGTTGGGGTCGAGGGCTTTGGATCTGAACCGGCGGACTTTCTTTTCTTTTTTGGCGGAACCGGAGAATCTGTAATGGCCTTTTTCTTGCTCAAGGAGGTATTGCCCTGGTCAGAAGGCACCTCCTCTGGTTCGGTTGAACCCGAACCGGGCTGGCCATCCAGGTCAGCGGATTGATCGGCCATTCTTTCCTTTAACTGGGCTAAACACTAATCCAGCGTGGCTTTAGCAAAGTTTTTGCAAATATGGCAGTCTGTTTCTAGGTGGTCAAACCCCAGACAATAAACACAAATGAGGCGGGGATCAGCTTTAGCAAAAACCTCCCCACACTCTGTGCAGTGCTGAAACCCAGTGGGTCCGATCTTTCTTTTGGGTTTCTCAGACATAACACTTGTTAGCCAAGTTACCTCAAGTGGCGGTCAAGCAGAGTAACAAAACCCCCCCGTTACCAACCATGCCACGGGTTGGGGAAAAAAACGGAAACCCAGCTTTTATGTAACCAAAGGTAACAAGATAGGATCTTCACCGGACCGACCGATGAGGAACCAAACTTACCCCAAACTTATCTATCTACCTAACCTATACTACTTGTAAGGTAGACAGAAGTTTGAAGACCAAAGAAAATAACTACGTAAACAGTTGAAAACCGGACGGAAAACCACTACCGAACTGAAGCAGCGAAGGAGAAATCTCTGGAGCGTCTTCACAGTTAGGTGGAGTAAAGAATCTGACAGTTACAGACAATGTACCAGGGACAGGGGTTTGAAAACCAAACTCGAGCTTAGCGATCTATGCTTCTACATAGAGTTAACTCTTTCCTCTCTGGAGCAGTTAAACTGGAAGGACTAACTGCATATTGTCAGAATACAGCAAAACTGTTGTTTGAATAGTCATTTTTTGGCTAGTGCACTTACCTGGTTAAAAACTAAATAAATAAACATATGTTTTCTGAATGTTTTTAACTTTCTATAGTATGTTTTCTGTGTTAATAGTTATATAGAATCTGGACCACTGTATATGTGTTATGTTGTGTCATATTGTTCTTATCAAATCTAAATAACAATTTATGATGGAAAAAAAAGAAATTGTATCGGATCTTAATTGCTGGACTCTACTTCCTTTTTCCTTAGTGGGTTGGATAGAAGTAATTAAAATGAATGTCTTGCCCATGTGTTTCTTCCTTTTTAAGTCGTTACCCATTGGGATCCCAAATAATTTCTGAAAGCAACTTGACAAACACTTCCAGACATTTATCTGGGCAGGCAAGAAACCCAGAGTGGCCCGTGGGAGGCTGTCTCTTTCTAGGGGGCAGAAGGGGTTGGCCTCCCTGATTTTCTTTTTTTTTTGTTTAACTTTTTTATTGAAATTTTCAACAACAAAAAAAGCGCATCAGTACAGGTGTCAAACTGAACATTATTTTACTGGCCTGGGGCATAGTGCAAACTGCCTCGGGCCAGTGCGATTGTCCCCCGACTTTCCCAGTTTGGCTAGTGCAATCTAGTCAGTATTTGGGTAATGTCCCTTTAAGAGAATCTCAAAGAAAAAGCATTTGCAGGTTTTTTTTTTTTTAACCTTATGCTAGTGTCTGCGATCACACGCTTGACCGTTTCCTCCTCTTGACCTCCAGTGGCCAGCACCGACTGGTTCCTACAACAGTTCCCCCTCCCACTACAGCAAGTTGAGTGGGCACACAGAGGTCAGATTGGGAATGATGTGGCTGGCGGGATTCGCGTGCAGAGTTGCCTGCAGTGTACTAGTCGTCTCTCTCAACAAATGCCTCGGCAATAGCAGGAAGGAGGAGCAGCTTCGGGAACCAGCGGAGACCCACTCGACCAACACAGATGGATCTAGGGAGGGATGACAGACAGGTATGGGGCTCAAATTGTTTACAGGCATCCACTGGGCTGGGAGAGAAAGTGTGAGTTTGTGCCAGCAATGCCACCGCACCATCCGCCAAACTGTCACAGTGGCCGCTGAGTTTGCCGAAAGTGAGCTTTGAAATAATATGAATTTATTTCTTAATTTTTTTAAGCACAATGGTGCTTCTGTTATTGCCTGATAAGGGGTTTCCCACCATGATGGTTGCGACCGGGACTCGGGACTGGGATGGGGAATGAAGGCACAAAAGGCGGGAGGCGGCAACAGGTTACGATTTGAACAGGGCAACAGACTGTGGCTTGGATCTGTGGCAACAAGTGGGAGGGCAGGTTAAAAAAAGTCACTAGAGTTGCTGCTGGGGGTGCTGAGGTGATCACAGCAAGAAAAGCTATACTGAATAAAATAGACGCTGCGGCTGTTGTCAAGTGTGGGAATCATTTTGAGTTAAATGGTGTGACTTTAACAACAAGGTATATGCTGCAGCCCTCTGTTCAGATTAGACTGAAATAGGGAGAGGTGCTCTGCAGTCAGTTTGTACAGTGTATTTCAACTCTGTCATATGCCTTGCTAATTTGTCACTGTAATTCGAATGTTTCTGTTCTACATGTTTCTAATTTATTTAACCGCTTTGCTGCAAAGTTTTTCCTGGAAGTTGGGGGATAAATCTTATACCTGGACACTGAATGCTGTAGGTTAATCTTTTAGACCTTAGGAATCATGCACTTAAATTCTTGAGGGGGGGTGCCAGGTGCTGAACTCCTTTTTTAAAGTCATTTAGAATGAAGATATCAAATATAAGACTCTGAAATGGGGCCCACTGAACTGTTTGACTTGGCACTGTATTACACGAAAAGTACCACAATGACAAAGTTAGATGTCTGAATAGTATTTATTTTACTGTTTGTTACTTAAAATATGGAAATAGAGAAATAAGTAACAAACAGTAAAAAATACTGTTCAAACATCTAACTTTGTCACTGTGTGCTTCATTTTATAAAATTTAAACATTACTCCTGGGGTTATTGCAATCTCTGGAGGCCAGTGCAACTGAGCCATCACTTTCCCAGGTGGACCAGTGCAAAAAAAAGTTAAGCGTGACCCCTGTCAATATATCAGCATTACTGAGTCACCAGAATTTCATCAAACTATGTATAATGGTCTAGAAAAAAATAAAACATATATAATCAAGGCACCAGTCATAGCATAAAATCCTTAGTGAGTGAATTATTCTCAACATATCAATTCATTCTGACCTATCCAGGGGACAGCAGGTGAGGGGCAGACATTAAGGACCGCTCAGCAATCTCCTGATTATATCGCCGGTGCCCCATCTACTCGTAATGTATTCAGGTATGCTCCCCACGTGTTAGTGAAGTTATCCATTCTTTCCCTTCTCTGATACGTCCGCCTTTCAAAGACCAAGGCTTTCACTGTCAGGGCACGCCATTGTGAGACTATGGGAGTCTCCCCTGAGACCCACGTGTTTAATATAACCTGCCTAGCCAGAAGGAGCAGGATCCGTATCCATCTCCTCTGGAGTACCCACTCTCCCCCCCCCCCCGCTTCTTCTACCCCAAAAAGGAGGCCCAAGGATGTAACGAGGATCCCAGAGTTGGTGAGTGCACTCAATTCCTGTCCCACTCCCTCCCAGTATGTTTAAGTCCTGGACATGCCCAGAAACAGTGATAGAATGTGCCTCTGTCCACTTTGCACCTACACGAAGTCTCCGGAATCTCTGGCTTAAACCGATGGGCAACCACGGGGGGGCAGTACAGCCTATGTATGAATTTACAGGCCGACTCTTTATATCTATTGCAGGAGAGCAGACCCATGTGTGATGCCATGACAAGGCCCCAATTCTGTTTGGTGCTTTGCATTCCAAGGTCTCTCTCCCATAGTTTCCTCGTGCTGGCGGTCACGTCACATATATGTTCTGAGGAGCTGATTAGCATTTCTTTTTTTTTTTTTTTTTTTACTTTATTTCTTTATCCGCCTTCCTGCTCTCGGAGCCCTCTCCTTCCTTCCTCTCAACCTCCGATTCCACCTCAGGGAGCTGCCCCTAGAGTGCCTCCTTCTCCCCCTGCACAGTGGGGTCTGTCCCTCTCCTGGTGGTCATGGATGGTACCGAGAGGCTATCATCTAGGGCTAACCGAGAGGCATTTTCCTTTTCTCCCCTACCCTCTGGGATGCCCGGGCGCTAGGGGCGTATGTCCCGGTGATGGCGTGCTGGCCTGCGCCAGGCACTCATGTGCCCGGCGGCGTCCCCCCCTCCCGACTCCATTAGATGGAGCCGCCTCCATCCTTCAGTTGCCGGTGCTTCCACCGTCCACGAGGTGATGCGGAATGCGGATGCGCTCGGTTCCTCACTCCTGAGGGAGGACAGCATCCGCTGGGACGCCGATCCTCCTTCCCTCTGCGACTCCCTCGCCACCCAAGTCCGCTCCTCAACCCGGCCGCCAAGCAGCGAGGTATGGCGTCCAGCGCCTCAGCCCTCAGCGCCACCGGGCCGGCTTGATTAGCATTTCTAATAACATCCTGAGGGTCTCTCCTAGCTCTACATATTAGGGCTTCAAGGTGTTCCAGACCTGACCTACCATCCCCCTGTCTCTTTATTGATCTACCATAGTACCTCGACTGGAAATATCTGAATAGATGGCTGTTTGGGACTCCCAGTGCCTCCTTAAGTTCCTGAAAGGAGCATAAGTTTCCTCCTCTATAAAGGTCTTGAACATATGAGATGCCCCTCTCCTCCCATTCATTGAATATTGGGTCATCAATGTTAGGTCTAAATAATGGGTTCCTATCTAATGGCAGCAAGTTCATTTATTCTCCTTGGCTCCCAGTAGGTTTTTAATCTGCTGCCAGCTACTTAACACCTGGAGGGCTAGAGGACTGGGGTGAGCAATCGAGGCAAGAATTCTTTGCCCACCTTTAGCCAAATAGGCTGACAGTCGTCCCCGCGTTCCCACCTCCTCCAGATCCACCCAATTTGCCTCAGGTGGTCTGAACACCCAGTTTCTTATATATATCTTATCTGTGCTGCCAGAAAGTAGTTCCTCAGATCAGGAAATTTTAGCCCCCCACCCTGCGTATCCATTTTTAGTCTTCTTAGGCTGGTCCTAGCCCTCCTTCTTTGCCACATAAAACTGGAGAAGGTCTTCTCCAGCTTCTTAATATCTCACCTAGTCAATCCCTTAGGAAGCATCTGCAGAAAATAAAGTATCCTAGGTAGCACAATAATTTTAATTAGATTGATATGGCTGAACCATGACAGGTGCAGGGCCTGCCACCTCTCGAGTTCCTCAGTCAGGTTCTTAATCATAGGGTATAATTTAAGTGGTACAAGTCAGCAATATTTTTCCCAATATTTACTCCTAAATATTTAAATGAGGTGCTCACCTCCCTTAGACCCCACTTTCCTTTAACAAGAACAGCACCCTGCCCCAAATATAAGATCTCTGACTTATCTATATTAATTTTATAGCCTGAGAAACTGGTGAACCTCAAAATAAGGGACAGGAGGGGTGGCACCGAGCGTTTCGGGTCCCCCAGGTATACTATCATGTCGTCCACATATAGGGACAGTTTATGTTGCATCCCATTACCCCCTCAGATTCCCTGCACGCCTGGGTCACCCTGGATAGCTATTGCAAGCAGCTCAATCGCCAGAGCAAAGAGTAGTGGAGACAAGGGGCATCCCTGCCTTGAACCCCTGAATAAAGGGGAAGTATTCTGAGAATGAGCCATTCACTAACATCGAAGCTGGGGGGGAAGCATACAACACTTTTACCAGTTCCAAAAACTTTCCTCCCAATCCAAACCTCGCTAGCACTGCAGACAGGTATTCCCATTCAGTTCTATCAAATGCTTTCTCGGCATCCAGGGACAACACTGCTGCTAGTCCCAGACACCGAGAGGACCCCCGTATCTCATTGAGGACCTTCCTAACATTGTGGTAGAAGTGCCTGCCCTGGATGAAGCCGGTTTGGTCCAGGTGCACTAAGGCCTGGAGTACCCTGTCCAATCTTGATGCCAGGACTTTGGCATATATTTTGGCATCATCATTAAGCAAGATCATCGGTCGAAATGAGGCACATTCCCGTGGGTCCCTCCCGGGCTTCGGTATCACACAGATGGCTGCCTCTCCCATAGATGTTGGCAAGGGATGCCCCTCCCTCACCTCCCGAAAGACCTCCCATAGATGTGATATCACCCTCTCTCCTGCCACCCTATAAAATTCCAGAGGTAGGCCATCAGAGTCACTCGCTTTGCCCACTTTCACATGCTGTATTGCCACCCTGATTTCTGCTTTAGAAATTTCCCTACCTATCTCTTCTTGCTGCTTGGAGGAAAGTTTAGGTACTTTGACCCCATCCAAAAAAATCCTTTGCCTTATTCAAGGTACCCCTGCATTCTGCTCTATACAGGCTCTTGATAGAACTGGCCAAATCTTTCTTTTATTCTATTCGGATCTTTAAGTAAGGACCCCTCCCTGTCCCGGACCTCAGCAGCTGTGATGTCCCCTTTCTGCCCTTTATCAAGTTCACCAGTAGTGGTCCCAGCTTATTGCCCCATTCATAAAATTTGTGCCGAAGAAAGAAGTATTGTCTGCTGGCTTCCTCTGAGAGTATGTTATTTAATGCTTCCCTGGAGACTGCCAGCATTTGGAGTATCTCCCCCCTCTCTCCTCTGGCTGCTCTGTGGTCTAAGTCCCTTATCTGAACCCAATGCTCCTCTTGTCGCTTTAACTTTTCTTTTTTATATTTTGCTACATAGCTAATGATAGCCCTCCTTAAGTATGCCTTCCCTGCATCCCAAAATATTTGTCTAGATGACACTGATTCTTTATTTAGGTCAGTATACAGGGCAATTTGATCCTTAAGGAATGTTCTGAATTCCTGGGAACCCAGTAGGTATGTAGGGAAACACCCCGTGGAGGTCCTTGTCTGATCCAAATTTAACTCAATTGTGGATACGACCATGGTGTGGTCTGATATGTGTATCGGGCCATGTTTAATGTTAGTTAATTTAGTATACCATGTTTCGTCTATGTATACTTGATCAATTCTGAACCATGATTTGTGAGGGTTGGAGAAGAATGTATACTCTCGTTGGGTGAGGTTTGTTCATTTCCAGGCATCTAATAATCCAAGATCTACCATTTCCTCCCTCCAGCGTCTCATACATCCACCTCTCCTGCCAGTGCCCTCCGAGTGATCCAAGACTGGGTCTGGTGTGCAGTTGAAGTCTCCCCCCATTACCAGACCCTTAAACTGCTCTCTCATTATCAGGGCTAGTATATCATTATAGAAGGCTGAGTCAAATATCGCTGGTGCATAAACACTCCCCAAAGTGATAGGCATACTATGAATTGTCCCCTCTACAAAAATGTATTTCCCCTCCCTAGTACCCTGCACCACCCTAAATGATTTAAAGGGCAAGAGCTTATACACTAAGACCACCACTCCCCTCTTGTGGGAAGAGTATGAGGCAGCATAGCATGCCCCCACCCAGGTCCGCACCAGCCTCTGGTGCTCAGAGGGTGTAAGATGCGTCTCCTGGAGTAGGTCCACTTGAGCGTGTGCTCTCTTTAGAACCGTTAAAACACATAACCTCTTAATTGGGGAGGAGAACCCTCTGACATTCCACGAAACAATATTTATCCTTTCTTTTTTAGCCATCATGATTTATACATAAAACATCCCTCCATAGCCCATCCAATGAACTACCTGGCACTGCCCTCCACATGTCTTCACCCACAAAGCATTTTGCCTTTAGAAATGTACTGGACCCATGATATATGAACAGTCTAACAAACATAACATGCAACAAATACTTAACTACTAACTTAGAACTATTTACATTCCTCCCCCAAGTACCATACAACATTCTTATAAAAGAAGCAGGTATGTACTACCCCAATAAAAAGTTCTCCCTAGTTAGTTGTGCGTATGTCTGTTCCCAACCTCCCCACTGAACAAACATCATATTTTCGTTCCCCCCATTAATTCCAGTTCGTACATCCAATTTATCTACATCCCCAATTAGCATTTGACAGTCAGCACCAATCTGAACAAGAGGTTAAGCCCCAGTCTCCGGGTCATGCACATTATCAAACTTCCCACTTCAATGTTCAGGTGTCCCAATGAGCTGTCCCTCCCCGTAAACTTCCCCCACCCCTCCAACCGAGTACCTTAAGACACCAAAAAGATGCATACATAGACCTCTTCCTCCCTCAAGTAGCATCACTGAGGTACATCTAGAGCCACGCGAGAACCCAGCTACCATAGCTGGTGCGGGCTAGGCTTCGCAAATCAAAACCCAATGCACAGGCCTTTCCCACACTCCAGCCACCTGTGGGACACTGGCAAAATAAGTGAACCTCCACATACACCATTTTGGAGGCTGACGGCTGGCACATTTTACTTCACTGCACAAGTCCCCTCCATTTCAAAAAGCATACAGTCACATGGCAAATTCATCTTGCGGTGCCATCCAATTTGAAAGTAGAGGGGCCAGATAAAGGTACAACGTCAGATCTGAAAGGGAAATCGCCATACAGGTGGGAATTCACGTAGGGAGGGGAACAAACAACAATGTTCCCAGTGAGACCTCCTGGGCTATTAATAAACTGTCAAGTCATTCTTCTGGCCATGAGCCCTTGGGTCCCCCTTTCTCACTTCAGCAAGCGATCAGCCAATATCTCATAGAGAAAAGCAGTGCTGGAGTAAAAACTCCCTTGTATAAGGAAATAAAGCTGGCTCACCTCATTTTCTTTTTCAGCTCTTCTACAAGGTCGCTGCTTTATCTGCCTCCCAAAAGCTGGCACCATCATGGCATATTTTAAGTGTGGCTGGGAAAAGCATGTACCATTCTATCTTTAGATTTTGGCACTCCGCAATTGCTTCATTAAAGGCTCTTCTCTTCTTGCCAGTGCGTGGTGAGTGGTCCTGCGCAAGAAATAGCCAGGATCCTTCATACTACAGATTGGCAGCATTTCTGTAAGTCATCCACATTTCCTGGCGATTCTGGAAATTGTGAAATCTAAAAATGATTTGGCGTGGCGGTTGACCCTCCAGCAGCTTAGGTTGTACAGCATGATGTGCACGCTCCAACTTGTAAAGACCTCCCTTCGGTGAAAGGCCCAGCAACTTAGGCAACTTTCTCGCACAGAACTCCATAATATTAGCTCCCTCCTTCCCCTCAGAGAGGTCCCGTAACCGCAGGTTAGACCTACGATGGTAGTTCTCTTGATAATCCGGGGCCTCCCTAAGGTCTGCCACTTCTTTTTCTAATGCTGCCAGGCACTTAGGTAGCAGAGCCAATGCATCCTCTGTAGTTGAGATGCTGTTCTCCACCTCCTCGAGTCGTTCCTGGTGTTGGGTAACTTACGCAACAAGATTGTTCAGCCGACAATCAATCTTTTCTTCGAGGTGCTCCAGTTTAGGAGCGAGCGCCTCCAGAAGCCGATCCTTCAGTTCTCGCCCAGTTGCAGCCATCTCCACTGCCGAGATTGAGACAGGCCCCAGCACGCCAGCCTGAGGGCTGGGAGTCTGCTTCTTTGCATTTTTCGAGCTTGTGTATTGTGTTTTACCGGAGATCGGAACCACGTACTCATCCATGATGGTAGGTACAATGTATTTAAGGGGTTTTTGATCGCAGTTTCACCCAAATTCCATGGAATAGTCAATAAATTGTGATCTGGGGAGTGGAGCCTAGTTGAGACACGTCTCTACACCACAGCGGTCACGTGACCTCCCTCCCTGATTTTCAGTTATATTATTTAGCAGCTCAAACTCCTCCCTTGATCACCAGCGCTAAACAGACAACAGAGTCTAACTGGTACTCCATGGAGAGTGACAGTGTCTCCCCATCCCACTGCATGCACTCACCATGAAAATCACTTCAATGTGGAAGAGGCATGTCTCTAACCGATGGGTGTCCCACTCTCTTAAGATCCTACTAAAAATCAGATCCTTGACCCACACACCCAATGAAATAGGCCCCCTAACCTTAATCATAGGGGGATCTGGGTTTTGAACCAGGCCTTACAGATAAAGGATTCAAAAAATGGAACAAGCATACAAGATATAAGCAAATTCTGGAGGGTGAACATTGCACGTCATTCCAGCATCTCCAAACTAAGTACTCTTTAACCAGGATAGTCTTCTACCGATTTTTGCAGGTGCAAAGCTATTTATTGGAAGCTGACAGGCTCCAGCTTAATAAGCATGATAAAACACCTCTGGAGGAATTTTTGTACTGGTCTACAGTCCTTAAGGATAGATCCAGATACATCTCATTGATGTGTAATCTACTGTTAAAGGCTGGGCGTAACCTCCTGAGCCTTAGGGAAAAATGGCAAAAGAGGGTGGGGCTCCTATCTCTGATGGGCTGGGGGAATACTCGCAGGGTGGAGAGCATCAGCTTCACAGAGTGAAGGAAATTCCGCTGGAAGATAGTTACCAGTTTTATTTTTATGTCCCGATGATTGCTAAGTATTCCGGAACTATGACCACTGATAGATGCTGGTGTAATTGCGGTGAAAAGGGTACACACTTTCACATGTTATGGTCCAGCTTGAAACTGGTGGGCTTCTGGACCCAAATCAGACATGAGCTCTCCAGGATTTGAGGGTTATAGATGCCAGAGAATTACTTCCACTATATATTGGGGACCAAGGTCCCAGGCATCCAAATGCAGAAAGGGAGGGGGAGGTTCCAATGTATGGTCATGGCAGCTCTTAAGATCTTGACATCATATTGGTTGGATCTGGTAGTACCAGGGGTGGCCGAATGAAGGGAACGAGTGTCCCAAATTTTTTGAATGGAACAATTTACAGCAAGACTCAGCCTAACAGAGAAAAAATTCATAGAAACATGGAGAGTTTGGATCTTATACACCGATCCAACTCAGGCACTGTGAGGAATCTAGTATCTTGATATCTCTCCTCGTTCAGTCAAATTCTACAGTTGGACATCTGGGATGGACACTCACACACCTACACCTCTCTTCTATTGCTGCTGCTGCAGAAAGAAGATTGCCTCTAACGATGAGCACTCCATTTGTGTCTGCTGTCTTGGGCCTGATCATGACGCCTTGGACTGTGAGCTCTTGCTAGCAGTTTAATCAAATCACTCTTAGGTGATGCAGGAAGGTTCTAAAGATCTTCATGGAACAACATGTAGCCATCTCCAAGTTAGTGTCCTCTGGGGCACTGGCTACTCAGTCACCCTCCAGTTCCAAGAGTTCCAAGGCCTCTCAGATCAAAGACAAGTCCTTGGGGAAAAGTCGTAGAAAAGACCAGGATTGCGACCGCTCCCCCCGGTGGTCATCCCATTCCCCATCGGCTTTACCTTCTTCAGGGGCTCCTCATTGTCATCAGCTGCTGTAATGAAGAGACCAGCTGTCCAGGTCTCAGTTCGCTCCATGCCCATACCAACAGCTCTTCTGCCCAACACCCAGGGAGCTTGGCCGTCGACCTCTGGATCATCGGCCCCTCCTCTGTCGACAACAGTCTTGTCATGATGACTACCCCTTTAAAGCCTGCTCCTTCTTCTCCAAAGGCTCTGGGCTCATTGGGTCAGCCACTGTGCCACCGGCTGCTCCTCCATTGTCGGTTTCACATTTGAATGAGTTTTTTGTCTGTTTTTCTAATGTGCTGGTCCAGCAGTTTGTGGCCCTTACCAGGCTGGCATCATCGTTGACACCTGTTCATCAGCCCAGGGAACCTACTCAGGAGCCATTGATGGCAAATACGTTGGCAGATCCTGAGGATGTTGACGTTCAGGAGGAATACCACCCTGACCTCATCCTTCCAGAGGAGATGGAGGAGGAAGAGGAGGACCAATACCTCACTTCAGACAAGTTCACTGCCTCTTCAGTCAGTGAAGACTCTGTTAAGCATACCCCCAGGTCACCACCTGTGGATGCTACCTTCTTCAACATCATGAAGCAGCTGTCTTTCACTATGGGGTTTCAGATACAGGAGGATGCCACCAGAATCTGGTGGACTACCCGAAGATCCCAGAATCTCCCCCTAAGATTATTTCTCCCATGCTTCCGGCACTTAAAAATGCTACCACGGCAGCCTGGCACAGACTAGACATGGTGCCAGCTATGCCTCATACAGCTGACAAGCTCTACAATGCCCCTCAGAGCCTCCCTCACTTTACTGCCCAGGCTGAAACTGACTCAGGTACATGACAATTCGCTCCCGTATTTTCAGTCCCGACAGTACGCTCCCACGCAAATTCGCACCTATGTGAACACGATCCCACCCAAATCGCTCCCGCAGTGTCACATTCAAGATTGCTCTGTGTTATTCAGTGCAATGGTTGCAATTTATATTTATATTCAGTGTATGGGGCAGAAATGAAATATTTAAATGAAGCAATTAATCAATTACCTGCTTAGGCCAACCACAAGTAATTGTACTAGGAGGTTATAAATAATGTCACTAAAGCACACTTCCACTCGTAGGTTTTCTTATTATAATGGCTTGTCGCTTTGTCCTCTCATTTCGGTCCAAGAAAAAAAACCGGTGGACGACCATAACTACCTGCACACATTTCATAAACGTGGGCACAATGATAAAGCAATATGGCAGCGTGAGCATGCAGTTAAAAAAAAAAAAAAAAAAAAAATCAGGGTTTGCAATGCCAGAGTACACACTGTATCATACGATGACCCTGCCATAATTTTGCAGTTTTCTCAGCATACTCACGCACCAGACCCCTGTGCAGTAGAAAAACACGATGCAGTAAACAATGCAAAGGAGAGAGCATGCTCAACACAGGATACCACAGCTCAAGTCGTTCCACATGCTAAACAAGAGGTGTCACTGGCTGCACAGGGAAAAATCATCAATAAAAACTTAGAACAAACCATACAAAGGGTTTGTGCACATGGTGTTCCTCCAACCCTAGAGACCTTTGCCAACTGCGAATACCAGACTGCTATACCATGTACCAACCAGACGCTGCCAGTGATCTTGAAAAGTGTTTGCTCTATGACAGTGGACCTGGGCACAATCGTATTTTAATGTTTGGCACTGAGAACAATCTAAAATTCTTAGAGCGTTGTAAGTTGTGGCATGCAGATGGAACTTTCAGCATTGCACTGCTGCTGTTTATGCAGTTATACGCCATAATGGGTGAAAGGTTTCGGAATGCACAGCCAGCTGTTTTTGTGCTTTTGCCTAGCAAAAATAGGGAGTGCTATCAAAGAATGCTCACCATTTTGAAGGATTTTTTTTTTTTTTTAAACTTTCCATCTTTATTGTTATTCAGATTTACAAAAGTTGTAAAAAATAAAATACAGTTCTATGGGAACTTATAGAACCACAAAAATAAATAAGTCTACAAAAAATTAAAAGAAAGTGCCTGCAATAGTTCATAGTCTATGATTTCATTTGGAAGCACTGTGGATGGGGTCTTGGTTAATTACCCCAGAGCATCAGGGAACAAAGTCTTTACATAAGGGTGTGATATACAGCACCCACCTTCTCCATCTATTCTCAAACTTAGCTTGAGATTTGTTGAGTATAGCTGTTAGTTTCTCCATTTTATACAACTAAATCAATAGTAAGGACCATTGGTCCATTGTTGGAGGAAGTGGGGAGAACCAGTTTTTGGTAATGGCTTTCTTAGCCGCGAGGGTAGCCAAATTTAAAAAGTCCCTTGTTGGGATATCTTTACATGACTGAGGGTAAGCACTGAAAAGGAGGAAGAGGGGGTCCACTATTATATCTGGTGAAATTATTTGTTGCAGGGTCTCCTGTAATTTAGAAAAGAAGGCACATAGAGAGTTGCATGCCCAGAATATATGACCTAGCGTAGCTGGTGTGTGTCCGCACTGCCTCCAACATGCTCCCCTAGTAGGGTTGAATTTCTGACTCGTGGCTGGAGCACAGAAGAATCTTACAGTCATTTTCCATGCAAATTCCTTCCATTGCCCTGAATTCACACCCTTCCCTATTGTTTGTAAATATTTTCCCCAGTACAGGGGGGGAATCTCAGTTCCTAGATCTTTCTGCCAAGATATTCTGATTCTTTCTGTCGAGTCCCCTTTTACCGAGGCAAGAGCTCTATAAAGGGTAGAAATTAAATGGGAGGGGACTGAGTGACAATCTATGGCCTTAATAAAAATCTGTATAAGATCAGGGATTGGGTAGTCTTCCCATTTGACCAGTCCTAATTTCTGGAGGTAGTCCCTCGCCTGAAAATATCTAAACCTGTCCGTATAAGGGATCCCATACTTCAGATTTAATCCCGTTAAAGATAGGACTCTTCCCTGAGGCATTTGAAGGATCTTAATCCCAATCTTAGCCCTGAGGTTGTAATTACTGATTTAGAGCGTGCAACAACAGCTGAATTTAAGTCTGTGTTCCCAGATGCAAAACAAGTTGGTTGCTTTTTCCTCTTCACCCAATGTGTGTATCGCAAGATACAGGCAGAAGGGCTGGCAGTACAGTATGCACAGGAGTCTGAATTTGCACTTAAGTACAAGTACTTACCAGCACTGTCTTTTTACCCTTCAGAAGAAGTAATTGCACGCTTTGAGGAAATAACTGATGATAGCTTAAATATTTTCCCCGAAGAACTGACACCAGTAATTGATTACTTTGAGGATGTGTGGGTTGGCCAAGAAACAGACGTGGAACTGGACGCAGACAACTACATTTTGCCATTGAGTTGTGGAATCACACACAAAGTGTCTCTAATGGCAGGGCAAAGACCAACAATGTGGTTGAGGTGTTCCACTGTGGGATGCAGAGTATCCTTTGCAAGGTGCATCCCACGGTGTGGAAACTTATTGAAAGCCTCAGAGGAATACAAAAAAAAAAAAGAGACTCATTAGGTGGAGCAAATCATTGCGGGCAACCCCCCAACTGCATCACGGCATGTGTACCATGACAATATTGCAGATCGCACAACTGAAGAATTTTTATGTGGGATGGCCCATAGCTTTTAATACTAAGGCCCCTGTCATTGTTTTTAAAATTTAGGAAATAAAGACATCAGTGGTTTTAAAAATAAAGATGTATCTGAATTTAACTCACCAGAAACTGGCCAAGTAACATCCAGTGAATGCGCAAACTTGGACAGTAACAAAAGCATCATGATGTCATGTGTTACTATGGGCTGCATTAGTTGCTATGGTTTCCATCACTACCTGTTCTACACTACGCTGCCATGATTTACTTTAAGAGATAAGAGGTAAGAGCTGTTGAAATGTAATGAAGGGCATTTGAGCTGCAAAAGGGAGTGAGTGGGGGAGCGAATTGGCAGGGAGTGTAATGTCATAGGTGCGAATTGATGCTGGAGTTTACTGTCGGGAGCGAGAAGTCCGGGAGCGAAAAGACGGGAGCAAATTGCCGTACTCCCAACTGACTCAGTAGTCATTAAGGCAGCACATAACAGGTCTAAGGTGCCCAAACACCTTAGTACCCTTCCCCAGACAAAGAGTCCCATAGGATTGATCTTTGGAGAAAAAAAGGTGTATGCCTCCTCTACCCCAGGTTTGAGGATTGCCAACTACCTGTCACACATGGTGAAATACCAGAACACCACTTGGAGAAAGGGCAAGGCTGCCGCCCAAGCCCTTCCTGATGGTGCCCAGAAGCTGGAGTTACTTCAATGCTTCCAAACTGCTGAGGACATTGGCAAGCATCTCCTATGGGCCATGTATGACTTGTCAGATACTGTGGCCAGGGCAGCTGCCACTGGCATATGCCTTCGTAGGCATTCATGGCTCCGAGGTTCTGGGTTCGCAACTGATGTGTAAAACAAGGTGCTCAATGCCCCTTTCAATGGAATCAAGCTTTTCGGTCCGGATGTCCAGGACCTTATAAACAATCTGTAGGCCTCAGGCACGGCCCTTAAGTCCATCCACTCCCTCTACCACACTCAGCCATGTGGTAGGGGATGTCCTAATTTTCGTACACAGGCCAATAGGCCAGGCTTGGGCCCCCATACCCAGGGTAAACGTAGAGCCCAATATTCCTTGCCTGTCCCCTCCAATTCTGGAGTGGCAGCCAAGCATTCCAGAACTGAGGGACCAGCTTCCACAGCTGGACCTGCCTCAACTTGACTCCTTGCTGGACCCCCTTTTCAGATGCAAGCCCAGGAGGTGGTGGTCAGAGGTCAGTTCTCCCTCCATCTGAATCAATGGAAAGCCATAACTTCAGACGCGTGGATCCTGCAGATCATGGAGTGTGGTCATACCCAGGAGCTCATCCAGCAGCCTCCAGACACCCCCCTCCACCCTCAAATTACCCACAGGCTCACCTGCTTGTTCTCCAGGAGGAGGTTCAGTCTCTTCTGTGCAAGCAGGCAATAGAACTGGTGCCAAAGCTGCAGAGAAACCAAGGATTCTATTCCAGGTTTTTCCGGGTCTCCAAAAAGACTGGAGATCTGAGGCCCATTTTTTTTTTTTTTTTTATTCTCGTCTTTATCCTCCTTCCTACTTCCGGTGCCCCCTCCTTCCATCTGCTCATGTCCCCCGTTACCTACCTTAGGGATCTGCCCCTACAGTGCCCATCCTCCTTTCCTCGCACAGTGGGGTCTGTTCTGTAGGTGGTCCGGGTGGACTTAGGGCGGCCTTCATCTAGGGTTGCCGGAGGGGATTTTCCGATTTTCTCCCCTTACGTCCCCACTCCCCTTAGGACGCCTGCACTTGGGACGTACGTCCCGAGTGGTAGCGTGCTTACACATGCAGGCCCTCATGCGCCGCGACATCTCCCCTTCCCAGCTCCGACAAGTGAAGCCGCCTCCATCCCTTCCCAATGCCGGTGCTTCCACCGGCTACAGAAGGAATGCAGAGAGCAATGCGCTCTTGGTAACCTGCCCCTGAGGGAGGAGAGCATCTGTTGGGACGCTCGATCCTCCCTCTCCCCGCCACCCCCCGGCTGCCTGAGTCCGTCCCCGAACCCGGGCCGCTGGCGTAGTGCGCGGTGTGGCGACCAGCGCCTCAACCCTCAGCGCCACCGGGCCGGATTGAGGCCCATTTTGGACTTGAAAGACCTCAATCTCTTCATCCAGTACAAAAAGTTCAGGATGGTAACTTTACCAGGCCTTTTGCCCCTCCTCAGGTCCGGGGATTGGCTCTGCTCACTGGACATGCGGGACGCTAACCTGCACATTGCTGTCTTTCCTCCTTACAGGAGGTTTCTCCGCTTTGCCTTTCAGGGACAGCATTACCAGTTCAAGGAATTGTCCTTTGGCTTATCTTCTGCACCATGTGTCTTTACCAAGGGCTTAGCAGCAGTCACAGCAGCCCTCAGGAGGGAAGGACTGTATGTCTTCCCTTACCTGGATGATTGGCTTCTCAAGGCCCCATCCATGGAACAGCTGTTATTAACTCTGGAGCGTATTCTCCAGCTCTTTCAGTATCTGGGCATAACAGTCAACCTGCCCAAGTCTGTTCTAAGTACCGTCCCAATGACTGCAGTATATCAGGGCAGTTCTGGACTCTGGGCAGGGAAAGGCATTCTTACCGGAGAGCAGGGCCGAATGCCTTATAGCTCAAGCTCAGGAAGTAGCTCGGAGTCGCCACATTCCTGTCAGGCTATACCTCAGGCTCCAGAGCCTACTGGCCGCAGCCATTACCACCACTCCACTGGCCAGGCTTCATATGTGCACCCTTCACTGGACCTTCCGGGTGCAGTGGGATCAGCACACAGACAAGTTAGATCAACTAGTCCTGGTCTCTTCTCCAGTTCGCAAAGTGTTGCAGTGGTGTCAGGTCTTGGCTGGGGAGCACATCTGGGCCCTTTTCAAACCCACGGTTCCTGGTTCCAGTGGGAGGCCGCCCTGCATATCAATGTCCTGGAAATGAGAGCGGTGCTCTATGCCATGTAGGCCTTTCAGGAGCACCTAACACTGGGTTAACTGTTGGTGCAGTCAGACAATCTAACTATGGTCTATTACATCAACAAGCAGGGCGGGACTCATTCGTATCCCCTTTGCAGGGAGGCAATGTGAGTATGGTATTGGGCACTGGATCACAGTCTAACGTTCTCTGTGGTGTAGGTGCCAGGCATCCTGAACACGCTTGCGAACAGTTTCAGCAGGACTCAGTCCAGCATGCATGAATGGAAGCTTTTCTCATCCATAGCAGAAGACCTGTTCGACAGATGAGGTCAACCAGAGTTGGACCTTTTTGTGTCACCACTCAATGCAAAACTGCCCAATTTTTGCTCGCTAGATCCAGGGCCTGGAGTGTTCTGCTAAGACGCATTGTCCCTCTCTTGGAGCAGGAGATTTCTGTATGTATTCCCTCCATTTCCACTTGTACAGAGGGTGCTAATCAAGCTGCACATGGAGGGGGCCAGCATGATTCTGGTAGACCCTTTCTGGCCTTGCCAGATATGGTTCCCTCTACTTCAGCAGCTGGCAGAGGAACCTCCAATCCCTTTACCTCTTTGCAGGAATCTGCTGACCCAGGATCAGGGAACCCTGGTCCATCCCTACACAAGGTCCCTCCATCTGCATGCATGGCTCCTGAGGACATAGCCTTCACCAGGTTCCGGGTCTCTAAGAGTGTAGTGGATGTCCTGGTGGCCGCCCGCAAGCCTTCTACCTGTGCTACTTACACCATGAAGTGGAGGTGGTTTGCCATTTGGACTGAAAAAACACCCCATAGACCATTTCACCTGTCCTGGACTACCTGATCTCTTCTTTGTACTCAGGCCTCCAGTATTCCTCCCTCAAGGTTCACCTTTTGGCCATTTCTCTTTTCCATGAGCCCGTGGGTGACCATGTGATTGCTCAGTTGGATGTCTCCCGTACCTTTCTTTGGGACATCTTGCATCTGAAACCCCCAATCCATGTCCCTGTCCTGGCTTGGGACTTGAATTTTACTTTGGAAAAGGTGACCCTGTCTTCTTTTGAGCCAATCACAACTTGCGATTTGTGTTTTCTTTCTTGGAAAGTGCTCTTTTTGGTTGCAATTACTTCTGCTCAAAGAATTTCAGAGCTTCAGGTGCGAGGAGCCTTATTTAATTTTTCAGTGTCTTTGTGCACAAATCCTAAGTTTCTCCCCAAGGTGGTTTCTGAGTTTACACTCAATGAGTCTATCCACCTTCCTGTTTATTTTCCCGAGCATGCCAATCCAGGGGAAGCACTGCTCCATACTCTAGATGTGCGCAGAACTCTGAAGTAGTACCTGCTCAGGACTAAAGAGTCCAGAAAGTCTAAGCAGTTGTTTGTTTCTTTTGCCCCAGGTAGAAAGGGTGTTTCAGTTTCTAAGCAATGTTTAGCCAAATGGTTGGCAAACTACATTGTGTTATGTTACAATAAGTATGGCAAAGAGTTGCCTGGTGCGGTTAAAGCTCATTCCACCAGAAGCACGGCTACCTCGGTGGCTTGTTTCAAAGGTATGTCAGCCGCTGAAATTTGTGCTGCTGCCATCTGAAGTGCAGTCCACACTTTTACCAAGCATTACAGTCTGGACATTGCTTTTAGAGCCCATGCAGGATTTGGCAGGGCAGTTCTGCAGGGACTCCTGTCGTAGGTTTATGAAGTTCCATCCTCCCAAACTATTACTCTTGTCACTGCTTGGTACTCGGTCCTATGGTGTAACCTGATGACTGAGATACCCCCAAAGAAGCCAGAACAGTTACAGAAGAACTTACTGTAACAATAGATTTGAGGGGATCCCAGTCATCAGGTATATTTTCTGTCCCACCATTGCCCTTCTTGGGGCTCCTGTCCAGGACCTGGCTATCTGTTGTATCCAACTTCTATATTTATAGCCGAGTCACCTTTCGCTCCTCGGTTCCCCAGGGCATGAGCCATGCTCCCTTTGTTTCTGGAGGGAAAGAACTGAGGAGGGAGAGGGCCGCCTATGCCTATATAGGGTTGGTGACATCAGCTGATGTCGACGGCGTGGGTGGCCCCAGTTGTACTGCTAAAAATCTTCTGTGTGGATTCCCTTTCACCGACCGTGAAGTTCCTATGGTGTAACCTGATGACTGAGATCACCTCGAATATCTACTGTTATGGTAAGTTCTTACATAACTGTTCTTTACTGTGCTATTATACCCAGCATCTGCACACAGACATCAATGATTATGTATGCTGATGATGCTGTTCTGTTTGGTACTGGCCCAAGTCCAAATGATGCGATAAAAAAAGTTCAGGTGGATTTTGTCTCCTTACAAGATTGGTTACTTCAAAACTATATGGTTTTGAATATCAAAAAATACTAAAACTATGATTTCCTCCAGCAGGAAAAGTGAAGAAATTGTTACATTTATAATTGATTGAAAAGGGAACACTACAGAATTGGTTAACCATTTTAAGTATTTAGGGTTAACCCTTGATTCCACATTGTCTTTTGAGTCGCATATAAATTTCGTTAGGAAAATAATACACCAAAGAATAGGTGGTCTTTATCAAATAATGTCTTACCTTACCAAAGAATCTAGGTTTTTGCTAGCTAACAGTTTTTTGTTTAGTAAAACTGGACTATGGTCTGATTATATATGCCTCGACCAGTAATTATTTGCTGGATCTTCTCTGGGTTACATACAATACTTAGATTTATTTTATTAGCTCCCTTTCGTTACTCACCATTGTCAGCTCCTACAATATTCAAATTGTATATCCTTTGATCACAGGATCCAGTGAAAATATTCCGTTTTTGTTTAAAATTGTCCTAGGCCTATTACCTTCCATTGTGTCTAGGCCTTTTTCCAGGGTTGTTAATAATTTTGGTACAAGATTCCAAGATAAATTTATCTTCAAACTTCCTTTATTTCGGAAAGCAGTACATCAAAGATCTATCTTGTTCAAGGCTCCAAAATTCTTTAATACTCTGCCACCAATATTATTGAGATGCCCCTTGATTAATAGTTTTAAGAGGAGACTTGCTCAATACTTGAAAGATCTACAGCACTGTGCTGGTTAAAATAAACAGGCTACTCAGCTGTAACGATAGTTCTAGGAGTGGTATATGTTGTTCATCCACACTTGTTGGCAGATCGCCTTTCCCTTTAAGGGTTGCCGGAACATCTTCAAGCTGGCTCCTCCCACCCACCCAGGGGGTAAAACCCTCAGCTCCACCCCATGACACCAGATCTAGCCCACTGGAAGCAGAGGTGTGCGTCGAAGCCGGGGAAGTTGGGTGGATCAGTGTGGATGAACAACATATATCACTCCTAGAACTACTGTTACAGGTGAGTAACCTGTTTTTCTAGGGATGTGGATATGTTGTTCTATCCACACTTGTTGGCAGACTCCTAGCAGCTCTCCGGGAGGAGGGAGGCAAGG
The DNA here is from genome assembly GCA_016271365.2 of Neoceratodus forsteri. Lineage (NCBI taxonomy): Eukaryota > Metazoa > Chordata > Ceratodontiformes > Ceratodontidae > Neoceratodus > Neoceratodus forsteri. The sequence continues at coordinate 1,631,925,947 of CM028131.1, read as the reverse complement.
CACACACCCTCTACTTAGGGAACAGGGACTGGAGAACTGAGGCCCCAAAACCAGCATCCCAGCATGACTCAAGGTTGATGTGGTAATGGGAAATGAAGGTGTGTGCTGACTTCCAGGTAGCAGCCCTGCAGATTTCCTGGATAGGGTCATCCCTAGAAGCACCCACTGATACAGCGGTGTGGCGGGTGGAATGAGCCCGTAGCCCTATGGGAGGCTCCTTACCCACCAACCTATACAGATCAATGCAGGAAGTGATCCACCTGCCAATCATCTGCTTGGCTGCAGGTCTACCAGGTGCGGCTTCAGCATAGGTGACAAACAGCTGGCGAACCTCTCCCCGAACTTCTGCTGTACGCTCTTTGTAGTAGGAGCACGCTTGTCTCAGGTCCAAGGTATGGAGCCTGTAATCGGCCTCCGAGGTGTAACTGGGGTTAAACACCAGCAGTGTCAACATCTAGTTAAGGTGAAACTCTGACACCACCTTCGGAAGGAATTTTGGGTGGGGGCACAGGACAACCTTGTTCCTGTGGAAGACCAAGTAAGGAGACTCCACCGACAGTGCTTGAAGCTCCCCAGTCCTTTTGGCTGACATGATAGCCACCAAGAAGGCGGTCTTCCACAACAAATGTGACATGTCACACTTGTGCACAGGTTCAAATGGCTTGCCCATGAGCTTTGCCAAAATCAGCAGTAAATCCCACGGAGGTGGAGGGTCACGCACCGGAGGGGATATGTCATCTAGGCCCTTGAAAAAGTGCCAGGCCACTTTCTCATGTGCCACCGACTGCATATCAGCCCACACCCGGTAGGCAGCAATGGCTGCCAGGTGCACCTTAAGGGTCGTCGACCGAAGCCCCAGCTGGAAGAGGGACCACAGACAGTCCAAAATGCTAGTCACTGGACAGGATGAAGGGTCCAACCCCTTGCACTGGCACCAAATGGCTCTTTTTCCAGTTTTGTGTAACAAAACCGAATGCAAGAAACAATCCACCTGACAACAGATCTTTTAATGGCAGGTTTACCCTTTCCCACTTCACCATAAGTGAGAAACAACTGAGTACACTCCTTCCTGTGGGCTTTAGTATGCTCCATATAATAGCGAAGTGTCCTTTTCACATTCAGACTGTGCAATCTTCGTTCACCTGAAGAAGACTGGTCAGTGAAAAACACAGGTAAAGACACAGATTGGTTAAGATGAAAATCTGAGACTAGTTTTGGAAGAAATTTTCTATTTGTTCTAAGGACCACCTTATCCTTGTGAAAGGAAATAAAGTCAGGTTCCACTGACAAGGCCTGTAATTCACTGATCCTTCTGGCAGAAGTAATGGCTACCAGGAACACAGTCTTCCAAGTCAAGTAGCTGAAGATAAAGGTTTGAAGGGGGGGCTGCATAAGCTGTGCAATACAGATATTCAGGTCCCAAGCAGGAGTAGGTTCCCTAAAGAGAGGGTTGAGATGAACCAGACCTTTGAAAAACTTACTGAACACAGGGCAAGAAGCCAGGGAGGGAATCTTCCCTGCTGAGAGAAAAGCAGACACAGCTGCCAAATGAACTTTAAGAATAGCAGGCCTGAGGCCCAAGCTATTCAAATAAACTAGGTAGTCTAGGGTTGTAGCAATGCCTGCACTGTTGGCTGAATATCCCTCTGAGAACACCAAATAGTGAATCTTTTCCATTTGGAGCTGTAAGTCTTTCTAGTAGGTTTCCTAGAAACTTTGAGAATATCCATAACACCCTAAGAAAGGTGTAACTCTGCATATTCTAACTCTTCAAGAGCCAAGCTTTGAGTCTGAGGGACTGGAGATTGGGGTACCAAATCCGCCCCTGAGAGGAGGTCAGGAGGTTGTTCCTCCTGGGAAGAAACAGAGCAAGTGTTACTGAAAGAGACAATAATAGTGGATACCATGGTTGTCTGGCCCAGTCCGGGGCCACCAGAATCACTGTGCAGGGCGGAGACCCGATTTTGATCAGAGCTCTGAAAATCAGAGGAAAGGCATAAAGGAACCTGCCTGTTCAATTTAACAGAAGAGCATCTAGGGGAACAGACCCCAGGGCTGGAGGTCTGCAACAGAACAGGGGAAGCTGGTGATTGTCTGGGGCTGCAAAGAGATCTATCTCTGGGGTGCCCCATCTGTTGAAAATGATCTGGAGAACATAATGATTCAGAGGCCACTCGTGGTGACCTTGTAAAATCTTGCTTAGGGCATCTGCCGGCATATTGTCCTTCCCTGGAAGATGCACTGCTATCAGGGAAGTCTGGAGAGAGTAAGACGATCATAACTTCATGGCTGTGTAGCTCTGTAGTCGTTCTTCCCCCACGAGTCAGCATACAAGTCCCTGTAAAAGGTGGCGAATGTATTTGTAATGTCCACTGGGTTAGTGTACACCTCTACTGCTCTTTACAGCACTTATTTTGTAAATTTTTTCTGTACATAATTTTATTTATTCAAAAATTGGTAACCAAGAAAGACACATTGCGCTGAGGCTCGTTTCAAGATGCGACAAAGGGAGGAGGAACAAGGTGGTACAAAGTGACAATGCACGGGTAACAAGGTACAATTATGTGAGACAGTAAATAATACAATCATGAATACAGGTAGAAGTATTAAAACAGGTACAATGTACAATATACTGTATTATACAGCATTTTTAGAGTACAAAGCATTACAAAGAGGGCCTCAATAAATGCTAAAGAATTCAAACTTCTATAGAATTCTACTGGCAGAATGTTCACCTTTCCCCACACAAACACACATAACAGAAGGCCTCAGTAATACCAAGGATTCAATTTTATCTGCAGAGGTTAGGCAGCAAAGATTTCCCTAGTGGATTAATCTGGACAGAGGGTCTCATTTTTAGGGCCTGGCTGGAATTTTTAGAGAGAGAGAGTGCAAAAAGGTGGTGACCATATTTGTAATGGCAGTCAGGATTTTTTTTCTTTGCAAAAGGCATTGATATGTTAGTGTGCTGTGTCATGACTGCTGGCACTTGAGTCATTGGTAGTGGTCTCACAATCCATGGAGATGGGATTGCTCTCTGCTTTAAAAAATATTTTGTTTGTGTAATGTTAAAAACTAGCATTTGCATATCCTGATTTTCTCTTGAAATTATACTTCTAGTACTTAATGTTTGTAACAAACAAATCTAGCCCTGCACACATTTCCTTTGATAATGAATTTACCTTGGGGTTCTCTGCAAAGATGCAATATCTCATTTTCAGAGGGGTCCTGCTCCAACCCTTTATTACAGCAGAGAGAACTGAAGCAGAGAGAAGTCAAGTGACTTGCTCACAGTGAGCCCGCACCAGGTTGCCCTATGACTTCTTCATTCACTATTCTGTGTTCTGAAAATATTTGCTAACAAAGGATTCAAATGTTTGTTTTTTATCTTTTTGTCACAGCAGCATTAAATTTTTTCATTCCCTTTTTTCAGGTCATCCTAACAATGGACAACAAACAGACTGACTGCCCTCATGTTTGAGGAATATATCCATCATACAGTATATCATATATCCCTCATATATATCCATCACGTCAACCCTGCAGAAAGAAAATAATATGTAAAAGGACTCCGAGAAAGAAATGGGGAGTAAAATCAAAAATCAGAGAAGGGGACTGTACATGTCACACGTGTTGTTCGACAAATGCCCCCACCTTCTCAGATCTGGGAAAACACTTCTTTCTGATCAAGGACTTCACCGTAAGGTGAAATCGTCAATGCTTTTGATTCCATGTCTGCTGATCGCTCTTGCTCCAATGACGTACTGAAAAGATCCATATCAAAAAGAAAATACTTGGCTCAAAGGAGGTGGATCCCCTTTTTTTTTTTTTCCACACAAAGACTGCTTTTTCCAAGCTTACCCCCCTTGTCTCTTCTAATCCATGGAAGAACTTGCTACCATAACCAAGTTCTTCCCACTTCCTTCAAGTCAAACTCAGCTGTGCAATCCTTTTGAATGTGTTCTATAGTAAGTAATGAACACTGATGGCCTCCCAAGCTGTGGCTGCCTTCTGCATAGGCACATGCAGGTTACGTAAGCTCCAAGTGAGCACTTTTTAATGAGTAGCAAAGCACTGGGAAGAGGGCTGCAGACAGTCAAGAGTACAGCTTAACTGAGCATTCCTGTTCAAGCTGGATTTTCTGGATCGAACTTGGCTCTGCGCTGTGTGCTTATTTCCATGTTGTAAGCACAGGCCTCCCAGAATCCCTCAGCCTCCCTCCTTTGGATCCCGATGACTGTCCAGAACGGCTTTTAAGGTCACGATCTAGTCCGTCACTTTGTGCCAGGTCTTCATCATATCTACAAAAACAGGAAAACATGTCCTTCTCAAAGACCTGCATCAGAGCTCAGTACGTGCTACTGAAAATACACAGCAAACACTACCAGTTAAAGGTAACTCTTCTAATAAAAAGCTTAAAAACATTAAGTTTACACCAACTGTGTTTTAACTTTGTTTTCTAGTTATTTTTACTTTCTCCTGCTGTTGGTCAATTAAATATTGTGGATAGTGCAGCACTTACTCCACTGAGTTTTTCCAACTGTATCTCACTCTCCCCTGCTCACCACACAATTGCTGTTTGTGACATCACAGTCTGATGAAGTCATAAATGAAGGCAGCGTGAGGTTAACAGGGGAGAGGCAAATGTTTCATATTCAGACTTTTTAGATAGACTACCAAGATGAGCTATAAATCTTGGAAAAGAACACTGAAAATGACAAAATGTATTCCTGAGTAAATTCTAACAGCTGAAACATCATGAACGTACACACTGAAGTGCAGAACTGCTCTTTAACCAAGAATGAACCATCCTTAAACAAGCTTTGTAACACTGGCAACCTCTATTGCCCATTGGATTCAGAGGCCCAATCATCCCTGGTACTTCAGGTCAGAATGTTGTTTTATTAATAACACCACAGCTTGTGTTAACCCCCATAGGAAGGGTCTCTCTCAGGACCCCTGACATGTACTTGAGACTCCTGATCAGGAGAGGAGAGAAGATGGTTTTGATAATGCCCCATTTTTTTTCACACCAACCTACTGTTTTCTTTTTTGTTCATACTGGCCTGGACACCCACTGTTTTCCACAAGGCCCCGGCCCGGCTGTCTGCCAGACTCACCTTACACTGTTGGACCCGTTCCACGGGCCTTTGGTACCTCCACTGTTAGGCAGATCTAACTTATCCCTGTCAGTAACCCTCCTTCTGCCACCAGGAAAGACGTGCCTTGATCTGCCTGTGATAGCTAGAGGTGGAAGGGCCAATCCGCTTTGGGGAGCTCGTACAGTGGGAGGGGGTGCCAGGAAGGCTGTCACCTAGGGTGCCCAGCGCAACCTTTTCTGTGTTCAGGGTCTGTCCAACACCCATATGCATGCTGCTGCAGCAGTGTTCTGGGGGCATGGACGCTTGACAGCGTATGGTCACCTATACTGCCAAGAGTGCCTCCGTTGAGCCACCACCAGTAGCCGATATTGAAGCAGAGAGCAGCTACTTACCTTGTGGGAGAGAAGCGCCCAATGAATGCTCTGAATCCCTCCCTGCCGGTTTCCACTCCTGATCTCCTGGGACTGGGGTGCAAGCTGGAGCTGGCAGCATCCCTATCGCTCAGCGCTATGGAACAGGTCACAAATCAGTTTTTTTCATCAGTACTTTACCCTCCTGCCTCACCCCATCAGCCCCATTTTTACTGCAACCCCAAGCCCTGTCATCCCACCTCCAGGACTTACCCCCATCTGTTTAGTACCTCAATGAGTGAGTGGATGCCATGGATGTTGGTGGTGCTGAGCCTGCGGGGTTGCAACGTCATCTTGCTGATAGGGGTTCTTTTCTTCACGTTTCCCTACAAGTCAGAGCTGACACCTGCAGTGGCGCTCACAGACAACATAAAAACACTGCACACCTCCAGTGCCTGCCTCTGGCATCCAATCCTGAATGAATGCCACTGCACCATCTAGCACCGCTAGGTCGCAGCCAAACCGTGATACATGCTATCCTCCACCCCAAATAAAGAGAGTCATCGATGGACACTCAATCTTCCTCCCCCCTGCCAGCCCCAAGCAACCCTCGTCCGTTCCTGAACCCGGGTGGCTGGCATGGCAGGAGGTAAGGCATCCAGCACCTCAGCCCTCAACGTCACTGTGCTGGCCTTCGCACATCAGTTTTTTGATTTCCTTTCCTGTTCACCATTTTCTGTTTCTGAATTCACCTTTACTCTACCTCCAGTTGTCCTATTTATTTTTTGTTAATCAGGTAGGTACACTTAGGCAGAAGCTGCTGCCTGTTTTCATGTACGATGCGGGAGAGTTACAACATAGTTGATACAACACTAGAACAGTTTACAGTCTAGAGCAAAGTACAACAATTACTCAGAATAAAAACAGACAATAGACAAAATGCAAACATTTAAGGATAGGTAAGCAGGTGTGCCATAAGGTGAGTATCACCTACAACACACAAAGTGCAAGATACGATAGGGAGAGATGGACACAGAGCAAGACAATATAAGCGATTATTATAATCCGTTGGTAAAACTAGTTAGAATACCAATGCCACAGTGACAAGCAGACTCCAGAACGGTATTGGGCCCCAATACCCAGTTCACCTCTTAGGGGGACATTTACATTTGGACGTACCTAGTAGGAGCTTACAAAGGGATATTTTAAAACTCCCTGCAGTGCGCAATCCCGAATCTCAGTTGGGATATTGTTCCATAGTTTGGGAGCAACATACTGAAACGCTGCAGACCCAAGGTTGGTTCTCAGCTTTGGTACATCAAGCAGACCACAATCTGAGGATCTTAGAACACACCGACTGTGATGTGGCCGCAGCCACATAGCAAGTTGTTATGGCTGCTGTTTACTTATGATGTTGTAGACGGTACTTCCTATTGCATGGTCTCTCAAAGCTTCGGGGGTAGCCATGATTAACCTGCAAACTGCCTAGATACTAAAGGGCTACGACTTCTTTCCTCACTCACCCAGTTACCCTATCCTCCCCTAACTTTTCTACTCTTTCTCAAAATAAGCTCCCTTTCTCTGAGTTTTACCTCTACTCCAAACTCAAACCATTTCCATTCCTCATCCCCTGCTGCCCTCCCACTTGCACTTACCAGCCTTACGCATTTCCTAGAGCCGTATTGGCCATCTCTCCCTGGATTGGCTAGTTGTGCCCTACTTGTAAATAGCTCCATATAAACTGCTAATGACTGAATTTCTTATACTATAACCTACCCTGAAATGCCATTCTTTCACAAATTGCATTAACCTGACATATTTTACAATGTTTGTGTAAACCCTCTATACCTTTGTTTTATGTAACTGCTCTGTACATTGTACCCTTGTTCTATGACGCAACCCTGATGTTTGTCTACTATGTTTTGAATCTTCGTCTGTATTTTTGCTGCTGTTTGTCATCTCTGTAATTGATCTGTAATTCTCCCAGGTCGTGCCTGAAAATAGTCATCCTTATGGCTAGCGCACCTACCTGGTAAACAAAAACGAAATAAATTCAACCTCTCGTATAGCCTATAGTGATGTACAAATCTGCTGTCAGGGAGCACAAATCGACAAACTCTGTTGTAAGTGACATCCCACCACCTCAGCACAAGCTTAGATGCTGTGGGTGCATATACTGCAACACTGTACATGAGCCTGGTGAGCAGTATGCCCTGTGCAATCGACAGGCAGGCATGCTTGGTAAGGTTGCTCCTAATCCTGTAAAATAGGCCCAATCTAGAGGTAACTGCTTTGTATGTTTTCGATATGTGCAGATTAAAGTCAAGTGTGGGGCCCAAGGTAACCCCAAGACAGCTGAAGGATTGCACTACATCCAGTAAAGTCCCATCTAGACAAGCAATCGGAAGAGGGGCTTGACATTTCCTTAGCTTTGGGGGCGAGCCAAACGGCATGGCTTGTGTCTTAGCCATATTTATAATCAGCCTATTTTGTTTCAACCTAGTTTGAATCCCTTGCAAATCATGCGACATCTCGTTTATGTCGTTTAAGTTTTTGGAATTGACAGCGTAAGATCACCCGCATACAGTAGAGGTGAACAGTGTTTCAGACACACATGTAGACTGTTGATATGGATTGAAAACAGGAGGGGTCCCAATATAGATCCTTCGGGGACCTCGATACCAGAGAACATAGGCTCAGAAAAGGTAGTTTGTAGTTTCACTTGCTGTTGCCTCTGGTGGAGATAATTGACGAACCATCGAAGGGAAGGGGGTGCGAATCCTGGCTCCTTTAACTTGTGTGTGAGCACACCGTGGTCCACAAGATTGAACGCCTTGGTTAGGTCTATAAACACAGTGCCTGTATATTCCCCTCTATCCGTGGCAGATACAATGCAGTTAGTAAGTGTTAGCAAGGCAGCGGCTGTCCTATGACCACTTAGAAATATATGTTGGTGGGGTGACAGTAGGCTAAATTTGGTCACGTGTTTATTCCTGCCTCGATCAGCCAGCCAGTTTCACCTTACCCGTTGGCCTTACAGGGACTGCTCCACAGTTCTGGACAGAGGTGCCTTTCATTCTCCCACTTCATGGAGAAAGTTCCCTACCTGTCCACAGTTTTTATACAAATATGCTGTTTTATCTAAAACTGTAGGAAGTATGATGCACTAGGTGGCATGGAGAGTGGTTGGGTGTCTGCTTGGTATGATGGCGACACAGGTGCATGCCCCAAGCTCAGACAGACAGAAGGAGAAGCCAGCAGGGAAAGTGAAGAAGTGTCCATCAGGATGGTCTCCTCGAGGAGGTGGGGTGTTGAGTGATGTACTGCTTTGGGGGGCCGTGCCTGATTGCAACATGGTGGTGATGCACTAGGTGGCATGGAGAGTGGTGGCTATGCACCCCCACAGGATGCTGCAGCATATGCAGCTGCAAGGGAGGAGGAGGAGGAGGAGGGGAGTAAATGAGAAAACAGCCTAGCATGACACACTGGATGACACCACCAGTGTACTTCTCCCTACAACACCCGACCCCTTGGTGAATCAACGTCACCTCAGCCAGTGTCCTAGTCTTTGCACATGCTTCCTTTCCTAGCTGGTAGCAGGGGAAGGACCTTGAGCAAGAAGCCACTGGCCAGCATGAACGACTCAGGACCTGGGGAATCTGGCAGCGGATGGCAGCCAACATTGAAGGAGAGACCCTTGGGTATTGGTGTGTGGGGGTATCTCGGAGGCCTGAAGGAAGTGGAGTACCAGGAGATGAGAATTAAGGGAAAAATTATGTTCTTCTCTAAATTCTGGGCATCATAATCTCTTTATTCCAAGTACAGACATAGGGATTCTTCAGATCACCAAGTGTGGAGAATCCTGATTTCTAAACAATTTAAAATAAGTAATGAAGGACTCGAAGAGTCCCTTACATAATACATGGCTTTTCTTGCCAGAATCTTGCCTAATGTGTAGCACCAGCTGCTATTCAAACTGACTTGAACAGCAGCAAAAACAAGTTTGGAAGTAATTTCGTCCCTTTTGTTTCTCTCTGTCCCACACCACTGACTAGCAGTTGCCACAGCTACATTCTTCCTCTGGCCGGGAACCCAATCAAGCGGCTGTTTTCACTGCCAACCTTGTGTGGCCAGCAGGGGCTGCATGAATGTCGAGATGCTTATGCACTCCCTCCCAAGGAGCTGATTACCTCTCCTCTGTGACACGCTCAGCCCCAGCCAGCCCCAGTGTGGGCTTACATTACAGTCTCCAAGGTGGCAGCAGAGTGTGCCACAGTAGTCTCACTGGGCTGACCCCAACATTTTTTTCATCAAGGTTTTTCTCCTCCTCTGCCAGACTCCCTACTTTGGGCTGATGTCCACTGATTTACAAACCCCCATTCCCATAAACTGACTCTCCAAGGATCCCCCCCATACCATTGTTGGGGGAAGGGGATGTTGTCCCCCCATCTGAAGCATGATCTAGTTAGCAGGGTAACAGGCTTCGGACCAAGCGTACTGGAACCATCACTGACAGCTGCACTTTTTCCTCCAGCGTTATCAGACTCTGTGCCCACATGATGTGGAAAATCAGAACTTTTAGGCCAATACAGAGTTACAATATCATTATTTTAAAGCTTACACAACTTGAAGAATTGGCTTTTGCAGCCCATATGGAAGGTAGCGTGTTCCCGAGGTTAGAGCGCACAGCTATGAGTGGTATACAGGACACTAGCACAGAGACAGAAAAGACAGATGGTTGGGAGATGAGATAAACAGCATGGCAGAACATAAAGAGATATTAAGATTAGGGGATTTCAATCTGTCAGATGTAGGTAGAAGCACCCCAACCATAGCAAGATCAAGAAGCCAGGTCCTGTGGAAACAATGCAGAAGGCATTCCTAACAAGAGCGTTATGGATCCCACTAGATAAGGGGCCAAATTAGATCTAGTACTAACAAACAGGGAAAAAGTAGGGGAAGTGTCAGTGAGGGAACCCCTTGGTTCAAACAATGACAGGATCATGTAGGCTGAGATCAAGCTTAAAGCTGAGAAGGTTCACTCTGGGTCTGCTGACCTGGACATTAGAAGGGAAAATCTGGGGAGGATGACGGAGGGTTGGGTGTGACAGGGTTGAATAAGGCCCTGTCTCATTTGTTATGCAAAAAGAGTTAAACGCAAAGATGTGTTCTATCCTCTCCTTTTCTGTCTCTTGTCTGTCTGTTGCACAGCCAAATGTTCTCGTGAGACTTAGGAACTGATCACTCTGATGGTCTTATGATTCTCTGCCTCTCACTATCGCTCTGCCTTTACTTGCTGTTTCTGTCTTTTCTTCCCGCTTGCATATCTGCGGTTATAAAATACATAGATACATACATACATACATACTGACGGCAGATAAGGGCCTTTGGCCCACCTAGTCTGCCCAATTGCACATGTAATTCTGCCTCTTCAAGCTTCTCTTGAACTGGGTTGTCCCCTTCCCCCAACTGCTAGGATCTCCAAATGCCTATCCCATGCATTCCTGAATCCTATAATCGTTTCAGCCCCCCATCACCTCCTCTGGCAGGGCATTCCACTTGTCCACCACCCTTTCCATGAAGAAATACTTCCTCACATTACCTCTGATCCTCCCTCCTTCCAGTTTCATCCCATGACCCCTAGTCCTAGAAAGTACAGTTGCGTAAGAACTTACCGTAACAGTAGATCTTTGAGAGAGGCTCTTGCAGTAGGTAATAGCCTTGAGGACTGCACCCTGTGGCATCAGGACCACACGGAAACTTTAGCTAGCAGTGTCTGATGGGGGAACGCCCACCTGACGTCACGTGATGGACGTCAGTGAGACACTATATAGTGGGCGGTTCCCAGGCCCGTCTTCCAGCTGTCCCGCCGGAGACCTCCAGAGGGAGCAACAGGAGAACAGAAAATTAGGCTCCTGGAGCCAAGACAGAGTCAAGGAAGAAGAGCAGCAGAAGATGGGGGAAGGAAGGAGGGAAAAAGGTTACCTACTGCAAGAGCTCTCTTGAAGATCTACTGTTATGGTAAGTTTTTCAGTAACTGTACTATCTTACTTCAAGAGGGCTCTTGCAGTAGTTAATAACCTTGAGGACTGTGTCCCAAGCAATGTGAATCAGAAGGAACTGAAACATGGGAGGCAGGAAAGGACTGCAGAAGGCAGAGAATTTAGGACAAAGGCCCTGGAGGACAGCTAGCCCAAAGCCAGCCCTGCATCTAGAGGAAATGTCCAGACTGTAATGTTTGGTAAAAGTGTGGACAGAGCTCCAAGTGGCTGCTGCACAAATGTCAACAGCTGACACATTCCTGAAGCAAACAGTAGAAGCAGCCATGCCGCTGGCAGAATGCCCTTTAACCTCCCCCGGGAGGGTTTCACCATACTTCTGGTAACAGAAAACAATAGTTTGCCAACCATTTGGATAAACACTGTTTTGAAACTGCCGCAACCTCTCTCTTAGGTGCAAACGAAACAAAAAGTTTGTCCGTTTTCCAGACTGATTTAGTTTGGTTAGTATAATAATGCAAGATTCTGTGAACATCTAAGGTGTGCAGAATTGCCTCCCCCTGATTGGAATATTCAGGGTAATACACTGGGAGTTCAACAGACTGATTCAACGTGAACTCAGGAACAACCTTCGGTAAGAACGGAGGATTGGTACGCAGAGCCACCCGGTCTCTGTGAAAAATCAAATAAGGCTCCTTACACATCAGGGTCTGAAGCTCAGAAATCCTTCGAGCAGAAGTAACTGCAACTAAAAAGAGCGCTTTCCACGATAAATGAAGCATATCACAACTACCAGCCAGTTCAAAAGGAGGTAAGGTCAGTTTTTCCAAAATAAAACAGATCCCAAGGAGGCGTGGGACTGCGCACTGGGGGTTTCAGGTGGAGGATCCCTTTCAGAAGGGTTTTGGAAACCTCCATCTGAGCCATAGTTTTGCCCTCCACTAAGGAGCGGAAGGCAGAAATAGCAGACAGGTAAACCTTCAGCGAAGAGCAACTCAGGCCCAGGTCAGAGAGATGTAGTAAATACTCCATGACCTAAGGAACGGGGCATGAAAAAGAATCCCAACCCATCGAAGTGGCCCAAATGGAGAAACGTTTCCATTTCATGGCATACATCGTCCTCGTAGAAGACTTTCTGGCCTCCACAAGGACCTGAGCCACTTTAGAAGAAACTCCATAGAGTGAAGCAGCTATGTCATGAGGTGCCACGTGTAAAGGTGAAGGGATTTCAGCCCTGATGGACCAGGGTGCTCTTTTCCTGAATCAGGAGATCGTGGCACAGGGGCAGGGGGACCAAAGGCTCCACTGCAAGCTGCTGAAGAAGCAGAAAGCATATTTGGCAAGGCCAATACGGGGCAATCAGAAACATGTAAGCCCCCTCCGCTTGAAGCTTGAGCAGCACCCTCTGCAGGACCGGAAAGGGAGGGAAGGCGTACAAAAACCTCCCTGTCCAGCAAAGAGATAGCGCATCTCTCCAAAAAAACACCATGCCCGGGAGTGAGCGAGCAACACCTGGGTAATTTTGCATTGTATGGGGAGGTGAACAGATCCAGTTCTGGATGACCCCATACTTTGAATATGTCTTCGACCACCGCTTGCTTGAGCTCCCATTTGTGAGCTCTTACTCTGGTGCAGCTGAGACTGTCCGCTAGGATGTTTTGCACGCCTGGAAAGTGAACCACAGAGAGGTGTATCCAGTGTAGAATTGCTCAGTTCCACACCTGCATCGCTTCCCTGCAGAAGGGATATGAGCGAGTGCCCCCTTGTTTGTTGGGGTACCAGACTACGCACATATTGTCCAACTGGACTAATAGTGGGCCCTAGTGAAGAAAGTGCTGGAAGGCTTGAAGAGCATTCAGCACTGCCCTCATCTCCCAACACATTTATGTGCAGGGAGAGCTCTGACTGAGACCACAGCCCTCGAGTCCTGTGGCTCTCTAGTTGAGCGCCCTAACCCATCCCTGGTGCGTCTATTGTCAGAGACTGGGTGGGAGGAGGGGACTGGAAGGAAACCCCTTTGGTGAGGATGTTGAGTTCCTACCACCATAGGAGATCCTGCTGCATTGAACTGGAGACCATGACCATGTGATCTAGGTTGTCCGACCTCTGATCCCACTGGGCTCTGAGTGTCCACTGAAAAATTTGCATGTGGAGTCTGGCAAGAGGGACAGTTGGGATGGCCGCTGCCATAAGGCCAAGAAGCCGAAGAACCGACCTGGCCGGAACCCACCTGCTGGAGGCTACTAAGTGAGCCTGTTTCTGCAAGGTTTCTGCCCTGTCCAAAGGGAGGAAAGCCATACCCTGGGCTGTATACAACATCGCCCCAATAAACTGGAGGCACTGGGAAGGGGCAAATTGGGACTTGGAATAACTTGACAGTAAACCCCACTTGTGCAAAACGGGCCAGGGTAGCTGAAAGGGAAAGTTCCAGCTGCTCCCTCAACGGAGCTGACAGAAGTCAGTCATTGAGGTAGAGGAACACATAGTGGCCCTGGCTTCTCAGGGCCGCTGCCACTACCGCAGTGCACTTGGTAAAAACCCGGTTGCCGAGAACAGGCCAAAGGGGAGGGCCTTGAACCAGAAATGTTCCCCCTGAAAGGAGAACCTGAGGTAGCAGTGATGGGCTTGAAAGACTGGGATGTGTAGGTAGGCATCCTGCATATCCAGGGTACAAAAATCTCTGTCCCTTGTGCAGGAGGGGCAGCTGACCTGGGAGAGTCAGCATTCAAAGCCGTTTGTATTCTATGTACAGATTTAGAGTGCTGAGATCCAAGATGGGACGCAAATCTCCCATCTTTTTTGGAACCAGGAAGAAGTGGGAGTAATACCCCTTTCCTACCTGGTTTGACAGAATGGGCTTGACTGCTTCTTTTTGAAGAAGAGCCTTGATTTCTTCCCTTATGAGGGGAATGTGTGCCTTTGGATAATGAGACACCCCTGGTGGTTTGTCTGGGGGTATCTCGAGAAACTCCAGAGTGTGGCCTTGTCTTATCAACAGAAGGAACCACGGGTCTGTGGTGGCTGCCTCCCACCCTATCAGGTGACTGGCGAACCCTCCGCCCACTGGCTCCCCAAATGGAAGCAAAGGAAAGGGGGCGGGCCACGAGTCAAGAGGCAGGGTTGGGAAGAGCCACCCGTGAGACGCTTTGAGTTTTGGCCAGAGGGGTGGCTGTTGCTGAAGGTGCACGATGTTTAGTCTGACATCTGTCCGTCTGCTGTTGCCTCGTCTGCCGCTTGGTCTGGCGACAAAAAGGCATCTTGGCCTTGGATCTAGGGTGATACATGGTGTGAACTGACCTCAAGGCCTTGCCCTTATCCTGGAGGCCGGTAATTATATCCTGGGCATCACCCCCAAACAGGACAGAACCCCTGAAGGGGGGTGTCCTGGATAGCAGCCTGGACATCAGGTGTCACGCCTGACACCCTGAGCCAGGAAAATCTTCTGAGACACACAGCCGTAGTGGTGTCCCTGGCTGAGGAGTCCACTGCATTGTAGGTGGCCCTCAGAGAGTGGTGACGGGTGACTTTGGCCGACCTAACAGTGTCTGCCAATACAGTCTTGGACTCTGAGGGTGGCCTCAATGACAGGCCTCAACTGGCTGAACAGTGACTTTTGGTACACCAGCATGTGTGCCACATAGTTATGTGCACGCATAGCTAAAGTGGAGGAAGAATAAAACTTTCTCTCAAACTGATCAAGCTGCCTCAACTCCTTGTCTGGAGGGGAGATGCTCATGTGCCTCGGCTTGATGGAACTACTGTGGGACACCGTGATGACTACAGAGTCAGCCTTAGGGTGGACACTGACGTGATCCTTACCCTCTGGGGTTCTATGTGTTCTAGCAGCCTTCTTGGCCACAGCTGGAATGGAGGAAAGCATCATCCATACTGTGGAGGCCAAATCCTCGTGAGGCTCTAGCCACGGGTGTGTGAGGACAGGTGTTGTCTCCTGGATGTCCAAGTGTTCAGCAAGCCTCTGATGTTTGGGATCCTGCGCATCAGTCTTCCATTTGTAGACCTCCACAATCTTTATCACGAGGTCCGTGAACAAAGGGTCCTCCAGGGGTGATCTAGGGGACTCCTTCGACTTGGGCTCCTCCGGAGGAGGAATCTCTAACCCTGACACTGCAGAGGAAGACCCGGACTTGGATTCTGAGTCCAAAGAATCTGAAGGTCTGATGTCTAGACGAGAGACCTCCTGAGTTCTAGGAGGAATAATGTCTGTCGTCAGGGCCATCATAGTACCTTTCGTCAGGCCACATATCGACTTGCGTGGTTCCAGCAGGGAAACAGACCTGGGAGTCTGATCCGGGTGGACCAAGGAAAAAGTTTTCACCAGGTGCCAGCTGTCCAGCTCTGAGACAAACTGAGATTTAGTCTCGGACCACCAGGACTGGAGAATGGCCCGAAAGTCCGCCTGGGGCTGAACAGGAGGCGGAGGAGGTTGCTAAGACCGGCTGGAACCCCGAAGGGTACCCCATTGTTGGGTACCCTGACATGTGTTAACCGTGCATCGGGTAACCCAGCAAAGGGTATGAAGGCGCATACCCTGACATCGTGAAGCCTGATATTGGGTAGCCCGGCAGAGGGTACCCAGGGACATAATGAGAGGTCGGGTACCCGGGCGGAGGGTAGCCCAATGAAGGCACCGACGGAGGAGCTGTAGCAGCCGACATGGAACCCTGAGGAGGCCTAAAAATCGTCCCAGAAGGACGCAAAGGAACTGAGTCAGGTGTGGGGCAGACAGGAGGCAAGTCCAGGGGCGGCACTGATGGTCCCGCCAGAAAAAAATGGTGGGGAAGGGTCCTGTAGGGTGCTGGGAAGCTCCAGTGTCAGGTCCAGAGGTGATCCAGAAACTATGACACCGGATGGATGACCTCCATCCTCCAGCTCCCGCTGGTCTGGGGAGGGTGGAGGGAGATTACAAGGGGAGAAGAGGGGGGTATCTCCGTGGGTACAACCCAACGGAGAATGCTGCCCAGAGACTGGTAGCTGGCTCTCGTCTGGCTGGACATCGTCGGGGGTCACGCTGGAGTCCAATGTGAATGGAATGGTCATTGGAGGACCCGATGACCGGCTTATCGACCTTGGCCACTCAGGCACTGGAGTCCCCGGAGCTCGACTTATCAGCCCGGGCCGGGCGCTCATCAGGGGGGTCCTGATGAGCAGCTTATTGGCCCCACCAGCCTACACAGACCCAGTGGTGGAGATGGGCCCAAGAGTGGCGGAAGCCTCGGACTCTGCCAAGACACCTGCGGCCACCGTAACAAGTGGCGGTGAGAGGACCAAGGACTGCTCCTGGGAAGGTGGGGCAGACTTGGTTGCAAAGGTGGTCTTCCCGGAGGAAGAGGGCCGCAGTTCACCCGATGGTGGCCACAGGTAAGAGGGGGACTGATACTGGTGCTTCTCTTTGTCCCTCTTCTTCTTGTGTTTGTGGTAGTCAGTGAGCGATGAAGAAGCGCTCAACTTTTGCAGCTCT
Organism: Neoceratodus forsteri; assembly: GCA_016271365.2. Taxonomy (NCBI): domain Eukaryota; kingdom Metazoa; phylum Chordata; order Ceratodontiformes; family Ceratodontidae; genus Neoceratodus; species Neoceratodus forsteri. The sequence goes on along the minus strand of CM028131.1, from coordinate 1,631,909,017 downwards.
TTTTCCATGGATGCCATCTTCTTCTTTAGGAGATGGGCTTCGAGGGCCTGCTGGCGGCACTTCCTTATGGCCTGGTTGAATCCTTGGCAGGCCTCACAGTCCTCAGTGCTCTGGGCCCAAGCAGAAGAGGCAAAGAGTATGGCAGTCCTTGTGTGGGAGCTGCGTTCTGCAAGAATTGCACTTGTTTTAATGTGACTTGATGGACGATGGCGAAGAAAGACATGCAAAAAAATCAAGTATTAACTGATAATGTAAAGGAAAAACAGATACTCGTTTGAAAAATGGCAGTTGAACCGTAGCAACAATCTCCGCGAGGTCTGATGTGCACAGGTCGATGGCAGGAAAGAACTGGAAGGTGGCGTGGGGACTGCCCACTATATAGAGTCACATTGAGCGTCCGTCACGTGACATCAGGTGGGCGGTCTCCCATCAGACATTGCTAGCTAAAGTTTCTATGTGGTCCTGACACCAGGGGGCACAGTACTCAAGGTTATTACCTAATGCAAGAGCCCTCTCGAAGCAAGATCATCTCTTCCTCTGTAAAACAGTGTTTTCCTGCACCTTGTTCCTCCCCGTGAGGTATCTGTATGTCTCTATCATATCCCCCCACCCGGTCTCTCCTCCAGGGAGTACATTTTCAAGTCCTTCAGCCTGTCCTTGTAGGACTTGTGATGCAAACCCTGTACCATCTTGGTTGCCCTCTTATGAACTGTCTCCACCCTATTTATATCCTTACGTAGGTAAGGCCTCCAGAACTGGACACTGTACTCCAGGTGTGGCCTCACTAATGTCTTGTACAGTGGAATTATGATCTCCCTTTTCCTGCGGATGATGCCCCTGCCTATGGATCCCAGCATTCTATTTGCTTTACCCACCGCCTTGTCGCACTGACTCCCAGAGATGATAATCCCTAGGTCCCTTTCCTGCTTGGAGCATGCTATATTCCTCCCCAGCTGATGTGTTGTTCCAGGGTTTTTGTGCCCCATGTGCATTATTCTGCACTTTTTTGTGTTAAATCTCAACTACCACATCTCTGACCATTCCTCGAGCTTTTGCAGGTCTCTCCTCATTCTATCCACTCCCTCCGGCATGTCCACTCTGTTACAGAGTTTTGTGTCATCAGCAAACAGGGAAATTCTCTCTTCTATGTTAACCGTAATGTCACTGATAAAGCTACTGAAGAGGACCGGACCCAGCAGTGATCCCTGTGGCACTCCACTGTTCACCCTTCCCTCTGTAGAGTTACAGCCATTTACCACCACCCTCTGTGTCCTGTCATCCAGCCAGTTATCCACCCACTGCACTACTGTCCTACCCACACCCATACTGCCCAGCCTGTTTAACAGTCTCCTATGGGGCACAGTGTCAAAAGCCTTACTGAAGTCCAGACAGGCCACATCCACTGCCCCCCCAATCCACCTCCCTTGTCACCCAGTCAAACAATTCTATGAGGTTAGTCTGGTACAACCTCCCCCCAGTAAAACCATTCTGCCTTGGGTCCTGTAGACCGTTGGTCACAAGGTGTTCCACTAATCTCTCCTTCAGTATGGGCAGGCTAGGTGGGCCAAGCGGTCCTTATCTGCCATCAAATTCTATGTTTCTATAGTAGTGCTTCCATAATCTTCCCCACTACTGATGTGAAACTGACCAGTCTATAGTTTCCCGCTTCCTCTCTGTTCCCGCTCTTGTATAAAGGGACTACATCAGCTGTTCTCCTGTCTTTGGGCACCTCACCTGTTTCCAGTGCTAAACAGGGTCGCCAAAGGTTCAGCCACCACTTTACTCAAATGAGGGCTTCCATAAAACAAATACTTAGCAAGGAAACGGGGCACAGTGGAACACAGGTGGAAAGCCCTGAAGGAAGCTCTACTCACAGTAACTGCCCAGTGCACGAAGCAGATCTCTTAAGGCAAGAAAAAAGGAGGAAACCACTATGGTATACCAAGGATGTAGCAACAAAAATAAAGGATAAAAGGAAAGTGTTCAAGAAATTCAAGGATACTAACAATGAGGCAGATATAGAAGTCTACAAAACCAAGCTAAAAAAGCAGGTAAGGCAGTAAGGGCAACCAAAGCCCAGACAAAAGAGAGAATCACACAAGGAGTGAAGAAGGGCAACAAAACCTTTTACAGATACAACAGAGAAAAAAGGAAAACAAAAGGCAGCATTATAAGAACAGCAACCAAGGATGGCAAACAGACAGAAAATAACAAAAAAGCGGAGATTCTAAACAGTTTCTTCTGCTCAGTCTTCACAAAAGAAGATGACGGCAATGGACCTAAAATGCAGAACACAAGCGGACTCACTGTAGAAGCAGATGCTGGACCATTTACAAGAGACGGTGTCCTAAAAGAGCTTCTCAAATGAAAAGCAAATAAAGCAATGGGCCAAGATGAAATCCAGCCTAGAATTCTGAAGGAGCTGGCACAGGAAACTGCAGGTCCACTGGCAGAATTATTCACACAGTCTCTAGAGAGTGGGGAAATATCTCAGGACTGGAGAAGGGCCACGGTGGTACCCTTGCACAAAAGTGGAAGCAGGGAGGAGGCTGGAAACTACCGGCCAGTGAGTTTGACCTTGGTAGTGGGGAAGCTTATGGAGTCCCTGCTTAAGGAAAGAATAGTGAAGTTCCTTACGGAAACAGGGCAGCTAGATACTAAACAGCAGGACGGTCATGTCAAACGAATATGATCAAATTCTTTGACTAGGTCTCCAAAATAGTGGACCAGTAAGGGGCAGCAGACATAGTCTATCTAGATTTCAGCAAGGCTTTTGACTCTGTCCCCACAGAAGATTGGTCAATAAGCTAGAGCACTCCGGGTTAGGGCACAAAATAGTCAAGTGGGTTCAAAAGTGGCTCCACAATAGAATGCAGAGGGTCACAGTCAATGGAACACTGTCTAGCGAGGGGAAGGGTGATCAGTGGTGTGGCTCAAGGATTTGTCCTTGGAGGAGAGGAGGGATGGGGAGACATGATCAAGACCTTCAAGTATCTGAAGGGGATAAACAAGGCGAATACAGGAGGATATTCCAGATCAGAAGGGGGAGGGATACTAGAAGGCACCAACTGAGGTTGCAGGGGGGAGAATTCAGGAGGGAAATTAGGAGACATCATTTCACGGAGAGGGTGGTGGACAAGTAACACTCTACCTGAGGAGGTGGTGTGCTGTAGGAGGGTGGGCTGCTTCAAGAAGGGTTGGAACACAGTGAGGGGGGGAATGGCTGTGGGGAAGGGGAAGGGTGGGGCAGCTGCAAGTTGAGGGGCTAGCTGCACAAATGAGTGGACTCGATAGTGTGGCCTGTTTCTGCTGGCATTTTGTATGTTCGTATGTACTTCTCTGAGCTCCCTCAGCACCCTGGGGGTACACCCTATCTGGGCCCACAGCTTTATCGACTCTTATTCCTTCCAGTTCCTTTAGGACCCTTTCCCGTGAAAAGGGACTTGTATCCATTTCTGTGCCTCCCTCCTCGCACTTCTTCTGCCCGCTACCCGCTCTCTTCACTATAAAGACTGAGCAGAAATATCTGTTCTAGTAGGTCTTCCTTTCTTCTACAGCACCTCAACACTACTCGCCTCACCCTGTAGCCTCACTATCCCTCCCTTTTTTCACTTATGTACCTGTAAAAGATTTTGTCCCGCTAACCACTGTTTTTGCAATGAGCTCTTCTGTCTGAGCTTTGGCTTCCCTTACTGCCCTCCCTGCTTCCCTTTGCTTCTCCTGGTACCCTTCTATAGCCCCTTCCAGGTCTATACACATTTATATGTGACTCTTTATATGAAACTGGGATCCCTTGGTTTCAAATGTATATGGAAAGGGAAAGGGAAAATTGTTTAACCAATATACTGTAGTTATACTGTTGAAATGATTGCAAAAAGCTATTTAGAATTTAAGGGGTTAACCTGAGATGCAGTTTGAGCTCCTTTCAGGCTTGTTTGCAAACTCTTGCAGAGCTGTCAGCAGGAGGCCAGGCTAGGGCACTATTCTATTTGCAAGCCTGTGCTACAAAGAAATTGACAAGAACATTTTATGAGAAACAGGATATCTCTTAAGGAGTTCCCAGGCAAAGACTTATAAAACAACAGACAATGCTTTTGCTAGAGAGTGAGGGACTGACTGAAACTTGGAATTAGAGATGCCCTCAGATGAAGAACTTCTGTTTTCTTGTTTTGTACTGCCTTTGTAAATAGTTCTTTTGCACAATTTTTATTTTACTGTTATTGATAATAAAATGTTACTTGCAAATTTTACAACAGCTCCTGGTCCTCCTATGCTTCCTGACCTCTGCCTCGACGAAACTGAGGAATAAACTACACAAAGTGGAGGAGGCAGTATGAATAGCCAGAAAATGGGATCTGATTAAAAGGGGGAGTACTGGAGGTGACAGATATCTGGGCAAAAATGAGGAAGGGTAGGAGATGAAAGAAACCATTATGGTTCTCAAAAAGCACTATGGAGGCAGTAAGAGAAATGAAAGGCATTTATTAGGTATAAAAGCCAGGGAAAAATGAGAGTGGTAAACAGGGCAGTAAGACAGGCAAAGACAGAGCAGAATTAAGACTTTATGAAGGGGTTAGTTTGTGGGGGCTTAAGGTGTTTTTTTCACCATATACAGCAGCGACATAAAACTAAGACTAGGTGTGATCAAGCTAAGAAATGGACAGAGGATGAGAAGGGCAAACCAAGACTTCCCATGACATCATCGCCCATGAAGGAGCAGGGTCGCTGAGCTCAGTGTTTAGGCAGAAATAAATTAGTGGTAATCCATCCACAGACTCTCCCAACTTGCCACTGAAATACCTACTAACACTGTCTAGGATGTCTATTCAACAAATGTTAAAAGAATGTGTGGCAGTAACTTCTAAACCAAACAGATCACAGTGGGTGATGCAGGGAAGCTCTGTGGACTGCGAGGCTGAAACTGAAATGGAGGAGGTAAATGTGACAATTTACTTGCAGTCTCTGGTGGCCGAGTTAAAACTCATCAACTCAACTCTGGCAAAGTTGGAAGAAACCGCATCGCCAACACAGGCAGACCTCAAACTGATACAACCAATGACCTCTGAGACTGAACACAGCCTAAAAGAGGTAACTGCCTGGACAGACCAGCACAGTGCTATGATCCTGTATCTTTCACAGAAGGAAAAGATGGCAGCAGCAAAGCTAGACAACCTGGAGTCCAGGTCTCGCTGTAACAATGCCCGGCTCTATGGCTTGCCAGAAGGAACAGAAATGGGCACCATAACAGACTTTATTGCCTTTTTGCTGAAAGAGCTGCTAGGCCTGCCGGCTGAAGTGACCCTGCACCTTTGGGAGGGGCATGAGTATTCCATGTCTTGTTTAGAAAGTGGCAGACTAGGGAAAGAGCAGAATCAATGTCAGGGACAGAGTATACCAGGAACCAATCAGAGGATGCAAGATCATGGAGGAGGGCCTCGGTATTTAGCGACTTGAACGACCTAAGCCAATGGTGTGGGGCATGCATAACATACAGACAAAGTAGGTCATGTAGTGCTCACTAAAGGAATCTGGGGGAGTTCCAGAAACAGCAATACGGTAGGGGTGGGAGGAGAGCACCCAGTCCAGGAGAGAGTGGTTGTGGGAGAGTGGGTTTGGCCTAGTGGTTCATTGATTAGTGGGTGGAGGTTCAGAGATTCAAGCTTTTCAATGATGGGCTTAAGAGTGGGGGAGGACCAGTTTAGACTGAAGTCTCCGAGAACAATAAGCTCACCAGAGGAGGTTATGGAGACAAGGGAAGAGATGATTTCAATAAGTAAGGAGGGAGAGATCTTTGTGGAGGGGCATCTGGCACAGCTACGAAGATGGGGAGGGAGGAGGGGAACTTTACATTAATTAGAAGGAGCTCATGCAAGGAAGGGATGGAGTCACATAGAGTAGGATAGGTTTTGGCGCGCATATATGGCTACGTTGCCACCTCTTTTGCCATAGTCTTGGCGAAACAGGTGGAAATCAGGGAGGGATAATTGGGAATCAGGAACCTGAAGGAGAGCCAGGTTTCTGACATACAGAGAAGGTCCAGAGAGTACTGGGTGATCCAGACTTTAAGGGTGTCTAGCTTAGGAAAAGACTCCTAGCATTAAGGTGGCAGAGTCTAAGACCTTAAGGTAAAGGGGGGGGGGGGAGAGTAGGGGCCAGGGTTTGGCTGAATGTCACCTGCTAGGAGGATAAGGAAGAGGATAAGGAGCTAATGGATAGACATACGCATTTTACAACAGCAAGTAGGTGTAGGATTGGGTGGTGGAGTAAGGGGGAGCTGGAACCTGTGGAGGAGCTCTAGGTTGAGGGAAAGGAGGAAGAAAACAGAGTGAAAATGAGAGAGAGAGATGAGGGGAGGAAGGCAGGAGGGGGGAAGGGGTAGGTGTGATGAAAGGGGAGAGGTAGAAGTCGACTTGGGGAGTGAACAGTTTGGCGTGATGTGTATTGTTGGTGTCAGGAAGGGCGGGGGGGGGGTAGAGCAGGAAGGAGGAAGACCAAGAGGAGAGGGGAAGATTGAGATCCATGAGTGGAGGAGCAAGAGAAAGGAGGTTGAGACTGGGGTGAAGGGAGAAGGAGAGGATTGAAAGTAGGAAGTTTAGCTAATGTAGGAAAGGAGAGGGGAGAAAGAAGGTAAGGAATAGATCAGGGTCTGGAGAGAGGAGGAGGCACGCAGGAGACAGTGGTAAGCTCCGGAAGCAGGGGAGCAAAGTTGAGCGAGTATAGCAAAAGGAGGAGGCGGGACCCAAGAAGTGGAGTTGTGGAGATCATAAGGACAAGAGGCAGAGAGAGAGAGAGAGAGCGAGAGAGATAGGCCAGGGATGTAAGGGAGCAGAAAGGAGTCAAACGAGGAAACAAGTAAGGGCACCCTAGATGGGGTGACTATGTGGTTTATGAGGAAAGAAGGCAAAGTCAAACAAATTCAGATTAACAGGATTTTAGCATCAACCAAATGGTGAATCATAAAGCAATCCCAATATTTACAAAATGAAACAATACTCAACATGGCAGGCAGAATATCTGCAAATTGCAAATTAGAGCAGCTTTAGATTAAACAGCAAAGGTAAAGTAGGAAACCAGCTATGGTGGTAGCAGAAAGTGCAACTATGAGATTAAGCAGCAAAGATGGGAAACTAACTACAGTAGTTGTAGAAAGAGAAAGAGAAAGAGAAAGAAAAAGAAAAAGGAAAAGCAACTTTCAGACTAAGGTGTAATGAAACGAAATTGTGGCAACAGCAGTAATAAGTACAACTTAAGTTAAGCAGTAATAACGCACTACTAAATTAAGCAGCAGTGGTGCAACAGAAAGAATGCTCTTGCTTTTGCTCACTTGTTTGATGCAGAGGTTTGTTGCCTTTACTATGCTCCCTTTTATCTTCACCCACTGTTCCTACACTCCACCGAGGTCACCCACCCCTGCTAGAACATCCCTGAGGCATTCGTCCATCTTATTAAAATCTGCCCTCCTGAAGTCCAGGATCCACAGACGTCCTTATACCGAATTACACCGTATGTTGACCACTGGTCTCCAAGTGACTTCCCACCTTGATGTCTGCAACACTGTCCCTGTTAGTGAGTACCAGGTCCAGTATTGCCCCATCACAGGTGGGTTCACTGACTAGTTGCCTGAGGAATGCCCCCTGCAGAGTCCAGGATGTCCCTGCTTCTAACTGAAGCTGCTGCTGGAAAGCTCCAATCTACATTTGGCAAGTTGAAGTCCCCCAGCAGCAGCAGCACCTCCGCCTTTTACACCATCTTGTCAATGGCTTCCACCAGAACCTTATTTAATTTCTCCCTCTGTGCTGAAGGCCTGTAGATCACTCCAATACAAACTGTAGCTTCATTCCCCATCTCCTGGGTGACCCACAGTACTTCTATCTCCTCCTGTATTCCCTGTATTTCTGTGGCTTTTAAACTCTTCCTCACATAAAGCACCATACCTCCTTTGCTTCCCACCCGGGCCTTCCTGACGAGAGTATAGCCCGGTATGGCCATGTCCCAGTCATGGTTTTCAGTGCACCATGACTCAGTAATGACCAGGCTGGCCTCAGACATGATGGCCTCTAGGTCTGGAAACTTATTTCCTAGACTTCTAGCATTCACACATGGCCTTCCAGATTTTGTTTCCACTCTGCTTGTTGCCCTCCCTCTTTCCCACCCCTCTTTTTAATGCTCCCGCTCTTTCCCATTTATCTTTACTACTTTACTTCTTTTATTAATTTGCACCCTGGGGATTCTCTCCTGGGTTCTCCTTACTCTACTTCAGCCTGTGGGGAGAGGAAGTTTTTGACTCCCCGACTCCTTCTCCCATCCCCCTTGACTAGTTTAAATGTTCATCAAATTAACATTTAAACTGTCCAGTGAGGACTGCGGTCCCCCTCCTGGCTGGATGTAGGCCATTACCCCTGTATAGGCCCTTATCCTCCTGGGTGGGTCCCCAGTCCCCAGTGTAGCTGAACCCTTCCTCTCTACACCATCCCTTCTGCCATGAACTGAAGCTCCTGGTGTGGTGTTCTCTCTCCTGTCCCCTGTTGTAGATAGGCGGCACCTCAGCAAAAGCCACTGAGTGAGCTACCTAAGACCCTCCCCTGCTCCCTAATCTGCCCCTGCACTATACCAGCCCCAACCCTAGCCATGTCATTAGTCCTCAGGTGGACAATGACATCCAGCTCTCAATCCCACCCTGCTGCTCTAGTGATCCTCAGGATTCGCTTTCCATCCCTCTGGGCCATGGCACCAGGTAGGCACCTAACCTGCCTCTCAACCTCCTTTCTTATTCCCAAATCTATCCCTCTCATAGTTGAGACCCCCCACCAGAAATTGCTTCCTCCTCCTCCTCTGGGGTTCTCTACCATCCTCCTTGGGGTCTCCACTATGGAGGGCCCCCACATTCCCCTTGGTCATTACCACAGGTGTCTCCTGCTGGCAGTCCCTCCCCACCAGAGTGGCGTAGGAATCACGTAGTGGTACCAGTTGAGGAACGTGCCTCTGTCTCATCACCCCCACCCTTCCAGAGCCCACCATAGTCCAGCCATTCCTCCTCACTGGCATCCTCTGAGGTAACGGTGGCAGACTTGGCGGCCTCTGGGTGGGTGGAGAGGTCCCCTGAATCCTAGCTAACTCAACCTGGAGTCTAGCGAACTCCACCCTCAACCCAGAGTGGTGTGTGCAGATGGGGCAGCACTGCAGTCTCCAGAAAGTCTCTCTGAAAACTGCCACCCAAAAGTCACTGCACTGCACCACTCCCAGCATTCTCAACCTCTTATCTGGAGATACTTCTGTACCCTTCCACCTGATAGGGTGTTTCTAGTTTCCCCTTTTTTGTTTATTTCTATTTGTGCTCCCCTGTGCTTTGTTTAAATCTTTACATAGTCCTACCCTAGATAGAGTGTTGCTCCTATTCCCAATTTTGGCCTGCCTTTGACCTTCTACCCTTCCCAGCAGTGACTGTTACACAGACGTGAACAGGTGCCTTGCCCTAGTCAACTGGCAGAGTCCTCCTCTTCTCCGCTTCCTTCTGCTGACACATGTGGACACCAGTCACCTGTTTCACTCCACTGTTCCACTCACTCCTTGGGAAATCAATGTGTTTCCAGTCTGTTGTGTTATCACTGCCTACAGACCCCATTGTCCACTACATAGTTGGAGGGAGGGGGGATTTTAATGCTATTCTCCATGAGGGCAGGTATGGGAAGCACCTGTGATAGGACAGTGGTGAGGGTCCCTTGGGTGGACCAAAGGTTTAAGCAGTTGACGAAGGAACTCAGCTTAGTTGACACATGGCATTTCACTTACCCAGGGATTCCAATGTCACATTTTACTCGTGCGCCCCCCTCCCCCCAGGTCCTGTTCATGAATTTTATGTATGTAGTTAGTTTCTGAATACCGGGTAAGTGCACTGGACAATAATATGCCTATTATCAGTCACGTCCCGGGAGAGTAGAGTTACAAGCACAATGCAGTACAAATACAATGAAGAAACAATGGCAATTAGAAATGTTACAGTTTCACAGTACGATATGTGAGCAGAAGCATTACAATGCAATACGTGATTAAGGTAGCAAAACAACTGGGGCATAAGGTGCATCAAGATAATTAAACAAATTCATCAACCACTTTCTAGCAAGAGTAATGTTAATTGAACACAGGTATGTTACTCAGGGAGGTCAGAAGCAGGTACAGGAGTCAGACACCATCTGACATGGTGGTTACCGCTGAGTGGGCCCATATGGTTGGAGAAACCAAGACTGGCCACATTACCCAAGCTCATCACTCCCCAACAAACCAGATTTTGTAATCTCTCCAACCCCTTGAAAGGCCCTCGGGAGGATGAACAGCTCACTCCTTAACCAGTCATATTTTAAACAGCTAATACAAAAGGCAGTGAAGAATTACTGGGAGAACAATAGAGTTGGTGACATGTCTCATGTCGACAGGTGGGATGCCATAAATGCCACCATCACTGGTATGATAATATAATATACTATGCTACTCAAAATAAAAAGAAAGCCGGCCTGGTGGTGCTGATGGTTGAGGTGCTGGACGCCGCACCTCGCGCCACGCCAGCAACCCAAGTTCGGGAGTGGAATAGGGCCACCAGGGGTCAGAGAGGATTGAGCCTTTGGGGGACTGCTCTCCTCTCCTGGGGTGGGTTCTGGGGAATTCCCCGTATAGTGACGGCTCCTAGTGGTGGCTGGGGCGGTGCTTCATGCATATCAGGGCAGCCAATGGGGATGGCGGAAACGGGTGACTGTGGGAGGAGGAGGAAACACATCCTCCACGTGCTGTCACCATTGCACGGCTGTGCCATAGGGGCGTAACCAAGAAAACCCCCTGCCTGCCAGTAGACAAAGGCAGGACCAGTGGTCAGCCCCATGTCCAATGCCGGGCTTCCCAGCCCCTGCATCCAGTTCTCCCTCCAAGTCCCTGGTTGCTCTACTAGATTGTAGATGGAGCACCAGGAGGAGTTCGGCTGTCCCGCCCCGGACGGCTGAGAGCCGGGGGGGGGGGGCCATGCGGCCAGGAGAGGAAGAGAAGGGCCCAACTGGAGAGTTGGGGAGCTAGAGGCTTTAGGTGGACGGGAGAAGCCACACCGAGTGTCCACAATGGAGAGAGAGAGTCTGGTAGGTAGTCGAATAAATAGAGTTTAAGAAAAAAAAGAAAGATGCAGCCCAAAAGACTGAATTAGAACAAAAACTTTTCAACTTACAGGCTACCCGCAAAATTACCTTAGATGAAACTTTTCTACCCAACTCCAAAATGTAAGGAAGCATTAAAAATCTATCCAGACCAAAAGATCGAAGGGCACTTGAGGTATTCCAGACAGCGCTTCTATGAGGGAGGGGAAGGGCAGGCAAGCTCCTGGCCGGGCAAATCAGAAGGGAGGCAGCTAGCACAGCTTTTCTTAAACTTAAAGATAGGCTCCACCCAGGTAGGGATACTGCAAATCCCAGAGAAATAGCAGACATCTTTGCTGAGTACTAAAGTGGTCTATATTCACAGGAAAGGGGATGAGATCATGCAATTAAGATAACAGATTACTTAGGCAAGTTGCCAATAAAAACCCTCACCCAGGAGCAGGCACTTTCACTGGAGAAAGCCATATCAGAAATCTAAATACATGAGATGATAACAGCATCTCAGAAATGGCACAGACCCCAAGTACAGATGGCTTCACATCTAAATACTTTCAGGGAATTATTGACCCCAGAGCTGTCACAGCTTTTTGAGTCCATCCTGGGGGGAAGCGGGAACACCACAAACATGGCACACAGCTCAGGTATTGGTGATCCTGAAACCAGGGAAAGACCCAACTGCATGTGAGTTTTACAGACCCATCTCCTTGCTCCCAATAGATCTTAAGATATACAACTATTCTGGCATCCAGGGTGTAGAAGGTGATGCAGCACGTAGTCAACACAGATCAAACAGGATTTATTAAGAGGCGGAACCTGCATGACAATATCTGGTGCCTCTTTAATATCCTAACAGCACAGCACTCCGCAAACGTACTACAGTTGGCCATCCATCTTCATGGACGCAGAGAAAGCTTTTGACCCAGTTGACTGGGCCTATCTCTTCCACAGTCTGAAGGTAACACGGTTTGCCCTAAATTCCCTGCCTGTATTTCAGCTCTGTACTCCACTCTGGAGGCCATGGTCAGAGTGAATGGGGTTATGGCCACCAGATTTCTTTTAGCTAGAGGAACACAGCAGGGTTGCTGTTCCCCCTTTGTACAGACCACCTGGCAGTAGCAGTAAGGGCGAATGCAAACATCAGAAGAGTGAAGGTGATCCCCTGCACTTGGTCCTGGCCCTTCTGGAGGAGTTGCAGACCTTCGCTAATATCTCAGGGTATAAAATTAATTATGGTAAGTCCAAAGCCATGGTTATTTCAGCTGGTTGTCCCCCTGACTTTAAAGAAACCTTGCCTTTTAAGTGGGCCTCAAGGAACACGTTTAGATAGTTAAGCATCAAGTTAACTCCCAAACTGGAAAAACTTTGCACCCTGAACTACCTACCCCTGTTGGAAGAGACTGCGAAAAGATTTTCAATCATGGGGCAGCCTCCTGCTGTCCCTAGGGGGCAGAACTGAAGCCTTAAAAATGAATGTAGTTCCCCACCTCATGTTTCTTTTGAATATTGAATTGAACAATTGGAATTAGAACCTTTCAGCTAAAAGCTCATTTACAAAGGTTCCTCATCAAACAAGGGAGGGGGAGCACACATACAAGTAGGGGAGACAGTAGCAGCCAGAAGGCATTGTCAGTAATCAACAATAACATACAGTAATCAAAATAGGCTAACATAAGGCAAAGCATAACATAAAACATAGCTTGGGTACAGAGTACATGAGGATACAGTTCCCTCAGCAGCGTAGGTAATAAGGTGCACCAGTCCACATAAGCATAAGCATGAATGATCAGAGGTGGTAGCTATACAACTTTGTCAGTATCCTAACAGGTACTAATATAGAATCGACTAGGGGAGTCAGTACAGCCATTGGGGGAGTAGGCTACAGGCTAATGGGCCAGGGGAGAGAGTCAGATTGGTGACAGAACTAGAAGGAAAGGGGATAGCAGAGGGGCACATGGGGGGTGCGGAGGGTATAAAGAAGGCAGTTGAGGGCTCATCAGGCGGAGGTGTTGGGAGCGGGGGGGTGAGGTACGAGGTCGGTAAACCGGGGCAGGTGGGGGGTGGTGAACTTTTCCAGGCCTTCTGGGTGAGGCTTAAGAAACAAACAATGCAATTTGTGTGGCAGGGACCTAGGATCCGGGTGGGCACCAGTACTTTTTGCCTACTAAAGGACAAAGGCGGGTAGGGAATGCCTAATTTCGAGCTCTACTATCTTGCAGTTCAGACAGCCCAAGTGGTCACAACAGTGACACAAAAACTGGACTCTGGGGTGGTATGTACTGGAGAAAAGGGCAGAGTTACCCACACCATTATTCACCCTACCAACAACTAAGCTGACAACCCCCCACTGAGGAGTATTACAAACCCCTAGACTAGACACTCACTACTAAAGGTCAAAAAGATCAGGTACATCACTGACACCCCCAAATGAAACAGGCCCACTCACCACTATTGTAGGAGAACCAGAATTTGACCCAATGTATAAAGCCCAGCTTTGCACACTGGAATAGGTTAGCTCTCATTAACCATGCCCAACTAGTAAATGAAGGGGTCATTGTCTCTTTGAGTACTTAAAGGGGACTTACGGACTTCCTAACAGAGACCGATTTTAATATTTACAAATGCATCATCACCTAAACACTGACAAACACCTGCAACAGGTCACCAGACCACTAACAGAAGGGGAGGATGTCCTACATTGGTCAGCAAGCCTGAATGTCCAAGGCAAATATGTAAGTCGAAAGGGAACACCCAGATCCTCCCTAGGCATAAAAGAAACTCAAATGAGGGAGTAGTTAGTTCCTATATAAGCCATATGACAAGTCAAGGAACTTACAGGAATAGATGATCACTCACCAAATGATTCCAGTTTAAAAAAATATTTTCTTTTTATTGTGTGCACCACAGAAAGCACCCTAACCCACCAACATTAATTTAATGAAGATAAGCACACCGTTAGAAACTAAATAGCTGGAATGGTTTTAAACAACTATTTGAAAGATAGCAAACGAATAAAGAAAAGAGGAGATGAAGTACATTTTACTTTAAGGTGGCATACATGCAGATCATCTTAAAGGAATGAACGGAAGTGTGTGCATGGAGCCTAACCATTAGAAATGCTCCCCAGCCTGTGCAAGGGGTACATGGACACCCCGAAACGTGGGCAGGTTAGGGTGCTTTCTGTGGTGCACACAATAAAAAGAAAACATTTTTTAAAACTTGAATTGTTTGGTGAGTGGCCATGTTGTCCCGTAAATTCCTTGAAAAGGTAAATATATCTCGCTAAGTCTATACGGTGTTACAGTTAACCAGTAATCCAACCCTGGTAGGGGTCAAAGAGAAGTGGGAGGCAGAGATGGGGGAACCCATTCCTGATCTGCAATGGCAAAAGCTTCAGAAAGAAGGATGGAAAGTTAGTGCATCCCCAATCTGGTGGAAATTTTGTTGGAAAGTCCTAGTGAGATATTTGATATATCCCCACACCATAACCATCACAGTACATTCCGGGGGGGATGGGGGGACAGAAAGGTGTTGCAGAGGATGTGGGGAAGAAGGGAGCCACTACCACATACTCTGACAATCTGCTAAAATGCAAGAATTCTGGTCTCGGTTCCAAACTGAGCTGAGCAGCCTAGAAGGCAACCTGTACTTTAAGACCTGTGTGCTGGGTCTCCCACCAAGTGGGGTGGGGGCCAGGGGTCACAGGGAGGATTTCCGGTGTATGTGCATCGTAGTCCTTAAAGGGATCATGTCCCATTGGTTATCACCCCTCTCACCTACGCTGGCTGAATGGAGGGAAAGGGTAAAGCTATAATGGTCATGGAAAGGATTACAGCCACACTGAGACTTACAACAAATAAATTTATTGAAAAATGTTCCAAATGGAACTATACATGAACCTGCTACCCCTACAGCTAGATAAGATAGAGGGTTAGAACCCTGACTAGGGAGATGAGGGAGGCCGACCCTTATCTGGGCTGGACTACACATTATGCCCATATCTGCTGTAGGACAACGAGGTGGATAATTACTTAGAATCTAAATTCCCTGACCTGCAAGGTGGCAAGGATGTAGAGAGAATCAGAAAGACTCAAACTGTTCAGGTTATGTGTTTATTAGATGTACCTTTTGTATTAATTCTGATATGTGTGTCTCGGCTGCAGACAATGTAGGGCAAGTGTGCACAAGTTCACATACAGTAGGACTTTGAATCGTGACATGTATGTTATGATATGACAAACTGAAGTTTTTTATGTGAATGAAATGGAATCACAAAATACATGGTGAGTATACTGCTTCATATGATTTTTAATAAACTTAAAGTTTCAAAAAAAGAAGGGCAGGGCAAAACTGCTGAACTATTATTTTTGTTCAATATTCATGGTAGAGAACAGGGGCCCTCTCCTCTGCTGGGCAGCAGCATAGCTGCCAGCAGCAGATCATTAGCAGTTGTCAACGAGAAGCCTATAAAACAGGAGACATTGCTGAAGTGGCTGTGAATCAATCAGTGGGCCCAGATGAAACAATTACTCACCATAGTAATGTTTTTTTCTTCTAATGGAATCTTGCTGTATTCTGACTATATGCAGTTAGCCCCAGCACTTGAACTGCTCCGGAGAGGAAAGCGTTAACTCTATGCAGAAGCATAGAATGATTGAGCTCGAGCTTGGTTTTCAAACCTATGTTCCTGGTATATTCTAATGTAACCGTCAGATTCTTACAAGCACTATGCTAATAGCTACAGAAATTGTTTTAAAATGTTGCCATAAGCCACAAATACTTGGGTCCAGAAGACTCAAGTCGAGAACCCAAGAAGAACCATATGTAGATAATGACACTAACAACAACAACAACAACTCAGAAAATACCCAACCTAGCCAGGATGGGTGAAAAAAGGGGTATACCTCTGGGGGTGCAACACTGTACCTGCCAACCCACATCCCAAAAAACTAGGTTCTGAGAGGGGAGGCAGGGAGGGAGGTCAGAACACAGCAAGACTCCATTAGAAGAAACAACATTACTATGGTAATTTGTTTCTTCAAACAACATGAAGTCTTGCTGTATTCTGATTATATGCAGACTACCGAGCAGTTCCCCCCCGGAGGAGGGGATACAGAACCTACTTTGGGAACAGACTCTGCAGTATTGCTGTGCCAAACCTAGCATCACTTCTAGACTGGGAGTCCAGAGAGTAATGCTTGGTGAATGTGTGAACAGTTTTCCAGGTGGCTGCTTTACAGATTTCTGACGGAGGAATATCCCTAGTAGCTGCCAAGGAGGCAGCTGTACCCCTGGTCGAGTGTGCCTTCAGGCCTGAGGGAGGCTCTTTTCCCAGTTTTGTGTAACAAAACTGAATGCAAGAAACAATCCACCTGACAATAGATCTTTTAGTGGCAGGTTTACCCTTTCCCACTTCACCATAAGTGAGAAACAACTGAGTACACTCCTTCCTGTGGGCTTTAGTATGCTCCATATAATAGCTAAGTGTCCTTTTCACATCCAGACTGTGCAATCTTCGTTCACCTGAAGAAGAATGGTCAGTGAAAAACACAGGTAAAGACATAGATTGGTAAGATGAAAATCTGAGACTAGTTTTGGAAGAAATTTTCTATTTGTTCTAAAGACCACCTTATCCTTGTGAAAGGAAATAAATTCAGGTTCCACTGACAAGGCCTGTAATTCACTGATCCTTCTGGCAGAAGTAATGGCTACCAGGAACACAGTCTTCCAAGTCAAGTAGCTGAAGATAAAGGTTCGAAGGGGGGCTGCATAAGCTGTGCAATACAGATATTCAGGTCCCAAGCAGGAGTAGGTTCCCTAAAGAGAGGGTTGAGATGAACCAGACCTTTGAAAAACTTACTGAACACAGGGCGAGAAGCCAGGGAGGGAATCTTCCCTGCTGAGAGAAAAGCAGACACAGCTGCGAAATGAACTTTAAGAATAGCAGCCCTGAGGCCCAAGCTATTCAAACGAACTAGGTAGTCTAGGGCTGTAGCAATGCCTGCACTGTTGGCTGAATATCCCTCTGAGAACACCAAATAGTGAAACTTTTCCATTTGGAGTTGTAAGTCTTTCTAGTAGGTTTCCTAGAAACTTTGAGAATATCCATAACACCCTGAGAAAGGTGTAACCCTACATATTCTAACTCTTCAAGAGCCAAGCTTTGAGTCTGAGGGACTGGAGATTGGGGTACCAAATCCACCCCTGAGAGGAGGTCAGGAGGTCGTGCCTCCTGGGAAGAAACAGAGGAAGTGCTACTGAAAGAGACAACAGTAGTGGATGCCATGGTTGTCTGGCCCAGTCCAGGGCCACCAGAATCACTGTGCAGGGCTGAGACCCATTTTGATCAGAGCTCTGAAAATCAGAGGAAAGGGAGGAAAGGCATAAAGGAACCTGCCTGTTCAATTTAACAGAAGAGCATCTAGGGGAACAGACCCCAGGACTGGAGGTCTGCAACAGAACAGAGGAAGTTGGTGATTGTCTGGGGCTGCAAAGAGATCTATCTCTGGGGTGCCCCATCTGTTGAAAATGATCTGGAGAACATGATGATTCAGAGGCCACTCGTGGTGACCTTGTGAAATCTTGCTTAGGGCATCTGCTGGCACATTGTCCTTCCCTGGAAGATGCACTGCTATCAGGGAAGTCTGGAGAGAGTAAGCCAATGACCATAACTTCATGGCTTCTGTGCACAAGGCTGTGGACTGAGTGCCCCCTTGCTTGTTTGTGTACCACATGGTGGTGCTGTTGTCTGTCCTGACTTGCACCACTTTCCCCTGAACTGACTCAGAAAATGCCTGAAGAGCTAGGCACACAGCTCTGCGCTCCAACAGACTGATATGAAGAAGAGACTCCTGTTGAGACCAAGTGCCCTGTGCAGTAAGGCCTCCCAGATGGGCTCCCCAACCTAAGAGAGAAGCATCTGTGGTGAGAACTACTGAGGGTGTCTGATGCAGAAGGAGAACACCCTGTCCGAGACTGTCCCCCTCCAGCCACCACTGGAGAGCCTGGACAAAAATCTGAGACACTGGAACTAGCTTGGTGAAAGGATCCTTCCTCTGAGACCAGAAGAACCTGAGGTGAAACTGAATGTCCCTCATCTGAAACCTGGCTCCTGGGACCACTGCAGTAGAAGCTGCCATGTGGCACAGAAGTTGAAGAAAGTGTCTGGCTGGACGAGAAACCAAAAGTTTGAAAGAGGAAGCCAGATCTGTAAGAGCCTTTACCCTTGAGTGAGGCAGAAAAGCCTTTGCCTGAATGGTATCCAGCTCTACCCCTATAAAAGTGAGAAGCTGAACAAGTTCCAGAACTGATTTGGCCAGACTGAGGAGAAATTCTAGAGAACCCAGGAGCCTCTGGGTAACAGCTAGCGCTTGGTCTGGTGACTGGCCCACAATGAGTCAGTTGTCTAGGTAAGGAAACACTGAGATGCCCTGTCTTCTGAGGAAAGTTATCACAACTGCCAGACATTTTGTGAACATCCTGGGTGCAGATGTCAGGCCAAAGGGCATTGGTCTGAACTGGTAGTTACCTGAAGGCAACCTGAACCTGAAGTACTTTCTGTGGGAGCACCTGATGGGGATGTGAAAATAGGCATCCTTGAGGTCCAGGGAGGCTAGCCAGTCTCCTGACCTCAGAGAGGGAAGAATGATTCCCAGAGTCACCATTTTCAATTTTGGTTTTGTGATATGTTTGTTCAGATATCTTAGGCCTAGGATGGGTCGCCACTCCCCTGTCTTTTTTGGAGTAAGGAAGTATCTTGAATACAAGCCTTTCCCTCTGTGTGGCAGAGGTACTTGCTCCACAGCCTTTAGGAGCAACAACTGAGAAACCTCTGCCTCTAAAGCAAGTGTTTCGAATTGGGAGGCAAGTTTGAAGGACCGTGCCCTGATTTTGGGGGAATCTTTTGAAGCTGAGAGCAAGTCCTTGACTTATTACTTCCAGAACCCACTTGTCCTAAGTGACATACATCCAAGCCTGGAAGAAATAAACCAACATGCCCCCCCACTGGAAGTGAGGAGGCGACCCAGTCTGACACATCAGGGTGTCTGTTTGGCAGGAGCCCTAGGCTGAGAAGAGGATACAGCTCTGCTCATCCCCCTTCTGTATCTCCCTATGAAAAACCCTCTCTGCTGGAAAGAAGAGGAAGTCTGGGCTTGGTGAAAAGGCCTGCTCCTGCCAACCCTAGACTGCTGCCTTTGAAGAGTGGCCTGCTTCTCCTTGGCCACTGCACTCCTGTAAGTGGTCCTGTATTCGTCCATCTTCTTCATGTATGTCTCTGTTTGCTCCCCAAACAGAGAGTTGTCTGACAGGGAAATCCATGGCCTTAGCCTGGGTATCCTGTGATAGGCTACTACATCTGAGCGAAGCAAACCTCCTCAAGGAGACAGATGTAGCCAGGACTCTTGATGTCACATCACTGGAGTCCACAGCAGCATGGAATTGTACCTTGGATGCCTCTATACCATCTGTAGCCACCATCTCCAGCTCCTTGGTCAGCTGGGAGGAGCATTTTTAGCTAGTTCCAGAACTGAATCCCACCTAGATTTCTGGTACCTAGCAGCATACACCACATAAGAAGCCTGTCTGAGTCCCAAGGAAGATGCCAAGTACTGTTTCTTTGCCATGGCATCCACCTTCCTGGAATCTCTATCTGGGGTGTGTGAAGCCAAAGGGATGTTAGTCTTGTCATAGGCTGCAGCCTGCACTACCCCAACATGACTGCAATGAGAATAAAGAAATTCCATCCCAGAACCTGACAACATACACCTCTTGTCCATTCTCTTATTCACAGGAGGTGTGGAAGATGGCATCTGTAGCAATTTTTTTAGTCTGCTTCCCCAAAGATTTATGCAGGGGAATATACAATCTCTTCGACTCTGGGACATCCATCATTTCCACAAAGTCAGGTTCTTCTGTCTCCTCAACAGCTTCCACTGCTGGTAGCTGAAGAGTCTCTGCCACCTTTTTATAAAATAAAAAGTGTGACGGGGACTCAGAAAGTCTGGGAGGAGAAACACTGGTAGGCCTGTCTGGGGAGATGTCAGGCTCTACTGGCTCATCTAGGCCTTCATAATCATCTTCATCCTCAGCCTCGGGATCCCCCTCCCAATCCAACTCATAGTACTCCTTTGGTTCGTATTCTGAAGGAGCTGGAACTGACCGAACCGATCGCTTGCCCAGCGGTGTCGGTTCGGTTGGAACCGGAGGGGGAAGCGAATTAACTACATTTATCGCCCTCGCACTCTTCCACAGTTGGGATCTGAGGAGTAGGATCCGAACCGGTCAATTTCTTTTTCTTTTTTGACAGAACCGATCCCTCAGAATCTGATCTCCTTTTGCCCAAGGAGGTATCGCCCTGGTTAGAAGGCACCGCCTCATGTTCGGTCGGAACTGAACCGTGCTGGCCATCCGGATCAGCGGATTTCTCGGCCTCCCTTTCCCTAAGCTGAGCTAATCTTTTTCTAAAGTGGCTTTAGGGAAATTAGCACATATTTGGCAGTCTATTTTGAGGTGGTCAGACCCCAGACATTAAACACAGACGAGGTGGGGAACAGCTTTAGCAAAAGCCTCCCCACACTCATTACAGTGTTGAAACCCAGCACACTCAGTACTGTGCTGAAACCCAGTGGGACCAGTTTTCTACTTGGGTTTTTTAGACATTGCCTTTTCTCACAAAAACTACCCTTAACAGCTTTTTACGCCAGGTAATACCAAACTTTTCAGTCACCAACTGGTTCAAGGGTTGTTTAAAAAACTGAATAAATCATCGTTTTTTTGAGACCGAAAAGTACCGGACCACACTTTTACTACAGTAAAAACAAGGTTTAGAACAATATTTCGGTTCCCAACCGGACCGACCGATAAGGAACAGAAGAAAAACAATTTCTATTACTATCTAGCACTATCACACTACCTGTACCGTACACAGAGATTTGATGACTGAAAAATAAGAAAGCGGTTAACTTAACCGATCGAAAAACTATACCGAACCGAATCAGTGAGGAGAAATTCTCCAGATCATCTTCACAGTTAGGCAAAGTAAAGAATCTGACGGTTACATTAGAATTTACCAGGGACAGAGGTTTGAAAACCAAGCTCGAGCTCAACATTCTATGCGTCTGCACAGAGTTAACTCTTTCCTCTCCGGAGCAGTTCAAGTGCTGGGGCTAACTGCATATAGTCAGAATACAGCAAGACTTCATGTTATTTGAAGGGCTGCTTACACAGGTCTTAATGACAATGGGGCAGGTCCCCTAATGGATCTTTTCTACTGCTCTTTGGAAACAGTCTGACATCTACAGTGGATAAACTACTAAAGTCTATAATTAAGGAAAGGATAGTGCAGTTCCTGGAAACCAGTGGCCTGCAGGTTTCCAGACAGCATGGACTTACCAGTGGAAGGTCACACCAAACAAATCCAACTGAATTCTTTGATTGGGGGACAAAGGCCATGAATAGGGGCCAGGCAACTGATACTTTGAACCTAGATTTCAAAAAAGCATTCAACTCAGTTCCTAACAGGAGACTGATAAAAACGTTGGATGACCGAGCAGTAAGGGGACAAGATTACACCGTGGCTGAAAAACTGACTTGAGTTGGAGGACCCAGAGGGTGGTCCTGAATGAAGAACCCAGAGGGGAAAGGGAAGTCATTGGTGAGGTGCCCCAAGGATCAGTTCTAAGACTGGTTCTCCTTTAAATATTTAGATGTGATATAGGCAAGGGGTTTTAGAGAAAGACATGCCTCTTCGCAGACTACACCACGGTCTCTGGAAGAGTAGATACCGAGGAGGGTATAAGGCCATAAACAGAGATATGGAAAATCTCGAGTGGTGGTCAAGTGTATGGCAGCTAAAATTTAGACCAAAAAGTGCAAGGTAATGCATTCAGTAGCAAAGAACCTAAGAACTGCGTAAATGGTCAATGAAACATAGAAACAGAATTTGCCAACAGATAAGGACAGCAACCCAGCTTCCTAGCGATCTCATAACTTACCGAAAGCTTTGAAATGCCTGTACCGGTTGCAGTTCGAACAACAACAGGCAGAGGCTGCAACCAAGCTCGTGATGAACATTCTATGCTAGGCATAGAAAAGTTAACCCTTCGTTCTCCAGAGCAGTTGAAAGGCAGGACCTAACTGCAATAGTCAGAATACAGCAAGACTCCACTAGAAGAAACATAATTACTAAGGTGAGTAATTTTTTTCTTGTGTAAGAGACTTACAAAACTTACAGTTACCACATTTAAAGCAGCCATCCTGTTGCCTTGGTAACCGCATCTTTGCTTGTTCTGGTTTCCGTTGAACAGCATGTACTAGTCTATCTTTCAAACTGTAAGTCTCTTACACAAACTAAGATTTTTACTAATCCTAAAACAGAAAGAATAACTAAAGTGAGAGGGTTTATTACCTGTGGCACAGAGGGAGTCATTTATATGGCCTCCTGTAGCTGTGGCTGTTTTTATATAGGGAAAACAAAAAGGAAACTAAAATAAAGAATGGATGAGCATTTGAGAGCAATAAAAAATAAGGATCAAAAGAATGCATTTGCCATACATTTAGGTCAAGTGACAAATCCAGAGGAACATACTTGGTAATTCATGAGCCTTGAGAAACCCATAAAAAGCCCAAGAGGGGGTGACCATGATAATGTCCTTTTAAAACGTGAGCAGTATTGGATTTTTGCAACTGGAGGGTCTGAAAGACCTGGTTTAAATGTGAGAATTGACCTAAAACCATTCTTAAAGAAGTAAAGATTAATGATATACATTTCAGTTGGATGATTATTGTAAGTCAGTATAGATTTATTACTGACATGGAAAATGTGAGAATTTTCTAACTTAATCTTTTTTTTTTTTTTTTTTTTTTTTTTAACAGCTAACACTTGAATACAAAGTGGATCCCAAGAAATTGGAGGAGGACACTGGTATATAATAGCAGTAATGTCTAATGTTAAAGAATAATGTTTTTAAATAACAAATAATTTATAGGATTTAGGATAAATAAGCTCTGCACTAACACATGTTTTTTTTCGAAAGTCTGATATGCCTAGATATGTCTTTTGATAATGTTTTGATAATATCAGGAAATGTTTTTAAATTATGTATTTGTGTACTAGCACTTTAAGAGGTTTTTGTTATTTAAATGGCACTATATGGTTAACTTGCTATTCCTATGATTAAGCACCAGGGGGCGTGAAACACGTTAGGAACTGCATTGTTTCATTTGGAGATAGCTGGATGGAAGCAGGTTGCATTTATGTGCAGGAATAAAATGAAGTACTTTTAGCACTTTATGCAGTTGTATGTGCTTCCTTTTTCCACTTATGGCTAATTCCGACTGATTCTACAGTGTGGAGAGAGGCAGTGTTAAGCTGGTGCTGGTAACCTTATGTCTCATATATATTACTTGTTTTACGCTGAGCACAGCTCCCAGGTGCAGGTCTGAGTAATTTTACTCATTTTTGACTGCTCTTCATTTTAATGCCGATTTCATAAACTTTTAGCTAAGCACCTGTGAAGTACACGACCACAAAAACACGAGACTGCCATGATCGCTTTAGATTCCCCCCACCCCTGCTGCTCGTAGTCCCTCCTCTCAACGCCTGACTTGCCAGCCGCTAGCTACTTCCCTCCCGCCCTTCTCTCATTTTTGTAGCACACATACTGCTCTCCTCTTCAACAACAACACAGTTCTTCTTCCCGTCCCTCTGTCTGCTTGCTCGCTTGTACACCAGCAACACAGCTCTTTTTCCCATCCCGCTGTCCGTTTGCTCGCTCGCTCATTCACTGAATCACAGACCTCAACGGACAACTGCGTGAAACGTCCTTTCGCTGCCTGCTTCTAAAACAAATTGATATCACCCCCCAAAACACACACACACACATAGGCATCATTTCAGTAAAATGCAAAATGTAACAGTTTAATACCAATACTAAATAGAACTCGAGTTAGCTGGAGTGGGTGGGTGCCATGACAACCAGAAAAAAAACTATAACAACGGCAGCCTTCCTGGGTCAAAAGGCTTCAACTAAAAAAAAAAAAAACACTGTAAACTAAAGGCGGAGGAACTATTTTATATAAATGACAAACAAAATATGTTTTTTTATTACTTAATATAGTTAGTTTTGCTTTTCACATCCCACTATAATTTAAAAGCCCATTTCATAAGCGCAATAAGCCACTCCAGGGTGCCTCACTACGTCTCACAGCCATGTGTTAAAGTGTCTAACGCACACCCAGTCGTGGCTTATTGCTTACATATCTGGTGCCTTTCTCTTTTGTGTACATGTCACATTTCTGTTATCAGTATGGAGTGGAAATACTGACATTTAAGGGATTACATATCACTTCACCCCTATTGTATAATATGTTTTTTAATATTTTAAATGTATTGTAAAACTGTGTGTATATGATATGATGATGAATGGTAATGTTTCTTCTTTTTAAAGCAATGTACTGTAATGACTTTTATAAGTTGATCAATAAAACCTAACTTAAACTTGAACTATGCTACCATTATATAAAAATAAAGTTGATTGATAAAATAAATGTAATTCCTTCCTTGTATCGTAACAAAAATTCACACTGAGAGTTTTCCTTCACTTACAGAATTTCATAGTTTCCAAGCATTTCTTTTGGGGGATTCTTGTTCCATTTACAGTCTGGAATTTCACCATTGGGAACAGCAATATTCAGCGTATCATTAATCAGGTTATATTTCAGTATTCGGTCATTTGCAGTGCTGGAGGTAAGAGAGGGTGAGGCATTAACCTCAAGAAGAGGAAAGGAAGAAATTCTATCATGCTTATTGTAATTTCTTCCTCTGTTCAAACGTTATCTCACTGGGAAGTTATAACAAAATGGGTTATATGTACTCCTAGGTACGCTGGCACATATTAAAGCTGTGACATCAACACAGAATGTTGGTGACATCAAAGTCCCTCAGCCTCAAACTGATCAGCCCACTCTTCTTGCAACACAGTACAATAATAATGAAAATATAGAATAATACACGGGGTGATGTGTTCAAATTTGCAACTGCTATTACTTTGTATACCACCTTAAATTACCAACACCTACATTTTTGGAAGAATTTCTTTAATGCTGTATAAATGTGCATATTTTTAGATTTAAACCAGTGCACCCTGATGAAGGAGTTTATTTCCAACACACTAGTGGAAGCACGAGGACTTTGATCGCTCTAAAAAAGGTACTCCCATCAACTTTACCAAGATGAGTAAACTAACATTATA
Organism: Neoceratodus forsteri; assembly: GCA_016271365.2. Taxonomy (NCBI): domain Eukaryota; kingdom Metazoa; phylum Chordata; order Ceratodontiformes; family Ceratodontidae; genus Neoceratodus; species Neoceratodus forsteri. Next base: position 1,631,883,636 of record CM028131.1, on the reverse strand, counting down.
CTGAAACTGTTCCATTTCAGTTTTAATGATTTTAATTTGACTGGCAAAATCACAGTGTTTCAAGTGCATGAAGGATAATAATTTTTGTAGATGAAAGTGTACTGCTAAATACCTAAAATAATTATTTAACTTTCATTTTTGTTTCCCCTTACTGAATAAAGAAATTCTTGAATTCTACTTTGGATGCCTCCCCCCAGTCTATTATTGCGTATGTACTCTGCATAGATTGCCTTGTCATATGCAACTGCTGCCATTTTTGGATAATAAGATTACCTTGAAGTAAACGTGAATTTAATCACCATAAACCAACTTTTTTAAACTGAGCAGTCTTATCAAGTGAATATGTACATGTCACAGCTAGATGATCAGATGCTTCCACACCTCCTGTATTCACATTAAGTGACTTCATACTTTGTGAAATAAATAAAAAATATGTCCTAGTAGAAAGAGTCCCTCTAGGGCCGGCCTGCCGGTGCAGCAGCATGGTGTCAGTCTGCAACACTGACATTCCGGATTCGGGAACGGACCCAGGATGTCAGAGGGCCAGCCCGGGGGAGAAGAACTGAGCATCATAGGGACTGCTCTCTTTCTCCGGGGGGGAAGGGGAGAGGGGGTTGTGTGTGCAGCGTAAGTCGGACTTCTAGCAGAGACTGGGGGTCTCACAGCGAGCGGCGCCTAGATCACTTTGGAGACGTGCGGACGCTGGTGTCATTGCACGTCACACCTCCTCCTTCAAACAGACAATTTAAATAGTGTCCGCCATACACAACGCCCTGCTTTTCTGGTCCCCGGTCATCATGTGGCACTTCTTAGCAGCCGACCTAATCCAACATCTTCCGCATCTGGCCCAACTCCACGCCATGCCGGTGGGCGCACCTACCGGCAACCTTCTTCCGTAGTCATGTGGGTTTGCGCTCTGTGTGGTGGTCCCACCCTGGGGGGCAATCCAGGAGGTATTGTCCTGGAAGGAGGCAAGTCCCGGGGACGAAGAGGGGGACCGGAGTGGGCAGGCGCAGATCTCTAGGTGGGTCTGCTGACTAAAAAGCATACTAAATAAAAAAAGTAAAATAAAAAAGAAAATCCCTCTAGTATATATTTACCTCCCTCCATACATACTATCTTATAACTATTCTGTAGACCTGCTGTTCAAACCATATTTAAAAAAAAAATTGGAATCACTGCAAGTCTTTGTTGTGTTAACCCTTTTATCCACACCAGACAATCCACAATTAAAATCTCCCCTTAATATTAAAGATCTACTAGTAAGTAAACAGGGTCTTATACGCTAAACAGTTTCACTCTAGTCGCAATGGTCTGTGGGGCACACACATTTATAAAACGGTATCCAGGGTTTATATAGGACACATCCAATAATACTACCCTTCAGGGATGTATGTCTACTGGTCTTTGTATCATGAGTTTGGCCCCCTTAAATAGGATTCCTACACCATCACATCAGTGCCTTGAGACCAGTAGGAACACCCCTGCATCAGGGACTTTTCTACGACATTGTTCTACAGTATTTTAATTCTAGTATTCAACATAAATATGACATTTCCAGGAAGTGTCTATAATACTGCAAAAGTAGACACCCTTTTCCTGAAACTTTTTATACTACTGACATTAGTAACAACAGGATGCAATGTGTGTTCTATGGGCATAGTTAATTGGGGAAAGGGTAGAGTGTTACTGAAAGTCTTTTATAAACATGTCGTTATCTCGCATTATTTTGCCACTTAAGTTCAGACTGTGAGTCCTCAGGTTCTGAGAAGGCAACTTTCCCCCCCATCAAACTTCTTTGTCCGAGGTCCACCCAGGCAAGCTTATCAGTCCTATCCCTGCCCTCTCCTACCTTGACCCAGCTGGGTCGCTTAGACCCCCATGGACCCCCCCCAAATGGGGCCAGTTTGGGGATGGTCATCCTCCCCTCACCTGGAGACACATATTCAAGTTGCTGGGTCCTGGCCAGGTGGCAGTGTGGAGCAGACAGGATGTCACAGATCCTGAGCAGACCCTTTTCTGTTTTCTCTCTTGTCCCGGACCTGCAGCGACACAGAGGATGCATATGCCCTGAAACTACAGTTCCTTCCACTACCACCACCCTCCGACCTCAGTCTGTCTCCCAGGCCTGGCACTACCATCAAGCCTCCACCTGGTGGCAGCGAAGAGTCGGGACAACACACCACCCCAGTCCGGGGGAGGAGAGCTGCCAGGCGGTTGCTTGATCCTCTCCCCAGCTGGCCCCATAATCCCCTGTAACCTGAGATCATTCCTGAACTCAGGTTGCCAGCACGGTGAGAGGTAAGGCGCTACAGCACCTCAGCCCTCTGTGCCATTGGGCCAGCTATGAGGAGGCATCTTTAAAAGAGGAGGTAACGGAGGATCCCCCCCCTTTATCTCCCCACTGTCTCTGTTTCAGTAACGCCGCATATCTGTTTCTCGTAACATAATTTCTTGATCAACTGGTGTTTGGGGGGGGGGGAGTACTCTCTTCTACCAGGTCTTCTTCTCTGTAAATATTCCTAGGGTCAAGGTCCAGAGCTAATAGTAGGGGTGTCGCTACATCATCAATGGCTCCATGAATACTTCATACATATTAGGGACAATAGTATTGTCTGATTAAGGGTTCTATTTTTTGGGGGCACTCTCCTCTTCCCTGACCTCCATAGGGATGGTAGTACCTGGTGTTTCCTGAATCTCTTGCTGAGTCCTAGTTCTGTTATCAGGTTCAGGTGTTACTTAAGTTTCAGTATTCTCTGTATTTGCCAGCCTGTTGGAAGACTGTGCTGCTTTGGCTGGCAGGCTGTGATGATTTCTTCTTGGTCCTGATATGCTCTGTCTAATCTATTGCGTGCTGTGCTGGGACACTGTGTACAGGCATGTCCAGTTTCTTCACACAAGTTACACTGGAAGGGATTGGGGCACTGTAAACTAACATGCCCATACTCCAGGCTTAAGTTGCATCTTGGTCTGTCACTCACAGAGCTCAAATGTGTTTTGTCCTTCATTTATGACATGTATGGGGCTGTCCTGGATAGAAACAGATGCCCCTATCCCTATCCCTTCCAATGTGGAAACTGCCAGGGAGATGACAAATGGCATTATTGGCCTGTGCAGTTTTACTGTAATTTTCCACCCCGTCCATACTGGGTCAGTGTCCAGCATGGGAAATGGCCTATTCAATACATCACACCTTTCTCTTAGCAAATACATTACAACTGAAATATTTACTCCCTCACTTCGAAACAGAATAGAAATTGTCTTTATGGTGGGCTTTTGTTAATGGTATCACAACAAGTGGCATCCATAAAGGCGTATTTATTTTGTCCAAAATTTCTCCAGTAATATAACATTTTTAAATCTCAGATCCAAAATAGTTACACCGGAAACATGGATAAGTGCGTACAGATCAGCAGAAACAAACGCCACTGTTGCCTTCAACAGCGTTCTCATAATGCGTACTCTGTTCGGTAGGGATAGCATGCCACCTTTTTGGGCGCACATCATTCCTCTTCTGTGGTGGCTTCCCATGTGTTGAAAACAAATTCGCCATGAGGAAATGCCTCTGGGATCTGCTGCCCAAGTGTCTCTGTCCTGTGGTTGATTCCCGTGAGGTACATTGCTCTTTTGCCTCTCTGTCTGTACCAGGTTCACCTCGGGTGTGCCTAAAGTTTTCAAAGACCCCTCACTAGCACCTACTGGCTAATGGGCCACATTAAGATTTTCTTCAGAGTTCAGTGGAGCAGTGCAGCACTGTTCTGACTCTCCAGTGAATGGGGGGACAGGGCTGGAGCTGGGCCTAGCAATTGCTGTTGTACCTATATGTACAGTCAGTTCAGGAGAATCGGGGACACCTGCAGAAGACTCAGCAGCATTAGTATCTCCTATCATACTGGAAGCAGCATGTGAAAATGAGTAGGGTTACTCACCTATAACAGTGGTTCTAGAAGTGGTATATGGTGCACATCTACACTTCTGGCAGACTTCCTTTCCTGGGTTAACTTGCCGGACGTCTTCAAGCTAAGCTGCTCCCACCCTCCCGGGTGGTATACTCCTTGGCTCCACCTCATAATGTCAGATCTTGCATGCTGGGAGTAGAGATCCTTGTGTCACTTGCCAGGGGAGACTGGGTGGGTTGTGTGGATCTGCACCATATACTAGTCCTAGAACTATGGTAACAGGTGAGTAACCGTCATTTCTAGGGACGTGGTTATCCACACTTCTGGCAGACTCCTAGCACTTCTCCAGGAGGAGTGGGGCACAGCGCACACCTCTGCATTGCAAACAGAGACTGGAGAACCGAGGTCCCAAAAGCAGCATTCTGGCATGACTCAAGGTCGATGCTGTAATGCGAGATGAAGATGTGTGCTGACTTTGAGGTAGCAGCCCTACAGATCTCCTCGATGAGGATATCCCTGGAAGCAGCCACTGAGGCAGGGGTATGTCTAGAGCAATTAGCCCGTTGCACTATGGAAGGCTCCCTACCAACCAACCTACAGCAGAGGTCGATGCAGGAGACAATCCACCTGCCAATCATTTGCTTAACTGCTGGTCTGCCACGTTCATCTTCAGCACATGTCACGAAGAGCTGGTCAACCTCTCCCTGAACTCCAGCCGTGCGCTTCTTATAGTAATCAAGCACTCATCTCAGGTCCAACAAATGGAGCCTATGCTAGGCCTCAGAGGTTGGGCTGGTGAAATACACTGGGAGATTCATCACCCGATTAAGGTAGAACTCAGTAACAACCTTCAGGAGGAACTTTAGGTAGGGGTGGAGGACTACCATGTCCCTGTGGAATACAAGGTATGGAGACTCCACCGAAAGCACCTGGAGCTCGTTGATCATTTTGACAGATGTGATAACAACCAAGAAGGTGGTCCTCCATGACAGGTGTGATATCTCACTCCTGTCCACTGGTTTCAAATGGCTTGTCTAAGAGCATTGCCAATACCAGCAACAAGTCCCAAGGTGGCAGTGGTTCACGCACTGGTGGGGACAGGTGGTTAAGGCCTTTGAAACAGCACCTGACCACCTTCTCCTATGCCACTGTTGGCACACCAGCCTATGCCCAGTATGCAGAGATGGCTGCCAGGTGCCCCTCGAGGATTGTCGACCACAGTACCAACTGGAAAAGGGACCACACACAGTTCAAAGTACTAGCCAAAGGGCAGGCCAGGGGTCAAGTTTCCTGCCCTGGCACCAAATGGAAAACCTTTTCCATTTAAAGGCATAGAACTGGCAGGTTGACTTTTTTTGGGATGCCTCCACAACATGAAACATATCTTCTGAAAGACCCAAAGCCTGGAACTCTACCCCTCAGGAACAAGGCTGTAAGATGCTGGAATTGAAGATCCAGGTGCCGGATCTTCCCCTTGTGACAAGACGGCAGATCTGGGCACAGAGGCAATTGTCACAGAGTCCTGCTGCTGAGGCTGAGGAGATCAGGATACCAATATAGATTGGGCCAGTCCGGGGCTACCAGGATCATCAGCACCTTGTACCTCTGCACCATGACCAGCACCATGTGGATCAGGGGAAAAGGAGAGAAGGCATAAAGTCCAGGGCCTCGCAAAGGCATCCCATCAGTGTTCCGCACTGTGGGTGGGTGGGCACAGAACAGTCTCAGCTTTGTGTTCTCCCAGGAGGCAGAGTTCAACCAGAGGAGTGCCCCACAAGGAGAACAAGTGGTTCACCACCTCCTGATGCAGAGACCACTTGTGTGACATCTCACCCACCTGGCTGAGGGCATCTGCTAGCTGGTTGGAGGCTCCTGCTACAAGGATTGCCAGGAGATCCACATCCAAGAGGTGCATGAGGGTCCAAGTGCGGAAAGCCTCCTGACACAGATGAATGGAATGCGTGCCACCCTGCTTGTTCAGGTAATACATGATTGTGGTATTGTCTGTCTGGACCTGCAAGACCTGACCCCGACTAAATGGAGCAAATTCCGTCAGAGCGAAGCGCTCTGCATGGAGTTCCAGCAGGTTGATGTGGTGATGGGACTCCCTGGGGGGGTCCCGTGGGTACTGTGGTTCCCCAGGTGTGCTCCCCATCCCACCAGGGCTGCGTTGGTTGTCAGGGTGACCTTCGGTTCTGGGCGGACAAATGGGACTAATTTCTCCAAATGTTCCGGGTTGAGCCACCGCTGGATGACATCCCACATTGGCTGGGTCACTGCAACTGGCTGGTCCAAGTGACCTAGGTGGTGATACCACTGGCAGCCCAGCTCCCACTGCAGGTGGCGCATCCACCAGCCAGCACATCTGACCATGCTGGTGCAGAATGCCATGTACTGCAGCAGCCGGAGGAAGTCACAGGCAAGGTGCGAGCACTCAAGCTGAAATGATCGGGCAAAGGAGGTAAGATCCGATGCCTGGTCTGCAGGCTGTTGGGCCTTGGCCTGGAGGAAGTCAAACTCTGTCCCAATGAAGTGAATCACCTGCGAGGGGTTGAGTTCAGACCTGGCTGGGTTGACCAGAAGGCCCAAGTCTCGGCAGGTCTGTAGGGCCAAGTCCCTGGACCACTCCGCAGCCTCCATGGATAGCCCGGTAATCAACCAATCGTCTAGGTATGGGTAGACTCTAACCCCTCAGTGTCTCAGGAATGTGGCCACCACTGTCATGCACTTGGTGAAGAACCTGAGAGTTGATGAGAGGCCAAAAGGCATGACCTGGAACTTCAGCGCAGAACTGGAGGCACCGCCAGTGGAATGGACTGGAATGTGGAAGAACACGTCCTGGAGGTACAGGGAGCAGAACCACATGCCCTGCTCCAGAGGTGGCATTATCTGGTTCAGAGTGACCATCCTGAACCTGGCTATCTCAGAAAACGATTCAGATCGTAAAGGTCCAGTGTAGGGCACCAGCGCCGACCTCCCATCGGTTTCGGAAACAGGAAGCACCTGGAAACAAAACCCTGACTTGTCATGGAGCCTGGAACACAGAAACATAGAATTTGACGGCAGATAAGAACCGTTTAGCTCATCCAGTCTGCCCATTTCTCCCTACCTACACTATCACCACAGACTGTGTCCAATCTATGGCTCTTTCTTCTTTGCCTCTTCCTTTCCACTATGATTTTCTTGTGCTTATCCCATGCATTTTTGATCCCCACCAGTTTTCATCCCCCCACCTTGAAGGCTGTTCCAGGAATCCATTACACTTTCTGTGAAGTACTTCCTCACAACTCTCCTGAATCTACCCCCTCCAGCTTTATAGCATGTCCCCTTTTACTTCAGCACCTTTTCTTCTGAAAAATACTCCCCTCCTGTACCTTATTTACCCCCATGAGGTATTTGAAGGTCTCTACTGTATCTACCATATCTCCCTCTTCCGTTCCAGGGTGTACATACTGAGGCCCTTTAGTCTCTCCTCACAGGGCTTTTGACGCAGACTCTACAACATTTTAGTTGCTCTCCTCTGGACCACCTTCACTCTGTCTATGTCCTTCTGGAGATGTGGTCTCCAGAACTAGACATAATACTCTAGGTGGGGTTTTAACAGTGATTTATACAGAGACACCACCTCCCTCTTTCTGTTTGTGATACCCTTCCCTATGCACCCCAGCATCCCACTCACCCTCCCTACTACCTTGTTGTACTACCTGGCCACCTTTAGGTCATCTGATATGATTACCCCCAAGTCTCCTTCCTGCTTGGTGGTCATCAATACTTCTCAACCCATTCTGTACTCCACCCCGGGTTTATTTTGCACTTTTTTGCACTGAAACCCAGCTGCCATATCATTGACCACTCCTCTAGTTTTCTCCAGTGTCTGCTCATCCCTCCCCCACCCCACCCAGCGTGTCCACCCTACAGCAGATTTTGACGTCATCCGCAAAGAGGCAGACCTTCACTTCCAGCTCCTCTGCAATATCACTTATAAAGACATTAAAAAGGACTAGTTCCAGCACTGATCCCTGAGGCACTCCGCTGGTCACTCTCCCTTCCTTGTAATGAACTCCGTTTACCACCAGACTCTGTCGCCTACTACCTAACCAATTTCTTATCCAGTTTACCACCTTTGGACTCACTCCAGAGCTACCCAGCTTGCTCACTAGTCTCACATATGGAATAGTGTTGAACGCCTTACTGAAATCTAGGTAGCCAATGTCCACCGCTCCACCCTGATCTAGTCCTTAGTCACCCAATCAAGGAAATCTATCAGATTCACTTGACATGACCTCCCCCCTGTGAAACCATGCTGTCTTGGGTCTGGTAACCCACTGGAATCAAGATATTCCACAATCCTTTCCTTCAGCAGTGATTTCACTAACTTTCCCACCACCAATGTCAGGCTGACTGGCCTACAATTGCCAGCCTCCTCCCTGCTACCCACTTGTGCGTAGTGGGACTACATCCGCCCTCCTCCAGTCCTCTGGAACCACTCCTGTTTCCAGTGAGCTGTTAAATAGAACTGTCAGAGGCACAGCCAGTACCTCCCTCAATACCACTGGATGCACTCCATCTGGCTCCATTCCTTTGTCCACCTTCAGATTAGCAAGGCCCTTCAAGACTCTCGCCGCCAAAAAAAGACTATTGTTCGCTCCCCTTCTCCTTCCTCTGTGAACACTGAACAAAAGTATTTGTTCAGGATGTCTACCTTGTCCTGGTCCCCTTCCCCCTTTTTTAAACTTTATTTTTATCTTTTCATCTTTCACATATCAGTAAAAGTTACATATGGCAAACAGACCATACAAACAATACACTTCTGAGACCGAAGTCCCTAATACAAAGGATAACATCTGCATTCGCCACATTTAGATACATCATCAGGGGGAATTAACTTTACTAAAAGTCCGAGATAAACCCAAAATTTGCTGTTAGCTGAACCCACGAGGGCATGGTTATTTTCGAAAGCATAAGAATTATCCAGCAATTTTGACCTATTCTATCAGCATCCCATAGATATGGGACAGTCTTTTGCCATGCATTACACTTAGTTTGAAAAAGAATTCCAAAATGTTAGTACAGCAGAAATATTAAACATTCACCCAGATCTAATTTTAAAGTCAAATCCTTTACACCATAATACAGAGCACAAGTCATAAATATCCCAACTTTCCCCTTTATTTTAAGAAACAACATTAAAGAACTAAGTCCCCCAAAATGTTTAAGTCGACAGATTCGGAATTCCCTTTGTAGCCCAATCAATACTATAATTAAATCAGTCTCCAAATGGGAGATTCAAACTTTTGTGTCCCTTAAGTCGGAAAAATTCTGCCTCCCAGCAAGGTGTCTTAAACAACCTTGATGAACAAATCATTAAGGCCTGAAATTGTTAGCTCAAGTGTCCCCATGCTCCTCGAAATCAGAGTTGGCTTCTTCGGTTCGCCTTTCCCTGGACTCAGCCCTTCGCCTATCGGCCCATTTGCCGGCCTCCACAGGATCAGAAAAGAGATAAACTTTGCCTTGGTGTGTAATGCATAACTGAGCAGGGTAGACCATCGTATGCGGTACTCCTGCAGCTCGCAGTACCCGCCTGACCCCGTCAAATCTTTTCTGTCTCTGCCTTGTTGCATAACTAAGATCTGGAAAAATATAAACTTGACGGTCATCCTGATGTAAAAGTGCTTGCTCTCCGAGCATAACGTAGGACCAGATTGTGGGCCCCCACTCCCGTAGTTACTATCATCAAGGTTCTTGGTTCATCAGAGTTCTGCGGGACGGCCTCTGGGGGTTATCCGATAGACTTTCTGGACTTCCCATTGTGTCTCTTCTTCCTCGGGACGTAACTTAGTTGTTAACCAGTCCTGGACAAACTTCATGGGATGGTCTCCTTCAACGCCTTCGGGGAGACCAATAATTCTAATATTAGCTGATCTGACTTGGTTTTCCACTGACTCCAATCTGGTATGTAAATGCTGGGTCTCTTTTACCATGAGGGTTGTGGCACTTGTGGATGCGTCGGTTTGTTTACGAACCTCTATCATGTCATTTTTAATTCCCTCCACTGTTGTTTCCAAAGCACCACTCTGCTGTTAAACTTGTCCACCTTTTGGTTTAAGGAGGAGACTGAAAAGATCAAGCGCTGTAATTTTGATCCTAAAGATGTTAGTGTCTCTGTGGCTCCGATCTCTCCCTCAGCCTGTGAGGTAGCTTCAGGCCTGGAGGACCCGCCGACATTTCTGCCTTTTTCAGCTCCTCTGGTTGCTTGATCTTTCTTTGGATTACCAATTCTGATAGATTCTGCGATGTTCTTTCCACTGATGTGCTCAAAAATACGATTTTTAAATCCAAAAATGGAGGATTTTAATCAATTTAAGCTTATGTAGCTGAGCTACTGATTTTTGCTGCTTCCTCTCTCAGGCTTAACAGCGCCCCTCCTTCCCCCCCCTTCCCTTTTTAACCTTATAGTTCCACCCGTCTTCCCAGTTTCGCTTACATACCTAAAAAATGTATTGCCCTCTTTTGATATCTCCTGGGCTATTCTCTCTTCCGTTTGTGCCGCTCCACTCCTTTCTGCTTTCCCTGCTTCCCTCTGTTTTTCCTGGCACACCTCCCCATCCTCCTACCTCTGCAACTCCTTATATCTTCTGAAAGCTACCTTTTTAGCTTTTACCTTTTCAGGCACCTCTTTTGAGAACCATAGTGGTCTCATTTTCCTCTTGCTTTTGCTCATTTGTTTGATGCAGAGGTTTGCTGTCTTTAATATGCTCACTTTTACCCACCCCAGGTCAACCATCCCTGCTAGGTCATCCCTGAAGCATTCACCCATCTTTTTACAATTTGCCCTCTTGAAGCCCAGGACCCTCACCCTTGTGTGGTTCAGTTCTGCAGCTGTCATTATATTGAACCACACCATACAGTGATCATTGGTCCCCAAGTGGCCTTCCACCTTGACGCCTGCAACACTGTCCCTGTTAGTAAGTACCAGGTCCAGTATTGCCCCATCATGACTGGGTTCACTAACTAGCTGCCTGAGGAATGGCCCCTGCAGAGAGTCCAGGATGTCCCTGCTCCTAGCTGAAGCCACAAGGCTCCAATCCACATCTGGCAGGTTGAAGTCCCTTACCAGCAGCATCTCTGCCTTTTCTGTCATCTTGTCAATAGCTTCCACCAGTATATTATCTAATTACTCCCCCTGTGCTGGAGGGCTGTAGATCACTCCAGTGCGAATAGTTGCTCCATTCCCTATCTCCAGGGTGACCCACAGTACCTCTGCCTCTTTCTGTATTCCCTGTATCATCATGGCTTTTATGCTTTCCCTCACATAAAGCACCACACCCCCTCCTTTCCTTCCCACCTGGTCCTTTCTGAACAGAGTATAGCCTGGTATGGCTATGTCCCAGTCATGGTTTTCAGTGCACCGTGATTCTGTAATGGCCAAAATATTCAGGCCAGCCTCTGTCATGATGGCCACTAGGTCAAGAATCTTGTTTCCTAGACTTTTAGCATTCACACACATGGCCTCTCTGATTTTATTTCCACTCTGCTTGTTGCTCCCCCCCATTTTTTTTCCTTTTGCCCTCCCTCCTTCCCACTTCTCTTTTTAATGCTCCTGTTCCTTCCCCTTTATCTCTACCACCCTGCTCCCTTTATTAATTTGCAGACTGGGAGAATCCTCTCCCCTCAGGTTCCCCTCACTCTCTACTTCAGCAAAGGACACAGGTTCTGGTTTCTTTCTTGAGGAGCTGAACAATGTTCTCCTTGAGGGTAGATTGTGTGCCCTGTAATACCACGGACTCCCTTGGTGCGTGGGGTCAGTATGGCGGGAAAGTCTCAAAGTCAAGAAGTAATCTTCTGCCCACCACGTCCAGCACCCATCTGTCCGACGTAATGACAGACCAGTTGTGCCAGAAATGGCAAAGCTGAGCCCCTATAGGGAGCTGAGGCAGGGACTGGATGGGCAGGAGGTAGACATTCCCTGACCCATCACTGGGCTGCTTTGGAGGGGGCACCGGCATCTGCTGGTGGAGGGACACCAACTACCCCTGCCTTCTTTGGGGCCCTGACTGGCGAACTTGGTCTTGTGGCACCAAGCTTGAGAATGTTCCTGCTGGGGCTACTGCTGTTTCGGCTGGTGTGACTGAAAGGGCCGAAACTGAAAGGACTTCTTTTTTTGCTTCTGCCCATTCTGGTCCTTCTGCAAGGGAGTCACAGAATCCAGGGTAGTACTAGACCTCTCAGTTCTCATGAGATACCCCTCCACCCCTGGGCTGATGAGGTCAGTGCCCAAAAGGGAAGAAAAAATTACTTACCATAGTAATCTTGTTTCTTCCAAGGGAATCTTACTGTATTCTGACATATGTAGTATTGTCCTCCCATTGTACTGCCCCGGAGCCAAAATGGTTAACAGAACCAACGCTAATGATGGAATGCTAGGCTCATGCTCGGTTTTCAAACCACTGTCCCCGGTAAACATTCTACAACTGTCAGATTCTTACGGAGTGTGAATACTAACAAGCTATCTAAATTAACTTTAACAATTAAATAAATAACAACCAACAATCCGCTTCATTTAAAAATGTGGGCCACACAGACTCAAGTCACTAAGCCCAACAACAGAACCACTCATGGGTTTACAACAGCTTGGACAGCTGTGCTGCAGTGCCCATAGGTTCTAGCAGGAGAGGTAGAGTGGGAGCTCAGAATACAGTAAGATCCCCTTGTAAGAAACAAGATTACCATGGTAAGTAATTTTTTCTTCAAACCCCAAGAAATCTTACTGAATTCTGACATATGCAGACTACCCAAGCAGTACCTTTGGAGGAGGGTAGAGAACCTCTTTAGGAAACAAGCTCTGCAGTACTGCTGTGCCAAACCTGGTATCACCTCTGGCCTGGGTATCCAGGCTGCAGTGTTTGGTAAAGGAGTGAACTGTTTTTCAGGTAGCTGCTTTACAAATTTCCAACAAAACAATATCTCCTGCAGCTGCTATTGGGGCAGCTGTACCCCTTGTAGAGTGAATCCTAAGGCCTGCAGGGGTTCTTAACCTACTTTGCTGTAGCAGGACTGAATACAAGCAACAATCCAGCGGGCAATAGACTTTTTGAGGCAGGCTTGCCCTTTCCCACTTCTCCATAGGTCAGGAAGAGCTGAGTGCTAACCCGCCTGTGACCCTTTGTGTGATCCAAGTAGTAGCTTATAGCTCACTTGACATCTAGGCTGTGCAATCCACATTCCCCTGAACTAGAGTGGTCAGTGAAAAAGACTGGCAAAGTAATGGACTGATTGAGATGGAAGTCCGAAAACACCTTGGGCAGAAAGTTTCTGTTAGTCTTGAGGACTACCTTGTCCCTACGGACTGATATGCAATTTGACTCAGTGGATGAGGCCTGGAGCTCACTGATCCTCCTAGCTTAGGTGATGGCTACTGGGAACACTGTTTCTCATGCTGCATACCTAAGCTCTGCTGAGTACATGGGCTCAAATGGTGGTTTCATTTGTTAGCCAATGCATATATTGAGGTCCCACGCTGGGGTGTCTTCCCTGTGAGGGGAATACAAATGCATTAGACCCTTGAAGAACTTCCTAAACACTTGATTAACTGCCAGAGATGACCCCTTACTACCTGAGAGGTAAGTAGAGACAGTTGGTAAGTGCACTTTGAGGGTGGAAGGCCTAAGGCAGAGAGAATGAAGGTGTGCCATATACTCTAGGATGACTGGCAAGCCAGCCTGGCAGCAGTCCATCTCTTTTTACTGGCACCAAATGGAAAAACCTCTTCCATTTAGAGGGGTAAGCATTTCTGGTAGAAAGGTTTTTTTTAGAAATCCTAAGAACCTCCAGCACCCCTTTAGAAAGGTGCAAGTCTAAATATTCTAAGTCCTCAAGAGCCAAGCCCTAAGCCTGAGACCGGAGTAAAGGACCCTGTCCTGCGAGGAGGCCAATAGGTTGTGCCTCCTGGGTAGAGAGATTGGCCTGGAAATTGACAAGGTCAGCAGTAGAAAATACCATGGCCATCTGGCTCAATCTGGGGCAGTAAGGATCACTGTCGCCGATTGAACCCTGAGCTTGTTCAGCACTCTGAGCAACAGGGGAAATGGAGGAATTGCATACAGAATACCTGTCTAATGCAACAGCAGTGCACGCAGAGGGACTGTGCTCACTGTAGGAGGCCTGCAACAGAATTGTGGTAGCTAGTGATTGTCTGGGGTTGCAAAAAGGTCCACTTCGGGGGCACCCTAACTTCTGATCACCACTTGTACTCATGGTGGTTTTGGCTGATCTTGCTAAGGGCATCTGCCAGGACATTGCCCTTCCCTGGGAGGTGGACTGCTGAGAGGGAGATTCCCAGGGAGTGAGCTAGACTCCACATTTTCATGGCCTTTGTGCACAGCAGGGACAACTTTATGCCCCCTTGCTTTTTTTTTTTTTTTTTTTTTTTAACTCTATTTCTGCACCCATCTTGATGGAACTCTCTCAGGTGACATCCAGAGCCCCAACTCTACCTCCTTGCCTGAGAGATCTCCCATCCCTGGTACCAACCTGGCTATCCTCCCAGCTCTACGCCCCCCAAGGCAGGGCTGCCCTATCAGCCCAGGGCACTCTCTCTTGGTTTGGGCCAGGCTGGGCTCGGCTCAGGGAAGGAGTACGACCGGCAGTGGAGTGCGGTCAGAAGGTGGATGCGCTGTTGCCTATCCACTAGGCAGGGGGTTTTCAGGTAAGTTTTTTCCCCCTTGGGAGTGCCGCGTGCAATGACGTCCGCGCACAGCTTTCCTGCTGATGTCAGCCGCACTCCCGGCCCCTTGTTTCGGCTGATGCTCCTGGTGTACCTCCAATCTCTATCGGGGGTCGCCTGGACACAAAGCAGCCCCAAGATCCCTCCCCAGGGAGACGAAAGCTGTCCTCCGGACACTCGATCCTCTCTCTCCCCACCGACCTCCAGCTCCCAAAGTCCGTCCCCGAACCTGGGTTGCCGGTGTGGCGCATGGTGTGGCATCCAGCGCCTAAACCCTCAGTGCCACCGGGCCGGTCCCTCCTTGCTTGTTTATGTAGTACATTGTGGTTGTATTGTCTGTCCTGACCCGAACCACCTTGCCTTGAAGCATTGGAGTGAAGAACTGAATGCTTAGATAAGCTGCCCTGAGCTGCAGCAGGCTTTATGTGAAGCAGGGGCCCCGGATGGAGCCAGGTACCATGTGCAGTGTGTTCCCCTAGGTGTGCACCCCACCCTAGGAGGGAGGCATCTGTTGTTAAGACTGTTGCTGGTGGTTTTCCCTTAGGACTTCCGGTGACGTCACGATCCCGATGGCTGCCTAACTCTCGAGGCTCTCGCCACTGCCAATACAATCTTCCATAGATCAGCGATTTCTACATTGAGCAAACTTCATCAGCACTACTCTGGAGGAGACACAATGCCTAAGAAAGGGGACAAAGTGACCTCAAAGTTCCCCAACACAGCGGATGAGGAAGGATGTTCCGACTCTGGCAGTGGTGGCTCACAGGCCTTGGCATCCTCGAGGCACTCGCGGCCTGGGCTCCAACAGCCGCCACATGCCACCCTCCAGCAGCAGATGACCATGATTTTGGTGGAGCTCCGTGACTTTCGTAAGGAGTTCCGCTCCACTACCACAGCCCTCCGTATGGATATAAACAAGCTGGAGTGCCAACAAGAAACTCTGGAGACCCAATTTACAGAAACTGACCAAAGGGTATATCGCTCTGAAATGGCCATACTCCAACTGTCCCAGGGAATTCAGCATCTCCAAGAGCGGGCCGAAGACACGGAAAACAGAAACAGGAGGAACAATACCAGGATCTCGGGGGTGCCTGAAGGGGAAGAGGGGACGGACATCATTCAATTCATTCGACATGTACTTAAGGATTCCATCACTCTCCCGGTTGAGTTAACGCTTGAATTCGAAAGAGTGCACCGCACCCTGGGCCCTCGCACCCCCCCGAATCCAGGCCTCTGACTATCCTAGCGCGCTTCCTGCACTTTCAGGAGAAGGAGCTGGTACTGCATGCAGCCTGGAAACAGAGGAAGGTCCTTTACAAAACCCACAGGCTATATATTGAAAACGATTATGCCCCTGAAGTTATGGCGTGGAGGAAGGCCTACATTCCCCAGATGTGAGCACTGAAATCAGCGGGGTTACACTTCCGAACCCCGTATCCGGCACGCCTCACAGTTTTTTATGCAGACAGGCAGCACACCTACAGCTCCAAAGAAGACGCGGCTGTTGATTTACAGAACCGAGGCATCGAGTTACAGGAGAACCCCCCTAGACTTACCAGGAACACCCTGTCGGCCAAGCTCTCCAACCACATATGGCACCATGGCCAGCGAGAACAGAGGAGGCACCAGGGAATTGAGGCCATTCAGAAGATAGCCGAGACACTTCAAGTCCAAAACAAAGTACCCACAGCTCGGATTCAACCTCCAGAGGACAAGCAGCACTGAAAGGATTTTGAGACAGCTTAATGGATTACTGCCCCCTCCCGCCTCTTTAACCATCTCGCACACAGAATAGGGGCCAAAGAACCAGCACCACCCGAGCGAGTTCCCAGAGACACTTTGTTTGGACTGCACCAGGACAATTATGCAATCTCTCCTTGCTTTCACTAACACCCAGATAAGTCTGAATCCTACTATATCCTTTAATGTCACCATTTATTCAACTATAACAGTACTAATTTACTACCTCCTTTGCTGCTAAACTTAATTTCATGCTGTTACATCTACCCCCCCCCCGCCCGAGTGCTTTTAACGTTTGCAGTCACTAACACGGTGTCTAACCACTACAGATATTTACAGGGGGTGGAGCATCGGATCGCATTACATGCAGACGATGTCCTACTACACCTCCGAAATCCAGAGATCTCGTTCCCCAGAGTTAAAGAACTCCTAGAAGCCTTCGGACAGGTCTCCGGATATAAAATCAATATAGAGAAAACTGAGATGTTAGCCTTTCACTACCACACCTCTCCAGCCATACAAAGGCTGTTTCCCTGTCGGTGGGACTTACAAAAACTAAAATATTTAGGGGTACACTTGCCCCGGAACTTAGCAGATGCATATAGGCTTAATTATGTCCCCTTCACATTGCAATTAAAAAACAGACCTGGCCAGCTGGAGGATCCTTCCGTTGAATCTCACCAGGACAACTGAATTAATTAGGATGACAACTCTTCCTAGAGCTCTATATTTATTTGCAAATGTTCCGATTAGTTTGGCCAGATCTGTATTTTGAGATTGGAATAGGGTAATTTCACATTTCCTTTGGGCCGGCCGGAAGCCAAGGGTCCGGCTAAAGCTTCTCACATTCCCTAAGTCACGAGGTGGGCTTGGTCTCCCAGACCTCCTAAGATACTGTCAAGCCGCCCACTTAACATATATCATAGCAAGACAATCCTCTACCCGAGAAGTGCACTGGGTGGAACTGGAACAGTCCTTGATAAACAACGCGGACTACTATCAACTGCTGTACCATCAAAAAGCATCTCCCCCTCCATACACTCGCCTGACCCCAATCTTGAAGCACCAAATGAAGGTTTGGCACTGCATCAATAGACTACACTCTTTGACACTCTATGCATCATTGCTAAGCCCTATTGCTATGCTCCCCAATTTCCCACCTGGTGAAATGGACCTGGCCTTTCAGCAATGGAGCAGATATGGCCTAGAGTACTTGACTCAAATTACAACCCAGCGGCAACTATGAACTTTTGGGGACATCCAACATAAGTTCCAACTCCCCAATACACACCACTACAGACATTTACAAATTAGGCACTACTATGAATCCCTCCCTGTCGAGGCAAGAGATCTGACCCTGTCCCCCCCCCCCCCGCCTAATAACTAAGCTCTTAGCCCTCTTTGCTACTCCAAACCAGGGGCACCTGCTATCCATCCTATACCAATCTTTGCCAACACATCCCGAAAACCATACCGAACATATTCAGGCACATTGGCAGGATGAATTAGGTATACAGATAAGTGAAGAGCAGTGGGAGAGGGCATGCCAGCAGGTGTCCAGAGTCTCCAGCTCACACCAATGGCGGGAGTACGCTTGGAAGCATTTGATCCGATTCTTTAAGACCCCAGTGATAACTAGCCATTATTCCCCAGACCAGCAAACAGCATGCTGGCATAACTGTGGGGAAAGTAAAGCCCACCTCACCAATATGATGTACACATGTCCCAAACTAGAACCCTACCTACAAGACCTCCGACAGGAACTTTTTGAATTGTTCGGGAGACGGTTAGAGTTAACCGGAGAGGACTATGTCTTGCTTCAGTTCCCTAGGGACTCAGACACTCGCTACCTCCTGGCCATTCTCCTCACTGCCAGTAAAAAAGCCATCACTAAGAGATGGCTGACCCTGGGGGCCCCCAACGGTGCAAGAATGGTGGACCTTAACAAAACAGATTTATCAAATGGAGAAAATAACATATGAACCAACAAGAAGGGAAATGTAGCTCCAGATGGAACAGATGGATCATGTACCGTATGTTAAAAGATAAATCCTTTGTTCCTTAATAAGGTGTTGGCCACTGTTGACATCAAGGGGTTCCCTGCCTGGTCTGTATTTTGATTAAGTTAAGACCCCCTCCCCATGCAGCCCCTAACCCCCATCCCTCCTCCCCACTAATAAATTACAAGGAGTAGATTCAATTTAATGGAGCCCCCAGTAGATAATCTGCATTTGAAATGTATCTGCTGTATGTAACATTTCTCCTAGGTAGCTCAAACACACTATGAACTTGCTACAACTGAGATACTAGACTCGAGTTACAAAGATCCCTCCTGGTTCCTAGAGGGATGGCAAAAGATTGCTTACTCCTGTGAAGAACCTCAACAGTCAGGTTTACTATCCATCATGGACTATCACAGAGGACATAATAATGGACTCAAGGGAATAACAGCAGCTATCTATTGTTGGAGTATCTTGTACATGATCTGTACCAATGTTAAACAGTTGATTGTACATGTATGTATTTGTAGTAATGATGAAATCGATAATAAAAATTACATTTACAAAAAAAAAAGACTCTTGCTGGTGGCAGCTGGGGGAAAGGCACACCCTTTCCTGAGGTTGTAATTTTCCTGTCACCATTGCAGAGCTTGCAGTTCTTGTGACTGGGATCAGCTTTGACCGGGAATCTCTCTCTCCTTTTTTTTTTTTGGAAACAGTGAGACCTGAGGTGGAACTAAATGTCTCATCTGGAATCTAGACCCTGATACTGTTGCTGCAGCCATGTGCCCTAACAGCTGTAGAAAAATGCCCCACTGGTCTGGGGTATATGCAGCTGGAATGAATCTGCTGGCTGCACCAAGCTGTCTACCATTCCCTATGGGAGGAAGGCCCTTCCTCTCAGAGTGCCCAGTTTTTAGCCCCTATGTGCTCCAGGCGCTGAACTGATGTTAGCACTGATCTTTTTTTTTTCCATTTACCAGGAGAACCAGTGTACACAGGGTATCCTGAATAGTGATCAGTGCATCTCTACCCACTGAGGAGACTGGCCTACCACCAACCAGTCCTCCAGGTATGGTGAGACTATAATCCCTTGCCTCCTAGGTGAGCTACCACCACTGCTAGGCACTTCGTAAACACCCCTGGAGCAGAGGTAAGGCCGAAAGGAAAGGCTTTGAAGTATGTGTCCTTTAAGTCCAGGGATGTTGGCCCAATCCCCTTTCCTGAGTGTAGGGAGGATGGTAGCCAGAGTGATCATTCTGAACTTTGGCTTTGTTAAATGCCTGATTAAATGTCTGAGATCCCACATGGGTCGCCACTCCTCTCTTTCCAACAGAGTTACCTCTGATAGACTGGCAGGTCTGATAAAACCTTGCCCTCAGTTTGAGTAGGGTCTTGAATCTGAGGGCAAGCTCCTGGCCCACTACCTCCAGGAACCATCTGTCTGTAGTTATGGGTTCCCAAGCATGGATGTAGTGGGGCAGCCTTCCCCCTACTGGAAGCGGGGAGGTGGCTCTGGCAGACCCCTCCGGGGTCTGCACAGCCTGTGCACTTGGCTGAGTGCTGGGGCAGTATGGCTGCTGCTCATTCTGCCTCTGATGTACACTCTCCGAGGTTGAGAGGTAGGTGATGCCTTGGCCTGAAGAAGAGTCTGTAATGGGTTCTGCCCATGCTCCCTCTATGTTGGGACTTCTGGGGTGTTGCTGCTTTCTCCTTTGCAGCAACACTCTTACAAGCTACCTTGTACCCATCCATCTTTTCCATGTAAACCTCTGTTTATTCACCAAATAGGGATGTGTCCAATGCCCTTGTCAGGCCTGGGACAAAATAGTTGTCCTCAGCCAGGCCAATCTCCTCAGAGACACCGAAGTTGCCATTTGCCTGGCTACAATATCATTGGCATCCACTTTCTTTTTTTTTTTTTTTTTTAATATTGAGTGGCCTGTCTAATGGGTAAAAAGACACCTAAGCTGGAGTTCTCGGTCACAGAATCCATTTTCTTGGAATCTTTATCCAGTGGGTGTGATGCCAGGGGAATCCCTGCCTTATCACAAGCTACAGCGGGGGTGCTCTGCTCCAGACAGCCACCCGGTACTTCCTATCCATCCTCTTGTCCACTGGGGAAATGGAAGTAGGGTCTTATAAAAATTCTAGAAGCCTGTCTCTTCAGAGGCTTGTGGATGGGCAGCACCAGTCTTACTGCTACTGGCAAATCCATCTTTGTTATATAGTGTGGCTCCCCTTCCTCCTCTGTGGATTCCTGGGTGGAGAGGGTCCAGTGTTTGTGTACACCTCAGCAAACCGTTCAAATGAACTGGGAACCGAGGAAGAACCCAGGTCTGTCAACCGGGCCGCTGAACCGGAACTGCGGTACTGGTTGCAGCGCCTGTACAATTTTTATAACATTTGCTATTTATCAGCGGTTGAGACCAACAGGTTTGTACGTTGCAGTTCCTGAACAGAGTATCTCTCCCCCCCCCCATCCTCTTTATGTTAGCAGAACTTACCGGTTCAGCGGCAGTGTCTGCGGTTCTTTTCTTTAATCAGGGAACCATCACCCTGGTTAGAGGGTTGCATCCAGTTCCGTCGGTTTCTACATATGAGGGGAGGAAGCTATGTCCACAGCTGGGTTAGCAGCCATCCTGAACATGTTTCCTACAGTCGGTTAAAATGCCTATTAAGCGCTGACTGAGGAATACTTTTTGCTTTTATAGATTTCATCAGCTGCCTTCAGGTGGTAAAACCCTAGGCAGAAAAACCTTTCTGAACATATTTCCGACAGTTGCTACACATGCCTATTAAGCTCCGACTGAGGAAAAAAACATTTTGCTTTTACGAATTCCACAGTCTGCCTTCAGGTGGTTAAACCCTAGACAAAAAACACAAATTAAATGAGGAAGGAAGATATGTTCACAGCTGGGTTAGCAGCCTTTTTGAACATGTTTCCTACAGTTGGTTAAAATGCCTGTGAAGCTCCAACTGAGGAAAAAACATTTTGCTTTTACAATTTTGTTTTTTTTAACTTCACTCTGTACAAAGCTGAAACCCCATTGGGCTGGTTCTTTTCTTGAGTTAGTGATACAAAAACCAGAAAAGCTCCAAGAAATGGTTCTCTGAGAATCAGAAATTCACACTAATGAGTAAGGCTTAAACCTATGCTATTTTACTTTATTTACTTATTTTACTTCGCGGTCGGTTCAACAACCGCTGAGAGAACCAAGAATTACCCTGGTTTCCCCCAAAAAACAAATTAAGCAACCGGCCCAGGGAAAGAATAAAATACAGAAATGCATGTTTTAAATTTTAAACAAAAGTTTGGTTCCCTCCCAGTTAATCGAACCGAAAAGAAACCTAAAAAATGTACTGCATTGACAGTAAATCTAAACTAGTTTACCTGTAAACCCAAGGACAGTGCTTTACAAACGAACAGAAATAAACTTTACTTCAAAAAAAACGAGAAAATAAAAATCTTCAAGAAAGATGAAGGAGAGCTCTCCAAGGCATCTGTACTGTTCAAGCGGAGTAAAAGAATCTGACAGTTGTAGAATGTTTGCTGGGGACAGTGGTTTGAAAACCAAGCACGAGCCTAGCATTCCATCATTAGCATAGGTTCTATTAACCATTTCAGCTCCGGGGCAGTACAATGGGAGAACAATACTGCATATGTCAGAATACAGTAAGATTTCCTGGAGTTTGAACATCAGCCATTTTTTGCTGGGCAGCCACCACAGAGGTGGAAATCCACAGCCAGGCCGTGCAATGCATTGTGACGGCTGTTACTCTGGACTGGGTGCAGGGGTTGCTGATATCCAAGGCTGTCTGAAGCTGGTGTTTAACTAGCGCTTGACCCTGGTCCCTGACCATTTTCACTGTTACCTGCATAGCAACAGGGAGCCAAGGGAGGATATGGTTTAGCACGCCCATCAAGGAATGATGGAAACTGGCCATCATCTGGACATAGCTTGCCTGACAGAGACCCAGGGAGGATGCAGCATACACCTTTTTTGCTGCATGGTCAAGCTTTTTGGATTCCTTGTCAGGGGACTTGTCCATGTCCTCAACATTGCCTGTTTTTCTGATGACAGAATTGGCCACCAATCCCCCAGCTGAGGAGTGGTCCAAGGAACCGGACAAGGCGCCAGTAGGGACTGCATGTTGGTGGACAACAGGTGCCAAGGGGGCCGCACAAGATGGTGGGTGCTGCCAAAGATCCGGAGCTGGTCCTGAGATGGCCTCTGCCATTGGGAAGGCAACCATTGGGGATTTGTCCCTGTCCAGAATTTCAGTAAAGGGGTATTTAGCTCTTTTTTGAACTGGTTCCAAAGGGACGTCCATGGACTCAGATATCGATCTAAGAAGAGCCCTGAAAGACACCGGACCGTGGGTGATAACCAGTTCTTTGACCAATTCATGGTTGAACCCATGGGTCCTCATGAATGGCACTGAGAACTGACTGGAGTTGTACAAAGGCTCTTCAAACACGCCCCTCGGCCATTTCTCCCCATGCAACACACCTTGGGATTCATCTGAGTGTGTGATCTCCACAGATAATTGACCTGGCAGACGGACGGGAGTCCTTGGTGGGAGCTACCTGCAACAGCTGTTGTGGCGGCAGTTCCACCTGTATTGGTGGAGGGACCGGTGTTGGAGACACTTGTCTCAGCCAAACTGGAATGGGCTGGACCGGTGGTGACAAGGGGGATAGCAGAGATCATGGGTAGAGCCCTACCCTGTCCAACCAAGGCCCCCTGCTGTCACAGCATGTCCTTGTAGTGGCGCTGCATACTACGATGGTGCCTCTCTTCATTGGATGATGAAGAGGATGAGGAACACCTGAAGCGGCGCATCCCGGATCAGCGAGATCGAAGAGTATGATGAATCTCTCGATCTGGACACTGACCGACGACCAGGCCGTGGATGGTGAGGAGGGGCAGGTTGAGAGGCTGCGTACACAACATGGACCTGCCTCTGCGCTCGACCCCAGAGAGAGAGAGAGTTCCTGGGAGGAGACAGCTGAGTCCACCAACTACTCCTGACCCTCCTGAGTGAGGGCCCAAAGGAGCAGGGTCTGAGCGAGTGAATCTTCTATGATTCTTTCTGACAATGGGTCAACTGGGAAGAGAAAAATCTAGGCTGCCTGGCTGGCCTGTGTCAAAGCCAACAAACTTGACAGGGTTACCGTGGAGCTAGCGGCCTGACCCTTGGCCAAGGAGGGCTCAGCCGAAGCCAAGCACTTGACAGCTGTCGAGTGATCGAGGGCGTCATGGGAATGGGAACAGCGTGCTCTTTTCCAGTCCCACAACCGACAATGGGACTGCTTTAATTTCTTGCTATGGTGGACAAGGCTTTCCCTGAAGATCTGGAAGGACTTACACATGTCATGAAGGGTTCCTGTTAATGATGCCCCAACACTGGCCCCAGCCTGCAGCAGTGCTGAGACCGACAAGGCACCCATCGCAGCTTTCACCTCAAGTTGGCCAACAAATCCTGCAGCTGATGAGATCGCTTTATGGGCGTCCTTAGACTTCACTGGAGGGTCCCGTTCATCCAGCTGACCAAGTAGAAGATGCGTGTAACAGTCTTCAAGGGATGAGGGGAGTAAAGTTTTGTGGGGGGCACAGGTGGCGACGTTGTGCTCTGCCCCCGGCAGTAAATACATGAGGTGTACGGATCTGTTTGCATCATCTTCTGGTTGCACCGAACTCGATGCTTGATGCCTGAACCTGACTTAGAATCCTCGTGTTCCATCGAGTATACTGAGCAACTTGAGGGGAACTGAGAAATATACTCACCAGCACTAAGAAAATACCAAGTTTACCAATGGTGCGTTTGGTAAAGGCCCACACCACACATGGAGCTGCGAAAGAGGAGACCTGACACTTCCAGGGGAAAGGAAGTTCTGGCGACATGGGGTGAAGCCGATCAGTGTATCACATGCGTGGGTGAAAGCAGCTTAGCTTAAAGACTTCTGGCAAGTTAACCCTTGAAAGGAAGACTGCCAGATGTAAGGATAAGTACACCATATTCATGTCCCTAGAAAGAACAGTTACATAACAACTTATCTTAACAGCAGATCTTCAAGGGGATCAGTCATCAATCAGGTTACACTATAGGAACTTCACTGTCAGTGAATGGGGAATCTACAGCAATACAACTGGGCCCACCCACACCATCGCCAACCCTATAAAGGCGCATATGGGCCCACACCCTCCTCAGTTCTTTCCCTCTAGAGATGAAGGGAGCAAGGCTGATGCCCTGGGGACCTAAGGAGAGTGAGGGAACCGTCTCTCACAGAAATGATGGAAACAGCAGACAGCCAGGTCCTGAATAGGAGCCCCAAAAAAGGGTGAATGGTGGAAGGGAATAGACCCGATGACTGAGATCCCCTCGAAGATCTACTGTTATGGTAAGTTCTTATGTAACTGTTCTGTCTTCTTCGGGTGTATCTCAGTCATCAGGTTACACTGTAGGAACGAGTCCCAAGCAGTGACAAGAGTATATGGACAGTCTGGGAGGCTGAATCTCCATAAACTTAAGACAGGAGAGGTGGAACAACCTACCCAGTCAAGGAGCTTCTTAAACTTAAAAGACAGAAGACCTTGAAAGCTGAACCATTCAAGGAACTCCGTAAGCCTAAAACAGAAGTCCTTGCAGAACAGCTCTGCCAAATCCTGCACATGCTCTAGAAGCGATGCCCAGACTGCAATGCTTAGTGAAGGTGTGGACTGTACTCCAGGTGGCAGCAGCACAAATGTCAACAGCTGAGACCCCTTTGAAACAAGCCACAGAAGTAGCCATGCCTCTGGTGGAGTGAGCTTTAACCGCACCAGGCAATTCTTTGCCATACTTATTGTAGCAGAACACAATGCAGTTTGCCAACCACTTAGATAAACATTGCTTAGAAATTGAAGCACCCTCTCTACCTGGTGCAAAAGAAACAAATAACTGCTTAGACCTTCTGAACTCCTTAGTCCTGAACAGGTAATACTTTAAAATTCTGCATACATCTAATGTATGGAGAAGTGCTTCCCTTGGATTGTTACGTTCCGGAAAATGAGCAGGAAGGTCGACTGACTGATTGAGTGTAAACTCAGAAACCACTTTAGGCAGAAAACACAGGTTATTCACCTGTAACAGTAGTTCTAGAAGTGGTATATGATGTTCATCCACACTTCAGGCGGTGTCCTTTCCCTTTAAATCTTGCCAGAAAGTCTTTAAGCAGGCTCCTCTCACCCATCCGGGTGGTATAACCCTCAGCTCCATCCCATGACGCCAGATCTTGCCCGCTGGAAGCAGTACTGTGCGCCGAAGCCAGGGGAGTTCGGATGGGTCAGTGTGGATGAAGAACATATACTATTCCTAGAAAGTACAGTTACATGAGAACTTACTGTAACAGTAGATTTTTGAGGAGTGTCTCTTGCAGTAGGCAATACACTTGGCTCATCGCCAAAGGTCGCTGCGGCGCACAGCAGCTCTTCTAG
The DNA here is from genome assembly GCA_016271365.2 of Neoceratodus forsteri. Classification (NCBI taxonomy): domain Eukaryota; kingdom Metazoa; phylum Chordata; order Ceratodontiformes; family Ceratodontidae; genus Neoceratodus; species Neoceratodus forsteri. The sequence goes on along the minus strand of CM028131.1, from coordinate 1,631,857,793 downwards.
CAGTCTTTTACCAAGGGCTGCCCACACATGACATCAGCTTCCTGTTTCCTATATAAGCGTTGGCGGTCCCTGGTATCCTCAGTTCCCCCGCCAGATTCAGCTTGCTAAGTGAGGACTGAGGGGAACCCGAGGTACCAGACGTATCCCAACCCAATGTCACTGGTCCAGAATTTGTTCTCCTAGAGAAGGAGGGGGACGGAGAGAAAGATTGGACCTACTGCAAGAGACACTCCTCAAAGATCTGCTGTTACGGTAAGTTCTTACATAATTGTACTATCTTCCACAGAGTGGTCTCTTGCAGTAGGTAAAACACTTGGGATGAATGCCAAGCAGTAAACCAAAGATGGGTGGACATTATGACAGAAGGTCTTGTAGGACTGCTCGGCCAAAGGCCATGCTACTGCATGAAGCAATATCCAAAATGTAGTGCTTCGTGAAAGTATGGATTGTAGACCAGGTAGCTGCATTGCAAAATGAAAATGAGGCTCCTTTAAAGTAAGCCACAGTAGTGGCCATAGCTCTAGTGGAATGGGCTTGGACAGGTCCTGGTAAGGGTTTATTGTATTTTTTTTATAACAAAATGTAATGCAATGTGCCAGCCAGTTAGAAAGGGTTCTTTTATTAACTGGAAGCTCTTCTCTGCCCAAGGAAAAGGTGACGAACAATTGGGAAGTCTTTCTGATAGATTCTGTTCAATTAGTGTAGTAACGTAATATACGATGGACATCTAGAGTATGTAACAGATGTTCACGTTGGATGGAGTATTCAGGATAGTATACTTGTAACTCCAGGGACTGATTCAGAGTCTGTTCAGACACCACTTTAGGTAGAAAAGAAGGGTTGGTATGGAGTGCCACCTTGTCTTTTTTGAAAGATTGGATAAGGTTCTCTACACATGAGGGCATGAAGCTCAGAAATACGTCGAGCTGAAGTGACAGCCACTAGGAACAAAGTTTTCCATGAGAGGAAACGGAGGTTACAAGTGGCCGACGGTTCAAAAGACTCAAGAGTTAATTTCTGTATTAGAAAATTGAGATCCCACAAGGGAGTGGGTCTTCTAATAAGTGGTTTGATGTGTAGCATTCATTTCAAAAACATTTTGGCTAGATGGTGTTGGTACAATAATCTGCCATCTAAAGGTTCGTGGAAGGCTGAGATAGCTGCCAAATGGACTTTGATGGAGGAATAGCTCAAACCTGACTCGGACAGCAAGACCAGGTATAGAACTTTTGTCAGTCGGCAAGAATAAGGATCCAATGATCGAGAAGCAGCCCACGTGGAAAAGCGTTTCCATTTGGAATTATATGTTTCTCCAATTGCTGGTTTACGTGAGGCCAAGAGAATGTTAGCAACAGGAGAGGACACTTGTAATCTGGTTATGAAAGCATCCTAAGGAACCAAGTGAGGAGGTGTAGAGCCTTCAGGTTGGGGAGCAACAGGGTCCCATGACTCTGAGTCAAGCGGTCCAGTCTGACTGGCAATGGAACGGTAGGAACCCAGAGTTATTGAAGTAGAGGAAACCACACTTGCCGGGGCCACAGAGGAGCTATTAGGATCATTGTGGCAGGTTCCAGTTGTAGTTTCAGTAGAGTTTGTTGCAGGAGAGGGATTGGGGGGGGGAGCATATAAGAAGAAGTCCTGTCCATGGTTGGAACAGGGCATCTACAGACCGTCCCTTTTTGCTCAGGATAATGGAAAAGTATTTGGGGAGACAGTGATTGACTGGGGAGGCAAACAGATCTATCTGTGGGGTCCCCCAGAGGTTGAAGACTTTCTGGAGTACTTTGTCATGAAGTGTCCATTCGTGTGTGGATGTTTGGCGACTGAGATGGTCAGCCAGATGACTGTAATGGCCTGGTAGGTGGCCGGCTGTTAGCACCCGGTGTTGTCGGATGGCTTCTTGCCAGACTGCAAGTGTTTCCATGCATAGAGTACAGGATTTCGTAACTCCTTGTTTGTTGAGGTAGAATACCACTGCAGTGTTGTCTGATTGGATCAGCAATGGTCTTGGAGTCAAACAGGGTTGAAATGCCTGAAGGGCTAAGTGGACTGCCCTCAGCTTTAGCAGACTGATGTGAGAATGAGGGAAAGAGGTGGTCCACTTACCTTGTGTGCAATAAGGACCCAGGTGTGCACCCCATCCTTCCAGGGAAGCATCTGTGGTTAACGTCTGCATGGGAGGGAGGGACTGAAAGGGCATTCCTTGACATAAGTTGTTTCTAATTGTCCACTAAGTCAGAGCAGACTTCAGAAAGGGAGTGATTCTGATCTTGTCTTCGAACTGTCCTGTTCTTTGGGACCATTGATTCTGGAGGGCCCACTGAATGGGTCTCATATGAAGACAGGCGAATGCCACCGTAGGTACGGTAGCGGCCATGTGACCCAGAAGGCATAGCATTTGTCTGGCTGTGACGACTTTCTGAGTCTGTATGTGTGATGCCAGAGACAAACTTGAATCCTGTCGCACAGCAAGGACGTAAGCTCTGGCTGAGACTGTACCTAGGACAGCTCCAATGTACTGGAGAGACTGAGTCAGAGTAGGACTGGACTTTGGCCAGCTGACTGTGATCCCTAGAGTATGAAACAATAGCAGGGTAGCTTCTAGGGAAGAAAGCAGAGCTGTTTTGGAGTCTGCTTTGATTAGCCAGACATCTAGATATGGGAAGATAAAGTGCTCTTTTCTTCTTACAGCTGGTGCGACTACCGCTAGGTATTTGCTGAACACCCTTGAGGCCAAGGAGAGGCTGAATGAGAGTGCTCGAAACTGGTAGTTTTGACCTAGCAGGTGGAAGTGAAGAAACCTGTGATGGACAGGATGGATGGGAATATGCAGGTATCTATCATATCTAGGGTACAAAGCCAGTCTCCTGGTTTCAGTATTGGCATGATGGAATTCAAAGTTATTATGCAAAACTGTTTGTACTGGATGAAAATATTCAGTTTTCTGAGATCCAGTATCGATCTGAGATCTCCAGTTCGTCTGGGTATCAAAAAGAAGTGGGAACAGAATCCCATTTGATGTTCTGAGGGAGGTACTGGATAAATGGCCTGTTTGTCCAATAGAGCCCTTAATTCCTCCCGAAGAATGGGTATATGATCTGGTGGGTAATGAATATTTCAAGGAGGACGGGGGGGGGGGGTTGGAAATAAATTCCAAAGTATGCCCTTCTGTATAATCTGGAGTACCCATTCGTCTGAGGTGATCGTTTGCCAGGCCTCCAGATGGAGGGCAAAGCGACAGCCCACAGCCTCCAAGGCCTGGTCGAGAAGGCGGGGGCAAAGCCCTAGTGAGTCACTGGGCTGTCCCTTCCCACCGGGTTGGCGGAAGTGGAAGCCCCAGGCAGAAGAGGTGTTGCCTCTTGAGGACTGAGTACGACCTCTAAAACCATCTTATTGGTACCTCTATATTTTCCACCTCTTTTGGAATTGAAAGAGGACTGCGTACGGTAGACTGTAAGTGGAGTATGGTACATGCCATTAACCGTATGTAGGGTTCTGCCTGATGCCTGTAGGTCATCTAGTAAGTTTTGAGTACCTGGCCCGAATAGCCTAAACCTGTTAAAAGGGGCATTAGCTAGTTTGTGTTGCACATCAGGTGCAAAGTCTGAAACACGAAGCCATGCATGGCAATGCAAAGAAATGCCAGAAGCTGACAGTCGGGCTGAGGTATGTACGGCATCATATCCCGACCTGAGTAGGTGTTGGGAAATAGAATTACTAGTTTACACTGTAGCCAATAATTGTCCCTTTCTTGTGAAGGAGGGAGTTTATTGATAAGGTCAATGGCAGAGGACCCAATGGTATGCTGGTATTTAATCATATGGCCCATGTAATTTAAAATTCTGATATTCATGGTACTGGAGGAAAATATATTTTTTCCCAGAAAGTCCAGCCTTCGAGATTCCTTCCCAGGTGGTAAGAGCTCATGTGTTTAGGTCATTTGGTACGATCATGGGCAGCAGTAATCACAACAGAGTCTGCCTCAGGGATAGCGGAAAGCAAAGAATGATCCAGAGGAGCTTGATAAATGAGATCTGCCTTACAGGGAACAGCTGTTATAGACGAAGGTTGGTGCTATGCTGCTGGCATTGCATTTTGATAAGCTTGGATGATGACGGGGATTAGACGTGTAGCCTGGGCAGGTCTTGCCCCTGGGTGGTAAATGCCAGGGTCTCGATCTCAAAAAACAATAAAAAAAATGAAATTTAATTTAACTAAAGAGGAATATGAGGCATTGAACAATTTGAGTACAGGTGAAACAATAATAATTAAACCAGCCGACAAGGGTGGGGGTATAGTCATTATGAACAGTCAAGATTACAGGAATGAATGCTTATGACAACTTACAGATATAAATACATATGAAAAGATTTATTCAATTCCCTTTGTAACACTAAAAAATAAGACTGGAGAAATATTAACTGAAGCCAGTGATAGAGGTAGTATAGAACAATGGGTGATGGAAGAATTATTAAATAAAAAAACCTAAAATTCTTTTATTTTATTGTCTGCCTAAAATACATAAAGATGCACAAAATCCCCCTGGTCGACCGATTATTTCTGGAATAGGTTTAATTACGGAACCATTATCGATTTATGTGGACCATTACTGTAATTATCTAGTTCTAAATACATGGCCCCATTTAAAGGACACTAAACATTGTATTCAAGTACTAGAAGAATTGAATAAAACAGATACTATGTTTGATGATTGTTTTTTGGTCACTTTGGATGTAAAAAAATCTCTACACCAGTATTCCTCATGTAGAAGGCCTAGAAGCATTAGATTATTTTTTGTCAAACAGAAATGAAAATACACCGGATAAGGAATTTTTATTACAATTGACCAAATTAATATTAGAGAATAACTATTTCCAATTTGAGGACTAGAAATATTTACAGAAGGTTGGAACAGCAATGGGTGCAACAGTAGCTCCTACATACAGTATGCCAATTTGTATATGGCATATTTTGAAAAACAACATATTGAGTCACATACAAACACATATACCCAATATTGTTCTATATAAGTGTTTTATCAAAGACATATTGATTATTTGGAATGGAACAGCAGAAAATATTTATCAATTTCAACAATATTTGGAAGTATGTAATAATAATTTAAAATTTACTTTAAATCATGATTTCAATTAAATTGCCTACTTGGATTTAAAAATTATAAAAAGAAATATAAAATTTCATATTGATTTATACAGAAAAGAAATAACTAAAAACACTATTTTACATTTCAAGAGTTTTCACCCTAAAAACTTGAAGCAAAATATTCCATATATTTATTTATTTATTTATTGAATTTTGATGACCCGGAGGTCCCTTTTTCAGGGGCGACCCGGGAAGTAACAGTACATGAAATAGAAGACAGTGGTACAATATACAGGCTGAGGGTTTACAGTAAGCAACAGCTTTCAAATCCATGAGGCATAGCTTTCTAATCTATGTGTTGTAAATGTCTAACTACTTAACCTGTTGTGCATTTGTTCATGCTGCAGAGACATACAAAGTAATAAGACAGTACCGTGAATTCATTAGGTAACACATCTAAGAGTCATAGGATATTTTCTATGAACGTGAGGAGGAGTAAGTGCTAACTGTTCAGTGGGTAGAGATTAAGTATGGTAGAGAGAGCTGACACAGGGTCATTATTGTAGAGTCAGGTACCATAGCATTGGCATTTACTCATTGACAGGAGGTTGGTCTTGAGTCTAGTGCGGAAGCACGGTACCGACAGGTACCTGTATATTGTACCACTGTCTTCTATTTCATGTACTGTTACTTCCCGGGTCGCCCCTGAAAAAGGGACCTCCGGGGCCCATATAGTCAAATGTTAAGGGTTAAACGCAATACAGCTAATATGACAGCTGTGAAAAAAATTTAAATGATCTCATTGAATGATTTACCAACAGAGGTTATCCCAGAGAAACTTTAGATCAAGCCAGAGTAAGGACAGACTCAAAAGAACAAAGCCATTTATTACTAGAGAGGGTATCAGGTTTGAGTCCCACCACTGAAAAAATCAATATGTCAACTAAGTTTTCAGAATATTTTGGAAAAATAAAACACATCATTCTATCCAACTGGAAGATCTTACAGAGTTCTGAAACTGGACTAAAGATCTTTGCACAAAACCCTGGGTGACAGCTCGGAGAACAACAATAATACATAATAAAATCATAAAAACACAACATTGGAAACAACAGAAGGAAGGGATGGGTTGTTTGAAAAGTGATATAAAAGTTTTTTCCCTTGTGGAAACTATGTTCATTGTAATAATGGTATAAAAACTAAAAGCATTAAGAGCACGTGGGATGATCGTATTTATCACATTAAGGATTTTATTACTTGCAATACAGAATATGTAATTTATTGCATAGTTTGTCCATGTTCTCTGTACTACGTTGGTGAAACTACCAGATCATTAAAAATAAGGATCTCAGAACATAAAAATACTATTTGCAGGCAAGATTTACGTTCTGCACTAGCAAGGCACTTTACAGAGAGACAACATCACGTATCAAGTTTAAAGTTTTTTGGTATAGAAAAAATACCTGAATTACAATGAGGTGGAGACAGAGAAAGAATTCTTCTCAAGCGGGAAGCATGGTGGATTTTTAACCTAAAAACACATTTGTCAAGATATGGACTGAATGAAACACTGAATTGGACTGTTTATGATTAACAAATATTTGTATTTTTAAATACTGTCTGCATTATGAATAAACCTTGTAAGTTTTTATTTGTATTTTCCCGTTATCATTTAACATTAGTTAAACATTATGTTGTGTTGGCCTTTAGTGTTTGGTTCTTCTAAATGAACCGGTGACTTAAAATGTACTAAGCACAGTACTTTATAATGGGGAAGCTTCACTAATCATTGGAGGTTTCATACATATGACCAGACTCCTCAGGAAAATGTCACAGAGTGACGTATACACGTTAGCGTGTACACCTGCGGGGTCCGGCCCCCTTTCTTCTTTAGTGAGCACCTGAAAAGGTAGATAGTGTGGTGCAAGGTAAAATACAGCGTTCTGTTTAATGGCGGCAGCTTTCATTTGGCTTTTTGTTAAAATATCCCCCTCTCGAAAGCGCTTGGAGTTTATAAAGAGTGTATCTTAACTGGTAAGGACCTTTGAGAACTGCCCTTTTTAAAAAACTGAGTAAATATTTAGAACATTACTATACTAAAAGACTTTTGATTTGATTTCAGCAAGCCTTATATACATGAAAGGAGACCTCATATTTGGATTACATTTACTGAGAATTTACTTCTTTTGAGGTATATTTTAATTTAATGACCATGCGGCTAGGAGGTGTAGTGAGGCACGGGGCCACCGACCGAGTGCGTCCAGCCTCCTAGCCGTGTGTTAAAGTGTCTAACGCACACCCTGGAGGGGCTTATTGCGCTTATGAAATGGTTATGTAAAATATAAATGCATGTCATAAGTAAAATTAACAGTATTTCATAGTGAAATTATTAAATATTTGTGTTACATTTTAACAAAATAGTTCCTCCGCCTGTTTTTTCCTTTGAGTTGAGGACTTTTGACTTGGTAGTTTTGACCTGCTAAGGCATCCTTACTTATATTTTTCCCCTGTAGTTGTCATGGCACCCAAGCGAGTGAGAGGATCGGGCAGCAGATTTATTTTGAGAATGAGAGGAATGCGAGATTTAAACACTTCAAAAATATCGGGTAAAAAACTAGTTTATTCCACAGAACATGTCGGCAGAAATAAACAGTGCTCCCGAAGTCATCGTTTATGGCTCCTCTGTGTCTCCGGTACCATTTATTTACATTTAACGTGTAAATAGGCAGAGCCAAGAAATCTTGCTTCCAGTTGCAACCTAGGGGATGGTGAGAGCGTAGCAAGGTAATAGGCAGGGGTAACACAGCGGTAGATTGGGAGACAGGTGCTCGGCAGTTGGCAGAAGCGAGTGAGCCGGTGGCAGGTTGGGAGACAGCTGCTCGGCGGACAGCTGCTTGGAGGTTGGCAGAAGCGAGTGAGCCGGCGGCTGGTTGGTAGACAGCTTCTCGGTGGTGGGCTTTTACTTTTAAATCATGCAGTCAGCTTAAACAATACTGTAAATATTTATGAAATGGGCATCTGAATATTTGCAGATATGTTGACAGATTGAAAATGCAGCCTTGTATTTCACTCGCAGTTGGTGAAAATAAGATGGCTGATTTTCAATTTGGCAACATTCTAACTGGTATGTTTACTAGGATCAGTGCCCACAGGGCACTGCTGGTCCTTTTTCCTGTGCGTAAGAAGGAATATCACACAGGTATGGACCAATCAGGATGTCTGAATTCTGTTGCCCATTTCATAAGGAACTTTATAAAATATTTAATTTTTCCTTTATATAGCTAGTTCAACACCTCGCAAGTTTTACTTGTCAAGCACTTTCGATTTAGGATAATTCTAAAAGTGAACACTCTTCAGTATATGAATATTATTAAATGTATTCACAAATAAGTTTATATTTACTGAGAACTTTTATATTTTTCTCTGAAATATAGAATAAAGACAAGTGAAGTTGTTTGAGATCTGAAGCGGGCGCATTGCGCTCCCCCCCCCCATTAAAGCGATAAGCCGCCAGCATTAACACCACCGTGTGAGAGAGATTTTCATGCATCAATAGGTTTGTTCCACCTATTATGATAGCAGCATTAATATATTTTTTAGATGGCAAATTTGATATTCATTAACTCTGTTTCCTTTCTTTTTTCATTTTTCAGAGAAATACAAGCTCCATGTCTGATGAAGGAACTTAGTTCTGAAATGTTACAATAAGGTAGCATTGTTATATTGTTAAACACATTTTGTCATGTTGAAACAAGTTTAGGGAGCATAGTTACTTTACATGTTTTGCTCAAATATGCTATGCTGATGCTGTAATGACATTTTAGAAGTAATATCCTAACGCTATATTGGATATAATAAAGTATATAATATTTCAGAGCTATATTGATTCATATTATTTAATAAGGGTTGAGAGAGGTTATGTATGCTCATGTCTCAATCTCTGTCTGCCTGACCCCTATGAGTGACCACCTGAGATGGTGGAGGGGCATTAAGCATGGAATAAGCCACTGGTTTCCCTTGAGGAATGCAGTGTGTCGTCGACGGGCCCGCAGGGGTAGATGATTCTTAATGTGTATATGAAAGTGCTGTCAATGGGAGAGAAGAAAAAATTACTCACCTTAGTAATTGCTTTTCTTCTCATGGAGTCTTGCTATATTAGGACTTAATGCAGTTAGCCTCTGCCTCTGAACTGCCCCGGAGAGGAAACAGTTAACTCCAGAGTGATCTGGAGTTCCACAGCGCGAGGGCGCTGTTCAAAGCTCTATCTGGCTAGTTTCAAACTGAAACTGCCAGGTTCTTTATGGAGCTAAACTAATATAGCAAGTCTGTGTGGAAAAGCTCTACACTAGCCATTGGCTACCTACCAGTAATAGAATAAGAACAATCACGGAATAATAACCATATTTATTGTTAGGATAACCCCTTACAAGCACTAATAGGCCCCTCTCCCCAAAAGACTCAAGTCCAGAGAGGGACCAACTGCCACTTAACAAAACAAATACCTAGTTCCCTAACCCAAAGGAACAAGGGGGAACTAGAGACTAAATGGCATGTCACAGTGCTTGCACTAATTTGCCAACCCCATACCCAAGTAAGAGATCTGAGAGGGGTAGGAGGGAGGGTTGTCCTAATATAGCAAGACTCCATGAGAAGAAAAGCAATTACTAAGGTGAGTAATTTTTTCTTCAAACACCATGAAGTCTTGCTATATTAGGACTAATGCAGATTACACAGCAGTACCTCCATGGAGGAGGGTCAGAACCTACTTGGGAAATAGGCTCTGAAGTACAGCTGTGCCAAAACGAGCATCTCTCCTAGACTGGACGTCCAGGGAATAATGCTTGGTAAAGGTGTGAACTGTTTTCCAGGTAGCAGCTTGACAAATTTCCAAAATGGGAATATCTCTAGCAGCTGAGAGATGCAGCTGTACCCTGGTAGAGTGAGCCCTCAGTCCTGAGGGGTTCCTACCTAGTTTTTGATAACAGAATTGGATACAAGAGGCATCCACCTTGCAATTGTCCTCTTAGTGGCAGGTCTCCCTTGCCAACCTCTCCATAGGTAAGGAAGAGTTGGAGGATTGAACCTGTGACCCTTGTGACGTTCCACATAGTAGCTTAGGGCTCTTTTGGCGTCAAACTGTGTAGTCTCCTTTCACCCGAGGAAGAATGCTCAGTGAAGAATACTGGGAGAGAAATGGACTGGTTCAGATGAAAATCTGAAACCACTTTGGTAAAACTTTCTGTTAGTCCTGAGGACTACCTTATCCCTGTGAAAAGAATAAATCCTTTTCCACTGAAAGAGCTTGCAATTCACTTATCGTCTGGCAGAAGTGATAGCCACTAGAAAACAGTTTTCCATGTTAAATACTTGAGATCCATAGAAGAAAGGGGCTCAAGGGAGATTGCATTAACTGAGCAATGCAAACATTCAGGTCCCAGGCAGGGCTGGTTCCCGAAAGGGAGGGTTAGTGTGAACTCTTAAAAAACTTGGAAAACACAGGTGAGAGGAAGGGAAACAGGCTTCCCATGGAAACAAAGGCAGAAACAGCTGCCAGATGAACCTTCAAGGTAGCTGGTCTAAGGCCTAGGGAATTTAGATGGACCAAATAGTCCAGAAAAGTGGCCAAGTCAGCAGATTCTGGCACAATTTGTTTCTCCGAACACCAAAGGAAAACCTCTTCCACTTAGAATTGTAAGTGGCCTAGTGGAAGGCTTCCTAGAAGCCTTTAAAATATCCAGGACCCCTTGAGAAAGGTGCAAATCAGCGAATTCTAATTCCTCAAGAACCAAGCCTTGAGGTGGAGGGATTTGAGGTCCGGTACACACTCTCCCTGTGCACAGGTCAGCAAGTCGTGGGTCCTGGGCAAGGTCAGGGAGGGTGGATTGTCAGGGACAGGAGGAGAGGATACCAGGCTGTCTGGCCCAGTCTGGAGCAATCAGAACCACTTTGCAGGGCTGAGTTCTGATTTTACCAACACCCTGAAGAGGAGAGGGAAGGGGGAAAAGCATATAGAATTTCCCTGTCCAATCCAGCAGAAAGGCGTCCAGGGGACTGAGCCCAGCACTGGAGGCCTGCAACAAAATAGAGGACGTTGATGGTTGTCTGGGGCTGCGAAGAGATCTATCTGAGGGTGCCCCAACTGGCAACCGACCCCAATACCTGAGGATTCAGAGACCATTCGTGATGGCCCTGGGAAATCCTGCTGAGAGCATCCGCCAGGACATTGTCCTTTCTGGAAGGTGAATCGCGATCAGGAGGTGTTTAGGGAGTAAGCCAGAGACCACAACTTCATTGCCTCGGTGCACAAGGCTGATGACCGAGTGCCCCCTTGCTTGTTGATGTACCACATTGTTGTGGTGTTGTCTGTCCTGATTTGGACTACTTTGTTCTGGACAACAGTTGAAAAAGCCTGAAGAGCTAAAAGTACAGCTCTGAGTTCCAAAAGATTGATGTGGAGCAGGGATTCCTGGGGGGACCACACTCCTTGAGTGGAAAGGTCGCCCAAGTGGGCCCCCCACCCTAACAGGGAGGCATCCGTGGTGAGGGTGAGGGAGTGGGAAACGGGTATAAAGGGAACCCCTTGAGAAAGATTGCCTTGATCCTGCCACCACTGAAGGGCCAGGATCAGGGTTTTGGTCACAGGACTAGTTTGGTAAGGGGTCCTCCTTTGAGACCAATAGGACCTCAAGTGGAACTGGATGTCCCTCATCTGAAATCTTGCTCCCTGCACGACAGCTGTGGAAGCAGCCATGTGCCCTAGGAGTTGCAGAAAGTGCCTTGCTGGTAGAGACCTGCAGGATAAAGGAGGATGCCAGGGCAATGAGCCTGTCCACTCTTTCCGAGGGAGAAATGCCCTGGCTAACTTTGTGTTCAATTCTGCACCTGAAAGTTAGAACCTGAACAGGTTCTAGAACTGACTTTGGTAAGTTTAACAGGAATCCCAGGGAAGTGAGAAGCTGCTGGGTGATTTGCAAGTGGGATTTTACCTGATCTGGAGACTGACCCACTATGAGCCAGTCGTCCAGGTAGGGAAACACCGCAATCCTTTGCCTTCTTAAATGAGCCACTACCACAGCTAGACATTTTGTGAATACCCTTGGAGCCGAGGTTAGGCCGAAGGGCATTGGTCTGAACTGGTAGTGGCCTGAGAGCAGTTCGAACCTGAGGTACTTTCGGTGAGAAGGCCTGATCATGACATGAAAGTAGGCGTCCCTGAGGCCCAGGGAGGCTAACCAGTCCTCTGGCCTCAGAGAAGGCAAGATCATTGCTAGAGTTAACATTTTGAACTTTGGTTTCAATAGATGTTTGTTCAGGTACCTTAAGTCTAAGATGGGCCGCCATTCTCCTGTCTTTTTTGGGGTAAGAAAATATCTTGAGTACAGTCCCTTGCCCTGATGGCAAGGAGGGACCCTTTCCACTGCTTTGCAATCCAGAAGGGAAGACACCTCTGCTTCCAAAGCAAGGGCTTCCGAAGAGTTTGCAGGTGGAAATTGCCTGGCTCTCATCTTTGGGAACTGTTTGAAGCTGAGAACCAGGCCCTGGCTTACTACTTCCAGAACCCACCTGTCCGAAGTTACGGACAGCCAGTTCTGGCTGAAATAAGCCAGTCTGCCCCCCACTGGAACAGGAGAATCGGCCCTGGGCACCCTATCAGGTGCCTGCTTGGCAGCAGGTTTAGGCTGAGGGAGGGCAACTGTCTACCTGTGCCCTGCCTACCTCTGCCTCTGAAAACCCTCTGAAAAGCAGAGGAGGCTTGAGATTGGTAAAAGGGCCTGTGGAAAGACCTACCCCTACCCTGGGCATTGCCTTTGTGGAGTGGCATACCTCTCCTTAGCTTGGGCACTTTTGTAGGTAGTTCTATATTCATCCATCTTTTCATATAATTTTCCGTTTGATCACTAAACAGAGAATTTCCGTTACAGGAAAATCCATAGCCTTTGACTGAGTATCTTGGGACAGATTAGTGCATCTGAGCCATGCCAACCTCTACGGAAAGCTACAGAAGTGGCCATGACCCTAGAGGAAACATCATTAACATCAACAGCAGTATGAAATTGAACTTTAGAGGCTTCAATGCCATCAGCAGCCACCTGTTCAACTCACTAGCCAGCTGGCCCTGGGCCTGCTTGGCTAACTGCAAAATTGTGTCCCATCTAGACTTCTGATATCTAGCCACATAAGCCATATAATTAGCCTGCCTGAGTCCCAACGAGCTGCATATATTGTTTTTTCGCCATGGCATCAATCTTCCTGGAATCCTTATCAGGAGGATGTGAGGCCAGGGGAATATTAGCCTTGTCACAGGCTGCAGCTTGCACTACACCTACATGACTACACTGCTCAGAGAGGAAGTCTGTATCAGGGCCTGATAAAGTATACCTTCTGTCCATTTTTTTATCTACAGGGGGGACAGAATGAGGATTTTTTAAAATCTTTGTTGTTTGCTTCCTAAATGACTTATGCAAAGGAATAGACAACCTCCTAGACTCTGGAATATCCATCATTTCAACATAATCAGGCTCCTCTAGCTCATCCACAGCCTCTTCTAAGGAAGCTGGAGGGTTTCTGCAACCTTTCTGTAAAACATAAAATGAGAAGGGACTCAGACAGCATAGGGGAGATTCCAAAGGTCTATCTGGAGAAATGTCCGTTCAATGGGCACGTCCAGACCTTCCCAGTCACAAACATACTGATCAAATTCCTCCTCCCCTCATGTGGTTCAAAAATCCCCAACATCATAATCCTGAACCACTGGGACTGAACGAGCGCCTTTCCCCAGATGCAGGGGTTCGACAGATCCCTGAGACAAAGATTGGACAATCTGAATGGCTTTAGCTATCTCTGCAGCAGTTGGAGAGACAATTTTGTACTCCAGACCTGCTGATTTCTTTGTCTTTTACTGGGACTGGTTCCTCGAACCAGCCTTCCTTTTGACCAGGAAGTCTCGCCCTGGTCAGAGGCACTCCCTCTGGTCCAGTGGGTACTGGACCGGGCTGGCCATCCGGTCAGCGGACTTTTGGCCTCGTTCCCTGAGCCGGCCCAATCTCTTTTCCAGGGTGGCTGCAGGGAAATTTTTACACACCTGGCAGTCTGACAGGAGGTGGTCAGCCCCCAGACAATACACACAAGTGGTGTGTGGGTCAGCCTTGGCAAAGGCTTCCCCACAAACATCACAGTGTTGAAACCCAGTGGGCCCGGTTTTTCTTTTGGGTTTCTCAGACATAATGCCAGCCTAACCAAAAACTTGCCCTTTAGATGGCAGTGCCAGGCAAGACACCCTTATCGGTTCCTAACCGTGTCACGGGTATTTGAAAAACCCCAAAAATTAGGTTTTTTTTTTTAGAACCGATAAGAACCGGGAACCGCACTCTAAAAGCCCAACCAAACAATTCAACACATATATTTAAACCAACCGATCGGTTCAAAACCGAACCGATAATGAATTTCCACACAGACTTAATTTTCTGTACTTACGATTTACCAGATAGAGCTTTAAACCGAAATGCGGTAAAATAAATACTTTTTGGCGGTTCCAATGAACCGAAAATAATCGCTGAACCGAGAAAGCGAACCGAGCTGAAGGAGCTGATCTCGGAGCGACTGTTCAGAAGCGGAGTAAGAATCTAGCAGTTTCAGTTTGAAACTAGCCAGATAGAGCTTTGAACAGCGCCCTCGCGCTGTGGAACTCCAGATCACTCTGGAGTTAACTGTTTCCTCTCCGGGGCAGTTCAAGTGTAAGGGAATGACTGCATTAGTCCTAATATAGCAAGACTTCATGGTGTTTGAAGCCCCCATCAACAGAGCGGTATTATAACTCATATAGGGTGTTTCAATTTGTACCGCATTTAAAGCGCTAAAAAGTGCCGATCAGAGTGCATGTCCTCCCACCAACGAGGAAGTGGTGTGAAGGTGCGTCGACAACAGTGTCTGTGCTCCCATCAACGAGGAAGTGTTGTGAAGGCACGTCGTTGATGGAGGAGCACCTGGGTCGGTGGCCGTCAATGAGTGCTTTGGCACGTAGAGTGAGAAGGGTCTCTCCTTCTCCTTTTTGTGCCATGAAAGAGAATCAGTGGAGGGGGGAACCCTTGGTACGGGCCCCCTGATTCTCTAAAAGAGACGCCTTCTGCTCCATTAATAATCGTTGCATTTCAAGCAACCGCTGATGATGAGTTGCCTGATTAAATTCCTGACAATAAGTGCAGGAACTGGTGTCGTGTGTGGGTCCCAGACACCGAACACAAGAAGTATGGTTGTCAAAATGGTATATCTTCCTACTGCAACGGCAGGAATGAAATAAAGCTTGCTTGTTTGAAGATCCTTTGGACATTCGTTTAGTAGCTCAAATTCTTGTCGATGATTGCTGTTAGAAGTTGCTGTAGCTGCTGCATGCGAGCTAAAGACGGTGGGAAAATGAACCAAGGATACCAGGGACTGCCCACGCTTATATAGGAAACAGGAAGCTGATGTCATGTGTGGGCGGCCCCTAGTAAAAGACTGCTAGAAGAGCTGTCTTGCGCCACAGTGACCTCTGGCAACAACCTGAGTGTATTACCTACTGCAAGAGACTGCTCAGTGGAAGATCAACTGCTGCAGGTGAGTAACCCGTGTTTCTAGAGATGTGGATATGTTGTTCTAGCCATACTTCTGGCAGACTCCCTAGCAGTTTTTCGGGAGGAGGAAGGCAAGGCGCACACCCCCAACTTGGGAAATAAGGATCGGAACTGAGGCCCCAAAACCATCATCCCGGCGTGACTCCAGGTCAGTGTGGTAACGGGAAATGAAGGTGTGTGCTGACTCCCAGGCAGCAGCCCTGCAGATTTTCCGGATAGGGACGTCCCTAGAAGCAGCCACCAACGCAGCGGTATGGCAATCGGAATGAGCCCTAAGCCCTCTGGGAGACTCTCTACCCACCAACCTATAGCAGAGATCAATGCAGGAAGTGATCCACCTGCCAGTTGTCCGTTTTGGCTGCAGGTCTGTCAGGTGCAGCATCAGCATAGGTGACAAACAGCTGCCGAACCTGTCCCCAAACTACAGCCGTGTACTCTTTGTAGTAAGCGAGCACTCGCCTCAGGTCCAGAGTTATGGAGCCTGTGTTCAGCCTCCGAGGTGTGATTTGGGAAGAACACCGGAAGAGTCATCACCCGATTCAACTGAAACTCCGACACAACCTTCAGGAGGAACTTCAGGTTGAGGTGCAGGACAACTTTGTCCCTGTGGAAGATCAGGTAAGGAGGCTCCACTGAGAACACCTGGAGTTCACTGATCCTTCTGGCTGATGTGATAGCCACCAGGAAGGCGGTCTTCTACGACAAGTGCGACATCTCACACCTGTGCATCGGTTCAAATGGCTTGCCTATGAGTTTTGCCAAAACCCGCAACATATCCCACGGTGGTGGTGATTCACACACCGGAGGGGAAAAGTAATCTATGCCTTTGAAAAAGCACCAGACCACTGTCTCCTGCACCACCGACTGCTGATCTGCCTGTGCTCGGTTAGCAGAGGTGGCTGCCAGGTGCACCTTAAGGGTCGTCAGCCGAAGTCTCCCTTTGGAGAGAGACCACAGGTAATCCAAAATGCTAGCCACTGGACAGAACAATGA
Source organism: Neoceratodus forsteri (assembly GCA_016271365.2). Lineage (NCBI taxonomy): Eukaryota > Metazoa > Chordata > Ceratodontiformes > Ceratodontidae > Neoceratodus > Neoceratodus forsteri. Next base: position 1,631,841,087 of record CM028131.1, on the reverse strand, counting down.
GTCCAGCCCCCTGCCATGATACCAAATGGAGAATCTCTTCCATTTGAAGGCATAGCACTCCCTGGTTGATTCCTTTCTAGATGTCTCCACTACCATGAAAACTTCTTCAGAACGACCCAAAGCCTGGAACTCTAGCTGCTCAGAAACCAGGCTATCAGGTGCAGGGATTGAAGGTCCAGGTGGAGAACCTTCCCCTGATTGATGGAGAGCAGGTCTGGGCATAATGGAAAATGCCTTGGGAGCCTATTGCTGAGGCTGAGGAGATCTGGGTACCAGTACTGGTGGGGTCAGTCCGGGGGCCACCAGGATCATCTGTGCCTTGTCCCTCCTGACCTTGAGTAGCACCTTGTGGATCAAGGGAAGTGGAGGGAAGGTACAGAAGAAGCCTGGGGTCCACAGCCTTGAGAAGGCATCCCCCTGCAGACAGCCTTGCTGAGGGGGGCGGGCACAAAACAGCCTCAGCTTTGCGCACCTGAGGGGTGCCCCACTGGGAGAACAGACTGTTCACTACCTCCAAATGGAGAGATCACTCGTGAGATGCCACGCCCACTTGGCTGAGAGCATCCGCCACCTGATTGGAGGCTCCTGCCACATGGATGACTAGGAGAGCCACCTCCAGGCTGTGCACGAGAGTCCATACACAGAGAGCTTCCTTGCACAAAGGCAGGGAGTGTGTCCCGCCCTGCATGTTGAGATAGTACATGGTCGTGATGTTGTCTGTCTGGACTTGAACCACTTGACCCTAACAAATGGGGCGAATGAAGTCAGCGCCAGCCGAACTGCTCAGAGCTCCATCAGATTGATGTTGCATTGGGGGTCCAGAACCCATGGACCCTGTGTTCCCCCATATGGGCACCCCAGCCTGTGAGAGAGGCATCAGGTGTCAGGATAACCGTCGGCTCAGGGTGGACAAATGGGATCCCTCCCTGCAGATGCTCTGGGACAAGCCACCACTGGAGGGCATCCCACATCCTCTGGGTCACAGTGACCATCTGGTCAAAGTGACCGCTGCGCTGAGACCACTGGCTGGCCAGCTCCCACTGCAAAAGTGCATATGCCAATGGGCCCAGCTGACCACGGTGGTGCAGGCCACCATGTAACCCAGAAGGCGCAGGAAGTCCCGGGCAAGGCGCAAGTGCCCAACCCAAAATGATCAGGCAAAGGAGGAGAGACCCTCCACCCTGTCCGCTGGGAGCCAGATTCTGGCTCGACAAGAGTCGCGCTCTGCCCCAATGAAGCTGATCACCTGCGAGGACATGAGTTCCTACTTGGCCTCGCTGACTAGGAGACCAAGCTAGATGCAGGTCTGGAGGGCCAGATCCCTGGACCGCTCCACCTCCTGCCTGGAGGGACCTGCTGTCAACCAGTCGTACAGGTAGGGGTACACCTGGACCCCTCGACATCTCAGGTAGGCTGCCACCACTGCTACGCATTTGCTGAAGACCCTGGGGGCCAAGAAGAGGCCAAATGGCATGGCCTGGAACTCATAGAGGGTTCCCTTGGCTAGGAAGCAGGGGAACCTTTGGTGGGATGGATGGATCAGGATGTGAAAGAACGCATCCTGTAGATAGGAAGAGCAAAACCACATGCCCTGCTCAAGAGGTGGTATTATCTGGGACAGAGTTACCATCCAGAAGGTGCAAGACCTGAAAAATATGTTCAGGTCATGCAGATCTAGAATGGGGCACCAGCCCCCATCCACTTTGGCACCAGGAAGTACCTGGAGACAAACCCTGGGTGTTCCAGAGGATCCGCTACCCTGACCATGACCTCCTTGCGGTAGAACTGGGCTATGTCATCTTGAAGAGCCGACCAAGTGTCTGCGGATATCAAGTTCTCCCGTGGGGCGTGGGCCCAGCTTGGAGGGGACTGCTCGAACTCCAGAGGCAGACCCTGGCTGACCACTTCTAGAACCCACCTGTCTGTGGTAACAGCGGACCAGGTGGAAAGGAAGTGGCGGAACCGGACCCCCACAGGAGGACCCAGGGGAGGTGTGATGGGTATGAGGGTGACTGCCCCCATCCTATCACTGGGTAGACTTGGACGAGGAGGACCTGGCTGAGAAGCCACAGGGTCCCTTCCCTCCGGGCTTTCGGACCAACAAAGTCACTAACTTGGGCCTATGGCACCAAGGCTGAGCCTGCTGGCCCAGCCGGTGCTGGGCTGGTTTTTCCACAGAAGTGGGGGATCGAAATGGCTTGCGCTTCTGCTGCCTGGAGCCCTTGGGGTCCTTCAGGGCGGACGTAATGGAGTCCAAGGTGGCACTGGACTTCTTGATACACTAGAGGTGACCCTCCACACCAGGCCCGAACAGGTCAGTGCCTAAGACGGGAACATCCACCAGTTTGTGCTGAGTATCTGCTGTGAAAGTCGAGATCCTCAGTCAAGCCCCACGGCACATGGCGACTACGACTGCCACCGAGTGGGCACAGGAATCACCAATGTCCAGAGCTGTCTGGAGTTGCTGTTTGGCCACAGCCCGGCCCTGGTCTCGGACCTACTTGACTGTGGTCTGGTGGTCCGCAGGGAGAAGAGGAATCACCTCATCCATGGAGCCGAAGAGGAAATGGGAGAAATGTGCCATCCAGACGGCAAAGCTCGCCTGGTGGAGGCTGAGCGAGGAGGTAGCACAGATCTTTTTGGCAGAGTGGTCCAATTTCTTGGACTCTTGTCCGGTGGCCTGTCGACATCGCTTGTATTGCTCAAGTGCCAAAACATGGACTCTGCTACCAACCCCTTGGCAGAGGGATGTTCCATGAACCCCCGAGAGGAAACCGGTGGGCACTGCATATCTGCGGGCCATCCAGGCTGAAGGCACTGGGAAGGAGGCAGGGTACAGCCAACTTTCCACAGACGGGCCAACAATGGCCTCAGCCACCGGGAAGGCCTCCACCAGAGAGTCTTCTTTATCCAGAATTTCTGTGAGGGGATAGCGAGCCTGCTTCTGAATGGGCTCCAGAGGCATCCCCATAGACTTGGAGATGAAATGGAGGATGCCCATGAAGGACGTGGGTCCCTCATCCGTCGAGAGGCCCCCCACCGACTCCAGGTTGACCAGATGGGAGTGCAGTAAGGAGTCCTCTGACTCAGAAGAGTCTGCAGAAAGCGGCCGACCACTTGAGCAGCTCTTGACCCACCATGGACGGTCGGGAGTGAGAGTGACCGACAGCCAATGGGGAAGACCCTTAGCCAGCCGAGACTCCTTTGTCAGAGCCCGGCAGTGGCTGCTGGGCCAGTGGCTCCACCACAATCGGTGGAGAGACCAACTTCAGAAAAACCGAGGTGGTGTGAACTGGCTCCGCAGGTGGAGGAACAATGTCGACCGCCCCTCTGGGGCATTGGTATCGGCCTGTTGGGCAGCAGCCATGTGATGGCTGGTGTGGAAGTCGGGATTGGCTTCAGACTGGACAAGACTAACTGTTGCCATATGAGGTCTTCGTGGCACTGATGCAACTTGCGCCAAAGCCTTTCCTCACCCGAGGAGGATGAAGACGAATAGCAGCGGTGTCATTTCCCATGGCATCGAGAGCAGGACCGCTGACGTAGGCAGGATCTGCTCAGCCCACTGGAAGAGGAAGACCCAGACCTTGATCTTGGCCACTGGTGGTGCCGATGGGGATCTCGGAGGGAGCCGGGGGGGGGGGGCCGTGGCTCCTCCTGGTCTGGGTTGGTGATCGGAGGGTCCAGCTCAGCGGGACTGAGCCTCCCCATCAGTGGTCACTGTTAGGGCTGGAGTCCTGAATAGAGAATGGCTAGCCTCATCTAGCGACAACAGGTCAACAGGGTCGAGAAAAATCTTGGCTGCATCGACCCGCGTCTCGCCGGCTGGCTGATGAGTCGCACTGTGAAGCCAGCAGCTATGGCTGCGGTTTCAACTGTGGTCAAAACCGGTGATTCCTGAGACCGAGATTGCTCTCGATCCCAAGAATGTCGATGGCGAGTCTCCTTGTCGTGTCCAGACTCCTTTTTGTGGGAACGCAAGCTGTGCGAACCCAAAGGGCCCTCTCCCTTTTTCAGGAGAGACGGGCACAGCTCCTTGAAGGAACCCGGAAAAGTGGAGCCCGATTTGAGTGGAACAAAGGTAGAGGCCGAAAAGGACTGCTCGGCGGCTCAAGCTGCCTCCTCCTCAAAGGCCTTATGTTGCTCCAACTGCTCAGTGGACCCCACAGCCACGCAGACCACCTGACAAGTGTCCTTGGATTTGACCGGCGGATTCCGTTTCTCCGGGCGGCCCAACTTCAGGTGGGCAAGGCGTTCCTCAAGGACCAACGGTTTCAATGACCAGCAAATGTCGCAGACCTGGGGATCATCGTGCTCGTGGCCCAGGCAGTAAAGGCTAAATGGCGTGCGGGTCGATGCGCGACAACTTCTGCCCACATGGGCGCTGGCAAAATCCAGGCGAGGACTTTTCCTCCATCGCAGTCGCGATCAAAGATGGTGCTGAAGTCGGAACTCTAACAAGTTTAAGTTTTGGAAATAAATCTAAAGATCTGAGTGCCAGGACCTCCTCAACGTGGGAGCAATAAGGAGGGAACCTGCTTCTTCCGGCGGAAAGGAAGATCTGGTTTCATGGGGCGGAGCCGAGGGTTATACCACCCGGGTGGGTGGGAGGATCCAGCTTGAAGACTTTCCAGCAAGATTTAAAGGGAAAGGACACTGCCAGAAGTATGAACAGAACAACATATCCACATCCCTAGAACCTAGGATTTGTGCCTAAAGACACCCTGTCTTTGTGAAAAATCAAATAGGGTTCCTCACACCAGAGGGCCTGAAGCTCTGAAATTCTTTGAGCAGAAGTAATTGCAACTAAAATAAGCGCTTTCCAAGAAAGAAAGAAAGAAAGCACAAATCGCAAGTCATGATTGCCTCAAAAGGAGACAGAGTTAATTTTTCCAAAATAAAATTCAAGTCCCAAGCCGGAACAGGAGAACGGATTGGGGGTTTCAGATGTAGGATGCCCCAGAGGAAGGTACAAGAGACATCCAGTTGAGCAATAGTGAGGCCACCCGTGAGATCATGGAAAGCAGAAACAGCTGAAAGGTGGACCTTGAGGGAGGAATACTGGAGGTCTGAGTCAGACAAAGAGATCAGGTAGTCCAGGACATGCTTCACTGGGCAGGAGAAGGGGTCTAGGCAACATTTGGCAGCCCAGATGGCAAACCGCTTCCACTTCATGGCATAAGTGGCACGAGTGGAGGGCTTCCGCATGGCCACTAGGATGTCCACCACCCTGCTGGAGATGCCAAATCTGGTGATGACTACGTCCTCAGGAGCCACACATGCAGATGGAGGGACCTCAGATTGGGATGGACCAGGGTTCCCCAATCCTGGGTCAGCAGGTTTCTGCAAAGGGGCAGAGGGACTGGAGGCTCCTCTGCCAGCTGCTAAAGCAGAGGGGACCATATCTGGTGAGGCCAGAATGGAGCCACCAGGATCATGCTGGCCCCTTCCATCTGCAATTTGATCAGCACCCTCTGTATTACTGAGAACGGAAGGAATGCACATAGAAATCTCCTGCTCCAACAGAGGGACAATGCGCCTCACCAGAAAACTCCAGGCCCTGGATCTAGCGAGCAGAAATTGGGCAGTTTTGCATTGTGTGGGGATGCAAAAAGGTCCAACTCTGGATGACCCCATCTGTTGAACAGATCTTCTGCTACGGATGAGAAAAGCTCCCATTCATGCATTCTGGACTGAGTACTGCTGAGGCTGTCCGCCAGGGCGTTTAGGATGCCTGGCACATGAATGGCATATAGTGTCAGATTGTGGTCCAGTGCCCAATAACCACACTTGCATGGTCTCCCTGCAAAGGGGGTACCAGTGAGTCCCGCCTGTGGTAGAGCTGTGCCCTACCTTGGCGGAGGTGGGGGGGAGAGACAAGCCTGAGGGACTCTGCTCTATCTTTCTTTTTTCCTACTTTAAAGTATGTTGCAACGTCTGGCCCGGTAGTGCAGAGGGCTGAGGTGCTGGCATCTTACTTCGCACTATGCTGGTGACCCGGGTATGGGAGCAACCTTGGCTCACTGGGGTGCTGGCTCGGGGGTGGGTTATAGTGGGGTTGAGCCGTGGCTCTCCCCTTGAAGGGACAGATGCCTGCCCATAGTCCCACTCCCACCAGGTGGAGGATCAGCGGCGAAGAAAGTCGGGGGGGTGGAAGGGGCCACTGGATCCTGGCATGCGCGTGCACTATACACATGTGTACGCTATGGCCTCACGGGGGAGGAGGAGAAAACTGAAAATGAATAAAAAGGCTGGTCCGGTGGCGCTGAGGGCAGAGGCGCTGGTCGACGCACCTCGCGCCACGCCGGCAACCCAGGTTCGGAAATGAACACGGGTCGCAGGAGGCTGGCAGGGAAGGAGAGGGATCGCACATCTGATGGACTGCTCTCCCTCTCCGGGGAGGGGGGGGTTCACGACGGTTGGCACCAGACTGCCCCCTGGCAGATGCTGGGGGTTGGGGATGCACATTGTATACTGGGGTGCAGTCGGGGGCAGACACGTGCACGCTCCTGGTCGTAGGCGTCATTGCACGCCCACCGGCTCAAGGGGAACAAGGAAAAAGTGGAACCTCTCACGCGGCTTGACGGCCATCCACGAGTACTCGTCGGCACCAGGACTGGATCCGTGTGGGTGAGGAGATAGGGGCTCCATGCCACCCCGCTGCGGGGGGGTAAGCCGAAGGAGTTAATGGGTGCTGGTGAGATGGACGGCAGCTGGATCCCCGGCAGGCAGCGGAGAAAGAAACGGGGTGCAGAGAGATGGCCAGGAGGATAAATTCAGATAAAAAAAAATGAATAAGAAGTATATATGGAAAAAAAAGTATGTTGCAACAGCATTCCGCTATCCTGTCCTGTCCTGTCTTGTAGGTTGGCCACCTGCAATTTATTTTGTTTTACTTTCCAGTTTCTTTTCCAGTCCCTCTATGAAGTCCCTCCCTGCCAGCGGTGTACACTCATCGCCAGACATGTAGCTCTACAACCTGCTGTGCAGCACCTTTATTTATTGAACAGCACATGTCTAAAACTGCATGTCTTTGCCTGTATGTAAAAAGCCCTATTGTCATTATCAAAATGTGGGTAAAAATAGCACGGTGCAACCTTGCGAATTGCTGCTGAATTGCCACATTCTCATACAAACATGCGATTAGCACTATTGCTGCATCATAATTTGCCTGGTTATTTGGTGCCAGCTACTGTGTGACATTTTTTTTTTTTTTTTTTATTTTATTTATCTCCACTCCCGGAGAACTCCTTCCAGCAACCTCGGAACTCCCAAGCCTCTACCTTCTCCCATGACCAGTCTTCTCCCTCGTGCCACCAAGCACCACTTCTGGGTCTGAATCCTCCGGAGATAGGGCCGGCTTATCTGCCCCGAGGCGCTCTATCTATAGGGCAAGATGCCCGACACACGAGTGGCCCTGTGGAGAAGAGATGGCCCGGAACTGAAAGTGTGGGCTCTGGAAGGCGAAGTGCCTTCATCTATCCCAAGGAATGGATTTTTTCCTTTCTTGTCCCCCGAGTTTCCCCCCTGCGGAGCCCGGCCAGCAAGGCAACATAAGTACCTGCTGCGCCTGCCCCCCCAGGCAGCCGCCGCCGCTACTATCGACGATCCCCTAGCCACCGGGCCAGGGGTCGCCTCCAAGAGCGAAGGCATCTGTACCCACCCCTGGAAGAAAGAGCAGTCCTCCAGACACCGATCTCTCCCTCCTGCTGACCGCCGCTCGGTCCCGAACCCGGGTAGCCGGAGTGGCACGAGGTGTGGCGTCCAGCGCCTCAACCCTCAGCGCCACCGGACCAGCTTACTGTGTGACATTGCTGAATAAAATGCCCTAATCTTGTTTTTATATGTTCTCTCTTTCCTCTGGTACCTGCTTGATTGCTTATTTCTCCTCCCCAGAGTTGGTGACACAGACCACTTGTGGTGGTTCTGATTGATCCTGCTCAAAGCATCTGCCAGTACACTGTCCTTCCCTGGCAGGTGTACCACTGACGGAAAAATTCCCAGAGAGCACGCCAGACTCCAAATTTTCATGGCTTCTGTGCACGGGGGGGGGGGGTTCCTGACCTTGTGCCTCCCAGCTTGTTGATGTACTACATTGTGGTTGTGTTGTCTGTCCTGACCTGCACCACCTTTCCCTGTTGCATGCTGGTGAATGCCTGGAGTCCCAGGAAGAATGCTCTGAGCTCCAGCAGGCTGATGTGCAGCAATGACATAGAAACATAGAAGTTGACAGCAGATAAGGAACACAAGGTCCATCCAGTCTGCTAATTTCTTCTACCTTATGAATGTGCCATAGGCCTGTACTCTGTCAATGTGGGGGGGTGCACGTGTAACAGCCCCTTAAAGAATTTCCCGAACACTCTCGTTTGAGCCATGAGTCATAAGCAGAGAGCTCCTTCAAGTGTTCTCCTCACCCCAGTAGGGAAGCATCTTTGGCTAGCACTAAGGAAGGGTTCTCCTGCAGAAAAGGCACCTGAGGTTGTTCATGTCCAGCCACCACTGAAGTGCTTGTAGGAGTGTTTGTGTAACTGGCACCAGCTTTGATAGTGAATCTCTTTTCTGATGCCAGTGTAGTTTGAGATGATACTGGACATCTCTCATTTGGAACTTTGCCCCTGACACTGTTGCTTTTGAAGCTGCCATATGGCCCAGCAACTGCATGAAGTGCCTTGCTGGCCTTAGGCTGTGAAGCTTGAAGGCACTTGCTAACTGTACCAGACTGTCTGCCCTTGTCTGAGGCAGAAAAGCCTTTCCTCTCACCAAATCCAGCTTGGCTCCTATGAATTCCAGGAGCTATACTGGCTGTAACACTGACTTTTTCAGGTTGACGAGGAATCCTAGTGACTGTAGCAGCTCCTGTGTAAGTGCCAGGGATTCCCTCACTTGTTGAGGGGAATGCCCTACAACAAGCCAGTTGTCCAGGTAAGGGAAGACTGCCACTCCTGGTCTCCTCAGGTGTGCCACAAGCACAGCCAAGCATTTTGTGAACACCCTTGGAGCAGAATTAAGTCCGAAAGCCATTGCCTTGAACTGGTAGTGGCCTGATGGCAGTCTGAATCTGAGGAATTTTCTGTGAGACTGCCTGATGGGGATGTGGAAATATGCATCCTTTAAGTCTAGAGATGCCAATTAATCCCCTTGTCTTAAGGCTGGAAGGGTTGCTGCCAGGGCCACCATCTTGAACTCTGACTTTACCAGATGCCTGTTCAGGTGCCTGAGATCTGGTATGGGTCACCACTCCCGTTTTCTTTATTGTGAGGAAGTACCTTGAATAGAGACCTTTTCCTCTCTGTATCAGAAGAACTGGTTCTATTGCCCCTTGGGATAGCAGATTCAATACTTCCCCTTCCAGTAACACTGTTTCTGATGGGGGAGGGTCTAAGACCCTGCCCACAGCCTTGGTCTGAGCTTGAAGCTGAGAGCCAGACTATGGCCCACTACCTCCAGGACCCACTTGTCTGTAGTGATGTTTGCCATTGCTGGAGATAGTGGGCTAGCCTGCCCTCTACTGGGGTTGGGGAGGCGATACGGGCAGACACCTCAGGGCATCTGCTTGGGTTGGGATGCTGTTTGAGTGCTGGAGCTAGTTTGGTTGCCACCTCTCCTACCCCTGCATCTGAAGTAACCTCTCTGCTGTTGGTATTGGGGATACGCTTGAGGCTGGAAGTCCCCTGCAGTGTCCCCTGCCCCTACCTCCCCTGGCATGTTGCTTTTGGGGAGTAGGTGCCTTTTCTTTAGCAGCAGCACTCTTATATGCTGTCTTGTAGTCATCCATTTTCTTCATGTAAGCCTCTGTCTGTTCCCCAAACAGAGAAGTAGGCTCACATGAAAAATCCAGGGCCTTGGACTGAGTGTCTCGGGTCAGGTTAGTAGTCTTGAGCCAAGCAAACCTCCCGAGTGACACGGAAGAAACAATTTGTCTGGCTGCAGTGTCATTGTTGTCCATAGCCATCCTAAACTGGGCTTTCGATGCTTCTGTACCTCTTTTCACAGCTTCCTCCAAATCAGCTGCCATAGGGGCTGGGACAGGTTTTGTGATTTCCGTCACAGTATTCCAAACAGTCCTGATATCTAGCAACACAGGCCATGTATGATGCCTGCCTGATAATCAGAGAAGATCCCAAGTAAACCTTGTTGGCAATGGAATCCATCTTCCTGGAATCCTTGTCTGGACGGTGAGATGCCATAGGTATGCCCACTTTATCACGGGCTGCAGCCTGCATCACTCCCTCATGGCTTGGGTGTCCAAAAAGGAATTCTGCTCCACCTCGAGCCACCCAGTACTTTTTGTCCACCTTTCTGTCAACCGGTGGCACAAAATTGGGGGTCTGCAGGACCTTGTTAACCTGCTTTTTCAAGGATTTATGGATGGGTAGTAACAGTGTTTTAGAGACTGGGACATCCATCATTTCCATATAATCCTGTTCCTCCTCCTCGTTGGTTGACTCTTGAGTAGGGAGGTCCAGGGATTGAGCCACTTGCTTAATAAAAGCAAAATGGGAGGTATAGTCCTCAGTCCCTTTGTCAGGGGAATCAGGATGGTGAGGATCTCCATAATCCTCATCCTCTCCAAAAAGCTCCACTTCATGTTCCAAGGAACCGGGAACCGAAGTAGAACCAGAGGGAGGTAAGCACCACCACTTCTCAACTGAAACTTGGGTACCCAATTGGAGCATCCGAATAATTCTGACAGCATTCTCTATCTCTTCAGAGGTTGGGACTGGTGCTTTCTTCGGTTGCGGTTCGACCAATGTATGCTTTTCTTTCTTTTTTCTCTTTCCTACAGCTGCTGGGTTAGCGGCAGTATCAGCAGGACATTTCTTGGTTGAGGATCTGTTGCCCTTGTCGGAGGGCTGTTCCTCCAGTTCTTTCTGGCTGGTAGCCAGTTTGTCTATAGCTGGGTCAGCAGCCTTCTCAGACCTCTTCTCCTGCAGTTGTTTAAGTCACCTCTCAAGCGTCGACGGAGGGAAAGTTTTTTTTACTAATTTCGGAGTCCTCCTTGAGGTGATCAAACCTCAAACAAAAAAAAAAAACAAATTAGAGTATCTGCCTTAGCGAATGGCTCCCCACACTCTCTACAATGCTGTAAACCTGGGGGACTCATTCGTTTCTTGGTCTGTGACATTTATTGGTTGGTTAAAACTGAAGAATCAAGAATCAACCCAGTAACATTTTTAGAAATTTGGCAAATAAATACAGACTGACTAACCGGACGGTTGGAAAAAAATTGGAAAAGAACCCAGAAATTGTATTTAAGGTAAAAAAAAATATCAGTTCCTTTCTGGTTAAAAGAGCTGATAAGGAACCAAGAAAACTCACCAGAATTCACTCTATCTAGACTGTATTCACCAAGGAATGACAGCACCAGGTTAGCAGGACTGCAGCCAGAAAAATGTTGCAGGCCGAGCTCTTGTACCATCTCCCCAAGGAACTGCTGGTACAGAGTGTACTCAGCGTCAGAGGAAAGATAGAGTTGTTCCCATTCTCAGAGGAGGAAGTGGGAGAATACGAGGAGCTGGAGTCAGGAGGCGGTCATGCGGGGACCAAGAGGACCACGAATCAATCAATCAATCAATCAAAATCTTTATTTATTCAGGCGAACATCATTGAGCAAAGCTCATTTACAAGATGGACCTGAGTGGTCATACAAATGAGGATACAAGTATTATTACATAGACAAGAATAGAATAAATAGCAATACAATGGCATGAAATGATTATATACAACAATTTACATATATACAAGTAACAATAGAACCATTTAGCCTGTAGGAAAAAGAGGACAAAGGTATAGCAGTCCTAAAATATAAGTTATATGGTCTAAACTAGTTTTTAAGTGAATATAATAGGTGATTCGGAAGAAAGAAATTGAGTTAATATAATGGATAGAAAAGGGAGGTTTAGTTGGGTCAGATAGGTAGGGGATTATGCTTATAAAAGCAATTGCAGAGCTCTGGAAAAAGCGGAGAACAATCTTTTGAAGGATGCCAGAGGTAGTAGGCTATCTAGCTTCATGGATTTTTGGAGAGAGTTCCATGCAGCTGCTAAGGAATAGCTGAAAGCAGCCCTCCCATGCAGATCGCAGGCATTGGGGACCTTTAATGTGATGAGTTTACTGATCCTTAGGTGTATGGCCTGGTTGTAATTTGGGTAAAGCAATCAGTGATATAGGTCGGTAGTTTGCCTGTTAACGCTTTGAGTATCCAGATAACAGCATTCCTATTTCTTCTGTGTTGCAATGATGTCCAGTTGACTGCCATATAAAGGAGCAATGATGGGTGTTGGAGGGAAGGTCAGTAATAAATCTTATGGACCTGTGATACAGGGTGTCCAGCTTATGTAAGAGATGACTTGAACAATGGCAGTAGAGAAAATCAGCATAATCAATGAGGATAGGAATGAGGCCTGAATTAACCTTTTTGGAATCACTGTTTAGGTAATGTTTTATTCTAAAAATAGTCCGAGCCTCTGTCTTAGCTTTTTAAGTAACTCTTCAATATGGACAGAATAGTCAAGCCTGTTATCTATCCAGACTCAAGGTATTTGAAGTTATCAACAAATTCAAGTTTCTCTCCAAGTAAGGTGGATATATGTAGGTGTTGGATGCTGGGTAGTGGTAGTACAACTCTTTGTGGTAAAGAACATAGCTTTTGTTTTTTGCATTTAGAAGTAGTTTTTGTCAAGTAGATTGTGCTGCAGAATGGAGAATTTGATTGTAGAAGTTCACAGGCTTTGGAAGGTGAGGGATTGCTGACATACAATACAGTATCATCAGCAAACAGATGAATGTTAGATTGAGTGAGGTTGGCATCAATATTGTTTATATAAATAGCAAAGAGGATAGGGCCAAGAATAGAGCCTTGTGGTACACCCCTTAGCAGAGGTTTTGAGGTGGATAGGTAATTTCCATTTCTAACCAGTTGCACCTATCTGAAAGGTAATCCTTAAACCAGTTGAGTGATAGGAAATCCAGGCCTAATGAGTTAAGGGAGGTGAGTAATAAGTCATGATCCACTGTGTCAAAGGCTTTACTCAAATCCAGAAACACAGCACAGGTAAAATTTTTTTGTCCAAATTAGTCTGCAATCGTTGGTTACCTTGGCTAAGGCAGTAATGGTGCTATGCTTTGATCTAAATCCAGATTGTGCAGAATTTAGAAGGTTATTGTTATCCAGATAGTCCCTTAACTGAGGTTTACTAGTTTTTCGAGCATCTTAGATAGTACTGGTAGGATGGAGATAGGTCTGTAATTGTTGAGATCCCTAGTATCACCAGATTTGAGTAATGGAATTACTTGAGCTGTTTTCCAAGTAGATGGAATGGATCCAGTAGTTAGGAAAGATTGAAGAGATGAGTAAGGGGGCAGATAAGACATGTGAAGCAATTTTCAGGAAATAGGGATCCAGGAGTCTGCACCTGCACTTTTAGTTGTGTCTAAATTAGAGAGGAGATCTTCCACTTCTTTCACGGATATTGGGATGAAGGAAAAAGTTGAAGTGGCCATTTGTCCCACAGTAGTTTGCAGGTTCAAGGAAGATCTCAGGATATTTGCAGGTGATTAGTCAAATGCTAGGCCAGCAGTGGTGAAGTGAACATTGAAGGTATTTAAGATTTCTTGTTTACCTGTAATTTCTGTGTCATTTAGTAGCAATTTGGTGGTTAAGGCAGGAGTAGAATTCTGGCCCAAAGTCCTTTTATTGTACCCAGAGTCTGGATGGGTTATTGTAGGAGGCATCCAATTCAGCTGTATAGTAGGCAGTTTGGCAGTTCTTATTTTTTTGTACATGAATTCCTTGCTTTTCTTGAAATTTAGCCAATCTCTGGTGTCCTTTTTTTCTTGCCTTTTTCCACAGCTTGTCTCTGGTTCTCAAGGCTGCTTTAAGCTCAGAGGTGAACCAAGGGCAGGATTTTACCTTAGTTCTGATACTGGTGATAGGTGCATGAATATTGAGAACATTGGTGATAATATCCTTTAAAGTCTGGAGTGCTGTTTCAACAGAGGTTGTAAGATAGAAATCTTGCCAATATATTGTAGTACTCAGGTCATGGAGGTAACCTGAGATATTGAAATTCTTTTTTGACCTTTTGAGGATAAATTCTGCAGGATTTGGTGGTTTGAGTGTGGATCTTATGCCAGCTATAGGGTAATGGTCACTCATCACTTGGCAGTACTCCTGCATGTGAGTATAAGTGAGGCTTGTTTACCAACATAATATCCAGGAGTGAGCTGTTGCTGGAATTTCTTCGGTTAATCCTAGTTGGGTCTTTAATCAGCTGTGTGAATCCATAGGTGTCACAAAAGGTTATCAAAGGTGCAGATACATTAGACAACCAGTTTAAATTCAAATCACCAAGGATGACGGTATCTTCAGGGCCTTGGTTGAGAATGTCTTAGAGAGGAGGAGGATTGGGCGAGGGTCATACAAGACCAGGCCAGGTCCTCTGCAAGGGCTGCAGCAATGCTCAAGGGACCTCTCCCGTGGGGGGGGGGGGCTGGTAAGCTCACCCATCAACGAATGTCCAACAGCTGTGGATCGGTTGGGACAGTGCCCTTGGGGGAGTCCTCAAGGTGGAGAGAGTGGAGCCATGCAGGTCCCACAGGGTAGCCCCAAGCCCCACCAATACCAGGTCCAGTCAGTTCCATAGAGAAGGAAGAAAAAATTACTCACCTTAGTAATGTTGTTTCTTCTAATGGAGTCTTGCTATATTATGACAATTGCAGTTTGTCCCAGCCTTAGAACTGCTCTGGAGGTGAAAGAGTTAACTTCCATGCCAGGCATGGAATCCTGAGCGCGAGCGCGGTTGTTAAAACTCTGTCTGGCGATATTCAAACCGAAACTGTCAGATCTTTACGGGCAAAAACTCACTAAGGTTCTGTGTGAAGCTGTAAACCAACACTAGCCAACTGGCTACTAAAATATTAACATTTTTCTGGTCCCAAAACCAAGACTCAAGTCAGGGGACCCAGAAAATAAAATGAAATACAACACCCAAACACCCCAAAAAGGAGGGGTGAAAAACACAAGGTGGGCATCATTAGGTGCCAACACTGCACTGCCCACCCACATCCCAAGAGCAGAGGTTCTGAGAGGGGCAGGCGGAGGTCATAATATAGCAAGACTCCATTAGAAGAAACAACATTACTAAGGCGAGTAATTTTTTCTTCAAACAACATGAAGTCTTGCTATATTATGACAATTGCAGACTACACAGCAGTACCTCCATGGAGGAGGGACAGAACCTACTTAGGAAATAGGCTCTGAAGCACAGCTGTGCCAAACCGAGCATCCCTCCTAGCCTGGATGTCCAGGGAGTAATGCTTGGTGAAAGTGTGTACTGTTTTCCAGGTAGCTGCTTGACATATCTCTAAGATAGGGATGTCCCTGGCTGCAGCTAGGGACGCAGCTGTACCTCTAGTAGAGTGAGCCCTCAGGCCTGAAGGGGGAACCTTACCCAGTTTTTGATAGCAAAATTGGATACAAGAGACAATCCACCTGGCAATGGATCTTTTAGTGGCAGGTTTCCCTTTCCCAACCTCACCATAAGTGAGGAACAGTTGCAGGGAGTCAAACCTGTGACCCTTGGTACGCTCTATGTAGTAACTAAGGGTTCTCTTTACATCTAAACTGTGCAACCTCCTCTCGCCAGAGGAGGAATGGTCAGTGAAGTACACTGGAAGAGACATACATTGATTAAGGTGGAAATCTGAAACCACCTTAGGCAAGAACTTCCTGTTGGTCCTGAGGACTACCTTATCTCTGTGAAAGGAGATAAAATCAGGCTCCACTGACAAAGCTTGTAATTCACTTATGCGCCTGGCAGAAGTGATGGCTACTAGAAACACAGTTTTCCAAGTCAAGTACTTAAGCTCTGCTGAAGACAAAGGTTCAAAGGGGTTGCATCAGCTGAGCAATGCAAACATTAAGATCCCAGGCAGGAGCAGGGTCCCTGAATGGAGGGTTGGTGTGAAGCAATCCCTTGAAAACTTGGAGAATACAGGGTGAGCAGAAGAGAAGAGGTCTTTCCTGCTGAAATAAAAGCAGAGACAGCTGCCAAATGCACTTTCAGGGTAGCTGGCCTCAGCCCCAAAGTATTTAGATGGACCATATAATCCAAGACTGTGGGCAAATCAGCAGATTCTGGGAAATATGCTTCCTAGAGCACCATATGGAAAACCTTTTCCATTTAGAATTATAAGTAGCCCTGGTGGAAGGCTTCCTAGAAGCTTAAGATTTGAGTACACCTTGAGAAAGGTGTAGGTCAGAAACTCTAACTCCTCAAGAGCCAGGCCTTGAGGTTGAGGGATTGAGATTCGGATACCAAAGTCTCCCCTGGGCACAGATTAACAGACTGTGATTCCTGGGGAGACACAGGGGAAGATGGACTGCTAAGGACAGAAGGAGTGGATACCAGGGCTGTCTGGCCCAATCTGGAGCAATCAGAATCATCTTGCAAGGTTGAGATCTGATTTTGACTAGCACCTTGAACAAGAGAGGGAAGGGCACAAAGGCATAGGGGAATTTCCCTTCCCAGTCGAGAAGGAAGGCATCCAGAGGGACTGGGCCCAACACTGGGGGCCTGCAACAAAAAGTGGAAGTTGGTGGTTGTCTGGGGCTGCAAAAAGATCTATCTGAGGGGTGCCCCACCTGGCAAATACTAACCCTAGTACTAGGGGATCCAGTGACCATTTGTGATGGCCCTGGGAAATCCTGCTGAGAGCATCTGCCAGGACATTGTCCTTGCCTTGGAGGTGAACTGCTATGAGGGAGGTGTTCAGGGAATAAGCCAGAGACCACAACTTCATTGCCTCGGTGCACAAGGCCGAGGACCGAGTGCCCCCTTGCTTGTTGATGTACCACATTGTAGTGGTGTTGTCTGTTCTGATCTGTACCACTTTGTTCTGAACAGATGCAGAAAAAACCTGAAGTGCTAGAAAAACAGCTCTGAGTTCCAACAGATTGATGTGGAGCAGAGATTCCTGAGGGGACCACAATCCCTGGGTGGTGAGGTCGCCCATGTGAGCTCCCCATCCCAAGAGGGACGCATCTGTAGTAAGGGTCAAGGAGTGAGATTGAGGGATGAAAGGAACCAAATGTCTCAGATTGCTCTGGTCCTGCCACCACTACAGGGCCTGGACCAGGGTTCGAGTTACTGGGATCAATTTGGTTAGGGGATCTCTCCTTTGAGACCAGAAGGCTCTCAAATGGAACTGAATGTCCCTCATCTGAAATCTGGCTCCTTGCACTACAGCTGTGGAAGCAGCCATGTGCCCTAGGAGCTGCAGAAAAGTGCCTTGCTGGCCGAGAGACCTGCAGAGTGAAGGAGGAGGCCAGAGCCTCTAGGGTCTTTACCCTTTCTAGAGGAAGGAAAGCTCTGGCCTGCTTTGTGTCCAGTTCTGCACCAATGAAGGTGAGTAGCTGAACAGGCTCTAGAACTGACTTTGGGAGATTGAGAAGAAAACCTAGAGAGATGTAAGCAGCTGCTGGGTAACCTGAAGGTGTGATTTGACTTGGTCTGGAGACTGACCCACTATGAGCCAGTCGTCCAGGTAAGGAAAGATGGCAATCTTTTGCCTTCTTAAGTGAGCAACTGCTACTGCCAGGCATTTTGTGAATACCCTTGGGGCAGAGGTAAGTCCGAAGGGCATTGCTCTGAACTGGTAATAGCCTGAAGGCAGTTCGAATCTGAGGTACTTTCGGTGGGAGCTTCTGATGAGAACATGGAAGTAGGCATCCTTGAGGTCCAGGGACGCTAGCCAGTCCCCTGGCCTTAGGGAGGGTAAAATAATTCCCAGAGTCACCATTTTGAATTTTGGTTTTAAAAGGTGCTTGTTTAGATATCTTAGATCCAGGATGGGCCACCATTCTCATGTCTTTTTTGGCATAAGGAAGTACCTGGAGTACAGTCCTATGTCCTGGTGTAAGGGGAGGAACCCTTTCCACAGCTCTGAGAGCCAGAAGGGTTGAGACTTCTGATTCCAAAGCGAGAGCCTCTAATGGATTTGCAGGTGGAAAAGATCTGGTTCTCATCTTCGGAAATTTTTTGAAGCTGAGAACCAGTCCCTGGCTTACTACTTCCAGGACCCACTTGTCTGATGTTAAAGACTCCCAGTCCTGGACGAGTAAGCCAGCCTGCCCCTACAGGTAATGGAGAATCGGCCCTGGGCATCCCATCAGGGTGCCTGTTTGGCAGGGGCTTTAGGGTGAGGGGTGGGAGCAGGCCTGCTCGTACCCAGTCTGCCTCTCCCTCTGAAGAACCCCCTCTGGGTATAAGATGAAGAGGAGGCCTGGGCTTGGTTAAAAGGCCTGTGAAAAGGCCTGCCCCTGCCCCTGGAAGGCTGCCTCTGAGGAGTGGCTTGCCTCTCCTTGGCCTGTGCATGCCTATAAGTGGTCCTATACTCATCCATTTTCTTCATGTAATTCTCTGTCTGCTCCCCAGAGAATTACCCACAACAGGAAAGTCCATGGCCTTAGCCTGGGTATCCTGTGACAGGCTAGGACACCTGAGCCAAGCCATTCTACGAAAAGCCACAGATGTAGCCATGACTCTTGAAGATACATCATTAGAGACTGCAGCATGGAATTGCACCTTGGATGCCTCAATACCATCAGCAGCCACCTGTTCCAGCTCCTTGGCAAGCTGGCCAGGGACCTGTTTCGCTAAAGCCATAACAGTATCCCATCTAGATTTCTGGTATCTTGCAACATAGGCCATATAATTTGCCTGTCTGAGTCCCAAGGATGCACCATGTATTGTTTCTTTGCCATGGCATCAATCCTCCTGGAGTCCTTATCAGGGGGGTGTGAAGCCAAGGGAATATTTGCCTTATCACAGGCTGCAGCCTGCACTACCCCAACATGGCTGCATTGTTGTGAAAGGAACTCCGTATCAGGGCCTAACAATGTGTACCTCTTGTCCATCTTTTTATCCACAGGAGGTAAAGAATTAGGAGCTTTTAAAATTTTTATTGTCTGTTTCCTAAAGGATTTATGTAAAGGAGTAGACAATCTCCTGGACTCTAGGATATCCATCATTTCCACATAGTCAGGCTCCTCCTGTTCATCCACAGCTTTTCCAAAGGGGAGCTGGAGAAGTTTCAGCAACTTTTTAATAAAACAGAAAATGAGAAGGGGACTCAGAAAGCCTAGGGGGAGACACTCCTGAAGGTCTGTCTGGGGAGATGTCCAGTTCAATGGGCACATCCAGACTTTCAAAATCACATTCACACTCTTCATAATCCTCCTCCCCCTCCTCCGGTTCATAAAATTCCTCTACATCATATTCTTGAACCGGTGGAACCGACCGTTTACCTGACAGTGGCGGTTCGGACGGAACCGAGGAAAGCGACTGGACAATTTGGATCGCTTTGGCTAGCTCTGCAGCAGTTGGAGAAGGAAATTTTGGCTCCACACCTGCTGATTTTCTAGTCCTCTTTGCTGGAACTGGCTCCTCCAAGTCAGCTCTTCATTTGCCCGAGGAAGTCTCACCGTGGTCAGAGGGCACTCCCTCCAGTTAGGTTGGCACCGAACCGGGCTGGCCATCCGAGTCAGCGGACTTTTTGGCCTCTCGTTCCCTGAGCCTACCAACTCTCTTATCCAAGGTAGCTGCAGGGAAATTCTTGCAAATCTGGCAGTCTGCATTGAGGTGGTCAAACCCCAGACAATAAACACATGTGGTGTGTGGGTCAGCCTTGGCAAAGGCTTCCCCAAAAACACTACAGTGGTGAAACCCAGTGGGCCCGATTTTTCTTTTGGTTCTCAGACATAATGCCAGCCTATCCAAAAACTTGCCCTTTTCCGGCAAATCGCCAGGCAAGACACCCTTATCGGTTCCCAACCGTGTCACGGGTCGTGGAAAAAAAGGTAATGAAATCCGTTTTTTTAGAACTGATAAGAACCGGGAACTGCACTCTAAATGTAATTTAACAAGTTTTAACAACAACCTGATCGGTTCAAACCGAACCGATAACAATGTTTGCAAGTTCCACACAGAGAAAGAAAACCTATCTATTACTTACGATACCACAGACAGAGCTTGAACCGACCGGTTTGCGGTTAAAATAAATATAATTGCGGTTTAAAATAAACCGAGAATAACACTTTTTAACCGAGAAATGAACCGAGCAGAAGGAGGAATCTCCGGAGCGACTGTTCAGTGAGGCGGAGTAAAGAATCTGACAGTTTCGGTTTGAATATCACCAGACAGTTTTACAACCAAGCTCGCGCTCAGGATTCCATGCCTGGCATGGAAGTTAACTCTTTCACCTCCAGAGCAGTTCTAAGGCTGGGACAAACTGCAATTGTCATAATATAGCAAGACTTCATGTTGTTTGAAGGGTCCAAACCAGCACTGCGACTCCTGTCAGAACGGCCACCAACTCTAGAGAAGGGGTGAGCCACCGACCTAGACTCCAAGTTAAGGCTCCCAGGATAGAGGTGCTAGAAATGCCACTGACTTCCTCCCTCCCTCCCTGGCAGCTCAAACAGCGCCAGGGCTAGGAGTGGCACTAGCACTCGAACTGGCATCGCCCCAGCACCACGCATTGGACCACAACCCAAGAAGTCCCCAACCCAGACCAGAACCAGAACCAGGGCCAGGAAGGCCCCCCTTCATCACCAAAGTCTGCAGTAGGCCCAAGATCCTCCATGACGTCCTCCTCTGGGTCATCCGACCACTCAGGTGAAGATATCCAGAGTACCTCAAGGGGTCAAGAAAGACTGGCTCTGGCAACCTTCCCTCTCCCAGCAACATGAACAGTACCAAGAGGGGGCCCAACCTTGTGGTCGGCACTGCCCTGCTCACCAGTACCGGTCTGAGTGCCAGATGCTGAGACGGTGCTGGGTCACAGGCGTCCAGTGCCCTGAAGGGCCGATGGACTGGAAGGGGTTCTCAGCCGGTTCCCCGAAGGAGATCGACTGTCCACCATACCCCTCCCCCAGGCTCTCCAATGTCTTGGTGGGGCAAGCATGAGAGGAGGTCTGGTCTTCCTCAGTATGTATAGTACTGGGAAGAGGCTCAGAAGAAGAGCCAAGGGACCTTATCTTGGTGTCCCTGGTGTGATGCCTGTCTCCAAAAGTGGGGGGCTTGCAACCTCACTTGAGCAGGAAGATATAGAAGGTGGGGTAATCCATGGAGTAACAGGCATCTCACCGGTCCATACCATGTTCAGTGATGAGGGAGATCCAACAGGCATCGTGCCAGTCCCAGATGGTGATGTGACCCCCATAACAGCACTGATGCACGGGGGGGATGTCCTTCTTCTTTTTAGAAAACTTCTTAGGCTCCTCAAAACCAGACATAGCGCTGTGCAAAAAATTAAAAAGGATGAAAGAAAAGGTTCAGTGCTGCACAACAGAGAAAAAATAATGTTGGCACTGAGAACAAACATGGTGCCACAACGAACCAAGGAAGGAGTGTGATGCAGTTAACATGACAACTTGCCGGCCCGGTGGTGCAGAGGGTTGAGGTGCGGGACGCCACACTTTGCGTCACGCCAGCGACCTGGGTTCGGGAACAAGCCCGGGCCGCTGGGGATAGGCAGGGAGGGGAAGACAGTGTGCATCCCCGGACTGCCCTCTCTTCCCGTGGAGAGTGATCGCTCTAAGAGCGACCTCTGGTGGCTGTCGGGGGCACCGATATAGCGACGCTGTGAGCGCAGGGGGCAGAGTTGCGGCAATACATTGCCTTGATAAAGCTGCACTCCGCGGGGGTCAGGGAAAAAAATAAGAGAAAAAAAACATTCCTGGGGATAGGTGAAGGCACCTCGTCTGCCCATAGCCCACCCTTCCAATACCGGGCTATCTCCTCTCCACAGGGCCACTCGTGTGCCAGGCACTTTGCCCTATAAGTTAGAGCACCCTGGTCGGATAGGGCGGCCCTACCTCCGGAGGGTTCAGACCTGGAGGTGGTGCTCGGAGGCACGAGGGAGATGGACTAGTCACGGGGGAAGGTAGAGGCTGGATATCCGAGGTTGCTGGAAGGAGTTCTCCAGGAGTGGAGATAAAAAAAAAAAAACATGACAACTTGATGTGTCCCCATGAAGTACACTCTACAGCAGGAAAAATAGCACTGAGGAAGGAGTGTAACGCAGTTAACACGATGACTTGAAGTGCCCCCACAGTGTAAATTCTACGGTGGGGAAAAAACAGAATAGAGGAAGTTAGGGGGCTGGTATCGGTTGCTGGACAGTCTACAAGCACCATATCACTACTTCAGCCCTGTGGGCAGTGCTAGCATGGACGCTGGCCCCCTAGGCTGTAGGCTGCAGAAAGACTTTACTCCTGCGGGGTCCTAGTGCCTCCAGCACAGACCCCTTAATGGGAATAAATAGTGAAAATTGAGTCTTGGAAGACATAAAAAATGCACAAAATACAGTCACCCTCACACACAGATGTCCAATACTCAAGCAAAACATATACTGGCTGAAGCAGAATTAAACCAAGCTGCAGTCTGAATCAAGGGGAAGGAAAATGACTGCAAACAAACTGATAACACATGAACCGTTTATGAGAAAAAAACCAGCAGGCTTGCTGATGTAAATTTAAGACAGGCATGTTTGGATTTCCAGAGTACTGCCTGTACAAACTGACAGAATTTTTCTGCTGGAGTTACTATGTTGAGAACAAATACTGCAAAGATGAAGTAAAAAAATCAGTCAGAGACTATGGAACCCATATGGTACCAATGTTCCGTGCTCATGTTATAGCTTTGAGCTGTACCCTGTGCCAGTGTCCCTAGTAGGAGTGCATACAACCCATTTTGTTATTACCTCCCAGTGACACCGTGGAGCAATAGTAGAAATACTTAAATTACATCACTGACCTCGATTACACCCCCTGATTTGACTGAAGTCAGAAACCTCATTATGCACCCTTTTCCACAAGAGGGTAGGATTTCTCCTCCCCAGGGAAATGTTTCCCCATTTCCCTCCTCCCTGCCCTGGCTAAACTGCAGGAAAATTATGTTCTCTCTCAGCTCTCCCCCCCTACTCCGTCCTCTCCCTGTTGCAGTCTGGCTTCTGCAAACATCACTTGACTGTCTCCTCCGGGTCACTGACTCCATGCCGAAAGGCATGGACCAGGACCAAATCGCCACAGCCATTATCATCAACTTGGCTAACGTTTTTGATACAGTGGCCTACCCCTTCTTTCTGAATAAGCTGGAGGGAGGAAGAGGCAGAACTGTATGATCAGGCAGTCGAAAAGTTCCATTTCAACCTCTCAGACCATCCCCAGCCGGGCAAGCGTGGCAATATCCTCCCCACTTCTCTGCCCGTCACAGCTGGTGACCCCAAGGACTCCTTTTTGGCCCCATTCCCTTAAATTCCCTTCCCTCCATCTGTGTCTCCTCATACACATGTTTGCAGGTAAAACAGTACATTTTCCCTCTGGTGCCTTCGTCCCTGAGCTTGAATTGTCGCTCCAGTAGGACATGCTCAGACCAGCTCTCACCAAATGCCAAAAAGACTATAACCATTATAAAGGAGACTCAGAATTTTGGGAATTGTTAATTGTATGGTATTTGTGAGAACTAATTTGTATGTTCGGTTTCTTCTCTGTGCATATAAATAAAGAGTTAAAAAAAAAAAAGACTATAACCATGACGTTTGGCACCAGGCAGAGAGTAGCAAGGTTCATTACACCCCATTCTTTATGACTGGATCATGACCCATTCAAAGTGGTACTTTATTTCAAGTATCATGGTATGTAGTTGGACTGAAGCTGCAGTTCCACCACCCACACTGTCGCCATGTGTTAAAAGCTCCACCCAAAGCTTGGAATGCAGTACCAAACAATCCTGCCCTTCACTTCTGGTCCACTGGGAGATCATCCTCAGAATGATCTTAGTGACAGACTAGACCACTTTTTTCACTCTGTCATTTTGCCCTAAATCCACCTCCTCTTAACACATCACTGCTCTCTCTCCCTTCTCTAGAGGCCCATTGCCTCTTGCAGTAGTCTTCCTTTCTAGCTAGGTTCTGGCTGTTTCTTTTGCTCCTTAACTCTCCTTACCCCCCCTCTATCCTCTATCTATCAGGCTCTGAGCTGCAGATCTGGAGACCTGGGTTTGAATCCCACAGCCGCTTGGTGCATACTGTGTGACCCTGAGTAAGTCACTTAACCTCCTTGTGCTCCCAGGTTGCATCTGCAAACAAGCTTCGGCTTAGTGTGCTACTCCTGGTTAAACAATGTTCCCTTTCCCTTTTCCTATCCCACACTACTGCTCCCTCCACTCTGTTGACATTTATTCCTTCCATATCCCTTGCTGCAACTCTTAGAACTGGCCAGTCTGCCTTCTCTATCTACCTTCCTATCCTGTGCAATAAGTTCCCCTACCTACCCGACTCTCTCTCTCATTACACTCACTCAAACTGCTCCTGCTGGCACACTTCTCAATGCACTAGCAGTCAGCCATATTCTGGCACACTCGGTTCACTGCACCCTGTTACTGCTACTCCTTACTGACATAACACAGATTACTTTGTCAGTTTTTGTAAACTGCATTTCTTTTATACTGTAACTCAAATTTGTATTTATGTTTTGCTATTGTACATGCACCTTGCTTTTTGACATTTTATTGTTTCTGTATTTTCCCCCTTGTAACATTTTCCCCAGGTAGCCCTCTGAAACACTCTCCATGCTTTCCTGGACAACCAATTTAAATAATTAAATAAACCAAACTGGATTCTGTGATCTAAATATCTGCTACATTATACTGCTCACCTGCACTCAATAGTCTAACGGTGTACTAGAATTCACAATGTATAGGTACATTGGCTCAGAATTTAGTAATTTCATCTTGTGAAGCTGGCGGATGCAGCCACAAAGCCCACTTGATGAAACTACCACCCTGCTCTTTGCAGGCATTCAAGCATTATCCTCAATAGATTGTGCAATATGAAAGTTTGTATATAAAAGTCTAACAGGCACTAGTTATCTGTACCTCAATAAGCCAGGGTTTTAGCTTATCATCGATTATGATATCATAGCCATAGCACTCAAAGCAATGCTTGTCGTTGTTCATTACAGGCTGTAGAAAAGAAAAGAAGAAATTAAAAAATCAATGTATTGTATACCTTCATAAAATACAAGCTAACTCAGAAAGGAAAAAAGCTATGCTTAATATGTCCCTTTTGGACAGACTGATTTAGGACACTTCACATGGGCTTACTACTGTAATACCACAGACTTCTGAATTAACTGCACCAAATGTCCAACAATTTTTCCTTTAAATTCACCATTAAGCATAGAGGAACTAAACTGACAAAAGTATACAGAAACATTTTCAATACTTTGTCCAGTCAGCACTCCGTGTTTAGTTCTGTAGTTGGGATGGGGGAAGGGGTGCGCACATGGCGTAGTTTAAATCCTGGTGGACAGTTTGGGGAGTCATCTGCTCAAGCTAGACTCTGCAAGTGTGGCTGAAGATGAATTCACGTAAAAAGAACGTTAACGTGTGATTTTGTTTTTCCATTATTCCCCCTAGCTCCCACCCTCAATCCCATGACTGTGTCCTTCCATGGACCTTCTTACCTCCACTACACGGCTGCCCCTTTCTGCTTCCTCTTAGAGCAGTGGCAGCCCTGGAAGGGAGATCAGTATCCAGCTGGCAGTTGGAAAGGCAGTTTGACAGTGGGGCCCTTGTGCCTGCCATCAGCAGAAGGGGCTGAATGTAGAGACATGGCCTATGTCAATGTGCCAACATACGTCTGGGAGGAGCTTGGGAAAGAGAAGGTCTGCTACACATGACTCCCTTCCCCAAAGTCATAAGGGGGCAGTTATGTATCAGCAGATGCCTCAAACCCACCCTGAAGGCATCACTAAACCCCGGAGGACAGCACTCAACCAGTTCCAGCCCCAACAGGGATCCTGGGATTAGGGACAGAAACAAGGTCCTGAGCATGATGAGAGAATGTGCACAGCACTTAGTTATCAAGCAACCCCCATAAACCACCCTAAAAAATGATAACCATCGTGTACAAACTACATAAACATTTCATGCTGATCTTACAACATTCAATAAGTGCAGAATTTGGCTGAACTCCAGTTTCAGGACCTTGCAGGTTAAAGTCATTCCTCACCTAATACAATCGCCTGTGCTGTACCAGCACTTGTTTTTAAAGCTCTGATATGAATCCTGGAACATTTTTGTGTTTAATTTAGAGCCCTTATCTCAAAAGATTGAAAGCTTCAGATAAGCGCTATAGTCCTTCAGGTCTGCCAAGGTTTAAAGACTGCCGCTTGCCTGTTAAAGCAACGAGCATATCCCTGCCCTTCTTTTCTCATGTGCTTTTTTCAATCTTTTATTTTTCCTCCTCCCTGACATCTTACCAGGGATATACCATGCAATCAGAGATATGCCCTGTTCAGGCACTATGAGCTGTCACTGAGACGGCAGGGAGTGTTTTCTCCCCAGTTTTCGCCCGATTCCACCCTCCATCCCTGTGATGTGAGTGGTGCCTCCATCTGCCTCGACATCACAGCATCCCTACGGCAAGAAGCAAGATCACTGACCAGCCACAGGGTTCACTGTGGTGCTGATGCCAGATCTCGCTGTCACTTCTCCCCCATTGAAGCGTACTGCCAATCAGCAGCTACCTTAGTCTGGCCTGCCTCCTGACATGGCGATCCAGCTTCGCTCCCAAACCCAGGTTGCCTGTTCAGCAGTGCAACGTGCTGCTGCTGGGCCACTTGGTGACCCTTGGGTCCTTTCACTGAAGGCAAAGCAGCCTAGTGGTTAGGGCTCAAAGTTGTGAATCTGGCAACCCAGGTTCAAGCTCCATCAGCACTACTCACTGTATGACCTTGAGCAAGTCACAGAACCACCCTCTGCTTACCCTCCCCACTCCCACCCCTGGGCGTAGTCTCCCTGACCTTCCCTTAACCTTCTCCAGATTAAGTCCTCCCTGTTTGCTTCTAATGGCTGCTGCATATGTTCATGACTTGTGGAGCCCAGAGATAGAGTGTGCATGACAAGTAATACCCGATTCCTTTCCTCTGTCACCCACAGGATAAGACAATGCACTCACTAGTACTGCAGCAGAAAAGAATCGCTGTCTCCTGGTGACACTGTTTGCCTGTCACCAAATGGAAGTCAGGTAGCAGTACAGTGAGAATGCACACACTCAGGGGAGGGCCCACACTCGGACACCAATAGCACGTGTGCGTGCCTCCACACACGCACATGCATCACAGCACACTGGCAGCCCTTCCGGTGAAAACCTGGAGGAAAAAGCCCTAGTCAGCAGGATGACACCAGCATCCACACAGCATGCAGCATGGCTGTGCAAGCGGTGGGGTAAGTCCTGCAGAAGCTGGCTCATAGGGCTGGAGGGTGTCAGCAGATGGGGCAGGCTGGGTACAAAAGGAACAAGTACAGAAATACAAAACAATAGGTGGTAGCTAAGGATTTTGATTGGGCAGCGGTGCTTCAGATAGTGAATAATCTGATTCTGCAGAGGCACATGATAGTGCTTATCTGAACTCGTCAGTCCGGTTCAGTTACTACTTACGCAAGCCTGGGTGAGTCATTCATTTCTGTATCACACTCAGAGGTTGCTTCTACTTACTGCAACAGCCTTGAGCGACTGTACGATTATCCAGTGAATCTCATCAAAGAGCTTGCTGGTAACCTCTTTGCCACGTATGCTCTCAAGGTAGAGGCGCAAGTTGCTCACTGTCCATTTTCCTCCGTGGACTGGATTGTAGTCATCCTAAAACACCAAACAAAACAGTTTAATTCCCCCAAGAAGGCACAGATGTTTCTGTGCTGTTATGTACTAAGAAAACAGATCATGTGTTCTCAAGAACGCATCTCTATAGCTTGTTGGCACAACAGCAGCACTGTCACTCGCTTTACTAGCGACGCAGTTTCAGGAACAGACCTGAGTCGCTAAGGGGATGGACAGGGAGAGAGGATCAAGCATCCTGAGGACAGCTTTCCTGCCTCGGGAAGGGGGGATCCTGTGTCCCATTGTTTTCATAGAAACACAGAAGTTGACGGCAGATAAGGACCGCAAGGCCCATCCAGTCTGCCTATTTCTTTTTCTACCTTATAAATGTGCCATAGGCCTTTGCTCTGTCAATGGCCTATCTAGTCATACTCATCTGTATTGCTCCCTTATGCCTATCCCATGCCTGTCTGAAGCCCTGCACTGTATTCATATCCACCACTTCCTGAGGTAGGCCGTTCCATGCATCCACCACCCTTTCTGTGAAAAAGAACTTCCTCACATTACCCCTTAATCGGCCTCCCTCTAATCTCATGCTGTTTCCTCTTGTCCTGCAATTTTTCTTATATTGAAACATGTTAGACTCTTTCACTTTGTTAATGCCCTTAAGGTGTTTGAATGTTTCGATCATATCACCTCTCTCCCTCCTTTGCTCTAGGGTAAACATATTGAGCTCCGTTAATCTGTGCTCATGTGTTTTCTGATAAAGTCCCTGCACCATTTTGGTTGCCCTTCTCTGGACTGTGTCCATTTTGTTAATACCACCGATTCAGAACCTCCACCAGTCTTTTAGTTCTTATCCTGACAAGGGCTTTGAGAAGGCACTTTATTATGTTCTATTCCAGATGAAGTAGAAGATGGCCTGGGGGAGACGGAAGGGGATTTCCAAAGGGAAAAGAGGGTATTATGCTTTGCTTATTTTTCTGCATAGTAAATTTTATATTATGAATTAAATATGAACATATGACATAAGTAACAGGCAGTTCAGGTTTAGTTTATTGTTCTGCAACTTGTGTACAGCAAATAAAGTAATATGGATTTCAAATTGGACTGCTTGTGTTTTATTACTTTTTTTCTTCCTTTCACAAGTCTGCCGCAGGACTCACAGTGGGCACTGGCGGCGGCACTCCTGGCAGATCAGGTCACCCCTGCACTCTTTCACCTGCACAATCTCCTCTCTCCCAACAGCCCACATACAGTAACTTAGGCTCCTGTTCCTTTATTTTCTGCAATCTTTTTGGTTTTTAAACAGCTTTTCTATTTTGTGTCTTTCACAAGCCAGCTGGCCACAGGACACTGGGCAGGTCACCCCTTTACTCCTTTCCATGAATCCACACAATTAGCTCCCTCCCAACAGCCACACACACACACACACACACACACACACACACACACAGGTTCCCTTTATTCTGTTTTCTTTTAAAGTTTTTTTTTTTTTATTAGCTTTCTAAATTTTTTTATGTGCGTTTCCCAAGCCAGCCGGCCACAGGACACTGGGCAGGTCACCCCTTCACAAAGATCATGGTCGTCCTCCAGAAAAATTTTCTTTCCGCAGTCGCAGCAACGGAAAAGAGAGGACGAATTGATGGTTCTAGACATACAAAGTGGAGAAAATAATGAAATATAAAGTTTTGGTGGTCGACTGAACGATAAGACTTCCAAAGGAGATGATGCAGTGAAGTCGACGGCGGGAAAGAACTAAGGAGGAAGCAGGGCCGCCTACACCTATTATAGGGATGATGACATTGGCAAGTGATGTTGGCTTGGGCGGCCCTAATAGACTACTACAGAAAAAGGCTTCCGTGGGATCCTAGTGCCTGATGGCTAAATTCCATAGGTGTAACCTGATGAAAGAGATATCCCCGATGAAGAGCTATGGATTTCCCTCACCCCTTCCTCTCTATGAGCTACAGTCCCAAAATGCCAGCACTCTTAGTCAAACAGGCAAAGATACACAGGAGTTCCACTGAATAAGTGCAAATATCAAAATTTATTTAAACTGTGCAGAACTAGCCGGCCCGGTGGTGCTGACGGTTGAGGCGCTGGATGCCACACCCTGCGCTACACCGGCGATCCGTGTTCGGAGTGGGCATGGACCGCTGAGGCGGCCGGGAGGAGGAGGATTGAGCATCCCAGGAACAGCTCTCCTCCTCCTCTGGGGAGGGTGGGTGGATACGTCCGCCGAAGTGGCAGCTCCTGGCGGTGGCTGCGGGCTGTGCAGCTTCGGGGACAATACAGAGGGACGGTGCTGGCGGCATCTGACGTGCAACGTATGGAAGCATGCGTTGCAGTGTCATTGACACCACTGCACACCAGCTCCGGAGGAGGGGGGTGGCTACCTATATAGAAAAAATCTCTCAGCAGCATGACAGCTGCCCCAACTGTGCCGCCACGGACACACCCAAGTCAGCTCCCTCCTGGGCCCGCCCTCCAGGTCTCCGCAGTGGTGAGGTAAGTACCCACCGCGATGCAGCCTGGGAAGGGCTGCAGTGGAAAGTTAAGCTCTGGCCACGACTGGGGCAGCGGCCGTGAAGGATGGCTGGAAGGGGGAAACCAAAGGCACAACCCCACAGCCGAGGAAATAAAGAAAATAAGTAAAAAAAATAAATAAATAAAACTGTGCAGAACTCAAGCTGTAGCCAAAGCCCAGCATTTCGGCTTACATAAAAACAGGATGTGACGGCAGATGGGAACCATATGATCCATCTAGTATGCCTGGTTATTTGCACCCCCCACCTAATTTGTTACTTCCTTTAGATTCCCACGCTGCCTGTCCCACGTCAGCTTAAATTCCCTGACTGCCTTTGCCTCCACCACCTCTGGGGGAAGACTGTTCCGTGGTTCAACCACCCTCTCCGTGAAGAACTTTCTTCCCTTCAGTCGCATGTCATGCCCTCTAGTTTGGGTACTGTTTTTTTCCTTAAAGAGGTTCTGTGCTTGTACCCTGTTTAAATCCTTCAAGTATTTGAAGGTCTCTATCATGTCCCCTATATTTATCTTTTGTTCCAGGGAATATAAGTTGAGTTGCTGTAGTCTAGCTTCATACAGCTTGCTGTGCACACCCTGCACCATCTTTGTTGCCCTCCTCTGTTCAGTCTCTAAACAGTCTATGTCTCTCCTGAGGTGCGGTCTCTAGAACTGGACGCTGTACTACTCCAGGTGAGAACTCACCAGTGACCTGTATAGTGGCATCATCACTTCCTGGTTTTTTTTGTTTGTTTTTTTTTGTTGAATTTCTTTCACTCTGGCAATGGCCAGAGAAACCTTTTCTCAGGCATCCTAATCCTTACCCTACCAGCCTGAGGATCCCAGAGCTAGACCTCCTCTTTCCTCCACTCCCTACTGCCAGCACCTCCAGTTTAACCCATCCAGGGTGGGTGGCCCTTCTCCTCATGGGTGCTCTTCTAAGGCAGTCTCTGGCTGCAGCTGAGGGCTTGGCAGGAGGAAGTGGAAGGCCAGTCTGGGTAAGCCCTGGCAGAGGGCATGGGGGACAGGTGCCGTCGCCTGTTCCTTGGGCGGGATTTTTCTCTTTCGGGCCCCCAGATGGGCACATCTGACAACGGGCGCACAGCAACCCTGCCAAAGTCAGCCACACTTTGTGGTGTGCAGCCTGCGCATTGCGGCACTCCCGATCTCCACTGGAGCTGCTGTTGCGCCAGGCTATCCCTCACCCACCCACCGGAGAGAGAGCCGCCCGATTGCGCACAATCATCTACCATCCCTGCTGACCTCGGCTCCCGAGCTCGCTTCCTGAACTACAGTCGCCATGCACGAAAGCGCGCCCATGCCTTAGCTCCTCGACACCACCGGCAGCTACTTCCTGTTTTTGACATGTGATGCTCCTCCCTATGTATCCAGGATGCGCTACCCTTTGGTGCTGCCTTTTGCATTGCTTACCTACTTTCAAGTCTTCAGAGCTGTACCCCTTCCAGAAAGTAGTTCTCGCTGGGCTTTCTTCCTAGGTGCATAACCTTACACTTCTTGACGATGAATTTCAACTGCCAGTTTCTCAACCATTCTTATAGCTTTTTTAGGTCAGACTTCATCTTTAGAGCCCCCTCAAGTGTGTCCACCTTATTGCAGAGTTTTGTATAATCTGCGAATACGCACACTTTCCCATCTAGCCCTTCGGCGATGTCGTTAATAAATATATTGAAGAGGACTGGTCCCAGAACTGAGCCCCGCAGAACTCCACTAGTTACCTTGCCCTCCCTTGACCATGTACCATTTACCAGTACCCTATGTGTTCTCCTGTTGAGGTAACTTTCGATCCAGTTTACTACCTTTAGCCCCATGCCTGTGTGCTCTAGTTTGTTGATGAGCCTCCTGTGTGGAACAGAGTCAAATGCTTTGCTGAAGTCTAGGAAAACCACGTCCATTGCACCCCCCCGGTCTACTGCTTTAGTAACCTAGTCGAAAAACTCAATTAGGTTAGTCTGGCAGGACCTCCCTACCGAGAAGCCATGCTGCTTTGGGTCTAGCTGTCTGCTTGCTTCTAAAAATGACACTATCTTCTCCTTTAGTAGGGATTCCAGTAGCTTTCCTACCACTGAGGTACGGCTGATTAGGTAGTTGTTTCCTGCCTCTTCCCTACTCCCACTCTTGTGGAGAAGCACCACTGTAGCCCTCCTTCAGTCCTCCAGGATCATCCAACCATTCAATGATTTGCTGAAGAGTTCCGACAGTGATGTGGAGAGTTCCTCCCCGTGTTCCCCCAATATTCTTGTGTGTATTTCATCCGGACCCATAGCTTTATCTACCTTCAATTTTTTGAGTTTCTCCAGGACTCATTTCTGTGAAGGGACTAATGTCTGCTCCTGTAATATGGTGTTTGTTTCTGCATAGCGTTGGTCCATTGCCGTTTTCTTCCTGTGTGAAAACTGAGCAGAAGTATTCATTTAGAACCTCTGCTTTAGCCCAGTCCCCCTCTGCATGCTGACCCTCCTGTTTTGCTATTCTGACAATTCCTCCCTTGCTATTCTGACAATTCCTCCCTTGCTCTTCCTTTGCTATCTTTTCCTCAGTCTGAGCCTTTGCAATCCTAATCGCCTTCCCGGCTTCTCTTATCTCTTTTTTGTATACCTCCTTACCATCGTCCCTTTTTGTCTTGTGTACCTCCTGAAGGCTCTTTTTTTCTCTTTTATTTTGGGTGCTACCTCTATTGTAAACCAGAGTGGAGCTCTGCTCCTCTTGGTTTTGCTAACTTGCTTGGTGCACTGTGATGTGGCTATGGTTATTGCTTCCTTCGGTTTGATCCAGCATTGCTCAACCCTCCCCCAGACTATTTTTTAGACAGCTTTTCATTTCAGGGAAATTAGCTTTCCTGAAGTCCAGGACCTTCAGTTTGGGGTGACTGGAGTCCTTGGTCACGTGCACTATAAACCACGCAGTCCTACAGTCACTAGATCCCAGTTGGACTCCTACTTCCAAGTTTGAGATCCTGTTACCATTTGAAAACATGAGGTCCAGGATCTCTTCCTCTCTGGTGGGTGTTTCCACCAGTTGACTTAGGCCTGCCCTCCCTTAGTGCCACTAGGAATTCCCTGCTCCTTTCTGTTGCTGCTGTGTAGGAGCTCCAATCCACATCTGGTAGACTGATGTCTCCGACCAGTAACACCGCCCCTTGTCAGCCATCTTTTGGAAGGTTTTCAGAAGCTCCCTGTCTTTTTCGATCTCCTGAGTTGGGGGTGTGTAGATCATGCCCACCCGGATAGGGGCCTTGCTCCTGGTTCTGACAGTAATCCACAGGGCCCTGGATTTCGACAGCCCTGGTGTCTTCTTTTACACAGATTGCAACCCCCCTCCGCCCTTCCGTTGTCTTTTGAACAGCTTATTATCTGGGAGATAGCTACATCCCAGTCGTGGTTCTCACTGAACCATGTTTTCATTACCAGTTCAGGTCTGCTTCTGCCATTGTGGCAGTAAGGTCTGCGATTTTATTTGCCAGGCTGTGGGCAATGATACACACTGCCCTCCACCCTTGTTTTCCTGTGCTGTTTGTGAGGTTACCATTTCCCATCTATGTACCCCATTCTTTGAGAGGTCTATTTTGGGCAGTGTGTTTCTTACCCTGTATGGTATATTTATTTGTTTTTCTTGTTGTTGAGCAGCTAGCTGACAGGGGAGTGGCGACTGTTTACTCGTGAGACGTGACCGGTGCCATCGCCCTCTCCCCATCCACTAGTTTAAACGATCCGCAAAAACATTGAACTTCTGGCCTAGCACTTTAACCCCTTCCTTTGTTAGGTGAAGGCTATCGAATTTAAAGAACTCCCTATCCCAGAGTTCAGGGGATGTGGCAAGAACAGCAGGTAACATCATAGTATGAATAGCCCCAGGTGTAGTGAGATCATAGTTCAGGTGTAGAAAACAGTAATTACAAAAGCAAACAATATGCAATACTAAAAGAGTAATCTTTTCATGTCATTACCTAGCACAGGAAAAAAAAAATCAGTCCTTATGTTACATTACATTATATCCTGAATATGTGATCCTGCAGCTAACATTTAAATTTTAAAGAACAAATGAAAAAATAGTCGGAAAATTTGCCACATGATCACCCATTCGACATTTGCCTAAGAGTGCTGGCATTTTTTGGGACTGTACTTGTGTTTGGGGCTGTTTCCAGCACCTGCCCTGCACCGTGAGTTTGCGGCAACAACCCTTTGGAAACTCTCTATGAGCTACCCTACCTGGTCCTCATCCCACCTACTGTGCCTCAGTGAGATTTTAAGAGTCAGCCTGATAGCCCTCCATGATATGCTGTGGCTTCAACTAAGTTTCTGTTCAAGGTCGATATCCATGGCCCAGCTGAACAGATGCATTGTGTTTTTTACTGACAGTAGCTTAAAATGAGGGTTACTCACCGTAACCGTAGTTCTAGGAGAGGTATATGCTGCACATCCACACTTTGGCAGTCTTCCTTTCCCTATAAGTTCTGCTGGAATGTCTTCAAGCTAAGCTCCTCCCACCCACCCGGGTGATATCCTCCTCGGTTCTGCCCTGTGATATCAGATCTTGCATGCCGGAAGCAGAGATTCATGTGCCACGTGCCAGGGGAGGGTCATGTGGATGTGCACCATACACAACTCCTAGAACTACGGTTACAGGTGAGAAAACATCATTTCTAGGGACGTGAATATGGTGCACTATCCACACTTTGGCAGACTCCTAGCAGTTCTCCAGGAGGAGGGGGAAAAGTGCACATCCCTACTGAGGAAAAAGGGAGCAGAGAACTGAGGCCCCAAAACCAACATCCTGGCATGACTCAAGGTCAATGCAGTGGTGAAAGATGAGGGTGTAAGCGGACTTCAACAGACCTGCCCTGCAGATCTCCTAGACAGGGATGTCTCTGGAAGCAGCCATCAAGGCAGCGGTATGGCTGGTGGAAACAGCCCATATCCCCACGGAAGGCTCCCTACCAGCCAGCCTAAAGCAGAGGATGATGCAGGATACAAAACACCAGTATATCATCTGCACATCATCTGCCGAGCTGCCAGTCTGCCAGGTGTGGCTTCAGCGTAAGAGACAAAAGAGCTGGTGAACCTTTCTCTGAACTCCAGCCATGTGCTCCGTGCAAAAAGCGAGCACTTGCCACAGGATCAACTCATGGAGTCTAAGCTCGGCCTCTTGACGGTGAAGCACACTGACAGAAAGATTACCTAGAGAAGATAACTCCAAAACAACCCTCAGAAGGAACTTTGGGTGGGGCAGACGGTAACTTTGTCCTCGTGGAAAACCAGGCATGGAGACTCCACATAGAGCATCTGGAGCTCATTAATCCCTCTGGCAGAGAAAGCAGCCACCAAGAAGGTGGTCTTCCATGACAGGTGTAACATCTCACACCTGTGTACTGGTTCGAATGGCCTGCCCATGAGCACTACCACTACTAGCAACTAGTCCCAAGGTGGTGGTGGGCTCACGCACCAGCAGGGACAGGTGGACTGGGCCCTTGAGGAAGCACCCGACTTTCTTTGCCTGGGCCACTGTCAGCATACCAACCTGCGCCCAGTATGCAGAGATGGTTGTCAGGAGCACCTTGAGGATTGTTGCCTGACAGAGAGGGACCACAAGTAGTCCAGGATGCTAGCCAGGGGCAGGACAGGGTGTCTATCTCCCTGTACTGGCACCAAATGGAAAAACGCTTCCACAGGAAGGCATATGGCTGGCAAGTCAATTCCTTCTGCGAGGCCTCTACATCCTGAGGGACCTCAAAGGAGAAACCCAAAGCCTGGCACTCTAGTCACTCAAGAACCAGGCTAACAGGTGCAGGGACTGAAGATCCTGCAATACCATTCCACAATGGCAAAAGAGTAGATACAGGTGCAGATGCAAGTGCCACGGAGGGCTGCTGCAAAGGCTGAGGAGATCTGGGCACCAGAACTTCCGTAGCCAGTTTTGGGCCACCAGGATCATCCACACCTTGTCCAGCCGCACCTTGACCAACACCTTGTGGAGAAGGGGGAAGAAAGGAAAGGCAGACAGGAGGCCTAGGGTCCAAGGCCTCACAAAGGCATCCCCTAGTAGTGTTCAGCACTACAGGGCGGGGGCTGGCACAGAACAGCCTCAGCTGTATTTTCTCACAGAAGGCAAACAGGAAGACCAGGGGAATGCCACACTGGGAGAACAGGAGATGCACCATCTCCTAGTGTACAGACCACTCATGAGACATCTCACCTACTCGGCTGAGGGTATCTGCTAGCTGGTGGAAGACACCGGTCACCTGGTGATTGGCATCCAGGCTGTGCATGAGGGTCCAGGTGTGGAGGACCCCTGCCAACTGAACTGGAGGGAAAGCAGTCCACCTTGCCTGAGGAAGCAGAACAGGGTCATGGTGCTGTCCACCTGGACCTGCTAATGACTGAACCCCAAACATACAGTGCGAAAGCCGTCAGAGGCAGACACATGGCATGGAGCTCCAGTAGGTGGATGTGGTGATGGGACTCCTGGAGGGTCCACAGCCCATTGGCTGAGGAACCCCAGTGGTACTCCCCATCCCACCAGAGATGCGGCGGTCATCAGAGTGACCATCGGCCCTTGGTGGGCGAACGGGACTCCTCCCTGCAGGTGTTCCGTGATAAGCCACCACTGGATGGCATCCCACACTATCTGCATTATTGTGACTGGCCAGGTGACCGAGGCACACAGACCACTGGTAAGCCAGCCCCCACTGCAGAGGGCACATCCGCCAGTGGGCCCACCTGACCACGCTAGTGCAGGATGCCATGCCCCCAGCAGCCGCAGAAAATCCTGGGCACAACGCAAGTGCCCAACCTGAAAAGATCAGGAAAAGGAGGTAAGACCCATTTCCCAGACCTCTGGGAGTTGGGCAAT
Source organism: Neoceratodus forsteri (assembly GCA_016271365.2). Classification (NCBI taxonomy): domain Eukaryota; kingdom Metazoa; phylum Chordata; order Ceratodontiformes; family Ceratodontidae; genus Neoceratodus; species Neoceratodus forsteri. Next base: position 1,631,804,025 of record CM028131.1, on the reverse strand, counting down.
GACTCATGGGAGTCTAGCTCAGTCCGGAAGAAGTGGGTGACTTCGAGGGCTGGAATTCTGACTTGGCCAGGTGGACCAGAAGTCACAAGGACAAGCCAGAACCCTGGACCAATCCATGGCCTCCTGAGAGGAATCAGCGATCAGCCAGTAGTCCAGGTACAGTTATACCTAGATCCCTCTATGCCACTGGAATGCTGTTATCACTGCCAGGCACTCGGCAAAGATTCTGGGGGCCAAGGAGCGGCTGAAGGGCATCATCTGGAACTCAAAAGTGCTCCCCATCTGTGCAGAACTGAAGGAACCACCAGTGGACAGAAGAACAGGGACAGGGAAGAAGGCGTCCCATGGGAGCCAAAAGATGTTTGGAAATTAAGCCCTGATCGGCCAGGGTGCCTGGGATACGACTACCATGTTGAACAGAAGGAGCTGCACAATGTCCTCCCAGGGGACGGATAACAGATCCAGAGACACCATGGCTTTCCGTGGTGCATGGCTTGGTAAGGCAGGACAGCCTTGAAGTCCAGAAGCAGACCACAGCCCATCACATCGAGCACCCAGGTGGCTGATGTTGAGGACAGATCAGACATGCCTAAGCTGGTGAAGCCTATCCCACTGTGGGAACCCAAGGCTGAGGCAGGACGGGGAAGGAGGCACCCCGTGACCCATTGCTGAGCAGGCTGGGCAAGGCCCAGACACTGGTTGTCGGAAGAGTGTCGCCACCTTGACCCTCGGGCTTCTAGGAGGCTAGAAGCGGCTGGCTTAGACACAGGGCGCCAGACCTGGGACTGTCCAGAGAGGGGCTGCATCAGCCAGCAGCTGGGTCTGTGGGGCTGTGCATGCCTGAAAGGCTATTTCCAGCCTGTGGGTTTCATCTGAGAGGATGAAACAGAGGTCAAGGTGGTCTAGGACAGTGTCCTGCCAACAAGAGGACCAGCCAATCAGACCGGGACCCAGGAGGGAACCTCCTCCAACTGATGTGGGGAAGCCACTGGAAGGGTGGAGATCACCAACCAAGCTCCACATCACCCGAAGCCACAGCGGCCAAGGACTGGGTGCTGGGGTCACCGACATCCAAGGCCGGTTGGTGCTGGAGCTCAGCAACCAAACAGACCTGGACTCAGACTAGCTAGACTGCCAACTGCAGATCCACCGGGAGGCGGGGAAGACCCACCCAAGAGACTCATAAGGCATGGGTAAGAGGGCCATCAGGAATGGTGAAACAAGCCTGCTGGAGATCGAGAGAGAGGGTGGCATATACCAGGGATGCCGCCCAGTCACACCGCTCCATGTTAGGGGTGGGACAACACCCCTCCAGAGCCTGGCTGGGAAAGCCGGGGTAGGGACCTGAAGGGCACCACCTAGTTGTGGGATCTATAGTCCAAGGGCATTGGCAAGAGGCTGGTCACCACCAAAGCTCCCGAGCGGGACAGAAAATGGCTTTTGCCACTGAGAAAACTGCCCCAGGGGATAGGGCCCCATTGAGGGTGACCAACTTGGGTGACTTGTTGGTGGATGTCCAATCAAGCCCAGAGTCTGAGAGGAAAGCATGGAGGAGGACTCAGAAGTCAGAGACTCCTCCAACATCGCCCACGACCCAGGCACCACAAAGATCAGTCATGGCTTGACTGGTCCTGACAGACAGCTGGCCGGGGAGACCGGAAGCGGTCGACAGCCTGGGATGGAGCCCAAGCAAGGGCTGTGGCGGGGAGAAGCGGTTGTCCCCTGGACGGAGGGAGAAGTCAGTGTCGACATGGCTGTAGCAAACCAGAACAGTTGCTGTGGCACCAACCCAGGGGGAGTGCCGTGCTCTATGAAGCAGCACACTGTGGACGGGGAGCCACTGGGCCACATCAGTGTCTCCTAATGACTCCGCAAGCCATGAAGGAGACTACTTTCACCCGAAGAGGAGGAGCGTAGATGGTGCTTTAGAGTGGATGGCCATGAGTGGGAACACCAAGATATCCGAGATCTCAAACCTGAATGGGATCAAGCCCTCAACCGTGGTCCCAGCCAAAGATGATAGGGTCATCGGGGAGGAGACCTGGGGAAAGGAACCATGTACGCAGCATGGACTGGAGTCTGTGGAACCCCACAGAGGTCAAACTCCCGAAGGAAGATAGCCAGGATGGTTGGTGTAACTGGCCCTACAGAACGAGGGCCGAGAGAACCAGAGTCTGAAAAGGCGAGTCCACCTCAATCTCAGATGATGGGCCAACCAGGCAAAGAAAACTCTCAGCCAGTCTGTCGGCCTGCACCTCAGCCGGCAAGCCCGACAGGACAGATACCTGGGAGCCAGCAGCCAGAGCAGGAGCTCCAGGAGGGTCAGCTGAAGCTGACAGCCATCGAGCCAGGTGCAGAATCGTGAGGGTGGGAGGAGCTAGCTCACTCCCGGTCCCACAACCTGCAAATGGGGCCTCATATAAGACAAGAACCTGGACAAGAGGGACCCTTGGGAAGAACCCTCCCTGGGAGTTGGAAAGGACAGACATAAGTTCCAAGAAGCTCTGGCAAACAAAGATCCCAATACCCCCAGGAGCAAGGCGGGGACCAAAGTGACGCCCGACGAGACCTGAGCTGCCATCTCTTTGAGTACGATAAGATGCGACTCATAGCCTGCTGCCAAAGACGCGGTCTTGCGGGCATCCAAGGACCGGCCCAATGGGTCTCATAGAACTGGGTGGTCCAAAAATAGGTGGGAGAAACAGTCCTCTAATGGCAAAGGCCGCAGAGTCAGGTACAGGCTGAAAGCCTCTGGAACATGCAGAGCCCCTAGGCAAGAAACGCTCGAAGTGTGAGGGTAAAGGCGCAACATGAACCAGAAACAAGTGGCACACCGCTTAACCTGGGACTGGGAATCTGGCTGTCATGCTCCATTTGGTAATCAAAGCAACAAGAAGGGCACCTGAAGACAGACAAGTAAAATGGGCCTACACCGTAGGCCTACACCGTATGAAGCAGCTCTGAGGAAGGAGACCTGAGACTTCCGGTGGAAGGGAAGATCTGATGTCACAGGGCGGAGCCGAGGAAGAAAAGTACAGTTACATAAAAACTTACTGTAACTGTAGATCCTTGAGAGAGGCTCTTGCAGTAGGTAATCACCTTGAGGACCGCGCCCCCTGGTGTCAGGACCACATGGAAAATTTAGCTAGCAGTGTCTGAAGCAGGACCACCCACTCAACATCACGTGACTGACGTCAGCATGACACTATATAGTGGGCGGTCCCCACGCCTGCCTTCCAGTTCTCCCAACGGAGACCTCTAAGAAGGAGCGACAGGAGAACTGAAAAAGAGGCTCCTGGAGCCCAAAATGAGCTCACAGAGAAAGAGCAGCAAAGAGACTTGTGGGAAGGAGGGAGGGAAAAAGGTTACCTACTGCAAAAGCCTCTCTCGAAGATCTATTGTTATGGAAAGTTCTTGCGTAACTGTACTATCTTACTTTGAGAGGGCTCTTGCAGTAGGTAATCACCTTGAGGACTGAGTCCCAAGCAGTGTGAATCAGAAGGAACTGAAACATAGGAGGCAGGAATGGTCTGCAGAAAAGCAGAGAGTTTAGGACAGGAGGCTTTGGAGGACAGCTAAACCAAAGCCAGCCCTGTGCTTAGAGGCAATGTCCAGATTGTAATGCTTGGTGAAAGTGTGGACGGAGCTCCAAGTGGCTGCCGCACAAATGTCAGTGGCTGACACATTCCGGAAGCAAGCAGCAGAATCAGCTATGCTTCTGGTAGAATGTCCCTTAACCTCCCCCGGGAGGGTTTTATCACACTTCTGGTAACAAAAAAATACAGGTTTCTCACCTGTAACAGGAGTTCTAGGAATGGTATATGTTGTTCATCCACACTGTCTGGCAGGTATCCTTGCCGCTTTAAATCTTGCCGGAAGGTCTTCAAGCTGGCTCTTCCCACCCATCCGGGTGGTAAAACTCTCGGCTCCGCCCCATGACGCCATATCTGGCCCGCTGGAAGCTCAGGTTGTGTGTCGAAGCGGGAAGGGTCGGGTGGGTCTGTGGATGAATAATATATACCATTCCTAGAACTCCTGTTACAGGTGAGTAACCTATTTCTAGGGACATGGATATGTTGTTCATCCACACTGTCTGGCAGACTCCTAGCAGTTCTCCGGGAGGAGGGAGGCAAGGCGACACCCCCTACTTAGGGAATAGAGACTGAGAACCGAGGCCCCAAACCAGCATCGCGTGACTCAAGGTCGAGTGTGGTAATGGTGATGAAGGTGTGTGCTGACTTCCAGGTAGCAGCTCTGCAGATATCCTGGATAGGGACGTCCCTGGAAGCAGCCACCGATGCAGCAGTATGGCAGGTAGAATGAGCTCTTATCCTCTGGGAGGCTCCATGTCCGCCAACTTATAGCAGAGATCTATGCAGGGTGACCCACCTGCTTATCGTCCACTTGGCTGCAGGTCTGCCAGGTGCGGCTTCAGCGTAGGTGACAAACAGCTGGCGAACCTCTCCCCGAATTTCAGCCGTGCGCTCCTTATAATAAGTGAGTGCCCTTCTAGGGTCCAAAGTATGGAGCCTGTATTCAGCCTCTGAGGTGTGACTGGGGTAAAACACCGGCAGAGTCAACACCTGGTTAAGGTGAAACACTGACACCACCTTCGGAAGGAATTTCGGGTTGGGGCTCAGGACAACCTTGTCCCTGTGGAAGACCAGGTAAGGAGACTCGATGCAGAGCACCTGGAGTTCTCCAATCCTTCTGGCTGACGTGATAGCCACCAAGAAGGCGGTCTTCCACGACAGGTGAGAGAGTTCACACCTGTGCATTGGTTCGAATGGCTTGCCCATGAGCTTTGCCAGTACCAGCAGTAAATCCGACCGAGGTGGAGGTTCTCGCACCGGAGGGGAAATGTGATCAAGGCCTTTGAAAAAGTGCCAGACCACCTTCTCCTGCGCCACCGACTGCTCCCCGGCCCGCGCCGGTAAGCAGAGATGGCTGCCAGGTGCACCCTTAGGGTCGTCGACCTAAGCCCTTGACGAGAAAGGGACCATAAATAGTCCAAGATGCTTGCCAAAGAACAGGAGGGAGGGTCCAAGCCCTTGCCCTGACACCAAATGGAAAATCTCTTCCACTTGAAGGCATAGCATTTCCTGGTCGACTCCTTACGGGACGCCTCAACTACATTGAGGACCTCGTCGGAAAGACCCAAGGCCTGGAACTCTAGCCGCTCAGGAACCAGGCCGTCAGGTGCAGGGATTGAAGGTCCGGATGGGACACCTTCCCCTGATTGACTGAGAGCAGGTCCGGGCGAGCTGGAAGCTGCCTCGGGAGCCTGGAGCTGAGGCTGAGGAGATCTGGGTACCAGAACTGGCGGGGCCAGTCTGGGGCTATCAGAATCACCTGCGCCTTGTCCCCCCTTGCTTTGAGAAGCGCCTTGTGTATCAAGGGAAATGGGGGGAAGGCGTAGAAGAGGCCCGGGGTCCACGGCCCTGAGAAGGCATCTCCCTGCAGCGAGCCCTCCTGAGGGGGGCGGGCATGGAACAGCCTCAGCTTCGCGTTCTCCCTGGAGGCAAACAGGTCCACCTAAGGTGTGCCCCAACGGGAGAACAGATCTTGTACTACCTCCGGCAGGAGAGACCACTCGTGGGATGCAGCCCCTATTCGGCTCAGGGCATCGGCCAGGGTGTTGGAGGCTCCTGCCACATGAATGGCTAGGAGATCGCCTCCAGGCTGCGCACGAGTGACCAAATGCGGAGAGCTTCCTTGCATAGAAGCATGGAGCGCGTCCCGCCCTGGCGGTTTAGGCAGTACATGGTCGTGGTATTGTCCATCTGGACTTGACCCCGGAGAAACGGAGCAAAGGTGGTGAGAGCTAGGCGGACCGCTCGGAGCTCCAGCAGGTTGATGTGCCATCGGGACTCCCGCGGGGACCAGAGGCCGTGCGCCCGGTGTTCCCCCAGATGGGCACCCCAACCCATCAGAGAGGCATCAGTCGATAGAGAGACCGTCGGCTCGGGGCGGACAAATGGGATGCCCTCCTGCAGATGAGATGGAACGGTCCACCACCGGAGCGTTCCCACATCCCGGTCACCGTCACTAGCTGGTCCAATGGATCGCAGCGCCAGAGACCACTGGCTGGCCAGTCCCACTGAAGGGGGCGATGTGCCAGCGTGCCCAACGGACCACGCTGGTACAGGCCGCCATGAGACCCAGGAGGTGCAGGAAGTCCTGGCAGGGCGCGATTGCCCAACCAGAAATGATTGGGCAAAGGAGGTAAGAACCTTGGCCCTGTCCGCCGGGAGCCATGCTCTGGCTCAAGAAGAGTCGAGCTCTGCCCCGATGAACAGAATCACCTGCTTCGGCTCGAGTTCCGACTTGGCCTCATTGATGAGAAGGCCGATTTGAGAGCAAACCTGGAGGGCCAGATCTCTGGACCGCTCCACCTCCTGTCTGGAGGGGGCTGCTATCAGCCAATCGTCCAGGTAAGGGTACACCCGGACCCCTCGGCGCCACAGGAAAGCTGTCACCACTGCTATGCATTTGGTGAAGACCCTGGGAGCTAGAGACAGGCCGAAGGGCATGGCTCGGAACTCGAAAAGGGATCCCTCCGCTCGAAAGCGAAGGAATCTCCGATGTGACGGACGGATAGGGACGTGAAAGAACGCGTCCTGCGGTCCAGAGAGCAGAACCACATGCCGTGTTCCAGGGACGGTATTATCTGAGCCAGTGTGACCATCCTGAAGGTTTGAGACCTTAGGAACTTGTTCAGGTCGTGTAGGTCGAGAATTGGGCGCCAGCCCCCCGTCCGTTTCAGAACCAGGAAGTACCTGGACACAAACCCCAGGTCTGAGGGAGGGTCCGCCACCTCCCTGATCACCTCCTTTTGGAGGAGGAGGACGATGTTGGCCCGGCGAGCCGACAGTGAGGCTGCAGACCCCGAGGCCCCCCGAGGTGCGACGGCTCTGAAGGGCGGGGCCTGCTCGAATTCTAGAGGCAGGCCTTTTCCCACCACCTCCAGCACCCACCTGTCCGTGGTAATAACGGACCAGGCGGAAAGGAAGTGCCGGAGACGTCCCCCCACGGGGGAAACCTGGGGTGAGGTGACGGGGTTGGGGGTGACACCCCTCAGCCCGTCACTGGGCAGGCTTGGAGGAGGGACCGGCCGAGGGACCTCCTGGGCCTTTACCTCCCTGCTTCCTGTTGGAGGAAGCCCCAGGCTTGGGTTTGGGATGCCAAGCCCGAGCCTGCTGGCCCCGACGTTGCTGGGCCGGACGCGCCGCGGGCGCAGAAGGACGAAAGGGCTTAGGCTGTGGTTTGCGGCCTTTGTCCTTCTGAGCGGAAGAGACCGAGTCCAAGGTAGCACTGGACTTCTCGATCCTCTGCAGGTGACCTTCCACCCCAGGGCCGAAGAGGTCTGTCCCAAAAGGAACATCCGCCAACTTGTGCTGGGTATCCAAGTAAGGTGGATATCCTCAGCCAATCGACGACGATAGCCACTGTGGCCCCACAGACCTGGCACATGAGTCTCCAATGTCTAAAGCAGTCTGGAGCTGCTGTTTGGCCACTGCCCTGCCCTGGTCCTGCACCTGCCTGACCGTGGTCTGCAGATCCGCGGGAAGATGAGGGACGACCTCATCCAGGGAGCCCAACAGGGCATGAGAGAAATGTGCCATGAGGACGGCCAAACTGGCCTGGCGAAGGCCGAGGGAGGATGCAGCATAGACTTTTCGCCCGGCATAGTCCAATTTCTTGGACTCCTTGGGAGGTTTGTCCACATCCCTAGCGTTCCCGGCACGCTGGAAAACGCTGTCTGTAACTAACCCCTCGGCCGAGGGGTGTTCCAAAAAACCTGACAAGTAACCTATAGAGACCGCATACTTCCTGGCCATCCTGGCCGAAGGCGCAGGGCAGGAAGCAGGGCGCTGCCAGAGCTCCAAGGCCGGGCCCACTATGGCCTCAGCCACCGGAAAGGCCTCCGTAGGGGAATCCCCTCGGTCCAGAATCTCAGTGAGGGGATACCTAGCCCGCTTAGAAATGGGTTCGAGCTTCATCCCGGTGGACTCCGAGATGAGCCGAAGCAATCCCAGGAAGGACGAAGGGCTATCGTCCACCGACTGTCCTCCTGAAGACTCCAAGTCCATTCGCTTGGAGAAAAGGGAGGAATCATCTTCGGACTCGGAAAAGTCCTCAAAGAGCTGCCTCGGGCCTGAGCCACCCTCCACCTGCCGAGGTCGATCGGGAGTGAGGGTGACAGACAGCCTATGGGGCAGTCCCTGAGCCGACCGAGAATTTTTGGTCGGAGCCCCAACTAACGGCTGTGGAGGCGGAGGTTCCACCGGAATCGGTGGGGCAGCTGGTTTTGGCCGAACAACCGGCCTGGGAACAGGCTCCTCGGATAAAACGAGGGGTTGTTTCGGCCGCTCCGGTGACAGCCACTTAATGGCCGGGGAAGAAGACGGCGTCGGCTTATTCCCGGTCAGAAGGAGCTGTTGCCACATGAGTTCCTCATATCTTCGACATAACTTGCGCCGGAGCCTCTCCTCATCCGAGGAGGAGGAAGAGGACGAGCGGCGGCGCCGCTTGCCACAGTGCCGAGACCGCCTATGACCGAGAAGAAGTCCGAGACCGAGAACTTCGGCTTTGCCGAGGACGGTGCAGGGAGGTGTCGTGGGGAACCGGCACTCCCCTCGGTTCGGCAGATTCGACCGAAGACTCCGGAACCGGAGGCAGAGGCAAACGACGGGGTCCTCAACTCCACCGGGGAACGGGAGAGGGGATTCTCGGCTTCTCCTGCCGACAACCCATCCAACGAGTCGAGAAAAATCTCGACTGCGTCGACGGGAGTCTCGGTCAACTGACCTGACGGGGACACCGCGAGACCAGTGGCCGGAGCCGAGCAAGTCGACGGCCGACAACTCGGGGAGAGGGATCTTTCCCGCTCCCAAGAGCGTCGACGGTGAGACTTACCCTTGTCTCTCTTTTTAGACCGAGAAAACGGTCCAGCAGAAGTTGGTCCCTCACCTTTAGTAGAGAGGGTCAGACAAAGCTCCTTAAAAGAAGCTGAATAAGAGGCACCGAGACAGAGCGGGACAAAAGCTGCAGCCGAGGTAGAAGCGGCCCGCGCCGCCTCCTCTTCGAGGGCGATCATCTGCTCGAGCTGATCAGCCGAGCCCGCCGCCGCGGACACCGCCGACTGGGCCTCTTTTGACTTCACCGGAGGAAATCGCTTCTCAGGACGCCCCAGTTGTAAACGGGCAGCACGGTCTTCGAGGACGTAGGCCGAAAAGGAAGAGCACAGGTCGCAGGCCTGCGGGTCGTGCTCAAGGCCTAAGCAGTAGACACACGTAGAGTGCGGATCCATCCGAGACATCTTCTGCCTGCAAGGGCATCTCCGGAAACCGGGAGTGAATCTGTCCATCGAGCCCCTTGAGGAGAGAAGACCAAGAATCTTTAGCAAAAAAACTTTAATTTTGAAATTCAAGAATTAGGAACCAGTCTTATCACGCAAGCATTAAGGAGGAACCTGAGCTTCCAAGCGGTAAGGAAGATCTGGCGTCATGGGGCGGAGCCGAGAGTTTTACCACCCGGTGGTGGGAGGAGCCTTCCGGCAAGATTTAAAGCGGCAAGGATACCTGCCAGACAGTGTGGATGAACAACATATCCATGTCCCTAGAACAATACAGTTTGCCAACCATTTGGATAAACGCTATTTGGAAACTGCTGCACCCTCTCTCTTGGGTGCAAAAGAAATAAAAAGTCGGTCCGTTTTCCGGACACATTTGGTTCTGTTGGTATAATAACGCAAGATTCTGTGAACATCTAAGGTATGTAGAATCACCTCCCTGAATGGAATGCTCAGGGTAATATGCTGGAATTTGAATTAGACTGGTTCAACGTGAACTCAGAAACCACTTTCGTTAAGAATTGAGGATTGGTATGCAGAGTCACCTGGTCTCTGAAAAATTAAATAAGGCTCTCTACACATCAGGGCCTGAAGCGTGGAAATCCTTCGAGCAGAATTGATTGCAACTAAAAAGAGCGCTTTCCATGATAAATGGTATATCACAACCACCAGCCGGCACAAAAGGAGGACGGTTACTACCAAAGGAAAAACTGAGATCCTGGCATGAGAGGACAAGCGCACTGGGGGTTTCAAGTGGATGATCCCTAACAGGAAGGTTTTGGAAACCTCCAGCTGAGCCACAGATTTACCCTCCACTAAGGTGTGGTAGGCAGAAATAGCAAACAGGTGAACCTTCAGGAAAGAGTAACTCAGGCCCTGGTCAGAGAGGTGTAGTAGACACTCTATGACCTGAGGAACAGGGCATGAAAAAGGGTCCCAACCCTTTGAGGTGGCCCAAATGAAGAAACATTTCCATTTCATGACATATGTTGTCCTCGTAGAAGGCTTTCTGGCCTCTACATGGACCTGAACCACTCTGAAGGAAACTCCATAGCATGAGGCAGCTACGTCATGAGGTGCCACGCATGAAGGTGAAGGGACTTTAGCCCTGGATGGACCAGTGTACCCCTCTCCTGAGTCAAGAGATAATGGCAGAGAGGCAGGGGAGCTGGAAGTTCCACCGCAAGTTGCTGAAGAAGCGGAAACCATATTTGGCGAGGCCAAAACAGGGCAACAAGAATCATGTGAGCCCCCTCCGCTTGAAGCTTGAGTAGCACTCTCTGCAGAACTGGAAAGGGCAGGAAGGCATACAAAAATCTCCCTGTCCAGCAGAGAGATAGCGCATCTTGCCAGAGAGCATCATGTCTGGGATTGAGCAAGCAAAATCTGGGTAGTTTTACATTGTATGGGGAAGCAAAGAGATCCAGGTCTGGGTGACCCCATAGGGTGAAAATGTGTTCGACCACCTCTTGCGGCTGAGACTGTCCACTAGGACATTTTGCATGCCTAGAACGTGAACAGCTGTGAGGTGAACTTGATGCAGATTTGCCCAATTTCACACCCGCATCACCTCCCTGAAAAGGGGATACGAGTGAGTGCCCACTTGCTTGTTGAGGTACCAGACTACACACATATTGTCTGACTGGACTAACAGTAGGCCCTGGCAAAGCAAATGCTGGAAGGCTTGAAGAGCATACAGCACTGCCCTCATCTCCAGCATGTTTATGTGCAGGGAGAGCTCCAGCTGAGACCACAACCCTGTAGTACTCCAAGTGGGCACCCCAGCCCATCCCCGACACGTCTGTAATTAGAGTCTGGGTGGGAGGAGGGTACTGGAAGGGGCCCCCTTGGTGAGAATGCTGAGATCCTGCAATCGTAGAAGATCCCGTTGCATCGAACTTGAGACCATGACCATGTGGTCTAGGTCGTCTGACCTCTGATCCCACTGCATTCTGAGTGTCCCCTGAGAAATTTGCATGTGAAGCTTGGCCCGAGGGACAACCAACCTGGCCGTGACCTGCCAGCAGGAGGCTACTAGATGAGCCTGTTTCTGCAAGGTTTCCATCCCTGCCAAAGGGAGGAAAGCCACACCCTGGGCTGTATCCAGCATCACTCCAATATACTGGCGGTGTTGGGAAGGGGCAAGTTGGGACTTGGGAAGGTTGACAGTAATCCCCACTTGCACAAAAACGGCCAGGGTAGCTGAGAGGGAAAGTTCCAACAGCTCACTCAACAGAGCTGACAGAAGCCAGTCGTTGAAGTAGGGAAACACATAGTGGCCCTGCCGCCTCAAGACCACCACCACCACCGCAAGGCACTTGGTAAAAACCTGGGGTGCCAAGGACAGGCCGAAGGGGAGGGCTTTGAACTGGTAATGCTCCCCATAAAATGCGAACCTGAGGTAGCGTCAATGGGTCTGAAAAACTGGGATATGCAGGAAGGCATCCTGCATATCCAGGGCACAGAGCCACCATCCCTTGTGCAGGAGGGGCAGTAGACCTGGGAGGATCAGCATTCAAAACCGTTAGTGCTCTATGTACAGGTTTAGAGCGCTGAGGTCCAAGATGAGACGCAAATCTCCCGTCTTTTTGGGACCAGAAAGAAGGGGGGAATAATATCCCTTTCCTACCTGGTTTGATGGAACAGGCTCTATTGCCTCCTTTTGCAGAAGAGCCTTGATTTCTTCCCTTAAGAGGGGGAATGTGCACCTTTGAATAATGAGACACCCCTGGAGGCATGTCTGAGGGTTTCTCGAGAAACTCCAGTGTGGCCCTGTCTGATCAACTGAAGGACCCATGAGTCTGTGGTGACTGCCTCCCACCCCCGCAGGTGACTGGAGAACCTTCTGCCCACTGGCTCCCCCAATGGAAGGGGTGGCGCGAGTTAAGAGACAGAGGGAGGGATGGGGGAAGCCACCCCTGAGGCTGTCTGAGCTTTGGCCAGAGGGGTGGCTGTGGCTAAAGGTGCCAGAAGCTTGGTCTGGCATCTGGCTGTATGCTGCTGTTTCGTCTGTTGCTTGGTCTGGTGATGAAATGGCTGTTTCCTTGGATCTAGGGTGGTACATGGTGTGAACCAACCTCGGGGCCTTGCCCTTATCCTGGAGGCTGGTAATAATATCCTGGGCATCCCCCCGAACAGGACAGAACCCCGGATGGGGGCATCCTGAATAGTCGCCTGGACATCGGGTGCCAAGATTATCTACCCTGCATGCCCTTCAGCTCAGCACTTACCATCCTCAAAATTGGACAAATTGCACTTGTATTATTTCCACAAAATGTAATTATTGTTTGCTTGTTCTTACCCTTGATGTATATGCTTATCTGTTCATCCTGTACCTATTTATTTGTATCACACTGCTCATTGCTTGTATTTCACATTGTTGTAATTCCCTCACACTGTTTTGTAAACCACGCTCTTGTAATCTCCTAGGTCGTACCTGAAAATGGGCATTCCTTGTCTAGTGTGCTTACCTGGTAAACAAAAGCAAATAAATAAATAAGTACGACAACCTGAGCCAGGAAACTCTCCTGAGACAGACAGCTGTAGCGGTGCCCCTGGCTGAGGAGTCCACCACATCATAGGTGTCCCTCAGAGAGGGGCGACAGACAATTTTGGCTGACCGGATAGTGTCAGCCAACACAGTCTGGGATTCCGAGTCCAACACTGCCTCAATGACAGGCTCTAACTGATGGAACAGTGACTTTTAATATGCCAGCATGTGTGCCACATAGGTAAGGGCACGCATGGCGAGAGTGGAGAAAGAATAAAACATTCTCCCAAACTGATCAAGCTGCCTCGTCTCCCTGTCAGGAAGGGAGGTGCTCATGTGCCTGGGCTTGGTGGACCTGTCGTGGGCACCCATAATTACTACTGAGTCAGCCTTAGGGTGGACACTGAGGTGATCCTTTTCCTAAGGAATCCTATAGGTCCTGTCAGCCTTCTTCACCACAGCCGGAATGGAGGAATACATCATCCATATAGTGGAGGCCAAATCCTCATGAGGCTCCAGCCATGGAGTTATGAGGACAGGTGCAGTCTCCTGGATGTCTAAGCGCTCAGCAAGTCTCTGACATTTGGGGTTCTGAGCATCGGATTTCCATCCATAGACCTCCGCAATCTGTTTTAGGTGGTCTGCGAAGGAAAAGTCTTCCGGAAGCAATTTGGGGGACTCCCTCAACTTAGGTTCCTCCATAGGGAGAGTCTCAAAGTCTTAAACCTCGATGCCAGGAAGGAAGACCCAGAGTTGGATTCTGGGTCTGAAAGACCGACATCCAGGCGAGGTTCCTCCTGATTCCTAGCAGAAACACTACCCGATGTCAGGAACGACGGAGGAGCTTTCATCAGGTACGATGTAGACTGGCGTAGTTCTAGTGGGGAAGCAGATCTAGGAATCTGATCCGGTCGAACCCGAGGGGGAAGTTCTCTCCTGGTGCCGGCTGTCCAACTTCGAGACAAGCGGAGATTTGGTCTCGGACCACTAAGACTGGAGCATGGCCCTAAAATCCACCTGGGCTTGGAGAGGAGGCAGAGGTGGCTGGTAAACCAGCTGGAACCCCGAAGAGTACCCTGCCGTCAGGTATCCCGGTGTGCGAAACCCGTGAGCCAGGTAACCCAGCAAAGAGTATGAAGGAGTGTACCCTGATGTTGGGAAGCCTGACGTCTCGTAGCCAGGCAGAGGATACCCGGAAATCTGATGAAATGGTGGGTAACCGGCTAGAGGGTAGCCCAACATAGGCCCTGATGGAGGAGCTGCGGGGGCCGATGAGAGACCCAGTGGCATGAAATTTGGACCGGAAGGGCCCGACGGAGCAGAGTCAAGCACGAGGCCGGAAGACATCAAGGCTGGCAATGGTGCTGACAGCCCCGCCGGATGAACTAGGGAAGGGGCCCATGAAGACTCCGACATCAGGTCCCGGGGTGAACCAGGAACTACGGTACCCAGATGACCCCCATCCTCTGGCTCCCACTGGTCTGGGGAGGGCAGAGGCGGCTCCATAACTGGAGAAAAGGGGTATCTCCATGGTTCGAACCCACTGGAGAATGCTGCCCAGAGACCGGCAGCTGGCGCTCGCCCGGCTCGAGGTTGTTGGGGCTTGCGCTGGAATCCCGACGTGAGCGAAACAGTCATGCAGTCATTGGAGGGTCCGACAACTGGCTTGTTGACCTTGGCCAAGTGGGTACCATAGTCCTCGGAGCCTGACTTGTCAACCCAGGCAGGGCGTTCATCAGAGGGTCTCACGAGTGGCTTATCAGCCCCGGCAACCTGCTTAGACCCAGTGCTGGAGAGGGGTCTAAGAGAGGTGGAAGCCTCAGACTCACCCGAGGAACCCATGGCCACCATAACCAGTGGTGGTGGGGGAACCAAGGGCTGCTTCTGGGAAGGTGGGACAGACTTGGAGGTAGCAGAGGTGTTCCCGGAGGAACAGGGCCACTGTTCACCCGAGGGCAGCCGCGGGTGAGAGGGGGACCATTCTTGCCATTTATAGGCTGACTGTTTAATTTAATTTCTACATGTACTGTACACTTCTATGGTCACTGTCTCCTAAAGGCATGGATACTTTTGGCTCACCTACACCTTCTTCTATGTTACTAAAGACTAGGTACAATATGTTATTCTTCCTAGTATTCTCTTTTGCCAGCTGTTCCAAATTATTTTGAATGATAATATCTATAAATCTATTTTCCATATGCCCTATTCCCTCTAAAGTTGTCCAGTTTATTGTTGGAAAATTAAAGTCCCCATTAGTATGAAGTCTCCTTTGACATATTTTCTATTTCAGAGAGAAATCTGTTTTTTTCTTCAGTATCTAAACTGGGGGAATGGTACCCAACACGGTGGACAAGATATTCAAAGGGGTTGCGCATATCAGACCTGTATAGTACGATGCAGAATACGCCCATTGGTCCACGCAGTGGACCAATAGCATACAGATCGAGTTGCATGCCAGTCATTCAGCGGCAGCATGCGGGTGGTGCTGCTGCCCGCCGATGACAGGAAGGGGGTGCTGGGTGGCGGGGACCTCTGTGGGGTGGGTGGGAGGGGGTACCACTGGATCACCAGGAATTCACTATTTTCACAGCAGCCCGCGATTGGGCAAATGGGGGCTACTGCTAGACCCCCAGGGATGTCAGTTCCCTTTATGTCGGCCCGCAATCAGGCATGGGGGTTACCGCTAGATCACCAGGGAGTGCTATGTCGTTTATAGATGCCTGTGATAGGGCGTATGGGAGTGGGGGGGCTACAATAGCACAACAGGGTGTCGATCCCAGACAGCTGCAGCTTGGCAGGGCGCCAGGCGCAATTTGCTGGGGATTGGTGCATTGCATGCAAATGGAGCCATAATGACATGCAAATGGCCCCATTTGCGTCTTGCATGCATTATGGCCTCATTTGCATGCCCCACACTGAATATCACGGGTGATGCGCCTAGCGCAACTGCACTTGCACTGGCGCATCCCCCTGCTCCGTTTCTGTGTCTTGTGCTGGCGCAATGCCACTGCACCATACGCAGTGTGTGTGCCCTCCATGCCATATTCAACGGTGCAGGGCCATGGCACAGCACTGTTGAATATCCTGATTATTGCCCTGGTGCAGCCCTTTTTGCACTGCGCCCAGGCTTGCGCCACTGCGCAGTCTGAATATCCGCGCTGGTGAGTTTTTTAGTTGGTAGCTGTATTTGAGCCCATATCAATTCATGATCGTTTTCCACTGTACCTATCTTTTGATTGATTTCATGAGCCTTGTAGGACTCTTCTCCGTATAAGTGCTACACCTCCTTCATGTTTTTCTTTACAATGTTTTGATATCTTTGTATATCCTGGTATTTCAGTACACCAATCATCATCTCTGATCAATGTCTCAGTGACTGCACACATGGCAAGGCAATATTGTTTGAGTGCAGTCTACACTTAAAGGAAAACTACGCCCTCATATCTTCTAAATGTTATTTGTTTCCATGTCAACAGACAACTCTTTTCATGTAGCTGTTACAGATGTAGGTAACTGCATTAGCCAGTTTTCACAGTTAATACTAGGCCCTGTTACTGTCCTGGGAGATTCCATTTTATGGTTGTTGAAATCTCACTGTTCCTGAGAGCTGCATTAGCATATGAGAACATGATGTGTAATCACCCTTTAAACTCCCAAGTATGCCTGTCTGTTAAAAGAAACAAGCTACAAGATGGTGTGAAATACCACATTTACCTTCAGAGAGCTTTGCAAACTATCAGAGTTATAATGTAGGCTTTTCCCCCTTTAAACTTCATTCAGTTTATGAGTTTCCAGAGAGTTTTTGCAGGGTATCTGTTCTTTCAACATAGAGATACATGACAGAAATGGTTGATCTGACGACATGTTCTCATATGCTAATGCAGTTGTCATGGACAATGAGATTTCAACAACCATGAAATGGAGACCCCATGACAATCATAGGGGTTACCATCAGCAGTGAAAACAAACTAAGACTAACACATATAGCCCTAACAGATACAGGAAAAGAGTTGTCTGTTGACATGGTATCAAATAAAATGTAAATGATATAATGGTGTAGTTTTCCTTTAAGTTCATCAATGTTAATTCGTGAACTATGAGCATCTACTAACATGATCTTTAGGCAACTATTAATTTCTTAAATTTTTTTTCTTCCTTGAGATTTCTCGCTCATCTTTTTTGATATTTGATTTTTTTTTTCTTTTGTTGGCTTTGAACTATCTGTATTACTTAGCACGGTAAGTAATTCTTGCCTCTCCCCCTCTTATCTAGCTTAAATAATCATTAACAACTTTAACAATGTGGTTTCCTAGGAGAGTGCTGCCCCTTCTGCTTAAGTGGAGTCCATCCCTGCAAGAGAGTTCATTTCTATCAACAAACTCCTCCCAATTTGTAATGCAGGGGACACCTTGCCTCAAACACCATTTCCTCAACCATTCATTTATGGCCTTTATTTTGTTAGTAGTGTGTTCAGATGCTCTTGGGGTAGAGAGAATTTCCGAAAAGGCGATGTCACATCCCAGGTCTGTGAGTTTATTTGTTAAGGCAACGTAATCTTGCTTGAGTTTCTGAACAGGATCATGGATAATATTACTGGCCCCTGCATGTATGACCACTAGGGGTCTCTCCCCAGCATTATGTACAATATCTTTAACCACAAGGGTGATGTCTGAAACCCTAGCCCCTCTAAAGCTCGAAAGATTCCTGTTCGATTTATCTGAGTTGCATATTGCTTGATTTAGATGTTTAATAATAGGATTCCTCTAACACAAAACCCTCTCCTGATCTGGTGGTACTGATATTACCAGTATCCATTGCCTCATCTCTTGTGGTATGGATATCAGAGCTGCCAGAGTCTTGGATAGTTTGAGGTGTCATACCTGGTAATGGGTTACTATTTAGAGGGGGATCAAGATTTGGGATGAACACACTAGGACTGTCCAAGGGACCCTCATAAGAGGGAGGGGGAATCTCGAGTAGGACTGTTCAAGCTAGGGACACTGGAGGAACCCCTACAAAAAGCGACATAATGCAGAATTGTGGCAACCGTGCAAGCATGTGGATCTGATATAAATATTGTGGAAGGAATTATTTATTTATTTATTTTTATTTAGTTGTTTAACCAGGTATAGCACACTAAGCTGAAAGCTTTTTTACAGGAGCGACTTTGGAAGGTAGATGGAACAGGTGTGCTCTCCTGTACCAGGGTACTGATAGGGTCAAAGCGATTAAAGGTTGACAGACTAAAGTGGTTAGCTTTGCAACCTTTTTTTGCTACTTTTGAGCTTTATACTAGGTACCATTCTTCATCAGACCGTTCTGTTTTGTCATCTTCCCTTGATCTTTTTTTGTCTGGTGTGCCTGTTGCATTTTTATCTAACAGATTCGGTCTGGAGGTGGAAAGTGAGCTAGTAGATGGGGCTGGGGAACTTAGGATTGCATCATTAGTACCAGTCACGTTAATGACAGGCTGAGACATGCTGTTGGCTAACATAGCCTGATTTATATTTTTGTCTGTCAGACCTGTGCTAACCTGCAGTCTAACAGCTATGGCCTTCTGGCTAGATTCTAAAGCAGACAGTCTTGTACTGAAAAAACTGATTTCTTTCAACATATCTTCATTCTGTTTACATTTTGCACATGTAAAGGATTTGTTAGTAGGTACTTTAGATGTAAGAGTACATTAAACAGCAAATACATTTTATTCCCAACTCTCCTTCAAGGGTTATTATTGTATCAGTCATTTTGAGAGGATGTTAACAAATTCAGATTACCAGGGGATAGCAAACCGAATATGTAAGAAAGTACAGTTACGCAAGAACTTACCGTAACAGTAGATGTTTGAGAACAGCTCTTGCAGCAGGTTACACCATTAGGACTGAAGCCGGCAGGTCCTGGCGCCTGCGGCTTCAGTCCTAATGGTGTAACTCTGCACAAATGACTTTCTAATGAAGATCTGACTTTATTCAGTGTTTTTTTAACGGTTTTGAACCCCTTATATAAACTTTTGACAACAGTGCGTGTAACTAGACACAGTATTTAAAGTGTTTTTGTAGATAGATACACCTAGTGCCCTGATAACTCTATGAGAAACTGGCTGAAATGAGATTACCAAAGCACCGTTAGTTTGGTTGTGTAGAACAACTTAAAGCAGACTACACAGAATTAGTATGGCTTCCAGAGGCCTACCTTTTTATTTTCTATATTTTTATTTGTGACTCCCCCCTTCTGCACGCAGCACCACATGTGCCCTGCTCAGCTCGCCCTGCTTGCAGCAGGGCTTGCTTACATGCTCCTAAGTGACCTGGAAGTCACTCTAGGGGTCACCGAATGAGTCCAAACCTTCACCCTTTTAACTATAGAAAAACGAGTGAAAGCCACTCATACGTGACTCTGGCACTTTGGGTGTTGAATTCTTGCCCAGACAATCAAAAAAGATGCTCCCCTGTGGAATGGTAGTTCGGTTGAGGACCTTATGAAACTACCAGTCCCTCTTCCTACTTCCTGTCTACAGGATATAGGGCTCCGGCTGCACTCCAATGAGCGCTAGTGATTTAAAACACAAATTAAATATTGTCAATCTTAAAATAGGCTCACTGCAGCACAGGGAGACCTTATAAGTACAGTGTCTCCTGTTGCAAAAGTCCCTTGCATAAGGGGAGGGGTACCAGTGGTTCCACTACCAGTTGCTGCAGTGAGGAATCAGATCTGCTCGAGGCCATAGGGGAGCAATAGGATTACAGGATTCTCCTGGGGCGGATACGATGGAAACATTCAAGTACCTAAGGGGTATAAACAAGGCACAGGAGGGTAGCATCTTTCAGAAAAGAAGTTGCCGGCCCAGTAACGCAGAGGGCTGAGGCGCTGGGCGCCTTACCTTGCACTATACTGGCGACCCAGGTTTGGGAATGACCATGGGTCGCCGGGTGCTGGCGTGTGGGGGGGGGGCAGAGCAGGATCGAGCATGCCGATGGGCAGCTCTCCTCTCCCAAGGGTGGGCTGGCACCCCCCCGTAGTTCTGCTCCCACCGGGTGGAGGCCCGGTGGGTAGCATAGGCAGAAAGGGGCAGAAACAGTTACAGGAGGTGGAAGGGGCTGAGCTGGCACCATGGGGTGCATGCATGTGCCTCCACATGCTCGGACGGCCATGTGCCAGGGCATGGGGGAGGGGAGAAAACCTGTAAAAAAATACCTGTGTGTCCCCAACGCCAGTTGGCGGAAGGAGGCGACAGGGACCAAACAGCTATATATAAAAAAAAGGTGTACAAGAACAAGGGGGCATGATATGAGGCTGGGGGGGAAGGTTAAGGGGCAACGTGAGGAAGTACTTTTTCACAGAAAGAGTAGTGGATGCTTGGAACAGCCTCCCTGCAGAGATGGTGGGGGCAACAACTGAAGGGGAATTCAAGAATGCATGAGATAGACATAAGAGTACCCTCGCAATAGGGAAGAGAGGGTGAGCCACAGATCAACTAGGGTCTGTGGTATTGCATTAAGTAGGAAAAAGGAGCCGGCCCAGTGGCGCTGAGGGTTGAGGCGCGGGGCGCCACACCTCGCGCCACACGGCATTCCAGATTGAGAGCGGTTTCGGGCGCGGGGGCTGGCAGGGGAAGGAAGGATTGAGCGCCCGCGACAGCTCTCCTTCCTTCGGGGTGGGTGAGGGATGCATGCGGCACTGCAATGACACCCAGCGGAGGCTGGGTGTATAACAGCGCACGCATTGGACAAGAGGGAGAAGCCGGTGGACGTCTGCACGTAGTGCACTGAAGTCACTGCACGTCCGGCTTTCCAGGGGTACACAACATACAAAAATAGGGACTCTGCCTCTATAAAGCCCTCCCGGGGTTCCTTCATGTCACCGATCCCCCAACCAGTTACCAGGACCGCGGGCTGGAATGTGGGGAGCCAGCTCCGCGGCCCCATCCTCTGGGGGGCAAGCCAGGGGTGACCGGGGGATTCAGTTGGTGAGAGGGACCATGACCAGGGTGGATACTTGGCAGAGTACCCCCCCCCAAAAAAAAAGTAGGAAAAAGGAGCAGACTAGGTGGACCACATGGTCCTTATCTGCTGTCACTTTCTATGTTTCTAGAGCTCCCCCCTCCATATGAAGTTTGAGTAACATCCTCTGAATTAGAAGGAAGGCATACAGCAACCTCCCCTTCCAAAAGAGGGACAACGTATCTCACCAGAAAACTACAGGCCCTGGAATGAGCGAGCAGAAAAGCGGCAGTTTTGCATTGTGTGGGGACACAAAAAGGTCCAACTCAGGATGACACCATATGTCAAACAGGTCTTCCACCACTGAGGTCAGCAGTTCCGATTCATGCATTTTGGACTGTGACCTGCTTAGCCAGTCTGCCAAGACATTTTGGGTGCCTGGAACACGTACTGCTGACATTTCTAGATCGTAATCTAGAGCCCAATACTGTACTCTCATTACTTCCCTGCACAGGGGGTTAGAATGAGTTCCCCCTTGTTTGTTGATGTAATACATCACACTGATGTTGTCTGTCTGTACTAACAGAGGACTGGGGGACAGGTGAGTCTGGAAGGCCAGCAGATCACGCAGAACAGCTCTCATTTCTAGGACATTTATGTGCAGGGTTCCCTCCACCATGGTCCACACACCCTGCGTCTGATGAGGCCCCAAATGTACAGTACTCCCAGTCCATACCCGATACATCTGTAGTTAAATCTGGCGATGGGGGGGCAGGAAATCAGGAAAGGAACCTCTTTTAGCAGGTTGCTGGGCTCCATCCATCACGTGAGCACCTTGCGTAAAGGAGTGGTTACTAGAACCCTCTGTTCTAGATTGCCTGTGAATTGATCTCATTGGACTCGCAAAGTCCACTGAGGGATCCTCATGTGTAGTGTGGTCAGACGTACTGTGACTATGGCCGCTGCCATTTGGCCCAGAAGCCAGGGGAATGCTCTGGCTGTGACATACTGGCTATTGTGGACCACTTGGGCCTGTGCAATCAGATGTTCGACCCTGTCCAGAGGCAGGAAGTCTGGGCCTAGGGCTGTGTCCAAAACTGCCCCTATATACCATAGACTCTGGCAAGAGATCACAATGGATTTTGGTACATTGACAGTAACCTCTAGGGCATTGAACATTTGTCTTGTTCAGGCTAGGGTGTGCAGGAGTTGCTCCCTGGAGTAAGCTTTCAGTAGCTAGTCGTCCAGACAGGAAAATACATAAAGGCCTTCCCTGCGAAGGGCTGCTGCTTCTACTGCCAAGCATATGGTAAAGAACCATGGCGCAGATGACATAGAAACATAGAATTTGATGGCAGATAAGGACCGCTTGGCCCACCTAGTCTGCCCATTTTCCTACCTAACAGATAAGCTGCAGATCCTAGTCAACCAACAGCTTACTTCCTCCTACTCCCCACTAGGACTGCCTTATGTCTGTCCCATGAATTCTTGAATTCCCCCACTGTTCTTGACTCCACAACCTCCTCAGGGAGGCTGTTCCATGCATCCACAACCCTCTCTGTGAAAAAATACTTCCTCACGTTACCTCTGAGCCATCCCCTTCTATCTTCAAATTGTGCCCCTTGTTCTTGCACATCTCTTTTTCTGAAAGATGCTACCCTCTTGGACTTTGTTGATTCCCTTGAGGTACTTGAAAGTTTCTATCATGTCCCCTCTCTCCCTCCTTTCCTCAAGGGTATACATATTAAGCTCCTTTAGTCTTTCTTCGTATGTCTTCTGGTGCAGACCCTGCACCATTTTGGTTGCCCTCCTCTGGACCGCCTCCACTCTGTCTATGTCTTTGCGGAGATGGGGTCTCCAGAACTGCACACAGTACCCCAGATGGGGTCTCACCAACTGTCTGTACAGAGGGATAACAACTTCCTGTTTTCTACTATTGATGCCTCTTCCTATGCATCCCAGTATCCCTCCACCCTTACTTACTGCCTTCTCACATTGCTTGCCCACCTTTAGGTCATCTGATATAATTACCCCCAGGTCCCTTTCCATTTTTACTGTTGTCAGTATCTCACCCCCCATTGTGTACTCTTCTCCTGGGTTTTTGTTTCCCAAGTGCATTACCTTGCACTTCTTTGCATTGAATCTGAGCAGCCATACATTTGACCATTTCTCCAACCTTGCCAAGTCCCTTCTCATCCTTTCCACTCCATCTTGTGCATCAACCCTGTTGCAGATCTTTGTGTCATCTGCAAAGACATACTTTCCTTCCAGTTCCTCTGCAATGTCACTTAAAAAGACATTAAAAGGACCAGTCCCAGTACTGAACCCTCGGTGCCCGCTTAGTAACCCTCCTTTCTTCACTGTGGACTTCATTTACTACTACCCTTTACCGTCCTGTTGTCTAGCCAATTTTTATCCAGGCTACCACCTTGGGGCCCACTCAAGGCTGGCTAACTTGTGTATTAATCTTTTGTGTGGGACTGTATCAAATGCCTTGCTAAAATCTAGGTAGGCCATGACCACAGCCCCTCCTGGTCTTCTACTTTGGTCACCCAGTCAAAGAAATCTATTAGATTGTCTGACACAACCTTCCCATCGTGAATCCATGCTGCCTTGGGTCCTGTGCCCCACTGGCCTCTAGGTACTCAACAATTCTTTCCTTCAAGTGATTCCATCATTTTCCCTACCACTGAGGTCAAACTAACTGGTCTGTAGTTTCCTGCCTCTGTCCTGCTCCCACTTTTGTGAAGAGGAATCACATCTGCCCTCCTCCAGTCTTCAGATACCACCCCATCCTCCCATGCTTTGTTAAAGAGAGTAGTCAGCGGTGTCACTAGTTCTACCCTTAGTTCTTTTAGAATTCTTGGGTGAATCCCATCAGGCCCCATTGCTTTGTCCACCTTCAATTTTGTTAGTTCTTTCAGAATCCTTTCTCTGTAAATGGACTGGTATTGACCCCCATCTTCAGAGTGTTTCTCTTGTTTGGTTTAGGTACCTTCCCTTCCTCTTCCTTTGTGAATACTGAGCAGAAATATTCATTCAGTATCTCTGCTTTTTCACTGTGCCCCTCTACCCACATTCCATACCCTTTATTAAGCCTCAGTATCCCTCCTTTGGTCTTTCTTCATTCCCTAATGTACCTATAAAAGGTCTTCTCCCCCTTCTTAACAGAATTGGCTATCCTTTCCTCCATTTGGGCCTCTGCTATTCTGACTGCCTTCCCAGCGTCTTTGTGCTTTAACTGATAAAGTTCTCTGTCCTGCTCCTTCTGTGTTTCCTTATATTTCCTGAATGCTATCCTTTTCTCCTTAACCTTCCCTGCCACCTCTTTTGAGAACCATAGCGTTTTTTTCCTTCATTGTGTTTTATTTATTTGCTTTACACAAAGGCTTGTTGCCTCTGTGATGGCTGTTTTGATTACTCCCCATTGTTCCTCCACCCCTCCTTCTTGCCTGTTTGCTAGTGCTTTTCTAAAGCACTCTCTCATTCTCCAAAAGTCAGCCCTCCTAAAGTCCAATACTCTTGCTATTGTATGGCTTGATTGTATGGCTGTGTTTATCGTGAACCACACTGTTTGGTGGTCGCTTGTTCCTAGATGGCTACCCACCTCTAAATGTGAGATTCTTTCTTCGTCCCCATTTGACAGTACCAGGTCTAAGATTGCTCCCTCCCGAGTGGGTTCCAATACTAGCTGTCTGAGGCATGCCCCCTGTTGGGCATCAAGAATGACCCTGCTCTTGGATGTGCCTGCAGCAAAGGTGCTCCAGTTAACATCTGGCATATTCAGGTCCCCATCAACAATATCTCCCCTTTTTCTGCCATTCTAAGGAAGCCTTCTATCATTTCCTTGTCCATTCCCTCCCCGAGATGGGGGTCTGTATACAACCCCTGTGCGGATTATGGTGCCATTTCCTGTCTCCAGGGTGACCCAGAGTGCCTCATCTGCTCCCTGTTTACTCTTTAGTTCTGTTGCTTTGATCCCTTCTTTACACAGAGAGCTACTCCTCCTCCTCTTTTACCCTCCCTGTCCCTCCTGTAGCTTTTGTATCTTGGTATGCTGACATCTCAGTAATGGTTCTCTGTGTACCATGTTTCTGTGACTGCCACAATATCCAGGCAACCCTCTTCCACCAAGGCCACTAGTTCAGGGAGCTTGTTACACAGACTACGGGCATTGGTACTCATCACCCACCACTTTTTGATAGCTTTACCCCTTTTAACCCCATTCCTGTCCTTACTGTCTTTGCTTTTTACATTTACCTCTGTCCTGCTCCCTAATAACTTCTCTACCTTGGTGTTTACCTCACTAATTACCATGTTTTTTGGGGGGAGGTTGGGATTTCCCTGCTCCTTTTCAGTGCCTCCCCCCTTGGCTAGTTTAAATGCTTGCCAATGAAGCATCTAAACCTCTCACCTAGGATCCTGGTTCCCCAAGGACAGATGCAGACCACCGCACGCAGTATAGGTTTGCATCCTCCAGGTGCTCCCAGTCCCAATGAAGCCAAAACCCTGAGCTCCACACAGTTTTCAACCACTCATTGAATTTCCTGGTGAGGGTGCCCTAATATCACCCTTGCCATAGACAGGCAGCACCTCCGAGAAGGTTACCGTATGCGCTACTTGTCTAAGGCCACTCCCCAACTCTACAAACTCCTCTTGCACTGCTCTGATCCCATTCCTAGCCAGGTCATTTGTCCCCAGGTGGACAATGACATCCAGCTCCCTCCCTCATGCAGCTCCTCCCACGGTCCTGAGGATTCGCTTCCTGTCCCTCCAAGCCGTGGCGCCAGGAAGGCACCTTACCTCCCTCTCCCCACTTCTACCCCCCTAATGACTGAGTCCACCACCAGGAGTGGTTTCCTTCCCCTGTGGGGTCCCATGCCACCCTCCTGTGGGTGTCCTTTGTGAAGGTTCCCAGCATCCTCCTTGGTCTCCCCTGCAGATGCCTCCATAGAGGAACCACTATCCACCAGAAGAGCAAATGAATTGTGGAGAGGTACAGCTGGAGGGATGCAACTCTGTTCCACCACCCTCTCCTCCCTGAGCCCACCCTGGTCCAGCCTCTCCTCTTTCTTGGCAACCTCTGAGGTAGTGGCATTGGCCCTGGTGGTCCCTGGGTGGGGGAGGAGGTTTCACGAATCCTAGCCAGGTCAGCCTGGAGACGGGCAACCTTCTCTCTCAGACCAGAGAGGTGCCTGAAAATAGGGCAGCATCGCAGCCTACAGCATGTCTCCCGGAACACTGCCACACCACAGCCATTGCACTGCACCACTCATATCATGTCTTATTTTGTGTCCCCTCTCCTGTTTCTCTGTATGCTTACTCTGTCCTCTCCTTACAAATCTCACCCTCCCTGTCCTAGGACAGCAACTTCCTATCTTTTTTAGTAGCCTCCTTCTTCCTTGCTCAATGTCATACCCTTCCCAGCACAGAACACACACTGACTTACTTTCTTTCTTTTTTTCAACCCTAAATAAGACCCCTTCTACTTCTAATAAAGTATCTGTCTACTTAATCTCAAAAGACACTAACTCTTGCTGAGATACAAGTTTTAAATTAATAAGAAAATGTAGCTTTTGTAGTTAGCTGCTTTCTGCTCTACAAGCAAGGCTAGCAACAGGCTTGACAAGCCAAAGGGCAATACTCTGAAGATAGTTTTCCCCTTGAAACAGGAACCTCAAGTATTCTCTGTGAGGTTTCTGGATTCTGATACAAAAGTAGGCATCCTTTATGTCTAGGGAACAGATCCAACCCCCTACCTGCAGTAGTGGGACTATGCTCTATAGGGTGACCATTTTGAACTTTTTGTATTCTATAAAAAAAAGTTCAGATCCCTGAGATCCAGACTAAGTCTCAGATCTCTCGTCCATTTTGGAACTAGGAAATACCAAGAATAGAACCCTGTGTTTCTCTGCTCCATGGGTACAGGTTCAGTTTTATGTGATAACAGCGAGTCTGAAAGACCACTGATCTCATAAAGCGAGTAACAAAAAGCCCATAGTCAAAAGGGCAAATAAAATCGTAATGACCATCGCACACAGAGTGACGGCCACTACATTAACTTTACACAAACAGGAAAATAAGTCCCCGCACCCCCCAAACTAAAATAAAATAATCAACTCCACGGGGGGTGCGGACCGCGGGGAAAATTAATCTTTCTCCAAAACAAAAAAAATCTATAGTCGGAAACCAGACCCGAACTCGGGTCTGCTGGCATTACAAGCGGTGTCTTATACTGCTACACTAAACGGCCAGCTCAGCAGGAATCAGCCCCCCAAAATCTCATATCCTGTGGTAGTGAGTGTAGCTCCTTGCTATACTTGCTCCACAGGATACAGCGATGTTTTTCACTACTCGCTGTTAGTGGGAGCAGTATTATTGAGTTGCTCAAATTGATGTGCTCAATAATACGCGCTCACAAAGGGTGCTACCACAGGTTCTACTGCCCTTTTCTAAAGCAAGGTGTGGACTTCCTCCAGGTGCAGAGGAATGCAATCTGGAGGATAATTTTTAGGCACTGATGGATGGTCTGGAGGTAGATCTAGAAGTTCCAGAGCATGGCCTTGTTCTACTATTTCCAGGACTCAGGCATCTGAGGTCACCTCCTTCCACTGGTTCAAGTGGAGGAACAGACGACCCCCAACAACCACCTCTGGAGGCAATGGTGGCTGGGGGCTGCAAAAGGAGTCAGGCAGAGCCAGCTGTGGTGGCTCCTGCCACACTGCCACCTCTAGGGGCTTTTGAGTGGGCACCTGGGGTGGTTCCTGGAGTAGGCAGGGCTCCTACTCCTTTACCCTTACCTGGTTGTCTGATAGTGGTACAGTGTCTAGTACTGGCCAGATGAAAAGGCACCCTCTGTCTACTCACTGGTTGAGTGTGATCAAGGGGAGTGTACTTATTTCAGGGTTCTGCCTGAGACCTGCAGATTAGGGAGGATATCTTGAACATCTGCACCAAACAGCTTGTATCCTCTAAAGGGGATACTGACAATGGATTGCTGTATGTCATTCACAAAACCTTCCACCCTGAGCCAGGAGTACCTCCTGAGGCATATCCCTGAGGCAGCTACTCTGGCTGAAGCATCAGCTATGTCACAGGCCATACGTAGTAGGTGTTTTCCTACATCAGCCCCAGCCGTTCGAGCTTTGAGATGCTCCTGTTTAGGTGCACCCAGCTTTCCTTCAGAGTGCATACTGGTATTTGACCATATGGACCTGGTAATTTGCAATTCTCAGGCCCAAAGAAGCTGTGGCATAAGTTCTTTTACCCAGCACACTTAGCCTCCTAGGTTCCTTATCAAGAGGATGAGTGCTAAGGTGTTTTGATGTCTTGGATCTATTGTGGGCAGCATTTATGACTAGAATCCACCTCAGATTGACCTGCAAAAAAAGGCTTTCCTGAGGGAGGCCATGTACATTTTATCTGCCTTTCTAGGTATGGTAGGAATCACGCTGGGCCTATGCCAGGCAGCAAAGGTGGCATCCTCCAGGGCAGCGAGGAGAGGTGGAATTACTATGGGAGGGGTATCCAGCAATTTCAGGAAATCAATAAGGTTCCTCATGGTTGTGTCCTGTTCCTCCAGATCGCATCCCATGACAGCCTGTAACTGCTGAACCATGGTTATAAATGATGAGTCCTCGGAGGGACCTGGGGGTGTAGACCACGAATCTTCACTGCATTTGGACACAATGGAACTAGTCTTTTCATAAGGACTTTCCACTTGATCTTCAACCTCCTCCTCACCATCCTGCATTATAATAAGGTCAGGACTGTACTCTAGATCTTCGTCAGTCTGGTCGATGGGATGAAGGGAGTGCGCTGGCGAAGCCGTCTGTGCTCGATAAGGGTGCTGAGGCACAGCCCTAGCATGAGTCTGTCGGGGGGTTGGCTTACAGACCCTGTCGACGGAGCTCTTGGTACAGGAAGAGGAGGCAGAAGGCATTTTAGGATGTCTGAAAAGGATGAGACTACCACCTGTACCTTGGCGGCCATGTAGTTGACGGGAACGCTGGTAGAAGTCTTTGGAGGAGGCAAGGCCTCTGTTGTCGATGGCAACACACCAGCCATGCTAGGCCTGGCGCTGCCTACAGCCTGCCCTGATGTAGAAGCAAGGCTGACAGTCGGGGTGGTGGGCGGCATTGCCGCCAGAGCAGTCGACAGCATGGAAGTGGATGTACCAGTATGGAGGGACGACCTAGAATGGACTAAGGAGGTTTTGTCCTTTTCTCACTCTCTCTCTCTCCTGGTGTTTGTGCTTATGTGACCCAGACATCTTCTGAGATTTAGAAGATTTGTACCCCGAGGTATGAGCCGGCAATGGAGCAGATCTCTTTTGTTGGCACTCCTTCTCCATTCAGGCTACCTGCTGCTTTAGGAGGTGCTTTTCCAAAGTGCCCTTTTGATGTCGTCAGATGGCTGTCTTGAACCCTCTGCAAATCCGGCACGCTTGATTGTTATGGTCCATGCTAAGGCAATACACACAGATGTCGTGTGAATCTCTGGAATATATCTTTTCACCACATTCGCAATAACAGAACAGTTTAGATGGCTCCTTAGTCACCATACACACCGTCATAAATCACTTATGAAAGTGACTGCTAACTATGGGGAGAAAAAAAGAAAAGTGGCAACTGTAACAGTGTGGTTTCTGTGCACAGTCCGACGAGTATGGTAGACAGTGGGAAAAGAACTAGGAGGAAAGGGGCCACCCACGTTTATATGGGAGAGCTTATGTCTGACATCGCCATAGGCGGCCCCTAACAGACTGCTTGCAAAAGTTTCCATGTGGTCCTAGTGCCTGGTGACTTATAGTTCCATACTGTGACCTGATGAAAGAGATATCCTCAAAGAAGATTGGCAATTTATTTTGACATTCTGAGTTCTCCCTGTAAGCCAGTTTTGCATCCAATTAATGATGGATGGATTTATACTTATTTTTTCCATTTTCTTAATAATGGCCCAATGTGGCACAAGGTCAAAAGCTTTGCTAGATGTCATATTGGACTTTAGTATCTAATGCCTTACTGATGTTCTCATAAAAACACCGAAGGTTGCTAGTACATGATGACCAAGGCCACTGTTTTACGGTGATTAAAATAATTGAATTCCATTTTCAAGACTTAAGATTCCGGAATTTCACCGGTGATTGTTACTCTAATTTCTGGATTTTACCAGGATTCTGCTATCATTCTTTTAGTATGTGCATAAATAATCAGAATTAAAGAAGGCTTAATATACAGAGCATTAAATAAAGCAAACTTAAAATAGTACAGGAAGGAATTAAAAGAAAAACACACTTTTTTATAGATTTACTGATCTTATAGAAAATGCCAGATTCCATGAAATCTTCATTTTTACCGGTCTTCAGGCAGCCCTAATTCCGGAATTTTACCGGATTTTCCAGTAAAAACCGAAAAACAGTGGCCTTGATGATGACCCTTTCGCGAACGTGTGTTGATCTGGGTTAATGCTAGTAGTGGTCTCTAGTAATTTGTCTTTAATAATGCTGTCCAATATCTTTCCAGAGATAGATGTCAGACTGATGGGTCTGTAATTACTCAGTTGTTGTGTCTCACCCTTTTTAGGTATGGGAATGACATCAACTACCCTCGATGAGTTGGAATCTGCCCAGTATTAACGGAGGTTTAGAAAATTATCTACTGGGGGGTGATATGGTTAGCCATTATTTTAGTAACTTGCTGGTGATGTCTGGTCCTTGGGATGAATTACTTTTTAGACTGTTAAGTTTAGTTGGTATATCACTGCTAGATATTCCAAAGCTAGGCATATTTTTGTTGATAATGAGAGAGCCCACAATGAATAGCAGTGGGTGGGCATTTGTCTGTGGGCACATCCCCTGAGTGACACCTGGGCAGGCAGAGGGAGGAGGGAGGACGAGTCAGGTAGACAGGTAGGGACTGCCCACTAGAGGCAGGAGGATTGAGCAGGTAGGCAGGTATGTTCCAGGGGAGGGGGAGGCCTGAGGCTGGAAGGGAGGCGTAGGATGTTACTCAAGTGCAACACCTGAGAAGCTCTCCCTCTTTGCTCCTCTCCCTCCGGTCGAAGAATGAAGACTATGCCTACAGAAAGGATCAGTGGTTTGATTCCAGGCGCGGAAATTTCCAGCATAGTTCTGGGCCCAGCAGGCAAACAGTACTCAAGGTAAGCTGCTCACCGCACTGCTGCAGTTAGGTGGGTTGCTCCTTGCAGGAGCTTCAAAGTGGCTGGCACTGGGGTTTAAAATTAAAGTGAATAGGGGAAGAGAATGAATTGGTGGTTTGGGTTATCAGAATACAGCTATAAAAATATTACAATGAGCAAGCTGCTGTATTCAACACCACTTTTCAAGCTCCGAGCTAAAGAACAGTAACAGGCATTAGTTCCAAGTTTCAGCCTGGGGTCAGTAACATAATATTCAAACTATAGCAGCTTAGTTCCCGTACTCACACTCAGCAGAATAGAGTGCGGCGGTAACGCTGATTAGAATTCATCCCCTTCCAGTGCTTCGGCCGAATACCTTGGGTGGACTCACTGCTGAGTCACGTATTGTGGTGACGTGGTCCATCCGATTGCCTCAGTCAGTCGGTCACTGTCAGTCCTGTGGTAAGGTGGCCACAGTCAGCAAACAGGAGAACAGGGTAGACATCTTGCCTGGCAACGGACAAGCGGGAGTCCTAGGTCCGCAACCAGGGTTCCGGTGATTCAGCATGTCAGAGGACGCTGAACGCTGTGTGACGGGAGACCCCACCTCAGGGGGGCGAGCATAAGGGTGGAATACCCGGAGAGTGGTAGGGTGGCTCCTCCCACTGCGGAAGATAACATCATAGGGGCGCAGTGGTACAGCGACATACATATAAATAAATAAGGGGCATAATGGTACAGTGCCATAAAGATAAATAAAAAATAAAAACAAATTCCGAATGCTAACAGGATGTTGGATGCCCGCCGCCACGTGGCCCCCCCCCTCCATCATGGCATACACACTAGCGGAACTTGTTTGACTTAGCACCATTAATGCAAGTGGTTTGAAGTTACGGTGCAAGTACAGTAATACATGGATTTTGGGGTTCTCACTGTGTGATAAATATAGATTTAAGGAACATTCAACGTATGGTATAGATTCACCAGTTAGGCTGTAGTCAATGCTTATAACAGACCTGTCATCGAGGCACAGGTCAGGAAGCATAGGAAAACCAAGAGCAGTTATAAAATTCGCAAGCAGTATTTTATAATTACCAATAACAGTAAAATAAAAAATAAAAATTACTCAATATAACTATTTACACAGGCTTTCAGGTTCTGTCACTACCTGTTTTTTTTCCATCACTGGTGCTGGCTGTACAGTCTCAGACTGGACTTCTTTCTCTGCTAGTTTGGCTGCCATTCTCCTGGTAACCACTCCTGGACTTGCTGCTGCAGAATCCATACCTTTCTTCTATGTTTCCCTGGTACCAGGTCTAGCACCCATGCACAAAACTCCTGGCTTAGAGTATGCATGGTGTTACACCATCTGTTGTCGAGGCACAGGTCAGGAATCATAGGAAAACCGGGAGCAGTTATAAAATTTACAAGCAGCATTTTATTATCAATAACAGTAAATAAAAAATAAAAATTGTTCACTATAACTATTTACAAAGGAAGTACAAACAGAGAAAACAAAGTCATTCACTTGAAGGTTTCTTTTCAATCTCTAATCTCTGTCTCTCCCCCAGCAAACATATTGCTGCTTTTTTTATAACAAGTCTTTGCCGACAATTAACTTCTTCATCCTGAGCTCGTTAAGGAGACATCCTGTTTCTCACAAACTGTATCAGCGTTCTTGTCAGTTTCTTTGCAGAGCAGGCTTGCAAACAGAACAGTGTCCCAAGCTGGCCTCCTGCTGACAGGTCTGCAAAAAAGCCTGAGAGGAGCTCAAACTGCATCTCAAGTTAACTAAATTCCAAATAGCTTTTTGCAGTCATTTTAACAGTATTTAACTATATCCATTTCAAACCAAGGGATTCCAACATCACTTACAGCTTCACACAAAGATTCACATATATTTTTATAACCGAAGATACACGAAGGCGAAGAAAAGACAGAAATAGCAAGTGAAGGCAGAGAGATAGCGAGAGGTGGAGAATCGCAAGACTGTCAGAGTGATCAGTTCCTAGGTCTCACGAGAACATCTGGTTGCGCAACCAGACACAAGAGACTGAAATGAAGAGGATACCAGACAGACAAGGATCAGAAAAGGAGAGGATAGAACAGATCCTTGCGTTTAACTTTTTCTGCATAAGAAATGGGACAGGGTCTTATTCAACCTTGTCACAGGACCACACTAAAAGGTGCATTTTGTGGCAAGACATCAAATATCACTAAAATTCGATACAGTTTCTGTTATACTGATAGCGCAATAAGAACGTTTGTTATAAGGCTCAGGCAATGAGGGCTTCTATGCCCCCACCCCCCCCAGTGTGTTCTAGGGCAAATCGACACGTGAAAAATGTGTTTCTCCTGCTTCATAACATTTATGGTTAAAAATAGTTTCCATTTGCAGAAAAAAAAAACCAAAAAAACAGCTGTTTATATCAACTGACAATTGCTAGTAACGATCAAGCTGTCGGGTAATATAGGTACACGTGACTGCTTTAAACTTTGGTATATCATTTACATGCCAAGCAAACAACAATGGGAGCAGGGCCCAATGCATCATGAAGGTACTCGAGTAGCATGGCTGAGGATAGCCAGAGAAATTATTCCTGGGGGCAGTTAGTGGGAGAAAAAAAAAAAAAAAAAACAAGTAAAGTGGTAATGAAGTCATCACTAACCATGCTCTTGTCTGGCAGTAATCCCTGGGTGAGATTGCAGCAGAAGCGCAAACTGCAGCCAGGGTGGTGTCATTGTGTGTTTTTTGTCATCTGTTTTCCAGCTCTGAGTTATAAGATGGAAGGTGATGGTTGAGCGAGCAAACACAGGGGATCTGGAAAGCCAACTATCAGAGCTGGTGTGGAGCAAAGGCAAGGCTTGGTGGAAAGCCTTGTTTCAAGGACAAGCAGAGAAGAACGCACATCAACAGCAGCAGCAACCTGGAACACCGGCAGAGGTGCTACAGCCACAGCCAGGGGTTCCAGTTCCCTCTACGGAGCCGGATCAGGAGCACCCTCCCAAGAAGGTCAGGGTGAGACAACACAAGCAGCCAACAAGTAAGCCTGACTTAGAGAATATGTCAAGTCAAGTCATATTTATTTAAAAAGCGCCTTTCGAAACCAAGGCGCTGTACAGAAATAGATAAAACAGTAAAATCCAAACATATAAACAACTATAACTAAAGAGAATAAGCCAAATTAAAAAGGTATGTCTTTAAAGCAGTTTTAAAACTATCAACGGTTGGGCATGCTCTTAACCAGCAAGGTACAAAATTCCACAGGGTTGGAGCCGAGAAGGCACAGGCACGAGATCCCGATAACTTCAATCGAACCCTGGGAATCTCCAGCAATCCCTGAACGGAGAGGACGGAAGGGCAGAGGAATCAGAAGATCTTTCAGGTAACCGGGTCCCTGGTCATGTGGGGCTTTAAGGTTAGTAAACCAACCTTAAGGTGATCGCCACAGACAGGCAGCCCAGTGCGGTTCGCGAAGCACAGGCGTATGACTGGTTCTGGGTCCCAGTCAAAAGCCTGGCTGCAGCGTTCTGCACCGACTGAAGGTGGCGGATATCAACCCTGGTAGCCCTAGGTAGAGGAATTGCAGTAGTCTAGACAGTAGTGACAAAGGCGTGGACCAAAGTTGGAAGGTCCTCCTGGGGAATAAGATGTTTCACCAGGCGATATTCCTCAGATGGTAGAAAGAGGATTTGACAACAGCTGACACCTGAGATTTCAGGGTCAGACCATCATCAAAAATAACACCCAGATTTCACCTGTCGAGGAGGTAGAGAGCGCGGTAGCATCTCCGAGTAATAAACCTGATGACTGCCCAGCACCCAAACCCACCCAGACGACCTGGATCCACAACCAGTACCTCAGTCTTATCCGATTGAGTCTCAGCCTGCTCGAACTCATCCAAATTCTGATCTCATCCAGGCAGCTATTAAGTACAAAGAGTGCATCACTCTGGTCGGGGAGAAAGGACAGATACAGCTGAGTATCATCTGCATAGCAGTGAAAACTTAGACTGTATCGTCTGATGATTTCTCCCAAAAGCAGCATATACACTGCAAACAACATGGGAGCTAAAATGGAGTCCTGTGGTACCCCACAAGGCAGGGAGAAAGCATCAGAGGAATAGATTCCAGTGACAACTCTCTGAGACCTGCCAGTGAGGTAAGAACGAAACCAATTGTGGACTGTACCAGACAGCCCACAAAAGACCCGAAGTCGCTCCAGTAGCACCCCATGGTCTACAGTGTCAAATGCAGCAGACAGATCGAGAAGGACCAGAATGGTACAAGCCTTTCGATCTCTGGCCATTAGGAGGTCGCTCAATACCCGAACAAGGGCAGTCTCAGTACTATGCCTTTTCCTGAAACCAGACTGGAGAGTATCACAGACATTATGAGATGTAAGATGATCATCCAATTGCAACGCAACTGCCTTTTCAATAACCTTACCAACAATTGGCAGGTTAGAGATAGGCCGGTAGTTAGCTAGACAGTCTGGGTCCAAGGAGCGTTTTTTAGGGAGTGGTCAAACTACTACCTCCTTAAGGGGGGGTCAGGGAAAAAAAAACCTCTGTCACTGGAAGAACTGAAGGGCCTCCTTAGGCAGACGTTGGATAGCCAACAGCCCGCAGCAGCATGGCGGGCACACAGGCCCCGCAAAGGGTCAACAGAGCTGAAGGGGTTGAGGTTGAGGTTGATAAGCTCAATGACCCGACTGAACCTTTGGACATGACTACAGTTGGGGTGACCTGGCCACCACTTCCCCCCAAGACAGTTAACAGGGTTCCCCAATGTCCTGGATGTTCCAATGGTCCAATTCCCAGCCATTGCCGTGGTGGAGCAAGTTGCCCCTTCCCCTGCAGAGCTGGCAGCAGGACCCTCAGGAGAGCACTTGGCACTTGAGAAAAAACTAGACAGGGTCCTGGTTTTCCAGGATGTCCAAGAGCAGGTAGAGGCAGTGCACATGCAGGGCAGCCCAGGACTGGAGGACCCCCAACAGGGATGACCACTGAGGTGGCAGCCAGCGTGCTATCACTGTGTGGGCAACCGGCTGCTTGGGGATTTGTGAGCCTGGGACAACCAGTGGGATCCTACCTATCAGAAAAGAATTTGGCAACAAATCATTAAGGTTGATTTTGTGGATATGCTCACATTGCTGAACAGGCCCAGAGACCCTGAGGAGGACAAAGATAAGAAGAAGGATGATGGGGTGTAAAGGAAATGAAAGGTCCCGATTAGGCATATGTGGGAGAACTGGTTATGTGCCTTCGCAGTCTATGCAGGCCTGCTGACACAAGGGAACTCGGCAAAGGCAGGAGGTTTATAGGTCTATCTTAGCTGGATTATGGCCATGTGAGCAGCAAAGCCAGGCAGGGGGGTGGTTGGAATATGACAAAGGAGTTTAGGAGGCAGTTGCAGTATGACGCAGACAGATCCTGGGATATGCTAGATCTGCCCCTGCTGTGGCTGAACAACATGGGGGGTGGTGTGCAACACATGGACAGTGGTTTCCCAGTGAGATGTCCTCTGTCCCCCAAGAAAGGGGTCACAAGAAAGTAGTGACAAGGGGGAAGGACACTACTACATGTATAATCAGGGCACATGCAAGGCAGAACATTGCAAATACAAGCATGAGTGTCTGGTATGTGGCAAGACGCACCCCTTTACACACTGTTGGAGGGGCACGGGATCCTTTCGTCCCTTCAAAAGAGGGTGGCACAAGGCTCTCAACACCCATAAGGGTGGAACGGCTTGAGAAATGGCTGGCCAACTACCCGAACAGGCTGGTTGCACATTGCCTGACAGCGGGTTTTAGTGCAGATATCTGAATATGAAGGTTCACGCCTAGCTTATGAAGTGGAGAACCTGAAGTCGGTCAGACTTAGTGTGGGAGAAACTTATGAAGGAGGTAGCAGCAGGTAGGGCGAGTGGCTCCTTCCCAGAAACCCTGAGCCCAGTATTGTGCATCTCACCTATCAGGCTAGTCCCAAATAAGGCCCCCAGCGAATTCAAGATGATCAACCATTATTCATACCCGGAGGGCAAGTCAGTTAACCATCACACAGACCCAGCACATACCACAGTGTCTTATGCACACTTTGACGATTCAATATAGGTGATTTAGGTGGCTAGGCAGGGGGCTCTACTGGGTAAGGCAGACATCGAGTCAGCCTTTAGATTGCTGCTAGTACACCCAGAGGACAGGAACCTGTTAGGAATGAAGTTCGAGGGCCAATACTTCATCGTCAACTGCATGCCCATGGGCTGTGCTGTAGCATGCTCAGTGTTCAAGCAATTCAGCATGGCCTTGCACTGGGCCACCACGCAGTAGGCAGGCAGAGCCGAGGTCATACACTACCTAGATGACTTTCTGTTTGTGAGGAAGGCTAGGACCATGAATTGTACCCGGCTCATGGAATCATTTGAGGAGGTATGTGCACAACTGGGTATGCCACTGGACCGGAACAAAACCGAAAACCCCAGCACTAAGTTGGCCTTCTTGAGCACAGAGACGGACACAGTGGCCAGGGAGTTCAGGCTTCACCAAGGGAAGCTGGAAGCATTAAGGGTTCAGCTGGCGAAAGTGGTGAAGGTTTGAAAGACCACCTTGCGAGAGCTTTAGCAGTTGATAGGTCATTTGAATTTCGTGTGTAGGGTCATGCCTACAGGCAGGACGCTTATGCACCATCTCACCCACGTGGGATCGGGTTGTTCTAAGCGGTATCACAGGATCCAGGTAACAGAATCCAAGAGGGAGGACTTGGGAGTCTGGCAGGCCTTCCTAAAATGTTTTAACAGTGCTGCAATCTGGCAAACACCATTGACCAGCCAGGAACTGGAGTTGTTCACAGATGCTTCTGGAGGTCTGGGTTTCGGGGCATATTTTCAGGGACAGAGGTGCACAGGCCAGTGGCCCACATCATGGGCTACCATGGACCTGTTGAGACAGGTGACGTTAATGGAGTTTTTTCCCCACAGTGGTAGCCCTGGTAATATGGGGGCAGCAGTTTACGGACAGCGCCATTAGCTTTAAGACAGACAGCATGGAGGTGGTGCACACCACAAATTCACAGCTTGCAGGCAAGGAACCCATTAGGGAACTGATGAGGGTCTTTGTTTTGAAATGTTTATTACTGAATATTAAAATCAGGGCACAATGTGTGCCATGTGTGGACAATGGCATGGCTGACGCTCTTTTTCATTCGCAGTGGCAGCGATTTTGGCAGCTGGCACCAGCAGCGCAGTGGTATCCCAAAGAAGTCCCAACATACCTGTGGGATATGGTAACACTGAAGCCTGGGAATTAATCCGGAGGTCACTGGCCCCTAACACTAGGGCAATTTATCAAAGGGGAGTGGAAAACTTCCTAAGGAAATACCAGGAGCAAGGATGGAGGAATGCATGACCCATCCTGGTGGGCCACTCGTGCGTCTACGTCCTCCACAAGTGGTATGAGGGGAGTTCATGGGTGGTGGTCGGGCAACACCTAGCAGGTATCGCCTGGTTTACAAAGGTTATGCTGACCACATGTAGGTATTTCCCCCAACACAACATTCTGGAAGTGCAGCCTGAGCAGCGCCAAACAGACCTGATGGCAGGTGTCCAATTAACCCATAGCTACTAAACTGGGTGTGGGAGGTACTGCCATGCATTTGCTCCATCCTGTTGCAAGCTCATCTGTTCAGAACAGCCTTTTTAGTGGCATTCTGTGTAGCTTTCCAGATATCCGAAATAGTGCGACCTAGCAAGGCGGAGGGGCTGCCTGTGGCATTGACGGATGAGGGTGTGGCACTGACAAAGGTGGGGTGTTTGTCCATTTGCACAGGAGCAAGATGAACTGCAGGGCATGGAGGTGTTGGTGCTGCCTGAAGTCCCCTCTAGGGGTGCAATGGGAGGTTCGAACATGGGTCCAGGACTACATGGCCCATTGGGCTGCCAGGGGCATGGCATTCTTCCGACATGAAGACAGGACCCCAGTCACAGCCTTTCAATTCAGTCATGTGTTGAGCAAGAACTTGGAGAGACTGGGTAATTAAACTCAAAGGAGTTTAATACCCATTCCTTCAGGATCAGAGCAACGTCACATGCCCGGGGCGGAAGGGCTCACGGAAGAGCAGATCCGGGCCCTGAGGAGGTGGTGGTCACAGGCATTCAAAGGATATGTGAGGCCGCAGATGCTTTAACCTTGTGTTTTGTCTTGGCAGGTGTTTGTTCCCAGAAGACACAGATTTGGGTATGCGAACATTTGTTTGTGCATTGGGCAGCCATATATGCGGGTCAGCTTGGGGGAGGTGAGACTTTGTTCCTGGACCCACGGTAGTATGAAGTGCACTGGTTGGGCTGCCAGGGCATGAGATGGTGAGAGCTACTTCCTTGGGTGGTCGTGGAAGCCCGACTGTGGGGCCCTCCCCAGGTCCTAGTGGTACATTTGGGTGGCAGTGACCTGGGTTTTGTGTCTTCCATTGACATGCTACAGCACACAAAAGAGGACTTGAGCTGTCTGAAGGGCAGTTGGCCCGAACTGCATATCATATGTATGTAAAAGTTTATTTTTATACAGGTAACAAATGGTAACACATCACTGGGAAAGTCCCGTTTTCAAGATGGACCTGTATCAGCTTTTGTTATGGAATAAATACAGTAACATAATACTTTATAAAAAATACAACAAACATACAGATACTTTACATTGGTAAATACGAAACATAATTTAAAAAAACACCTACAGTCTGCCTAAACAAGAACAAAATACAGTCAGATACCCTCTTATCTTGACAATAGTCAATCAAAGACTCAAATCGTTACATATACACTTCATTTTCAAGTCCTATCCAATCTCATCCTTAAACTGCTTACATTTTTGTATTTTTCGCTTTTCAGCTTCTATGGGAGCCCACAAGTCAGCCACTTTGGAGCCAAAAGTAATTTTCCCATATCTATTCATTGCTTTAGGTATTACAAAAGACTTTCCCTCATTTCTTCTGAGTTTATACTGATGTCCATGGGTAACATACAGTATATCAGGTTTTCTGCTAAATACCTGGGAGATTGTTTCTGGACCACCCCATTAATTCATCTAATCCATTTTTGATCCCTTTTCTGCTCCACTTGAGACCATTGTAACAATGAGTACATATCGCAATGATTCATATGTCTATCACAGTTTAATATAGATCTGGCCAAGTTATTATAGAGCACTTTTATAGATCTCAGTTCTGTTTTATCAGCAATACCATATACGTGGCTACCATAATCAATGCATGGGATAATTAGTAGATTTGCAACATCCCCTCTCATTTTCTGATTCGTACAATGATTAGATCTCCGAAAAGCTCAGAACTTGTTATTTATTTTACATACCAAATCCTTAATATGGACATCAAATTTTAAGTTTTGGTCCATGTAAACCCCCACGTATTTATAGCATTCAACCTGTGTCAATATTTCATTACTACATGTTTTTATAAAAAATGTTTACCGATTAAAATTTTCATTCCCTTTGGTTGAGAATATCGTGGTATTTGTTTTTTTACTATTTAAAACTAACTCTGACCTTCTCAACCAGGTTTCCAAAGTATTGAAGTCCTTCTGAAGATATTCTTCCACCACCTGTAGTTTTTCCTCACTTACCAACAAAACTGAGTCATCTGCATACATTCGTAAAGCCGAATTATTCACTAGATTAGGAGCATCATTTACATACGTTATAAATAATAAAAGGCCCAAAATAGAGCCTTGTGGGACTCCCCTTTTAATAATCCCTGGGTTTGAAAGAACATCTCCAATCTGGACTTGTTGCTCCCTTTCCGTTAAATATGACTGGAACCAGGGAAGTTTCACTGTCAATCCCCAAACTCAACATTCTTTCATACAAGATGTTGTGGTCAATGGTGTCGAAGGCCTTGAAGAGATCCACGAACACCGTGCTCACCAATCCACCTCCATTTAATTTGGAGGCAATGATGTCAACCAAATTGGTGAGCGCAGTGTCCCTGGAATAGTCCCTTCGGAAACCCGACTGACAGCAGGACGGGAGAGAATTCTCTTCCAAATAATTACTCAACTGCTTCTGGACTAATCTCTCCAAGACCTTCGATACCCCAGACAGCAACAAAATTGGTCTATAATTTGTTGGCTCTCCCATGGAACCACCTTTATGAATCAGGATAACTTTTGCTCGTTTCCACTTAGTAGGAAACTTTCTACTTAATAAACTCCAATTAAAAAGTCTTGTTAATATTGGGGCTGTTACCTCGAGGGAATCTTTTAAGAATCTATTTTCTATCAGATCCATCCCAGGGGCTCTATTTATTTTTAGATTCCTTAGTTCTTCCTTTACCTTTCTACAGGTAATTACCCTAAATCTAAATTTTTTCCCCAAGTTGATACTGATATTCCCTTATTCCATTCTCCTCGAGACACCCATAAGGAATTTGAATATCTGGGAGTGTAATAAAATATGTATTTAGCCTCTCTGCTGAACCTGAAGATGACAGCAGTATATTATTTTCCCTAATTTGGATGGGTTGTTTATTTACCACTGAATGCTGAAAGGACTGAAACAAGTGCCAATATTTTCTTTCATATGGTCGGACTTTATACAGAAAATGCAGTGGCAACATGCCTGAGACCCCAGAGTTACTGAGAAGGTCTACTGGCTTCATAATGTGGCAATACAGCCATTTATGGATAGTACTGGGGGGTCGGCACTATGGCATGATGGGATCAGGATTAAGGAGCCATGGTTATATGCAAAAGATGGTGTGTACTTGTCTAGCATAGGTTTAGATAGGTTTTTAGAGAACATAGGACAGGCATTGGAGAGAAGCCTGGCATGATGTTCTTGTGGTGGGGTGAGCAGGGAGTGATGCTTACTCTGTGGCACCAAGTAGTCTTGGGTGGTCGATGTTGGGGGGGGGGGGGAGAGACAGAGGATCCTGGTCTTGTGCAGCCAGATCACCCTGAGGCTGATGGGAGTGCTAGACCATCCGGCCGGGGCTCACTCTTCATAAATAGGTGGCAGTTGGGATGGCAGCCTCTCCGGGCGCTGGCCTATGGCATAATAGCATCCCATAAAGGGGGGGGGATGTTGCAGCAGATGGTCAAGAGTCACCCCTCAAGCCCTGGAGGCCAGGTCCCTCGCATGG
This sequence comes from Neoceratodus forsteri, assembly GCA_016271365.2. Taxonomy (NCBI): domain Eukaryota; kingdom Metazoa; phylum Chordata; order Ceratodontiformes; family Ceratodontidae; genus Neoceratodus; species Neoceratodus forsteri. Next base: position 1,631,761,956 of record CM028131.1, on the reverse strand, counting down.
GTTTGTAATGCTGAGCTGCTTCCCTCAGGAAGGTCAGTTCCGGTGTTTGGTACATAGTTGTGTTTGCAACAGAAAATATCAACCAAGACTACCTAGCAGCGCATGTCTAGCCTGTTTAGAATGATGATCTGTTAGTCAGTAAATACATGGCTGTGGCCATTTTCTCTCCAGTGCTCAGTGTGTGTCTCAGTTTGTTCGAGTGGAACGGGGGGTGGAAGATTGTGCCCGGGTGGACCGGGGGTGGAAGATTGTGCCCTTTAAGACAAAGAGAGAACCCACAATGAATAGCAGTGGGTGGGCATTTGTCTGTGGGCATGTCCCTTGAGTGACACCTGGGCTGGCAGGTATGGGGAGGAGGATAGGAGTCAGGTAGACAGGTAGGGACCCCCCCTCTAGGGGCGGGGGGATGAGCAGGCAGGCAGGTATGCTCCCAGGGGAGGGGTGGCCCGAGGCTGAAGGGGAGGAGCAGGATGTCACTTAAGCGCAACACCTGAGGAGCTCTCCCTCTGGCTAAAGACCCACCCCAATCCACCCTCGTAATAGCAGGGGGGAATGGCAGGCAGGTAGGGGCTTGCTGTCCTAGTAGGGGAGATTGCCTTAGGGGTCGAGAAGGCATTAATTTTTCTCCACAGGGTTTTCCAGGGTTTTTCACCTTCTCCAGGAAGATCATGTAGGAAATAGATAAGGCAGGTTAGGTTTGTCACAGTCATGTAATGGGTGGCAAGGTAGTCTTGGGTGATCGATGCAGAGGGGGGGAACAGGGGGCCACGGTCTTGTGCAGGCAGATCACCCTGAGGCTGACAGGAGTGCTAGGCCATCTGGCCAGGGCTCATCTTTCATGAACAGAGTGGCAGTCGGGACAGCAGCCTCTCTGGGGACGGGCCTGCGGCATAATAGCATCCCATTAAGGGGGGGGGGGTCGCATCAGCCAGTCAAGGGCCACCCCTCATGCCCTGGAGGCCAGGTCCCTCGTGTGGGTTTGCAATGCTGAGCTGCTTCCCTCAGGAAGGTCAGTTCGGTGTTTGGTACATAGTTGTGTTTACAACAGAGAATACCAACCAAGACTACCTGGCAGTGCATGTCTAACTTATTTGGAATGATGATCTGTTAGTCAATAAATACATGACTGTGGCCATTTTCTCTCCAGTGCTTGATGTGTGTCTCAATTTGTCTCGGTGGTACGGGGGGGGGCATATATAGAATATAAATGTTAAATTATTTTGCCATTTCTGCTGGTTCACTGACTATGTTATCTTTTGCTAGTGGACTAACACCACATTCTGATCTTTTGGGGGAATTTATATACCCCAAAACATTTTGCTACTTTCTTTTTTTGCATCTTTGGCAAGTCTTGTGTTGTTACAAGCAGAGGATTGCGATGTCACTTGTATGCAAGCAGCCAGAGCAGATAAAGACAAAGAGGCATAGATCAGTTTTTTTATGTAAAAACCTTAGCATGAATAACGGGAATGGTAAATACGGGAAATATGCATGTTAATATCACCGCTGAGATCACTCTCATGAGGCAAGAGTGGTGCCACTTACATCCTACCCTGTTCGTGGTTCGCATACCCTAAGAACATGCAAGACCATTCTTACAACCGCTGAGAGTGGTCTCAGCAGTGGTATTAATATATTATTGAGACGGATGAATGATACGTTAAAATTTAAAGAGACGTTCCACAAACATGCCCATTTCCAGAGCAGCTACATGCGAGACACTTGTCACAGAAAAAAAAGTGTCTCATGCACTGAGGAAAGGAGAGCCCCAACTGACTGGGAGCACCCCCTCGATCTGTGATCTGAATTGTAAGTTGGAGTTCTGTCCAAACATTACTTTTTTCAAAGTTTTCCCTCTGTTGTCAGAGACTCTTTAAAGAGCAGGCTGCAACTAAAATAAAGAACTTCAAACTAAATTTAACTTTGGTGTGTTGTAGTTTTTTTTTTTTGGTTTTTTTTTTTTTAACTTCCTCCTGTTGCATTTCAGAGAATGCAGTGCTTACTTCATTGTGTCTCTCAGAAAGCATCCGACTGTTGCCAGCTGACCCCAGAAATGCTGTGTTTGTGATATCATAGTCTACAGCACTGGAACACACTACATGGTCATAAACAATGGCATTATAAGGTCAAGAGGGAGGGCAAATGTTTTTTATATGGACTTCTTTGCTAGGTTACCAAGATTTGTTACAAACCTTGCAAAGGAAAAATAAAAATAAAAAAAATAAAAAATAAAAACGTATTCCACAGTAAACAGTAATGGCCGAAAAATTAGGTTGATGACTATACATATTAAAGTGCACTCTTCTCTTTAAGGGGGCACTATTAGATTTTTTTTTTTTTTTTTTTTTTTTTTTTTTTTTAAAAACACATACCATTTCATGGTGCCTGTAGCTTTCATGCCAAGAGTCATGGCTTTAGTTTTCAAAGCCATTTTTCAAGATTTTAGAAAGAACAGTTATGTAAGAACTGACTAACAGCAGATCTTTGAGAGGATCGCAGTCATCAGGTAACACCGTAGGAACCTTCGCCGTCTGGGAAGGGGAATCCACACAGAAGATTTTCAGCAGTACAACTGGGGCCTTGCTCTCTCCACAGTTCTTTCCCTCCAGAGATGAAGGGAGCAAGGCTCATGCCCTCGGGAATAGAGGAGAGAATGAGGGACCCAGCGCTAAGTAAAAGACTGGATACAGCAGATAGCCAGGTCCTAGATAGGAGCCCCAAGAAGGGGGATGGTGGGAGGGCAATAATACCTGTGACTGAGATCCCCGCGAAGATCTACTGTTATGGTAAGTTCTTACGTAACTGTTCTATCCTCTTCGGGGGTATCGCAGTCATCAGGTAACACCGTAGGAACGAATACCACGCAGTGACAAGTGAAAACGGACAGTCTGGTAGACTGGATCTCTATAAACTTAAGACAGGAGTCCTTGTAATACAGCCCTGCCAAAACATGCAAGGGCTCTGGAGGCAATGTCCAGACTGTAATGCTTGGTGAAAGTGTGGACTGTACTCCAGGTGGCTGCCGTGCAAATGTCAGCAGCTGAGACCCCTTTGAAACAAGCTGAGATAGTCATGCCTCTGGTGGAATGAGCTTGGATAGCACCGGGCAATTCTTTGCCGTACTTATTGTAGTAGAATAAAATGTAGTTTGCCAACTATCTGGACATTGCTGAAGTGCCCTCTCTACCTGGGGCAAAAAAAAAAGCAAAAAAAAAAAAAAAGCTGCTTAGGCTTCCTAGACTCTTTAGTCCGAAGCAGACAGTACTTCAAAGTTCTGTGCACATCTAACATGTGGAGCAGTGCTTCCCTTGGATTGGCACACTCAGGAAAATAAACAGGAAAGTAGATGGACTGAATTAGTGTAAACTCAGAAACCATCTTGGGTACAAACTTAGGATCTGTGCGTAAAGATATCCTGTCTTTGTGAAAAATCAAATAAGGCTCCTCACACCAAAGGGCCTGAAGCTCTGAATTCTTTGATCATAAGTAACTGCAACAAAAAAATAGAGCTTTCCAAGAGAGAAAGTGCAAATCGCCAAGTCGTGATTGACTCAAAAGGAGAAAGGGTCAATTTCCCCAAAATAAAATTCAAGTTCCAAGCCGGGACAGGGGAACAGATTGGAGGTTTCAGGTGCACGATGCCTCTGAAGAAAGTATGGGACACATCCAGCTGAACAATTGCGCAGTCACCTACAGGCTCATGAAAGGCAAAAATAGCCGAAAGGAGGACTCTGAGTGAGGAATACTGGAGGCTTGAATCAGACAAAGAAATCAGGTAGTTCAGGATATGATTCACCAAGCAGGTGAAAGGGTCTAGGGAATGTTTGACAGCCCAGATGGCAAACCACTTCCACTTCATGGCATATGTGGTACGGGTGGAGGGCTTGCGAGCAGCCACCAGGACATCCGCCACCCCTGTTAGAGACCCCAAATCTGGCAATGGCTACGTTCTCAGGAGCCAGGCATGCAGATGGAGGGATCTGAGGTTAGGATGGACCAGGTTTCCCCTGATCCTGGGTCAGCAGATTCCTGCAAAGGGGCAGAGGGACCGGTGGTTCTTCTGCCAGCTGCTGGAGCAGAGGGAACCATATCTGGTGAGGCCAGAATGGAGCCACTAGAATCATGCTGGCCCCCTCCATTTGCAGCTTGATCAGCACTCTCTGTATTAGGGGAAATAGAAAGAATGCATACAGAAACCTCCTGCTCCAACAGAGGGACAACACGTCTCACCAGAAAACTCCAGGCCCAGGATCTAGCGAGCAGAAATTGGGCAGTTTTGCGTTGAGTGAGGAAGCAAAAAGGTCCAACTCTGGATGACCCCATCTGTCAAACAGATCTGCTACAGATTAGAGAAACTCCCATTCGTGCACGCTGAACGGAGTCCTGCCGAGACTGTCTTCCAGGGCATTTAGGACGCCTGGCACGTGGACTGCATAGAGTGTCAGACTGTGCTCCAGAGCCCAATACCACACTCTCATGGCCTCCCTGAAAAGGGGGTATGAGTGAGTCCTGCCCTGCTTGTTGATGCAGTAGACTACACTCAAACTGTCTGACTGCACCAGCAGCTGACCTGGGGCAAGGTGCTCCTGAAATGCCTGCATGGCATATAGCACTGCCTTCATTTCCAGGACACTGATATGGAGGGCGGTTTCCCACTGAGACCAGGAGTCCTGGGTTTGGAAAAGTCCCAGGTGTGCTCCTCAGCCAGGACACGAAGCATCCGTGGTTAAGATCTGATGCGAGGAAGAAATCTGGACAGGAGCCTCCTGAAAAAGATTCAAGGGGTCCAACCACCAGTGCAGTACCTTGCGTACTGGAGAGGAGACCAGGACTAGTTGGTCCAACTCATTCGTACGCTGGTCCCACTGCACCCTGAGGGTCCACTGGAGGGTGTGCATGTGAAGCCTGGCCAGCGGAACGGTAGGAATTGCCGCTGCCATTAGGCCCAACAGTCTGAGGTACACCCTGACAGGAATATACAGATTGTGAGCGACCGCCTGAGCTTGGGCCATGAGGCACTCTGCTCGGTTTTGGGGCAGGAAGGCCTTCCCCTGCTTAGAATCCAGAACCGTCCCGATATACTGCAGCCTTTGGGATGGTACCAGAACCGACTTGGGCAGACTGACAGTGATGCCCAGGTAGTCGAAGAGCCGGAGAGTACGCTCTAGAGTCAACAAAAGCTGTTCCCTAGATGGGGCTTTGAAAAGCCAATCGTCCAGATAAGGGAGATGTACAGTCCCTCTTCTAAGAGCCACTGCCAAGCACTTGGTAAAGACTCGCGGCGCAGAGGATAAGCCAAAGGGCAGCACTCTGAACTGATAATGCTCGCCCTGAAAAGCAAAATGAAGAAACCTCCTATAAGGAGGAAGGACCGAGATGTGCAGGTAATCATCCTGCATGTCCAGAGAACAGAGCCAGTCCCCGGTCTTGAGGAGGGGCAGTAGGCCTGGCAAAGTTACCATCCAGAACTTTTTGTACTGGACAAAGAGACAGAGTTCCTTCAGATCTAGAATGGGCCTCAGATCTCCAGTCTTTTTGGGGACCAGAAAGAACCTGGAATAAAACCCTTGGTTTGTCCGGCACCAGGGCACTGTTTCGGTGGCCTGCTTGTACAGCAAAGACTGTACTTCCTCCTAGAGAACAGACAAGTGAGCTGGAGGATAGTTGGAGGGTGGTGGGGGGTTGTCTGGAGGCTGCTGTATAAGCTCCAGGGTGTGACCCTTCCCTATGATCTGAAGAATCCACGCATCTAAAGTTATGGTTCTCCATTGATTCAGATGGAGGGAAAACCAACCTCCGACCACTGCCTCCTGGGCCTGAACCAGAGGAGAAGGGTCTGGCAAGGAGTCAAGCTGAGGTGAAGTCAGCTACGGAAGCTGGTCTGTCTTTTCTGGGTCATTTGGCTGCCGCTCCAGCATTGGAAGGGTCGGACAAGAGAGCCTGGGCTCTACATTTTCCCTGGGTACGGGGAGCCGATCCTGTCTTACTGGTCTGTCTACGAAAAGTAGGCCATCCTCTACCCCTTGGTTGAGTGTGGTAGAGGGAATGGACAGATTTAATGGCTGTGCCCGAGGCCTGCAGATCATTTATTAGGTCCTGAACATCAGGACCGAACAGTTTGGTGCCACTGAAGGGGACATTAAGCACTTTGTTCTGCACATCAGCTGCAGATCCAGAGACCCTGAGCCAGGAGTGCCTATGAAGGCATATGCCAGCAGCAGCAGCTCTGGCCACTGTATCAGCCATGTTATACAGGGCCCTGAGAAGGTCTCTGCTAACATCCTCAGCAGTCTGGAAACACTGAAGCAGTTTCTGCTTCTGGGAGCCATCAGGAAGGGCCTGGGTGGCAGCTTTGCCCTCTCTCCAGTTAGCATTTTGGTATTTAACCACGTATGACAGATAATTTGCAATCCTCAGACCCAAGGTAGAGGAGGTATAAACCTTTTTCCCCCCCAGAGGTCAATTCTATGGGAGTCCTTGTCTGGGGGAAGGGAGCTAAGATGCTTAGGCACCTTAGATCTGTCATTAGGTGCCTTAATGACTACAGAGTCAGTTTCAGCCTGGGCAGCAAAATAAGGAAGACCCGGGGGGGGCAAATAAAGTTTGTCCGCACTACATAGCATAGCTGGCAACATGTCTGGCTTGTGCCAGGCTGCTGTGGTGGCATTCTTCAATGCTGGGAGCACTGTAGGAATAATCTTAGGGGAAGATTCCGGAATCTCCAGGAAATCTACCAGGTCTTTCCTCGTGGCATCCTCTTCCTCGGTCTGGAAGCCCATGGTGGCAGACAACTGCTTCATCACATTAAAACATGTGGCATCCTCAGGAGGAGACCTTGGAGTATGCTTGACAGAGTCCTCACTGACCGAGGAGGAAGTGGACTTATTTGATATCAGGGTCTCTTGTCTTCATCCTCTACATCATCAGGGAGAATGAGATCAGGGAGAATGAGATCAGGGTGATATTTCTCGACGTCGACCTCATCATCTGGGTCTAGCATCGGATTTGCCACCACCGGCCCATGGGTAGTCTCCCATGGTCGACAAACAGGGGTCAACAACAAAGCTGCTGTCGATGACATCAGTGAAGTGGGCCTGCTCAAGGCACCCAGCTGTGGAACAAGTACATTTATAAGCTTGACCAGTACTTCATTCAAGTCAATGGTAGACATTGACGGGGGAGGGGGCGGTTTGATGGCACGGGAGTCGACGACCCTCCGGCTGTGTCCTGGGAGCCGAAGAGCCTGTAGTCGAGAAGGGCAGTCCTCGGTGGGGTGGACGTCGACAACAAGCTCGTCATTGATGACGGAGGGGCTGACGACTCAGAGGTCGACGGCCGGGTGCCCTGAGAATCGAGTGGAGGTGCTGTCAGTATGGGTCTGGATGGCCAAGAGACCTGGACAGCTGGCCTCTTCGTTGGAGCAGCCAACAACGAGCCCCCTGAAGAAGGAGAAGCTGACAGGGAATGGGAGCATCGCCGGGGGGGAGCGGTCATGATCCCGGTCTTTTTTATTACCTTTCCCCCTGAGGAATTGTCTCGGGCTTTGGAGGCTTGGGAGCCCATAGAGCTGGTCGGCAACTGAGCGACCAGGGCCCCAGAGGATCCCTGCCTGGAGCTGGCTACCTGCTGTTCCATCAGGAATGTTTTGAGAGCCTTCTTGTGTTGCTTGAGGGCTGTCTGGTTAAACTTCTGGCAGAGCTCACAGTGTGAGACAACATGCTCTGGCCCAACACAGCAGACACAAACAGAGTGTTCACCTGTAGAGACAAGCTTCTTTCCGCAGCGGCAGCAACGGAAAAGAGAAGATGAAGGATTAACTCTCAACATAAACAAAAAGAAATCTCTTTAAAAGAGATTTACGCAAAAGTTAGACAAAATAAGGCCGTAGGATGAAAAATGCGCGAACACTGCGACAGGAGACTGTGCAAGCAAGTCAACGCTGGGAAAGAACTGAGGAGGGAGCAGGGCCACCTACGTCTATATAGGGTTGCTGACGTCGACGGCTTGGGCAGTCCCAGTTGTACTGCTGAAAATGTTTCAGTGGATTCCCCTTCACCTATGGCGAAGGTTCCCATGGTATTACCCGATTACTGAGATACTCTTGAAGAAGATTGCTCGTTTTACACTTGTACTAACTTTGCGACATTCAGGGTCTGTGATTCTTTCAATAACTGAAATATCTGAAGTTGCCGAAAAAATGAAGTACTCATGCATGCATGAGTTTATCGGTGGTTCTACCCCATGTCTAATACAAGAATGCACATCTGGATCGAGAATCGGGATAATGGTCGGGACAAGTAAATTACTATTTATTCTAATATTTAATTAAAAACCGAACTATGTTGCCGGCCCGGTGGCACAGAGGGCAGAGGTGCTGGACATCTCACCTCGCAGCACGCTGGCGACCCAGGTTTGGAAGCGAGCCTGGGTTGTCGGAGGTCAGCACGGGGGAGGGGAGGGGAGCGGAGCTGGATGGAGAAGCCGACAGGCAGCTCTCCTCTCCAGGGAGGTGGAATGGCATCCCTCGCTCACGGCTGCCCCCTGGTGGAGGCCAAAGGGCTGCGCAAGCAGGGTGCTGGCGACAGGCCAATGGGGCAGGTGGAGGAGGGTAGTTACCAAGGCTCTAAGACACATGCGTGCCTCCACATGCACACGACCTTCTCCTGGGGCCCTCGGGTAAAACGGTGAGAAAATGGAGAAAAGAAAATGGCGGCAGGATGGCGACCGACTCTCTGCCGGCACTGCTCCTGGACCGGGCATAAGGTAAGCCCCGGTAATTCCAGGGGACAGAGCTGGGGGAGCCAGTCAGACGGGGCCATTCGGGGAAGGAGTATAAATAAATATACGATAAAAAAACAACAACTGCACTACGTTAAAATCAGGGACACCGTATAACATATGAGAAATATGAAAGCTACAGGCACCACAATAAGCTATGTGTTAAACTCAGAAAGCTGACAGCGTCCTTTTAAATGGTTCACAACTAAAGCCATTCTTTTGTTTCAAAAAAAAAGAAAAGGAAGGTTTCTCCTCAGTGTTTTATAGCACTCTTTATTGGGACTAAAATGGGAACAGTGGCCAAAACTGTAACCAGGTGAGGTCTGAAGGGCAGTTTTTTTCCACTGACACCCAAACCTTTATGTAAATGTGGCAGAGTCTTGATTCAATACCTCACTTATCTGCAATGAAGTATCAGGTTGGGGAGCAGTGTGGTGCTGATGCCCAGACGAGTTAGAGACATGGTGCAGTGGCTGGCTGGGGTAGAAAATGGAGGGCAAGGCGGGGGGCAGGGATGAAGAAAGGTTTATTGCCACTTGGATGGAAACATTATCTGACTGAAGAGCCTGGCAACAGCTACTTTTCAGGCCCTAGTAGTTATCTAGATTCCTGATCATCACTGACTCTAACCAGCATTGTTATGTAGAAATAAAGTGCTTGAAAAAGTAAATAACCAACTTTAGGAGGGTAAATAAGACAAGCAGTTCTGAAATCAGTTAACATTCTGTTTATTGGTTTTAAATAATATCTGATCTGAAGACAGTCCTGATAAGGCCTCTTCTGATAAAACATTCTTTTAAGTTTGGTGACCTCTCCAACTTCAGGCCAGTAACTACCTTGCCTTTTGTTGGAATATTAATTAACAAGGTAGTCTGTCAGCTGTAAAACTGCCCTGAGCTCTCTTGACAGCTCCCAATCTGGCTTTAGGAAAGGACCTAGCAGTGAGACAGCCCTAGCTAAGGTGGCGAACAACCTACTTATAGATCAATCTGCAGCCAGTAGACCACACTGTCCTGCTGGATCGAGTATGTACTTTTGTACGGATCACTAGGATAGTCTTGAACTATTTCTGTTCCTGTTTGTTAGGGCATACTCAAGCAGTTCAGATGGAAACTTGAACTTCCACATGGTTTGAGGTCCCTTTCAGAGTACCTCGGGGTCACAGGTTCTTGCCCTTGTATTGTTTAATGCACACTTACTATCATTCACAGAACTTGTTAAAGAGCATGGACTGGGTGCTGATCGATGGCCCAGAGGCAGCACGTTGCGCTACCATGCTGATAACCCAGGTTCGGAAGTGAGCCCAGAAAGCTGCATCGGGGACCACGCCATGGCTGGGACAGCTGCCGCTCATCAGCACATCTCAGCCTGGGAAAGTTGGCAGCAGGTTACGCTTCCGCAGTGTCCCCTGCAGCTGGGCCAGGGAGTTCCCTCCTGTCACAGGGGAAGCTGCAGTTGGTGAGGCCACCAGAGGCATCCCCCGCCAGGGGAGGAGGGAGGGATAAAACATGGGAAGTAAAACAAACCAAAAAAAAACCACACTGCCATCCAAATGACAGCGTACAGTCACCTGAACAGGTATATCCCTAACTGCTGTGTATATCCTTGAAGCACATGGCAGGGGTGAGGACAAAAAAACATGGATTAGGCTTTTAGAAAGTACACAGATGACTCTCAGATTTATTTTTCTCTTTCATCTGACATGCAGGTTTCAGTGTCTGTGCTACGTAAGTGCCTATCTGACATTGCTGACTAGCTGAGGTCTGGTTGGCTTAAACTTTATTTGGCAAAGTAAGGCACAGGTAATGGCAGCGGGTGGGGAGGATCATCTGGCAAATTTGCAGTCAGCTTTATTGGTTCCCACCATCTCTGAAGAAGACTTCACCCTTGTTACTCCTCTAGTTGCCGCCTGACTCATGTTCTTACCCTTTCTGTCCAACGCTCCAGCCCTGTGAGTTATTCTATTGCTGAAATGTTTCCACTATTTCTGAGTAGGTGAGTTAATTGTAAATATTGTGCACTTTGGTCTCCGCACTTATATCTGAATTTAATGGGATTGTATATATCACACAAATGCTGCAATGCTTGGCCTTACTGCACCTTTTGCCCTGATGCTCCATCTATGTCTCTTGATTTCCTTACAGTGTTATCATCCATCTTTGCACTGTTTTGTTCATCCTGTTTATTGTTGTACCAACGTATAGTATGCAGTATGCTGTATGGGTATATCCACCTAACAGCAACAGTTCGACAGCGAGGTCCCCCACAGCGACTACAGCGCCATGCCGCTGGGGACCAGGAACCAGAGCACTGATCTGTCAGGGGTCCTGCACCCCCGAATCAGCTCAACTCGGAGTTGATAATCCTTAGTGGGCAGGTGCGGGGGGCACGGTTGGGGGGGAAAGCCCCCTGAAGAAAACACTTCCTGTGCTGGCAAACCGGCAGCAGACTGCTAAATGCAGTCGACCTGCCGGTTTCGCTGTCGGGGCATTCGATGAGAAATCTGTCAAACACCCGTCGTGGATCCTGCTGTATGTACTTTAAGTGTCCCTCTCAGGACTTCCTTGTAAATTAGCTTGCTCAATGGAGTTTTTCCTGCTTAATAAACTTGAACTTGACTTATCTTTGGTGAAATCTGTTCGCAGTCAGGGTGTTACAATGGCTCAGACTGTTAATTCTGACTCTCAGATTTCTGATCCACACAACAACTTCAGTTTTAATGGCAAACATTATGTTTAGACTATGGGAACAGCAGTGGGCATCAAGATGGCTCCACAGTGTGCCAATCTTTTCACTGTGAATTTGGAGGAGGATTTCCTAACACAATGGACACACAAACCACTTGCTTGTTTCCGTTATATCGATTTATTATAGTTTGGACAGAGGGTACCTGCACACTCAAAGAATTCCATTAGGAAATTAACTTCCACCCATCCATTACACTTTCCCTAGAGTAATCTGACACCAGTGTTAATTTCCCAGACACCACAGTTACCATCAGAGATGGAACCTTATAGACCCGTATTTACAGGAAACTGACAGACAGACAAAAGTACTTCCATAGAAAGAGCAGTCACCCCAGGCACACTAAAAAAATCTGTCATGTACAGTCAAGTGCTTCGATATCACTGTATCTGTTCAAGTGAGGAGGACAGGGATAAACACCTGGCCACACTGAAAAAAACATTTATTGGGCAGAGGTATTCCTCTAGAGAAACTCACAGAGTGGTGGAACATGCTACGCAGATACCAAGAAAACAACTACTGCAATATAAAGAAAAGACTACCACTACCACAACACTCTTGGTTGTCACATATAACCCTGATCTGGAGCCCCTACATATATAATTATTAAAGACCTCCAACCAATATTCAGTGAGGATGACACCTTGAAATGTATCTTCCAAGAACTACCTCTACCCTCTTTCAAACAACCACCTAATCTATCTAACCTGATTGTCCGAAGCAACCTTACACTTGACCTATACAACAGAACACTAGGTGATGCGAGACCCTGCAATCGTTCTAGATGTAAGACATATGGGCACATTTCCTCTTCAGATTTCATTAACACCCCCCCAAACCAAATAATTCAACATACAGGGGAATTGTATATGTGTATCTCAGAACTTTTATTACATTCAATGCAAGAGATGTCCACAAACAGGTTATGTGGGGGAGACTGGACAACCTCTTCGAACCCGAATGAACTCACAGATATGATATTAAAATGAAGAAGACAGAAAAACCTGTGTGACAACAGTTTTCTCAGTCCGATCACTCCATCTCTGACCTATATGTCCTGGTTCTCAAAGAACATTTCAGAAATACACAACAGACTTCCGGTGACGTCACAAGGTTGATGGCCGCCTGAATTAGGAGCTCTGGGAACCGCAGGCAAATTAATCTATTTTACAGCGCTTTCTCAAGGGGAGTTTAAGATATACAGAAACAAAGCTGTACTTAGCCATGGCCTCTAACTGATCAAGGAAAAACCCAACTCAGTCGGCCAGGTTAAAGACACTGATGGAGAGAGATACCAGCCAAGGCCTTGTGGAGAGCAGCCATCCAGGATCCCTGACATTGAGTCTGGAAAGCATGGAGGACTGGCCGAATTCAAACTCTGCAGAACAAGGACTGGTACTGTCTAAATTAGATGGCATAATCAATGCCATCCATAGAGTAGACTCCTCCATGACTGACTTAAGAGCAGATTTAAAAATTATGGAGAAGTATACAACGGTGACTGTGGGACGGCATGATTGGGCCCATTTTCTACCTTTTGTCCCGACAGCGTGAGATCTATTTTGATTAAGACTGCTCTGATCTTCTAAAAGATGGTCCGAGATATTATTAAGCATGTGAAGGAGCGGAACATCAAAATACAACTTAGCTACCCGGCTCGTCTGCGAGTGTTCACAGCGACTGGCACACAGACCTTTGACACACTGAGGGAAGCAGCTCCTACCCACCGTAAACTCGGTCTAACCTGCCCAGAGTTAGAAATGGAAGCGTTAAGAACACAATCTGGCCCTCACAGCATGGCGATGATCCAAAAGAACAAATTTAACTCCAGCCACCTGGCCCCGCTACCTGCATGCGGACTTAAAATATTTTTTGGACCAAGACCTCCGTGATATTAAGGAATCAATTACTGCATCACACATCCAAGCAGCAGGTACAGCAACATATGATAATATTCATATGAACATCCTCCCTCCCTCCCTCCCTCACTTCCTGTTTCTTCTTCAAACCCTCCCAATAAATATTCCACGGACCGACTGGCTCAAAATTAATGAGGCCTGGCACCGCTTTGTTTGGGGTAACCGCAAGGCAAGAATTAAGTGGTCGGATCTGCGATGTCCAAAAACACAGGGTGGGGTGGGGCTCCCAAATCTCAAAACATACTTTGAAATGGCTCAATTGCTTCCTTGGATAGCTTACAAAAAATGAAACCCACTAATGTCTGGGTCTCTCAAGAATTAGAAAGTAACCTCAGTTCTGACAACCTAGAGGGATTTGATGCCTCAGTAGACAAACTAGTTAAGTTAACCGCAACTAACCCATGGACTCAACAGCTCCTCTGGGTGTGGAGAACTAGTAAACAAGACCTGGGTATCAGAGGATCCTTAACCTCACACACTAAGATAACTAGTGTAATATGCCCAGTTTACACCTCCCCACACGGACATGATTTTCCGCAGATGGCAACGAGTGGACTTGCATATTTTACTCAGTTTATCCAAGGGGGGGATTTATTAAGCTGTTCAGAGAAATGAAAGGGGAACATCACTTGTGACAGGTAGATTTTTATTGATACTTAGATACATAGACACTGTCGGCAGATAAGAACCTATGGCCCACCCAGTCTGCCCATTTGAGCTTATAAGTTCCCTTTATGTTTTTCTATAAATCTGTTGCCCCTTACCCCTGACCTCCAGAATTCCCTTATGTCTATCCCACGCATTCTTAAATCCCGTGATTGTTCCAGCCCCCACCACTTCCTCTAGCAGGGTGTTCCACTTGTTCACCGCCCTTTCTGTGAAGAAATCCTTCTTCACGTTTCCTCTGAATCGCCCTCCCACCAACTTCATCCCATGCCCTCTAGTCCTGGAACATCTTTCTCACTGGAAAATAGTGTATTCCTGTACCCTGTTCCTCCCTGTAAGGTTCTTGTATGTCTCTTATCATATCCCCTCTCTCCCTCCTCTCCTCCAGGGAGTACATATCTAAGTACTTCAGCCTGTCCTCATAGGACTTTTTTTTTTTTATACTTCCTTTATTTAATAAATCTGTATACATATAATTTCAAGGGTGATACAAGCAAGTCATTATAAATGTAGTTACAGGATATGGCTGTTTAAGACTACAGACTGTCCAGTTCATTTCAACAAAGAAACGTATTAACAAACAGAACATAATATGGGCTAGAAAGTTATTAGAAACCATTTCGAGCTAATTCATCTACTTAATAACATAGAGTGAGAAGTAGTCATACACTGGGTTTGCTTAAGTATATAACTGTTAATATTCCAAGCCTTTCAAACGGGGGCTGGCACATTGGAGTTCTCACTGCTCCAAATAATACTCCGCAATGGAAATCCCTGCCTCCAACCATCTCCCTTCTAAGCTTAACAAGGGATGGACCCCTCAATTAATTTGTTCCTGTATCAGTTCCCATCTAGCCCAATGGGAAGTATAAGCCTCCATTCTATCCTGTAGTGCAAAGGACATTTGCTCACTGTGTTGTATAGTAAGTATCAGGGATTTCCATTCGGAAATTAAAGGAGGAGACTCTTGAAACCATCTTTTCGTGATAGATTTGTATGCTGCACATAGCATGACAGACCACAGGTATAAAATAATTTTATCCTTTACCCCATTGGTGGGATGCCCAGTAGTAAGTTAACCCTGTATGCGGATGTTGAAAATCTAAACTGGATGCTATATGCTGAGACCCCAGATTCCAAAAGTTACATATCTTGGGGCGGTCATAGAAGGTGTGTTTTTGAGATGCCTTAATTTCTCCACATTCCCTCCAACATCGGGAGGGTGCTCCCGGGTTCCTAAGGGCTACCATCGTGGGCACCAGAAAGAATCTTACTCTTATCTTCCAGACAAATTCCCTCCAGATTGGAGATGAAGTGGTGGACCATGCACTTTTCCATATCTTAATCCAGTCTTTAATAGATATTATTTGAGCAAATTCCTTCTCCCAGCTGGATTTTACTGAATCCATAAAGTGTGCCTTTTGCAAGACTAGGAGTTTATAGATAATTGAAATAGCTTTTTCTCCCTGGGTAGAGGACCAAATGTGGACCAATGGAGTGAGATCCTCCCATGTATAGGGTCCTTTTTCTCTACTTCTGATTTGTTTAAGTATATAATCCCGAATCTGGTACTAGTATAACCTGTCTCTCTCTGTCCAGTGATATCTCTGCTGGCCCTCCTCAAAGTTGATTATTGTATTCCCCTTCAGAAGTTGCCAAGGTGCTACCAGTCCCTTCCCTGCCTGAATTTCGTACCATTTCTCTTGGTGGGGGAATTTGAGTTGAGGGGTTAAACAGAACTATTGATATTTCCAGGTTTGCTGTTGTGTGGCTTTGCCTTTCATTCCGCACCTCCAACCCTTCAATATAGTGGCTGTGGCATTTGGAACTACTTTTTCAATCTGTTTAAGTTGGGGTAAGGAAAATAGACTAGATGGCAATGGTGTGCTCACTGATCTAGCCAGGTCAATTTGTTTCCATGCTGCTACGTAGGGTCGAGTATCCCACAGCAGTGCCAATCACATTTGTGCTGCAACCCAATAGTCTACAAGGAAAGGTAGGGCTACCCCTCCGAGGTGTTTGGGCAGAAATAATTTGTGAATGTTAACCCAGGGCTTTCCATGGTTCCACAGAAAGGTGCTCAGAGCTTTCTGCCAAGCAAGTAGTTCCTTAGGAGATATGACACACGGTACACATTGAAAAAGGTATAAAAAAACGTGGTAAGACATTAATTTTAAGTGACAAGGTCCATGTATAGAATCATGTCGGAAAAAGGTTCCATCTTCTAAGGTCCTGTTTGATGGCTGACACTAAAGGTATGTAATTGTGGGAATGCAGGGGAGATAAATCTTTGGGGATCTGTATGCCTAAGTATTTAATGAATTGTTTATCCCATTTGATCGAGTATGCCTTTTTGCAGATGACACAAAGATCTGCAACAGGGTTGATACACAAGGAGGCGTGGAAAGGATGAAAAGGGACTTGGCAAGGTTGGAGGAATGGTCAGACGTATGGCAGCTAGGATGCAATGCAAAAAAGTGCAAAATAATGCACCTGGGAAACAAGAACCCAAGGGAAGAATACACAATGGGTGGGGAGGTAGTAACAACAACAAAACAGGAAAGGGACCTGGGGTAATCATATCAGATGACCTTAAGGTTAGCGATGTGAGAAGGCAGTAGGGAGGGCGGGGTATACTGGGATGTATAGGGAGAGGCATCAGCAGCAGAAAACAGGAAGTTGTTATCCCTCTGTACAGACAGTTGGTGAGACCCCATCTGGAATACTGTGTCCAGTTCTGGAGACCCCATCTCTGCAAGGACATAGACAGGATAGAGGCAGTCCAGAGGAGGGCAACTAAAATGGTGCAGGGTCTGCAAGAGAAGCCGTATGAGGAGAGACTAAAGGAGCTTAATATGTATACCCTTGAGGAAAGAAGGGAGAGGAGGGACATGATAGAAACTTTCAAGTACCTCAAGGGAATCAACAAAGTCCAAGAGGGTAGCATCTTTCAGAAAAAGAGACTTGCAAGAACAAGGGGACACAATTTAAAGATAGAAGGAGGGCGGTTCAGGGGCAATGTGAGGAAGTATTATTTCAAAGAGAGGGTAGTGGATACATGGAACAGCCTTCCTGAGGAAGTTGTGGAGTCTAAAACTGTGGGAGAATTCAAGAATGCATGGGACAGACATAAGGCAATTCTTGCGGGGGGCAGGAAGATATAGGCTGTTGGTTAAATAGGATCTGCGGCCTATCCTGTAGGTAGGGAAATGGGCAGACTAGATGGGCCTAGCGGTCCTTATCTGCCGTCAAAGTCTATGTTTCTATGTTGATCAAAGGGTGGGTGTAGGGTCGTATCCGACAGAAAGGGCTTCAGTTTTGGAGACACTGAGGGTGTAGCCTGATAAATGTGAGAAAACTTGAATTTTTTGGAAGAGGGCCTTCATAGATGAGTCAGGATCTGATAAGTAAACCAATAGGTCATCAGCAAATAGTGCTAATTTATGTTCTGTGTTTGTTACTATGATTCCTTTGATATCCGAGGTGAGGCGAATGTATTGAGCCAGGGGTTCAATGTAGAAAGCAAAAATGAGGGGGGATAGGGGCAGCCCTGTCTAGTCCCCCTGTGAAGGGAAAAGCCTTCTGAGATATGACCATTGGTTCTAACGTAGCCGGTGGGTTTACTATAAAATTTTAAGATGGTATCGGAGAATTGGGTCGGAAAACCGAAGCTGGCAAGGACTTCCTTAAGAAATCTCCAAGAGACCATATCAAATGCTTTCTCCGCATCCAGCCCGAGAAGAACTGCAGGGTTCTTTTGTGACTGTAATTGTTCCATTATATATATGGTACGTCTGACATTATCCTGCGCCTGGCGGCCTGGTATAAAGCCATACTGGTCCATATGTATTTTAGTTGGGGCAATTTGGACTAGCCTCTTGGCAAGTATAGAAGCAAAAATGTTATAGTCTGTATTAAATACTGATATGGGTCTATATGATGTACAGTGGGAAGGGTCCTTGCCTGACTTCGGAATGACAGAAATTCTTGCTTCGTTCCATGAGGGTGGAATTACTCCTTCCTTTGTTGAAACAAAGGAAAATACTCTACCTACGACTGGGGCTATAGTTTTGGAAAGGGTCTTATAAAACTCCCCTGGAAGTCCGTCAGACCCTGGGCATTTCCCAGTTTTTAACCCTCCAACAATTGTCTCAATCTCTTTAATGATGACCGGAGAGATTAGTTGAGTGCACTGCTCTTTTGTCAGGGTGGGCAATTCGAGGGAGGAGAGAAACCCTTGAATTTTGTGGGGGGGGGCCTTTGAGTACAGAGAGGTGTAATAGCTAAGGAAGGACTCTGATATTCCTTTGATGTTGTTCTGAAGCTCATCTGACACAGGTGCTTTACCTTCAAGACTGTAGCTCTAACCCTCTTGGCCCTTAATTGGCCTGCTATTAATCTCAGGAATCAGGGTCCGCTGTCATAGTATTTATGTCTTAAAAATATCAATTTCTGTTCAATGGCATAATTCAAGATATTATTTAGTTCCTTCTTTAACCTAGCCAGCTCACGGCTTCTGGTTTTAATTACTTTGACTGCCTGAAGTTCTTTTACAGACTTAATTTTCTCTTCTATTGAGTGATGGTGGGCTTCCCTCTGTTTTTTTTTTTTTAAAGGAAGAAATTCCTATCAACTTACCCCTTACTATTGCTTTTAAAGTTCCCCATGCTATAGACACCGAGGTGTCTTGGGTGTCAGTGTCTGAAAGAGCCTGGTGAATCGTATCCTTAATCGACTCCTGTGCTTCCTTGTCCCTCAGGAGGGAGACATTCAGTCTCCAGAAAGACCTCTTTCTTGGTGACTGCAATTTAAATTTGCAGAAAATCGGGGCATGATCAGAAAGGGTGAAATCTCCCATCCAGATACTCTGAACTGCTCCCAATTGTTCCTGAGGAACAAAAAATTCAGGCATGAATATGAATTGTGGGCCAGGGAATAAAAGGTATGTCTATGGGTAGGGCCATGTCAGGCATCTTCATAACCTAGTTCCTGGAATAGTTTTTGAACTTCCCTGGTAGTCTTGTTAATGCGACCCTGGAAGGGGTGACCCTTTACTCCCTCTATTTAGGTTGCAGTCCCCCCCCCACAGATCACATGCCCCTCAGCCCATTCAGCTAACTGTGAGAAGAATGATCTATATACCTTGTAGTCGGATGTTGGGGGTATGTAAACTGAGGCCATAGTCATCATTTGCCCATCTAGCAAACCCTTTAGCAATGCAAATCTCCCCTCCCTGTCTGTAATCATGTCTTTGAGTTCAAACAGAACTCCATGTCTTATCATTATAGCAGTCCCCCTTCTCCTTTCCCCTCTGTAGGAAGAGGCCGCCACACAGGAAAAACCTAGACGCTCTAATTTTTTTATACTCGGATTGGGAGAGGTGGGTTTCCTGTAATAGGACAATGTTAGCACCCTCACTTTTCATATACTGTAAAATTTTACTTCGTTTAATAGAGTTGGTAACCCCATGCACATTATATGTGCATACAGTATATGACTGTGCCATGTTTAAGTTGCTGTTTCCCCCAGCTTGGCGGCATCTCTCCCCCCCCAGTCTCTCTGAACACTGTAGAGTGATATTTATGCTCTTCAGTTTCTGTTGCCCATAAAGTAAAACTTTTAACATAAAAGCCAACGTGGCTTCAACATTAGTCGTAATCATAACAAACTAAACAGTACTAGCTGCTTCCAAGGTTGGAGGCTAATCAATATTATTAGCCTCTGTGGTCCCCCCGAAATGAGGAGAACGAGAAGGAATAACAGTGCTTCCGTTTCCAGAAGACCTCCTCAAGAGCCACAATTTCAGTGGGCTCCGAAATGTAAAAGTGCATGTACTTTTAAATGTCAAGGCATGAGCTGCACTGTGAATATTGTGCCCCTATGAGCCAATTCCCCCACTAAGAGTCGTAAAACAAAATTAGCTAAACATAGTATAGTCATTAGATATACTGATATCCTTATTGTTTATAACTCTTGTGATACCCTTTTTACTCATTTACCCCGCCATCCCCTTCGTTGAATTTCAATAGAAAGATAGTCTCCTGGAGGTGATTGCTCCATTAAAAGCAGAAAGACAGACTCTGCTATCTTTAACCACCTTTCTCCCATTTCAATGATTGGAGAGACAGTATTAACCTTCCGGGTAGATTTAAAATGGCGCCAAACTCATTCTCAAACATAGCCCCTCTTTCTTATAATTTTGCAGATGAGTATACTAAACTATGTTTGAATCAGTTCAGTCTCAGAAAGTTCACTGCAGGTTGTATTAGCAGGTCCACACGTAGAATGCCTTTCCTTGCTGTCCTCTACTCTCCCCCACCCAGATTCATCAGTTTGAACCCAAAGATGGAACACCAATAAAGTTGAGTGATGTGAAGCAAGTACTCAGCCTGTAATCAGTCCGCTGATGATAGGGGAGCCTGCAGAGGGTCGTTGGGATTAATTTATAGCTTTTACAACAGCTTCGGTGTTTCAGGTGTCTGCCTGAGTGGATTTCTTGTTAAGAATGCTCTGGATTCTGCGTAGATCCTCGGAGTGCGGTAGTAGTTTGGTTCCCCCTCATTTCCTGCTTGAAGTGCAATGCCAAAGTTAACCCCCTCTCCCTTCATTTTGGTTCCAGGTGTCTGGTATCGGAATTTTTCTTTTAGCGCCTCAGAAGCCTCTTCGATAGTGGAGTACACTTCTACCCCATCCTCCCAGAAGATCCATAGTCTAGAAGGATGGGGGTGTGGAAACAAACCGCCTTGTCTCACAGAGACCGCAGGATCGGAAGGTAGCGCATCCTCTGTTGTTGTACCTCCTGTGGGTAATCATGGTTCAGAAACGGGCGGTGGGTTAAATATTTGATTTCTTTCTTAGCCCAAGCTCGTCTTAAAATATCCTCCTTGACATTGAAGGAACTGAGTTTGAAGACAATAGAGCGTGGATGCGCCGCTGGGTCAGAAGGTTTTACTTGTAGAGATCGGTGCGCTCTCTCTATGTGTAATACATATGTTACCAGGAGCTCCAGAATATCTTTAAGGATATTTTCCAAGAAGGGGGGCTATCGGGGTGGTCTCCATGTCTTCCGGGAGTCCGTATAGGCGCAAATTATCACGTCGGGATCTCCCCTCAAGGTCTAGACACTTAGCTTGCAGTTCCCCGGTTTGCAACAGGAGGATTTGGACTATCTCTGTTAGTTGTGTTGTCGTGTCCTCCGATTCAGCCACCCGTTCTTCAATTGAGCCTATACATCCTTCTAAAGTAGAGAGTTGCTTTTGCATTGTTTTGAACTCCTGCTTATTCTCCTTTCTGGACTCCCTAATTTGGTTTAGAAGAGTTTTGAATCTTGTGCATGAGAGCTGCTCATTTTCCCCGTCGGTATCAAACCCAGCTGCGTGGGAGCTTGCAGGCAAGATAGATCTGCTGGGGAGGAGGTCCGCGTTGAATCGGGTGCCATCTCTAGTTTTACTTTTGCCTTCCAGACGATTTCTGCCTCTGTTGCCTGTTACAGATGTTCCTCCTGAGCTTGGAGACATTTTGGAGTGGAAATTATAGGTTTTTAGGAGATTTTAAGGTGAATTGGTCCAGAAGCACTGAGAGTTAAGCTCCTTGCAGCTCCGTGACGTCACCAGAAGTCCCCTCATAGGACTTGTGATGCAATCCCTGTACCATCTTTGTTGCAGTCCTCTGAACCTTCTCTACCCCGTTTATGTCCTTACATAGATAAAGTCTCCAGAACTGTACACTGTACTCCAGGTGGGGCCTTGCTAGTGTCTTGTATAGTGGAATTATGACCTCCCTTTTCCTGCTGGTGATGTCCCTCCCTATGCATCCTAGAATACCTGATGCTTTGTGACACTGTTCCCTACCTTGAGGTCATCATAGATGATAATCCCAAGGTCTCTTTCCTGCTTGGTGCATAATATATCCTCACCCCCCAACTGATATGTTGTTCCAGGGTTTTTTTGCCCCATATGCATTATTTTGCACTTCTTTTCATTGAATTTCAACTGCCAAACCCTTGACCATTCTTTAAGCTTCTGCAGATCCCTCCTCATTCTGTTTACATCCTCTGGCGTTTCCACTCTGTTACAGAGCTTCGTGTCATCAATGAATAGGGAAATTCTGCCTTCTAGGTCCTGCACAATGTCACTGATGAAGACATTGAACAGGACCAGTCCCAGCACAGATTCCTGTGGTACCCCACTGGTCACTCTTCCCTCTGTGGAGTGACAGCCATTTACCACCACCCTCTGTGTCCTGCTGCCCAGCCAATTACCCACCCACCGCACTATTGTCCTGCCCACTCCCATATTCCCCAGTTTGTTTAATAGCCTTATATGTGGCACAGTGTCAAAGACCTTGCTGAAGTCCAGATAGGCCACGTCCACTGCCCCCCGATTCACCTCCCTTGTCATCCCATCGAAAAATTCAATGAGGTTGGTCTGGCCTGATCTCCCCCCAGTGAAACCATACTGCCTTGGATCCTGAAGTCTGTTGGCAACCAGATGTTCCACCAATCTCTCCTTCAGTAGTGCTTCCATGATCTTCCCCACCACCGAGGTCAGGCTGACTGGTCTGTAGTTCCCTGCTTCCTCTTTGTTCCCGCTTTTGTATAAGGGGACTACATCAGTTGTTCTCCAGTCTTTGGGTACCTCTCATTTCCAGTGATCGGCTAAGCAGGGTTGCCAGAGGTTCAGTCACCACCTCTCAATTCCTTTAGGACCCTTGGGTGCACCCCATCTGGCCCCATTGCTTTATTGACTCTTATTCCTTCCAGTTCCTTTAGGACCCTTTCCCGTGTAAAGGGGCTTGTGCCCATTTCTGCGTCGTTACCACCCCTTGTACTCCCTTCAGGCCCATTACCCTTCTCTTCCTCAGTAAAGCCTGAGTAGAAATATCTATTCAGCATGTCAGCTTTACTTTTGTCATCCTCCACGCAGTCCCCGTTCTCCCCTTCAGTATCACTATCTTTTTGTACCCTTTACCCACTGATTTTGCGATGCGCTCTTCTGTCTGAGCTTTGGCTTCCCTTACCGACTTCCCTGCCTCCCTTTGCTTCTCCTGGTACTTCTCCCTATCCTCTTCTGCCTGTGTATTTTTGTATTGCCAGAATGTGATCTTTCTGGCTTTCACTTTCTCCGCTACCTCCTTGGAAAACCATAATGGCTTCCTCTTCCTTTTCCCCTTGCTAACCTGCTTAATGCATAATTCTGTTGCTCTTGTAATCCCCGTTTTAAATATTGCCCACTGTTCCTCCACCCGATTCCCTCCCCATCCCCATTAGTGCCTCTTTCAAGCATGTCCCTATTTTCCAAAGTCTGCCCTCCTAAAATCCAGGATACGTGTTATTGTTCAGTTTGGTTCTGTTCCTTCTGTAATTTCAAACCACAGTGAGTGGGGGTCACTGTTCCCCAGGTGTTCCCCCATTGTTACCCCTATCACACTGTCCCCGTTTGTGAGCATGAGGTCCAGTATTGCCTTCTGTCAAGCTGGCTCCCAGACCAGTTGCTTAAGGAAGACACCTTGAAGGGAGTCCAGGATAAATCTGCTCCTGGTTGATGCTGCTGCTATGAGGCTCCAGTCCACGTCTGGAATATTGAAGTCTCCAACCATCACCATTTCCCCCTTGTCTGCCATCCTTTGGATGGCTAACATCAACTCCCTATCCGTTTCTTCCTCCTTGGCTGGTGGTCTGCAGACCACCCCTGTGTGGATGGCTGACCCTATTTTCCTTTCCAGCTTAACCCACAGTATCTCTCCCCCATTTTGTTCCTCCTGGATCTCTGTGGCTGTTATGCCATATTTCACATAAAGTGCAACTCCTCCTCCCTTCCTGCCTGCCCTGTCTCTTCTGAATATGTTGTAGCTGGGTATGGACATCTCCCAGTCGTGGTTATAATTACACCAGGTCTCTGTGATGGCCACGATGTCCTGGTCCGACTGCACCATGGCAGCCTCCAGATCCTCCATCTTGTTGCTAAGGCTCCTGGCACTGGCACACATGGCTTTCCATGAAATTAACTCCCTGGACTGTTTAGCTGTTCTGCTCCAGCCACCTACCTGGTTGTCATTTATCCCTGGTTCTCCCTGCTGTCTGCCCTTCTGTTGAATTTTGCCTCCTGTCTGCCTATCCCCTTGGGTGCTTATCTCCATCTTTTGCACACTGCTTTGTAGAGATATCCCCTCCTCCTGTTCACTGGTTCCACTGCTAGCTGTGGGGGGGGGGGTAGACAATTAGGTACCCTCCTTGCTGGCCTGCCACCCCTTTGGCTAGTTTAAATACTTGTCCATATAGCATTTAAACTTATCACTGAGTGTTTGGATTCTCCTCTAGGATGGATGCAGGCCATCAGGCTTGAACAAGCCCTCATCCCTCCAGGTGGGTCCCCAGTCACCAATGAATCCAAACCCTTCCTCACAGCACCAGTTCTTCAGGCATGTGTTAAAGTTCCTGGTGCATGTGCCCCTACACTATCCCGTGACTCTCACAGGTAGTAATTCTGGGAAGGTGACAGATGTAGCTACTTGTCTGAGACCCCCTTCCCAATTTCCTAAACTCTTCTTGAACTTTCTTAGGATCCCCATTTGCCAGGTCATTAGTACCTAGGTGGAGAATGACATCCAGCTCACCCTCCCGTCTTGCCTTCCTGGCCATCTCCAGGGTCTTCCTCCATCCCTCCATGCCGTGGCACCTGGTAGGCACCTCATCTCTCTGTCCTCCCACTCATATCTTCCTAGCTGGATCCCTCCAACGATACGAGTCCCCCACTAGAATTATTTTCCTCCTCCTCCTCTGTGGTCCACTGCTCTCCCCACTGAGGTCACCTCCTCGGCTGACCTCCACATCCTTCCATTCCACTTCTCTGGGTACCTCTGTTTGGTTTTCCCCATTTGCCAGTGCAGCATATGAGTTCTGGAGTGGAATAGGATTTGGGATGTGCCTCTGCCCGACTGCCCTAACCCTCCCAGAGCCCACTGTCATCCAACTGCTCCTTGTTCTTGGCATCCTTTGAGGCGGCGGCATTGGACTGGGTGGTCTCTGAACAGGGGCGAAGGTACTCCTGACCCAGTTTACTTCCGCTCTGAGTCTGGCTACCTCGTCTCGCAGTCCAAAGAAATGCCTGCAGATAGGGCAGCACCTCAGTGTCCAGAAGGTCTGCTTGAATACGGCTGCCATGCACCCACTGTATTGCACCACTCCCCACATTATACTGCACTTATACTGCTATTTCAGTAGTTGCCTGTTACTGAAGCTCTCCTTGTAGTTCCCTCTTTATTAATTTACTGTCCTGAAAATCCTGCCACTGATCCTCAGATACTTTTTTTTTTAAAGAAAGAAACAAGAACAAAAAATGAATCAAAACACATGTGCCAAGGGTGGGCTTACTCCCCCTTATGCCCCTCCAACCCAACAATCCCGGCTATTCCCTGTGCTTGGCTCCTGTCAATCAGATTTAACAGGGCATATAATTAAGAGTGGGGGGCGGGGGAGAGAGAGTGTGCCAAAATTTGCAGCAAGACAGCAAAGAAAAACAGCAGCACTAAAAGCACACCAAACTAGGTTTTAAATTTTCAACAGCCCCAAAACAATTTCAAGTAAAGACAGCAAAGGAAAACAGCACTACTACAAGCACACCAAATTAGGTTTTACATTTTCAGCAAGTAAAGACAGCAAAGGAAAACAGCACCACTAAAAGCACACCAAAATGAAAGCCAGTGTTCAACTAATAGGGTTCCTATTAGTTGAGCAGTGACTTTAATTTTTCTCAACAGGTAATCTAAAGTTTGTAAATTCGTTCTGAAAATTAGCCCCATATACTTGTATGGGGTGCGTCCCTCGATCTCCTGGTTAAACATCCTCTATCTTAAGTGCTGCGGGGGTGGAGCGAACAGACTAGGAAGTGGGAAGAGATCGGCTGGCTGGCAGCTCAGCCAGAGTTACAATCCCTTCCCAAACTTTACAGAGCATATTCAAATTTATACTGTTAGCACAGAGGGGCTATTGCTGCCCCAGGGTAGCGGGCTGTGAAGCCCAAAATCTTACAAATAGGAATTCACACCTTTACTTCAAGTGTTTAGCGCACGCGCATACACACACACACACACACACACACACACACACACACACACACACACACACATATTCTCTCACTCCAGTTTCTCTTTAGTTAGACATTTAACATCAGATAATTTATAGACCTACTTCTACAGAACATTCCTTCTGTGACATTCGACCTACATAGAACTAGAATTTTAAAGACTATTTTCTTATCTTTGGTTGTGTTTCTCATCTAATTACTTTATTGATCTGTGACATTCATGTGTAAAATTTGTGAGTTCTGGGTACTTTAAAGAAAGTACTTTTTAACAAAACTGTTTTCCTTATGAAAAAGAACCATGTAGGTTTGAAAGCTTAGGGTTTTCTGTAAATCTCTGCTGGTCCAATAAAAGGTATCAAATCAGCTATTTTGTGCATCTCAGAGTTCTGCCACTGTTAGAAGCTGCTTTTTCTACCTGTGATGTATAAAACAATTTCATTCAATATTGCCGACAGAAGAAGAAACCCCAATTAAAACATTTCCCACAGAAAGACAGACTTTCTGCATAATATGAGCTTAAGTCCAACACAATAGCTGTCGCCTGTCAAGAAGTTAGCAATTACTTTGCCGTTGCTCCTTGCTCACACAAAATCACTTACCCCGTGTTTCTGTATGGCGACATTTGTAAGGTGTACAAACATGTTGTCCAGCTCACTGGTACTCGGGGTGTACTTCAGAGTGCAGAAACGGCAGAATCCCAGTTTATACCTTTTAGAAAAACAAGCACGTTTTATTTCAAACACTTACCTAAGATATACTTTCTTGACGTCAAGTTGCAAGCCATGATCTGCAGCATTTCAGAATCAGAGAACAAGGGAGTGACGTGATCGAGGCATGAAAGTCACACTAGGGTGCTTGCTGCCTGCATCAAGATCAAAGTAAGGCATTTAAATATTTTTCTCTTGAAGTATTTAAGAAGATTTAACTTTTTATGTTTTACAGCCTTGCACAGCTCTGCAGTCTCAAGCTGTACAATCTCCCAAACCCTATGCTGAGGCTGCTAAATGAGGAACAGGGCTACATCACATTCCGTAGACAGTATAGCACAATGGGGGAGTCTGTTTAGAGTAACTTTAATAAACAGACAGACCTTTATTTATACAGTGCTTTTCCTAAGCCAAAAGCGCTTCACAGAGAATACAGAAATTCAAACAGACTTGATGTTCATGTTAAACAAAGCTGAAAAAAAAAAAAACACCCCAGCTAAACCAGCCGATCAATCACCTGCAAATGGAGTAATACAAAATGTCCACTCTGGGAGCAGTATGACTAGATCTTGGAACAACATTCCAAAGTCTAGGAATGGTAACAGAAAATACTTGGCCCCCCAGTCAATTTTAATCTTGCTGGAGGGACATCAGGAGTCCCTGGGTATCTCAGTGAAGATGTCTGTTGCCTTCAAGATCTTCCTAGCATGCTGCAAGTAGATCCCGAATATATACACTTATCAAGTCATCGTTCAACTCTGCAGTAGTATAGTAAACAAACTATTATCCCTGTAACTGAAAGGTGGCCTGCTACATTTCACAACGCTACTTACGCAGCTCCACTCCCCAATTCTGCTATACTATTCATGAAACATGATGAATCCTGAATGTTGAATGTCTCATTCCAGTTGTACCCCTTCCCCCCAGGTCGCACCGGGAGACGAGCAACTTGTTGCTCAGGGTGCCTTCCTGGGGAAACGTTTCAGTAAATAAATAAAAACATGATATAGCCCTGTTCCTCACCTAGCAGCATCAGAATGTGGTTTTGGGAACTGGAGCTACAACCACAGGCTCTAGAGCAGTGCAAGGCTGTAAACATAAAAAGGCTGAAATCTTAAATACAGCAAGAATGTTTTATTTATTTATTTTTCTAAGATGGATTATTTAGATCCCTGGTCAGACAGCATTCTGTTTTGACTTGCTGCTCTTAAAATGGTATGCCTGAGATGACAGGCAAGCTGATCTTTTACTTGGAGGCTGTGGAGTGCTGGTGGTGACACACAGGTCACGACACAGCATCATAGTGACCTCCTTGTGCTATGGCAGACTCCTTGTGAGACAGTTGTCCTCAGTGGGAGGGAGAAGGGAACTGAAGTAGCTCCTTCACTGCTAAGGACATTTTTTTAAATATCAGTGACTAAGGTTTCGACAGTTCTCGGTTTCTGCTTCTATGGTGTACAGGGGACTGGTTTCATTCCTTATCCTGTGACGCCATCTGCTGGCCGCTGTTTCACTTCTATTTAACAGAAAACTCACTGATTTTATAAAAAAGTATGTTCTTATTTAGTTCAGTTCTGATCTAAATAACACATATTTTATTTATTTATTGAGTTTTGTTGACCAGGTGGGCCCACTGAAACTAAAAATCCCTTTTTCAGGCACGACCCGGAATTACAAAGAGACATTGCAAAATAACACAGGAAGTCAGGAAAAACAGGTTACTCACCTGTAACAGTAGTTCTAGGAGTGGTATATGTTGTTCATCCACACTTACTGGCATGTCCCTTTCCCTTTAAGGATTGCTGGAAGGTCTTCAAGCAGGCTCCTCCCACCCACCTGGGTGGTATATCCCTTGGCTCCACCCCATGATGTCACATCTTAGCCCATTGGAAGCTGGTTTTGTGCATCCGCAGCTGGGGAAGTCGGGTGGGTCCGTGTGGATGAACAACATAAACCACTCCTAGAACTACTGTTACAGGCGAGTAACCTGTTTTTCTAGGATCATGGATTCATCCACACTATTTGGCAGACTCCTAGAAGTTCTCCAGGAGGAGGGAGGCAAGGTGCACATCCCCACTGATACTCTCTTGGGAAAAAGAAATTGGAGAGCCGAGGCCCCGGAACCGGCATCCCGGCGTGACTCAAGGTCGATGTGGTAATGGGTAATGAAGGTGTTTGCTGACTTCCAGGTAGCAGCCCGACAGATTTCCTGGATAGGGAAGTTCCTGGAAGCAGCCACCGATGCAGCGGTATGGCAGGTAGAATGAGCTCTTATCCCTCTGGGAGGCTCCATGCCCACCAACTGATAGTACAGACTTATACAAGATGTAATCCACCTTGCGATAGTCTGTTTTGCTGCAGGTCTGCCAGAAGCGGCTTCAGCGTAGGTGACAAACAGCTGGCGAACCTCTCCCCGAATTTCCACCATCCTCTCCTTGTAATAGGAGAGGGCTCATCTCAGGTCTAGGGTATGAAGCCTGTATTCGGCCTACGAGGTGTAATCAGGGTAGTATACTGGCAGAGTTAACACCTGGTTAAGGTGAAACTCTGACACCACCTTAGGAAGGAATTTCGGCTGGGGGTGTAGGACAACCTTGTCCCTGTGGAAGACCAGATAAGGGTAACCCACCGAGAGCACCTGGAGCTCCCCTGTCGTTCTGGCAGACGTAATAGCCACCAGGAAGGCCGTCTTCCATGACAAGTGTGATAACTCACACTTGTGCATTGGTTTGAATGGCTTGCCCATAAGCTTTGCCAGTACCAGCAGTAGATCCCATGGAGGTGGAGGTTCACGCACCGGAGGGGATATGTGATCCAGGCCTTTGAAAAAGCGCCCGACCACTGTCTCCTGCACCAGCGTAGACTGACCGGCCCACGCCTGGTAAGGAGAGATGGCTGACATGTGCACCTAAGGGTCGATGACCTAAGACCCCCCTTTGGACAGAGACCAAAGGTAGTCGAGAACGTTAGCCACTGGACAGGACAGAGGGTCCAGGCCCTTACCCTGACACCAAATGGAAAACCTTTTCCATTTGAAGACATAACATTTCCTTGTCGATTCCTTTCTGGATGCCTCCACCATAGCGAGGACATCCTCGGAAAGACCCAAAGCCTGGAACTCTAGCCGCTCAGGTACCAGGCTGTGAGGTGCAGGGATTGAAGGTCCAGATGGTATACTTCCCCTGATTGAGAGAGATCAGGTCTGGGCGTGCTGGAAGCCGCTTCGGGGACCTGCAGCTGAGGCTGAGGAGATCTGGATACCAGAACTGGCGCGGCCAGTCTGGGGCTACCAGAATCACCTTCGTCTTGTTCCTCCTCTCTTTGAGGAGCACCTTGTGGATCAAGGGAAATGAAGGGAATGTGTAGAAGAAGCCTGGGGTCCATGGCCTAGAGAAGGCATCTTCCTGCAACGAGCCCTGCTGAAGGGGCGGGCATGAAACAGCCTCAGCTTTGTGTTTTCCCTGGAGGCAAACAGGTCCACCATCGGTTTGCCCCAGTGGGAGAACAGGCTCTAAGCTACCTCTGGATGGAGAGACCACTCGTGGGATGTCTTGCCTAAGCACCTGAGAGCATCCACCAGATGGTTTGAGGCTCCTGCCACATGAATGGCTAGGAAATCCGCCTCCAGATGGCTGACAAGGGTCCAGATGCGGAGCACCTCCCTGCAAAGCAGATGGAAGTGCATGCCGCCCTGTTTGTTGACGTAGTACATGGTCGTGGTATTGTCCATCTGGACTTGAACCACTTGACTCCGGAGCCGAGGAGTGAAAGCTGACAGCGCTAGTGTGACTGCTTTGAGCTCCAACAGGTTGATGTGGTATTGGGACTCCTTGGGGGTCCAGAACCCATGGGCCTCTTGTCCCCCGAGTGGGCTCCCCAGCCCATGAGAGAGGCATCGGTCGTGAGGATGGCCGTCGGCTCTGGGCGGACAAATAGGATCCCTTCCTGCAACCGGCCTGGGGCAGTCCACCACTGGACAGCGTCCCACATCTTCTGGGTTACAGTGATCAGCTGGTCAAAATGACTGTGGCACTAAGTCCACTGGGCAGCCAACTTCCACTAGAGGTGGCGCATGTGCCACCAGGCCCAATGGACCACGGAAGTGCATGCCGCCATGTAACCCAGAAAGCGCAGAAAGTCCCGGGCAGGACGCAATTGCCCAACCAGAAATGATTAGGCAAAGGAGGAGAGAACCTCCACCCTGTCTGCCAGGAGCCGAGCTGTGGCTTGACGAGAGTTGAGCTCTGCCCCGATGAAGCACATCACCTGAGAAGGCACGAGTTCTGACTTGGCCTTGTTGATCAAGAGGCCGAGTTGGGAGCAGGTGTGGAGGGCCAGGTCCCTGGACCTCTCCAACTCCTGCTGGGTGGGACCTGCTAAGAGCCAATCGTCAAGGTAAGGGTAAATTCTAACCCCCCCCCCCATGCCTGAGATGGGCTGCCACCACTGCAATGCATTTGGTGAAGACCCGATGGGCCAATGATAGGCCGAACGGCATGGCTCAGAACTCGTGTAGGCTCCCTTTGGCTCTGAAGCGGAGGAACCGCCAATGAGATGGACGGATTGGGACATGAAAGAACGCGCCCTGCAGATCCAGTGAACAGAAACACATGTTTCGCTCCAAGGATGGTATGATCTGGGACAGAGTCACCACCCGAAAGGTGCGTGACCTGAGATACTGATTCAGGTCGTGCAGATCTAGAATGGGGCACCAGCCCCCCCCATCCACTTGGGAACCAGGAAGTACCTGGAGACAAAGCCTGGGTCTGCTGAAGAATCCACCACTGGAGCTACTGCCTCCTTGAGGAGGAGCTGAGCAATGTCGTCTCAGAGAGCTGACTGAGTATGGATGCATACTCTTTCCTCCTGAGGGCTACGGGCTCAGTTTGGAAGGTGCTGCTCGAATTCCAGAGGCGGTCTCTGACCGACCACTTTCAAAACCCACCTGTCCGTGGTGATAACGGACCAGGCGGAAAGAAAGTGGCGGAGTCGATCTCCCCAGGGGAGAGCCCAGAGCTGGCGTGACGGGAGAGGGGGTGGCGGCCCCCACCCCATCACTGAGCAGGCTTGGAGGAGGAGGATTCAGGACCTGAACCTCGGCCTCCTTTACGGGCCTGGGAGGACCCGAGCTTGAGCCTGCTGCTGTTGCTGCTGCCTTGAAAGGAGGGTTGCTGTGCCACAGGGGAAGACTGCCAAAAAGGCATCTTCTTCTGCTATTTCTTGCCTGAAGAACCTTTAGCAGAAGTAGTGTCCAAGGTGGCACTGGACTGCTCAATACACTGAAGGTGACCAGCCACACCTGGGCCGGAAAGGTCGGTGCCCAGGAAAGGCACATCAGCTAGTTTGTGCTGAGTATCTTCTGGGAAAGAGGAGAGTCTCAGCCAAGCCCTGCAATGAGACGCAACTGCAGCTGCCATCACGCGGGCACAAGAATCCCCAATGTCCAGGGCTGTCTGAAGCTGCTGTTTGGCAACAGCCCGGATCTGCTTGACCATGGTCTTCATATCCGAGGGGAGGTGTGGGAGGACTTCATCCAAAGACCCCAAGAGGGCATGGGAGAAGTGTGCCATGATGACGGCTGAACTTGCCTGACAAAGGCCTAAAGATGAAGCTGCATAAACCTTTCGAGCCAAATGATCCAAGAGTTTGGATTCTTTTCGGGAGGTCAGTCAGTGTCGGCAGAACTGCCAGTATGCCTGAACACAGAGGCAGTCACCAGGCTCTCAGCCGAAGGGTGCTCTGTGAACCTCGCAAGTGACCCCACAGGCACCACATACTTGCGGGCAGATGGAGCTGGACAGGAAGCAGAGCACTGCCAAAGTTCTAAGGCTAAGCCAACTATGGCCTCGGCCACAGGAAAGGCCTTTGTCGGGGTATCCCCTCTCTTGAGGATGTCCGTGAGAGGGTACTCCACCTTTTCTGGATAGGTTCCAGGGGCATCCCTGTAGACTAAGAGATGAGGCGAAGAATGCCCTGAAAGGACGAAGGACCTTCCTCTGTCTCTATCCCACCAGCCGATTCGTCATCCCTGGGATGAGAATATAGGCCAGTCTCATCCAAATCTGAGGAATCTGGATACAACGGTCAACCGCCCAGGTCACCTTCAACCTGCCGAGGGCGGACCGGGGTGACAGTGACTGAAAAACGCTGGGGAAGCCGGGTGTCTGGTCTATCTTCCTTAGAAGGAGCCCCTCCCACAGGCTGCTTGGGTGGTGGTTCCACCACAATTGGTGGAGAGACCGGTTTAGGCTGAAACAGATGTTTTGCTAGCTCCGCGGGTGGGGGAACCGACTTAATCGGCTCCGAAGGTGTCATCTTTGGCCTGGGACGCGAAAGCCAAGTAATGGCCGGGGTAGAAGCCGGGGCCAGCTTGTGCCTGGACAAAATCAGCTGTTGCCACATGAGGTCCTCGTAGAGGGGCAGTTTCTGCCGAAGCCCCTCCTCATAAGACAAGGACAACCGATGGCGACACCTCTTTTTTGAGCGCTAGTGGCTCTTTCTCGGCCTGTTGGTCGAGGGGGGTCCTAGACCTCGATCGAGATCGGATACGGTCGCTCGGGAGACATCGGTGGAACTGGTGATTTCCCAGGGTCGGGGACCACTTCCTCATATAGAGCCCCACATGATGGAACCTCGAGAAAGTGGAGCCACTAGATTAGCCCAGTACCCAGAGAGGTTGCTGAATTAATGAAGCTTATCAGTAGCTTGCAGATTCAGGTCAACTCGAATCTTCGAGCATTAAAGAATATTTAATGAGGGAGGCAGAGCCAGGGAGAACCTATTCGTTTGGGTAAGGCGTGGCCCTATGAATTGGACCCCGGAGACTGGACAGAGAAGAGGAGGATCACGAGCTAAGTCTCTATTGGAGAAGCGCTGCGCCAGCGGGCGTGGAATAATATTTGGCGGGAGCTAGTGTATTTAATAATCAGTGGGGGGGGGCAGGCAAAAAAAGTTGCAGCAGTTGCCGTACCTTGGAGGGCCGAGAGTCCGTGTCTGCGGTCTCGAGCATCGGCTAGGGAGACGCCGACCACCCGGTAGCTGGGAGTCCCGCAGCTTTGAAGCTGGGAGCCTGGACAGCAGTTCCTCAGCTGGGGGAGAAGGAGAGCGAGGATTAATAACGGAAGTTTAAACAAAGGGGCAGCCAAAGCAGCGGGCAGCCCAAGATTTGAAGTACAATGGACGTGTATTACTTTGGGGCCCAAAAGTCTGGGGCCAGTGCACGTAGGCAGAAAAGGGCTGTAATCACAGATTTTCCTCCCCAAAAGCACAGTTCAAAACCTCACAGTTACAGTCTGGGTAGACACTTAAGCATTTAACATTTTTCCCCAAGATAAACATTTAAAAGTCTAATTTCAGTAAGCAGAATCCGGCTTTCGCCGGGGACCTATCACAGCGTAGGCTGAAAGGGCGCTCACAATCCGGTTGGTTGCGGCAGTTGCTGTACCTTGGAGGGCTGAGAGTCTGTGTCTGCGGTCTCGAGCATTGGCTAGGGAGGCGGGGAGTTCTGTGGCTTTGAAGCTGGGAGCCTGGATAGCGGTTCCTTGGCTTGGAGGGCCGAGAGTCCATGTCTGAGGTCTCGAGTGTCGGCTAGGGAGGCGCCGGCCGCCCGGTAGCCGGGAGTCCCGCGGTTTTGAAGTTGGGAGCCTGGATAGCAGTTCCTTGGCTTGGAGGGCCGACAGTCCGGTAGCCGGGAGTCCCGTGGCTCTGAAGATGGGAGCCTGGATAGCAGTTCCTCGGCTTGGAGGGCCGAGAGTTCGTGTCTGCGGTCTCGAGCGTTGGCTAGGGAGGCGCCGACCGCCCGGTAGCTGAGAGTCCCATAGCTTTGAAGCTGGAAGCCTGGATAGCAGTTCCTCGGAAAACAAAGGCGGGAAAACAGCCTGAAGGAGGAGCACGTGCCCAGCCATTACTGGCTGCCGTGCAAATGGGAAAAAACAGAGAGTTGTGGAGAAAAAAAAAACACAAAGCCTCTGAGGAACACCAAAAATTCTAATTAACTGAGGAAACTAACAAGAAATACAAAATCTGAAGTGGGGGGGGACCAACACCAAAGCCCAAGGACCCCCACGAGACCCTACACTCCCAGAAATAAATGAAATTGTACCTAGCTGTGGCAACTTTTTTTTATTTTTTTTTTAAATGCAGATCATTAAAAAAAAAAAAAAACCATCAAAAACCTCATCAAGGCAGAAATGGCTCCCAGTCCACACAGGGAAATGGGAAAAGCAGGTTACTCAATCTGAAAGCCACAGCTTAACGGGCACAATTTTAATTTAGGAGTGCTCCCTGAAAAAAAGGCAGCCTCAACCTGCTATGCAGAACTGCAGCCCCAAATAAGGTTTGAAATCTTGAATCTAGAAAATCATCAGAGAAGATAACAGTAGCTCTGTCCCACCCAAATGGCACAGCTTAACTGGGGAGTTGCTGCTGCTTGGAATCCTCATGTGCCCAACATTCTACAGCTTGGGCTGTGCCATTTCCCCTGGTAAGGGTGCACAATACCCAGTTGTTATGATTACCCACTGACAATGTGGAGTGCTACAGAAAGCAAGCTGTGAACAATGAACGCTATGATCACCAAAACAAGCCTCTTGAGGAAAGAGTTGAAGCTGACAGAGACAAATTATATAAAATTGCACATGCAAATGACTCCTTGTTCTGTTCTTTTGATCATATTCAATATTCTGATATGCTTCACCTGTTTTTCTCCTTCAGTAAAGATTTTGTGGTTGCACTTTATTTTAAGTGTCTGTTTCACTGTAACTAATCATTAATTGCATGCAACAGGGTAATTACACTGTAGTTACAGGTTTGTTGCATGCAACTACTGTACACTACAATTGCAATGTAGTTACAATAGAACTACTGTGTAGTTAAGCAACACTTAAAGTTTAACCAGTTTTGTCAGGTACCCAATGGCACAGCAGCAGCAAGCACTTCCGGTTTTAGAATGAACTCTGGGAGCCATTTTGGGGTGAAGCGATGAGCTGTAGTGCACTCTGCCCAGGCAAGGTTAGTGGCAGGTTTCAGTGCCATAGCAACACCTGCAGGAGAACCAAGGAGCTTGCCCTCCCCCTTCCCCGCAGTGTGCTCTCAACACACAGAGCCAAAATGGCTTGCACTCATGCCATGAGGCAGAGGGAGGAACGGGGAAGGGGACATGGCAGGAAAACGGCCAGCTTCCATCAGAATAATGACTTTGTCCTGGAGTATATTCGTGGAATCAGGGTACACCCTGCTGGACAGATGGCTGATTGTGTTACTTTACTACTAAGATTAACTCTACAGTTTGTCTCTTCAGCATTTCCTGAATATCCTGTGATATCCATTTACACTAACCTGCAATGTAAACTGATCAGTATAGACAGTGGGAAGTGATATCATGGAATACTCCCGGAAACACAGTAACAGAACAGTCACTGTATAAATAATAAAGGGTGTGGCGCAGCGGCAAGGTCTCT
This sequence comes from Neoceratodus forsteri, assembly GCA_016271365.2. Classification (NCBI taxonomy): domain Eukaryota; kingdom Metazoa; phylum Chordata; order Ceratodontiformes; family Ceratodontidae; genus Neoceratodus; species Neoceratodus forsteri. The sequence goes on along the minus strand of CM028131.1, from coordinate 1,631,725,600 downwards.
GCTTGCGATGCCGACATCCCGGGTTTAGGAACAGACCCGGGAGTTGGAAAGCCGGCCAGGTGGAGAAGAACTGAGCACCCGAGTGGTGTCTCTCTTTCTCCAAGGAGGGGGGCGGGGCGCCCGGTACATTAGTGGCCCCTGGTAGAGGCCGGGGGATCCACGGAGACCGGTACCATGGGAGGTGGGACAGAAGTCGGGCGTGCCTAACTACGTCATTGCATGTCCTGCCCCCCAGGGGAAAGCAGCATAGAAAAAAAAAATCCAGCCTCACTCATGACACCCCTGCCTCCGCTCCCGCTGAGACTCATGTCAGCCGGGGAGGGTCCTTCCGTAACCCCATGGGGGTTAGCCAGGACTAGAATTGTGTGTTCTTTGGGGAAGGGGTGCCTGCCCGGTGGCCCCGCCCGGTGGGGTAAGCCTGGGCATGGGGGGTGGCATGCGGGGTGGAGGGGCCTCAGCCCGGTATGGGTAAGGGGAGGGGTACCGGGCAAAATAATTAAAAAATAAATAAAACTGTAAAGGGTGTGAATCTAAGGCACACACAAATGCATTAAAAAGATAATAAAAATTATTTTCTGAATGAAGAAAACAACCTAAACATATCAGAACTGTGGATATCGTAGCACTGATGGTATAAAAGTGTTCATAAAGATATGAAAAATATTTTCCTATCACATTTTAAAACAAAAAAGGCCCCTACAGGAATTCTAACAAATAAAGGGGGGAAAAAGGCAGAAAACATGACTCTTCGACATTTACTTGTGCAACATGATTTAGTGAGATTGTTCTAGGTACTCACTTAGCAAAACCTTGTCTCTCTTTCCCCCTAAACTTTCATCTCGCTCTCCCTGCCTTCGACCCTTCTCATACTTCTGCGACACATCTACAGTTCTAAGCAGTCAAATCTCTGCCTGCCCGTTCTTTTGCTACTTCTGTAACATCAACCTTTGTTTGGTGTAACACCTGCTTCTTCTGCTCAGGGTGTTAAAACCACTGAAAAAGGGATCCCTGTGGCCCCAAAAGCTTGGGTACTGTAACATCCATGTACAATTTCTTTATCAGGCAAATAAAATGTATCACACTCTGCAATTAATCCATTGTGTGATTATGAAAACAAAAAAATCTTTGTTAATATAAACAACATGCAGGAACAGTGCACAAATCATATTGTTTCTGCAAAGGTCTGTTTATAGGAAATCCTGAAACCCAACCGAACATCATGCTTACATATAACATCTCAGTGGGCGGTAGGTGGTCACTAGCACATACAAACGCAGATCAAATTTCTTTCCGCCAATCAGCAGTGGGTTGTCAATGTAGAGAGATATCACATACGCTTCTTTTGAGGACTGGGGAAGAAACCTAGATGCAAAAACATGATCAGAATGTAAATAGGTGTCCTGATGACCAAGACGTTACAAGCTGAGCAGATCAGCCTCTATAATTCTTGAATATCTTGTTTTTGTTTTTTGTTAACAAAGAATCAGCAATGCCAGGCACACTTACTGTACGTATTTAGAGCTCCTGCTCACTTTGCTCTGGGTGTACATTATAAATATGTGACCCTCACCAGCCGATCTATCCCTACATGGAAAAATGCAAAACAGTCAGGCAGCTAAAAGCAAAGATGGTGCCAAATGCAAAAAAGTACTCACATAAAGCAAACAGCAGCACGGCTACCCATCACCGCATGGGATCCAAAGAACGATTCCAAACAGGCTATAAGCAAAATATTTTAATTTTGCACCTAAAAACACGCCAGCACACACATACATAATGTTTATCCCAAAACAGCCAAACGTTTTTGCGCTCACCCTTGCCCTTTCTCAAGGCTGAAGTAGGTTTGACATCACCATTCTTTCAAACCATACAAGTTACAGTGACAGTGCAATAAAAAAACAGAGATTTCATAATGTGAATCAAACAAACTACCTAATAAATATAGACTTCCACAATACTACAAAAAAGAACATATACATGTAGTGTAACACAAGAATTCATGTGAAGGTACAAACACCTATGATATAATATCCATAAATATTCTGATTTTTACTTAACTTTTTTTAACAATATTACAGATAGGGGGATAACTGAAAAAAATCATTAAGACCCGGTTTCAAAAAAGATTTAGTCTTATATTGCCAAAAAGATTGTCTCAATTTTTTAGCAATATCTCCCCCATGAATATGTTCTTGTGCCTTTCTCAAGCATTTGAAAGGAACATTTATGTGTTTGACCTTTGACCTTAACATGCTGTGCCAAAGCACGCACGTCATCTGAATTACAAATGCTTCTAATATGTTGCCAGACTCTTGATTTAAATTTTTGCACAGTTTTACCTATGTAAAAACTATCATAACTACAACAAGTAGCAACATAGACTATATTTCTACTATTATAGTCACAAAAACCCTATCTGCTGAACCTGATTTGTAACAGGATGGTTACAAAAATCCCATCTTTATATATCTACAAAAGGAACAATTCTCACATCAAAAAGTACCATTAGGAAAAGCCAACATCTTTTCCTTTCTTTGAGGTTTCCAATATGTGCTCTGTTATCAAAATATCCCTGAGCCCTTCTATACACAAATTGTGGAGATTATTTTGTCACAAAATCAATTTTCCTCTCACTAGTCAAAATATGCTAATTTTTCATAATAATATTTTTAACAAGACAGGCGTGAGGACTGAAAGTAGTAATGAACTTAAATTTCTCATTTGAATTATCACAGTTTCTATCCCTTAGATCAACTTTTTCTTTAGCCAGATCCAAAGTATTACTATTGTATCCCCTAGCCTGAAACCAATGTGTTTGATCAGCAGCACTGCTGATGTATTCACTTAAATCAAAACAATTCCTCTTAGCCCTTAGGAATTGGCCCATAAGCATATTCCTGGTGATGTGCACTGGATGGCAACTATTAAATGACAAAACATAATTTTTATCCGTGTTCTTCCTATATAACTTAGTGCCTATCCAACTACCATCTGATTTTTTATATATGGAAAGATCCAAAAAGTTGATCTCTTGCAAAGCTGAATGAACCTCAAAATGCAAATTCTGATTACTGCATTCCAAATACTGAATGAAAAAAGCTAGTTTTTAGGAGCAAAATTAAAATATTTTGCTTACAGCCTGTTTGGAATCGTTCTTTGGATCCCATGCGGTGATGTGTAGCCCTGCTACTGTTTGCTATATGGGAAAAGGCTGGTTGTGCTACAACCCGTAAATACTTTTTAAAAGTGTTTTACAACCTCCTCCATTCCACCAAAGCACCATGCTATCTTTGCTAAGCGCAGTCATACATACAGTACCACAGTATTTGGATCCTTTGATGATGTCCACGCCTCACCCCATGTTGACAGCATGGACCCTTGCAGCCACCATGGGTTTAAGTGCAGAATGTGCACGCTTCAGACATAACCAGAGCACAAGATCTTATCAGCCAGGGTCCCATGGTAGCACCCTCTTCAATCGGTAATGTTTAATGGATGATTTGACTACAGTTCATTAACAGATATTCAATACCAGCACCATAATGCACATGCCGCTGCCCTCAGCACTCTCCAGTCTGCAGTAAGTGCGCAAGTCTGTTCCTCATAGTAGGCAGTCTGTAGTACTTTGAATGGGGTAAAATACTAACTTTCCCAAAGTCCTGCATGTCCTGATAGGAAAAATTACTCATCATAGTTATGTTTCCTCTAAAGGGATCCTTCACGATGCTTAAAATTTGCAATCATTCCCCTGGAATGAGCCCACCCTGAAGCTTTTAGAATTTTATGCTAACGGAACTTAGAATGAAATTCAGACTCTGCTATGTGTTCATGCTCACCCCTGCACTGTAATGTTAGATTTCTTTCTTTTTTTATTCCATATAGGCGATTATCCTACTGCGGCAGGCCACAGCTGCTTGTCCGCCAACCCTACCAAATTCCAGGGTCATTCGGAATCTTGAATGCAATGCGTGTCCCGGCAGACCCCCAGAGCCGGCCCAGAGGCATCATCCAGCTGCGGCCCCCAATTTTTCCACATTTTCTCCCTTCCCCAGTTACCTGGGGCCCAGAAAGTGGCGCGTATGCGTGGAAGTGTAGCGTGTGCCCTCTTGCTCCATGTGTCCCCTTCCTCCCACCCCACTGGAATAGCACTCTGGCTCCCTCAGCTTGCACTGCCCCTGGCCTCTATCGCGAGGCAGTCAAGAGCCGAGGGAAGCACAGCTCCTTCCCCGGAGAGGAGAGCTGCTTCTTGGCAGCCCAATCCTGCACCCCCCGTGCCTACCTCCAACAGCCCATGCTTGTTCCCGAACACAGGTCGCCAGTGTGGTGAGAGGTATGGCGTCCAGCGCCTCAGCCCTCTGCACCATCGGGCTGGCCTGTCAGATTTATTTCTAAAGCTAGGATGAGCAGTGATCACTACAACTAGCTAAACGACTACCAAAAAAATACTAAAATTGCTTCAAAAATTTGAAAAATACTTTAAACATGGCAGAACAATTTTAATTATGAAAAATTAGATAGCTGCAACCACTGAGTAGCAACTGTAAAGGCCCTGTCACAAGTTCTGCTCAAGCAAATATAAAAAAAAAACTGATGCTTGTCTGAACCTTTTACCAGGTTCTGGAAGGGAAGGTAGGGATTAGGGACCATTAAATTAAGGGGGGGAGGGGGTGGAATAGCGAGCAACCATTAGGTGGCTGGCTACCGAGCAGACATTAGGCCTATTATGCTTGCTTTTTAATATGTTAGTATGTTAAGCACAATGTGGGATCCCTTCGGAAGAAACAACATTACTATGGTGAGTAATTTTTTTCTTCAAACCCCAGGAATCCCTGACTTGTGCCGAACAAATGCAGCTCCATAGCAGCACCTTGGGAGGCTGGATACAGAACCTATTTAGGAAAAAGGTTCTGCAAGACAGCAGTGCCAAAGCTGGCAACCCTTCTGGACTGTATGTCCAGAGAGCAGTGCTTTGTGAAAGTGTGTACTGTTTTCCAAGTGGCTGCTTTACAGATCTTCTGAAGGGAAATACCTCTTGATGCTGCCACAGAGGCAGAGGTGCCCCTTGTGGAGTGCGTCCTAAGGCCTTCAGGTGGCAACTTGTCAGCTTTGTCATAAAACTGTATGTAGGAAACTATCCAATAAGAAATGATGCTCTTTCGTTGATGGTTTCCCTTTCCCCACAGGAGACAACAACTGAGTGTTAGTGGACCTTACATCCTTTGTGTGGTCCAAGTAATAGTTCAGAATCCTTTTCACATCCAGACTGTGCAACTTCTGTTCTGAGATGGATTTTGCTGTAAAGAAAACTGGAAATGTTATTGACTGATTCAAATGGAATTCAGGCACCACTGTAGGGAGGAACTGTCTGTTAGTTCTTAGGACTACCTTGTCCCTGTGAAAGATGAAAGCCACCACCGATCACAAAAGGAGGCATGCAGTTAGAATTTCAACTTGGTGCCATTCTTTCATCGGACCCAAGGCGGACAGCAACTTTCACAATATTATAGCTAGCTCCAGCTTGCAATTTTTACATTTCTACAGTTAGTGCTTAATTAATACAATTCTAACAGGAAGCCAGCTAGTAAATTAATTGGAATAGGCAGACTGTTGATCAAACATCTGTTTTGCTCCTGATCAATTTAACTGCTGCCTAGCCGCAAAACATTTGTTTTTTTCTCCCGATTAATATTCCTTAACCAAAGTCTGTGTAAAGCTTAACTGTAAGTGATAGACTGACCTGATCTAGCATATATAGTTTTTATAAGTTGATATTAATCCCTGCCTAGCAAAAAAAACTGTTGTTTTGCTTCTGATTAATTTTCCTTAGCCAAAGTCTGTGTTAAGCATAATTGTAACTGGTTCAGACTTAGTCATCTGGAGAGTCACGTTTAAGTTTTCAGATGAGCTAAGTAGAAAGTGAGAAGAAAAAATTACTCACCTTAGTAATTATGTTTCTTCTGTTGGAATCTTGCTGTATTCTGACAAGTGCAGTTAGCCCCAGCCTTTAAACTGCCCCGGAGAACAAAGGGTTAAACTTTCTATGCAGAGCATAGAATGCTGAGCTCGAGCTCGGTTGATGTCTCTGTCTGTCTCCCTTTGAAATCTAACCGTCAGATTCTTACGAGCAAAATTCTAATTACTATTCTATGTGGAAATTGTAACACAATTTTTAATAGCCAACTGGCAACAAAAAGTTTTGGATTACCAAAGGAAGACTCAAGTCAGGAAACCCAAAACTCAAAAACCAAACCAAACAGGAGTAGAATAAAATAAACATCCAACAAAGATGAGGGTGTAAAAGGAGCACCCCTAAGGTGCAACACTGCACCTGCCCACCCACTTCCCAAAACCAGGTTCTGAGAGGGGAGGCAGGGAGGGAGGTCAGAATACAGCAAGACTCCAATAGAAGAAACATAATTACTAAGGTGAGTAATTTTTTCTTCAAACAACTTGAAGTCTTGCTGTATTCTGACAAGTGCAGACTACCAAGCAGCACCTCCATGGAGGAGGGACAGAACCTACTTTGGGAATAGGCTCTGAAGTATTGCTGTGCCAAACCGACCATCACTCCTAGCCTGGATATCCAGAGAGTAATGCTTGGTAAAGGTATGGACTGTTTTCCAGGTGGCTGCTTGACAAATTTCTAAGAGAGGGATATCCCTGGCAGCAGCCAGGGAAGCAGCTGTACCTCTTGTAGAGCGAGCCCTCAGGCCTGAGGGTGGAATCTGTCCTAGTTTTTCATAGCAGAACTGTATGCAAGACACAATCCACCTGGCAGTAGTTCTCTTGGTGGCAGGTTTGCCCTTTCCTACTTCTCCATAAGTGAGTAACAACTGCAGGGAGTCAAACCTGTGACCCTTGGTATGCTCTATGTAGTAACTACAGGCTCTTTTAACATCTAAACTGTGTAGCCTCCTCTCTCTCCTGTGGAAGAATGATCAGTGAAGAAAACATGAAGAGACATAGACTGATTCAAATGGAAGTCTGAAACCACTTTGGGCAAGAACCTTCTATTGGTTCTAAGGACCACTTTATCCCTGTGAAAGGAGATAAAATCAGGTTTCACTGACAGGGCTTGCAATTCACTGATACGCCTGGCAGAGGTAATGGCTACCAAGAACACAGTTTTCCAAGTCAAGTACTTAAGCTCTACTGAGGACATAGGTTCAAAAGGAGGTTGCATAAGTCGAGCAATGCAAACATTCAAATCCTAGGCAGGGGCAGGGTCTCTCTAAAGGGAGGATTGGTATGAAGCAATACTTTAAAAAATTTACAGAACACAGGATGAGAAGATAGTGAGGAAGACTTCCCCACTGATAGAAAGGCAGAAACAGCTGACAAGTGTACCTTGAGAGTAGCTGGTCTGAGGCCTAGGCCATTAAGATGGACCATATAATCCAGAACCGTAGGCAATTCAGCAGTATCTGGAGAAATATGCTTCTTAGAACACCAAATGCTGAATCTCTTCCTTTTGGAGTTATAAGTCTTTCTGGTGGAGGGCTTTTGAGAATATCCAGAACCCCCTGAGAAAGATGCAAATCTGCAAACTCTAACTCTTCAAGAGCCATGCCTTGAGATTGAGAGACTGAAGATCGGGGTACCAAATCTTCCCCTGAGAGGATGTTAACAGGTTGTAATTCCTGGGAAGAGACAGTGGAAGATGGACTGCTAGGGACAACAACAGGGGGTACCAAGGCTGTCTGGCCCAATCTGGAGCAATCAGAATCACTTTGCAAGGTTGAGACCTTATCTTGACTAAAACTTTGAACAGAAGTGGGAAAGGTGGGAAGGCATACAGAAATTTCCCTTCCCAGGTCAGAATCAGAGCATCCAGGGGGACTGAGCCCAAGACTAGGGGTCTGCAACAAAGAGAGGGAATTGGTGATTGTCTGGGGCTGCAAAAAGATCTATCTCTGGAGTGTCCCACCTTGAAAAATTCACTTTCAACACCTGAGGGTCCAGGGACCATTCGTGATGGCCCTGAGAGATCCTGCTCAGTGCATCTGCTAGCACATTGTCCTTGCCTGGAAGGTGAACTGCTACTAGAGAGGTTTGCAGGGAATAAGCCAGGAACCACAATTCCATAGCTTCTGTGCACAAAGCTGTGGACTGAGTGCCTCCCTGCTTGTTGATGTACCACATGGTGGTGGTGTTGTCTGTTCTGACCTGAACCACCTTGTTCTGCACTGACTGAGAGAAAGCTTTCAGGGCCAGAAAAACTGCTCTTAGTTCTAGGAGATTGATATGGAGAAGGGAATCCTGGGGGGACCACAGTCCCTGGGCAGTGAGGGCCCCCAGATGGGCTCCCCAGCCCAGAAGGGAAGCATCCGTGGTAAGGACCACTGAATGAGACTGAGTGGCAAATGGGACCCCTTGTCCTAAATTGTCCTGATACTGCCACCATTGAAGGGCTTGGATCAAGGTCAGAGTCACTGGGATCAGTTTGGTAAGGGAATCCTTCCTCTGAGACCAAAAAGCCCTCAGATGGAACTGAATATCCCTCATCTGGAATCTTGCCCCTTGGACCACTGCTGTTGAAGCTGTCATATGGCCCAAGAGCTGGAGGAAATGCCTTGCTGGTCAAGATACCTGAAGGCTGAAAGAAAAGGTTAGTTCTATAAGAACCCTTGCCCTTTCCAAGGGAAGAAAGGCTCTTGCTCCGACTGTATCCATTTCTGCCCCTATAAAGGTAAGAAGCTGGACTGGTTCGAGAACTGACTTGGGAAGGTTGAGAAGAAATCCCAGAGAAGTGAGCACTTGCCGGGTCACTTGCAGGTGTGACTTGACTTGCTCTGGAGACTGGCCCACTATTAGCCAATCATCCAGATATGGAAAAATGGAAATCTTTTACCTTCTTAGAAAGGCAACTACTACTGCCAGGCACTTTATGAAAACCCTTGGGGCTGAAGGTAGGCCAACGGGCATTGCTCTGAACTGGTAGTGGCCTGAGGGCAACTCGAACCTGAGATACTTTCTGTGGGAGCACCTGATGGGAATGTGAAAGTAGGCATATTTGAGGTCCAGGGAGGCTAGCTAGTCCCCTGGCCTTAGAGAGGGAAGGATTATTCCCCAGAGTTACCATCTTGGATTTTGGTTTTAAAATATGTTTGTTTAGGTATCTTAGGTCTAGGATGGGTCGCCACTCCCCTGTCTTTTTTTGGGTAAGGAAGTACGGGTAGGTACTCTCTCCATGGCTCTTAAGGCCAGCAGAGATGAAACCTCTGCCTCTAGGGAAAGAGTTTCTGAGAGAGTCGCAGGTGGAAAAGATCTGGCTCTCATCTTTGGAAATTTTTTGAAGCTGAGAACCAGTCCCTGGCTTACTACTTCCAGGACCCACTTGTCTGATATAACAGACATCCAGTCCTGGACAAAGTCAGCCAGCCTGCCCCCTACTGGAATAGGAGAGTCGACCCGGGCAGGACCATCAGGGTGTCTGCTTGGCAGGGGCCTTAGGCTGAGGAGTGGATGCAGCCCTGCTCATCCCCTTTGCCTCTCCCTCTGAAGAACCCCCTCTGTGAAAAGGGAGAAGAGGCCTGTGCCTGGTAAAAAGGCCTTTGAAAAGGCCTGCCCCTGCCCCTAGACTGCTGCCTTTGAGGAGCTGCCTGCCTCTCTTTGGCCTGAGCACTCCTGTAAGTGGTCCTGTACTCATCCATTTTCTTCATGTAATTCTCTGTCTGCTCCCCAAACAGAGAATTACCCACTATGGGAAAATCCATGGCCTTAGCCTGAGTATCCTGTGAGAGGCCAGTACATCTGAACCAAGCCACTCTCCAAAAAGCCACAGATGTAGCCATGACTCTTGATGACATCACTGGAGTCAACAGCAGCATGCCTCAATCCCATCTGCAGCCACCCCCTCCAGCTCCTTGGCTAGCTGGGGGGAGGCCTGTTTAGACAGTGCCAGTACAGTGTCCCACCTGGACTTCTGGTACCTGGCTGTATAGGCCATATAATTCGCCTGTCTGAGTCCCAAGGAAGATGCCATGTACAGCTTTTTTGCCATGGCATCAATCTTCCTGGAGTCTTTGTCTGGGGGTGTGTGAAGCCAAGGGAATGCTTGCCTTATCACAGGCAGCAGCCTGCACAACCCCAACATGGCTGCAGTGCTGATATAAAAATTCTGTATCTGAGCCTGAAAGTGTATACCTCTTGTCCATTCTTCTGTCCACAGGAGGTACGGAATTGGGAGACTTCAGAATTTTTTGTGTCCGTTTCCCAAAAGATTGGTGGAGGGGAACAGACAGTCTCCTGGACTCTGGGATGTCCATCATTTCTACAAAATCAGGCTCCTCCTGATCCTCCATTGTCTCTTCCATAGGAAGCTGGAGGGTCTCAGTCACCTTTCTGTAGAACATACAGTGGGAAGGGGACTCAGAAAGCCTAGGAGGGGATACACCTTAAGGTCTGTCTGGGGAGATGTCCAGTTCCACAGGCACATCTAGACTTTCACCATCACCATCATCATCATCTTCAAACTCCCCTTTCTCCTCAAACTCCAGTTCATAAAATTCTTCAGGGGTGCAGTTGTGAACCGGAGGAACCGACCGAACTGAGCCCCTGCCAGTGCTGGATCGGTCGGAACCGAGTGCTGGCGATTCAATCGAATCGCTCTGGCTATTTCTTGACCGTGTCAGAACATGGACTTCTGGATGCAAACCGGACAATTTTTCTTTGCGTTTTCTTTTTGTCGGAACCGACCCCTCGGGATCGGTTCTCCTTTTGCCCGAAGAAGTATCACCCTGGTCAGAGGGCACTCCTTCGGGTTCGGTTGGAACCGAACCAGGCTGGTCATCCGGGTCAGCGGACTTCTCGTCCTCCTTTTCCCGCAGTCTACCGAATCTCTTTTCAAGGTTAGATTTGGGAAAGTTTTTACAAATTTGGCAGTTCAAACCCCAGACAATAAACACAGGTGGTGTGGGGATCGGCCTCAGCAAAGACCTCCCCACACTCACTGCAGTGTTGAAACCCAGTGGGCCCGGTTTTTTCTTGGGTTTCTCAGACATGGCCAACCTAACCAAACTTATCCTTTTTTCAGTAACCGCCAGGCAAGTCTCCCTCATAGGTTCCTAACCGTGTCTCGGGTCTTGAAAAAAACGTACTAAAATACGTTTTTTTTTTTTTATTTTTTAGAACCAATAAGAACCAGTAACCACACACTAAAGCTAAACACAAGAATTAACAAATGATCTGTTCAGCCGAACCGATCCACACTTTTACAAGTTCCACATAGAAAACACAGTACAAAATCTATCAAGTACTCAAGGTACCGCAGACAGAGACTGAACCGTTTATGCGGAATAATTTTCCGGTTAAAAACAGATGAAAAACCGACACTTCAACCGACTTTTGAACAGAGCTACAGGAGAAATCTCCGGAGCGACTGTTCAGTGAGGCGGAGTAAAGAATCTGACTGTTAGATTTCAAAGGGAAACAGACAGAGACATCAACCGAACTCAAGCTCAGCATTCTATGCTCTGCATAGAAAGTTTAACCCTTTGTTCTCCGGGGCAGTTTAAAGGCTGGAGCTAACTGCACTTGTCAGAATACAGCAAGACTTCAAGTTGTTTGAAATAAGATTTCTGTTGAAACTGAAAAGATTAAAGGAAAACTACACCCTCATATCATTTAAATTGTATTTGTTTCCATGTCAACAAACAACTACTTTCCTGCGGCTGTTAGGGCTATAAGTGTTAGGTTTGTTTGTTTTCACTGCTCATGGTAGTCCCTGTGATTACCCTGGGGGTCTCCATTTCATGGTTGTTGAAATCTCATTATCCATGAGAACTGCATTACCATATGAGAATATGATACAAGATTACCCATTTATACCATGTATCTCTATGCTGAAAGAACAGATACCCTGCAAACACAAACTGAATGAAGTGTAAAGGGGAAAAAAAACTGCAATATAGCTCAGATAGTTTGCAAAGCTCACTGAAGGTAAATGTGGTATTTCACACCTTCTTGCAGCTTGTTTCTTTTAAGAGTAATTAAGCAGACAGGCATACTGGGGAGTTAAAAGGGTGATTATGCATCATGTTCTCATATGATAATACAGCTCTCAAAGACAATGAGATTTCAGTAACCATGAAATGGAGCCTCCCAGGATATTAACAGGACCTAGAATGAACTGTGAAAACAGACTAAAGCATTTGCATACATCTTTAACAGTCACATGAAAATAGTTGTCTGCTGACATGGAAACAAACAACATTTAGAAGATATGAGGGAGTAGTTTTCCTTTAACTCCTTTCCAGCCTCTTCTCTATAACACGCCCACCCCTCTCTCTTTTCACAGCCCAAACCCTGCCCGTACAGCTTAAGAGCATCAGAGCAGTTTACCTGCTCTCTGTGGAGTTTCCAGTCACCAATCACAAAAGGAGGTATGCAGTAAGAATCTGAACTCAGCACCATTCTTTCATCGGACCCAAGGTGGACAGCAACTTTCACAATACTACAGCTAGCTCCACACTGCAATTTTTACATTTCTACAGTTAGCGCTTCATTAATACTACCAGAAAGCCAGCTAGTAATTTAACTGGAACAGGCAGACTGTTGATTTGATTCCTGCTGGCACTGTGCACTGGCTTCCCACCCTCAGCTGGCTTTACTTATATAGACATGGTGTGATCATGTGTATAACCCATCAGTCGTTTTTCCCTATCTGCAGGTTATTCCAATCCTCCGCTAGAGGCCACTAATACAACACTGTCCTCTTAGGTTACATTAACACTTCATTACTGGGACATCCCTAGGTTCCTGGCTTACTACACCCAGAGACCATTTCTCCCCAGTTACACAGTGTTGCGGACCCACCATGCCCACAACCAACTACAAAACCCTCTAACAGAAACACAGAACCATAAACTTTGACGGCAGATAAGGACCACTTGGCCCACCTAGTCTGCCCATTTCCTACCTATTGGATAAGCTGCAAAGGACATATCCCAGGCATATGGAAAATCACCAGAACCACCCTAATTTTCAAGAAAGGAGATAAGAAGAACATCTCCAACTACTGTCCCACTGCCATTCTATTGGTTCTGAGCAAGATCCTTGAAAAGATTGCAGCCACCCAAATCACTGAATTCCTCTCCAATTTCAACCTGCTCTTGCCATATCAGCATGGTTTCCATAAAGGGCGTAGCACCTCCACTGCCCTGCTCCAGCTCACAAATGACACTATGGACTCTAGCCTCCTAACTGGGGCCATATTTATTGATCTCACAAAAGCTTTCAATCTAGTTGTCCAACCTCTTCTTCTGACCAATCTTATGTCCCTTGGCTTCTCATAAAGCTCTGTTTCCTGGATCAACAGTTACCTATCCAACTGATATTATGTTGTTAAATTCAGCTCCGCAATATCAGGTCAATCCCGTTAAACTTGGCGTCCCTCAGGGGTCCATACTGGACCTTCTTCTCTTTTCTGTTTTCATAAACCGGACTGTACTTAACATCCCTTCTTGCTCGACCGTCCTCTAATCAGATGATCTTGTTCTGTATTATAGTTCAAGTTCTATACAGGACATCAACCTTAAGCTAGCCTCTGCTTTTCTTCATGTCCAATCCTGGCTCAGGAACAACAAACTCCTTCTCAATGTCTCCAAGACACAGGCTATGCTCTTTGGTTCTTCCGCCAAACTGAAAACTTGTCGTGGTCAGCTTAAGATTGCTTGTCCAGCTGGCTCCTTCTTGGATACTGTGAGTGTGTTTAAATACCTTCAGGTACTACTCAATGAAACACTAGACTATGACCAACATATCCAGGCCACTTGTAATGTGGTTAACAGCAAAACTGGTGTTGCTTACAAAACAAGTCATGCGCTCACTCCCTCTGCCAGACTGGCCACTGCGCGTGGTATTTTATTAACGTCACTTGCATATGGTGCCGTCACCTACATCAATATCTAAAGCCTCGCTTCACAAATGGGACACCACCTACAATAACATTTGTCGACATGCCTCTGCTTCCTCTCTCGGGTTAAAGCATCACAACCTATGCCCCACCTCAAATGGCCTACCCTCCGCCCATCGACTCCTCTCCCTCTGCTCCCTGATCTACAACATAATCAGGTCCAACACCCCAATGTCACTAAGCATTCTCCTGATGCCTCAGTCCTCCACCCACAGCCTACGTTCCACTGATCTATCCCTACTATATGTGTCCAGGTGTAAAACCTCAAAGGATGGCACTGCCTTCTTCCATGCAGCCCCGAAACACTGGAATTCCACAACCTTAGCGCTTGTCTTGCACCCACGTATGCCATCTTCAAACACAAGCTCCAAAACTATCTCTAACACTGACTCTGACACTTGCTTCAAACCCCCTTAACCTTCTCAGCTACAACCCTGTCACTCATATCTTCCTATCTGAAACACCCTGCCTTTCTCCCACCTGAAACATAGCCTCCCCTCCCCACTTTTGCCCATCTCCTTCCTTTTCTGCTGGCAACCTTCGCTTGGACCACTGCGTTTATCCACAATGCTTATGATGCCATCTGCAATCTGGTTCTTATGTCACTTGTCTGTTATGCCCAATTTGATCCACGTCAGTAGTGATTATGTATATATGCTGTATAATGTGGTCCACTGCTGACAAATATTGTTAGTACTTACCCGACATACCTGCTACCCCATGCTACTGTACCACTGTCTGCTTATCGCATTGTATTATTTTGTATTTTGAATTTTCCCTCACAATTTGTGATAGGCAATTTTCACATGACCAAATGTATAATTTGTATACCTTACCTTGCTTTTCTACCTTATGTACTGTACTGTGTTGCTGCTCTTAACTGAAACTGTACTACGTTGTTTGTAACTTTGTACCTTCCTGGGTTGGGTCTGAAAATTGTCACTATGTGTGTCTAGTACACCCACCTGGTTATCAAAAACTAAATAAATAAGAAAGATCTGAGATACAAGGAGTTGAAAGTAGGCAGGAAGGGTAGAACAAGTAGGAAGTGTTAAGAAATGAATGGAAGCTATGAAGAAATGAAGGACTACAAAACAACAAAGACCTAGATAAACAGAGTATAAGGTTAGCATATATAGTGAGGTGTGAGAAAGAGTCAAGGGGTGGGCAGGACTGAAACTGTAAAGATATTTGTAAGAGAGACAGGAAGGATGCTAGGAATAGGTAATTAGAAGCAAAGCAGGCAGGAACACAGAAAAAAAACACAGGTAACAAGTTACATAAGAATTACAGTTTATCATAGTGTGTCATAAATCCAATGTCCTGATTCAGTCCACAAAAGTTAGATTTAAATTTTTTGATATATTTCAATTGCCATGTCCTTCTGTCCTGTGTGTTTCTGAAGTTGCGTCTTAGTATCAGGACAGATAAGTCTGAGAGGGAATGATCTGTTTGTGAAAAATGGTGTCACTTGGAGACCCATGCTAAAACCCCTTCAGAAAATTATTAAAGAACTACAACCCATGCTTGGAGAAGATGAAATATTTAAGGACATTTTCCCTGAACCACCTGTCATTGCCTATAAGCAGCCCCCAACCTCTCGAACATAATAATTCGTAACAAACTCCCAGCAGCTCAAAATAGTCAAAAAAACAAGAGGGACAACACCATGCAACATGGCAAGATGCAAGACCTGCACCCACATACGCACACAGACCACCATCAAGACAAGTCAGAACAGCACAATAAAAATCAATGGATCCTACACATGTCAATCCAGCAATGTGGTTTACCTAATTCAGTGCAAACAGTGCACAAATGGATGCTATACTGGGGAAACTAGGCAACCACTGCAAACCAGGATGAACCACCACCGACACACAATAGTAAACAACATTAGCAGCACACCAGGACACCATTTTTGTGTCCCTTCGTTTCTTCACAGCTTCCATTCATTTCTTAACACTTCCTACCTATTCTACCCTTCCTGCCTCATTTCAACTCCTTTTGTAACATGGCAAACCTAAGTGAAGTCCAAAGAGCACGCTGGATTGGATGGAATACATCACCTGATACAGTTTGGAGCGGGGATTAATCCAGCAAAACTGCCATCTCCAAAATGAAATACTAGCACCAGCCACAGAAAGGGAAAGCAGCACCAGCAATATGGCTGCAGGGATGAGAGGGGCGCGTCCTGTCTTGCTCACCCAGTGATGCGCAACCTCTGAGTCTCAGAGACGGAACAGACCTAGAAGGCAGACAGCACAGAGGAGGCAACACCACCAGGGTGTCCCAGGGCAACCGAACAGATCGACGAATTGGAGAGGGTTAGGAGTCATGACGCACAGCCCCAGGTAGTAGAGCTCGGCGAGATGGGACCGGCGGGACACAAACGAGTGGTGTCGCGGTATGGAGACAGCTCTGCGCCACCTCAGACTGCACGGGAGACTCACTGTGAACTGCAAGAGTGGCACTCCAATACCAGACACCCTGGGAAATACTGGCATCTCCCACAAATGGAGCAGAACAACTAGTAACAAGAGGAGCAGAACTGGCAGCAGACCACATCGGAGGTATGTTAGAGCAACACAGAGAGCACGGACGTTCCATGCAAATGTGTATGTGAAGAAAAGAAACGGCAGTTGAAATCAGTGACCTGTGGACCTCCTACACACGGCACAAGAATAACAGCAGAATAGATCTCCAAAGAAACCACTGCAGCATGTGGAACGTAGAGTTCTGCATATGCAGCAATAGAGCTGTTCTCACCGCATCACGATGCAAATAGATGTGTTTGAGAGTTTCAAGAAGTGCAGCACAAATCTGTAACAACGACAAAGTCAGGGTCTCTTATGTTCTTCACAAGACTGCAGAAACAATCTTAGTGACCATCAAATGATGCACACCATGTTACAAGCGCATTAAGCCAGTCCGAAGGTGGCATCTAATGCTATTAATGCATGGTTGGGCTGCTGTACACCCTCCCAACCATGCATTAATCCAGCACTAGATGCCACCTTCCTCGTGGCTTAATGCTTACGTATCTCAGATCTTTCTTATCTGTGCTCCTGTCTGGTTACATTCTTGCTACCTCTTCCTAGCATCCCTTCATCTTTAGATGACCTGTTCCTATTACTTGCCATCCCACCCCCCAGTTCTTCCACCCTTAGTTCTTCTCACACATCCTTTTTTATTACTTTGCAACTTATACAAACGTTTATCCGCTTCACTGTTGTGTTCCTTATATCTCTTCTAAGCTTCACACTTCCTGACATTCTACCTTCCTGTAATTCTCTTCAATTATTTTTATACATCTCTCCACAGTATACATAAATACTGCTTATGATGCTCAGTTTTTGTTATTCATCTGAAGAAGGGACCTATGAGGCCCCCAAAGAGTGTGTATAATTCCATCTTTGTACAAGACACTTGTTGGTCCAATAAAAGGTATCAAACCTTCCAGCGTCTCACTTACTACTGAAATAATTTGTCAGTCTCTCCTTGCAGCATATCCTAAAGAGATTTAGGAATGATTTTCATCAACTGTGGGACAGTTATGGCATGCTTTATGCAGTGAGACTATGGTATGGACTAAAAGCAGAGTTTCTGTGGCATGTTTACACATCAGCTTCTTGTACATGTGTTTAAATCACATTATGTATTAGTGCATGAAGGAAGCTTAATATTTATTGCTAGAAACAGTATTTTTAAATGCAGAGTTAAAGCACTTTTTTCTGCACAGCACTTGTCACTTTATGTCTGATGTTTAAATATGCTAATACTTTAGTGTGTAACCGACTGCCCTGATGATGTGCAGAAGCATGAAACCATTCGAACTCTAGCAGGGCAGATGAATACGTTTCTGTCGCAGGCATGCTGTTAGGCACAAGTTTTTACACTAAGCAACATAATAAATGCAAACACTGTACAATATTCAGGCACAGCGGATGGTGCTGGCTTTTTTTCTTTCTGTGACTGTTTTTCTGCGAGCAGTGACACGTCAGGATCAGAGCAACTTTTGCTTTTGGACTTTGGCGCAGAAAAAAAACAAAACAAAAAACACCAAACTGGTACCATGCTACTGACTGTGGAACCAGTTTGGAGGTTTTTTTGCCAACCAATGGGCATAACCACTCACTCCATGTCCCATTCTGACATGCCGTGAAAGCCCCCTAAACTACAACCCTCTCCCACTGTGATGTCATTATGGGAGAATGCTTAGCGCTGTAATCCTACCAGTCCTATCCCACTGTAATGTTATCATGAGAAGTGGTCTAGCTGTGTAATTCTGCCACAGTCCTCTTCCACTATGATATCATCATGGTGGGGGGAGCCAAAGAATTGATAAAGACTAGAATGGAAGCCTCCTATTATGTCAACCAGCTGATGTGCATGTATGCTGGACCTCCAAATACCCGAGCAGATATATTCCCTCTTCCACTGACTTACACGCAGCCTGTAACTGTGCGTAGCCAGGTAGCACAAGCCACAGCTATGAGCATACGTGGTGGACAGTCTTCCATTCTAGTCTCGGTTAATTCTACGGAACGGGCACAGCTGGGTAATCCCATCACAACCCCTTCCCACTGTGATGTCATTATGGGAGGAGGCTTAGCTCTGTAATCTTATCCACCCTCTCCCACTGTGATGTCATCATGGGGGAAGGTTTAGTTCTGTAATCATATGTCAGTCCTCTCTCATTGTGATATTATCATGTGATAAGGACTAGCTCTGTAATCCTGTCCTTGACCCATCTTCTCCCATTGTGATGTCATCATAGAACGAATTTTAGCTCAGTTATCCTATGCCAGTGCTCTAGGAGGAGGCTCAAATACATAACTGTGGCACAGCTCTCTCCCACTGTAATGCACAACCTTAGATAAAACTCACTATATGTTAACTAGTTGTTTCTGTTATGAAATTAAAAAATGTAAATATTAAAAAAAAATAGGAAGAAAGGGGGGCGCTGTGGAGCATCCAACAGAGCGGACATCTTAATTTCAAGCGCCGCTGAGTACTTACTATTTTACCAAAATAACTAACTATTTTATTGTTCCTGGACTATTCTCCTATACACTAGTGGAAAGAGGAACATCTGCAAACCTAATGGGGCCAAAAAACCAATGGCCTCGGTGCTTGAATCCTATTTCAATACACCTGGCGCCAGCGCATCATCAAAACCTGGAGGCCTGATCACATACAGCACCCCAGATTTTTCCCGAATCATGCAGATTCTCAAACTGCAAGTGACAGGAGATGAAATGAATAAAACACTAGCCACGATGGACCAAAAACTTACAGACTCTTGACGGCAAGATTTCAGAAAATAAAACTGCCATCGCCAAACTTACTAATACTTCTGAACATCAAACCAAGGTCAGAACAGGCCTGATCCATGATGTTTCCTCTATATTTCCTCTGTGCTAAGGTGAAAACATTGGAAAATGGTCTCCATCAACATAACGTCCAAATTGTGGGATTCCCCCCACAATTTGCTGGGCGTGCAGAACTGTTGACCACTGTGGACAGATTAATCTTTGAGGATCTCAATCTACTGCCGAAGGACATGGGGGTCCATGTGGTCCAAGCCTTCACAATTCCACTCCATCCTAGGTCCCAAGAAGGCTCCGAAGAGTGGTCTCTAAAGGCCATTACAACAGTTTCCACCCCAGAGGCTTGAATTCCTTTACTTCAGGCTGCACGCAGCAAGGGAGAGATCATATGGGAAGGTAGCAGGCTGGGGCTCTTCCCAGACCTGTCCTCACAAACTCAAGAACACAGAAAGAAACTGCAGGTGATAAAAAAAATCATTACTGGCTAAAGGAGTGAAGGCTCAACTGCTGTTCCCAGCCGATCTGGAAATAACACACAAGACCAAGTCGCCCATCTTCACTGACCCCGAAGCGTCTGCTGCCTTCTCAGAAAAGATGTTAGCCCAGGTGGAATCCGAGGCGCCGGACGACAATGAGGAAAGGGAACCAGAGTGAGCGTTGCTGGACTGTGTTAAATCTTCAACTTTTCAGGGTACAGTGAGTGGTCCTAAGACCCTAATAGCTGTCCTTAGTCTCTTTGAGCACAGGTCAGGAAGCATAGGAAAAACCAGAAGAAGCTGTAGAATTCACAAAAAGTATTTATTAGTGCCAGTAATAACATAAAAAAGTACAATTACTCAGAATAACTATTTACAAAGGCAGAATAAACAGAGAAGATCCATCTGAGTTTTCCTTCAATCTGTGTGTGTGTCTCTCAAAACATTACAGCTCTCTCTCTTACAAGTCTTTGCAGACTCCCTCCTTAACAAGCATCCTGTTTTTTTTCTAAAATGTTCTTGTATGTTTCAGGCAGGTGAAGCAAGAACACAATGCCCCAGAACTGAGGCCCCTTCTCCACAACTTCAGAAAAAAGGCTTAAAAACTGCTCTCAGGTTAACCCCTTGAGTTCCCAATAGATTTTTGCAATCATCTCAAACTATAATTATACACATTTCAACAGTAACACTATATAATTTCTAAACAAAGGGATCCCAATATCAGTTACGTTTCCACATAATGATTTGCATATATTTTTATACCAGCAGATATGCAAGGGAGGAAAAGATAGAAACAGCAAGGGAAGACAGAGACAGTGAGAGGCAAAGAACTGCAAGACTGTCGGGGTGATCAACTCCTAGGTCTCACAGGAAAATTTGGTTGCACAACCAGATAGACAAGAGACAGGAAAGGAAAGAACAGAACAGATCCCTGCATTCAGACTCTCCATAACAACTGGGACAGAGGGAAAGAACAGAACAGATCCCTGTATTCAGACTCTCCATAACAACTGGGACAGAGGGAAAGAACAGAACAGATCCCTGGATTCAGACTCTCCATAACAACTGGGACAGAGTCCTTCCTATTGAGCCCTGTCACACTTAGGCATATGGATGCTCCAAGTTTAATGTTTGATACAGGCAGGCTTGTTTACAGTTCGCATTTAGGAAAATGCCATTTATTATATTGATGTGTTTGCCTGCAAGTTTTATTCAAACCACAAGTGGACTGTCATATTTTCTGGTGTGCTGAGGCACAGTGCTGTGTTCATAAACTGTGTTAAATCCTCTGAACTATCTGTCCCCCTGCACCCTTAGAGGATTTGTGTATATGTAGGGTCTAAGATTAACTTAACCGAGCCCAGGCGATCTTAGTTACAATAATTACGTCTAATTTACAACAGATCACCCTCCACCACTCTTTTAGTTATGTGAGTGGGAGAGAAACTCGGTATATAGAAAATTATTGACTATCCTGTGGTGAGAGTGCTAAGCCCTACATGTTTAATCTCCATGTCCTTAACTCCTTCATACATTTAGGGGTTGGGGTCAGTATCTGAATATTATCAGTTGCAATGTATAGCCCGTTAATGATTACGGTCTATCCTGTACAGGTACTGTTTTTGCCTTCTGCCCTATGAAAGCAAAGGTACTGTGATGTTCTGTACATGCTGTTATTTTGTAATGTGATAATTCATAAATAAAAGTAAAAAAAGAAAAGGGCATGAATAATGATTTTAGTGGAGGAGGCCTAGAAAGTAACAGATGGGGGACATTTTTGGAGATGGTGATAGAAAGAATGGGTACAGAAATTTTTATGCTATGTAAGCCATGGCCAACAAGTTGGTTTTGGAGTGGAGGTGCCATTCTGCCCCCTATTTATAAATGTTTTCTTCTTGTCACTGCCTGAGCTGCACTTCTACTGATGTTATAACATGATGGTTGTGGTCTGTTTGAATGAAACATAATGCAGCTCGCCTCTTTTCCCAAAGTAGCCAATGCTAGCCCTCTGCTGAACTTCATCTAGTCCCCTCAAGTGGTTTTCCACTGTACAACTTGTCTGATATTTTCAGCGTTCTTTTGCTTTATTGGTTACATCATCTTTCATGCTCAGTGTTAAGTTGTTTTTGACTCTGCCACACTTTTTAAATCTCATCTCAAAACTTTCCTATTCTCTCTTGCTTATCCTTGTTCCCTCTTCATCAGTCTGTCTGAGCTAGCAATTAGTTTAGCTGCCTTTACCCATACTTCAGTATTTATTACATTTTAAAAAATATGCAATCTTGATGTTTTATTGTTCATGTTATGAATAATGTAAAGACTTTGAATCAGAGAAGCAATGCGACAAGGCAGTGGGAAAGGCCGGTGGGATGTTGGGATGCAGAGGAAGCGGTATCACCAGCAGAAGAAAGACAATGGTGTTACCACTGTATAGATCACTGGTGAGATCCCACCTGGGTATTGTGTACAGCTGGATACCATATCTCAGGAAGGACATAGACAGAGTGGAGGCAGTCCAGAGAAGGGCAACTAAAATGGTGCATGGTCTGCATCTGAAGTCCTGTGAGGAGAGACTGAAGGACCTCAATATATTTATTTATTTAATTTCAGAATTAACACCTTTAAGTCAGCGACTCTTTTTCAAAGGCTCCACGTCACAGATAAGTAAAAAACAAAAGGAAAATTATGTGGTAAAGTACACTGAGTGGTAATACAATAAACAATATATGAAACTAATCACAAGTGCTATGTAAGTGCCAAAGATGATATGCACCCTGGAAGACTAAAGGGACAGGGGGGATATCATAGAGACATATAAACATCTCACGTGGATAAATAAGGTGCAGAAGGGGAGTATTTTCAGAGAAAAGATGCACGAGAACAAGGGGATAAGCAAGGAAACTGGAAGGGGGTAAATTTAAGATGTGAAGAAGTACTTCACTGAAAGAGTGGTGGATGCCTGCAACACTTTCCTGAAGAGGTGGTGGAAAAGAAAACAGTGGTGGGACTCAAGCATGCATGGGATAGGAACAAGGGAATCTTAGTGGAAAGCAAGGTGGGGGAAGGTATAGGCAGAAAAATGGTCAGACTGGGTGGGCCAAGCGGTCCTTATCTGCTGTCAAATTCTCTGTTTCTATGAATGACTAAAAATCTGTTGCTTTTAAACATTTATTCTTAATGGACAACTACTTGTTTTGACAGAGCTGTGCTGCCACCGCACAGCTGAGAAGGGAACCAGGAGGCCGGGAGAGACAGCCAGAAAGGTACGGGATAGCTGCATAGCCAATCGGAAGGCGACCGCCGACTTTGCCTGCCTCTAATTGCGCTTTTCCCATTGACTTTGCTGTGTTTTGCACCACCAAAACTGGTCGGATTACTGCTCTTTATTGCAAAGTTTAAATTTCTAAAAAGGAGCTGTTTTTACTGTTTTTGTGTACTTTTGGGAAATGTCTTCTTGCTTGTTTAACCAGTAATTACAGTCTTTTGGGAAGATTTGTGTTGGGCTAGGCGGCTCAGGCTAACCCCCACCCACCCAGTCTTTGTTGTGCAAATTTATATTTTTAGCACCTCTTGCAAGCCACTGCTTGCAAGTGCTATTCTGACTGCCTCTCCTCTGTCCCCTCCCTTTCTAGCGGCCCTGCCCTCAGGCACCCAGACCCGTAGAAACTCCGAGCGCCAGCGGCAGCCGGCCACCACAACCGAAGAGAACCAGGAGGCTGGGAGAAGAGAGCCAGAAAGGTACAGGATAGTTGCATAGCCAATCGGAAGGCGACCACGACTTTGCCTGCCTCTGATTGCGCGCCTTCCCATTGACTTTGCTGTACTTGCACCACCAAAACTGGTCGGGATTACTGCTCTTTATTGCAAAGTTTAAATTCTCTAAAAGGAGCTGTTTTACTGTTTTATTGTGTACTTTTGGGAAATGCCTTCTTGCTTGTTTAACCAGTAATTACAGTCTTTTGGGAAGATTAAGTGTTGGGCTAGGCGCTCAGGCGGCCTAACCCCCCACCCACCCAGTCTTTGTTGTGCAAATTTATATTTTAGCACCTCTTGCAAGCCACTGCTTGCAAGTGCTATTCTGACTGCCTCTCCTCTGTCCGCTCCTTTCTGGCGGCCCACCTTTCGAGCACCCAGAGACCGTAGAGCTCCGAGCATGTGGGCGGCCACCGCACAGCCAAGAAGGGAACCAGGAGGCCGGGAGAGACAGCCAGAAAGGTACAGGAAAGCCGCAAAATTTTGCCCACCCCCCACCCTCCAGGTGTTGTTTTATACACACCTTCCCGCCAATCTCTAATCCCGCCCATAGCTAATCTCTAGCCATCCCGAGCTCATTTCTTCACATCACCTTAGTTTCTTTAACCCTTTCCTACCCTCCACCATGCTACTCGCCTACTATTGCTGCTCTGCTCTCACCTTCCTTGGATCCAGAAGAGATAACTGTTGGAACCCATGCCATGGTGTTTAAGCGCCACTCAACACTGTCCCCTCTACTGTCCCCAGTGGATGCCCCTAAACCCTACATACATATATTACCGCTTCTGCATAATAATCCTTGGGAACCCCACAAAAGGCTCACAACCAGTTCGAACTCCTCAATCCCCTGCTACCTTACTGGCACTACAATTTCTCCTATGCCTGTCCATTAAGCTGGTACTCTATGATAAAATCTATAACCATGCAGCAGGATCATCACCCACTATACACTGGACCCCAAGCAAGAAGAAAAAACTGTCTGACTACTCATTACTCCTATCGCTTGGTGCCCTCATCAAGCTAATCTTCTTTCTGCTGATCTGTGTTGGCACTGTTGAAATCAACCCTGGCCCCACTGAAAGCTCTATCTCTCCATCTGACCTAGCCTCCATAAATGGCTTGAGTTTTCTTCACATCAACGCCTGCAGCCTCCTAAAAAAGTTCTCATTAATACAGGCCTGGGTTGCACACACCCTACCTGACTTTCTGGTTATATCTGAAACATGGCTCAAATCTGTAACAAAAGACAGTGAAATAAACCTTCCCAACTACCAGCTCTTCAGATCTGACCGTCTATCCAGGGCGGTGGGGTAGCCATCTATGTCAAAGCAAACATCTCTGCATCCTGCCTCAATTCTACATCACAACCAAAGGAATTCCAATGCTTGTCAATTAAAATAACTCTTCCCAACACATCATCCTTTCAACTGATTGGTTGCTACAGGCCCCCCTCTGCAGGCCTCAAACTCCTATCCCACCTAGGATCTATACTTAATCTAGGCCCTGAAGACACCATCATCTTAGGAGACTTGAACTTAAATTGGCTAACTAATGCATCTGCACCCCTAGTAACCTTCTGTGACACTTATGGATTCACTCAATTAATCAAAGAACCAACAAGGATTAACCCAAAGAATAATCTCAACAGCACACTCCTGGACATTATGTTGGTAAATAAGCCTCATCATTATCCCCATGCTAGAGTACTATTCAGTGACATAAGTGACCACTGTCCCATAGCTGCCATTAGATCAACAATCAAGCCACCCAATCCTGCAAAATTCCTCCCACGAAGGTCAAAAAAGAACTTTAATATTTCAGGATATCTCCATGATCTGTGCCACACCACACGTTGGCAAGAATTCTATCTCACAGCCTCAATAGAGACAGCTCTTCAAATCTTAAATGATATAATCATAAGTGCCCTCAATTCACATGCACCCCTCACCAGTGTCAGAACCAAACTCAAATCCTGTCACTGGTTCTCTGATGACCTTAAATCCGCACTGCTTGCCAGAGACAAACTCTGGAAAAGGGCAAGAAAGACAAAGGATCCAAATGACTGGCTTCAATTCAGAAAAGCCAGAAACTCCTGCACAAAACAAGTAAGAAATGCCAAGGCTGCCTTCTACACAGCTGAATTGGATGCCTCCTATCACAACCCTTCCAGGTTCTGGGGTACCATAAAGGGGATCCTAGGTCAAACTTCTACCCCTATCTTACCACCCAAAATTCACCTAAATAGTATTGAAATCACTGACAAGCAAAATATCTTGAATGCCTTTAACGATCATTTCACTACAGCTGGCCTGGCTTCGACTCCTCTCCTGCAAACCTATTAAGATCATCACTAAACCTACAATCTACTGAGGGACAAAAGGTTGCTTCCACATTCTCATTCAAATCAATACTCTTAAAAAGTAGAAGACCTTCTACTCCAGCTTGATACAACTAAAAGTGCAGGTGCAGACTCCTGGATCCTCTACTTTCTAAAAGTAGCACTGCATGCCTTAACCCTCCCCCTACCCACCTCTTCAATCTGTCACTTGCCACTGGTTCTATCCCTCAATATGGAAGACAGCTCAAGTGTTTCCTTACTTAAGGCAGGTGATCCCATGGAACTCCAACAATTATAGGCCCATTTCCATCTTACCAGTACTATCCAAGATGCTTGAGAAGCTGGTAAACTCTCAGTTAACTGCCTACCTTGATACCAACAATCTCCTTAATCCAGCTCAATCTGGGTTTAGATCTATGCACAGCACCATCTCTGCATTAGCAAAGTCACAAATGATTGGCAGACTGCCTTAGACAAAAAATAATAATACCTGTGCTGTGTTTCTGGATCTAAGTAAAGCCTTTTGACACTGTGGATCATGAACTTCTAATCTCCTCTCTGAACTCCATAGGCCTTGACTCACTCTCTCTTAAATGGTTCAGATGCTATCTCTCCGGAAGATTACAACTGGTAAAAAATGAAGGTGATCTATCTACCTCTAAACCACTCCTAAGAGGTGTACCGCAAGGCTCCATCCTGGGTCCCATCCTTTTTGCCATTTACATCAACAATATTGACTCCAATCTCTCACAATCTAATATTCACCTTTTTGCAGATGACACTGTACTATATGTCAGCAATCCCTCACCATCAAAAGCCTGTGAGCTTCTACAGTCTGAATTCTCCCTCCTTCAGCACAACCTATTAGAAAAGAAATTACTACTAAATGCCAAGAAAACCAAAGCTATGTTCTTTGCCACCAAGAACTGCTCTTCCACTGTCCCATCATTCACCCTCCCACAACTCTCTACCATCCTTGGTGAAAATCTGGAATATGTAGACAAATTCAAATATCTTGGAGTATGGATAGACAATAAACTTGACTATACTACCTACATTGAAGAGCTCCTGAAAAAGCTAAGACAAAGACTTGGTCTATTCTATAGGATCAAACACTACCTGACCAGAGATTCCAAACAAAGATTAATCCTAGCATCATTCCTGTCCCTCATTGATTATGCTGACTTCCTCTATGGTCATTGCTCCCTCTCCCATTTAAACAAATTAAGACACCTTGTATCATAGAGCTATTAGATTCATTACAGACCTTCCCTCCAGCACCCATCATTGCTCTCTCTACAATGCAGTCAGTTGGACATCCCTGCAACAAAGAAGAAATAAAAACGCTGCTATCTGGATCTACAAAGCTCTGACAAACAAACTCCCTTCCTACATCTCAGACTGCTTCAACCGGATCACATCCAGGCCTTACACCATGAGGATCAATAAACTGATCATGCTGAAGATTCCTATCACCTGCACCCGGTATGGAAGAGCTGCAATCAGCTATTCCCTGGCATATCTGGAATTCTCTTCAAAAGACATTGAAACTGGATACCCTGATTCTTTAACATCCTTCAAAAGCTGTACACCAGCCTATTCCCCAGATTCATGCAACTGCTTCCACAAGGCCTAGTCCTCCCACACCCACTCCTCCCACACCTCTCTCCTCCACCCCCTTTTTAAAGCTCCCCTATTCTTCTATCGTTCCTCTAGCTGCTTCTCCATCAAACTTCATACATATATGCTCACCCAAGTCCCACTATCCAAGCCTTATCCTTACTAAACTGTTTGTTTCTCTCCTTTAATAGGTTTTAGGTTTATTGTCATTTTGCCTTGTATATATGTAAATATTTGTATATCTGTCTCATTCATAAATGTTTGTATTTGTGCTTATTCAGTATCATGTTTTTGTGTACAATTTGTAACCTTTTATTGTTATGACCACTCAGGTCCATCTTGTAAATGAGCTATGCTCAATGATGTTCGCCTGAATAAATAAAGATTCTGATTGATTGATTGATTGAGTATTGTAATTTTATAGTGAACGTTATATGTTACTACTGTATGTCTGATTGGTGATATTTTTGTTTTGGTACCTTAATGGCTGCTCTTGCCCTGGGACCCCCCTCGTAATGTTACCTAAATGGACAAAATTGAATAAAAAAAATATATAAAAAAATGATCAGGATTTTACTATTTTGTCAGTATCTATTAATATTCATTCAAATTCAGTTTTTCCTGTTATTATAATGTAATGAAAGACACTATATAACATATATTTATTTATTTAAAATTTTGCACACCAGGACAGCCTCGTTTAGATTAGTAACCTACCTGTCAAGAGGGTTCAGAGGGACTGCTACAGCAGCAGGTGTAGCTCAGTGGTTACAAGCACATTTAATCTTAAATAATTTAACAAGTACAAATTCAGGTTATTTCATAGATGCGTATTTACATTATTACAGACATAACTGCAAGACAGAGTGCTACTGTTGTGTCAGGAGGCCAGTGCCACCTGAAGTTACATTTTACATAATGAAACAATGATGTTCTGGATATACTATGGTATCCCTAAACTCAGTGACTTGAGTCTTGGGATACTAACCCCACTGGCTCGAAATGCAGCCTGCCAAATCAATCAGATGCCTGAAAATACGATTTCAGGCATCTGATTGTAAAATCATTTTGCATATCGGGGGGCTCCCCGGCCCGTAACTAAAATATCCAACTCTGAGGTGGAGCAGACCTCGGAGTTAAAAATTAAACAGTTATAGGGATAGAAACAGTAAAAAGACATCCTGCTCGCAGTACGGATCGAACCTGCGCCCACACAGCATGCCAGCCGAGCTGCTGTGGTGTGGTCCACACCACCAGTGGGGCAGCTCGGCTAGCCCTCTGATTCTCCGTCGCCTTTAATCCCAGGGACAGAAGTAAGGTACCAAGCTGTCACATCCACTATCTTACCTCGTCAACGCTCCTCAGGATTTCTTATGCCAGGATGCTCATTGTCCGGATACTGAACCTGTTGGGCGATACTGCCCATGCAGGTCAGTGTCAGGACAGTGAGCCTCGGCATAGTATAAGGTTACCGATGTTCTTTATTTCATTTCAGTATCTCTGCTTGAACCCCGCCCCCAACATAGTTTTTACTCCTTGGGCCTATCCTTCCACAACTGCCAAGTGGCAAGAGTTCCAGTCATGAAGTTCTTCTTTCCAGTATGCCAACCACTGGGTCCTACCTACTACAGCCCAATAACCCCCTAGATCTCCTCCTGGGTTGGGGCCTTGCCATATCAGCACTGGTGGTGGGCTTAAGTCTTTTTACCTGGCCTGCGATTGTCTGGAGTGGAAGACAATCGGCCTGGGAGACCGAAGGGGCCTGAGGGAGGTGGAACTTGCAATGATTTCAAAAATCAATGGTGCTTCATTTGCCTGTCTGCAGGGTTGGGAGAAAACCAGAGTGTGCCTATGACATCAGTAGGGCTCCAACATCCACATTTTCCCCACCCAGACATGCAGGACGCTGTGCTTCCACCACTACCTGTAGTGACCCAGGTGCTAGTACTGCAGTAAGTCACACAACCCACCCACCCCAGTGAAGGAGAGTGCCCTCTGGGATTCTAAATCATCACTCTGTGGGACCTTACTCAAACCAGGCTTGGGAGTCAAACACGAGTCACTGGCAGTGCAAGAGGGAGCGCTATTGTTGTGCCAGGAGGCCAGTGCCACCCGAAGCTACGTTAACAATATTTTCATAACATATGCACGAAAGAGGCTTACTGCAGCTTAATTTCTATTGTATTGAACTGCACTGTAACAGAATAATTAGTATTAATGGATTTCTTTTCCGTAGCATTTTGCAACCGGCCAAAAGGAAAATTTGAATCCTGCCTTTTAGATTGTTGTTTTACTTACGAAGATGTTTTGCTGTCTCTGGACCACTTCTTTATCTGAGAAAGTTTGTTTATGAGGAATATGCCTTTTCCCTGGGCCTTTCCACAAGGCTTCATAATCCAGGTACTGGAAGGGCTTTTCCGGAATTCCTCCACAAATAAGTTATAATCCGCAGGAAGCATGAACGTAACAGGAATAAAATCTACAAAAAAAACAACAAAAAAAACTTTTCTTAAAAGTCGTTTCATCGCCTAATGGCATCATCTTGGAATAAACATCTAACTTTATAGGCGTGTTATGCATTTAATTTACAAAATGGGTGTGTCAAAATCCAGACTCCTTAGCACACAAAACAAAGTCACAAGGGTTGAGATAATGCAAAATATGTCTTCAATGCAGAGTTACTGAAACAGTGAAGTTGAATTTTTCAGCAGAACTAAAACCGTTTTATAAGTGGAATACCACATTCCTGAATATGTTGACTGAGCTTTAACAATCCTCTCCCCCTGTGGTTGAAGTCCCAAGGTGCTAAACCACCAAAAGGTGTTAAAGTATCATATTCAACACCTGCGAAAAGGTTTAAAATGTTTAGTAGAACAGGTAGGCGAGTGGGTGTAGGGGCAAACTGACAGTGTAAAGTTTACTCGTAGCTCTGTAATCCAGATTAGACCAGCCTCTACTGGTAAATCAAGCAACAACAGTACCAATAAGGGGCAATCTGACCACCAAAACAAAAAATGAACACATCCAACTCAAGCATCATTTATCAGAAACATAAGGAGCAAAATGAGATGCCATTAAACTCAACGTGGCAGGCACCATGTTTCCGTAAAGTAGAAACAAGCACAGGCAGGCAGAGAATTAAATCTGAGCATTATAGAACACAGCAGTTGGTAAGGGCAGCAGTTTGAATGGTGGCACGAGCCAATGAGTGTTCCATCATTTGCATAAATTCCATTTTCTTCAGGGCAGTTCAACACAGGAGGCTGACTGCAAGAGTAAAGCATATTGAACAATTCCTGAGGTTAGAATATAACCTAAACATTATACTTTCATTAAAAAAACAACAAAAAAACCTTAAACTTAGTAACTGCCAAACGCCCCAAGGAATTTAAGTGTTTAAAATGGAGTTTGTAAAGTTAAGTACAGCCCCCCCCCACACAGTCCTTTAAAGGGCCACTTCTTAT
The DNA here is from genome assembly GCA_016271365.2 of Neoceratodus forsteri. Classification (NCBI taxonomy): domain Eukaryota; kingdom Metazoa; phylum Chordata; order Ceratodontiformes; family Ceratodontidae; genus Neoceratodus; species Neoceratodus forsteri. Next base: position 1,631,694,701 of record CM028131.1, on the reverse strand, counting down.
CTGTAACCTCAGTCCTCAAAGTCATCCGTTGCCACCTCCATATCTCTGCTGAACTCTGCCTCTATCTTCTCCGCCTATGTACCAGCATCTCAGATCCATGAACTGTCAAGTTTCGTTACCACAGTCTACACAAAGTCGGGCAGGAATCAGTTGTGAATGTATTCCTTTAAAAATGTGCAGCTGAGCTCATATTTCTTCAAATTGTTTTACGCCTTGTGGGTGTAGTGAAGGAGAGAAAGGCAAAGGCTGCCCTTCGAACTTCAGCTGCTGAGGCTCCATCGCCGCCTGAGAAAGAGTTGATCGTGCACCTCCGCCCCTACCATCACCAAAAGCCCAGTGCAGGGAGCATCTTTGGGCAGCTCTGCCAAGTGGGGAGTGATACGATAGGCCTTTCTTTACAACTTTAAGCATGCCACATAATCACAGGCAGGACATCGTCGCAGGCGTCATACATTCTATCATTTTTTCCGATTTTTATAAAAAAAAAAAACAAACATGTTTTTTAACATTTTCCATGAAAACACCATACTTTCTGGTGTTTGCAAATGACAGACCCATAACAGCGTGCCTAACCATCTCAATGTGCTTGGTCCCCAGTCGGCTCTAGTGTGGGATTCTACAGACTGCACGTGATCATAGGTCTCCAAGATGGTAGCACAATGTGCTGCCTCCTGCTACTGGATCAGCCTAACAATGATTTTTTTTTTTTAAAATATTTAAATCTTTGTTGACGGTCCTGCATAAAAATATGTCAGAACAGAGGTAATTTGTTGACACACAATGGGTCCGTGACTTTTCACGACTCCTATTGTGATTTCCATGACTTTGGTCACTTTGACCGTAACTGTACCATGATTTTCTCCAAGATTTTCCATGAACAAAATACAGTGTAATAACGACTACAGTCATAATGCAATGTATGCCATACTGTAATTGTGAGGATTACAAAAAGGAAAATTACGTACCTACCGTAATTCTTGATCTTTCTTGTATCTTCACCATTCATTACTTCCTGGGTGTAAGCGGAGGCAAGCACCGCCACGGGAGCTTTTTTTTTTTTTTAAAGTTGTTTAACGGCTCTGCCGAGAGCGATTAAGGCGAGGGGCGGCCGTTAGTGCTTATCGACTCCTCCTCCAACTCAGTTCTGTGAGCCGGAGAGGCAAAAGTGAAAGCAGAAAATATAGATAGCGAGGCAAGATAGCCGAGGATAGAAAAGCAAGGAAGAATGAACTGAAAAAGGAATAAGCCGATGGAGGAAGGACAGAGGAGATAAGAATATCCCTAGCCAAGGGAGTGCAGGGCCTCCTTACCTTGGCGACTCTAGGAGGAGAGATGAGTAAGGAAATGAGAAAATGGAAGAAGAAGAAGAAAAGAGAGAGAGATGGATGTTGAAGGGACCAGAAGGCCCAAATCAGCATAGTTAGCTTGTAGCTGAAGGCTCGACTAAAGGGAAGCAAGAACTCGGAGATAGAGCTGAAGAGAAGGTTCACCGAACCCGCTAGACAGACTCAGGAGGGCATAGTCCTCATCTTCAACATGCCATTGTTCTGACACCTACCTCGCTCCTGGCCATGGAGGGCCTTTTAAGTGGAGGACAGCCGAGGAGGGAAGAATAAAACCCCAGCAGCATGAGGCGCTGCTCAGGGGTTTAGAAGGAAATGTAAGCCTTCTCATGCTTCAAGATAGAAATGGGACTCAGACTGACTGGCTAAGGCCGCCAAGGCTTAGGCTGGCTAAGATTGGATATGGTCAGCAGAGCTCTACTGTAAAATTGTCCAGGAGGACAGTTAAAGGAGAAACCACTAGTAAAACAGCGAGAAGGATAGCCTACCTTCTCATTTGCCTTCTTGTTTGATTTCTCCATTTTTTTTTTTTTTTTTTACAGATAAAAAATTTTATTTTTTTAACTAGATGCATGACCCAGATACCAAGATGCCTATAGCAGTCGAGAGGGATTCCCTCAGCATTTTTTTTTTTTTAGAGAGAAAGGAACAGACGTATCGTTCCTCTGCTCTGCAAGGTAAGAATAGAGGGGAATCAGATTTCAGGGCAACTATCTGAACACGGGATTGCAGGATCAAACTGAATAGCCTGAGCCAGGCCAAAAACCCCAGAGGTATCTTGCCATAAGAATAGCAAGAGATAGTTGTGCAGTCTGATCGCCAATGCAATCCACAAGATGGCCCATGAATCTTAGAGTAAGTAATTTTTCTGGATTTTAGAACCCCCCCTCAAGAAAGATCTTTTTTTTTTTCTGGAAAATTTAAGGAATTTTCCCTATATTTTATATAAATGCAGAGAGAGGAAGGAGACGGGAGGTGGAGAAGCCACAGGAAGAGGCACTGAGGGGATGGTGGGCGGTGTAAGTAATGAATGGTGAAGATACAAGAGAAGATCAAGAATTACGGTGAGTGCGTAATTTTCCTATCTTCCTTGTCAATCTTCACCATTCATTACTTCCTGGGTGAGTACCAAGCTCCTCTTCCCCTGGAGGGGGAAGAGGCCATACTCTGAGGGAACAAGACCCCCAGCCTTCTGCTGGTGAGAAACAGAAGGAGAAGACCCTGGCTTATTCAGAAAGCCTAAGAGGGAGAAGAGCTAGGAGGTGCCTCCCGAGGACGAGGAGACGGAGGGAGCCCCTGTAAAAGTCTCCTAGCTCTGGAAGAGAAAAGACGGTTCCCCTGGAAGGCAGAGCGAATCACCCTACGCCGGGCCAGGGGTGACAACCTGGAAAGACGAAGCCATGCCGTCCGCCTGATGCAGATCGCTGTCCCCGCAAGCCTGGAAGCCACCTCATTGGCGTCATAAGATGCCCTTGCTTGGTGTCTTGCCAGCTCCAGGCCTACCGCGAAGAGGGCAACGGCTTGTCTGGTTTGCTCCGTATCAGGCATAGATGCCAGCAGCTGGGACATCATCGTCCACAGATGCGGGTTGAAGGCAGCGTGGTGAGCCTGATGTGATGCAATACATGCACTCGCACAGAAGAGAAACACTCTTACCTTCGGTCGAACTGGAAGAGTTGAATCGGTGGGGCGTCGGCCAGAGCAGCGCGCCCAGAAGGAGTATCCAGGTATACCAAACCTGAGGACGGGTTGGGAAGGGAACCTAGAGACTCAGAGGGGCACAATACCTACGCTGGCAGTCCGCCGGGCTGGGGAAGAAGCGGCAGGGGACTGCCATGACCGGATAGCGCCTCCTGGAGGAGGGAAGCCAGGAAGGTACCACCAGATGCTGGGCACTGAATTCACCAAGGAATTCACGCGTCTCCGTTCAGTATTGTCTCTTGAACGTAGGAATCCGGAGATCCCTCACCATCCTCGAGAGGAAACGCTGATATTCTGTGAAATCAGCGGAGGACAGATGAGCAGGGGTTCCTCTCCTCGGAGGAGGAGGCGAGGATGATGGGGAACTGGAATGCCCAGAGGATTCCTGCGGCGGTGGGGAGAGTCGAAAGACCCGCTCATGCATGTACCTAACGTATGAGGGGAAGGCCGCCGCAGAACCCCTGAACTGCTCCCAAGATAACGGACCCGATGGACCGACATGGCCTGGGAGTGAGGGTGGTGAAGGCAGAGAGATGGGAGAGGGGCACCTCCGCGGAGGCAACTGCTCTCTGCGAGGGCTCTGGAATCCGGGGAAAGGAGCCCTGGAAAGGGGGATCCCGGATATCAGACCAGGCCGCAGAACGGAACTCTGGGAGCGGGCCTGGAAGAGCCCTGAGGAGAACCTCCCTGTGACGCCTTGGGACTGCATGGATCCAGAAGGGCAGTCCACTTACGCGCGGCCGCGAAGGACACCCTAGAACCCTGGAGGCGGGGCTCAGCTCTGCACTCCTGGTCACCCCCTGGGGTGGCCAAGGAAGACCGAGCAGCAGACCCCTGCCCTCGACCCCTCGGACTCCGAGAGGCCTCCTCCTCGACCACAAGCGTCCCCTGTCCCTAGAAGAGTGACAGCACCCCGTAAGGTAGCTGTCACGGGCCTCAGAGGGGACCTCCCCTGCATCACCCCGCACCTGCCCCAGGGGCTCCCGCCACCCAGCCGGGGAACCTTCAGGAGGCGGCGAAAGGGGGACAGAGGAGGGGCCGCTGCGCCGCCTGGCACCTTCTAGCCACCGGGGACCCAGACTCAAGAGTGGGGTGCTGTGATGGGCTCACGCTCTGAATCATCGCCTCCGAGGAGGACGAGACCAGCAGGACCTCAATGCTGGCCACCCCAGGGTCCCAGGCACTGAGGCATGACAGCCCCAGTACCAAGGGGCGCCCGCTCGCCTCCCTCACGCCCGGTAGCAGCCAGGCCTAGCTCCACACCCCAGGCGCCCGGCAAGGCTGGCACCGCCTGGTGGAAGAGACCAGACAGCAGGCGCGGGCGCGTCGGAAGCGGGCGGCACCGCCCGGCAGTGCCGCTCCAATCATCGACGCCCATGAACAGGCGCCAAGGCTGAGCCACCGCCAGCAGCGCCGCCCGATCACCGGCGCGGGATCAGCGGGGCACAGCGGCGCCGCTCTGATCACGGCGCCGCGAAAGCACCGGGACTTCAAAGCGGCGCGGAAAGCGCGCTGCTCGACACGCCGCACCGCGAACGCGCCAGGATCCGAAACGGCGCGAAAAGGCGCGGCGTCAGTCCCACCGAGCTAGGCCCAAAAGGCGAGGCCTCGCCACGGGGAGCCTGCACCTCGAGAGTGACTGCCAAGGCGGTGTCGGCGCGCGCGGCCAGGAGGACTGCGCTCCCGACACGCAGAAGGGCCTCCTCCTCGGCAAGAAAAGGCGAGAGACCCCTCCTCCTCAGACCGTATAGGCCGGGAGGACCTGGGGGAAGGGCCTAGAGACCTTACCTGAGAATCCCTTGAGCGACGTCGTCCCCCGGAGGTCGGCGGGGCTTTGCCGAGCTTGAACGCGCGGACTTCGAGGACACGGCGGTCCATGGAGAAACAGGCGTTGCACGAATCCATGTCATGGTTGGGTCCCAGGCAACGAAGACAAACGTCATGCCGGTCCGAGATGGAGAAATGCCGGCCACAGTAACACCGACGCATAGGGGCGCGGCCCGTCTTCGGAACACGTTTAGCTCCGGACCCGGACATAACGCGAAATCAACAAGAAAAGACAGTAGGAAAACACACCCGGCGCCGCTTTAGAAAGAAAAAAGAACGGTCTTACCGATCGGCGTCGAGTGTGTGGAAAAGAGGAATCGCTGGCGCGTGAGGACAATGGGCGCTCGAAACAGGTGCTGCCTCGGCGGCGGGAGAAACAGAACTGAGTTGGAGGAGGAGTCGATCGCTCTAATGCGGCCCCTCGCATGGCGTCGCTCTCGAGGCGGGGCCGTTAGGCAACACAAAAAAAAAAAAAAGCTCCCGTGGACAGGCGCGCCTCCGGCTTACACCCAGGAAGTAATGAATGGTGAAGATTGACAAGGAAGATTTACATATTACAGTGATATTCTTTGCCACTATGGATCTAGAGTTAGAGAAGATCATGACAGTTTCACTCTAGGTCCATAGTGGCAACATAATCTCACGGCAAGTCCTGGTTAAGAGTGACATTGATACAAGAGCTACTGAGCTAACTGATCACCGTCATCCAGTGATGTTGTGTGGGGGATAACATCATGGCTTAAGGTGGCCACTGACCAAACAGGACACGGCTTTCTTCTTGCCACTGTATAATAAAAGGCATGCCGTAAGTTAGAGATGCCAAGACCTTAAAAGAAAATATCACAGATATTTTCCATTGTGCAGTTTGACCTTGTGACATCACTTGTGGCTTCATCACTGCACTTGGGAAAAAAAAAAATATACATATATAATATATATATATATAAATATGTTGAATAAAACTGCGACACCTGTCCCCCACCAGCTTTAATGAAATGCAACAAAAGAAAAGGATGCTCACAAGCTGGTTTATCTGTCTGTGCACGAATTACCAGAGGTGCAATAAAATGAGTTCAGAAAATTATTCCGCACAGTGGAAAATGGTCAGCATGCTAATTTAAACAGCAGAATCAGAACAGTCTTACTAGAAACATCTTTTATACTGGATCACTGTATCAAAAGTAAAGTGCTGAATGTAGAGTTGTGCAGATTGTTAGCTCACCACACACCATAAAGCAGCCGAAGGCTTGAGGGCTTGGGAACTAAGCAGGGGAAGTGTGGGGGTGCGCCCCATAGAAGTCTACAGGGAAGAATTTCAATACGTTTTTCAGTATATGCAAGCAACCTCAGAGAACAATAAAATCCACCACTCAATTAATAAAGGCCCTACAGCAGAATCCTTTGTACGATCTAGGTACCAACACAGCATCCCGTGGACATCAAGTAAGTAATAAGCCACGACAGGGTGTGCATTATAGGAATTGAATGCATGGTGATGTGATATGCTTTAGCTAATCATGTTTGTTAACCTTCCAGTGCCATTTTATCAGCATATGTAAATGACGTTCCTCACTATCTGTGGGAGACAAAAAAAACCAGGAAGGTCAGTAGTCTGATTTAGTGTTCTCTCAGACACAACCTTTGGAAGGAAACAAGGATTATTAAGTAATGTAACCCTATCCTTGTGGAAAATAATATAAAGACAGATCTGTAACCATAGCCTGCAACTCAGAAATTCGTCTTGAAGATGTCATGGCCACAAGGAACCCTGCTCCTGTGTCAGAAATCCCACACACAGGGGCAGCGGGAAAGGAGGTTCCACTGCCAGTTGCTGCAGTAAGGGGAACCAAATTTGTCTGGGCCAGTAAGGGGCCACCAAAATCATGGTGGCAGGCTTGGCCCGTGGCTGATCAGAACACTCTGTATTAGAGGAATGGGAACACGCATGAAACCTCCTTTTCAGGAGACAGACAATGTGTCTCTCAGAAAGCTCCAGATCCTGGAGTGAGCAAGCAGAAATGTGGCAGTATTGCACTGTATGGAAATGCAACAGGTCTATGTCTGGCCAGTCCCATTTTAGAAGAGGTCATCCATAATGGAGTCTGACAGTTCCCATCTGTGGCACACCATGCAGGATCTACTGAGGCAATCTGCCACTGTGTTCTGGGTACTGGGTAGTAACAATGCAGATCGAAATATGTCTACCGCCTAGTGCCAAACCCTCATTATCACTCAGCAGACAGGGTACGAATGACCTCCGCCTTGTCAAGTGATGTAATACAGCACCTAAATGTTGTCTATATGGATCAGTAGCTGGTTCCCTTGAAGAAGGGTGGTAACAGCCTGTAGGACACGATGAACAGTCCTCTACTGCAGAGTGTTGTTCTGTAGAACCAGATCCAGAGGGTTACACTGGCCCCAAGTTCTGAAGGGGCCCAGATAGGAACTTCAATGCAAACCCAAGGCATCTGCGGTCATCAGCAGGAGGGGGAATGGCCAGAGGAATGGGAACCCCAATTCTAGGTTGGGGTGTTCCAACCACAAGAGCAGACAGTGAATGGGAGGATTCACCTGTATGAGACACTCCAATTCACTGGAATGCTGTGCCCACTGCACCCTGAGAAACCACTGAGGGATTCCCATGTAGAGGCGAGCTAGTGGGACAGTCAATAAGGCAGCTGCCATTAAGCCAATTTACCTTAGAAGGCACCGGCCAAGACAGAGTCGCTGGATGACACCAGCTGTACCAGTGCCGTAGCACAGTCAGAGGACAGAAATGCCTGTTCCAGGCCCGCGTCCGGAATAGCTTTTATATACTGGAGTCACTGGCAAGGAATAAGAACTGACCTCAGTTCACTGACCAGTATACCCAGCTGGTCAAACAACTGCTTCCCAAGAAGGGGCTTTCAGTGGCCAGTCATCTATGTATGGGAAGCTACAGAGGCCCTACTTTTAGAGGGCAGCTGCCACTTCTGCAAATACTTTGGTAAAGACACATGGTGCACAAAACAAACCAAAGAGCACGTCACAAAACTGGTAGTGTAAGCCCTGAAGCATAAAACATAGTATTTTCTATGTGACTTTTCTGATTTTGACATGAAGGTATACATCCTTCATGTTCAGGGCAACCATCCAGTCCCCTGTTAGCAGAAGGGGGAGAGGGATTGCAATTAGACCAGTTTAAACTTTTCATATTCGATTAATAGCTTCAGTCCTCAAAGGTTTAGTATAGACCCAAGATCCCTGGTCTATTTTGGGACCAGAAAATACCACATAGCCCAGGTGTCGCAGGTACGTGGGTATAAAGATAACACTGGTCACAGTAATTGGGTACAGCACATCTGCACTGTGTTTTATTTTATACAAAATAGAAAAATAAATACATAGAAATAAAACAGTTCAAACTGAACAAGAAAATAAACAACAGCTCAAGGCTATTTCACCTTACATCACCTTACATTAGTGTCAGTGGCTCAGTAGGTAGCACACTCGCCTCTGAGGCCGGGAGATCAGAGGGCTGTGGGTTCAGTTCCCACATCTGGCACTTGGGTTAATATCCCAGTACTGACACTGTAGTGCAGCATGAGAGGGGTGCTGCACTTCTGAGGTGCCGTCTTTCGGATGAGACGTTAAACCGAGGTCCCATCTGCCTGGATTGGTGGTAGTTCAGGCAGATGTTAAAGATCCCATGGCACTTATCGAAAAGAGTAGGAGAATTTCCCCGGTGTCCTGGCCAAATTTCCCTCATTCACTAAAAATACCACCAACAGCTTCATCTGGTTCAAGGTCAGTTGGCATTCATCTGTATCCCCCTCCCCCGGGTCGTGCCTGAAAATAGGCAGAATTTGTCTAGTGCACTTACCCGGTCAACAAAAACTAAATAAATAAATAAATCTCACAACGATTCGTCAGCTTTCCTGTTGTTAGAGGTAACATTTCTGTTCAGGCACAGGTCCTTCTGCTTACCTTCCTTCATGTGAGACTGGCTATCCAGCTAATCTGACTCTTGGTGTTTGAGGAGGATTGTATAGCCCTCTCACTTATGGGAAAGTCCATCCTACAACATCCACTTAGTTCTAGAATGGTCACTAACTAGGGAACTCCTCCTCTATTATATAATGAGGTTTTACCTATGGAAGATCCTCTATAGAAATCCCTTCCTGAGGTCTTGCTAACAGGTATTACCTTATAAACCTTATTTTCTATATATGCAAACAGTGTAAACATTCATTTCATTTATACAAGTGCTGTATTGTTATAGCATGAACACTAGCCCCGTAATTTATATCTCAGGGCTCTATACATAATGGGGATCCATCAGAGATCTGCAGTGTCCCTTTATTCTTTAATTTGTTTAATTTACTTATTGTGTTTAGTTTATCTTGCAGCCCTCTCCTTATTCTGAGGGCTACTCTAACTGTATAACATTTCCACATACAGTACATAGGGACATTCCTGTCCCTTTAAATAATTTGCTTTCTATGTTGTAGCAGCGCGGCAGACTGCTAGACAATCATTATCTAGCCGCTCTGGTTTGGGGCTCTGTATAGCTTTTGCGTCCAGGGACAGCATAGGCCCTTTTTATTTTCAAGCGCTTGCTTTTCAGAGCGCACAGATTACTCAGGGAAGCCTGCCTCTTTAACAACCTGGACTGGCTGAACACAAGCTATGGACTCCTCCACAGCTAGCTGGCACAATTCTACAGCATATTTTATACAAAGCCAGCAGCTGGGAGTCCTAATAATACAGGGGCATCAGTAATTATTTGCACAGATACCGAGTGACAGCAAAGAAAAAATTACTCACCTTAGTAATGTTTTTTCTAATGGAGTCTTGCTATATTCTGACATATGCAGTGAGCCCCAACCTTTGAACTGCCCCGGAGATGAAAGAGTTAACTTTCCATGCCAGGCATGGAACGCTGAGCTCGAGCTCGGTTGAGACTCTGTCTGTTGTTCTTCAAACTCAAACCATCAGATCTTTACGAGCTAAACTCACTAAGGTCCTGTGTGGAAGCTGTAAACCTACACTAGCCAACTGGCTATCAAACATAAAACACATTTTTTGGTCCCATAACAAAGACTCAAGTCAGGAGACCCAAAAAATGAAAAACACAACACCAACTCACCCCAAGAAAAGAAGGGGTGAAAACAACAAGGTGGGCACCTACTAAGTGCCAACACTGCACTGCCCACCCACATCCCAAAAACAGAGGTTCTGAGAGGGACAGGCGGGGTCAGAATATAGCAAGACTCCATTAGAAGAAACAACATTACTAAGGTGAGTAATTTTTTCTTCAAACAACATGAAGTCTTGCTATATTCTGACATATGCAGACTATAAAGCAGTACCTCCATGGAGGAGGGACAGAACCTACTTAGGAAATAGGCTCTGAAGCACAGCTGTGCCAAACCGAGCATCACTCCTAGCCTGGATGTCCAGGCAGTAAGGCTTGGTAAAGTGTGAACTGCTTTCCAGGTAGCTGCTTGACATATCTCGAGAATAGGAATGTCCCTAGCAGCAGCCAAGGAAGCAGCTGTACCCCTGGTAGAGTGAGCCCTCAGGCCTGAGGGAGGAACCTTACCCAGTTTTTCATAGCAAAATTGGATACAAGAGACAATCCACCTGGCAATGGATCTTTTAGTGGCAGGTTTCCCTTTACCAACCTCACCATAAGTGAGGAATAGCTGAAGGGAGTCAAACCTGTGACTCTTGGTACACTCTATATAGTAACTAAGGGCTCTTTTCACATCTAATTGTGCAGCCTCCTCTGCCAGAGGAGGAATGGTCAGTGAAGTACACTGGAAGAGACAAAGATTGATTAAGGTGGAAATCTGAAACCACCTTAGGCAAGAACTTCCTGTTAGTCCTGAGGACTACCTTATCTCTATGAAAGGAGATAAAATCAGGCTCCACTGACAAAGCTTGTTATTCACTTATGCGTCTGGCAGAAGTGATGGCTACCAGAAACACAGTTTTCGAAGTTAAGTACTTAAGCTCTGCTGAAGACAAAGGCTCAAAAGGGGGTTGCATAAGCTGAGCAATGCAAACATTAAGGTCTCAGGCAGGGGCAGGGTCCCTGAATGGAGGGTTGGTGTGAAGCAATCCCTTGAAAAACTTGGAGAATATAGGGTGAGCTGAAAGAGAAGAGGGCTTACCTGCTGAAATAAAAGCAGACACAGCTGCCAGATGCACTTTCAGTGTAGCTGGTCTCAGCCCAAGCTATTTAAGTGGACCATATAATCAAGGACTGTGGGCAGATCAGCAAATTCTGGGGAAATATGCTTCGCAGAGCACCATACGGAAAATCTTTTCCATTAGGAATTATAAGTAGCCCTGGTGGAAGGTTTTCTAGAAGCCTTCAGGATATCCGTTACACCTTGGGAGAGGTGTAAATCAGCAAACTCTAACTCTTCAAGAGCCAGGCCTTGAGATTGAGAGATTTGAGGTTTGGGTACCAAACCCTCCCCTGAGCACAAGGTTAACAGGTTGTAATTCCTGGGAAGACACAGGGGAAGATGGACTGCTAAGGACAGTAGGAGTGGATACCAGGGCTGTCTGGCCCAGTCTGGAGCAATCAGGATCATCTTGCAGGGTTGAGATCTGATTCTGACTAGCACTTTGAACAGGAGAGGAAGGGGAAAAGCATAGAAACTTCCTTCCCAATTGAGAACTAAGGCATCCAGGGGACTGAGCCCAACACTGGGGCCTGCAGCAAAAAGCGGAAGTTGGTGATTGTCTGGGGCTGCAAAAGATCTATCTGTGGGTGCCTCATCTGGAAAATATCACCTCCAAGACCAGGGGTCCAGTGGCCATTCGTGATGGCTCTGGGAAATCCTGCTGACAGCATCTGCCAGGACATTGTCCTTGCCTGGGAGGTGAACTGCCGTGAGGGAGGTGTTGAGGGAGTAAGCCAGAGACCACAATTTCATTGCTTTGGTGCACAAGGCTGTAGACTGAGTGCCTCCTTGCTTGTTGATGTACCACATTGTGGTGGTGTTGTCTGTTCTGACCTGTACAACTTTGTTCTGAACAGATTTGGAAAAAGCTTGAAGTGCTAGAAATACTGCTCTGAGTTCCAACAGATTGATGTGGAGCAGAGATTCCTGAGGGGACCACAACCCCTGGGTGGTGAGGTCGCCCATGTGAGCCCCCCACCCCAAGAGGGAGGCATCTGTAGTAAGGATTAAAGAGTGAGACTGAGTGACAAAGGGAACCCCTTGTCTCAGATTGTTCTGATCCTGCCAACACTGTAGGGCCTGGATCAGGGTTCGAGTTACTGGGATCAACTTGGTCAGAGGGTCCTTCCTTTGAGACCAAAAGGCTCTCAAATGGAACTGAATGTCCCTCATCTGAAAACTTGCTCCCTGCACTACTGCTGTAGAAGCAGCCATGTGCCCCAGGAGCTGTAGAAAATGCCTTGCTGGTCGAGACACCTGCAGGGTGAATGAGGAGGCCAGAGAGACCAGGGTCCTTGCTCTGTCCAGGGGAAGGAAGACTCTGGCCTTCTCTGTGTCTAGCTCTGCGCCTATGAAGGTGAGGAGCTGGACAGGCTCTAGAACCGACTTTGGAAGATTTAGAAGGAAACCCAAGATGAGTAGTTGCTGAGTTATCTGTAAGTGTAACTTGACTTGGTCTGGGGACTGGCCTACTATGAGCCAGTCGTCCAGGTAAGGGAAGATGGCAATTTTCTGCCTTCTTAGAGAAGCAACTACTACTGCCAGGCATTTTATGAATACTCTTGGAGCAGAGGTGAGGCCAAAGGGGATTGCTCTGAACTGGTAATGGCCTGAGGGCAGCTCGAACCTGAGGTACGTTCGATGGGAGCTTCTGACGAGAATATGGAAGTAGGCATCCTTGAGGTCCAGGGACACTAGCCAGTCCCCTGGCCTTAGAGAGGGTAGAATAATTCCCAGAGTCACCATTTGAATTTTGGTTTTAAAGGTGCTTGTTTAAGTATCTGAGATCCAGGATGGGCCGCCATTCTCCTGTCTTTTGGGTAAGGAAGTACCTGGAGTACAACCCTTTGCCCTGGTGTAGGGTGAGACCCTTTCCACAGCTCTGAGAGCTAGGAGGAAGAGACCTCTGCCTCTAAGGCAAGTGCCTCTGATGGATTTGCAGGTGGGAAGGATCTGGTTCTCATCTTTGGAAACTTTTGAAGCTGAGAACCAGTCCTGGCTTACTACTTCCAGGACCCATTTGTCTGATGTCAGAGACTCCCAGTCCTGGACAAAGAAAGCCAGCCTGCCCCCTACAGGTAGCTGAGAATCGGCCCTGGCAACCCCATCAGGGTGCCTGCTTGGCAGGGGCTTTGGGCTGAGGGGTGGAAGCAGGCCTGCTTGTAGCCCGTCTACCTCTCCCTCTAAAGAACCCCCTCTGGGCATAAGCAGAAGAGGAGGCCTGGGCTTGGTAAAAAGGCCTATGAAAAAGGCCTGCCCCATGGAAGCTGCCTTTGAGGAGTGGCCTGCCTTTCCTTGGCCTGTGCACTCCTATAGGTGGTCCTATACTCATCCATTTTCTTCATGTAATTCTCTGTTTGCTCCCCAAACAGAGAATTGCCCATAACAGGAAAATCCATGGCCTTAGTCTGGGTATCCTGTGACAGGCTAGTACATCTGAGCCAAGCCATTCTGAGTGCCACAGATGTAGCCATGACTCTAGAAGACACATCATTGGAGTCTACTGCAGCATGGAATTGCACCTTGGATGCCTCAATACCATCAGCAGCCACCTGCTCCAGCTCCTTGGCAAGCTGGCCAGGGACCTGTTTTGCTAGGGCCATAACAGTGTCCCATCTGGATTTTTGATACCTAGCAGTATAGGCCATATAATTGGCCTGTCTGAGTCCCAAGGATGCTGCCATGTACTGTTTCTTTGCCATGGCATCAATCCTCCTGGAGTCCTTGTCCGGGGGGTGTGAAGCCAAGGGAATGTTTGCCTTATCACAGGCTGCAGCCTGCAGTACCCCAACATGGCTGCATTGTTGTGTAAGGAACTCCGTGTCTGAGCCTGACAATGTATACCTCTTGTCCATTCTTTTATCCACAGGAGGTATAGTGTTAGGAGTCTTTAAAATCTTAAATGTCTGTTTCCCAAAAGATTTGTGCAAGGGAATAGACAGCCTCCTAGACTCTGGGATATCCATCATTTCCACAGTCAGGCTCCTCCTGGTCATCCACAGCTTCTTCCATAGGAAGCTGGAGGGTTTCAACCACTTTTTATAAAACATGAAATGGGAGGGACTCAGAAAGCCTAGGAGGAGACACTCCTGAAGGTCTGTCTGGGGAGATGTCCGGGTCAATGGGCACATCCAGACTTTCAAATCCACATTCACTTTCCTCATACTCCTCTTCCTCCTCCGGTTCATAAAATTCCCTCTTGAACCGGTGGAACCGGCTGAACCAAGCGCCTGCCTGATGGTGCCGGTTCGGCTGGAACCGGGGAAAGCGACTGACCAATTTTGATTGCTTTGGCTATTTGTTCAGCGGCTGGAGAGGAAAGTTTTTGCTCCACACCAGCTGATTTTTCTTTTCTAGTTCTTTTAGCTGGAACTGACTCCTCAGAATCGGTTCTCCTTTTGCCCAAAGAAGTCTCGCCCTGGTCAGAGGGCACTCCTTCTGGTTCGGTTTGGACTGAACCGGGCTGGCCATCCGGTTCAGCGGACTTTTTGGCCTCCCTTTCCCTGAGCCTACCAGCTCTCTTTTCTAGGGTAGCTGCAGGGAAATGTTTGCAAATCTGGCAGTCTGCATTGAGGTGGTCAAACCCCAGACAATAAACACAGGTGGTGTGGGGGTCAGCCTTGGCAAAGACTTCCCCACATACACTGCAGTGTTGAAACCCAGTGGGTCCGGTTTTTCTTTTGGGTTTCTCAGACATAGTGCCAGTCTTAACCAAACTTACCCTTTTATGGCAATCCGACAGGCAAGACCCTCTTATTGGTTCTCAACCATGTCGTGGGTCATGGAAAAAAAGTAATAAAATGTGTTTGTTTTTTTTTTTAGAACCGATAACCACACTCTAAAACACAATTTAAGATTTTTTAAACAACTTGATCGGTTCAAACCTAACCGATAAACCGTTTACAAGTTCTACACAGAACAGAATTAATATATAACCTATCTAGTATTCATGAATACCACAAACAGAGACTGAACCGACAGGTTGTGGTTTAAATTCGGTCGAAAACCGAGAAAACGGTACTTTATCCAACAAATTGAACTGAGCAGAAGGAGAAATCTCGGAGCGACTGTTCAGTGATGAGTAAAGAATCTGACGGTTAGAGTTTGAAGAACAGACAGAGTCTCAACCGAGCTCGAGCTCAGCGTTCCATGCCTGGCATGGAAAGTTAACTCTTTCATCTCGGGGCAGTTCGAAGGTTGGGACTCACTGCATATGTCAGAATATAGCAAGACTTCATGTTGTTTGAAAGTAAAAGTAAAAGTTTGCCACTCGATTCAAACGGTTCCTGCTTCGATGCAGGATTTCTTTGGCATAACATTCTACATAACAACGAAGCGGCAGCAAAATAATTCAAACAAGATAAGCATAATACTGCTTCGTTTGTATCCATAATCCACCAATCAGAGTGGAAGTTATTTTGTATTTAACTGCCATTTTGAGCATTTCTGCACCATATACATAAAACTGATAGAAGCATTAACATAATTAAGCACTGCAGCATTTTAAACTCATAATATGGCACAAAATGCACTCTATGTACTTAATTTATTCTTATGCATTTTATTCACCCAGCAACTTATTTCATTCCTGCCAGCTAGCTTTAGCCTGGTGCATGATTTTGGGGAATTCTTGGTAAGGGATGGATATATAGAAACTAGAAATAAAAGTAGTAGGAAAAAAGTTTTAGTGAGCGATAGAAAAGACTGACATAAGTGGCCAGCCTGTGCCGGGGTGGAAAAAGGTAAAGCACAGTATAAGAAGAGAGTGTCATGCAACAGATTTCAGTAGGGAAAAGAAGAAGATAAAAAAAGTCATCCCTCCACCGGGGTTATCAGCCTGAAACAGGGACAGGTTCCATAGCCCTTTTGTGGAGGAGGGTTTGAATCTCCTCCATCAGGAGAGCAAGATGCCCTGGAGGATATCTCTGTTGAGTAATTGGGGCGAGGGGGGGTGAGAGGCACTGGAGAAACAGTAAAGTGCTCTAGGGTATGTCTTTGCTGAACCACCTCCAGGACCCATGCATCTGTAGTGATCTCCCTCCATTTTGGTAGGAATAGACAGATACAGCCTCTCACCAACACTTCCTAAGGCCGTGAGGCCAGAGAAGGGGGAGGGAGGCGTCAGAAAAATCCAGGGTGTTGGGGTGCTGGTAATGATCTGATCTTTTGCAGGTCTGGCATGGGCACCGGGAGGCACGTTGTAGTCTGGAAAGTGGAAAGTTGAGACCTTTGGTAGCCACGTCCGGATGTCTTGAATAGCCCCTCCTGGATGTGTATATTCTATTGCCTCTGGAAGAACCATGATCCCTTATGCAGGGTCTAAAGGTTAAAATACTTGAGATCTAAGAGTCACTAATAAGGACTGTAAAATTGGCAATGCAATTTCAACATCAGTTTCAAATGATTGTTTGCCCTGAATAGAGCATACATCACAAACTGTTGCACATCTGATGCAAAGCCAACCACTCTTAGCCAAGAGTGGTGGGGAAGGTAGATTCCAGATACAGCAGCTCTGCCTACAACATCTTTGGTATCATAGGCCAATCTTAGCAGATGCTCAACAGCCACTTTGCCATTAGTAATAGTCTTCTGGGCCAATATTGTACTCTGCCTCTCTGGCAGTTTCTCAGCAAGGGTGACCACAGTTTTACACAGGCAATTCTGATATTTTCTGTTTCTGCCTGTGAAGACTAATAAGGCTTTGCAGTGGGGCTGGATATTATCAGCCTTCCTTGGAACTGCAGGCAATTGACCCAGCCTGTGCCAGGCTGAAAGTGCAGCATCCTCAAATGCAGAATGCACTGGAGGAATTATGACCATTGGGGAGGCTGAAACCTCCAAGAACTCATACAGATTTCTTTTGGAGAATCCTCCTCCTCTGCCTGAAACCCCAGATTACCCTGAACCTGTTTTAAGAAGGCCTGAAATGAGGCGTCTTCAGGTGGAGACCTTGATGTGTTTTCATGCTTTCCTCCAAGCAAGAGGACAGGGTGGAGCTTGATCCCACCACATCTACTGCTGCTGCTTCTTCTTCCACAGCCTCCTCCTTCTCCTCCATATACTATGGATTATACTCCAGTGTGTCATCAGCGTTGACCACAATGTAAAGCGATAGGGAATATTAGTAAACCAACCATTACCTGTGGCATCTGTTGTGTTCTCCCTTCGAACAATCCTTCCTCCCTAGGCCATCATGTCCAACCCTCTCCTATCTCGCTGATCTTCCCTCCCCACTCCCTATACCCTCCCTCCCTCCCCACTCCCTATACCCCTCCCTTCCTCCCCTCCCTATACCCCCTTCCCTTCCCTCCCCACTTGCGAGGCCATGCCTCCAGTACTTATCAAAGGACTCTTACATCTCAATCTTCTTCACACTTTGATGCTAGAGGAACTGCCAGTCCTGCTCACTATGACTCCTCCAATGATATTTACTGTATAAACTTTAGCTCTTTATCTTACGTCCATATATCTGTATCCATGCAATTGCATTTAAATGGCACTACCTCCTGTTGAACCCATTGCTATGTTCTGGTGCAAGTATCTTGTCACATGCAATGGTTATATGTTATATGTTGTTATTATTACTATGTAATTGTTATGTACATTCACAACCTCTGATGTCTTAACCCTGTTGTCAATTGTTTTGCCCCAGGTCCATCTTGTAAATGAGCTTGTCTCAATGATGTTTCACCTGGCAAAAATAAAGATTCTGATTGACTGATTGATTGATAACCTTTATAATAATTTATCTCTGTCTGTTACAAATGGTGTATTATTGTCTTCATTCAAATCTCATCTGTAAAATATATTGTCGTTGGATTCCAACTGTGTGTTTTAAATAACACTTTAATGTAATTTATGTACTGGTCACTGTGAAAAAATGGCATATTTGTTAATCTGCTTACCAGTTTAAATAAAAATGAAATCAAATCAAATGATCGAGAAAGGAAAATTACGTACCTACCGTAATTCTTGATCTTCTCTTGTATCTTCACCATTCATTACTTCCTGGGTAAAGCGAGTGCGCACCATCACGGAGCTTTTTTTTTTTTTTAAAAGTTTGCCTAGTTGCGCCCTCGAGAGTGGCGTCATCGTCATGTGCGGCGGCCATTATGTGACCGACTCCTCCTCAACTCAGTTCTGTGAGCGGAGAGGCAAAGTGAAAGCAGAAAATATAGATGGCGAGGCAAGATAGGCGGGATAGCAACAAGGAAGAATGAACTGAAAAGGAATAAGCCGATGGAGAAAGGACAGAGAGATAAGTATCCTAGCCTAGGGACTGCAGGCCTCCTTACCTGGGCGACTCTGGGAGGAGGATGAGTAAGGAAATGAGAAAATAGAAGGAAGAAAGAAGAAGAAGAGAGAGAGAGGGATGTTGAAGGGACCAGAATGCCCAGCGAGCATAGTTAGCTTGCAGCTAAAGGCTCGACTAAAGGGAAACAAGAATCCCGGAGATGAGAGCTGAAGAGAAGGTTCACGAACCGCTGAGACAGACTCAGGAGGCATAGTCCTCATCCTAAACATGCCATTGTTCTTGATACCCATCGGGCTCCTGGCAGCGGAGGCCCTTAACTGGAGGATAGCCGGGAGGAAGAATAAAACCAGGCAGCATGAGGCGCTGCTCAGGGGTTTAGAAATGGAAAATGTAAGCCTCTCAGGCGTTTCAAGATAAAATGGGACTCATACTGACTGGCCAAGGCAGGTCAAGGCTAAGGCTGGCTAGGGATTGAATATGGTCCTTTGTTCTACTGTAAAGTGTCAGGAGGACATAAAGGGAGAAACAATAGCAAAACAGCGAGAGGATAGCCTACCTTCTCATTTGCCTTCTTGTTTATTTTCCCTTTTTTTTTTTTTTTTACAGATAAAATTTTTTTTCTTTAGACTAGATGCATGACCCAGATATCAAGATGCCTATAGCAGTCGAAGAGTTCCCTCAGCATTTTTTTTTTTTTTTTTTTTTAAAGAAAAAAGGAATAGATGTACCCGTTCCTCTGCTCTGCAAGGCAAGAATGGAGGTTAGATTTCAGGGCAACTATCTGGACATGGGATTGCAGGATCAAAACTGAATAGCCTGAGCCAGGCCAAAAAACCAAAGGTATCTTGCCAGAAGAATGGCAAGAAATGAATGCATTGATCTGATCGCCAATGCAAACCACGAGATGGCCCATGAATCTTAGGTAAGTAATTTTTCTGAAATTTAGAACCCCACCAAAAGAAAGATTTTTTTTTTTTTTGGAAAAATTAGGCAATTTTTCCTGTCTTTTATATATATGCAGAGAGAGGAAGGAGACGGGAGGTGGAGAAGCCACAGGAAGAGGCCACTGAAGGGATGGTGGGCGGGTGTAAGTAATGAATGGTGAAGATACAAGAGAAGATCAAGTTTCAGGCGTTTCAAGATAGAAATGGGACTCAGACTGACTGGCTAAGGCCGGCCAAGGCTTAGGCTGGCTAAGATTGGATATGGTCAGCAGAGCTCTACTGTAAAAATTGTCCAGGAGGACAGTTAAAGGGAGAAACCACTAGTAAAACAGCGAGAAGGATAGCCTACCTTCTTATTTGCCTTCTTGTTTGATTTCTCCATTTTTTTTTTTTTTTTTAACTAGATGCATGACCCAGATACCAAGATGCCTATAGCAGTCGGAGAGAGTTCCCTCAGCATTTTTTTTTTTTTTTTTTTTTTTAAAGAGAAAGGAACAGACGTACTCGTTCCTCTGCTCTGCAAGGTAAGAATAGAGGGGGGAATCAGATTTCAGGGCAACTATCTGAACACGGGATTGCAGGATCAAAACTGAATAGCCTGAGCCAGGCCAAAAAACCCCAGAGGTATCTTGCCATAAGAATAGCAAGAGATAGTTGTGCAGTCTGATCGCCAATGCAATTCACAAGATGGCCCATGAATCTTAGAGTAAGTAATTTTTCTGGATTTTAGAACCCCCCGTCAAGAAAGATCTTTTTTTTTTTTTTTTTTGGAAAATTTAAGGAATTTTCCCTATATTTTATATAAATGCAGAGAGAGAAGGAGGCAGGAGGTGGAGAAGCCACAGGAAGAGGCACTGAGGGGATGGTGGGCGGTGTAAGTAATGAATGGTGAAGATACAAGAGAAGATCAAAAGAATTACGGTGAGTACGTAATTTTCCTATCTTCCTTGTCAATCTTCACCATTCATCACCTGAGTGATACCAAGCTCCTCTTCCCTGGAGAAGAAGAGCCATACTCTGAGGAACAGACCCCCAGCCTTCTGCTGGTGAGAAACAGAAGGAAGACCTGGCTTATTACAGAAAGCCTAAGAGGAGAAGAGCTAGGAGGTGCCTCCGAGGACGAGGAGGCGGAGGGAGCCTAGAAGTCTCCTAGCTCTGGAAGAAAAAGGCAGTTCCCTGGAAGGCAGGCGAATCACCCTCACGCGGGCCAAGGGTGACAGCCCTGGAAGAAAGCCATGCCGATCCGCCTGATGCAGATCGCTGTTCCACGCAAGCCTGGAAGCCACCTCATTGGCGTCATAAGATGCCCTTGCAGTGTCTTGCAGCTCCAGGCCTACCCATGAAGAGGACAGCGGCTTGTCTGGTTTGCTCCGTATCATGGCATAGATGCCAGCAGCTGGGACATCATGCGTCCACAGATGCCGGTTGTGAGCGGCGTGGTGAGCCTGATGTGATGCAATACATGCACTCGCACAAGCAGAGAACACTCTTACTTCCCAGCGGTCGAACTGGAGAGTTCGAATCGATTAGTGATGGTGCGCCAAGACAGCGGCCCAGAAGGAGTATCCAGGTATACCAAACCTGAGGACGGGTTGGGAAGAGACCTAGAGACTCAGAGGGCACAATACCTCTCGCTGGCAGCCGCGGGGCTGGGGAAGAAGCGGCAGGGGACTGCCATGACGAATAGACGCCTCCTGGAGGATAGGCCAGGAAGGTACCACCAGATGCTGGGCACTGAATTCACCAAAATTCCACGGTCTCCGTTCAGTATTGTCTCTTGAGCGTAGGAAATCGGATCCTCCACCATCCTCGAGAGAGCTGATATTCTGTGAATCAGCGGAGGTTTTCAGATGAGCGGGGTTCCTCTCCCTCGGAAGGAGGAGGCGAGGATGATGGGAACTGGAATGCCCAGAGAGTTCCCTGCGGCGGGGGGAAGTCGAAGACCGCTCATGCATGTACCCTAGCGTAGGGAAGGCCGCGCAGAACCCTGAACTGCTCCCAAGATAACGGACCCGATGGACCGACATGGCCTGGGAGTGAGGGTGGTGAAGGCAGAGAGATGGGAGAGGGCACCTCCAGCGGAGGCAACTGCTCTCTGCGAGGGCTCTGGAATCGGGGAAAGGAGCCCTGGAAGGGGATCCCGGATATCAGACAGGCCATGAAGCGGAACTCTGGAGGCGAGCCTGGAAAGAGCCCTGAGGAGAACCTCCTGTGACGCCTCGGGACTGCATGGATCCAGAAGGGCAGTCCGCACAAACGCCCCCGAAGGACACCCTAGAACCCTGGAGGGAGGGGCGAGGCTCTGCACTTCGGCTCCTGGCCACCCCCTGAGGTGGCCAAGGAAGACCGAGCAGCAGACCCCTGCCCCTCGACCCCTCGGACTCCGAGAGGGCCCTCCTCCTCGACCACAGCGTCCCCATGTCCCTAGAGGTGACAGCACCCCGTAAGGGTAGCTCACGGGCCTCAGAGAGGAGCCTCCCCATCACACCCGCACCTGCCCCAGGGGCTCGCCACCCGACCGGGGAACCTTCAGGAGGCGACGAAGGGGGACAGAGGAGGGCCCGCTGCGCCGCCTGGCACCTCTAGCACCGGGACCCAGACTCCGAAGAGTGGGGTGCCAGGATGGAGTCCGTCTGAATCATCGCCCTCCGAGGAGGGCGAGACCAACAGGACCTCAATGCTGGCCACCCAGGGTCCCCAGGCTCTGAGGCATGAGCAGCCCCAGTACAAAGGCGCCCTTCGCCTCCCCTCTTGCCGGTAGCAGCCAGACCTAGCTCCACACCCCAGCAGGCGCCCGGCAAGGCTGGCACCGCCTGGTGGAAGACCAGGCCCGCAGCGCGGTGGCGTCCGGAAGCGGCGGCACGCCCGGCAGTGCGCTCTCCCATCGGCGCCCCGAAAGACAGCGCCAAGGCTAGCCACCGCCAGCGGCGCCGCCCGATCACGGCGCCGGGATCCGACGGCGCCAGCGGCGCCGCTCTGATCACCGGCGCCGCGAGCGGCAACGGGACTCAAAGCAGGCGCCGGAAGCAGCGCCGTCTCGATCACCGGCACCGTGAGCAGCGCCAGGATCAGCGCGCGCGGCGGCGTCGAGGTCCCGAGCTAGGCCCAAGGCGAGGCCTGCGCCCGCGGGAGCCTGCACCTCGGTGACTGCCAAGCGGTGTCGGCGCGCGGCCGGGAGGACTCTGACGCTCCCGACACGCAGAAGGGCCTCCTCCTCGGCAGAAAAGGCGAGGGACCCCTCCTCCTCAGACCGTATAGGCCGGGAGGACCTGGGGAAGGGCCTAGAGACCTTACCTGAGAATCCCTTGCGGCGTCGTCCCCGAGGTCGGCGGGGCTTTGCGAGCGAGCAGCGGGACTTGAGGACCTGGCGGTCCATGGAGAAACAGGCGTTGCCGAATCCATGTCATGGTTGGGTCCCAGGCAGCGAAGACAAGCGTCATGCCGGTCCGAGATGGAGAAATGCCGGCCACAGTAACACCGACGCATAGGCGGCGCCCGTCTTGGCTGCGTTTAGCTCGGACCGGACATAACGCGAAATCAACAAGAAAGACAGTAGGAAAACACACCGGCGCCGCTTTAGAAGAAAAAGAGCGGTCTTACCGATCGGCGTGATCGTGTCGGAAAGAAGTCGCTGGCGCGATGGACAATGGGCGCTCCGAAAACAGGTGCTGCCTCGGCGGTGGGAGAAACAGAACTGAGTTGGAGGAGGTAGATTCGTACTACGACGCCCCTCGCGCATGGCGTCGCTCTCGAGGCGGGGCCGTTAGGCAACAAAAAAAAAAAAAAGCTCCCGTGACGGGTGCGCGCCTCCGGCTTACACCCAGGAAGTAATGAATGGTGAAGATTGACAAGGGAAGATTTACATATTACAGTGATATTCTTTGCCACTATGGATCTAGAGTTAGAGAAGATCATGACAGTTTCACTCTAGGTCCATAGTGGCAACAAATAGTCTCACGGCAAGTCCTGGTTAAGAGTGACATTGATACAAGAGCTACTGAGCTAACTGATCACCGTCATCCAGTGATGTTGTGTGGGGGATAACATCATGGCTTAAGGTGGCCACTGACCAAACAGGACACGGCTTTCTTCTTGCCACTGTATAATAAAAGGCATGCCGTAAGTTAGAGATGCCAAGACCTTAAAAGAAAATATCACAGATATTTTCCATTGTGCAGTTTGACCTTGTGACATCACTTGTGGCTTCATCACTGCACTTGGGAAGAAAAAAAATATACATATATAATATATATATATATAAATATGTTGAATAAAACTGCGACACCTGTCCCCCACCAGCTTTAATGAAATGCAACAAAAGAAAAGGATGCTCACAAGCTGGTTTATCTGTCTGTACGAATTACCAGAGGTGCAATAAAATGAGTTCAGAAAATTATTCGCACAGTGGAAAATGGTCAGCATGCTAATTTAAACAGCAGAATCAGAACAGTCTTACTAGAAACATCTTTTATACTGGATCACTGTATCAAAAGTAAAGTGCTGAATGTAGAGTTGTGCAGATTGTTAGCTCACACACACCATAAAGCAGCCAAGGCAGGGAAGCAGGAACTAAGCAGGGGAAGTGTAAGTGCCCCATAGAAGTCTACAGGAAGAATTTCAATCGTTTTTCAGTATATGCAAGCAACCTCAGAGAACAATAAAATCCACCACTCAATTAATAAAGGCCCTACAGCAGAATCCTTTATACGATCTAGGTACCAACACAGCATCCGTGGACATCAAGTAAGTAATAAGCCACGACAGGGTGTGCATTATAGGAATTGAATGCATGGTGATGTGATATGCTTTAGCTAATCATGTTTGTTAACCTTCCAGTGCCATTTTATCAGCATATGTAAATGACGTTCCTCACTATCTGTGGGAGACAAAAAAAACCAGGAAGGTCAGTAGTCTGATTTAGTGTTCTCTCAGACACAACCTTTGGAAGGAAACAAGGATTATTAAGTAATGTAACCCTATCCTTGTGGAAAATAATATAAAGACAGATCTGTAACCATAGCCTGCAACTCAGAAATACGTCTTGAAGATGTCATGGCCACAAGGAACCCTGCTCCTGTGTCAGAAATCCCACACACAGGGGCAGCGGGAAAGGAGGTTCCACTGCCAGTTGCTGCAGTAAGGGGAACCAAATTTGTCTGGGCCAGTAAGGGGCCACCAAAATCATGGTGGCAGGCTTGGCCCGTAGCTTGATCAGAACACTCTGTATTAGAGGGAATGGGGGGAAAGCACGCTGAAACCTCCTTTTCCAGGAGACAGACAATGTGTCTCTCCAGAAAGCTCCAGATCCTGGAGTGAGCAAGCAGAAATGTGGCAGTATTGCACTGTATGGAAATGCAACAGGTCTATGTCTGGCCAGTCCCATTTTTAGAAGAGGTCATCCATAATGGAGTCTGACAGTTCCCATCTGTGGCACACCGCACGGGATCTACTGAGGCAATCTGCCACTGTGTTCTGGGTACTGGGTAGTAACAATGCAGATCGAAATATGTCTACCGCCTAGTGCCAAACCCTCATTATCACTCAGCAGACAGGGTACGAATGACCTCCGCCTTGTCAAGTGATGTAATACAGCACCTAAATGTTGTCTATATGGATCAGTAGCTGGTTCCCTTGAAGAAGGGTGGTAACAGCCTGTAGGACACGATGAACAGTCCTCTACTGCAGAGTGTTGTTCTGTAGAACCAGATCCAGAGGGTTACACTGGCCCCAAGTTCTGAAGGGGCCCAGATAGGAACTTCAATGCAAACCCAAGGCATCTGCGGTCATCAGCAGGAGGGGGAATGGCCAGAGGAATGGGAACCCCAATTCTAGGTTGGGGTGTTCCAACCACAAGAGCAGACAGTGAATGGGAGGATTCACCTGTATGAGACACTCCAATTCACTGGAATGCTGTGCCCTGCACCTGAGAAACCACTGAGGATTCCCATGTAGAAGCGAGCTAGTGGGACAGTCAATAAGGCAGCTGCCATTAAGTCAATTGCCTTAGAGAGCACCGGCCAAGACAGAGTCGCTGGATGACACCAGCTGTACCAGTGCCGTAGCACAGTCAGAGGACAGAAATGCCTGTTCCAGGCCCGCGTCCGGAATAGCTTTTATATACTGGAGTCACTGGCAAGGAATAAGAACTGACCTCAGTTCACTGACCAGTATACCCAGCTGGTCAAACAACTGCTTCCCAAGAAGGGGCTTTCAGTGGCCAGTCATCTATGTATGGGAAGCTACAGAGGCCCTACTTTTAGAGGGCAGCTGCCACTTCTGCAAATACTTTGGTAAAGACACATGGTGCACAAAACAAACCAAAGAGCACGCCACAAAACTGGTAGTGTAAGCCCTGAAGCATAAAACATAGTATTTTCTATGTGACTTTTCTGATTTTGACATGAAGGTATACATCCTTCATGTTCAGGGCAACCATCCAGTCCCCTGTTAGCAGAAGGGGGAGAGGGATTGCAATTAGACCAGTTTAAACTTTTCATATTCGATTAATAGCTTCAGTCCTCAAAGGTTTAGTATAGACCCAAGATCCCTGGTCTATTTTGGGACCAGAAAATACCACATAGCCCAGGTGTCGCAGGTACGTGGGTATAAAGATAACACTGGTCACAGTAATTGGGTACAGCACATCTGCACTGTGTTTTATTTTATACAAAAATAGAAAAAATAAATACATAGAAATAAAACAGTTCAAACTGAACAAGAAAATAAACAACAGCTCAAGGCTATTTCACCTTACATCACCTTACATTAGTGTCAGTGGCTCAGTAGGTAGCACACTCGCCTCTGAGGCCGGGAGATCAGAGGGCTGTGGGTTCAGTTCCCACATCTGGCACTTGGGTTAATATCCCAGTACTGACACTGTAGTGCAGCATGAGAGGGGTGCTGCACTTCTGAGGTGCCGTCTTTCGGATGAGACGTTAAACCGAGGTCCCATCTGCCTGGATTGGTGGTAGTTCAGGCAGATGTTAAAGATCCCATGGCACTTATCGAAAAGAGTAGGGGAATTTCCCCGGTGTCCTGGCCAAATTTCCCTCATTCACTAAAAATACCACCAACAGCTTCATCTGGTTCAAGGTCAGTTGGCATTCATCTGTATCCCCCTCCCCCGGGTCGTGCCTGAAAATAGGCAGAATTTGTCTAGTGCACTTACCCGGTCAACAAAAACTAAATAAATAAATAAATCTCACAACGATTCGTCAGCTTTCCTGTTGTTAGAGGTAACATTTCTGTTCAGGCACAGGTCCTTCTGCTTACCTTCCTTCATGTGAGACTGGCTATCCAGCTAATCTGACTCTTGGTGTTTGAGGAGGGATTGTATAGCCCTCTCACTTATGGGAAAGTCCATCCTACAACATCCACTTAGTTCTAGAATGGTCACTAACTAGGGGAACTCCTCCTCTATTATATAATGAGGTTTTACCTATGGGAAGATCCCTCTATAGGAAATCCCCTTCCTGAGGTCTTGCTAACAGGTATTACCTTATAAACCTTATTTTCTATATATGCAAACAGTGTAAACATTCATTTCATTTATACAAGTGCTGTATTGTTATAGCATGAACACTAGCCCCGTAATTTATATCTCAGGGCTCTATACATAATGGGGATCCATCAGAGATCTGCAGTGTCCCTTTATTCTTTAATTTGTTTAATTTACTTATTGTGTTTAGTTTATCTTGCAGCCCTCTCCTTATTCTGAGGGCTACTCTAACTGTATAACATTTCCACATACAGTACATAGGGACATTCCTGTCCCTTTAAATAATTTGCTTTCTATGTTGTAGCAGCGCGGCAGACTGCTAGACAATCATTATCTAGCCGCTCTGGTTTGGGGCTCTGTATAGCTTTTGCGTCCAGGGACAGCATAGGCCCTTTTTATTTTCAAGCTTGCTTTTCAAGCGCACAGATTACTCAGGAAGCCTGCCTCTTTAACAACCTGGACTGGCTGAACAAAGCTATGGACTCCTCCACAGCTAGCTGGCACAATTCTACAGCATATTTTATACAAAGCCAGCAGCTGGGAGTCCTAATAATACAGGGGCATCAGTAATTATTTGCACAGATACCGAGTGACAGCAAAGAAAAATTACTCACCTTAGTAATGTTTTTCTAATGGAGTCTTGCTATATTCTGACATATGCAGTGAGCTCCAACCTTTGAACTGCCCGGAGATGAAGAGTTAACTTTCCATGCCAGGCATGGGCGCTGAGCTCGAGTCGGTTGAGACTCTGTCTGTTGTTCTTCAAACTCAAACCATCAGATCTTTCGAGCTAAACTCACTAAGGTCCTGTGTGGAAGCTGTAAACCTACACTAGCCAACTGGCTATCAAACATAAACACATTTTTGGTCCCATAACAAAGACTCAAGTCAGGAGACCAAAAATGAAAAACACAACACCAACTCACCCCAAGAAAAGAAGGGTGAAAACAACAAGGTGGGCACCTACTAAGTGCCAACACTGCACTGCCCACCCACATCCCAAAAACAGAGGTTCTGAGAGGGACAGGCGGGGGGGTCAGAATATAGCAAGACTCCATTAGAAGAAACAACATTACTAAGGTGAGTAATTTTTTCTTCAAACAACATGAAGTCTTGCTATATTCTGACATATGCAGACTACAAAGCAGTACCTCCATGGAGGAGGGACAGAACCTACTTAGCAAATAGGCTCTGAAGCACAGCTGTGCCAAACCGAGCATCACTCCTAGCCTGGATGTCCAGGCAGTAAGGCTTGGTAAAAGTGTGAACTGCTTTCCAGGTAGCTGCTTGACATATCTCGAGAATAGGAATGTCCCTAGCAGCAGCCAAGGAAGCAGCTGTACCCCTGGTAGAGTGAGCCCTCAGGCCTGAGGGAGGAACCTTACCCAGTTTTTCATAGCAAAAATTGGATACAAGAGACAATCCACCTGGCAATGGATCTTTTAGTGGCAGGTTTCCCTTTACCAACCTCACCATAAGTGAGGAATAGCTGAAGGGGGAGTCAAACCTGTGACTCTTGGTACACTCTATATAGTAACTAAGGGCTCTTTTCACATCTAAACTGTGCAGCCTCCTCTCGCCAGAGGAGGAATGGTCAGTGAAGTACACTGGAAGAGACAAAGATTGATTAAGGTGGAAATCTGAAACCACCTTAGGCAAGAACTTCCTGTTAGTCCTGAGGACTACCTTATCTCTATGAAAGGAGATAAAATCAGGCTCCACTGACAAAGCTTGTTATTCACTTATGCGTCTGGCAGAAGTGATGGCTACCAGAAACACAGTTTTCGAAGTTAAGTACTTAAGCTCTGCTGAAGACAAAGGCTCAAAAGGGGGTTGCATAAGCTGAGCAATGCAAACATTAAGGTCTCAGGCAGGGGCAGGGTCCCTGAATGGAGGGTTGGTGTGAAGCAATCCCTTGAAAAACTTGGAGAATATAGGGTGAGCTGAAAGAGAAGAGGGCTTACCTGCTGAAATAAAAGCAGACACAGCTGCCAGATGCACTTTCAGTGTAGCTGGTCTCAGCCCCAAGCTATTTAAGTGGACCATATAATCAAGGACTGTGGGCAGATCAGCAAATTCTGGGGAAATATGCTTCGAAGAGCACCATACGGAAAATCTTTTCCATTAGGAATTATAAGTAGCCCTGGTGGAAGGTTTTCTAGAAGCCTTCAGGATATCCGTTACACCTTGGGAGAGGTGTAAATCAGCAAACTCTAACTCTTCAAGAGCCAGGCCTTGAGATTGAGAGATTTGAGGTTTGGGTACCAAACCCTCCCCTGAGCACAAGGTTAACAGGTTGTAATTCCTGGGAAGACACAGGGGAAGATGGACTGCTAAGGACAGTAGGAGTGGATACCAGGGCTGTCTGGCCCAGTCTGGAGCAATCAGGATCATCTTGCAGGGTTGAGATCTGATTCTGACTAGCACTTTGAACAGGAGAGGGAAGGGGGAAAAAGCATAGAGAAACTTCCCTTCCCAATTGAGAACTAAGGCATCCAGGGGGACTGAGCCCAACACTGGGGGCCTGCAGCAAAAAAGCGGAAGTTGGTGATTGTCTGGGGCTGCAAAAAGATCTATCTGTGGGGTGCCTCATCTGGAAAATATCACCTCCAAGACCAGGGGGTCCAGTGGCCATTCGTGATGGCTCTGGGAAATCCTGCTGACAGCATCTGCCAGGACATTGTCCTTGCCTGGGAGGTGAACTGCCGTGAGGGAGGTGTTGAGGGAGTAAGCCAGAGACCACAATTTCATTGCTTTGGTGCACAAGGCTGTAGACTGAGTGCCTCCTTGCTTGTTGATGTACCACATTGTGGTGGTGTTGTCTGTTCTGACCTGTACAACTTTGTTCTGAACAGATTTGGAAAAAGCTTGAAGTGCTAGAAATACTGCTCTGAGTTCCAACAGATTGATGTGGAGCAGAGATTCCTGAGGGGACCACAACCCCTGGGTGGTGAGGTCGCCCATGTGAGCCCCCCACCCCAAGAGGGAGGCATCTGTAGTAAGGATTAAAGAGTGAGACTGAGTGACAAAGGGAACCCCTTGTCTCAGATTGTTCTGATCCTGCCAACACTGTAGGGCCTGGATCAGGGTTCGAGTTACTGGGATCAACTTGGTCAGAGGGTCCTTCCTTTGAGACCAAAAGGCTCTCAAATGGAACTGAATGTCCCTCATCTGAAAACTTGCTCCCTGCACTACTGCTGTAGAAGCAGCCATGTGCCCCAGGAGCTGTAGAAAATGCCTTGCTGGTCGAGACACCTGCAGGGTGAATGAGGAGGCCAGAGAGACCAGGGTCCTTGCTCTGTCCAGGGGAAGGAAGACTCTGGCCTTCTCTGTGTCTAGCTCTGCGCCTATGAAGGTGAGGAGCTGGACAGGCTCTAGAACCGACTTTGGAAGATTTAGAAGGAAACCCAAAGAAGTGAGTAGTTGCTGAGTTATCTGTAAGTGTAACTTGACTTGGTCTGGGGACTGGCCTACTATGAGCCAGTCGTCCAGGTAAGGGAAGATGGCAATTTTCTGCCTTCTTAGAGAAGCAACTACTACTGCCAGGCATTTTATGAATACTCTTGGAGCAGAGGTGAGGCCAAAGGGGATTGCTCTGAACTGGTAATGGCCTGAGGGCAGCTCGAACCTGAGGTACGTTCGATGGGAGCTTCTGACGAGAATATGGAAGTAGGCATCCTTGAGGTCCAGGGACACTAGCCAGTCCCTGGCCTTAGAGAGGTAGAATAATTCCCAAGTCACCATTTTGAATTTTGGTTTTAAAGGTGCTTGTTTAAGTATCTGAGATCCAGGATGGGCCGCCATTCTCCTGTCTTTTGGGTAAGGAAGTACCTGGAGTACAACCCTTTGCCCTGGTGTAGGGTGGAACCTTTCCACAGCTCTGAGAGCTAGGAGGAAGAGACCTCTGCCTCTAAGGCAAGTGCCTCTGATGGATTTGCAGGTGGGAAGGATCTGGTTCTCATCTTTGGAAACTTTTTGAAGCTGAGAACCAGTCCCTGGCTTACTACTTCCAGGACCCATTTGTCTGATGTCAGAGACTCCCAGTCCTGGACAAAGAAAGCCAGCCTGCCCCCTACAGGTAGCTGAGAATCGGCCCTGGCAACCCCATCAGGGTGCCTGCTTGGCAGGGGCTTTGGGCTGAGGGGTGGAAGCAGGCCTGCTTGTAGCCCGTCTACCTCTCCCTCTAAAGAACCCCCTCTGGGCATAAGCAGAAGAGGAGGCCTGGGCTTGGTAAAAAGGCCTATGAAAAAGGCCTGCCCCATGGAAGCTGCCTTTGAGGAGTGGCCTGCCTTTCCTTGGCCTGTGCACTCCTATGGGTGGTCCTATACTCATCCATTTCTTCATGTAATTCTCTGTTTGCTCCCCAAACAGAGAATTGCCAACAAGGAAAATCCATGGCCTTAGTCTGGGTATCCTGTGACAGGCTAGTACATCTGAGCCAAGCCATTCTTCGAAGTGCCACAGATGTAGCCATGACTCTAGAAGACACATCATTGGAGTCTACTGCAGCATGGAATTGCACCTTGGATGCCTCAATACCATCAGCAGCCACCTGCTCCAGCTCCTTGGCAAGCTGGCCAGGGACCTGTTTTGCTAGGGCCATAACAGTGTCCCATCTGGATTTTTGATACCTAGCAGTATAGGCCATATAATTGGCCTGTCTGAGTCCCAAGGATGCTGCCATGTACTGTTTCTTTGCCATGGCATCAATCCTCCTGGAGTCCTTGTCCGGGGGTGTGAAGCCAAGGGAATGTTTGCCTTATCACAGGCTGCAGCCTGCAGTACCTCAACATGGCTGCATTGTTGTGTAGGAACTCCGTGTCTGAGCCTGACAATGTATCCTCTTGTCCATTCTTTTATCCACAGGAGGTATAGTGTTAGGAGTCTTTAAAATCTTAAATGTCTGTTTCCCAAAAGATTTGTGCAAGGAATAGACAGCCTCCTAGACTCTGGGATATCCATCATTTCCACAGTCAGGCTCCTCCTGGTCATCCACAGCTTCTTCCATAGGAAGCTGGAGGGTTTCAGCCACTTTTTTATAAAACATGAAATGGGAGGGGGACTCAGAAAGCCTAGGAGGAGACACTCCTGAAGGTCTGTCTGGGGAGATGTCCGGGTCAATGGGCACATCCAGACTTTCAAATCCACATTCACTTTCCTCATACTCCTCTTCCTCCTCCGGTTCATAAAATTCCCTCTTGAACCGGTGGAACCGGCTGAACCAAGCGCCTGCCTGATGGTGCCGGTTCGGCTGGAACCGGGGAAAGCGACTGACCAATTTTGATTGCTTTGGCTATTTGTTCAGCGGCTGGAGAGGAAAGTTTTGCTCCACCACTGATTTTTCTTTTCTAGTTCTTTAGCTGAACTGACTCTCAGAATCGGTTCTCCTTTGCCCAAAGAAGTCTCGCCTTGGTCAGAGGCACCCTTCTGGTTCGGTTTGGACTGAACTGGCTGGCCATCCGTTCAGCGGACTTTTGGCCTCCTTTCCTGAGCCTACCAGCTCTCTTTTCTAGGGTAGCTGCAGGGAAATGTTTGCAAATCTGGCAGTCTGCATTGAGGTGGTCAAACCCCAGACAATAAACACAGGTGGTGTGGGGGTCAGCCTTGGCAAAGACTTCCCCACATACACTGCAGTGTTGAAACCCAGTGGGTCCGGTTTTTCTTTTGGGTTTCTCAGACATAGTGCCAGTCTTAACCAAACTTACCCTTTTATGGCAATCCGCCAGGCAAGACCCTCTTATTGGTTCTCAACCATGTCATGGGTCATGGAAAAAAAGTAATAAAATGTGTTTTTTTTTTTTTAGAACCGATAACCACACTCTAAAACACAATTTAAGATTTTTTAAACAACTTGATCGGTTCAAACCTAACCGATAAACCGTTTACAAGTTCTACACAGAACAGAATTAATATATAACCTATCTAGTATTCATGAATACCACAAACAGAGACTGAACCGACAGGTTGTGGTTTAAATTCGGTCGAAAACCGAGAAAAACGGTACTTTATCCAACAAATTGAACTGAGCAGAAGGAGAAATCTCCGGAGCGACTGTTCAGTGAGGCGGATAAAGAATCTGACGGTTAGAGTTTGAAGAACAGACAGACAGAGTCTCAACCGAGCTCGAGCTCAGCGTTCCATGCCTGGCATGGAAAGTTAACTCTTTCATCTCCGGGGCAGTTCGAAGGTTGGGACTCACTGCATATGTCAGAATATAGCAAGACTTCATGTTGTTTGAAAGTAAAAGTAAAAGTTTGCCACTCGATTCAAACGGTTCCTGCTTCGATGCAGGATTTCTTTGGCATAACATTCTACATAACAACGAAGCGGCAGCAAAATAATTCAAACAAGATAAGCATAATACTGCTTCGTTTGTATCCATAATCCACCAATCAGAGTGGAAGTTATTTTGTATTTAACTGCCATTTTGAGCATTTCTGCACCATATACATAAAACTGATAGAAGCATTAACATAATTAAGCACTGCAGCATTTTAAACTCATAATATGGCACAAAATGCACTCTATGTACTTAATTTATTCTTATGCATTTTATTCACCCAGCAACTTATTTCATTCCTGCCAGCTAGCTTTAGCCTGGTGCATGATTTTGGGGAATTCTTGGTAAGGGATGGATATATAGAAACTAGAAATAAAAGTAGTAGGAAAAAAGTTTTAGTGAGCGATAGAAAAGACTGACATAAGTGGCCAGCCTGTGCCGGGGTGGAAAAAGGTAAAGCACAGTATAAGAAGAGAGTGTCATGCAACAGATTTCAGTAGGGAAAAGAAGAAGATAAAAAAAGTCATCCCTCCACCGGGGTTATCAGCCTGAAACAGGGACAGGTTCCATAGCCCTTTTGTGGAGGAGGGTTTGAATCTCCTCCATCAGGAGAGCAAGATGCCCTGGAGGATATCTCTGTTGAGTAATTGGGGCGAGGGGGGGTGAGAGGCACTGGAGAAACAGTAAAGTGCTCTAGGGTATGTCTTTGCTGAACCACCTCCAGGACCCATGCATCTGTAGTGATCTCCCTCCATTTTGGTAGGAATAGACAGATACAGCCTCTCACCAACACTTCCTAAGGCCGTGAGGCCAGAGAAGGGGGAAGGGAGGGGCGTCAGAAAGTGCCAAGGGTGTTGGGGTGCTGGTAATGATCTGATCTTTTGCAGGTCTGGCATGGGCACCGGGAGGCACGTTTGTAGTCTGGAAAGTGGAAAGTTGAGACCTTTGGTAGCCACGTCCCGGATGTCTTGAATAGCCCCTTCCTGGATGTGTATATTCTATTGCCTCTGGAAAGAACCATGATCCCTTATGCAGGGTCTAAAGGTTAAAGTACGCAGAGATCTAAGAGTCACTATTAAGGACTGTAAAATTGGCAATGCAATTTCAACATCAGTTTCAAATGATTGTTTGCCCCTGAATAGAGCATACATCACAAACTGTTGCACATCTGATGCAAAGCCAACCACTCTTAGCCAAGAGTGGTGGGGAAGGTAGATTCCAGATACAGCAGCTCTGCCTACAACATCTTTGGTATCATAGGCCAATCTTAGCAGATGCTCAACAGCCACTTTGCCATTAGTAATAGTCTTCTGGGCCAATATTGTACTCTGCCTCTCTGGCAGTTTCTCAGCAAGGGTGACCACAGTTTTACACAGGCAATTCTGATATTTTCTGTTTCTGCCTGTGAAGACTAATAAGGCTTTGCAGTGGGGCTGGATATTATCAGCCTTCCTTGGAACTGCAGGCAATTGACCCAGCCTGTGCCAGGCTGAAAGTGCAGCATCCTCAAATGCAGAATGCACTGGAGGAATTATGACCATTGGGGAGGCTGAAACCTCCAAGAACTCATACAGATTTCTTTTGGAGGAATCCTCCTCCTCTGCCTGAAACCCCAGATTACCCTGAACCTGTTTTAAGAAGGCCTGAAATGAGACGTCTTCAGGTGGAGACCTTGATGTGTTTTTCATGCTTTCCTCCAAGCAAGAGGACAGGGTGGAGCTTGATCCCACCACATCTACTGCTGCTGCTGCTTCTTCTTCCACAGCCTCCTCCTTCTCCTCCATATACTATGGATTATACTCCAGTGTGTCATCAACGTTGACCACAATGTAAAGCGATAGGGGAATATTAGTAAACCCCAACCATTACCTGTGGCATCTGTTGTGTTCTCCCTTCGAACAATCCTTCCTCCCTAGGCCATCATGTCCAACCCTCTCCTATCTCGGCTGATCTTCCCTTCCCACTCCCTATACCCTCCCTTCCCTCCCCACTCCCTATACCCTCCCTTCCCTCCCCACTCCCTATACCCCTCCCTTCCCTCCCACTCTATAGCGCCATCCTCAGCCTCCAGTACTTATCAAAGGACTCTTACATCTCAATCTTCTTCACACTTTGATGCTAGAGGAACTGCCAGTCCTGCTCACTATGACTCCTCCAATGATATTTACTGTATAAACTTTAGCTCTTTATCTTACGTCCATATATCTGTATCCATGCAATTGCATTTAAATGGCACTACCTCCTGTTGAACCCATTGCTATGTTCTGGTGCAAGTATCTTGTCACATGCAATGGTTATATGTTATTATGTTGTTATTATTACTATGTAATTGTTATGTACATTCACAACCTCTGATGTCTTAACCCTGTTGGCAATTGTTTTGCCCCAGGTCCATCTTGTAAATGAGCTTGTCTCAATGATGTTTCACCTGGCAAAAATAAAGATTCTGATTGACTGATTGATTGATAACCTTTATAATAATTTATCTCTGTCTGTTACAAATGGTGTATTATTGTCTTCATTCAAATCTCATCTGTAAAATATATTGTCGTTGGATTCCAACTGTGTGTTTTAAATAACACTTTAATGTAATTTATGTACTGGTCACTGTGAAAAAATGGCATATTTGTTAATCTGCTTACCAGTTTAAATAAAAATGAAATCAAATCAAATGATCGAGAAAGGAAAATTACGTACCTACCGTAATTCTTGATCTTCTCTTGTATCTTCACCATTCATTACTTCCTGGGTGTAAGCCGGAGGTGCGCACCCGCCACGGGAGTTTTTTTTTTTTTTTAAAGTTTGCTCTAACGGCCCCTCGAGAGTGCGTCATGCTCATGTGCGAGCGGCCATTGTGTAGCGACCTCCTCCTCCAACTCAGTTCTGTGAGCGGAGAGGCAAAAGTGAAAGCAGAAAATATAGATAGCGAGGCAAGATAGCCGAGGATAGCAAAGCAAGGAAGAATGAACTGAAAAGGAATAAGCCGATGGAGAAAGGACAGAGGAGATAAGAGTATCCTAGCCTAGGGACTGCAGGGCCCTTACCTGGGCGACTCTAGGAGGAGAGATGAGTAAGGAAATGAGAAAATAGAAGGAAAAGAAGAAGAAAGAGAAGAGAGAGAGGGATGTTGAAGGACCAGAATGCCCAACAGCATAGTTAGCTTGCAGCTAAAGGCTCACTAAAGGGGAAGCAAGAATCCCGGAGATAGAGCTGAAGAGAAGGTTCACCGAACCCGCTAGACAGACTCAGGAGGGCATAGTCCTCATCCTAAACATGCCATTGTTCTGATACCACCTCGGCCCTGGCCATGGAAGGCCTTAACTGGAGGATAGCCGAGAGGGAAGAATAAAACCCAGGCAGCATGAGAGCGCTGCTCAGGGTTTAGAAATGGAAAATGTAAGCCTCTGCAGGCTTCAAGATAGAAATGGGACTCATACTGACTGGCCAAGGCAGGTCAAGGCTAAGGCTGGCTAGATTGAATATGGTCAGCACTGTTCTACTGTAAAATTGTCCAGGAGGACACTTAAAGGGAGAAACCAATAGTAAAACAGCGAAGGATAGCCTACCTTCTCATTTGCCTTCTTGTTTGTTTTCCTTTTTTTTTTTTTTTTTACAGATAAAATTTTTTTTTTTTAGACTAGATGCATGACCCAGATATCAAGATGCCTATAGCAGTCAAGAGAGTTCCTCAGCATTTTTTTTTTTTTTTTTTTTTTTAAAAGAAAAAGGAATAGATGTACCTGCTCTCTGCTCTGCAAGGCAAAATGGGGGATTAGATTTCAGGGCAACTATCTGGACATGGGATTGCAGGATCAAAACTGAATAGCCTGAGCCAGGCCAAAAAACCCCAAAGGTATCTTGCCAGAAGAATGGCAAGAGATAGTTGTGCAGTCTGATCGCCAATGCAAACCACGAGATGGCCCATGAATCTTAGAGTAAGTAATTTTTCTGGAAATTTAGAACCCCCCCCCAAAAGAAAGATTTTTTTTTTTTTTTTTTTTGGAAAAATTAGGCAATTTTTCCTGTCTTTTATATATATGCAGAGAGAGGAAGGAGACGGGAGGTGGAGAAGCCACAGGAAGAGGCCACTGAAGGGATGGTGGGCGGGTGTAAGTAATGAATGGTGAAGATACAAGAGAAGATCAAGAATTACGGTAGGTACGTAATTTTCCTATCTTCCCTTGTCAATCTTCACCATTCATTACTTCCTGGGTGAGTACCAAGCTCCTCTTCCCCTGGAGGGGGAAGAGGCCATACCCTGAGGGAACAAGACCCCCAGCCTTCTGCTGGTGAGAAACAGAAGGAGAAGACCCGGCTTATTCAAAAGCCTAAGGGGAGAAGAGTTAGGGAGGTGCTCTCCCGAGGACGAGGGAGACGGAGGGAGCCCCTGTAAAAGTCTCCTAGTTCTGAAGAGAAAGACGGGTCCCCGGAAGGCGGAGCGAATCACCCTACGCCGGGCCAGGGTGACAACCTGGAAAGACGGCCATGCCGCCCACCTGATGCAGATCGCGGTCCTCAAGCCTGGAAGCCACCTCATTGGCGCCATAAGATGCCCTTGCTTGGTGTCTTGCCAGCTCCAGGCCTACCACGGAGGGGCAACGGCTTGTCTGGTTTGTTCGTGATCAGGCATAAGATGCCAGCAGCTGGGACATCATCGACCACAGATGCCGGTTGTAGGCAGCGTGGTGAGCCTGATGTGATGCAACACATGCACCTCGCACGAGAAGAAAGAACACTCTTCGCCTCAACGTCCTAACTGAGAGTCCGAACTGGTGGGCGGTCGGCGCCAGGCAACGGCGCCCAGAAGGAGTATCCAGGTATACCAAACCTGAGGACGGTTAAGGAACCTAGAGACTCAGAGGGGCACAATACTCCACGCTGGCAGTCCGCCGGGCTGGGAAGAAGCGGCAGGGGACTGCCAGGACCGGATAGACGCCTCCTGGAAGGGATAGGCCAGGAAGGTACCACCAGATGCTGGGCACTGAATTCACCAAGGAATTCAACGATCTCCGCTCGGGTATTGTCTCTTCGAACGAGGAAATCGGAGATCCCTCACCATCTCGAGAGGAAACGCTGATATTCTGTGAAATCAGCATCGGAGGACAGATGAGTAGGGGTTCCTCTCCCTGAGGAGGGAGACGAGGTGATGGGGAACTGGAATGCCCAGAGGATTCCTGCGGCGGTGGGGAGAGTCGAAAGACCCGCTCATGCATGTATCTAACACATGAGGGGAAGGCCGCCGCAGAACCCCTGAACTGCTCCCAGGATAACGGACCCGTAGGACCGACATGGCCTGGGAGCGGGGGTGGTGGAGGCAGAGAGATGGGAGAGGGGCACCTCCGCGGAGGCAACTGCTCTCTGCGAGGACTCTGGAATCCGGGGAAAGGAGCCCTGGGAGGAGGGATCCCGGATATCAGACCAGGCCGCAGAACGGAACTCTGGGGAAGCGAGCCTGGAAGAGCCCTGGGGAGAACTTCCTGTGACGACGCCGGACTGTATGGATCCAGAAGGGCAGTCCATGACAAACGCCGCGGAGGACACCCTAGAACCTGGAGGGAGGGCGAGGCCTGCACTGCTCTGGCACACCCCTAGGGTGGCTAAAGAAGACAGAGCAGCAGACCCCTGCCCTCAACCCTCGGACTCCGAGAGGCCCTCCTCCTCACCACACGCCCCTGTCCCTCGAGGGGCAACAGCACTCGTAGGTAGCTGTCACCGGCCTCCAGAGAGGGAGCCCCGCGTCACCCCCACGCCTGCCCCGGCTCCCGCCACCCCAGCCGGGGAACCCTCAGGAGACGACGGAAGGGGTACAGAGGAGGGGCCCGCTGCGCCGCCTGGCACTCTAGCCACCGGGGACCCAGACTCAAGAGTGGGTGCCAGGATGGGTCCACGTTTGAATCATCGCCCCGAGGAGGACGAGACCAGCAGGACCTCAATGCTGGCCACCCCAGTGGTCCTCGAGGCTCGTGGCCGCGAACGCCCCGGTATCATGGCGCAGGCGTGGCCGCCCCTCACGCCGGTAGCAGCCAGGCCTAGCTCCACACCTCAACGCACCGGCAAGGCTGGCACCGCCTGGAGGAAGGACAAGGCCCACGGCGCCTGGGCGCCAGAAGGCGTAGGGCAGCATCAGCCGATGGCGCCATTTGTCCATCGGCGCCGCAACGGCGCCGAGGCCCAAAGCGGCATCGCTAACGGCGCCGCGATCACCGGGCGCCGCGAACGGCGCCGGATCCAAAGCAGACTGGCGCCGACAACGGCGCCGATCCAGCGGCACCGCCAACGGCGCCGCATCGATCACCGGCACCGCGAACAGCGCCAGGATCCGAAACGGCGCCGAAAGGCGGCGTCGAGGGTCCACCCGAGCCAGGCCCAAAAGCCGAGGGCCTCGACACGGGGGGAGCCTGCACCTCCGAAGAGGTGACTGCCGAGGCGGTGTCGGCGCCGCGGCCCCGGGATGGACTACGACGCTCCCCCGACACCGCAGAAGGGGTCTCCTCCTCGGCAAGAATAGGCGAGGAGACCCTCCTCCTCGGATCGTGAGAGGCCCGGAGGGACCCGGAGGAAGGGCCTAGCAGGCGTGCGAGAATCCCGAGCGGCGTCGTCCCCAGTCGTGGGGATGCGCCGAGCTTAAACGTGCGGGTTTCGAGGACGCGACGGTCCATCGAGAAACAGGCGTCGCACGAATCCATATCATGGCTGGGTCCCAGGCAACGGAGGCAAACGTCATGCCGGTCCGAGACGGAGAAATGCCGGCCACAGGAGCACCGACGCATAGGGGCGCGGCCCGTCTTCGAAAAGCGCTTCGCTCCAGAACCGGACATAACGCCAAACAATTAAGGTAAAAACACAGTAGGAAACACCCGACGCCGTACAGATAGAAAAAAGAACAGTCTTACCTGCATGAAGGCCGAAAAGCGTAACGGAAAGAGGAGTCGGCTCGAAGTTAGAATTGGCGACTACAAAAACTACTCAAGGAAGCAGACAAGGCTTCGACGGGCGGAGAAACAGAACTGAGTTGGAGGAGGAGTCGGTTCATTAACGGGCCGCCCCGCATGACGCCACTCTCTCGAGGGCGGGGCCGTTAGGCAAACTTTATAAAAAAAAAAAAAGCTCCCGTGGCGGGTGCGCGCCTCCGGCTTACACCCAGGAAGTAATGAATGGTGAAGATTGACAAGGGAAGATCTACAAGTACCTCACAGAGTGAAGGAGGGGAGTCTCCTTTGAATGAAGAAGAGCCCCAGGACAGAGGGCATGTGATGACGCTGGGGGGGGGGGTTAGAGGGATGCGAGGAAGTACTACTACAATGAAAGAGTGGTAGTCACCTGGGACAGACTGCCAGAGGAAGTGGTGGAGGCAAACACAGCAGAGGGCTTCGAACATGTGTGGAGTGCACTTAGGGGAACATTAGTAAATAGGGAGGGAGGTCAGAGTGTCACCAGAGACCAGTTAGGGTCTGCGGAGACAGATTAGTCATGGACCATCTAGGTAGAATGGGTGGGCCAAGTGGTCCTTTTCTGCCAACAAATTTTAGGTTTCTTATACACACCATGTCTCCCAGTTGGACCAACTTCAAGATGCTGAACCATCCGCATACATACAACACACCAAACCCCACAGCTCAATGGAGGACATCCGGCAGAACACCCAAAATAAACTCCACCTTACACCACATTCCACTTCACCTATCTGGATCACATTCAACACCCCACCCCCGAAACACCCTCCACTATAACGCAATGATCAACAAACACCTTGATTACAAAATCAGCCTCTAATGATAGTACAAAGACAGGTGGTCACTCTGGATGTGTTAGTTGTGGTATGGGTCATCCCTGAGGTTGTTCCGTGGTCAGTGGTTGAAGTAGGGAGCTCTTCCGCATACCATTGTGATGAACAAGCAAGTGGTAGTTGGCTTGTCCTTGGCTGGTCTGTAGGTGGTGCTGTCATGGACATGGGTAGGGTAAGCTGGGAGGGTGGCCCTACACCATCAGAGTGTCCGAGCAGATCACATCCTCTGATCAGCTGCCTGCCTATGTGTAACTCATAACACCAAACTAATGGCCTAGCAGCACCAGTCCACACGGACAGCCCACACTGTCGGGTAAACAGACATAAATATATAGGAATGCTAGAGGTACAATGTACCACCACCCACCACAAATCAACATCCCCCCTCCTGCACGCCCACTCAGGTCCCATCCTTACTGCTCCCGAACAACCACCCACCTGACTGCCGATGATAAGGATGGCAGTTAGGAGGGCAGCATGTACAGCCCTATGCTGCACACCCAGTCTACTTTATGCACAATCATGAATGCTTGTCCAACGACAGAGGTGGTGAGTGTAGTGTTGTGCCGCTCGCCCTGGTGACTACCATTCCAGTGCATTGGCAGATTAAGATTTTTTTTTTTGTAAGTACCAGCATTGTTCATTGTATTCTAAAAAAAAAAAAAAAAAAAACACCTTTATAAACACTTGTCACTCACAAATTATAGCAAGGCAGTGAGGGAGACCAAATGCCTGGTGCACCTTTTGAAGGACTACAGCCACCTAGCCAGAAAACCACAAAGGAATTTCTCCAGCAAGTGGCTATACTGAAAATGAATACTGAAAGCAAACGGAGGTTGATAGGTGGCAACTTGAGGACTGATGTGAGGAAGTTTTACTTCACTGAGAGAGAGAGAGAGAGAGCTGGAGCTGTAGAACAGACTACCTATGGAAATTGTGGGGGCAGGTACTATAAATGGGTTCAGATATGGCTGGTACAGAGTAAGGGAATGGACAGTTCCAACAGAAACTAGGGATGTAATAGATTCAGCTGGGGGGATGGGTGGATAACCCTCCAGGACACTTCTTCAGGCGAAGAGATAGTAATATCTAAATGGGCAGATTGGATGGACGTTTGATCTTTCTCTGCCAACTGTATCTATATTTCTATGTTTCTAACAAAACCAGATGGAATAAGGACCCTGAAAAATGGATTACCCAGTCCAAAACCAGACAGATGGCAACCCTAGGTACTACACCAGGGTGTGTGTAATCTGGGTTGCATGTACACCCTGTGTGGTGCAATAGTGGATATCACAACTGAGAAAAAGATATAGGGGTAATTATAGAAAGCAAGCAGAAGCCAGGCAAGCAAGACACCCCATTTAGATGCACCATTTACCTTGGCTACTGAGTAATCAGTTACTCAGTAATACAATATTCGGTGCATGTAAACTCCACAATCAAGGATCCAAGAAACAAACTGTAATCCCACTGAAGTGCACTGATACAAGTGAATGGA
The DNA here is from genome assembly GCA_016271365.2 of Neoceratodus forsteri. Classification (NCBI taxonomy): domain Eukaryota; kingdom Metazoa; phylum Chordata; order Ceratodontiformes; family Ceratodontidae; genus Neoceratodus; species Neoceratodus forsteri. The sequence goes on along the minus strand of CM028131.1, from coordinate 1,631,652,387 downwards.
TTCCCTTTATTTCATCGGTTTATAACTGGGACTGATGCACTGTAAAGATCCTTCACACAAGCAGAATGGCAAAAATGAGTTTGCACATTTCTCTTCGCCCATTCCTCAACATTTACATCACCATGTAACACAATTATTGAGAGTATATGATCCCTCAGTAACTGGGCTCTGCAGTGCATGTAAACAGAATCAAATTACTACCTCAAACTGCACATCAATGCCCAGTTAACCAAGTTGAAGGAGCATGTAAACACAGCAAATGTACTGCTGCAATAAAGGAATAAACACAACAGTACCGAAAGAAAAGCAGCACTCACCCCTCCCTCAAACTCCCCCCCAAAAAAAAAAACTTTCGTCTAATGAAGTGCTTGGCATGAAACACAGGTTTTTTAAAACCCGGCCTATTTATGTGTAGGCACCGTACTGCACTTCTTTCTGCCCCTTTTTCCACTTCTGCACAAAACAAAAGTACTTGTTTACATCTGACTGCTGAGAAAGGTATATTCTTTCAGAGGGAGTGGTGAGTGTGGCCTTTTCTTTTCTTTCTATCTGACAAGGCACCACTGAGCCAGCAAAGTTGAAGTTTAAAGTTCATATACTGTATATTTCCAACAGGATTGGGTACATGGCAAAAGTCTTTTTTTCAGGACTGTCCTGTGTACGAACAGATGAAATTAGAATAAAATAGTATAATGACATATACAATAAAATACTACATACAACAAATATTCAGGTACAATCACATACATAGACTGCTTTGTAAGAGCTACTTTAAAACTGTTGTAGGGTGGGTAACTTCTGTATTTTGAAGGCAGTGAATTCCATGCTGTTGCACAAAAAACTAAATGACACTGAACAATCCTGATCTTGTTTTTGGGACTTGAAGGCTCCTGCCAGTTACTTCCCGAAGGGAATATTTTGAGGAAATTGGGGTCAGCTTGTTTAACAGACAGGATGGAGCCTGACTTGCCATACATTTGTATGAAAAAAATGTAACAAATGCCTCTCCCTCTGAATTTTCAAAGTTGTCCAGTTTGCTTCAAAGAGCAGAGCACAATGATGTATTATTGTTGGTGGACCTGTGAGACATAGGACAAATCTTTGTACAACGATAATGTATGCAGGCTCCCCTTACCTGCCATTCCATAGACTGCACTACCGTAGTCTAACATGGGTAACGTAACCAATGATGCTAAATTTTCTCTTGTTTATTTTGTCATACAAGAGTTGCATCTCCTAGGGGCATCTAACTTTTGTGAAACTTTAACACACAGTTTATTTATATAATCACCGAACTTTAGTTCAGAATCAACCAAAAGGCCCAGTTACTTGTACGAGCTAACTTGATCAATTTTTATACCATCCAAGGAATATGTTCAAATCACTTGACATGGTCTCTCTTTTCCCAGCCCTGGTTTTTAACAACATTACATTTGTTTTTTTTTTTACTATTCAAAATCAAATTATTTTGGATTAGCCAATTCTCAAACTTGTTAAACTCCAAGTGTAGGACTTTTTTTGACCTCACTCTGTTCACGGGCTGAGAAAAGAAGGACCATGTCATCAGCGTACATTTTAATGGTTACATTTGAAAATAACTTTGATAGCTCATCAACAAATAGAACAAATAATAAGAAGCCCAAAATCGATCCTTGCAGGACTCCCTTCTCTACCGTTCTTATGCCACACAATGTAACCCCATTACTACCACTTGGGCTCCATCTTTCAGATAGAATCCATACCATTTCAACAATTCCAGACTATTTCCTTTATCTTGCTTAGCAATATCAGATGATACTGTGGGTGTGCAAATCATATTGCCCCTGTCTGGGGCAAGAAAATTTCCTTGAAGGGCAAGTACAAAAAGAGAGCTAATTTCCTTGTAATGAATAGGGGCAAGTGAAAATTCAGCTACAGCCATGGCTGTGCAAGTCCTAAAAATTTTGATTTGAACACCAAGGTTCACAGTGTCAAAAGCTTTTGTTAGAGCCACGAACACCACTCCTCTGCAACTTCTCTCTTCAGGTGCATGGGAGATGGTGTCCTTGAAATCAAACAATGCTTCCTGCGTGGAATAGAGCAACCTGAAGCCAGACTGTTGAGAGGAGAGTAGGTCATAGTTGGATAAATACTCAGTTAATTGTGAATTTCCTTCTACAGAAGCTTGGAGATGAGAGAGACTGAGACCGTAGGCCAATAGTTATTCATCTCCAAAGAATCACCACCCCTGTGTAGTGGTACAGTTCTTGCCGTCTCCCACACAACTGGAAGGAGCCACAAGAAAAAATTACTCACCTTAGTAATGTTGTTTCTTCTAATGGAGTCTTGCTATATTATGACAATTGCAGTTTGTCCCACCATTAGAACTGCTCCGGAGGTGAAAGAGTTAACTCCCATTCTAAGACTGGAACTTGGAGTGCGAGCTCGGTTAGAGAAGCTCTGTCTGGGTTATTTCAAACCCAAACTGTCAGATCTTTACGAGCAAAACTCACTAAGGTCTGTGTGGAAGCTGTAACCTCACACTAGCCAACTGGCTACCTGACTATTAAACATATTCCTGGTCCCAACACAAAGACTCAAGTCAGGGGACCAGAAGTAATAATATAATATAAGTAATAATATAAGATAAAATAAAAACACCACACCCCAAAACCCCAAGAAGGGGTGGAAAACATATAATGGGCATAACTAGCGCCCACACTAGGCTGCCCACCCCATACCCAAGTAGAAGTTCTGAGAGGGGCAGGCTGGGGGGAAGGTCATAATATAGCAAGACTCCATTAGAAGAAACATTACTAAGGTGAGTAATTTTTTCTTCAAACAACATGAAGTCTTGCTATATTATGACAATTGCAGACTACACAGCAGTACCTCCATGGAGGAGGGACAGAACCTACTTAGGGAATAGGCTCTGGAGCACAGCTGTGTCAAACCGAGCATCTCTCCTGGCCTGGACATCCAGGGAGTAATGCTTGGTGAAAGTGTGTACCGTTTTCCAGGTAGCTGCTTGACATATCTCTAAGATAGGGATGTCTCTGGCAGCAGCTAGAGACGCGGCTGTACCTCTGGTAGAATGAGCCCTCAGGCCAGAGGGGGGAACTTTCCCCAGTTTCTGATAACAAAATTGGATACAAGAGACAATCCACCTGGCAACTGATCTCTTAGTGGCAGGTCTCCCTTTTCCGACCTCACCATAAGGGAGAAAAAGTTGGAGGGATTCGAACCTGTGACCCTTGGTACGTTCTATATAGTAACTTAAGGCCCTCTTAACATCTAAACTGTGCAACCTCCTCTCGCCAGATGAGGAATGTTCAGTGAAACACACTGGAAGGGAGAAAGATTGATTAAGATGGAAATCTGAAACCACCTTAGGCAAAAACTTCCTGTTAGTCCTGAGGACTACCTTATCCCTGTGGAAAGAAATAAAGTCAGTTTCTACTGACAAGGCTTGCAACTCACTTATGCGCCTGGCAGAAGTGATAGCCACTAGAAAAACAGTTTTCCAAGTTAAGTACTTAAGCTCTGCAGAAGACAGAGGTTCAAAGGGGTTGCATTAACTGGGCAATGCAAACATTAAGGTCCCAGGCAGGGGCCGGATCCCTAAAAGGTGGATTAGTATGAAGTAATCCTTTAAAAAACTTGGAAAATACAGGGTGAGTGGAAAGAGAGGAGGGCTTTCCTGCTGACACAAAAGCAGAGACAGCTGCCAAATGTACTTTCAGGGTAGCTGGTCTCAGGCCCAAAGAATTAAGATGGACCATATAGTCCAAAACAATGGGCAAATCAGCAGATTCCGGGGAAATATGTTTCCCAGAACACCAAATGGAAAACCTTTTCCACTTAGAATTATAAGTAGCCCTAGTGGAAGGCTTCCTAGAAGCCTTTAGGATTTCAAGAACACCCTGAGAAAGGTGTAGGTCAGCAAATTCTAACTCCTCAAGAGCCAGGCCTTGAGGTTGAGGGATTTGAGGTTGGATACCAAACTCTCCCTGGGCACAGGTTAACAGGTTGTGATTCCTGGGAGACAAAGGGAAGATGGACTGCTAGGGACAGAAGGAGTGGGTACCAGGGCTGCCTGGCCTAATCTGGGGCAATCAGAATCACCCTGCAAGGCTGGGATCTGATTTTGACTAGCACCTTGAATAGGGAGAGGAACGGGGGGAAGGCATAAAGAAACTTCCCTTCCCAATCTAGGAGAAAGGCATCCAGGGGGACTGAGCCCAACACTGGGGGCCTGCAACAGAACAGTGGAAGTTGGTGATTGTCTGGGGCTGCAAAAAGATCTATCTGAGGGGTGCCCCATCTGGCAAAAACTATCCCCAGTACTTGAGGATCCAGAGACCATTCGTGATGGCCCTGGGAAATCCTGCTGAGAGCATCTGCTAGGACATTGCCCTTTCCTGGAAGGTGAACTGCTATGAGGAAGTGTTCAGGAATAGGCCAGAGACCACAACTTCATTGCCTCGGTGCACAAGGCCGAACACCGAGTGCCCCCTGCTTGTTGATGTACCACATTGTTGTGGTGTTGTCTGTTCTGACTTGTACCACTTTGTTCTGAACAGACGCAGAAAACACTTGAAGTGCTAAAAAGACAGCTCTGAGTTCCAGCAAATTGATGTGGAGCAGAGATTCCTGAGGGGACCACACTCCCTGAGTGGAGAGGTCGCCCATGTGGGCTCCCCACCCCAGGAGGGAAGCATCCGTAGTGAGGGTCAAGGAGTGAGACAGAGGAATGAAGGGGACCCCAGTCTTAAATTGCTCTGATCCTGCCACCACTGGAGGCCTGGATCAGGGTCTGGGTCACTGGGACCAACTTGGAAAGGGGTCTCTTCTCTGAGACCAAAAGGCTCTCAAGTGAAACTGAATGTCCCTCATCTGAAATCTTGCTCCTTGCACTACAGCTGTGGGCGCAGCCATGTGCCCCAGGAGCTGCAAAAGTGTCTTGCTGGTCGAGAGACCTGCAGAGTGAAGGAGGAGGCCAGAGCCACCAAGTTCCTTACCCTCTCTAAGGTAGGAAGGCTCTGGCCTGCTTTGTGTCCAATTCTGCACCTATGAAGGTGAGCACCTGAACTGGTTCCAGAACTGACTTTGGGAGATTGAGCAAGAAGCCCAGGGAGGTGAGCAGCTGCTGGGTAACTTGCAGGTGAGATTTTACCTGTTCTGGGGACTGGCCTACAATGAGCCAGTCATCCAGATAGGGAAAGACAGCAATCCTTTGCCTTCTTAAATGAGCAACTGCTACTGCCAGACATTTGTGGAATCCCTTGGGGCAGAGGTGAGGCCGAAGGGCATTGCTCTGAACTGGTAGTGACCTGAGGGCAGTTCAATCTGAGGTACTGTGGGAGCTTCGATTAGGACGTGAAAATAGGCATCCTTGAGGTCCAGGGAGGCTAGCCAGTCCCTGGCCTTAGAGAGAGGTAAAATCATTGCCAGAGTTACCACTCTGAACTTTGATTCAAAGGTGTTTGTTCAGATATCTCAGGTCTAAAATGGGCCGCCATTCTCCTGTCTTTTTGGGGTAAGAAAATATCTGGAGTACAGACCTTGCCTGGTGTAGGGGAGAAACCCTTTCTACAGCTCTGAGAGCCAGGAGGTTGAGACTTCTGTTTCTAAAGTAAAGGTCTCTAAAGAGTTTGCAGGTGGGAAAGATCTGATTCTCATCTTTGGGAACTTTTGAAGCTGAGAACCAGACCCTGGCTTACTACTTCCAGGACCCACTTGTCTGAAGTTAGACACACCCAGTTCTGAACAAAGTAAGCCAACCTGCCCCCTACAGGTAAAGGAGAATCGGCCCTGGGCACCCCATCAGGGTGTCTGTTTGGCAGGTGCTTTAGGCTGAGGGGTGGGAGCAGGCCTGCCCACACCCCGCCTGCCTCTCCCTCTGAAGAACCCCCTCTGAGCATAAGCAGAGGAGGCCTGGGTTTGGTAAAAAGGCCTGTGAAAAGGCCTACCTCTACCCCTGGGGGTCTGCCTCTGAGGAGTGACTTGCCGCTCCTTAGCCTGAGCACTCTTATAGGTAGTCCTATATTCATCCATTTTCTTCATATAATTCTCTGTCTGCTCCCCAAACAGAGAATTTCCAACCACAGGAAAATCCATAGCCTTAGTCTGGGTATCCTGTGACAAGCTAGTACACCTGAGCCAGGCCAACCTACGAAAAGCTACAGACGTAGCCATGACTCTAGAGGATACATCATTAAAATCCACAGCAGCATGAAACTGCACCTAGATGCCTCAATGCCATCAGCAGCCACCTGTTCCAGCTCATTAGCAAGCTGGTCAGAGGCCTGTTTGGCCAAAGCCATGACAGTGTCCCATCTAGATTTTGATACCTTGCTACATAAGCCATGTAATTTGCTTGCCTGAGTCCCAGGGCGCTGCCATGTACTGTTTTAGCCATGCATCAATCTTCCTGGAATCCTTGTCAGGAGGATGTGAAGCCAAGGAATATTAGCTCTATCACAGGCTGCAGCCTGAACCACACAACGTGACTGCATTGCTGTGAAAGGAATTCTGTATCAGGACCTGACAGAGTGTACCTCCTGTCCATCTTTTTGTCCACAGGAGGCACAGAATTAGGAGTTTTTTAAATTTTTATTGTTTGTTTCCTAAATGATTTATGCAAGGGAATAGACAACCTCCTAGACTCTGGAATATCCATCATTTCTACAAAATCAGGTTCCTCTTGCTCATCCACAGCTTCCTCCAATGGGAGCTGGAGGGTTTCAGCAACTTTTTTATAAAACAAAGTGAGAGGGGGACTCAGAAAGCGAAGGGGGAGATTCAAAGGTCTGTCTGGGGAGATGTCCGTTCAATGGGCACACCCGACCCTCCAAGTCACATTCATACTGTTCATAATCATCCTCCCTCCTCTGGTTCATAAAACTCTTCAACATCATATTCCTGAACCGGTGGAACCGACCGAACCGACCTTTTACCAGACAGTGGCGGTTCGGACGGAACCGGAGAAAGTGACTGGACAATCTGAATAGCTCTTGCTATCTCTGCAGCAGTTGGAGAAGGAATTTTGGGCTCCACACCTGCTGATTTTCTTGTTTTCTTTACTGGAACTAGCCCCTCCGAGCCAGCTTTACGTTTGCCCGAGGAAGTCTCGCCCTGGTCGGGAGGGCATTCTCTCGGTTCGCTGGCACCGAACCGGCTGGCCATCCGGTCAGCGGACTTTTTGGCCTCTCGCTCCTGGAGCCTGCCAACTCTCTTATCCAGGGTGGCTGCGGGAAATTTTACAAATCTGGCAGTCTGAATAGAGGGTGGTCAAACCCAGACAATATACACATGTGGTGTGTGGTCAGCTTGGCAAAGACTTCCCCACAGACATCACAGTGTTGAAACCCAGTGGGCCGGTTTTCTTTTGGGTTTCTCAGACATAATGCCAGCCTAACCAAAAACTGCCCTTTTAAATGGCAGTGCTAGGCAAGACACCCTTATTGGTTCCTAACCGTAATACGGGTCTTGAAAAAACCGTAATGAAACTGCTTTTTAGAACCAATAAGAACCGGGAACCGCACTCTAAAACCTTCAATTTCAAGTTTTAAAACAAGCTGATTGGTTCAAACCGAACCGATAACATTTACAAGTTCCACACAGAAAATAAACTGTAATTACTTACGGTACCACAGACAGAACTTGAACCGATCGGTTTTATGGTTAAATAATAATATTCTCGGTTGATTTGAACCGAGAAAACACTGTTTAAACCGAGAAATGAACCGAGCAGTAGGAGAAATCTCCGGAGCGACTGTTCAGTGAGGCGGAGTAAAGAATCTGACAGTTTGGGTTTGAAATAACCCAGACAGAGCTTCTCTAACCGAGCTCGAGCTCCAAGTTCCATTCTTAGAATGGGAGTTAACTCTTTCACCTCCGGAGCAGTTCTAATGGTGGGACAAACTGCAATTGTCATAATATAGCAAGACTTCATGTTGTTTGAACAAAGACTTTTATTCAACAATTTTGTCAGAGGTGCTGCAATTATGCCTGCCCCCTCCCTCAACAATCCGGCACCAATGCGGTCTAGCCCACCAGGCTTAGACGTATTAAGTGGCACCGTTTCCAGATATTTTTCATTTTAATTAACTGAAATCTAAACAAAGGCCTCCCATCTGCAAGATCCCCTAGGATTTTGGACTCACTACCTTGATTTCCATTACACTTACTACCAATACCTACAGTTGGTACTGATGTAAATATCTATTCATAGCTTCTGCTACAAGTTTAGGATCAGAAATTACATTATTCTCCACTTTTAAAGATGAAAGATAGGAGGACCTGACCAGAGACTGAAGCTGTTTTATTAGTTTCCAAAACTCACAGGAACTAGATACTTATTTATTTATTCCCTCCTCGGCTGGGTGGGTGCTACCTATGGTTCCCCCCAATCTGTCTGGTCCCATGGCACCCACGCTACTCCAAGTACCCCTGCCTCTGTTCCTCTCTTTGGCTGCTTCACGGAGGGTACTTACCCCACCACTGCGGAAGCCAGGGGGTCAGGATCCAAGGAGAGCATCTAGAGTTGGGAGTGGTGCAGCACCGATGGGCCTTACTTCATGCAGCGCGCTGGAGGATTTTCTCTGTTAGTTCCCCATTCCCTGGCATGGGTGTGCAATGGCATCAATGACGCTGCCGTGTGCGCTTCCATGCACTGCACGCCCGCCGCTGCCTGCGTCATCCCCACCGAGAACCACCACTTGCATCGCCCCTAGCCACCACCAGAAGCCAGCACAGCTGTGGTTATTCCACTCACCTCCCAGAGGAGGAGAGCAGTCCCATGAATGCTCAACCCTCGTCGAGCCCCCAACCACCCAAGCTTGTTCCTATACTTGTCGCTGTGTGGCGAAGGCTTAGCGTCCAGTGCCTCAACCCTCAGGACCACCAGGGTGGCTAGACACTTGTTTAAATTTAATTTTATACCAGCGCAGCAGTAGGGCTACCGCTCGTAGGGTCGGTGACCCGGGTTCAGGAATGGACTCGGGTGACTGGAGGGTCGGCTGGGGGAGGAGGATTAAGCGCCCATAGGCCACTCTCCTTCTCCGGGGGCAGGTGGGTTGCCTGCTCCTCTACTTTACCACCATCTGGGTGACTATGGGTGGCGGTGCAGCGGAACAGTCTGTAAGGGAGGGAAGGACGTCGTCTTGGAGTCGGAGTGTCATCGCGTCACGACGTGCTCTGCCCCTAGGCTCCCTGTGCGTGCAGACGCCGTGGGGATGGCACCAGAAACAAGGAAAATGGACCCTTGGACACCACCCCTCACTTATGTGTCCCAAATGCTGTCCCCAGTGGAACAGAAGTACAGTCTTTGTGAAAGAAACCTTCTGGCTACCTACTGGGCTGTCAAGCATTTCCTGTATATCATTGGGTACTACTCACCTATCATTCTACACACCAAACACACTCCCACAAAATTTCTGCTATCAGACAGAGTGATGTATGGATCAGTATCTAATACTAGACTAACTCACTGGTTCCTTCTTTTCCAGGACCGTGACATACAGGTTCACACTGCCAAAATGCCTTCAATTTTAGCCCATGGTCTTCTGTACCACGGGAACCCACATGACTGCGCACTCCAACCCCCCTGATTTGCCTGACTCGGTCCCTTTTCTTCTTGCTGTTCCAAAACTCCTTGCTGACACATCCCTGTGTCATGTCTTTACTGATGGCTCTGCCTCATATTACCTAGGAGAACAGATAGCTCGATTTGGAGTGCTCATAGTGCATCCTAGTGGTAACACTGTCCATGTTTCCAAACGTTGCAGTGTTACATGCTCTCAGTATGCAGAACTGGCAGCTGTGGCCTGTACCCTTGAACAAATACAACATGGTACTAAAGATACCATCATGTTCACAGACTCCAACTGGGTCTGTTGTTCCCTAACTGAATTTTTACTGTTTTGAGAGAAGAACTCATTTGCATCTTCTGATGGCACTCCTGTGAAGTACAAAGCACTCTTTGTATACATTCACAACATGACTCAACGGTTTAAACACACTAACTTGTTTTTTTTCTCTTTTAGATACTTCCTGAAGAAGACCTAAGGTCGAAACGTAGATTTTTAACTCTATTTTCTATTTTCAGCGTGCATTTAATATAACCATTTTGTTTTGCTTTTAGACCACATGCTGACGCAGCGCCTTGTCTTGGTTTAAACACAAACTGTTTATCCACAAGGTGAAGGCACATTCAAAATCTGACCCATACCATTCTTTCAACGATCGAGCAGACACTCTTGCTAAAGAGGGTGCTCGGGGATGGATGATGTCTTACCCTGCGGCCCTAGCAGCCGTACAAATAGCTGCTACAAAGGAAAAAACTGAACCTTTTGTGCCACTGGACTTGTCCACAGCACAAAAGTCTGACCCTCAGCTGAAAGATGGGTTCAGATTCCTGGACAAGGGAATTGAACAAGAATTGCCTACCCACAGCCCTTGCAAGAAACATGCAAACCAATTGCACGTGTCACAAGGCAACAAACTGATATGGCGATTCGAACCACAAGTTGTGGGTAGTTCCCGAAGCCTTGAGATCCAAGTTCATTCATCAGGTCCATGACACCCCAACTGGTGGACACCAGGGGGTAGAAAACACACTTCAGAGATTGAAATCTGTGGGTTGATGGCCTGGCATCACCAAGTATGTCAAGCACTACATCGAAAACGTATTTAAGAGTTTTACCAGGCAGGCATACTAAGCAGAGTACCGCTCGATTCCAGATGCGACCTGGGGGTGTGGAGGAGAGGAGAAATATACAGTAGAAAGTACAGTGGAATATTCAAGTTAATAATTTATTTATATCCCTTAGATTAGGGATTTATTATGTGGTAATGGTACTAAAACATTCATGTTTACATCCTTAGACATCAAGCACAAGGGGTACAACAGGGGGGGTCAATTTGTGCTCAAAACAATCCAGCCCCAACCAAGCGAAATGCCAAACTACTTCCCCAGAGACAATCTGGCCCTTAGCATGCAATAAAAATTGACTTTATTGGTCCTCTGACCAACACCAGCAGGAACAACAAGTACGCACTTGTGGTTACTGACATATTTTCCAAGTAGGTCGAGGCTTTCCCCACTCGGGGAATGCACAGCAAAGGCAACTGCAAAAGTCCTGTTAGAACAATTGTTCTCCCAGGTAAGGCCTACCTCTTAAGGTAGGCTCAGATCAAGGAACCAGCTTTACAAGAGAGTTGATGCAAGAAACACTTGAGCTTCTTGGTGTACACCAGAAGTTTCAGATCCCTTATCACCGTTAATCTTCAGGTCAGGTAGAAAGAGCCAACAGATGGATTAAGTAAATGCTTTCCAAATTCGTCGAGGACAATCCCAAGGATTGGGATTCCCTTTTGCCTTTACTCCTTATGGCAATTATTTATTTATTTAAAATTGGTGACCAGGAAAGGCACACTGAGCCGAGGCTCGTTTCCAGGTACGACCCGGGTACAACGTGTACCATGAGAGCTAAACAGAGAAAATACAGGAGGTTCTAGTTACAGACGTAAAGTACTACAGCAGTGTGCATGACAGCGCAGTTAATTGCATCATCTGGGACTTTCAAGTCTAGTAGAATTGCGTAATCATCATAAGTAAGTACAAGTAATCAGCATTAGTCAGAGGTTTGTAAATGCAGCTTTGGAACTGGAGACATGAAAGGAGTGGACTAGTACCAGGTTTGGACACTGAGTACTCAGAGAACAAAAGATGAGGCGGTCTGCATCGGGAGATTACCAAGTGGTCCATCCATCAAAGGCTAGACCTGGGTCAGGGAAGGACCCTGAGAGCAACTAGGGCAAGTGGGGGCCGGGAGGAGCCTAAGTAGCAGCTTAACAGCTGCAAGGGAAGGGGCCTGATGGAGGTTGAGGGGGAGATTGTTCCAGAGGAGGGGGAGGTGGTAGGAAAAGGCTGCCTGCCCCGAGGCGGATAGGGGGCGTGGGAGTTGGAAAATGCGTGCACCTCTGTGGTGGAGCGGGTAGCCAGAGTAACTGGTTGGAGAGAGGTGGGATGAGAGGTAGGGAGGTAGGTAGGGAACCTAGCCAATATTTAGCTAAGAGGGAGGCACTAGGGATGGTCCTCCTGTGCAAGAGTGGGGTCAAGGATAGAGAGGAGTAGAGGAGGCAGTGGTAAGTGGAGGAAAGGCTGTGGCGAACCGACAGAAGGAGTTGAGAAGGATGTCGAGTTTTGAGAGGGATGAGGCTGGGGCAGAGAGGTACTGCTTTCGCCACCACCCAGTGCACACCTTTTGAGGTGATGGCTGGTAGAACCATGAGATTACATACATATGAACGTATGAAGAAGTCAGCAAAAGAAGGCCATTTGGTCTATCTAGTCTGCTCATATTGCATGGTACACAGCTTGAGCTATTGTGCCTGCCCTCACTCCCCACACCTTCCATCCTCCCTACCCATGATCCTTACCTTCCCCCTATGCCTATTCCAGCCTCTCTTGAAGCTGCCCACGGTCTTCAACAAGATCACCTCTTCCGGCAGCACATTCTATGTGTCTACCACCCTTTCTGTGAAGAAGCGTTTCCTGACCCCTCTCCTAAACCTCTCACCCTCCAGCTTAAGACTGTGCCCCCTCGTGTTATGGTTGCCACTCAGCTTAAAGAGGCTCTCCTTAACCAACTTATTTATCCCTTTCAAGTACTTGAAGGTCCCAATCATGTCCTCTCTCTCTCTCTCTCTCTCTCCTGTCTTCCAGGGAGTACATGTTCACTGCCCTCAACCTCTCCTCATATGCCTTACCCTGCTGAACTGCTATCATCTTTGTAGCCCTCCTCTGGACCTTCCCCAGCAGGCTAATGTCCTTTTTGAGGCATGGGCACCAGTACTGAACCCCATACTCTAGATGAGGCCTTACCAGGGACCTGTACAAGAGCAGTATAATCTCCTGTCTTCTACTACTGATCCCCCTAGATATGCATCCCAGCATCTTGTTTGCCTTTGCTGCTGCTTTCTTGTACTTCATGGAGTGCTTCATGTCACTAGTGATTATCACTCCCAGGTCCTTCTCCTCCTCTGATGCAGATATTTGGACTCCACCCAGGTAGTACTCTGTCCTGGAATTCTTGACTCCAATATGCATAACTTTGCATTTCTTGGCATTGAAGCCAAACTGCCAGACCCTGGACCACCTCCCTAGCTTTTCCAGATCATCCTGTAGGTCCTGTATCCCTTCAGCTGTGCCCACTCTCCCGCAGAGCTTGGTGTCATCCATGAATAGGCACATTTTGTCCTTAATGCTATCCCCAATGTCACCGATGAAGACACTGAACACTGGACCCAGCACTGAGCCCTCTGGGATCCCACTGGTTACCTCTCTGTTGCCAGATAACTCTCCCCCCACAACCACTCTCTGGGTTCTGCCCATCAGCCAGTTTTCCACCCATCTGGCCATGTTTTCCCCAACCCCGAGATCCACCAACTTCATGATCAACCTTTTATGGGGCACAGAGTCAAAAGCCTTACTGAAATCAAGATAGAGGATGTCTACCGCATGGCCCCTGTCTACTGTCTTAGTGCCAGAGTCAAAGAAGTCAATCAGATTTGTTTGACATGATCTCCCCCCCATGGACCCATGCTGCCGCGCATACTGGAGACCATGCTCCTCTAGATATTCCACCAACCTTTCCTTTAGTATGGTCTCCACAATGGAGGTCAGACTGACTGGTCTGTAATTCCCTGGGTTATCCTTGGGAACGCTTTTGTGGAGGGGCACTACATGTGCTGTTCTCCAGTCCTGCGGTACCATGCCTGACTCTAGTGAACCATTAAATAGGTCTGTCAGTGGTCCTGCCAGCTCCTCAGCCAGTTTCTTTAGTACCATTGGATGAACTCTGTCCGAGCCTCGTGATTTTTCCACCTTCAATGCCAGCAGACCCTCCCTCACTCTATCCTCCTCTATCACTACATCTGTGTTCCATCCACCTGCGCCTCTTTTCCCTCCTGAAGGCACTGGTCCGTCCTTCTCCCTGGTGAGGACAGAACAGAAGTATTCATTTAGTATTTCCCCCCACTAACCTCCACCCATTCCTCCCCTTTCTTAAACCTAACAATCCCTTCCTTCTTGTCCCTTTTCTCACTTACATAGTGAAAGAAAGCCTTCTGCCCCTTCTTAACTCCCTCAGCTATCTGCAGCTTCTTCTACGCCTTTGCTCGCTGGACTTCCTTACTTGCCTCACTAGCCAACTTTAGGTAATTTTCCCTATCTACCTCTCTCTTGGTCTTCCTGAATTTTCTATAGGCCAACCTCTTTTCCCTTACTGCCTGGGCAACCCCAAAACTGAACCAGCTGGGCGCTTTGGCCCTTGTGTTCTTCCCCCTGAGCCTAATGCACTCATCTATGGCAACCAGTATTCCTTCCTTAATGATGGACCCCCTTTGGTCCACCCCCATATCTGTTCTGATACCTGCCAGGTGGCTCCTGAGCACTTCGCCTATTTTCCTGAAGTCCACCCTCCTGAAATCCAAGATTTTGGTCTTAGTTGGGATGCTTTCCCTGCCCATATCCAACTGGAACCACACTGTGCAATGGTCACTTCCACTTAGTGGCTCCCTGACCATTATTTCCTCTACATGCTCCCCGCCTGTGAGCACCAGATCAAGAATTGCCTCAGCTCTTGTTGGTTCTGTGACACCGAGTCAAGTATCCACTCTGCAGTCCTTCTAGGATCACCTGACTCCTACTGATTGTCTGCAGTGGGTGTGCTTAGATCAATCAACAGGTGTTCAGGTAATGTGTCTGTAGACAAATATATTGCAAAACTCAGAGATGATATTATCAAAACCCACTTGTATGCTTCACACCGTATGGGCAAGGCCCAACAACAGTCCAAGATTCACTTTGACAAACACGCACAAGAGGTGGACTGCCAAGCTGGAGATCAGGTAATGATCCTCAGATGTGCTCACCCTACACATCCCTTCTCCAAAAAATGGGAAGGACCCTACCCCATTGCTAACAAACTCAGTCCTGCAGTCTACCAAGTTAGACTCCTTCAGCAAGAAACTTACTGAGAAGTGGTTGCATGCTAACCAACTTAAATTGTATAAAGAATAATTACTTTTCCTAACCCTATTGGGCAGAACTGTACCTGTTGACCTTGTCTTTTTCCTTACAGGTATCCCTGTAAGATGGCTATCTTGCATCTGGTCCTCCTTCTAAGAGCACTCCCCTTTGTCCACGGTGAGGATATGAAAACTACATCTGAACATAATCAACATCTAAGGCAACTCCTTTCACTTCTTGTTCATCTTCAGGGAAGATACATGACCCCACAAAATAAACCTACCACTATCCCTGAAGGAGTCAACACAGATGTTCCCAACAAATTAATCACTGTTCAGGAAGGCAAGGACACCTACCTAACTGCTACAGTTGTGGCTCCTGACCAATCATCCCTCCAAACTGAATGGCAAACTGACAATAATGGACAGACACTCCCCGTTGCCCGCCTCTCCAAAGGCACCTTCCAAGGTTGGTCCAATACTAAAATTGCCCCAAATGGTATTCTGTCCATTCAACAAGCTAATCACAGACATTTCGGTCTATATAATCTTACTGCTTTGACTGACCCTGCCTTTTGTGAGAAATTTCCAGAAGGCTCTGCAAGAGACTTTTTTGTTCACAACTATGGCTACAGCAACTATGTTTTTGTCTGTAGTACCCCCTAGTAAAGCAGAACTTACTGAATGTCTCCGACAGGAACCTGGCCTACCCAGTGGTCTTACTGCCACCTCCCTTCCAGGTACCCTTATTAACAATTTGTAATTCATGCATGCCCCAGTTATTTTTAATCTTATTTATTGGAATGTGGCTGAGTTTGGTATGCATCATAATACAAACACCTCTGAGTTTTTCAGTGCAATGTTATTAAGATAGTCTTGCTGCATATCAGACATGCACACAAGATCCAGTAGCTGTTATGCACACCATTGAACACCTAGGTTTATTTAGGCCCAGACCTAACCCCAATACCAAGAAGAATACCAAATCTTCCTCATCATGCAGGAGGCGTGCCACTGCTGATGTCACTGGTGCCACTGGCACTATATCCGGACTCTTCGGATCCAGCATGTCCATCTGGAACAGGGCAGATATTGCCTCTATCAAAAGTCAAATGGCCAAATTCCAGGATGGCATAAAGAATAACATAATACCACCCTCATTGCATGGTGTAGATGGGGGGCTTGGTCAGGAAGAGGGCTTTACCGTGTATAACATGCACGATATTGCCAGACGTTTTAATGACACTAAGAATAAAATTAATAAACCTGTTGCACAGAACAGCAAGGAGGCAGACAAGCAATATATAGCCAGAGAACTTCTGTGCACTGCTTATGGCTCTTGTGTCATAACCACTCTCAGTAATCTCTTCCATGATCTGCAATCTGGACGTATTCCAGATGTTATTCATGATAGGAGACTTGCTAAATGGTACTGTCCACACCATGCATTACAATGTGTATGTCCAGATCTATGTCTATGCCAATGTCTACTGCTAGAAATTTGGGTTATGTTACATGTCATCCCAACAGGGGTCCACGTTTTAATGCTAATCATTGCACCATCAGAGATACCATGTTTGCCACTTTCACTGTGTCTTTACCATGCTTTGATCCAGGGACTGCTATTTTTTATCAGTTGGCCTCCATTCATTCCATTGGGCATCTCGACAAAGACATCTACAGAGAACGCATCAATCTACCACCTCTTCTGGTCTTCCACCCCACCCTAGAAGCATGGGTGGTGCCTCATACAGACTGCTGTGCCAAAAAGGGATATAACTACTTGTGTCGCTGTGATGTTTTCGACGTCATCAAGCTGGTGTGTGGCTATCACTGGACAGCACTGACTGGTCTTTTACTTTGGACTTGGACATGAATTCCATTGAAACTGATAACTCCAGGGCACCATCAACAGCATCTTCACCAGTGAGCAACACTGGACGTCTTTACCAGAATTATGCCAAACAGGTTCATCGAATCAATCTTTCACCTGCCCAGTTCAACTGCAGAAATGGAGGGTTCTTACTGTTAAAATGTCATATAATTCTGATGGTCAGTTTTGTATAGTCACTCATCATAAATCATTTTCATATGGTCTTCAATCCTGTGAAGTCAAGTTTTCTAACTTTTGTTTTATTCCTCATCAAACTACCATCATTGGTCATATCGTGATTACTCCTGTTCCCATTGTGGAACCAGATGTTATTGACAGTGACCTGAATATCTGCCTGCCCTGTCTCAATATTTGCTGATATTGAACGTCCATATAGACCCTTTGACGCTTTCTTTGAAAACACTTCTAGACAGAAAGGATACCCATCTCATCTACAGCAACAATAACATCTCCAAAGCTGGAGATTACCTTAACACCCTTATCCATGATGACGATTTAAGTGCTGCACTTTAAATACCTGGTTAGAACTAACTTTTAAAGGTTTTGTTATTATACAACTCTGTCACCGGGCGTGAGTTTAGGATAACACAATTTCAGGCAGACCACAAGTCAGACGCATAAACAACGCATGGTTGCGTTTATCATTTTATTTTCATCAAGTAAAATATATACAAAGCAAAACAGTAAGTCAGACAACGGATTAGCTTCAGCAGTTTCTAAGGCTTTTCTTCAGCCTAGCATGAATCAAACAGTGTGAAAGCACACACCACCAGGAGGTCTTCAACCTTCCTCAGTCAGTATTCAACTGACCACCCTATCTATCCTCTCTCAGCACTGAGGTATGGCTTTTTATAAGCTCACTAGAAGTTGGAAAAACAATTTCCACTGCCTTTTGATTAACAGCAGACATAACATATAACTAGCCACTAAGGGCCACTGTTGCCCCATAGAGAACAGTTATCTGGCAGCCAAGGTCAGAACATTCTGTGCTCTCCTAAACTCTCCTGCAGGGTCAAATTATCTCATGCTGTCTGCTGCAAAATATATCTTAGAAGATGGCTGCTAACATCTAGAAAAAGCAGACGCAACTTTTTATTGTTCTTATATTAAGACAGCCCTCTCATTTTGTAACTGTACTCTCAGTTTTGTTTTAGCTTAATATGCACAGAAAGATTTATAAGCACTTCAGCACTTAATTTATAACCAGCCAACCAGCATGTTGGACATTATTCAAAACTTATAACATGGGGCAAGAAATACACCAACACAATTGGCAGAACTGTACCCCGTGACCGTTCATTAATGACTGTTAATGAACAGTGAGAGTGAGCACTCCTGGCAGCACAATCTGTGTTCTGAACCCGGACTTCTTCAGTTTATAGACTGGGCAAAACTCACTGGCAGCCATTTAATTCCCCCGCTAAGACTCACTAGTGAGAGAGAAAGAGAGTCTGCCAGCCCATGGGTTGCTAGTCACCTGCCCCATGGAAGTGACAGTGTTCCCCCATGACCATGGCAACAGCAGTCAGCTATAAGAGGCATGTGGCCCCCAGTGTCCTACCTAAGTACCCACCCACGGATCTCGTAGTAGTCACCGCACAGTTGCTCTCCTGGCAAATCCTGAACTTTCCCACCCACCCTCCCACCCCATACAACTCATAGTCTTTTCCCACAAAAATAGGCAAGGCATGCACTTTTGAGAAGCTTATCACCCCCAACGCGTTACACGGCTCCGCACCCAGCTGCCCATCGGAGCTCAAGTGCGACTTAACAGGCTGTCCTCCAGAAGAGAGACACTAGGTGCCGCAGGTACTTACGGAGACACAGGGAAAGGCGGCATTTCACAAAGTGCTCCTGCATGTGGCAGCCACACAGTGCAGATGTCCCAAATGTGGTTGTGGAACTGTATACGTTGCAATTGGCAGTGTTTAGCCGCAAATCGCAGCCTTGCGACCTCTGCGGCACATTGTTCCCAACCTCCACCCCCCATTCCCCCAACCCTGCACAGTGTGAGCTGAGATGCAGTGCTAACAGACAGAAGCACATCTCCGTTCTCCCTGCAGTGGTCAGCGAGACCACAACACAGTGTAGCTTAACCCTGTACAGTGTGGGGAGAGACAGAGACGTGGCACAGGGACAAATAATGAGAAGCAGTTGCAGCACAGCAGAGACACAGGCCTGCAGCCTCGTGCCTCACTACACACCCAGGTGTGCGTTAATCCCCAATAACCGCACACCCTGGAGTGGGTTATTGCTTACATATAAACTGCTTGGGGAAGGGGTTTCAATTTATCCCAGGGTGTCCACTATGACTGGGGTCGCCCTGTCACACATCCCCCCACACAAGAGGGCAACCGTCCTACGGTTGTCTAAATCTCAACTAACACCCTGGAAGGGTGTGGAGCTTTGGCCCACCATCACTGGAAGCTCCATCTCAGGGTCCCTCTCAAAATATAACATTTGTAAAGTATCCTATTCATAATGATACAAATACCCTGAGACATTTTACAAGTTTACTACATTAGCAAAACTACAAAGCATTACGCACACCAGGAAAAATAATTACTAACAGCAGTTTTACGCCATCTACTAAGTTTCCCCTGACCCGATACTCTCAAACGGCTGGACAATCCAGCACCCAGTAGAACTGCCTTCGGGGGGAGCACTACCTTGCTCCGTCCCCACTTAGACATTTAAAGGTAGGCTAGAAACATACCACACTGTATGCCTGACAGCCTGTCCCTAACCTCTGGGTTTTCATATTAACTCCTGTACACTACCAGCAGTACTGGCTATCACCTAGTCTCTTCTGTTCTATGTGGAAGTCTCCCCCTCCTCCAAGGGTGCCATCTCTTGCCCTTCACCTTCTGGGTTACTCCTCCCACATCAATATCAGGGGTCGCTATCTGTCTACCCTTACAACAGGTCTTATAGTATATTGCTACCTGCTTATACATACCAGACCCACAGAAATACGGGGTGAGTCTAGCCAATACCTTCCCATGGCTCAGATACCGCAAATGACTGGAGTGCGCAACCTCCATCACCTTTTTCCTATATGCCACGGGAACCACTACCTGGGCATCCACTTGCTTCATCCAGGGGTTGGGCCTCATATGATATAGAATTTCCTAAGTTCATACCACCATAACCTGTCCCCCATCCATGATTTTTACATAATACCTTAACTGGGTTACTTCAGGATTCCCACCTGCAACTTTCCCCGGTCAACATCAGGAGAACAACCATTTTTCATAGTAGGAGGTTTAAAACATGCATAAGTCCGTTCAGCCAAAATGGCATCTTTCATCTTGCTTGAAGTCTTCTGCCCCAGTAATACACTGCCAGTCAAAGTCTTACCTACAGTCTCCTCTACTCGTTCACCATCCTCCACCAAATAGTAGCCCGGAAAAATGGGTAACAATGGGATCTCCACAAACGTTGGTCACAAATGCTCAATTGGGGGTCCTCCTCCTCAGCCCATCGATCCTGCTCCATCGATTCTGCCTCAACATCCTCTACTCAGCTACTGACATCTGCGCTCTGCCTCTCTCCAGCGTCAATCAGCCTCAGCCATCTCCCACTCATTCAGTGAAGAAGCCGCATCAGGGTCTCCATCTGGCCATCGGATCCATCTCATCCCAACCATGGTGCCTTGCCCAGGTCACCATCTCCATCAGGTGCTGTTCTCCTCATCTCTGGCACCATGCACCTCTGCCGTGTATCCTCGGTACCAGATCTGGCACTAGCTGACTGAACTCCCCTTGTTCCCTCAGATGTTCTGTCAAATCCCACTTCTGAGCAGCTTATGTCACTGGGTGTGGGTTTAGAATAACACAATTTCAGGCTGACCACAAGTCAGGTGCATAAAAAACATATGGTTGCATTTATTTTATTTTCATCAAGTGAAATATACAGAAGGTAAAACATAAGTCAGACAACTGCTTAGCTTCAACAGATTAAGGCTTTTCTTCAGCCTAGCATGAATCAAACAGTGAGAAAGCACTTACAACCAGGAGGTCTTCCACCTTCCTCAGTCAGCATTCAACTGACCACCCTATCTATCCTCTCTCAGCACTGAGTTAGAGCTTTTTATAAGCTCACTAGAAGCTGGAAAAACAATTTCCCCTGCCTTTTGATTAACAGCAGACATAACATATAACTAGCCACTAGGGGCCACTGTTGCCCCATAGAGAACAGTTATCTGGCAGCCACCTGGAGCACAGAATAAGTTGTTTACAACATTGTTAAGGGTCAGAGCTGAGGTTGGAACATTCTGTGCTCTCCTAAACTCTCCGGCAGGGTCAAATTACCTCATGCTGTCTGCTGCAAAACATATCTTAGAAGGGAGCTGCTAACATCTAGAAAAAGCAGGCATAAGTTTGTTATTCTTATATTAAGACATCCCTCTTATTTTGTAACTGTACTCTTAGTTTTGTTTTAGGTTAATATGCACAGAAAGCTTTATAAGCACTTCAGCACTTAATTTATAACCAGACAACCAGTATGTTGTACATTATACAAAACATATAAACTGCTTCGGTAAGGGGTTTCAATTTAACCCAGGGGTGTCCACTATGACTGGGGTCACCCTGTCACAAACTGTTTTTATCTTTTTGATACTAACACTTTGCTGTCTAAGGCGCACACTCAAACAACATCATGAGCAACTCAAGTTCCTTTACAAGACTCGCGCACTGGGTCTGTAAACGATGGAGATTGTTCCCACTACTTTCCCATAGTGTTGTTGTCTTTTCGGTAAGGCAACAAGGGGGTGGGGAGAGGGGAATATTGTGCTTGGTCCCCACACTATGACTGGATACCCACTGTGCACTGTGGACAATATATGTTATGTTATATGCTATGCAAACATCTAATGATTACTAATCTACAGAGTGTTGGTACTTACTGTACAAATGTAAGTAACCAGGGACACTTTATAATCATATACAACATTGCTTATTGCAAGTACTGTACCGAGATACACTTATACACTCTGTTTATCCTTCTGAGAAATCATTGTATAGCCTACACTGCCATTGTGCAGATTTATGTAACACCGCACTACAGTCTGTCTTTTGTATGAGTCCTCTGTTCTCAGTTTTAGCTCACTTTATGAATATTGTACATCTTTAGATAACACTTGGAGCCTCGTAACATTTAGCCAATAAGGCCTATTTTATATATCTAGTCGTTTGGTAACTATAGTAACCATCAGTAGTATATAACCTACTGTATTACATATTCCCACCGAGACCATCCGAGATTATCTTCACTCCTGGGGTACTGGGGAAACTTTCGGCTCCCAGTGTCTATTGTTAAGACCGATTTCAGGGCATATAATTACTTCTGTATAATAAACAAGTTTATTACTGAATAAGCCACTTGTTCGTTGTCTCTTTTACTGATTTACTACCGAGAAGAGTCTGTACAGGGCTGAGCACCCGGACAGTGGGATAAAAACTGCCAACTGCAAAAAAGACCATTTGTTATTCCCTAAGTTTTTGTAACCCAAACTTCGCAATCATAGCAAGAAAGGCTGCAATTGCCTGCATTCAGTCTGGAATGGTCTGCAACGAGAGGTCAGGACATTACAGATCTCGCCCAGATTTTTTATTGGATGTTTACAACAGAACAACCTTACTTTAGTCTACCGTGCCTCTGTAGCTGCTGGAAAATGTCCTTGTAAGAGTGTAGCATGACTGAGTGTGTATAACAAGCATGAACTTGGTTTTTTAGTCAATTTCAAAACAACTCCCCTCCATCAGCTCTTTTGTAGTTGGTCCAATAATCAAAAATCCAACCAACACCTTCAGTCTGCAAGTCAAACAGCAGTGCTGAGCCAAAATAAAATGCAACACCCCTGCTAAAGCATGCCTTTAAAAATAACTTCCATTTTGCACTGAAATGCCCACTGATGGGGGCAGGGGTATTTTCTACCATTTTGTCAACTTCTGTTTCCAAATGTTCACCCCTGGAGGGAGGCAGGTCTTCCCTGGTTATCAGGAGAACAGAGTGCTGAGCCCAGACAGCTGCAGCAACTTGTTAGCCCGCTGTCTGTCTGCAGGTGGCTGGGGATGGTGTTTCCCAATAGACTGATATTTCTGCAGGAGCTCACTTTACCTGTAGAACTCTTGCACAAATTGTTAGCAACAGCACAGCTGATCAGATCCCTTTCTCTGCAGCTTTTGTGTGGAATACGCTGCTGAACCTGGAGGCAGCTGTCCTTTCCAGTCAGCATGAGCCCCCACCACCCCCGCATCTCTCCCTCCATCTGCCTCCTCGGCTCACGACTGCAGGGAGCTCATTCGCCTGACCAGTGGTCAGCCTACACCATTCTCTAAGACATGTAGCCACGCAAACTCCGATCTCTTAGCACACAAACTAGAGCTCGGAGTTTACATGAAAATATGTCTGGTAGAACAGACTTCCTTAAAGTCCCCTTTCATTTATTTGAGCAACTAGTGTGAAGAAACCAATGTAATGAAATTTGGTATACCAATCCACTTGCGTTTGCCATAATTTCCAGCCTCAAGTTCTGCTAACTTTACTTTTTCTGCTGCCCGAGTTGCTGTAGCTGCTGCCGAGAATGTGCAGTCAGTAACAGTGAGCATTGGTACGCAAACAAAAGGACGCTACAAAGGAAACGCACTCCAGTTCCTGTTCATGACTGATACCCATCCCCTAACTAGCGTGTGCATGTCATGACCGTGCATGCGCCAGTTAGGCAAACAGAATGTGTTTGAAAATAGAGAAGCTACCAAAATGAATAAAAAAATGTAGAAAATTAGCTTTTCCTGAAAAATGAATTACCACTAGACATACTGAGTGGCAGACCGTGAAATGATTGTGGATAGGTTCCAGAAAGGGTGAGTTGCTACATAAGTCATAACAAAAGCTAACAGTGCCCCTTTAAGGAGCATAGCTTTCTGTATTTAAAGGTTTAGAGTTTAAGATAGGTCATTGTTTAATACTGAAAATGAGAAGTAATACAGGGCATAGCAGTGTTTTGGCATATGTATGTAATATAACTACATTTTAATAAGAGAAACATGGGCTACCTTTTGAAATTTTGCTTTGTTTAAAAAACAGGCAATTAACTTTAACAATTTTTCAGTGTCCATGGAGATGGCCAGATGGAATGCCCTCTGCCCCCACTGTGAAGTAATATTTAGCAGCCTCCAGATGTTATCCTTCAGAAAGAGCCCTGATATGAATCCAGTCTGACTGGGATGAACCACTGCAGAGATGACCCCTTGGATGCCAGCGGCCAACATGCCTGTGAATAGTTTCAGATCTACATTAAGCAGGGATATCGGCCTATAAGAAAAGCAAGTTTCAGGGTCCTTTCTTGGTTTGTTGACAACAGACATTTGTGCAAATTTCCACGAGTCCGAAATCTGGACCCCCTCCAGGATGTCCTGATAGCACTCCAAGACAGTTGGCATCAGGCGGCCCGCAAACTGTTTATAAAACTCTGAGGGTAGCCTGTCCAAGCCAGGTGACTTGCTGTTTTTCAGCCTTTTAAATGCTGTGCTTCCCCAAACCATTTTTCCAGGGTTTCACTCTCCGTGGCCTTAAGGGATGGGAGCGCTATTCCTAATAGGAAGGCTTCTATTTCTCCTGGGAGATCTGGAAATCTCCTTCTGGGTATAAAGCATAGTGTAGTAGTCAGCAAACTGTGCTCAGATTTCTAAGGGTTGCGCTGTTATTTATCCGGCCCGGTTTACAGTTTTGAGCCATAAAACGGCCCTCATACAGGTTTGTGTTTTTTTATAATTGAAATGTTACTGTAATTTTTAGTTTACCACATATAAAAAGACATCATGCTGCTTGTCAGAATACAAGTACAATGCACTACTAGGGAGTCATAGAAACATAGAAACATAGAATTTGACGGCAGATAAGGACCGCTTGACCCACCCAGTCTGCCCATTTCCCTACCTACTGGATAAGCTGCAGATCCTAGTTAACCAGCAGCCTACTTCTTCCTACCCCACCCCCAGAATTGCCTTTATGACTATCCCATGCATGCTTGAATTCCACCACTGATTTTGACTCCACAACCTTCTCCAGAAGGCCGCTCCATGCATCCACAACCCCTCTGTGAAAAAATACTTCCTTAAATTACCTCTGAGACGCCCCCCATCTTCAAATTGTGCCCTCTTGTTCTTGCACACCTCTTTTTTTGAAAGATACTACCCTCTTGGACTTTGTTGATTCCCTTGAGGTACTTGAAAGTTTCTATCATGTCCCCCCTCTCCCTCCTTTCCTCGTCAATCATTAATACAATAATATAAATGTGAGTTACACAAGTAGTAATCTTGTAGTCATTCATGGTATAAAACTACTGTTTTTGGTCATAATAGACATTACCCACTTACTCCATAACAATTCAAACTGTGATATAGAATGGGAGACCTGGCAGTAAGTTTCTCCATATTGTAGATGTCCATCATAAGCTGCTGCCAGTGCTCTATTGTGGGTAATGTTCCTGTAAGCCAGTTCTTAGTTATGGTCTTCTTGGCCATCAACATACATACATACAGTCAAACATTTCCTGGTGGGTTGTTGTTTGAACCCTTTGGCAAATCCAGAAATAATACCAACTGTGGTGTTACCTGGAGAGTAGGTTGAAATATTTCTTCAAGGTACTGTTTCAACGTGCCCCAGAACACCTGAAGTTTTGGGCAGGCCCAGAAAATGTAAGCATGTGCCCTCTCCACACCCTCACCAGCAAGAGGAGCCAGCCCGTGAACTATATTTCACCTGCTGAACAGGGGAAGGGGTACAGAAATAAGGAATAAGACATTTCCAAAAAAATTCCTTCCAAATAAGGGAGGAAGTCAGTCTGTGGGTATATGTCATATATTTAGCCTATTTTTGTGGCGTAATATCTAGGCCCAAATCTACTTGCCACCAAACTCATATAGTCTGCGGAGGCACCATCTAGGCCTTAAGTGAAGCAAAAAGGTGGGAAATCAGAGACTCTAGAGAGTCACCCTCTAGTACATGTATTATCAGTGAAGTAAGGCCAGGGTAGGTCATTTCTTGGACAAAGTTTCTGTTGTCGTTGAAGAAAAATGTTAACCTGTGTGTATCGAAACAAATCTGCCTAGCACCAGTGATATCTGTTACCCAATGCACTGAATTCTAGGATTATAGTTCCCTGCATAGCATGACTAGGAAGGAAGAAACCCCTGGCATTCCCACTATAGATGGAATCTAGTGGTCCGGCGTGAAAATGTGAGTTGCTGGCAAAAGGTGTGATTAGATATATGTATGGAAAAAGAGGGGCATATTAACACCTTAAACCACTCTGCAAGTGTGGTTTCAGTAAACGGGTTATCACTCCTGGACCTGCAATGGGGCTTTGAGTCCAGTATTCTGGGAGTGACCAGGAGAAAGTCTTCCTCTACCAAATCCACCTTTTTACTACAGAGCTTTGTATCGCCAGGGTAACCAGAAGAGAGCTCTCCTTAAATGTGCAGCCATATGATACCTTGCAGGGTTTGGGAGGGCCAGGCTGCCTTTGGTTTTGGGGAGCTGCAGGGTCATTTATTTCATTCAGTGTCTGGTTCCTGTCCATATAAACTGGGAATTCATTTTATCCCACATGCACATCTGTGGTTTCTGGACTGGGAAATGCAGATACAATCAACCCGCCATATTAAGGGAAGATTTATGGTTTGCCAAAGGGTTAGGTCCTCCTTAAAGGCCTGGGTCCAGGGAGATAATTGGCCTTACAGAAGTTTATCAGTTGAGTTGTCATAAGTACTCCCAGGTATTTCACGGATGAAAGGTCCAATTTAAACTTGAATTCCTACTTCACTTGAGGGGTAGGTTGACAGTGATACTGTAACACCTTGGTTTTTGAAGCATCTAAATATGTATCCAGCACAGTTTCCAAATTTTTGCAGGAGGGCCCAAAGATGTGGCAAAGATTCATTAGGGGATATAAGGTAGATTAACAGGTCATCCCCATAGAGAGCAAACCTACGTTGTCTGCCTCCTAGAATGATGCCCAGGATGTCATTATCCAGTCTTAAAGAGCACCTTTCATTAACAGCAAAGTCCACACTGAACACCTACTGCAATGCGTGTACTGGTGTCCAAACTGAAGTGCAGGTGTTCATTTATGATGAGCATGTCCCACTTGTGAGCAGTTCAGCGTTTTAGTTTTACTGCTTCTGAGTCTTGGCCAGCCAGCGTTCAGTGTATTTACATTCCCGGGAGCGCTCAAATGACGCAACTGTAGGGAGAGCTCTGCAGCTTCCCAGCCTGTCTGCCTGTATTACGATCAGCACTCCTTCTGTACAGTACTGTAGTGTACCCTTTGCCTGTCAGAAACTGTGCCAAAACCTTTTCCTTATCTTTTCCCAATTGCATGTGTTAGTTTATTGTTTTTCCTAGCTGGGCTCTGATCGGGCTGGATTTACTGAGTATACAAACCAAGCTGCATTCTAAATGTGCAAGGTTAAACACTGTCAACTTTGGAAGACAATTTTATAGCGTCTCACTAAATACATATATAGGAAGCGCTGTCATTATGTAAAGCCTTAGTGCTAAAAGATTTTGCAATACCATCAAGAATATTTAATAAAACTACATTAGGAGGTCCATTTACAATTACGTGCAGCACACACCCATAAGCAAAAATGGTGCTGAGCCGTGGGTTTATGAACAAGTTTACCCACATCTCGGCGCCATTTCCGCTCATGGACGCACACTGCGTGGATTTCAAATGGACCTCCTAATGTAGTTTTATTAAATATTCTTGATGGTATTGGAAAATCTTTTGACACCAGAAGCGGAGCTATGTTTCCTGTACAAGTACTCTAAACATGCTGTGTTGCGCACCTGAATGATGTACTGAATTACTTAAAGTGACCTTACTGTCCTAATTTATAGAACCTGTCTGTAACTTATAGAACTTGTCTGTATTATTGCTGCAGTCTACTTGAACTTGCCTGTACTCTGTGTGTTGTCTGTCCCCCGACTGACCTGGAACCTTTGTAAATGGGCTCAAAGGTCCTAATCTGAATCTTAAATAAAACAACATTCCTCTCCTCTAACCAAGATCTCTTCAATTTAACGTGTTCGACATCTGTGAGATGTGTCTGCTGCAGGTATGCAATCGAGACCCCTTCTGTTAAGTTCTTGCAAGACCTTCGCCCTTTTCATTGGACTATACAGGCCTTTGACACTGCAAGTTATAACCGACAGCTCAGCCATCATATACTAATAAAGTTACTTTGTTACACTGGATTGCCCCACCTGTCCCCCGTCAGAATGATTACATACCTATGGCTTCTTTGTGCACAATAGACTAACAACCCCAGTCAGAAGCAACATAATGAACACCAACTGTGAACTTGTGAACAATTACGCAGAGTTAGTCTACCCTGATGGATGAGCCAATGTAGGCCGGGCCTCTCCCACCATAGTGGGCTGAACCTGGGCACTTTCAGAGGTGTCTCCATTCCCTGCTCCCTAAGCATCTCCCATTTGAGCAGGCAATGCGGTACTGAGAAACTGCAGTAAGCCAACCTGCCCAAAGTGGCAGGGTCTTGGCACTAGGTGTACTGTTGATTCTTCCATTCAGGTTGCAAAGCACACATCCTCTCCCCTCCACTCAAGCTGGTTTTTATATTGGACTCAATGAGTTACAGTGCTGCACAATGGGGAGGCCCCAACTTACATTCAGTGTGTTTAGCACAGTTTGCTGACAAGCATTGTTTTATTCTGTTTTTGTCTATAGTTGTGTTCGAGGTCGGAGTCTGTTTACAAGTTTGCACCAGAAATGCGTTTGCTGCTCTTTCATTCCTATTGCCTATGACCATTATACATACCTAAATACATCTTTATTTTTGGGCACAAGATCTAAGAACTAAACTATGGATCAAAATGTTCTGCAAGTTTTTCCCTACTCCGGTACCAGTTATTATACCTTTTTATTTTGGACACAAGACCCAAGAACTGTAATTGAGGACTAAAAGCTCTTCCAAGTTGATTTCACTTTAAGGTACCTGTTTTCGTTTGGGTTTGCTGCATGCCGCTTGAGCCTAGCTGCAGTTTGTTTTGCTCCAGCCACTGTCCTGATTTCTATCAGCATGAATCAGGTGGAGGTGCTTCATCTTCCACACCTCCAGGACTCTCCAGGCTATTTGGTCCACTTCAGAGGTATATCTGAGACCATGGCTGGCTGTTTCCTTCTGCATCCTGGAAGAACCTCACACTGATGGGTGTCTGCCTGCACGAGAGCTTCCTTTCCAGTTAACTGATGGGGAGCAATGCTTGAAAACTGAGCATCAGCCGGAGTTTTCTTCTGTGCTGCAGGGCAGCTTAGGTGATCTGCCTGTTGGTCTTTGTCAGAACATCTGACGAATCCTTCTTTTAATAAGTGGAACCTTCCTGCATCTTGGACTGGTTTATCATTGTTTTGCTATACATGTGTACATTCATTTGAATTAGCAATGAAGACAGTGGTGAGAGCATCTTGCTTTGTTGTGCTGCCAGCTCACATAGGGCTCACTGTGAGAGGGTGACTCTGGGTTGTTTTAGGGGTTAGCACTGGGGAATGGAGCTGCAGTGAGAGGACACATCCGACCCCCCTCCTTTTCAGTTTTCATTCCTCTGCATCCATACACCTACCATAACTGTTCATTGTTGGACTCTGAAACTATCGGACTCAGTTAAATGGACTTATTCTTTTATTTTATTGTATTCATTTGCTATAAAGTTGGAGTGCTTTGGGGGGTGCTTGGTTTGTATGTTCATAGTGCGAATGGTGTATGATTGGTGGGGGTTAGTTTAGTCATTCATAACTTATTCTGTGGCTACTGTGTGTGTAGATGGGTAGGGAAGGTATTTGCTCTAAGCTGAATTTTAGTTTTATTGTGTAGTTGGGTTGCTTTTATTATGTGTTTAGTAACAACCAGGCCCTTTCTAGTCTACTCTGCAGAGTAACTGCGAGAGTGGCTTCCCTTTGGTGGGTTCACGTGTACTCTGCCTGCAGCTTTGATTAACCACTGCAGGAGGCTGAGGATCTCGGAAGCACTGCTCAAAATGCAGATCTGCTCTGCGTGCAGACAGGAAGGGTATGAGCACGAATTTGGGTTCCAGGAAGCACTGGGGAGTCGACCTTTTCAGGACAGGGACCCTCCTTGCCTGATGCCTGTTCCCCAGGTTCTTGATTTTTTTGGTCAGCAGGTGGCTAATGGACTGGCCAACTCAGCTCCTCCCCTTAGGGCAGCTGAGTAATGCAAGGTCTCTTAGGAATAAAACATCTGTAAATCAAGGCGTTCATTATGGACTCCTCTGCAGATTTGTTATATATCATGGAGATCTGGTTGGGGGATGGCACAGGCCATGTGCTTGAGGCGTCTATTCCACCAGGTTACTCTGTGGTGCATTGCCCTAGGCAGAAGCACAGGGGTAGACAAGTTAGCCATCTGCTTTACAGCCACTCTAAGACAAACAGCATACTGCTCGGGAGATACCAGATTGTCTGAATGTTAAGGGTGGGCCAGGTACAAGTTGCAGGATCATGCTCGTATACCATCCTTCTGGTGGTGGGCAAAAATTCCTTCAGGAACTGGAGACTTTCATGGCCGATCTGGTGGTGGAGTCACCTAGGCTTTTGGTCTTGTGTGACTTTAATGCCTGGGTCGATGATGAAACCTCTCTTTCTGGAATGTAGTTCCTCCAGATAGCATCTTCTTTGGACTTTGTATGGGTGGTTGCCTCTGGCACCCACCAGCATGGCCATGCCTTGGACCTGGTTTTCTCAATGGTTCTTAATATCAGGGTTGATCCGGTCATTTGGTCGGATCATCATGTCGTTCAGTTCATCTGCGGACTCCCTGTTTTACTGCCCTGGTGGACAAGGTCAGTTACTGCTTGTTTAGGAATCTGGAGCCTCAAAGCTTCCTGGCAGTACTGGACATCTCGGGTATGGAGACGGCCTGTGTGATGGCAGCTGTGGAGGGTTATAAGTCAGCCCTTAAAACTGCATTCGACGCCCTGGCACCCCCTCCGTGTCTGCCCCTTGATTTCCCGCTGCAGATCACCATGGTATGATGTAGACCTGAGGAGGGTAAAGAATAAAGGGCGGAGGTTGGAGTACTGCTGGCGGAGGGCCCGTTCGGAGGAGGATAAATTGGCACTGAGGGTTCATTACAGTGAGTATCAGCAGGCAATCACTCTGAAAAAGTCAGTGTTCCGGTCACGAGTGACCGCTGACGGAAGGAATTGCCCTGCTCAGCTTTTCAATGCTGTGGACAAACTACTAAATCCAATCTGTTTCCAGTCTTGCAGAGCCTTTTCTCTCAATAAACGAGAAGGGTTTAACTGGTTCTTTCTAGGCAAGGTGTCCTCCATCCAGGCTGGGATATCCGCAGTCAGTCTACCGATTACCGACAGTACCCAGACTTCGTCGGACAGAGGAGATCCATTTTTATGGGATGAGTTTGAACCAGTATAGATGGATGATGTCTCTCAGGTGATTGCTAGCCTGCATCCTACCTTGTGTGTGTTGGAACCTGGACTGACCACTCCTCCCTCTCTGTGCTACAATCTAGTAGTAAAAATGCTTTAGTACTGTCCATATGCTTCAGATATTGAAGTTGCCAGGATTCCCAAAATGCAGTGCCACTGGTATGGTAAACTTAATATAGTTATCATACCTCTCAACCTTTTGTTCCCCAAATGTGGAACATTGCCTCTCAAAATGTGGAACAAATGAGCAAAATGTGGAACACTTAATCAAATCTTTCCAATTTTTTAGCCAGGTGAAACACACTAAGCTGAAAGCTTGTTTACAGGTGCAACCTGGGAGCACAGGGAAGTTAAGTGACTTGCTCAGGGTCACGCAGCATGCAAGTGGGGGCTGTGGGATTCAAACCCAGGTCTCCAGATTTGCAGCTCAGAGCTTTAAACCACTGTGCTATACTGCCTCCCACCTTTACCTAGGAGGCTCAGAACACTGTTAAAATGTTTGCATTTATGTTCAGAAAGTCTGTTATTAATTGAATAATATATTTTTTGCATCACTTACCATATATTTTTGCTTTAAAATGATAATACTGAATGTGGAACAAGTCCTCACACTGTGGAACAGGGAGCTTTTGTGAAGTAAAATGAGGAACGTTCCTCGTAATGTGGTACAGTTGAGAGGTATGGTTGTTATGTTGAGTGAAAACTAAGAGGTTAGCTCAGCTTTCAGTGCTAGGAAATCAGTCAGTCTCTGTTATCATCCCCACCCCCTTCTTATCATTCAGACTTCATTTTTTTCACTCAATAAAAAAAAGCAAGTACCTGTATGTGCAAGAGGTTGGTGGCGTGCCCCTCCCTTTTTCACACTAATGCCAATCCACCAGAGTCGCCACATTTTATTTTTGTTCTGCTCTTGCTGCTGATTTCATCCATTCGGTGAGAGACCTTCACAGTCTCGCCCTCTTCTCCCGCCTAGAAGACCCCGTTCCCCTCTTTAACACCCCAAAGCAGGTAAGAGCTCTTAAGAACTTTTCATTTTTGTAATTGACCGATGATGATCGCGAACCGATTCAATTACACGCCGCGTGTTCAGCGCTTGCACAGCACAAGCACGGCCCAGAGATCAGCAGACTGGCACACTTTGCAGCAGTCTTCCATCACACAAACTGAAGGGGCAGACATACTATCTCACTGCAGTTGGCAATTGGTGTTCGACTACTCCAGCCCGCCTCCAGTGTGACGGACAGACCTGTTACACATTATGAATGGATGTTGCGGGTGCCAGTCTAAGAAGGGGGACTTCAGACTGCTCATTATCTCTCCCCCAGGAACCAGTCAGCTGACATCACTTTGGAACATCTCGTGACTAATCCAGAGTGTCACACTGCCTGCGCCGCTCCCCAAACTGACATCGCATCGGTAAGGGAAAAAAAAAAAAAAAAAGACCACCAGAAGCATAACTTAACACAGGGCAGATATTAAAATGGAGCTCCACACAATTACCTTAGGTGCCCAACTGGGCAGGCTCTAAACAATACTAGGTGTCCCGACACAATAGTGCCTGCCCTGGAACACCCAAGGTATAGGAATTTCGCACCCTGGTTATACCTTATGTTGTTATCATTTTATTATACATTTTACTTATCTGTACTTACTATGAGGTGCTCAGGGCCTCCAGGATTGGGCACCATATAAATAAAATTGTCTTGCCTTATATTCTTTGTTCCACCTGTCGAGTCTAGTAGAGGCATGTCACTCCCAAGTACCTAAGGATATAAGAGCCAGCGGTCTATAATGCCACACATTTAGGAGGTTAGGGGTCCTCTCACCCACGAGAGACCACATGGGTGCACCCCCCACCCAGACAACCTGTAAATGTTAAGTGTGGCCTGGATCTTGAAAATACTAAACCTTTCCCACTTATGCAATATCGGTGGGCTGTTACCCCCACACCCATGAACACACACACACCCGCCGCATGCGGCCGACTTTTCTGAAACTGCCCCCCCATGCCCCACTGCAACCAAACCACATAATTTATCTTCATTTATGTTCCCGTTCCCAATGCCCCCCAAGAACATCATTAATGGATAACAAGAATTTAGTACTAATAGGAGCAAACTAAACTACTTTTTAGTTCATCTGTGTCAGTTTGCATTCATGCTTCAAGTCCCAAGAGATTACTGCCATTTTTTGGCACCTTCCATTCCCCCAAGGTATGCCAGTGGTCAGACTTGCAGTTATTACTTTGTATGTGGTTCAGTACAGTTAGGTTTCCTGGGGCAATGAGTCAAGAGAAAAAGGTACAATGCCTGGGCACACTCTTAGGTGTGGTGGATCAGAGATTTCAGGAACAGTCATGCCTGAGGGTGGATAGTCTGCGTCGCCCCAGGGATCATCCATGAAGATATTAGCTGAGTGTGGGATATTGGACAGGCAAGAGAAAGGAGGTTAAAGTAAAAAGAAAATGGTAACTCACGGAACAATCAATGCTGTATTTGGACGCTCCTTTATCCATACAAGGCAGTTTCAGGTTGCTAGGGTTCCAATCCCATCTGATGTGCTCAGGTCTGGTTGTCAAGGGAGCACGGTGAGAAGGGATCCCTGTTGATCTAGGTTGTGTGGTGATGGCATAGTTCCCGCTTTCTGACTGGTGGCTGGTGAAGAGGCCATCGTGATGCAGGTTTTCCTGGCCGCCATTTTGTCCCAGGTCACTGATGGCTTGGAGGTGTCCACCATAGTGCCAATCCGTTTCCCCAGTCTGCCACTCATCTCCAGCATCTTTTCTTCTAGGTCCTTCAGTTCGGGAGGGGTTATTATATCATCCACTGCAGCTCCCCATTTGCTGAGAGTTTTACTGACCTCTGCTAGGTTCTGAAAAGCTTGTACCCAGAGTCAGTAAATACTTTTAAAGTTGCAGGGTAGTCAGTCCAGGCCTTCATTCATCTCTCCTTTAGTGCTTTAAATACTAAAAACAGCTGCCTCCTTCTGCCCACTTTGGGGGGGGGGGGGCACAGTCATGCTCAAAAAACAACCGTCTATCCCTGAATACGACTTCTTTTTTCTCCCAAGCCTTCCTCAGTACGTCTGCTTTTGTTCTGTAATCTGGAAATGCCAAGACAACCAACTGGGGTCTGGCTTTCGGGTCGCTGGACATCACTGCAAGAGTCCTGTCAGCCATGCTGAGGTTGAACTGGTAGGCGGGGTCTAAATTGAGAATTTCTTTGAGAAATCTCCACATAAACTTGATCATATTTCGAATATGTTTTTTCCAAAATACCGTGTTTTGTTTTGTTTTTAGTCTTTGGTAACCGGGTAAGACCCACTAGGCACAAGTGCCTGTTTTCAGGGGCAACCTGGAAGCACTGGGCGGTTAAGTGACTTGCTCAGAGTCGCACAGTATGCAAGTGGAGGTTGTAAGAATCAAACCACAGTCTGGTCTGCTGGATGTACCAAGCTCGTTCACAGCTCGTTACTCTAACCTCTAGGCTATACTGCCAGCCCTGCTAGTGGATACTAATACAATGCAACCTGTTGTCCAGGTCTTCTAGCTTTTGTTGTAGTAGGATTTCTCAATCATGCAGCTGTAACAAGGCACCGTTCCTTTTAGATGTAATGGTTCACAAGGTTTCCTCCTTATGCTCAAATTCACTGCTGAGGGCTGGGTTGGGCGATTCTACTGTCCTCAAGAAGGAGTGGCTGGTGCTGCGCATTCACTCTTGGCTGGCAGATTTCTGCTTTTTCAGTGTTCCTGCTGCAAAAAAGCCTTTGTCATGTGGACATTATGATGTCTGCCATCTTCCATTCTGAGGTCGGTTTGGCTAGTTCCGAAGCACAATTGGGTGAGACGATTTTCGGCTTGAAGGAACTAAGCGGCTGCAGTCCGCCATGTAGGATGATGTCAGCAGAAGTCAGCCTTTCACTTTCAATAAACCTAAACTAAAAAAAAAAAAGTGTTTTTTTCAGTTTCCTTCAAAAAAAAGAATTACAGGTGGCTTTGGTAGGACTCAGATTATATTCCAAAAATAATATTTGAATTTTGGGAGCATTCCATTTGTTACACTAAAGACATTTGTATAAAACAGGCTCTTTCCCTGCTAGACTTCATCAGTCCCAGCTACTTTTCTGGCTTGAAGTCATATCCTCCCCTTTTGCCATCTGAATAATTTCTGAGGCAACATATTTTAACATCATAAACGGGGGATTATCACTTCAGGGCAGGTTTAAGCAATGTGAGTAGATGAAGTTTTGATTATTTCACCTGTTCTTTTAATAAAGCATGTGATATCTATGCCCCACTAGCAAAGTGCAATCCAAGAAACGTAATGCCCCCTGGGTCACGCCTGCACTGCTCTAACAGCTAAAGCATAGAGATGATCTCTGGCAGAAAGCAGTCGCATCTAGCGGACGGGCAAGCCTACTGTACAAAGCAGCTCGTAACAGATGCACTTGAGCCACAAAACAGGCCAAATCGGGCTACTACAAAATGACCCTTGCCTCCTCCTGGGGAATGCTCTGTTGTTCTGGGACAATATCAAGGAACTCAACGGCAAATCCCACCTTTCCCCTTCCCTCCCTACTAACTGTCAACAATGTCCCTACCACCGACCCGCTTGCCATCGCCAACTGTCTCAACTCATCATTCTCTGACCTTAGTGCAGTACTCTTAAATAACTTCTTCAACCCCACTCCTGCAACCCCTCCCCCTATCACCCAGCATCCCCCCTTCCATCTCAGGGTGATCTCTACAAATGAGGCAAGGCCTTATCTCATTAAAGCACTCAGTGGCTCTTGCTATTGCAAAGATTCTTTTGATATGAGAATCCTACATCTAGTACTAGATACAGTCCTCTCCCCACTGACTGACCTCACTAACCGCTCCCTAAGTCTGGGGAAGTTCACTGCAGCCTGGAAGACTGTCACAGTCACCCCAGTACTGAAGAGTGGTGACAGCACCTCCCCCAATAACTACTGTCCCATATCCATTCTCCCATCACTTTCGAAAGCCCTCAAAAAAATTATAGCCACCCAACTCACTGAGTACCTTTTTGCTCATAACCTACTTTGCAGGGAGCAGCATGGCTTCAGATCTGGGCACAGTACAACTATGGCTCTCATTGAGTTCTCTAATTTTATTCACTCTGCCCTGGATAGAAAACACCTAGCTGGAGCTGTCTTCATCGACCTGTCAAAGGCCTTTGATACAGTCTCCCACCCTTTACTTTTAAGCACACTCTGCCACATAGGTCTGTCCCAAGGACCATTCTCCTGGTTTACCAGTTACCTCACAGCTAGATCACAATGTGTCAAAATAAACAACACCCTCTCAACCACCCTGCCAGTCCGCTCTGGGGTTCCCCAGGGCTCCATCCTCGGCCCTCTATTATTCAGCATCTACCTAAACTCCTTGCCCAATTCCTGCTCCGGCAACCTACTACTCTATGCAGACGACGCGGTTCTTTTTGCCTCGAACCCAGTTCCCACAGTACTGCAGTCCTCCCTCCAACACGCATTTAACCAGACTGAAAACTGGTTCATAGACCAAAGACTTGTGGTCAATGTAAAAAAGACAAAGACCATGCTTTTTGCCCACCGACAGAATAAGGCCAAGAATGCGCAGCTAACAATCCTCTCCCACTCTCTCCTTCCTCTAGAACAGGTCCATACATATAAATACCTGGGCCTTACATTTGATTCCAGCCTCTCCTTCCAGTCACACATTGAGACTCTATCATCAGCCATAAATGTCCATATAGGCCTATTGTATCGGCACAAGGATTGCCTACCTCCGGAAGCCCTTTATCTGGCTGTCACCTCCTCAGTCCTCTCCCTAGTCGATTATGATCTCACTATCTACTTGGCTGCTGATGACACAGCCCTTAACAAAATCCACCTGGCCATAAACAAAGCATGCAGACTCCTCTCCGGGACAGACAAGCGTACCCATACCTGTACCCTATATGCCCTGACAAATCTCCTCACCCTGGATGAAAGGCTATTTTATCAAACATGTCTCCTCACAAAGAAAATACACCTGCGGCTTACCCCCCCTGGGGGTTTCTGCCTCTCTCCTATCCTCCTATACCTCGGTGAACACCCGCACTGCCAACCGACAGGTGTGATCCATCCCAAGAGTTAGAACCTCCTTAGCCCAAAGGTCATTCCCACACAGGGCCCCAGCCTGGTACAAGGAACTCCCCTCCGACGTCTCCTCCATCTCCAAAATAGGACCTTTCAAGTCAGCCCTCAAAGAGCACATTCTCGCTTCACGGCGCTGCCAATGTACCAGCTAGTGCTGGGTCCTCTATCTATCATCTTACGTGACCACCCCGCCACTGAATTCCTACCGATAGGGCTACCAAACACTACCTATTAACAATACCTCCTGGGCTACACTCACAAGATATCTGTCTAATTCTCTACTTCGCTGTAAATATTAAACCTGTTACTCCCTCCCTATATCAGCAAACTTACTGTTCTCTTGAAAACTGTAAAATACAGCTCTCGGTAACAAGTTCAATGCAATGTATAGCTGATCTTGATTCTGCAATATTGTATAACTGAAAAAACTGTAACCTTTAGCTGCCATTCGATGTCTATATGTATTAAGTGTTTATGTTTGTTTTTTCTGATGCGGAGGCTTTGTAAATAAGTCCCTGACTCAAAGGTTGTAATCCTAAAGTTTGTTAAATAAATAAATACGTTTTCAAGGAGAACTGCACTGAACATGCATGCCATGTTTTCAAGCAAAAGCGGTTTATTTATTGAAATGTTTCATCAGGAAGGGCACACTGAACAACAGATTGCTCGTCTCACGGTGCATCCTGGGGGAGAGGGTAACTAGGAAAACGTACATACATACATACAGTCAATCGAACATTAATACAAATTATACAGTGATGCATGACACTGAACAGTGCTGAAGATTATAGAAAGTAATATACATACAGTGAATTGAACATTAATACAAATTATACAGGGATTTTGCTATTGTTCTACCTATTCAGGCCTTTTAGTAACACTAGTGGTAAGGATAATTTCAGAACTGTGTGATGTTTATGTTCTGTTGAACCAGGAACAGTTCTAGAGTAGAACACAGAGGCGTTGTGAAAAACAATATAAGAGCTTAAACAGCAAGACTGCACTTCAGCACGTACTTTCATAAACATGATGTTTCAGCTATGACAATTTGCTAGAGAACATTTATAAACAGAGGAGTTTAACAGCAGCAAGGCAAGCCAGATCCGCTCCAAGACCTGGTGCAAATGCACAAACATATCTCCAGTAATTAAACAAAAAAGGATGCAGTGCACTCAACCCCTTTATATAGAACTGTCCAGACCTATTTAGTTGCACTGACAAGGTTTTATTGGTGACTACCTGAAGATAACAAGCAGGAACGGTGGTGTGCAAAACAATCAGCTTTTCTCCCTTGAAAAAAAGCTGATAAAGAGAAACGTTGGGCCTTGTTTTGCACAACACCGCTGCTGCTTGTTAACTGTGAGTATTCACTAATAAAGCTTTGACACTACAACTAAATAGGTATGGACATTTCTATATATGAAGGGGTGAGTGCAGCACATCCTTTTTTTGTTTGACTCCTGGGTTTAACAGCACATTAACGGTGGTGTAACAAACGGTACAGGCATCAGCAACCGAAGTGACCCCTAGTTGTGTTCCACTATTATTGAAGCCTTTTAGAGTCGGTGACCAAGATAAAAGACATCAAAAAATACTGCATATCTATAGGTCCTCTGGTAGTTTATGCAGTTCTGCAAGAGGGGAAAATGTTTCACACCTCTAGAGCTCAACCCCCAACCCCCTTGTTTTTCGAGGGGAAACTCTGTACTGAGCCTGTTTCAAAAGGGGAAAAACATTCTGTACGTTATTACATTAGTCTCTTATCTGCTGCCACCAGTACCAATGAGAAAGGCTGCTTGTTTGGGACACATACCTAAATGAATATATTTTCCATTTTCATCCTTTTCTGCCAAGGGATTTCCTTCTTTTTCAAGGTCCTTTCGATATCTTTTTATATTCTTCACCATCATGTCTTTTCTCGTCAGCTCGTAGTGGTTCGGAAAATGATTGACTATCTGATCATCTGAAAGGCGGTAACCTGTTTCCACGCTAAAAACATTTCGTATGGTCTGCACGCTCATCCTGTAAAAGTAAAAAGAAAGTCACAGCACTTGCACATGACACAGACACACATACATAGGGAATACAGGAAACGTGAAAAAAACAAGCACATACGTGAATACTTGTACGTGACACATACAGAATACCTGTTGTTCTCTAATGTGTATGCTTGTCTGTATTATGTATAAGTGTTCCACAATACTGTAGGTACGCGATGGACACAAACATTACCAAATACTTGAACTGTATATAACACATGTTGTAGAACATATGTACGTAATGCAAACGTGCATGTGCAGACACACACATATACATTACAAAACTGCCAGGGCTAGATATTTAGTTTTCAATTTGGTGTTCGTGAAAGAATACCAGAATTCAAATGCTTGTATTCCACCACAAAAACCTCCACATAGTGATGGGCAAAGAGTTCCAAATAGAGCAGAAACAGAAAAGCAGCTTGCTGGTGCAGCGTTAGCACTGCCATGAACCCGGGTTTGAGAGCAAACTCGGTGGTGGGTCGGCTGGGGGGTGGGAATCGAGTGTCCAGAGGACTGCTCGCTCTCTCTTTCTTCCTCTGGGGAGGGGATGGCATAACAGCTGGTGCATGTTGCCAGGTACCTAGCGGTGGCGGAGAGGCAGGACGTCAGCAGCCACAACAAGCTGGTGAGAAGCCGTGAACGCTGGGTACGTCATGTGCAGAAGCACGCGTTGACGCCACCCTAGATGTCACTGCACGCATGCTCCTTAGCGGCATGACAAAAAAAACAGAAACACACCCTGCCTGGCAGGATGGGCACCAGCCCTCTGCAGGCCCCACACTGCTACCCTAGGCACCTCCTGCAGCTGGATTCATGTCAGCTGGGTTGAGAGGACACCCAGCCACCCAGTCACAAGAGGCAAGTCATGGGGGACTCGGGAAGGGTAAGTCTGGGAGAAGCAGGGTGATGGGGCTGGGGAGGGTTGGTGTGAGGAGGGGACCAGCCAGGACAAGAAGGAGGATCAACAGAATAAGAAAAGAGAGAAGGTTCGGTCCCCCGAATGCCTTAATCGGGATCTAGAGATGGAAAGCAAATGAGCCTTGGTGGAGCGGAGAGGGCAGCCCAGACTACACAAGGCTAAAAGTTTGTTTTTAGTTTATTTTTTGTTAGGTAGCCTGGACCCAGTCCATGCACAGCTTTGTATGTTAATGGAATCTTGAAGATGGTGCACCACCGAACTGGCAGCCAGTGCAGTTCATGCAGGACAGCCTGGAGTGATATACTCTATAGTTCATGCAGGACAGGCATGATATGCTCTGCAGTTCATGCAGGACAGGTGTGATATATACCTGTGCGTCCTTTCCACTCCACTGAGAAGGCCTCTTGGTAGTTCCTAGGGTGAGGCTGAAATCTTTTGGGGACCGGGCGGTTAAGTTGTAGCCCTGGTCCTCTTGTAATTCATTGCCAAGACTTTGAGTGAGGCCCTTTTGATAAAGGTATTTAAAACAGGGTTTGAAAAAACGTTCTGTTTATGCAGGCATTTAGTGTTTAATCTTTACTCAATTATCCTTTAGCAGGAAAGTCGCTGTTTGTATTTATTATATAGTCTCTGTTATTTAATTTATTGAGTGTTATTTTAAGCTGTGGTTGTCTTTTAATCATTGCTGTGATTTTATTTTGCTGTAATGGTGCTCTGGGGCTCCAGAAAAGGGCACCATATATTAATAAGGACTACTGATACTACTACTATCATATGCTCTGAAGTTCATGCAGGACAGGCGTGATGTGCTGTGCTGTTCATGCAGTGCAGGCGTGATGTGCTGTGCAGTTCAGGCAGGGCAGGCGTGATGTGCTAGGCAGGGCAGGCGTGATGTGCTGTGCAGTTCAGGCAGGGCAGGTGTGATGTGCTGTGTAGTTCATGCAGGGCAGGCATGATGTGCTGTGCAGTTCAGGCAGGGCAGGCGTGATGTGCTGTGCAGTTCAGGCAGGACAGACGTGATGTGCTGTGCAGTTCAGGCAGGGCAGGCGTGATGTGCTGTGCAGTTCAGGCAGGACAGGCGTGATGTGCTGTGCAGTTCAGGCAGGACAGGCGTGATGTGCTGTGCAGTTCAGGCAGGACAGGTGTGATGTGCTGTGCAGTTCAGGCAGGACAGGCGTGATGTGCTGTGCAGTTAATGCAGGACAGGCGTGATGTGCTCTGAAGTTCAGGCAGGACAGACGTGATGTGCTGTGCAGTTCATGCAGGACAGGTGTGATATATTCTGCAGTTCAAGCAGGGCAGGCGTAATTTGCTCTACAATTTGTGCAGGGTAGGCATGATAGGCTCTTCAATTCATGCAGGGCAGGTGTGATATGTTCTGCAGTTCAAGTAGGACAGGTATGATATATTCTGCAGTTCATGCAGGGCAAGCATGATATGCTCTGCAGTTCATGCAAGACAGGCGTGATATGCTCAGAGGTTTCAGTTCCAGAGCTCCACCTGGCCACAGTGCTCTATACCAGCTTTATTTTGTTTATCCATTTGTCAAAATATTGTTCCTGTACTACTATAATCCAACTCACTGCAGCACTCAGTGCAAGTCCGACCCCTAGCAACAGCTGGGGATTGGTGAGCCAGAGACTGCATAATGCAAGAGGACTTATTGGGATGCAGACGTTGGTGTGTCAGGTGTGGGAACAAGTCTGACATCAAGAAATATGTGAGAATGAGCTCCACTCAAAACCAAGTCTCTTTCAAGAAAAAACGCTTTTTTATTTTCTTCAAATCCAGACTAGGTCAGTATGCAGCTGTCTCCATGGTCTAGCGCCACGAAGACTGCTACACACTGACAAGACGTCAGCTTTCTGTTAAAAAATTAGAAAACTAAAACGAAGCAGGGCAATAATGAAAATAAATTGAACTGTTCGAGTGCTAAGGGAGAAGAGTCCTAGAACTCTATGCAGCCTTGCTAGGGCTTAAACAACATGAACTGAGAATAATGAGAAACATACAGCGCAAGAGAACCAACACTGTTTGGGCCTGATGAAGCGGTGTCAGCTACGAAACTGTTGCCCTGATGACCTTGTGTGGATCTGAAGGGAAAAAAGTGTTTTTGCTTGAAAGAGACTTGGTTTTAAGTGGAGTTCATTCACACATATTTCTTGTTTCATGGACTGCCTCTTTAGAGAATGACCCAAGCTTTCATATTTGTAGATTACTGGGCAACCTGAACCGCCTATTGGTGGGACAAGCCTGACGTCACCAGGATGTCACTGCACATCTTCTGCTCTGGGGAACAGGAAAAAAGGAAAACCCTGCTGGCTGGGCAGATGACAATGCTCCCTTCCACCACACCCACAACCGGACCCTGGCCTCCTGGGCCCCACCATCCCTCCTGTCTTCACCTCCACCTGCTGGGCATTAGATAATTGTACGGGAGCAGCATGGAACTGAAGGTGGACCCATCTCAGGGAGTACAAGCTGAGGGGTACCCAAGCAGGTGAGTCATGGGTGGGCTGGGGGGCCAGAATCATAGGCCAGGGAGGATCTCGGTGGGGCGGGATCAGGTGCTAGGAGTCAGCCGAAGGAAGTCCTGGCCAGCAGTGTCGGCGGATAAACAGAGCTTAAAAAAATTACTCTGAGGTCTTTCAAGTCCCTGTATCCCACTCCTGCCAGGGGTCATGGGAGGGGATCCTTTTATCAGCCTGCTGCCAGAGGTGGCGACGCCTACCGTCAGCAAGGCCAAGGCACAGAAGATAAGCCACAGGGCAATGTTCTGAACTGGTAATGTTACTCCTCCAGCACAAAGCGAAGATATTACCAATCGGATTTTCTGATCTTGACATGAAGATATGCATCCTTCTTGTCTAGAGAACAAAGTCAGTGCCCTTTGCAGAAGGAAAATCAAGAATTTGCAGGGATATCATTCAAAACGTCTTGTATTCAATGTAGAAGTTGCAATCCAACAAAGCAAGCAGATCCCCAGTCCATTTTGGGACCAGGAAGTATCTAGAACAGAAAAAGAACCCTTTGTTTCGTTCAAGGAGGAACTGGTTCTATAGCATGTTACTGGAATACTGATTGAACTTCTTTCTTCAGAAGGGACAAATGTCCCAGAGGATAACAGGAATGTAGCGGAGGATGATCTGAAGGGGTTTCCAAAAGCTCCAGGGCATGCCCCCTTGCAATTATCTCCAAGACCCACTTGTCCATTGTAATCTCCCACCATTGTTTTAGATGCAGGGAGATTCTGCCCCCACCACCACCCCTGGAGGCAAATGTGGAGGTGGGGGTGTATCCAAACAGAGTCAGGCAGAACCGGTTGGGGAAGTGCCACTGGTACCGACCTCTTTGGATAATTATGCATGGGTACTTGGGGGGAGGGGGGCTTGGAAGGGGTCCACCTCTCTTGCCTCAGCCTTGCTGACTGTAGCTACAGCCACCTCTGGCAGCAGGCTGACAAAAGGATTCCCCACGACCCCTGACAGGAGTGAGATACAGGGACTTGACAGAACTTAAGAGTCATTTTCGAGGCCTGAAAGCCTCTTGGGGAATCTTCAATGTAACAGCCAAACAGCTTTGTTCCTCAGAAAAGGGCATTCAAAACTGCTTGCTGCACATTATTGGCAAAGCCAAAGATGTGGCCTAATGGAAGAGATATACTTGAAGAAGATATTGGGTTTTCTCATCTCCTGGATGAAGGAAAAGCTTCCCCTCACAAAAGACTTTAATTACTGAGCATTTTGACGGGCG
Source organism: Neoceratodus forsteri (assembly GCA_016271365.2). Classification (NCBI taxonomy): domain Eukaryota; kingdom Metazoa; phylum Chordata; order Ceratodontiformes; family Ceratodontidae; genus Neoceratodus; species Neoceratodus forsteri. The sequence goes on along the minus strand of CM028131.1, from coordinate 1,631,608,124 downwards.
TGTTGGGCGAGTCACCGGATGGGATCTCAAAATGTGAGTCAGCCACGCACTTTTTTTTTTTTGTGGATGACAGAAGTTGAGATTAGAGACATTTGTGTCAGCATACCAACTAAATGTAGAGAGTAGCAACATCCAATTCTTTCCAAGGCTTTTGTTTCAGACCAGGGCCAGGAGGAGGAAATCGGACTCCATACGACAGCCCCTCTGGACCCTTGGTATTGTGCACTGGTTTCTCATGCCCGGCCACCTGTCCCTGGATTGTCTACGGGAAAAATCTTTTCAATTTATTAATCTCTGCGATGCAGGCAGGTGGGTGGAAAAAACAGAAAGGGGGTTTATGGCCAAGGATGAGCAGCTTGCAGAGTCCAATGGAGAATGAACTGATGGGACATTCTGAACAGTAAAGCTTATAGTTCAGGACTTCTGTGTGGGACTTCGGAGCATAATTTAGCAAGGGGGGGTTACATTTTCCCTTCAGGACTGTATTTTATGTGTGTTTAACTTTGGTAGCACATGTGGAGAGCTGGGGGAAGGGAAACAAAATGGAGCACATGGCGCAGATGGTGTGGTGCACGTCGCTGCCATCTATGTAATTGTTTTCATTTTCAGATGCTTCCTTCTCCGGCGTCTCCACAGGAGTCCGTGGTGCAGGGTCACAGCTGTAATAAGGTATATAACTGATGAGTACAGTTATGCTAGACCTAAGTATGCTGACTTTTGTTGTTACAAACGTCATTGTGCTGTACAGTAGTTATTAGTGTAGCAGACTGCCAAGGGTCCTCGGGGTTCACCTCTCCCAACCCTCCAGGGAGAGGGATGGCCTGGGTTACCTAAAAATGTGTTACACTGGGTACTCAGGGTTTAAGTGGTGTGGTACCTCCACCTGGGGTAGCAATATGTGTTACCTAGATGCTGACACACAAGGCTAATACCTCCCAGGATATATTGCATAACCTACCCATGCAGTCCAACACCCAGAACAAGTGATACTGTAGCAGCAATAACAAACCCCAAACCAAAAAATGCAGTTTAAACAACTAATTTATTTAGAAGGAAGGGTATGACAAGAACAAAGGGGCAATAGAAACAATGGGAGCAACAGGGCAGCAATACATTCTGTATGCTCTCTGCAGTAACAACAGCAATAATACTGCCCCACAATCTCCCCCCTCCCAGCAGTCCTTCAAACCCCAAAAGGGTGCACCTGACTTAATTCCCCCAAGGCCATGGGCGAGAGCTCCCTTTTTGCACTGCAGTGGGTACCCATTGGGGATGCAGATGCTGCTAGCAGGGTGGAGCTCCATGGTGTGCTTTAAACTGTTGCAAGTAAAACACACTTTAAACACAACTGCTGCAGCACAATGAACTGTAATTGTTTGAAAAGGGACCCTATGTGTCAACAGAGGATGGGTTCCTGGGTGGCCTCCACCAGTCTTCTGCCTGGGCCTCTCACACTGGCAAAGTCCTGACTAGGACTTCTCCCACACTCCCTGGCACAGTACACTTTCTGCCCAGCTGCAGGGCCGAAACCCCGGTGTTTAATCTAAGTTTGATGCCTCAAATGATACCTCTGGTGTCAATTACTGGGACAGGCAGAATGGATGCAGCTGCACCCAGCTGGGACGCAGACTCCCCAAGGAGTGCTGGTGGTCTCTCACCATTTTCACCCCCCCCCCCCAGCTCAGATTCTGTGGATGCGAAGGTCCAGGGACCTGGAACAAGGCAGTGGCCCTCTTGGGCTGTAGATGCTGTAGGAGCTAGTCCCCAAAAGGGGGAATGTCTGTGGTGGGGGCAGGAAAACCTCAGCTCCAAACCTCCCTTCACTCTGTAGTTTTGTTTAGAACTGCTACTTGTCTTCATAGATTTTAAATGGGATTCCAGACTCTTCAGGTCTGCCAGGCCTGCAGTGCCTGGACAGATAGCGGCAAACCAGCCCAGGCTCCAACAGACAGAGTCACTCACTTGGCAGTCAGACTGAACTGGCCTCAATCCCTGGGAGCAGTCCCTTTTATATGGTATGAAATGCAATGCCTGATTGGTCAAGCTTGTTCCTGGGCAAACAGTCTTTAGAATGTTAACCTGTGTTGGGCTTGCGTTAAGGCAAAATTGCAGTGCAGGCTCTTGACCAACTAAAATTATGGGCAAATTTTGTGCCTACCTCTGATCCCCTTCCCGGAAGATTTTGCCTCAGAAAGGGGCATTCAAAACTGCTTGCTGCACATTATTGGCAAAGCCAAAGGTGTAACCTAATGAAGGAGTTATCCTCGAAGGAGATACTGGGTTTTCTAACCTCCGGAGTACAGGAAAAGCCATTTCAGCAATCAGGCTGCTCACCAGCATCTAGAGAGGATCCCAGCTCCAGGGAAGGCAGCGGGGCCAGGACCAAAGTTAAATCTTGCCATCAGGTACAAGTATAAACATTTCCCAGCACAGGGTAGGCAGCAGGATGGGAAGGGAAAAAGGACATTGTGGGCATGCACACCAGCACTGGGAGAGAAGTCCAAATGGCCATTTCCCACATCGTAGCCCCAACTCTGAAACGCCGGACTAAGTGCCCATATGAACAAATACCTCCCTGGCCCCAGGACAAGCAGCGGGGCCACGGCAACATAACAGCAGCTCTCCAGAATCTAAAGTAATACTGCTGCAAGCTGCAGAAAGCTGCCAGAACCCAATGCCGCTATGTAAACAAATATGGCAGTCCCCACGTCTCCCTTGCCCTGCCAGTGTTTTTTTCTATCAGGTTCTAATGAGGGGAAGTCCATACAAAATTATTTCTGTGGCTTACTGGTTTTGATGTTGACCAAAAGGGACGTAATTTTTGGCAAAGTCTTTCTCTTGATACATCTGAGACCGTTCTTACAGTGCTTCTCTACATCTTTTGCCATTTTAGGCCAACAGAAATGGGCTCATATCAAGCCCAGTGTGGTCAATTCCCAAGTGACCCTTGTCGTCATGTAGGTATCGGACGATGGCTGTTCGGTAATTCCAAGTTAATACTAGCTGTTGTCAAGGGTACTCTGGTTGCGTACTTCCAAGGTAATACCAGCTGTTGTCAAGGGTACTCAGGTTGCACACGATCATAAGTTGTTCTTATGAGCAATCTTTTAAAGACAATTTGTTCCATTCTCACAATAACAAGAGGGATTTCTGGGTGCGTTACCTCTACCCGACTTCCATGATGCCCCTTTTCCAGGGCATACACCACACCATGTAATACACAGTCTTCCCTTTGAGCATGTTTGAGTTCAGGACAGCGAGGCTAGGGAAAAGATGAAAGGTCCAAACCAGTGAAACTGAGACATGCAGTCAGAGCAGCATCTGGAGAGGCCCTCAGCATGTCAACTGTTCTGTGCGGATTGACAGGAGTGACACGATCTGTAGTTTCAAATTCAACCACACTGCCTTTACTGCTGCATTTGGAACTGAGGTACCCTGACTTGGCTGATCAGGAAGTGGATGCTGAGGTAAGGTGTCAGCGTCAATGTTGCTTCAGCCACTACGGTATTCCAGACTAACAACTGTAAGTAGATAAAGCTGAAAGCCACCTGTGTCCTGCTGCGCCCACCTTGGCTGCTGTATTTACACAGGTGAGAGGGTTATTGTCTGTTCTCACAGGGAACCGGGCCCCATGCAAGTAGTATGGAATTTTTCAGCGACAAACCACTTTAGGGCTAGACATTCTAGTTTGTGCACTGGGTAAAGTTTACCAGATGGGTTCAAACTTTGTCTTGCTAAAGCAACTGGACGAAGTCCTTCAGGATGATCTTGGTAGTACAGGACAGCTCCCTAGCCACTTAATTGGCATTGGTGTGGAGGATGTATGGTTTGTAGAATCGGCAAATGCCAATATAAATGCCACACTCAAACATTTGATTATCTCTGAATGCCCCTTCACACTGTTTAGTCCTCCTGGTGCCAAATGGTTCATTCACCTTCCAGTAGTCCAGGCGGGTACTGCCCCTCCCAGAGTGGGCTTTCTTTTTGTGGGCAGGTGGGTACCCCTGAATAAGGTCATTTAGAGGGTGTACAACAATGGAATAGTCTTTTATAAACTGCCTGTAGTAGCCGCAGAATACAAAAAATGACTGGAGTGACTTTAGGTTGTGTGGTCTAGGCCAAATGCTGAGCCTCTTCTTTTGCAGGGTCAGTCTGTACTCCATTTGCCGAAACAATGTGACCCATTAACCGATGGCTGACAAAACTGCCACTTGTCGATGGAAACTTTTGAATCAAACTCTTATAATCTGTCCAGCACTTTCATGAGTCAGGTTTTGTGCTCCTTAAGTACCCAGCTGAACACTATCGGGTCATCCAGCTACACCAACACCTCCAACAGATGCATATCTCCCACTGCCCTCTCCATCAACCTTTAAAATGTGCAGAGACCCTAGATGTACCTTGGGGCATCTTCTCAAACTGGTAGAACCCCAGAGGTCAAATAAATGCAGTCTTCTCTTTCTCTTCTTCTGCCATGGGTATTTGGTAGTGGCCACTGCAGAGATCCAACATCAGGAACCATTTGCTTTCTTTTTTTTGCCTTATCTTTTTATCACCCAGGCCAGTCCTAGTCATCCACTCCTTTGGGCAACCAAGCCTACCCTTTGCCCACAGTCTCCCCTGTCATCGTCCACTGCCCCTTACCACACCACAGCCCCAGTCAACCCAACATTTCCCTTTGTCAGGGAGGCCACTCTCCCAAGGTCATGACCAGAAGAGGAGATTTTCTTTTGTTCGAAGGCATTTTATCCTTCTTTACTGGGGCACAGCAAGGGTGCAGCATGCACACCTCCGGCTTCACGCCGGCGAGGGAACGGGTTGTCGTTATCTGGATGGCCAGATGGCCATGATTTTTTTCAGTTGTATGCCCTGCCCTCCCTGTAGTCGGCTGCACGCTCGCAGTGTCCTGGTTGACGCCCCCATGGAGCATGGTCACCCACCCCGCAGCTGAGCTCTGCCCCTACAGGTTGCCAGGAGCCACCCTGACAGCGGTGCAGCTTCCTCCCTCCCCCCCAGGAGAAGCGCGACTTCAGGATGCTCTGAACCCTCCCTGCCAGCCTCCGCTCCTGCCATCCTGGGCTCAGGGCATGAACCCAGGTTGCCAGCGTGCCAGGTGAAACCTTATCGCTTGACACCATGGAGCCCGCCAGAACCATCTGATTTCTGTCAAGCTCGCCAGGATGTCTTGGACTCTGGGCACCATGTACTGGTCAGGCACCATTTTCTTGCTGAGTGTGTGGTAATCGATGAACATACAGATTGCTCTTATATTCTTCCTGGCTATCAAAACAGGCAGTGGGTATGGACTTCAGGACTCTCTGATGATCTCTGCTTCCAGCAGTTCTTGCACATGGGGCCCGACATCCTCTCTCAGCAGGGACCAGTCGTTGGGATCTCTCCAAAAAGGGTCAGTCATCCCAAAGGTGGATGTGGTGCTCTTCTCCTATGATGCACCCCACATCCCATTTATTGAAGGAGAACTGTACTTGGCTAGCTTATAACTTAGGCTCCACCGGTAGTGGTCAGGTATGGATGAGTCTCCAAACTTGAACTGTCCAGGGTCGATTTCTTTGGTAGTGGCAACTTCAGGGTCCACTCTGGTCACACTATCGGCATGGAAGATATTTGCCAGCACTCGACCCTTCCACAAGCTGACTGGTTTCTCAGTCTCATTCTTTATCCTTACTGTGACTCACCATCCAAGGGGTGGCAGACGGTGGCATCACTTCTCTCTGGACTATGAGCCTTTCCAGTTGGCTGCTGTCAACTGGTGCATTAATACGAACATATGAACATACGAAATTGCCAGCAGAAACAGGCCTCATAGTCTACTGAGTCTACTCATGTGCGTAGCTAGCCCCTCATCACGCAGCTGCACTTCCCACCCCCCCTTCCCAGTATCCCTTACCCTGTCCCAACCCCTCTTGAAACTGCCCACCCTCTTACAGGACACTATCTCGTCTGGTAAGGTGTTCCATATGTTCACTACTCTTTCCGTGAAAAAATGTCCCCATATCTCCCTCCTGAATCCCCCCCTCCAATCTCAGTACATGCCCTCTTGTGTCCCTCCCCCTTCTCATCTGAAAAATTCCTTCTGTGTTGGTCTTATTTCCTTCAGATACTTAAACGCCTCGATCATATCCCCCCTATTCCTCCTCTCCTCCAGTGAATACATATTCAGCTCTCCCAGCCTGCTTCATAGGGCTTGCTTTCCAATCCCTGGATCATCTTTGTGGCTCTTCGCTGCACCCCCTCCAGCAATCTGAAGTCCTTCTTCAGGAATGGGCACCAGTACTGCATGCAGTACTCCAGGTGGAGCCTGACCAATGATCTATACAGGGGCAGGATAACCTCCCTCCTTCTGGAGGAGATCCCTCTCGCAATACACCCCAGCATTTTGTTGGCTTTTGCTGCCACCTTCCTGCACCAAGCAGAGTTCTTCATGCTCCCCGTAATGATCACTCCTACGTCCTTCTCCTCTGTGGAGCCCCCCAACTGTACCCCATTCAAGTGATAATCCCTCCCCTGGTTCCTGGCTCCGGAGTGCAGAACCTTGCACTTCTGGGCATTGAACCCCAACTGCCATGTTTCCGCCCACTCCTGCAGCTTAGTCAAGTCCTCCTGCAACCCCTTCCACCCCTCGGCATCATCAACCACAGCTCCCATCTTGGTATCATCTGCGAACAGACTGATCTTGCTTTGTATCCCATGTGAGATATCTGCAATAAAAATCCCAAACAGCCCCGGTCCCAGTACCGATCCCTGTGGTACTCCACTCGTCACCACTCTCGGTGACAAGAGGTCCCCCCCAACCCACCACCACCCTTTGCTGCCTTCCCTTTAGCCAGTTTGTGATCCATTTCACCATTTGTTGGTCCCGCCCCCACATATTCCAGTTTCCCACCAACTTCCCATGCGGCACTGAATCAAAGGCCTTGCTGAAGCCCAAATACAGGACATCCACTGCATGGCCCTTATCCAGTTCCCGCGTCACCCAGTCGTAGTACTCTACAAGGTTTGTCTGGCAGGATCTGCCCACTCTAAATCCATGCTATTGACCATCCTGGAGACCATTTTCCTCCAAGAAGCTCACTAGCTTCTCTTTTAGTATGGTCTCCATGAGCTTTCTCACGATCGATGTGAGGCTCACTGGCCTATAGTTTCCTGGTTCATCTTTTGAGCCACTTTTGTGGATGAGTACCACATGGGCCATTCTCCAGTCCTGTGGTACACATCCCGTGTCCAGGGAGGTATTGAACAGGTTGGCCAGTGGCCCCGCCAGGACCTCTGCCAACTCCCTTAGTACCCTAGGGTGAATGCCATCAGGTCCAGGTGCTTTGCACACCCTTACTATCCTCAACCCATCAAGTACCCTGCTCTCTGTAATCCCTACATCTGTCTCCCCCCCCTACCCACCCCCCACCTGGGTATCTGCCCCCTTCTCCAGTGAATACAGAGCAGAAGTACTCATTCAGTGCCTCTGCCTGTTCCACCCTTCCTCCACCCACCCACCCCATCCTTCTTAATCCTCACCAACCGATTCTTGCTCTTTCTTCCTCTCTCCGAAGTGGAAGGAATAGTATTTCCACTTTGATTCCCTGTGCCAATCTCAGCTCCTGGATGCGCTGGTCACCCTGACCAGTCTGGTAACCTCCCTGGACTTCCCCATGCACATATCCTTATCTTCACCCCTCCCCAATTTCCTGTACTTTCAAAATGCTGCCCTCTTGGCTCTCACCTCTTCCATAACCTCCTATGTCAGCCAAGTAGGTTTCTTTGCCCTTCGCTTCTTGCTTTTCTTCTTAGTGCAAGACTCTGTTGCCTCCGCCAGCCCTTCCTTTATGATGTCCCATTTCTGGTCTGCATTCATGTGTGGTCGCATTCCTGCCAGGTGCCTACCCCAAATTTCCCCATCTTCTTAAAGTCCACTCCCCTAAACTCAATCACCCTTGTCCCCGTGCCCCCTGTTTCCTTCCCATGTTGAGCATGAACCACACCGAACAGTGGTCACTCCCAGCCAGTGGTTCCTCCACTTCCAGATTCCTTACAGCTTCCCCGTTATCCAGTACACGGTCCAGAGTCCTTTCTAACAGAGTCAGCCTCTGGACCAGCTGTGTCAGAAAGCTGTCTTGAAATGCTTCTAGCAGGATCCACTCCCTTGCACTCGGGGTGGATGGGGAGTCCCACTCCACCCCTGGTAGGCTGAAGTCCCCCACCACTACTGTACTCCCCTTCCTGCAGACCCTCCTAATTTGTTCAGCTAATTCCCTGTCCAGGTTCATCCCCTGAGCTGGTGGTCTGTACACCACACCCATCCTCAGTGTCCTATTCTTTGCATCTTGGAACTGCATCCATGGTGCTTCTGTCCTCCCCTTCCTCCCATACACACTTTATCCCCTCCCTTACACATATCACCACTCCCCCCCCCCACTCCCCTTAACCCTATCTTTTCTGAATAATCTGAACCCCGGGATCGTCATATCTCAGTCCTGGTACTGGGTGGCCCACTTTTCAGTGATAGCCGCAATGTCCACCCCCTCCACCGTCAAGAGAGCCTGTAACTCCGCTATTCTAGTCCTTAGGCTTCTTTCATTCAGTGAGACCACCCTCCAACCTGTCTCCTCCCCTTCCCTACCCCTATTCTTCCCCCCTTATCCCTTCCTGTGCCGCTTCCCCACTGCCTTTACCCATAACTGGGGGGGGGGGGAGCTCACTAGGCTCCCCTTTCTAGACTCTTTTCCTATCAGTGGTCCCCTCGCCACCCCCCCCAGTTTAAATCCACCTTTGTTAATATATATCCCTCTATTCCCTGTTTTAGTACTCCCTTCCCCTCCCCGCTCAAATGTAACCTGTCCCTTGCGTATAGGTCACTATTGCCCCAGGTCCTGCCCCAGTCTGACACTAATCCGTACTCCCTGGTACGGCACCAATCCCTTAGCCACTCACTGAACTCCTCTATCCTTTTTTTCCTCACTGTACTCGCACATGGTACCGGAAGTACCTCAGAGAATGCCACTGACCCCCCCACCCCAACACTTTCTCACACTGCCTACCCAACTCCTTGATCCTCCCCTTTACCACCTCTACTGTCTCTCTCACAAGTCGTTTGTACTCACGTGCATCACTATGTGAGGTTTCTCCCTCCCCCTCTGTGCGCACTTTATTTATTTATTTATTGAAGATATCGGATAACACACCTTTGAGTCAAAGACTGCTTTACAAAGGTTCCACGTCATTGAAAACAAACATCAGGGACAACAACAACTAGACACAATAATTACAGAAATGGTTACAAAATGGTTACAGATAACACAGTAAAGCAGCTGGCGATACAGAGTGCTGCCAAGCATAGGTACATAGTGCAGACGGTAGCAGGTAACAAAACATACACCGCAGGGCGGTGGTGCTAGCCATGCCCTGGTGGTTATTTGCAGGCCTAGGCTGGACTGAGGTGTCCACTGTCAAAATATAGGCACACCCACGGGCGGCTGGACCAGAGTTAAGTCCATAGTCGGGGGGGGGGAGTGTTTAGGGCTAAATCAAGGGCAGTCACAATGAGTCATGAGTGATTAAGTCTCTTAGTTGGGACTTGAACTGACCAAGTTTGGGTTCTGTGAAGAGGGAGTTTGGGAATGAGTTAAGCCAGCTAGGGGCCAGGTACCTAAAAGTTCTTTGACCCGAAGTGGTCTTGCTTCGAGGTGCCATGAAGTGGGTTTTCGCCAATTGCTGAGTGAGGCGGATGGACAATGGTGCCTGGAGTAGGGGAGGAGAGAGCAAGTGGGAGCAGCCCTGCTGTTATTTTTTTAGCAAAGAGGCAGGTGTGATATTTGAGCCTCCTGTCAAAGTTTAGCCAATTGGTTGAGGTGTAATGGGTGCAGGTATGTGTGAGTCTGGCGCAGCCAGTAGCAAGTCTGCAGGCCTTATTAAGGGCCAGCCTAATTTTGTTTAGGTATGTGTTGTTGGCTGCCCCATAGATGATGATTCCGTAGTCTATGAGTGATAGTACTGATGCCGAGTCAGATAGGTGGAGAGCTTCTGGTGGGAGGCAGTGCTTGTACCAGTGAAGTAGGCCAATACACACATTGACAGCGGTGCTCAGTATTCGGATGTGGTCATGGTAGGCGAGCCCAGAGTCTAGGGTGATACCTAGGTATTTGAACGAGGTAACCTGCTCAAGGGGGTCATTTAGGGAGTTCAATATGAGCAAGGGTTGTCCTATGTTCTTGTTTTGGGGGGGTGCAAATACTTGAGAAGTTCCTGCCCGCAGTCAACCCCGGAATAGCCTCAACCCAGATACAACTATGCCTTTCTCCCCTTCCGCCCCATCTGACCTCTTTCAGTATAGAATCACCCAGCACTAGTACTCCCCCATCTTTTCGTCCCGTATCCCCCTCCCCCCCCTCTCGCTGTCCACATTTCCAGAGTCCACACTACCATTCTCCTTATTACCACTATCTGCACCATTTGTGACTCACATCTTCCCCTGCTTCCACCTCTCCCTCCGCTTTCTACCCCTGCTCTTCCACTCCCCCTCTTCTCCTTTCCCAGCCTGACTCCTGGGTCTTCACTACCCCTTCTCCTCCTCTCCCCCCACGATCTCAGACACCTCCACTACCACCTCCGATGCAAACACTGCAAACCTAATACTTGCAACCCCCTCAGTGGTGCCCATCTCCTCCTTCTCCTTGCCCTGAGCCTTCCCTCCACTTACTGCCCTTCTGCTCTCCTCACCCCCAACCTCCCTACATCCTGACGGGATTTAGCCCTGCTGTTCCTCCTCTGCTTCTCCCAGCTACTCCCCTCCGGGGTTCCTCCTGCCCCAGCCCCAACCCTTCCTCACCCTCTCCAGCTCCCTCCAGAGTCCCTGTACCTCCTCTTCCAGTCTCCTCAGCCTGTAACAAATTGGACAACCTCCCAGTTTCCACAGTATATTCATCCAGCCACCCCACAACCACTGCCCCCCCACTATCCTCCCTGTGCCTGCCCCTCACTCCATGGTGCCCATCATTCCATCCACTACTCTGATGTCTCCTGCCACCCTTATTCGTGCCCCTCCACCCCCCAGTGCAATAATTCCATAATGCCCCATTTTCCTTCCCTCCATTATTCACACTTAACTTAAATGTAACCTCAGTTCCTTATCACACAGTCTGTACAGCATTAGCTGGATACCATATGTGACCCTACTAGCTTGCTTCTGAGTCCTTCTTTACCCCATTCTCCCTAGCTTGCTAGCTCAGAAACTCTAGTTAACACATTTATACGTTACCTTGCCAGTTTAAACTTTAGACTTGCAACTTTAAAATATGCAGTTTAGCCAGCCCAATGGCACTGAGGGTTGAAGCGCTGGACACCACACCTCACGCCATGCTGGTGACCCGGGTTCAGGAACGGACTCGGGCGCCGGGGGTCGGCAGGGGAAGGGTTGAGGATTGAGCACCTGTGTGGTTCTGTCCTCCCTGGATCAAGGGGATGGGATGGCTCGGCAAGCCAGAAACCCCCGGTGGAGACCAGGGGTACTGCAGGAAGCCGGGCAGTTAGCTCAGCGTGGTCGACGCTGGCAGGGGTTGCCGTAAGCCAGTAAGTCAGCCAGGCTCCACGACAGGAGGGACAAGAACATGGAAAAAACCTGGTCCCAGAGGTAGGCAACGCACCAACTCCCATGCCCACTGCTGGGCCCGACCTGCCGACCTTCACAGAACCTCCTGCCGGCGCCCATGTCTGCAGCTGGAGTCTACAAAGGTTGAAGTCGCCTAAGGTGGAGGCGGGTCCACCCGGAAGGGTGCAGCTGGGGTGCCAGCCAGGCGGGGCGTATGAGGTAGGAAAAGGTACAGATGGGGGCCTTCAGGCAGGGCAGGACACAAGTTTGATGCCTGAGAGAGTCTCCTGAGACCGTGACCGGAGTGAAAGATAATAGAGAAAAAAAATAAAATAAAATATGCAGTTATCCTTCCTTAACCCAAGCCTGCCAGTTTGACTTTCAAACTTGCAACTTTAAAACACTTAAACTTTTTAAAATCCAACTAGTAAAAGCTTGAGTGCCTGAACTTTTCACCACCTGACTATTAGCTTTAAGAGTTAGTTCATATGGGCACTTTGCAGCTCCCCAAGCTCCTCCCTCACCACCTCCAAGCCCAACCCCCAGTGGCTTTCCAGTATTTAAGAAAGGCTGGTGGAGGGGGTGGGTGGGAGAGCTCTTCCAGCAAGCAACAGTCCTCCAGTTAAAGAAAGATCTGAGCTACTCACAAACCAACAGCTCACTTACAAAAAATCAGTTACGGAGTTAAACTCACCCTCCTACCTCTCCCCACAACAAGCAGACAAAATGGCTCTGTGAACACTTAAACAGAGATTCAAACTGAATTCCAAACAAACTGGATTGTCTGATCTGTCTCTGGGCAAAGAAACCCCTTCCCCAGCCAGCCAGCAACAGTCCTCCAGGGAATCAGTTACAGAGTTAGAGAGAGATTTATGCTACTCCCAAACCAACAGCAAACTCACAAAAATATCAGTTAGAGAGTTAAACTCACTCTCCTACCTCTCCCCACAACAAGCAGACAAAATGGCCAATGATTAAGAGTAGGTCTAGCTGGCCGACCCTTGAACTCTGCTATACCGATCACATGGCATTTTGGATTGGGTGACAAAACCACTTCCTTGCTCTCGACCTGGAAGTCCTGAGAATACATGCGGTCTTCTGCAGAAATCGATATCGTAATGGGATACAAGAACGGCTGTCCATCGTTGTCCTACATGTGCAGAATTTGCAGGATGCTCACGGGGTATTGCACCGTCTCTCCATAACAAGTCACTCACATCATTGGCAGTCTTTTTTTCTGTGCTGAGAAATGACTGAAATTTAATTTCCAAATCTGTGAACAAAGAAGGTCATGGGTGAAAGCCTTGGGGTGTCACTGGACACCAATGCTTGAAACTTGCACTGACCTCCTTCACTAGCCCACTACATTTCAACTTTGTCCGCCCAATCTGCTGCTTGTGCTGGCAGGGAAGGGAACTGAAGGCAGACTACTTCCCCTGCCAAACAGGTGCCATACCCCTTCCGAACTTTCAGAGTTGAGCATAGTGGGCAGTATGCTCACATCAATTTCTGAATCACACTCAAGGCGATCATGCTTTAGCTGGTAAAGTCATACCTCGCACTGCATACTTCTGCATTACCCAAATACTGCAAAGCGTCCAACGGCTCCAAAATACTTGCCGTATCAGTACCTTCAGAGATTCCCAAGACCAGAATTGCCTTTTGCAGGTCCAAGCACTCCCCTTGGCACCAGTCTTACAAATCCTGAAGCGCCATGACAACTTTCCCAAAATTTTTGAGGGTGGTTCTCGGGGGGCACGGTGGTGCAGAAATCCCTTCAATACAGCGGACTGCCCAGAGCCCTTGTGGTCCACCTCTCCCAACCCTCCAGGGAGGGGGGCTGACCTGCGTTACCCAAGATGTTCTACACTGAGTACTCAGGCATAAAGTGGTGCAATGCCTCCACATGGGATAGCAATACGAGTTACCTGTATGCTGACACCCAAGGCCATTACCTCCCCAGGAAACACTGCGTAACCTGCCCAAACAGTCCAACTCCCAGAACAAGTGACACTGTAACAGCAATAACAACCTCTAAACCAAGAAATGCAGTTCAAACAAATCATTTATTTAAATGGGAGGGTACGGAGAGAAAAAGGGGACAAAAGGAAAAAATGAGAGCAATGGGTTGCAATAAATTCTATATACTCCATGCAGTAACAACAGAAACAATATTGCCCCACAATCTGCGCACCCTTCCTGGCAGTCCTTCAAACCCCTAATGGGCACACCCGACTTAGTTCCCCCCAAAGGCCATGAGCAACAGCTCTCTTTCTGCATTGCAGCGGATACCTCACCGGGAATGCAGATGCTGTTAGCAAGGCGGTGTTCAATGATGCGCTTTAACCTGTTGTGGGTAAAACACACTTAAACACAACTGTTGCAGAACAATAAACTGTAATGGTTTGAAAATAGGCCCCTATTTGTAATCCACATAGAATGGGTTGCTGGGTGGCCTCCCCCAGTCTTCTGCCTGGATCTCTCACACTGGGCAAGGTGCCACCCAGCATTTTGTCCCTCAGTCCTCAGCAAAGTACACTTTCTTCCCAGGTACAGGGCCGAAACCCTGGTGTTTACTCCCAGTTTGATGCCTCAAACAATACCTCTGGTATCTACTGCTGGGACAGGCAGGATGGACACAGCTGCTCCCAGCTGGGACGCAGGCATAGTAACATACTAGTTGCCAGCAGAGAAGGCCTGCTAGGCCCACCTAGTCTGCCCATATTCCCTGCCTCCATCAGCTACCACTGATCCTACTTGGTCATTGGCTTTTGCCTCTCTTCCCCACATCTAGGTTTCCTTTATGTCTATCCCATGCATGCCTGAATCCCCCCCACTGTGTTAGCACCCACCACTTCCTGGGGCAGGTTATTCCAAGCATCTAACACCTTTTCTGTGAAGAAAAACTTCCTCACATTTCCCCTTATCCTGACCTCCAATCTCATATCATACCCTCTCCTCCTTGTACAACTCCTATACTGAAAGATGTCACCCACCTGCACTTTGTTCAAGCCTTTAAGATACTTGAAGTTCTCTATCATATCCCCCCCATTCCCTCCTCTCTTCCAGTGCATAAATACTGAGGTCTTTTAATCTGTCCTCATATGTTTTCTGATACAAGTCCCGCACCATCTTGGTCGCCCTTCTCTGGACCACCTTCTACCCTGTATATGTCCTTGAGAAGATGTGGCCTACAGAACTGAACACCATATTCTAGATGAGACCTCACCAGCGTTTTGTACAATAGCATCAGCACCTCCCTGCTTCTGCTAGTGATACCCCTTCCTATGCACCCCAACATCCCACTGGCCCTCCCCACAGCCTTGTTACACTGTTTGGCCACCTTTAGATCATCTGAGATGATTATCCCTAAATCCCCTTCTTCACTGGTGACTGTCAGCACTCCCCCTCTCCATCATGTAGCTCTCCGCAGGGTTTCTTCACCCCAGGTGTATGGTTTTGCACTTCTTTGCATTAAATTTGAATTGCCACACTTTGGACCATTTTTCCAACTTTCCCAGATCCCTCCTCATTCTTTCGACCCCCTCTGGAGTGTCTACTCTGTTGCAGATCTTGGTATCATCTGCAACAGGCAAACCTTCCCCTCCAGCCCTTCAGCAATGTCACTGATGAAGACATTAAAAAGGACTGACCCCAGGACGGATCCTTGAGGCACCCCACTGGTCACCCTCCTTTCCTCAGATCTGATCCCATTTACTACCACCCTCTGCTTCCTGTCCCTCAGCCATTTCTAACCCAGTTTTCCACTTTGTGACCCACCCCCAGGCTCCCCAGCTTGTTCACCAGTCTTCTGTGGGGTACAGTGTCGAAGGCCTTCCTGAAGTCGAGGTAGGCGATATCCACCACTCCTCCCTGATCCACCTCCTTTGTCACCCAGTCAAAAAAGTCAATCAGATTTGTCTGACATGACCTTCCTGCTGTGAATCCATGCTGCCTTGGATCCTGTGCTCCCATGGTTTCTGTGTCCCACAATCCTTTCCTTAAGCAGTGCCTCCATTATCTTACCCACTCCAGGCTTCCCAAGGATCACTGGTGGTCTCTCACCGTTTTCACTTCTTTCTCTCTCCCTCCAAGGCTTTGCTTCTGCGGGTGCAAAGGTCCAGGGACCTGGAACAAGGTAGTGACCCTCTCAGGCTTTAGATGCTGTAAGAGCTAGTCCCCCAGAGGAGAATGTCTGTGGTGGGGGCAGGAAAATCCCAGCTCCAAGCCTGCCTTCACTCTGTAGTTTTGTTTAAAACTGCTACTTTTCTTCACGCAAACACTTTCACTGGGATCTCCGACTCTTCAGGTCTGTCAGGCCTGCAGTGCCTGGACAGACAGTGGCACACAGGCCCACAGTCCAGTATACACAGTCACTCACTTGGCAGTCGGACTGAAATGGTTTCATTCACTGGAAACAGCCCTTTTTATCTGGTATTAAACTCAACGACTTGATTGGTTAGGCTTGTTCCTGGGCAAACAATCTGTAGAATGTGAACCCTGCTGTGTTGGGCTTGCATACAGGCAGAATTGCAGTTCAGGCTCCTGACTGGCCAAAATTCACAGGCAAATCTTGTACTGACCCCTGACCCCCTTCCCAGAAGTCTCTGCAGGGCAGGGAGATACGGGGGCTGCCATATTTGTTTCCATATCAGCGCTGGGCTCTGGCAGTTTCCTGCAGCTTGCAGCAATGATACTTTAGGTTCTGGGGAGCTGCTATTATATTGCCCTTGCCCCACTACTTGTTCTAGGGCCGGGGGGTACTGTACTTGTTCACATGGGCACTTAGCCCATTTCAGAGTCTGGGACTGCACTGTCAGAGGTGGCACTCTGATCCACTCTCCCAGTGCTGGTGCACATGTGCATGTCTTTCTTCCCTTCCCGGCTCGCTGCCTGCCCTGCGCCAGGATACTCCTATTTATTTAGTTTTTGTTTACCTGGTAAGTGCTCTAGACAATAATATCCCTATTTTCAGTCGGAACCCAAGAAAGTACAGTTACAAACATGCAGAAGTATAAATGGGAGGCAGTATAGCGCAGTGGTTTAAGGCTCTGAGCTGCAAATCTGGAAAACCTGGGTTTGAATCCCACAGCCCCCACTTGCATACTGTGTGACCCTGAGCAAGTCACTTAACTTCCCTGTGCTCCCAGGTTGCACCTGTAAACAAGCTTTCAGCTTAGTGTGTCTCACCTGGTTAAACAATTTTGGGGGGGGGGGGAGAATACAGTCAAAAAATAATGACAATTAGAAATGTTATAATGTTACAGTACAATACATGAGCAGAAGCATTACAACGCAATACATGATCGAGGTAGCAAGGAGACAGCACACTGCAACAAAAAAAAACAAACTAGAGCATAAGATGCATCAGAAATGAGGTGCATCAAGATAATTAAACAGATTCATCAACCACTTTCTAGCAAGAATAACGTTAGTTGAACATAGGTATATTACTCAGTGAGGCAAGAAGCAGGTACAAGAGTCAGAGATCATTAGATGATGGTAAAGTTCCCTTCTGAAACAAGCACTGGAGGGAGGTGCCGGAAGGGAGTTCCAGTAATAGGGTGCAAGGCTGGAGAAGACCTGAAACCCTATATTGGTAGTATGCCTGGCGCAGTTAAAAGGGACAGGTCAAGTCATGGGGTTTCAGCAGAGCAGCGAGGAAGGAACCCCAGTCCTAAGAATTTTGTCTGTAAGGGCACCCACAGCAACAGAGCAACATGCCTCAGAAGACAGCCAGTTTAACCCCAAGTATAGCTGGCAATGGTGGGTGAATTGGTTTGAAGCCTGGGCAAAGTGACACGTTGTTGTAGGTTACATCCCAGCTTTGAAGGTGTGGTAGCACCAGATGCCACAGTTTAGCTTTAGTCCCAGCCCCACTGCCTTCCCTGGAGCCAGGTCACTCTCTAGATGCGAGCAAGCAGCCCAGTTGCTGAGATGGAACCCCGGCTCCGTGGATGCGCTTACTGCGCATGCACGACAAGCTGACATGGCCGCAGCACTCTTCTTTATGGTCCCTGGTCTGCTGCTCCTCCTGGGCTCAGAGAACACTCAAGTGGCTGCCAATCCCTTCCCAGCCCTCCTGCCCTCGGCCCCAAGGGCAGATGAGCGGCGATGCCCGTGAATATCCTGGTTTGGATCCCTCCAGGGTTCCTGGCTGCAGACTTAACTGCCCTGCCCACCAGCACCAGTCCTGGGGGTCTGAAGGGCGAAGAGCCAGCCAGATGACAGAAGCAGGAGAGAATGGAGGCTGAGCACAAGTAAAGCCTGAGAAATGGGTGGAGGGGTAAGTAAGTTTCTTGATTGGGGCCTCTTAATCCTTCAATTACTATATAGAGAGTTTTAACCAGTCACTGAACTCTATTAAAATCCCTGTCTATTCTTCCTATGTTGGAGACAGCTTCCCTTTTGGAAATGGTTGTCAGTTTCAAATAAATTTTCGGACTCCAATACAAGGCTCATGTCCCTCCTTCCTCCGTTCTGTACTAGACTGGAAGGAGACAATGAAAATCAACTGTGAATAGATATGTATAGCTATGCTGTGTACCTGTTTTTATTCTATGTGTTCCGCATGAACGTACTGCATTTCATGTTTTCTTAGAAACAATAACATATATTAGAACTCTGGCCTCTCAGATCAGTCTGACATTTTCCTTGCAACTACTGGGCAATTTTCCAGTGTCTTACTGTGCATTATATTATTTCCTACTGGAGTTAAATTGATCCATTTTCCAGTAACCAGCACAACTCTATGGGATCAATTTCTCTGTAAAACACAGAAGTCCTTGTAGGTAGCCCTGGATCTCTGTGGGTGGGGTGGTGGAGCCACAGCTACTGCATATCCCTTTTGAAATGTAATTTGTGTCACTGTATTTTGCTGTTAGTGATCTTTCGAAACAGTTTATTAGAACGTTTGCTGGGCTAGGTAGACTTCTAATGTGGGTGACACCATGGCATCATGAAGCTACTCCAATCCACGCAAGGCTAAACACACTTGGATGACCACCTTAAAGGACATATACAGAAATAATTATGGAAATTAAAATAGATTCTGGACAATAAGGGCAACATTCTAGACTATATTACTGAATAAATTGTGGACAACTGTCGACCCATTACAGACAAGGGAAGTTGTTTCTACACTGTCCAAGAAAATTCTAGGCAGGTGGTCACCCTACAAATACTACCCCCCCCGCCGCCCGCCTAGCGCCATTGATATTTTGATAATCCTACAGCCAAATGGCAGACCAGTGAGACCGCAGAACTGCACACTCACCAGTAAAAATTCCAGTCCTCATTCTCTGACACCTGCACCCAGCCTCTCTTCTCGCAGTTGTTCATGATGACAGACTTCTCAATGTCCGTCACCCACTTCACCTTGCCCGCCATCCCAGCCGGATCTGTCGGCCGGCCTGCCGCCCGAAGCCGGTGACTGAGGGAAGCGCGTGTACAGGCGGCGGCCCTAGGCTACAGCAGCTCAGACTAGACCGA
The DNA here is from genome assembly GCA_016271365.2 of Neoceratodus forsteri. Taxonomy (NCBI): domain Eukaryota; kingdom Metazoa; phylum Chordata; order Ceratodontiformes; family Ceratodontidae; genus Neoceratodus; species Neoceratodus forsteri. The sequence goes on along the minus strand of CM028131.1, from coordinate 1,631,589,034 downwards.
CTGCGCCACCCCACCGCAGCCGTAAAGAACCGTGGGCTGGCTCTGCACGTCGCCTAGCAACCGGCTCCGAACACAGTTCATTTCTAAGCACCGCCCAAGAAGGGCACGGACAGGGCGCTGATGCTGCTACGATAGGCTGTTGGGCCAGGCGGGGAGACCTAGATTGACTGGATTCCGCGTCAGTCAGGGTTCTTTAGTTATGAGCGGTTTGCAGGGGCGCTTCGGTGTTTGCCTTCCGGGTCTTGTGGTGGTTCTGGGGTGTCTGTAGTATATGTTTACACGTTTTTCAGTGCACCGGTTGACAACCGTTTTCTCCGCAAGGTCTGGCTGGGCGTAAGGTATAAAATGTGTTGCCCACTGTGGCTAAAACGCACTCAGAATGGTAGCTACAGTTGAACTGCGTTAGCCTCTGCTAAAAACGTGAAGTAAAGTACCTGTCATGTTGATTAGGGGAACTCTCAGATGCTCCAGAGATGCAGAGACCTAGAGGTCCTGATAAAGTAAATAGCATTGTGATTTTTTTTTTTTAAGATTACTTTAGAATTGTATTTGGTTAATCTTGCCAACTAACTACATCCCGCCATAGGCTGCTAGGGTTACCACCTTTTAAGATGGGTCTCAAGCAGTTAAATTTAACTCAGCCATTTCTGACTCTGCCTCAGTAAATGTGGGGGTTCCTCTAGGCTCCATCCTGGGTCCTCTCCTTTTCTCACTCTTTATAAATAATGTCCCCTGTGTCCTACAGAGTTGCTCATCTCTCTTGTATGCTGATGATCTTGTCATTTATGCCAGTGATAAAAAGGTGGAGAATCTAAACTCAGCACTCCAAACTGATTTCACAAATATACAAAACTGGCTGTATGAGCACAAGCTGGTCCTAAACATAAAGAAAACCAAGGCCATGCTTTTTGGCTCTGCCCCTAAACTCCGGAGGAGCCCTGTCTCCCTTACAGTCTATGACTCAGGTGATACAACACTAGAAACTGTCTCTTCATTTAACTATCTTGGTGTCATTCTCGACCAATCCCTTGATCTGAGCCTGCACATTCAATCCCATCTGCAAGGCTGTAAACTGCAAACTCGGTGCTGCTTACAAATCTGGATACTTGCTTACGCCATCCGCTAAAAAAGCCATTGCCAGGGGTGTACTCCTACCTTCCCTAACCTACAGTGCCCCCATCCTCTCTAGTGCTCACAAAACTGCCCTCCAGAAATGGGATGTCACCTACAATAACATATGTCGATATGCATCCTCCTCCTCTAGACAAAAGCACCGCTGTCAGCTTTACGATGACTTAGGATGGCTCTCCCCCATGGCCACAAGAAAATATTATCTTGGCTCCCTTACTGACTCTGTTGTAAGGCTCAAATCCCATAAATCTCTGGCAGAACTTTTAATTCCCCACTCCATCCCTCACGGTCTGAGGTCTGCGGAAAACTCTCTAGTCCAAGTTCCTAGATGCTCTACCACAAAAGGCACTGGGGCTTTCAAATGTGCGGCTCCCCTGTTCTGGAATACACTTCCCCCTGAGATCAAATCGGCTGGAACTCATCAGAGCTTTAAAAAAGAACTTCACTGCTATCTATTGCGCACTGGCCCCTGCACTTGCTTTGATCCTACCTGATTGTCTTGTTTAAGATGCGTGCCCCTGATTTCTCTCTCTTTCCTTTCGGATTATGTCTGGTTCCCCATACTTTTCCCTTAGTCCTAAAGACTTGCCCTCCCTTGTTGTTTTCCAATCTCTCGATCCTCTATCTCCCTCCTCCTGTATCCCAGCTCTAGTTTCTCCCTCCTCCTGTATCCCAGCTCCAGATTCCTCATGCTATGATCTCTCTGCCCTGGCACACTCTTGCCTGACCTCTACTTTCCTACCTCCCTCTAATACATGTTCCCTCCCTACCCCTGCTCCAACCCACGACTCCTCTGTCCTCTCTCTCTCCTGCCCTACAACCCACCTTTCTCACTTACCACAGCCACTCTTCTTTCCCCTTGCCTCTTCTCACTTCTTTTCATCCCCTGCCCTCCTCCTCTACTCTAATTTCAAAAGACCTTTTAGAGTTAAACCTTTTACATGAAATCTCTGCAAAACTGTATTTTTGCTTTGACCTATCCTTGTTTACCCCCAACAATTGCTACTTGCCTTGCCCACCGTGGCCTACGGATGTTTGTTTCCCTCCTATTTAAGCCATGGTATCTGTCTCTCACCACGTGAAAACCTGTAATGCTACCTATTACCTCTGTTATGTTAGAAAAAAAAAAGTAATTTCTTTCAAGGTTTTTACATTATGTACCTTTGCCTAAAATTTCTGTTCACTTTCTCCCCATGTTAAAAATGGAAATGTTTCTTTGTACCTGTTTTACTGTATGTTGTACTCTCCCGGGTCGTACCTGAAAATAGTCATTGTGTTGGCTAGTGTACTTACCCGGTAAACAAAAACTAAATAAATAAATAAGAAGCCCAAAGTGGGGCATTTCTACTAGAGTTGCTACTTTTTAAGAAGCCTAAAGTGTAACATTTCTTACTAGGATTACTACTTTTTAAGAAGCCCAAAGTGGGTCATTTCTTACTGAATCATGATTTTTTGCAGGACAGTATGTAACCTAGATATGGCCTGGGATATACAGTGGTGAGCTGTCAGATAAATGAGTTATCTACACAAGTGCTGTTTGACCTTTGGTAACCTCACGAGTGGCGTATGCCATGAGTGAGGTGTCCGAGATCAAACAGCACAAGTGTACATCTAGAGAATTGTGGATGGGTTTCCATCGGTAACAGTGCTGTTAGCGCATCGAGCGGTTTCTAAGGTGATCGATGTAACCTCGAGAGCGTAGCGCGAGAGGTTCGGTCGCCTTAGAAACCGCAAGATGCACTAATCAGCACTGTTACCGATGGAAACTCATCCATAGTTTTTTATAGTGTATGTTGGAATGCTGTTACCAAACCTGCATTTAATTTTATGTTCCTTTCTCTCTGTGGCTTATGCTGGGACCTCTGCCAACTGACAGTGCTGTTTGACTTTTTGAGTTCGAGGTGGCATGGTGCGTGCGAGTCTTGCCGTTCGATGTTGTTATGCTGCAGTGAGTGCGTAGCTATTGCAGCATAACAGCATGCATGACGTCCATGGTGAAGCATAACAAGGTTTCAAAATGTGTCTTTTTTTAGCGGTACCAGCGTTCCAATATACACTATAAATCATTTATCTGACAGCTCAACATGGTATATTTCATTTATGCAACAGGGATGCTTTCTGTCATTGCAGGGACATTTGCTTTTGATTGCTTATCTTTTTTTGAATATGTTTGTCAAAAAAGTAAACAAAAATTGTATTTTCTGCTCTTTTTTGCTAATTATACAAAAATCTATACAGTATCTATAAATGAAACACCACTCATTTTGTAGATAATTTTGTGCTGAACAACTTTTATGCTCACAGTACCATGCTATCTTTTTTCGTTTTAAAGTTATTCACATTTGAATATGGGTAATACTTCTACTGAGGCCAAACATTCTAAATGAGTTCTAGAGTGATTGTGACATAGCTACTGTATGGATAAATAAGGGATACGCAACCCCCCTACTGGAAATATTGTCGATATTTTTTGTTCGAGTGCCAGTTGACCCAATAACATCAGGAGTGGTGAAGCCATGAGTGATGTCATCGGGACAACTGGCACGAGAACAAAAAATATCAACAATATTTCCAGTAGGGGAGTTACATATTCCATTTATGCCATACCTCCAAAAAAGTGAAAAAAAAAAAAAAGTAAGTTCTGACCATTTTTTGCCGATTTATAAAAAAATCTAAAAGAAATCTATAAATGAAACACCACTCATTTTGTAGGTATTTTTGTCCTGATCAACTTTTTTCACAAAGTACCATGATATTATTTTTCATTTTAAAGTTATATGCATTTGTTTGTTGCAAAAAGTGAAAAAAATAGAATTTTCTGCAGTTTCTTTACTAATTATAAAAAAACTTAAAGGTATATATCAATGAAACACCACTCATTTCGTAGATATTTTTGTGCTGAACAATTTTCGTGCTCGGAGTACCATGCTCTCATTTTGCATTTTAAAGTTATTCACATTTGTTCGTTAAAAAAAGTGAAAAATTCACTTTTTGTTGTTTTTCAGCTAATTATATAAAAAAATAAAAGTTACCCATAAATGAAACACCACTCATTTTGTAGATATTTTTGTGCTGAACAACTTTCATGCTCACAGTACCATGGTATCATTTTTCGTTTTAAAGTTATTTGCATTTTAACACAGTTACTACTGCAGCTGAATACGCAGATGAGTTCCAAATGAGCCAATCTCTACCTACTGTATGGATAAATTTACCTACAGTGAGGATAAATGCGATATCCTCACTGTAGGTCTGACCACCCTGAGAATATCGAAAATATTTTCCTTTTTCTATCCTTACAGGTATGGCATAAATTGTATTTATTCAATGGCTGTGAAGATAAATGAATTTATTCAATGCGGTTTGAGCCCACTCCTATTGCATAAATAGGGTTACCACCTGTCCTGATTTGGGCAACTGTGTCTTGCAAAAAAAACGTGAAAAATACTACATATCCTGACTTTACAGAAGGAAAAAATATTTTCTAACTTTCCACTAAATGTTGCAAACTGTAATACTTTAACTAAAATACCTTAAAATGATAAGAAATAATAGAAGCAACTAAGAAACTACACTACTTTGCCTTTATTCTGATCACATAGTGCAAACAAGTCTGTTGCATTGGTTGAGGTTATATACTGTCCTGTGAAAACTCATGTTTCAGGAAGAAATGTCCCACTTTAGGCTTCTTAAAAGGTGGTAACCCTAAACCTAGACCAATGCAATAGACATGTTTTCTCTAAAGAATCAGAATTAAGACCAACTTGTAGGTTTTTTTTTACTTGTTTCTTATCATTTTAAGGTATTTTAGTGAAGGTATTATAGTGTTCTGCAACATTTAGAAGAAAGTTAGAAAATATTTTTTGTACTGTAAGGTCAGGACATGTAGAATTGTTCATGTTTTTTGGCAGGACACAGCTGCCCAAATCAGGACTGTCCTGCAAAAATCAGGACAGGTGGTAACCTTAGCCATAGCTGATGTCTGTAAATGCCATAGGTCCCATGGCTTGAGACGCTCCAAGTCCCCAGAATAGATGAGCTGTCCATCAGATGCTCGGTCCTTCTCCACTGACTGGACCTCCGACAGTCCAACTCGTTCTCAATCCTGGGTCATCAGCATAGCAAGCAGCAGACCTGCACTCAGTTTTTGGACTAGAAGCAGTTTATTTATTTATTGAATTTTGTTGATGGGGTAGGCCCACTGAAACTAAAAGTTCTTTTTCAGGGGTAACCTGGAATTAATAATTACATGGAAACATAAAGCAGCACTCGTCAGATAAGCAGTACAAGCCATAACAATAACAACAAAATCCCATGGTTCCAGAGTTAGCAACAATGGTACCCTGTATGTACACAATAAAAGGGGAGCACACAGCCAGATCTGTGTTTACAGAGTAGCAGATCCAGCAGGCAGGTACATCTCAAGGAATACAAGTACAGAGACTGCTTTCAAGGAGAAAAGTCTTGAGACCTTTTATAAAGCCACCAAGGGAGGAACAGTTTTGAAGGGGTGCATGTATGGCATTCCACAGATAGGGAACAGATTAGGTAAAATATCTTTTACCCACACAGGACCTTGTTCTCAGAACCTCGAGTAGCATACAACTGGAGGACCACAGCATTCTCCTCAAGGATTTTATTGCCAACACATCGCGGAGGACAGCACTTCTTACTAGATTATACACTAGACAGAGGAGAGGGTAGTGGAAATGTCCTTCAACAGAGGACCAATTTAACAAGTGGAAGGCATCCCAATGATGCTCCCTAGGTGGAACACTGGAGGGAAATCTATCAGTTTTATTATTTCGCCTGTTAGCCTCTGTGCACCTTAGGTTCTGAAGAAGTGGAGCCCTGTATGATAGAACTGAGAGTAGCGTACTGTTTGCCAATAGCAAGCCTGGAGTTAATGGACAGCTAATTGCTCAGCCGGTAAAGCAACCAATCCAATTTTCTGGTGTAGGAACTTGGAGCCAATCAACCTGTAGCCTAAAGGAAACTTCCTGGTAATAGTACCCTTGTATATCCATCTGGTTAGACCGCATTTGGAATACAGAGTACAGTTCTGGAGGCCATACCTCAAAAAGGATGTGGGGAGGCTGGAGCGAGTTCAGAGGAAAGCAACGAAGATGGTAAATGGGTTGAGCCACCTATCCTATGAAGAAAGGTTGCGAGATCTAAACATGTACTCCCTGGAACAGAGGAGTGAGAGGGGGGACATGATCGAGATCTTCAAGTACCTTAAGGGTATAAACAGGGTGCCAGTGGAAAGCATCTTCCAGATGAAGGATAGTCAGAGGACGAGGGGGCATGGCCTGCAGATGGAGGGGGGGCAGTTCAGGGGTAACATTAGGAAGTACTATTTCAAAGAGAGAGTGGTGGATAAGTGGAACAGACTCCCGGAGGCGGTTGTTGGAGAAGAAACAGTGGAGGGATTCAAAAGGGCATGGGACAACCACAGGGGAGTGTTGAGGGTGGGGGGTGCATGTCCAAGCAGATAGCTGGACAAATGGGCAGACTCAGTGGGCCTTGTCGGTCCTTTTCTGCCATCACACTTCTATGAATCTATGTACACTCCGAGATATTTAATTGAGTCAGTGACCTCAATTAGAGCCCCAGTGATCATGGCATTAGGTGACAGTGCTGCCTAGTGAGACCAAAGTGTTTGGGACTAAACAGGGTGGCTTTAGTCTTCTTGGTATTCAGGACTAGCTTGTTACTAGCAAATTATTCTTACAATTTCCTGAAGTCACCAGTAAGCAGGCTACCAAGTTGGGTGATATCACCAGTGCACCTATACAACATGGTATAATTTGCATACAGTAGAAAGTCAACCATGCCACAGTTACCAGGCATATCATTAATAAAGAGAGAAAATAACAGAGGACCCAAGGTGGACCCTCGAGAAACACCATCCGTTATCGACTTCTGTGTAGACTGGACACCCTTCCACTTAATCAGCTGAGATCTGTTAGGTAATGAGAGGACTACTTAATCAGCTGAGACCTATTAGGTAATGAGAAAACCATTTATAGGCTAGATTATCAAAATCAAGCATTTTTAATTTATCTAATTGGAGGGAATGGTCAACTAAATCAAATGTTTTGGTGAGATCAATAAAAACAGCACCAGTCGATTGCCCTTTGTCCAGGGCCCTTAGAATATCGGTAGACAACCTGAACAATACAGTGTCAGTCCCATGGTGTTTTCTGAAATTGTGCTGCCTGTCTGTCAGAAGTGGGTGCTGTTCCAGATACTCCTGCAGTTAGTTGTTAATTAGCCTTTCAAGTATTTTGGCCAAGGGGCTAAAAGCAGGGAAATGGGGCAATACTTTTCAGTAGGTACCTTGGGACCACCCTTGTGGACAGGAACTACTAACACCATTTTCCAGCTATCGGGAATTCTCCCTTCAAGTAGGGATTCGTTAATCAGCATAGTAACAGGAGAGGCAATAGCAGGGGCAACTAGCTTTAAGAGCTTTGGCTCAAGTTTCTCATCTCCAGTCGAGCCCTTGGCCTTTAAGTGTAATAAGAGAGGCAACACTTCCTTTCTCTTTACTTTCTGGAAATGTGATCCGTTTTCTACCGTTTTGATCCATCCATTCCAGCTGGTACAGATTTAATCTAGGGTGGGTACGTGTGCTATCTGCACCAAAACCGTCAAAGGTTCGGTCCAGGTCTGGTGGTCCAGGTATCACCCGGACACTCACCCCAGATGAAATCTGGAATGGTTGGAAAAAAACAGTAAAAACTGGACCGGCTAGTCTAGGCAGACCAGCCTGTCCAGTTTTTACCATTTTGCACCCGGTCCAGATTTCACCCATACCCAAACTTTTCAGATATATTCATTACAGTATATCACATCAAAATACAAGGTAAATACTTTCTGCACATATCTATCTACCATTAGAAAATGGGTTGAAAAAATCCTGAAACCTGATTAGCTGACAGCAGTCACTGGGCATATGTTTATCAGGTAATGGAGCCTTCAAAAAAAAAAAAAAAAGCTAGCATTTTTCCTACATACGGACTATTTTACATATAAACTCTTGTTCTTCAAATGTTTTAAAATATTTTAATTTTGTTGCTGCAAAGCCCATTTTCTAAGCACAGTCCGATTCTACAGGTGTGGGGTGTTATGGGCTACCCACACTTCCAGGGATTGTAAGGACCTCCAGCTGTGGCGTCAGGCCTCACTACGCCCTGTGTATATGGGTATCCTCCAACACCCCACACTCTGTTGGGTCTTATTACTTACTTCTGCCATTTAAACCAGTAACAATGTGGAATGGGAAAGGGGCGGGGAAGAAAGAATGACGGGGGGGAACAATTGTAAGAAATGGTGGGGGGCACGAGGGGAGGCGAGCTGGCCTGGACTGGATTTAGTTTTATATCCCCTTCCACCAACAGTCTTCTCCTCCTTCCACTACCCTGAACCCTGTAAGTAGACTTGCCACCTTTGCCAATTTTCCTGAAATTTCTCCCTTGTGAGTCTGCTGTATTTCTTTCCATTTGGTAAACCACCTGCATCCATGTCAACCATTCCTGCATTGCAGGAGGCGATGGGGAGAGCTAATGACATGTAATGCCTTTCACAGCTGCTACACATAAGGAACTAAACAACTCCCTCTGGAGCCTGCCTCTAACTTGTTCTGATGGGAGGCCTAATATTAGAGGTTTGTTGTAGAGTGTGCTCAAGGTTCTGTCTGTATCTGTTGCTAGTGGGGTTGTGCATCTGTGCAGCCCCCAAATATGTGAAAATGGTCTCCCCGGCTCCACACCCCTCCAGCACCTATCTGAGCCCCCATCCCCAAAGTGAGCTGTAACAGATGGCATGTGAGAATAACAAAATCTTCCACTTGTACTCTCCTCACATTGGTGAAGCCATTACCCTCCAACTCTTTTCCAAGAGTTTGCCCTAATCCTCCTCTGTGACCTACCTGTCTGCTTCTTGATTTCATTTTACTCGCACGATGTCAACCGACTGACCCCCCGCTTTCATTAATAATTGGTATGCTGGATGTCACTATTGCAGCTCCCACTCTCTCAGGGTGGAGCTAACCTTCCAAACTTGAAATTTTATGCCCTGGCTGCTTTATTTAGAATAATAGCCTTTTGGATATCCTCGGCATGTGAAGCTCCCTTGAAAGAGTTAGAATTTGCCATTAATGACCTTTACGACATAACTAAGGTAATATTTTCCACGGCACCTAAAATAGCCCCTTTAAAAGACTATACTCTTTTTACAGCACAGATCTTGAAATTATGGTTCAAATTAAAAACACGTAAAGGCTTTAAAGCACTTTTCTTCTTCTCCACACAAATATTGGGAGATGACAGATTCCTCCCATCTACATTAGATCACAATTTTGCCAACTGGAGAAGAGTGGGTCTACAATTTTTTAGACAATTCATATGTCATGCGGGCATTATTCCTTTTTAAACTCTAAAAACTAGTTATGACCTAACTGAGACCAATATTTACAGATACACCCAGGTTAAAAATTATATTTTAAGACAGAGAGAGGTAGTAGCAAGGTTACCCGACCCCATTCCCCATGGCGTGGACATATATAGAAGAACATGTAAATGGACATTTATGGGGACATCGAGTAGGACATTTCTATAAAATTCTTAGAGAGGGAATGGGTGATTCTTCACTTACTATTTTAAGTAGTTGGCGCAGAGATTTGGCTGCAGATATACCAGACCAAGATTAGTTACGGGCATCCCCTTTAGCATGTAAAGTAACACACTCCACGAAATGGCGAGAGTTTGCCTGGAAATGCCGCAGCCGTTTTTTAAATTCACTTGCTGTCCTAGCAAAATATTTACCCCCTAGTTACGGCAAATGTTGGAAGAATTGTGCTTGTACACAGGCTGACCAGAGCCATATTTTCTGGACATGCCCACATTTAACTCCCTTTTGGTGTGCGCTCCAACAGGAGGTTTCAGAGTGTCTAGGCGAATCGGTCGAATTCACGGCTGAATTAATTCTTTTATTTATATTTCCCCCTCACAGGCCCTCATGGTACCGTACTTTGCTGCCGATATATATTTTAGCAGCAAAAAAGTTATTACCAGATGGTGGAGAACTAGTGTCATTCCGTCCGTGGGGGACTGGAGGGGGGTGGTATTAGACATTTATTATATGGAATCATTCACTGCCAAACTTCATAATAAATACCAGACATTCAAAACCCTTTGGAGACCATGAGTGATGCACTTGTCCAATCAAGACCCAAGCTTTGTCCCTTGAGCCTTTCCACACCACAATTGTTCACAGTATATTAAAGGAGATCAAGAACCAATAGCAGTTTTAGAGTGTCGCCTTCACATCGGGTGGATCCTTATATTTTTTTAGAATTTTTTTTGAAGGAACCAAATCCTTGAAGATTCTATATTAGGTGAATCATCTTTCAAACTGATAATCTCAATCCTTACAGAATGAAATACAAAAACAAAGGTTAAAACACATTTATTTTATTGTCCTTGGCACATTGTATTAAATTGGACAACTCTGTGTTTTAATTACATGATAATGACTGTATTTCATGTATATGTCACATCCCTGAATAAAAAGAAAATATGAAATAAAAAAAAAAATAATTGGTATGCCATTGATACATAACAGTTTGTCTTAAGATGTGCAACCCAGTATAAAATCTTCCTAGGGAGCTAGTTACGAACATACGAAAATTACCAGCAGCAAAAGGCCATCATGGTCTGTCTAGGCTGCTCGAGATTGCAGCTAGCTCCCTATTCAGTTCCCTTTCTATCTTCTGCTTGTTGTTCCCTCTTGAGGATAGTGTCTTGTCTGCAAGTACCTGAATAGCTTGCTATTTGGAAATTGGAATTGTGATTTCACATCCTCAAATGACCTAAAAAAACAGTGTTATCAGACTGTTGTATCTGGTGAGTGTGTTTCTGTTCCAGCTTAAATATCTTCCATCTGTTTCAGGAGGGGGAAGGTCTGGGTCACCCACTATGGCTGTTAGGATCCTGTGTCATTCAGGGTGTTTGTCACCTTTCTCAGTTTATTCAAAATACTGAGTGTCACGTCCAAGGACTTGCTATTTTCTTAATGGTCTGTTGCAGAAGGAAGCTTGCATGTTAGTAATGTGTAAAGGGGCACTGGCAGATTTCTCCTATTCTCTAAGATATACCATCCTGACTTTAGGTTTGCTAGCAATGGAAGCCAACTGAGCAGCTTGTGCTGCCAAGTAGTATGTTTCTAAGTCTGGTAGGCCTAGCCCCCCTGTGATGTGGGCAGTGATAAGGTGCTCATGCCCATTCTTTTGCATCATTTCTGCCAAACAAACCTGAGCAGCAGCTTCTTCATTTTTTTCACCCCAAAACTTTGAGGAACTGCTCCTGGTAGTGCCTGGAATATAAACAGCCATGTTGGCAGGACATTCGTTTTGAGAATGTCTGTTTGCTCCCTCCCCCATGACATCTGGAGCAGGGACCATGTGTCAAGGTCCTGTGCTATTTCTTCTCCCAGTGCTAGATAATTCAGGTAAATAATTATTTTTTTAAGCGTATTTTATATGTTCCAATAAAAATGTACAATCATATAGCTTTCTGGTAGGTGGAAGAAAACAAGTATTGTACAAAATATAAAGACATTCACAATAACAAAATTATATGCGGGATGCAAATACGCAATAATTTTAGAGAAATAAATATTATCCTAATGTGTTTACACACTTAGAAACAAGAAATGGAGGAATAAATATACTATAATATGAAATCTGTGTGGACCCAGCCCTGAATATACGTCCCATAATTGATCCCAGCTTGAGAAAAAAATATTATAAAGAAAACTTAAAAGGACTGCTTCCACTCCCATTTTGGAGAAAGGCACGCAGACTGAAGGTTCTTTCCAGTTTTTTAATATTCACCTTTTAACTGACATCAAATTGGCTTTAACAACCATACGTTGACTGGAATTTAAAGAAAGATTGTTGTACATTTCCAGTATTATAAATTTGCAGTCCTGACAATTAAGTGTCTATAACCAATATGATTGAAGATCTCAAAGTACTGTGTCTACCATCCACTGCATAGCCTGCAATCCCATAAAGAGTGCAACATAGCCCCCTGGGGCGCATTTGCAAAGTCCTAAACATATCCAAAAAGAAGAGCCCCTGGGTAGAGGGTGATCCCTTGACCCATAACCCGGACCTCCATCCATGCAACAGTTCTGGACCTCAATAAACCCTTCCCTGGAACATCTTAGTGCTGGCCCCTGCCGCATTCAAAAGTGTGATTATGACAGGTTATCTGTTCTTACCCGCAGCTGTTACACATTAAATGCAGATCATCGCAGCATCACCCAGGTGGAGCCAAGATGGGTCATTTCACCATCCTTACCTCCTATTCCTGATGTTTTCCACGTCTAGGGCAACTGAAGCCCACAATGGCACGGATCAATCCTGTGCCAGGTCGGTCTCAAAGGCCTACAGTTTTTGAAATCCCGAACTCTTGTTGACTTGTGAGCAACAGTTCAGCCTATACAGGTCACCCCTTCCCCGTTAATGATTTGGTTAAACTTTAAATGCACTTTTGACAGTTTGATATTTTGGTTTGTTTATTTGATGTTTGTGTGTTCTAAAGTTAATGAAGTCAGCTGCCTCCACAGTAAGCTGGTGTGTGACAGGAGTTTCTGTTGCTGGGGGGGGTCCTGGCCGTCCAGCCGGCAGGAGGACTTGAACTACGCTCCCTTAGCTATTGAGCTCCATGGCTACAACATATATGAAATTATATTCACTCAGTGTGAATGGTCTGACCAGCCCCATCAAGCATACCAGGATACTAACACATCTCAAAAAGACAAAGGCAGACGTGCTGTACCTTCAGGAAACACATTGAAGCTGCTTAGAGCATGATAAGCTAAACAAGCATGGGCTCCCTACAGTCTTCTCTTCCTCCTTCCAGAGTAGTAGGGAAAGAAGAGTGCCCTTATTAATCCCCCACCAGACCCCCTCCCAGCTATCCAATACATAGGTCAATCCAGAGAGCCACCTTGTGGTGGTACACGGCTAATATCAACCCCCCCCCCCGGCACCAATAGTTTGATCATAAAGCTACTCATAAGCAAAATATTCTCTCTCTCCAAGGGCATACTCTTACTAGTGGAAGACTTCAATATCTTCCCCCAACCCTAATTTGGACACTTCCGGCAGTCCCCAAAGGCCCAACCTGCTCCTTACAAATTCTTTAAAAACTACTGTATATCACTGAGTTGGGGTGGAATGATGCTTGGAGATTCCTACACCCTAGAACTAGAGGCTACACCCATTCCACAGCAGTACATGGGACTTACACATATAGACCACTGTATTACACAAAAAGAAAGTCACACTCACCTTAGGTCCTGCTCTTTAGGAGACATTGCCCTATCAGACCATGCCCCAGTGGTCAGTCTCTGGGACTTTTCACCTACAGCCCTGAAACACCTGTTGGAGACTGAACACATTTTATTTACGTAGTGAATCCTTTAGGGAGTTTCTGTGTGAGTCCATAGAGGAGAGTTTGGCAAATAACCCTCCTACTGACACAACCCCAGCTATTCTGTGGGACATGGTGAAGACTGTCCTCAGAGGCAAACTTATTAAATACACAGCTACCCAAACCAAACTACAAAAAGAAAGACGAAACATCCTGGAGGAGACTCTTCACTTCCTGCAGCAGGTACACCAACAGGGCAATGCCTCAGTCCTGCCACAGCTCAAGCAAGTCAGGGCAGATCTAGATGGACTCTCCCTTCAACAGACTGAGATCGCACTCATTCTTACCCCAGGAGTTCTTTAGCATCAGTAACTTTTTTTGCTTATTTTAGACAGTTCCCTTCATTTTTGGGCAAATTCTTGTGGGAAGTGTCAAATTAGGGACAGTTGCCTTGTTTTTTACCTCAGACCTCGCAGGGTTTATCGCAAGGCACCTGCATTGGATTTCAAATTAAACAGTGCCTGGGGGGTTCTCTCTTGATTGGCAATTATGAGGAAACCTTTTTTGTTATATTACTGGACCTTGGTATCATCTGTGTCAGGACCGTCTGTAAGGGTCCAGCAGCCACCTGTGCACAGTTGACCAGTATTACTGGGCTTCTGTTAAGATTGGCACTGGTATAGATCCCAGTTCTGCAACCAACAAAAAAAAAAGCACTAGTAGAGTTTATTAACTGGGGCAGGACTGGCTGGTGGCATTTTCATAGAAACCTGCACTCAGTTTGTAGGTCCAGGACTGGTTTGATTTGCTTAAATTGGTAAATGCAGCAGACACACCTTTGATTATTATGGCTGAGGATAAATCAAAGGCTTCTGACGAGGGGCCATCCAAAAGTACTAATACTAAAAGCAGAGGTGCTGAGGAACCCTCCAGATCCCAGCCAAAAAATAAAGCTTCAAAGATGAAGTTCCTCACAAATTAAAAAATAAGAGTGACGTAAAAAGAAAGTTTGATCAAGCCTCTGATGAAGTGGCTAAAAAAAAACTCTGTCAAGACAAAAATGCTCCCGTTGCTCCTGGGAAAGCCAATAGCGAGACAACAGGCAGTTTAAAGCATACAGAAAAAACAAAACACTTACAAACCAAGTCTGCACAGGTTCTTCCGCCAGTGCAAGAAATAGAAAAAGCATGGCAACTGTTTCAGACCCTTCAAAAGATGGGTCCTCTATTTACTGAGACTGGCAAACACTCTTCCACAGTTCTCTTTTCTGTAGACTGTGAGGGTGACACAGATAATGATCAATTTTATGATGCCCCTGACATGGATTTTGAGGGCCTTGAGCCCCAGGGGTCCCTAGACCCTCATCTTGGGGATCCCCGGGTGACCACAAGGATCCTTCCTGTGTTTACATTTATACAAAATATGCTGGACACCTTGGACCTCCCTATGCAGGAGCCCAACCAGGTTGTCGATGAAGATGAAGATGAAGATTATAGGGAGATGAGAGGTCTTTCATCCTCAGAGACCCTAGTCGTTCCTATCTAGAATGCATTTAGGAAAAAATACCATGAAGGTGCTTCAACACCCCACTTCAGTATCAGGAGTTCCTGTCTGCACACCCTAGCCATGAGAGTATAGTGCAGCAGGCAGCTTGTGAGAAAGCTGGAGTCTCCTTATCCTCCTCTGTCCCTGATAAGGATTCCTTGACTTTATAGCAAAAAAAATGTATGCGACAGCTTCCCTGCTTCTCAGACTTTCTTCTTACATGGCGTTCACAGCCAAATATCAGAAAGCCCTTTGGAAATCTGTCCAGGCTATTGCCTGCAACGGATCAGATTCTATGGTGCAGGAGCTGGTGGATATGTCAAAAACTGCCCTGGAAGCTACTATGTGCCAATTCCACATGACAGACCGACAGCAATGATGCAGCCTCTAGGGTGATGGCCCATGCCATCTCTCTGAGATGCTTCCCCTGGCTTAGAATAATCAGTCTGACCACAGACACTCAGAACAAGACCATGGATTTTCCTTGTGATCAAACTATGTTGTTTGATTACAGAACCACTGACTATATGAAAAAAGTCAATGAGTACAAGGTACCTCCTGGCAGAGTCACTCATCCAAGCCTAAGCCCACCACCTCTCAGAGATCCCGTCCCAGGGGCAGTAGGGGAAGAAGTTTTGTTCCCAGGCCTTACAGTCCCTATCCCCAGTCTGACTTCAGCCAGTACAGGGGGTCTTTCAGAGGCAGGGGCAGAAGTGGCCAAAGAACAGCCACCTCTACCCAGCCATCTGCCTCTCAGTCTAAGTCCTGATGTGAGTGTCCAGGTCACCTCCCCGCTTCTGGTTGGAGGCAGACTCTCCCACTATCTTCAGCACTGGTCCCTCATCATGTCGGACAAGTGGGTGCTGGAGATAGTGGAGAAGGGTCTGTCATTACAGTTCAAGCAGCTGCCAGACCTCAAGCGTACCCAGGGGTCAAGACCTCTGTCCCCAACACAGATACCGCTGTTGGAATTGGAGGTACAAAACCTTCTGGCTTTAAGAGCAGTGTAGAGGGTCCCCGCCCACGAGAAGGGCAAAGGTCTCTACTCCAGGTATTTTCTGACACAAAAGAAAATGGGGGAGTGGCGACCTATCTTAGATCTCAAATATTTAAACAAACATCTGAAAAAAAAACAAAATTCAAAATGGTCACTCTGTCACTGGTCATACAGTCCTTACAGCAGGGAGACTTGCTAGCCTCCCTAGACTTAAAGGATACCTACTTTCACATACCCATAAGAAGATCTCACAGGAAGTTTCTCAGGTTCAGACTTCCTTCAGGTCACTATCAGTTCACCACAATGCCCTTCGGTCTGTCCTCAGCCCCAAGAGTCTTTACCAAGTGTCTCGCAGTGGTAGCAGCACATCTCAGGAGACTGTGTGTCACTCTCTACCCCTATCTGGATGACTGGCTCATAGTAGCAAAGTCTCCTTGCCAGGTCAATGAATCTCTTTCCCTCACAGAACGCACTCTGGAGTCTCTGGGTTTCCTGGTAAATCTAAAGAAATCTCATCCAGAACCCACCCATCTGCTCACCTTCATAGGGGCCCAGCTGGACACTCAGAAGGGATATCCTTTCCTCCCACAGGAAGGAATTCAGAATTTCCTGTCAGTGGCAGATTCTTTTGCCCGGGGACAGCCAAGACCAGCCAGACATTTTCTCAAACATCTGGGGCATATGACCTCTATGACTGCAGTAGTCCCAGGGGTCAGGTACAGGATGAGACTCCTGCAAGCCTACCTCAGAGTTCGTTGGTCTCAGAGAAGCAACACATTTTCAAAGTTGATATCTGTGTTCCTCCACAACTTGCTGTGGTGGAAGAACCCTACAAATTTGCAGGTAGGGGTTCCCTTTCAAGCTCCTCTTCCCACAAAGGTGATCACCACAGATGCCTCCCTTTTGGGCTGGGGAGCTCAGCTGGACAGTGCCTCAGTAAGCAGCAACTGGACTCCAGAAGAGTCACAGTTGCACATAAATCTTTTGGAACTCAGAGCAGTCTTACTAGCTCTCAAAGCTTTCACTCCCAGCATAGAAGGACAGGTGGTTCAAATTCGAACGGACGACACTACTGCAATGTTCTACATAAACAAGCAGGGTGGTACCAGATCAGGAATACTCTGTTTGGAAGCTCTGGTCCCTAGCATTCTCCCTTGGAGTCAGCCTCTCAGCTATTCACTTCCCAGGCAAACTCAGTACTCTGGCGGATGCTCTAAGACTTCAGACATCAGTTGAGGCCAGAGTGAATGGACACTGAACAAGCAAGTACTAGCCACAGTGTTCAGGCAGTGGGACACACCATACGTGGATCTTTTTGCCTCTCCTCTTAATTTTCAGCTTCCTCAGCACTGTTGCAGGCCCCCAGTTCTGGGGACACTTCCTCTGGATGCCCTGATCCTGGACTGGTCAGGAAGGTTCCTATACGCATTTCCTCCCTTTCCCCTGATATTCAGGGTTTTGCTGAAACTCAGACAGCTGCCTGCATTGATGATCCTAGTGGCTCCGGACTGGCCCAGACAAGCCTGGTACCCTGTACTCTCAATGTTCTGCAGCAGACCCATTCGCCTACCTCCAACTCGCTCCCTGCTGACCCTTCCTCAGACGGGAGTGCAGTACCCAGACATACACTCTCTTCATCGCAAGGCCTGGTTCTTGAAGAATTAAGAGTTTCCATCCTCACAGTACTCTGAACAGGTCCTTAAGATACTGAGGATGGCTAAAAAAAACGAACACAAAGAAGACTTATGCAGCCAGATGGAAAAGGTTTTCCCTCTGGTGCAAGAGCGAAAAGGTCAAACCCCTGTCAGTTTCAGACCCTCAGCTGCTAGACTACCTGGTACATCTACAGGTGTCAGGCTTGAAACCATCTTCCCTTAAGCTACACCTGATGGCAATTTTGGCCTACCTTTCGATGGGAAAGAAAGAAAAAAGCATTTTTTTCCCCCACGACATTTTTAAACAGTTTTTCAAAGGCCTCTTGCACCTCCAGCCTCCAACCAGGGAGCCCGTACCTTTGCATAGATGGGCTCATGAATCCACCTTCAAGCCTATGTCCACGGCCCACATCAAGTTTGTAACCTGGAAGACAGTCTTCCTGGTAGCCATTACGTCTGCCAGGAGGATTTCTGAGCTACAGGCCCTATGCACTGAACCGAATTACATCATCCCTCACAACGATAAAATTGAGCTCAGGACAAATCGGACATTTCTGCCAAAGGTGGTTTCAGAGTTTCACTTGAACCAGTCCATTACTCTGCCTGTCTTCGTTACTGAACCATCCACTCCTGACGAGCAAAAGCTCCATAGCTTGGATGTCAAAAGAACCATCTTTCACTACCTAGAGCATACTAGACAGTCCAGAGGCTCTTCCACTCATTTGTTCCTCACCTGCTGGGATGTAGGCAGAGGAAGACCAGCCACCAAGAGAACTATTTCTCATTGGTTGGTCTCTTGTATTAGATTCTGCTATGAGAAAGCTGGTCATCAACCTCCAGTGGGGCTCAGGGCTCACTCCACTAGGGGCACTGCATCCTCACTTGTAGCAGCAAGGGACATTCCCCTACTGGATGTCTGCAAAGCAGCTACCTGGAAATCTGTGCACACCTTTGTGAAACACTACAGTTTGGATGTGCAGACCAGATCTGATGCCAAATTTGGCAGGGCGGTTCTACAGAGCCTCTTTCCTAAGTAGGTTCTCTGCCCACCTCCCACTTGGTACTGCTCGGTAGTCTGCAAAAAAGTTACTGATGCTAAAGGACTCCTGGGGTAAGAAGAAAAAATTACTCACCGCACTAATCTTCTTTCTTCCAATAGGTCCTTTAGCATCAGTAAGTTCCCAGCCTTCCTCCCCAGTTCACCTGTCGGAGAAGGGCTCTTTATGTCACCTTTTACCAAATTTGGAGTTTCTTATTGATGAGTTTTAGCTCGTGTTGCTTTTGTTTCTATTTCTACTTTTGTGGACATTTGCATGTTTTTTGAATCCTGTTGATCCTTTTTCGGGGCATTTGCCCTCGTTTTTCCTCTAAAGAATTCTGAAACCTTCAACAGCTCTCACCCATTCCTGTCTTTTGATTGGCTTGTCCCTAAGCTCATTTAAATATCTCTTAAAGGCACACCTCCAGAGCTAAAGCTAAAGGACCCCTTAGAAGAAAGAAGATTACTGCAGTGAGTAATTTTTTCTTTTCTGTGACAGGGTTGA
Organism: Neoceratodus forsteri; assembly: GCA_016271365.2. Classification (NCBI taxonomy): domain Eukaryota; kingdom Metazoa; phylum Chordata; order Ceratodontiformes; family Ceratodontidae; genus Neoceratodus; species Neoceratodus forsteri. The sequence continues at coordinate 1,631,569,713 of CM028131.1, read as the reverse complement.
ATAAGGCCCTGCCCCATTTGTTATGCAGAAAGAGCTTAAAACACAAAGATCTGTTCTAGCCTCTCCTTTTCTGTCTCCCCTCTGTCAGGTTGCGCAACCACATTTTCTAATGAGACCTAGGAACTGATCACTCAGACAATTTTGCAATTCTCCGCCTCTCACTATCTCTCTGCCTTCACTTGCTGTTCTGTCTTTTGTTCCCCCTTGCATATCTGCGGGTATAAAAATATATGTGAATCTTTATGTGGAAATGTAACTGATATTGGGATTCCTTTGTTTAAAACTGTATATATTATACTGCTGAAATGATTGCAAAGCTGTTTGGAACTCAAGTGGTTAACCTGAGATGCAGTTTTTAAGCCTTTTGCAGAGCTGTAAACAAGAGGTCAGTTCTGGGTCACCATGTTCTTTTTGCTGCACCTGCATCGAAACTGACAAGAACATTCTGTGAGAAGCAGGCTCTCTTAACGAGTTCCCAGACAAAGACTTATAAAAAGAGCAGCAATGCTTCTGCTAGAAAGAGAGAGACAAGGAGAATGAGACAAACTTGGAATTAAGAGATACCCTCAGAAGAAGGACTTAGTTTTCTCTGTTTGTGCTGCCTTTGTAAATAGTTATACTGAATAATTTTTATTTTTTATTTTGCTGTTACTGAGAAAAATAAAACACTATTTGCGAATTTTAAAACTGTTCCTGGTTTTCCCATGCTTCCTGACCTGTGCCTTAACAACACTTTCCTGCATCAAAAGTACTACGAAACAGGCCTGCGGGCCTCTAGATTACTGGCTTTCCAAATACACAAGCAAAGGCATGCCTCGACAGTAGCATCTGTAAGAGAACCTGCTACAGGAAACCGGCCTACTAGATTATATACGGTAACCCAGGCGTTTAGCACCTTCTATCAATCCCTCTATACCCTGGAAAAAGAGGCCTCTCCACCAGACATACAGAAATTTCTCAATACCATTACTCTTCCCTCTCTCACAGAGGAACAACTTACCTTGCAAAACCCCATACAGGCCGAAGAAATTGCACTTGTAATCTCCCAACACTAAATCCATGAAGGCCCCAGGCCTGGGTGGCTATGCAGCAGAATTTTATAAATTAACTAAGCAGATTATCCCCGTTATTACAAACATTTAATGGAACTCTGAAAGGTGACCCCCTGTCCCCAAACTGGGCTTATGCAGCGATCTTGATAATCCCAAAACCGGACAAAACCCCACAATTTTGTGAGTCATACCACCCGATATCAGTTCTTAATTCGGATTACAAATATTTCATGTTTATAGTGGCCCACCAAATTGACCAAATCCTTCTCTTCCTGATTAATGTAGATCAGACAGATTTGTAAAAGAAAGGTCCACCACAGATAATGTCCACCGAACCCAACACGTAATCAGTGAGATGCAAACCCAGGGACGCCAGGCAACCCTTCTCAGCCTAGATGCAGAGAAGGCCTTTGACCGGGTCTCCTGGCCCTTCCTATATGCAACACTTTCCAAAATGAAATTCCCTCTCCCACTAATATCCATCCTCAAAAATAGATATGCCTTCACCCGAGCATGCGTTACAATATCTGGACATCACTTGGCAGACTTCCTCCTCCTTGGGGGAACTAGGCAAGAGTGCTCACTTTCCCTACTGCTTTTTGCTATATATATCGAACCCTTAGCACAAGCAATATGGGAGTCCCAGTGCGTCCAGGGGGTCACAGTGCAAAGAACGGAGCACCATATTGCATTGTACGCTGACAGTATCCTGCTTTATCTAGACAATCCCGCATGTTCCCAAATCCTGGACCACTTTGGCTCTATCTCAGGCTATCCCACCTGAGTCTCCGGAACTCCCTGTGGGGGCATTTGAAACTGTCCTCTGTGTGTGGGTGTCCTAAGCCACCTTAATCAGGTCTCCAAATTGGTCTCACCCAATCATCTGTCCACTGTCTACTCTGGGAAGCACGATTGCTTGCTATCCTCTTATGAATAATGTGGCCCTGGTATGAGGGTCACTCATACAATGTAATTGCCATTTGAATGTCTTAGTATCAGTGTTCCCATTCACGGATAGATGTACGTGAATCACGTAATGAAAACAAGATTCACGTTCATCTATGTGAGTAGGGGGTACACTGCACGTAAAGAAGCCTGGACGACTTTTCTGAATGCAGGCATGTGAGTAACTTTATGTGTAGACTAGAGTTGACTGTGCTGTTTGAAAGGTGTTTTTGGTTTTTGCAGCAGCAAGCTGACAATTGGTCCAGTGGCTTTGCAAATGTTTTTTTTTCCCCTTGCAAAGCAGTGGCCGACTGTGATTGGTGCACAGTTCAGACATGCACCCATTGCAACCTATCTCCATTCTTTAGTTGTAGTGTGGGTGTGCACCTATTTGTTCTAGGCACGAGGGAACCAGTGGGTTGCACGTGTGTGTGAGAGAAGAGAGGAATGTCTGACTCCAGACTAGACCACGCAAGTAACCACCAGACAAGAGATACCCTGACCTGGCCACTGAACCGACCATGTTCATTCGAATCAGGATGGCAACTGAGAGACTCACCTTGAGAGTGCTGAAGAGGAAAGGAAACCAGCCCTAATAGCGGCATGCCCCAAATCAGGTTGGTGTTGTAATTTTTCTCTGGGGTTCCCCTTCCGCCAACTTCCCATTGAACCGTTCATTGTTCCCTTTCCCTTCACATTTTCAGGCTCCACTCCTTGGCTTCACTATTCCTTCTCCAACCCACCAGTAAGTGCTGCAATCCGTTCTATTTCTGACGCGAGTCCAGTGTCCACTGACCAACCTGTGCCCGCCCAAACTCCCTTTAATTCCCGGCCGCTGTGGCGCCAGTGTAGACAATTCATGAGGCCTGCCCTACTGTTGCACATCCTTCTGTAATGGTTGTCCCTGGGCCCTGGCCCTCTCCCAATATCTTGCCAGGTGATTCCCCATCCTGGAGTTGTCCTCCTGTCTGCGGCTGCCTGAGCACCTCGAGTGATGACTCGAGTCAAGACAGTCCCGCATCATCCCTTCTGCTTCCCAGGCTGTAGCCAAATGCTTTAACCTTTCTGCCCAGTTGGACGCGAAGGGTCGCAGTCTCGCACCATTTCTGACGTGGCCATGGCCACTCACCCTGCCTCCAAGTCCGGGTCCCATCTCATGCAATTGGCGCACCTGGGTAAGAAATAAGAATTACTCGGGGGAAGGAAAACTTTAGTCATCGATTGAAAGAAGTAAAGGAAAAAAGTCAGACTCTTCCTGTAGGTCTGTTCCTTCCCTCCTTTCTATTCTTCCCTTAGTTCACTTACTCCAGTCCGCTCCTAGGAATGTCGGGGACTGTATGAGGATGGGATAAGGGATTGGTCTTCTTGGGATGGGTCCAGAGAGGACATGGGACTGGGAGCTTGGGAGGGAGTAGTCACTGGTGGCAGTGGCAGGGTTGTTGGTGCCTGGCAGTGGGGGGTCCTCAGCAGCACTCGTTCAGGAGCAGCTTCAAAGTTCATGAGTAGACATGGATGTAGTATTGTCACTGACTGTGTCCATACTCCACGAGTCCACTCTCATAGCTACTGCATGAGATGGTCGGTGCCCTGTCCAGCCCATTGCCAAATAAGTTGCTCAGTCACTCAGTTTTCAGTGTGTGTGTGTGTGTGGGGTGCAGTTCACAGAACCAAAGTAAAAGTTGTTGATCATGTAAAACCTGCTTTGAGTTTAAATGCATTCTGAATCTGTCAACCAATGTCAGTTTGTCAGTGATGTCTATCTATAGATATCTATTAGTCATGCTAATGCTTGCCTAACTAAATGAAATGTAACAGGAAGGGATGGACATTTTGCTGCCTAGTACATTGATTTGAAGTTGAATGGATTTTCTCTCTCTGCCTGCTTATTATATATAAATTAATATCACATGATGAGTAGACCTTGCTTGTGCAGCTGAGCTATTTGAATAATCAATAACAAATAACTATGACTACTTGTATACCCCTTTAAAACAATTCGTACCTCCATGATTTTCTACAAGGGGTGTGAAGTACCCGAAAAACACAGTTTGTACCCCTGAAATATTTGGAGGAGGGTACATTGTACCCCCTGTAACGTGCCTCCAGTGGGAACGCTGCTTAGTATATTTATTTGTATGTATATGTACATTTTTACCTATAACTGTATATGAATTGTTTACCTAATACTGCTCACTGTAGACTATCTGTTCATCTTGCTCTCCTGTAACTATGTAAATTGCCTTCTTGTTGTCTGTACCTTGTTTGAACCTGTATTTTTTTCTGTGCTTTCCCGGGTCATACCTGAAAATAGGCATACTGCTTGTCTAGTGTACCTACCTGGTCAACAAAAGCTAAATAAAATAAAGTGAATCAAACCAAAACTGAGGCCCTTACCTTTCATTTTCAGCCTTCACTAGTTTTTCAGACCCACTTCCTTTCTAGGTGGCACTTGGACAAGCTGAAATACTTAGGAATCTTTCTCTCCGACAATCCCTTGGATCTTTCTGGAATAACTGTGCCCCCTTCTCTTCTCAGATGCAACACAATTTTGATCAATGGAACCTGATACCCCTTTCCCTATTGCAGAGGACAGATCTGTTCAGAATGGTCACCTTGCCGCGAGCCTTCTACCTGTTCCAGAATGTCCCTCTCTCACTAACTTCTAATGATTTTAAAACTTGAAACAAGGCAATTACCAAATTTACTTGAGCTTGGCACCACCCCTGGATAAAACTCTCCACGTTATTCCTCCCAAGGGACCGAGGGGGGTTAGCCCTCCCGAATCTTAGGTACTATTTTTGGGCTGCACACTTGGTTTTTATTTTACAAAGACAGCTTATGATGCACCGACCTCGATGGATTGAGATTGCAGAAGCAGCCCTCTCCTTTAAAGACTGAATAAGAGTGCTGTATTATGCAGACTGTCCCCCTTTACACCACCTTACCCTTAACCCCTGGTTTCAATATCAGTTTTCCACATGGTCTGTTATCCGTAAAACAACCCACCTAACACCATATTTGCCTCTCCTAACCCCTATAGCACTCCTACAACATTTTGTCCCGGCTACAGTTAACATGGCATTCCACAGATGGGAGCAGACATCACTACAATATATATTCCAAGTGCTTGTGAGCGTAGCACTTAAGGCCTTCACTCAGATCCAGCAAGAATTTGGGTTAAGGCATTGTGACTTTTATAGATAACTACAGTTACAACATTTCTTATAGGCTTCCCCCAGGGTGATCACTGCCCAGACTCGCCCCCATACTGTCTACCATCATTTCTACACTGAGGACTAAATACATCTTGCATCCTATATCCCTACTCTATAAGGCGCTTTTGGACATGTTGGGGGGGGGGGGCAAGTGATTCTGTGATGTGGAAATGGAATGAGGAGCTTGAGGTGAGGGTGACCGTAGACCAATGGATGCTCTCTTGCAAACTCTCCTCTAAGATAACTAGCTCCCACCAATGGCGGGAGTTTGTCTGGAAAAATCAAATCTGATACTTTTGCACTCCAGTAATTACTGCAAATTTCCAGACTACAAATTATGCCTCCTTTTGGAGACAGTGCAGGGATACAAATGCAAACCACACACACATATTTTCTGGCCTTGCCCAAAACTCGCCCCAGTTTTCACAAAACTACAGATGGAGCTGAGGGAATTATTCACAAACCAGATCACTATGACAGCAGAATTATTTTTATTTTATATATGGTATACCCACAGGATACTCAGGACAGGGGCCCCTAGGTATTTGCTTGGCATACTGATTCTAACAGCCAAGAAAGCAATCCCAAAGCATTGGCTAACTCAAACAGTCCCCACCATAGTGGAATGGAATTGGTTAACCAACCAAATATATCAAATGGAAAGAATCACATATGCACCGAGTGAAAGAGTAGAGATTTGTTCGAATAGGTGGATGAAATGGTTGCTCTACAAGATGCTTACAGACCCACAGTTTGTCCCTTGACTGCTACCGTCCGGGTCCATGCAGACTTTCCCCTAGAGAAAAGGTAAATATAATTATACCATTGGTCCACTCCCCGTGGGTAACTCCAAAATAAGGCAAGGTCAGCCAAATGTGTACCATGGTGCTATCCCTTGGTTGCATTGCACCCCCAGCTGGGTTGGGCCCATGTGGCCCCCTCCCTCATGAGAACCCCCTGGTGACAGAAACATATCAGAAGGGGAGCTGAAATATTTCTGAAGAACCTACATATCTCATGCAACTGTTAATGAAGTACAAGACTGACCCTCCTCCTGGAATATCTCGGAGAGGGGGCATTTGTCAAGCTACTGCTTTTAACCTGCCCCATACTGTTATAACAACTGTTTTTGTCATATTCACGCACTGTTTTTGTACAGAATGTAATGTGTTCTATGATGGATATAACAGACTTCTGAAAAGTTGAATAAATATGATATTTACAAAAAAACAAAAGAGTGCAACATATCCACACAGTTTGACGACATGGATAAATTCATCTTATTCAGCCTATGTGGTGTGTAATAAGCTCTGTTAAAAATGTAACATTCTTTTGATTTGTCCCTGGATAATTTATACTCTTGTTTGGAATTGCATGCCTGCAACCATTGAACTTCTGTATATTTTTCATGGAGATCTGCTTAGTTCCCACTGATGAGTACCTTTTCCAAATATTTCCTTTACAGAATCGTTAATAAATTAATTATCCATGGAAAGATTCTTTTGGATTTTATGTTTCTGCCTAAAATGTTCTGTTGTTCCAATTCTGTTTTTTATTACAAGGAGCCCTTTCCCATCACCTGTAGTCTTTTTTTTTTATATAAAATACATAACTGATAAAACTGTAATCTATGTGAATTACCGACCCTTTTTTCTTTTAAACTGATCCCATTGCATCAGACCATTCTTACGTATTAAGTCCTGCCATCTTTGGATTCCATGTGATTCCCAGTATTTATTTTTTTAGTGCATTCCCCTTTATTTTATAATTATGATTACCCCATATTCCTGCCAAAGGGGAGCAATGTAAAGTCTATTTTGATTTGTCGGCAAAGTAGTTAAGTATGCAGGAAATATCTGTAATTCTAGTACTGTTTGATGCTTTTTTTTTGTTTAGCTGAATATATGTTTTATATCAAAATCATCTCCCATTATCTTACTTATTATGGAATTAATTATTTTAGAACTTTCTGAGTCGGGGGGCGCTGTTGAGCACACCCACCGACAAGACGCACTCAGTGAGAGCTCCTCAAATAATCCCACTAAAAAGAATTGAAAATGAAAGAAAACTTGAAAATAAGGCTGACTTTACTTAAAAACTGTATTTACTAGATCAAGCTGCGTCTAACGATACCTTTCTTTCACCATGGGACGGAGTAACAAAGCGCCAGTAAGCAATCCTAACAACCCACCTGCCCAAGCCGCGCCAGTGGAGACATCGGGGCCTGCTTCTCTGGATTCTGAACCACGACCAAAAGTCCATGCAGGCGATAGATTCTAAAGCAGACTCAATCCTTACAAAATTTGAAGAACATGATGCAAAAATAGCAGCCGCATCCAATACAGTGACTACAGCTGAATCTATAGCAATGAAAGCCCTAACTGCCATGAACAAAATCCAACAAGAAAATGCTTAGCTGAAGTATCGGTTGGAAGCTCTAGAGAACTCCCAGAAGGCATCCAATACTCGCATTGTGGGCCTATCTGAAAATATCGAGGGAGACAGCTTACTTTATTTCCTCAAGGAGTGGTTGCCAGGAACCCTACAGCTTGATGCCCAAATCACTGCTCAGTTTGTTTGGGCCTACCGGATATCGCTCAGACTGGCATTGGGTCCGAGCGAGCTACCTATAACGGTCCTTCTGCTCACAACGAGCCCTGTAATCCGGGACACTATTCTAAAGGCAGCTAGGAAAACTGAACGGCTTAATTATCTAGGATCCACCGTCCACATGTTTCCGTACTTATCATTTGCCACTAGAGCAAGGAGGAAAAGGTTGACGGTGTGCAAGTCAAGTCGCGCAGTCTGGGAGTAACACATTCTCTTCTGATGCCTGCTCACTTAAGGATTCAGTATTAAGGCCATGTCTATCAGTACACAGACCCTGAAGAAGCTGGTAGGAAGGCGGAGGCCCTTTCATGGGAGTTTGATCGATCCAGAAAGACGGTGGAGGCCGACTCTGAATCAGAGACTGAAACCTGAAAAGCTACACAGTTTTTTTTTTTATATAAACTGTGCCCAAGTTATGGCTAAAGATAAAAATGGACTGTTGCTCTTTCTATAAAAAAAAAAATGTTGATGTTAATCTTGCTGGTTTTGGAGCTGCAGTTTTGTTAATCTAGTATAACATTATGCTGTTGATGAGGAAATCAGCTTCTTATAATAGCCACAGTAGTTTTCCCTCGTTGTTGAATTGGGATCATAGGGGTGGCTAGTTTAGTTCAATAAAGGAATATCTTTTGTACTTAGGTTTTGCTATAGTGGGATTAGAGGGGCTCTAATGCTGTTTGCTACCATTTGTTGGATCTCCTGTTTGGTAGAGGGTCATAACAACACAGGTCGCTGTGTTACAAATGTTTGGTAAAACTTTTATTTAAAAAAAAAAATTACTGCTCAAAGTCTTCTGGTGTGCAGCTTTTCTTGGGGTTTTCCTTGGACTGATCAATGAAAAAATCCCCCCTTATCCGAAAATAAGAATGTCTAGGCTAACAAAGCCTCTTACATTGAATGTATCCTAAGTACTTTTCTTATTTGCTATGGGATCTCTGACATGAGAAAACTTGTATGTAATTGTTTCTTTCTGAAAACAAACTATAAGTACAAAAAAAAGAACTTTCTGAGTCCGTTTGTGACCGTCTTATAGCAAGCTTTGTCATGTAAGCAACATAATGGCACCATATGTCTTGGCAGGCCAAGCCCCCACACTCCTTGGGTAAACATACTTTATTCAGTTACTATCCTAGGGCTTTTATAGTTCCATATAAAATTCGCTAATGGGATCGAACCAAAAATCATCATTTCTGATTTATTTTCATTAACCCTGTATCCGGCTACTTTTGAAAAGTTATTTATAATTCTTTTAGTTTTAGCTAGACTTCAGGTAAATAATTGTTATAGTAATGGTTTAATTCTTACCCCCAAGTATCTAATTGTGTTTCTGTGGGCCCATTTAAAGGGGAATCTTTCTTTGAATTGTGGGGTACAGGTTCCCGATACTTTGAGTGCCTCCAGTTTTAGAGAATTTATGCCCAGAGATCTCCCCTCAAGGCTTAGTTCCTCCTGTTGGGCAGGTATGGATGTTACTTGATCTCTGACAAAAATATGGTGTCATCAGCATATAATGCCACTATCTGCTCCAGAGCTCCAACCATCCCTTTAATACATGTTTTTGCTCTTACAGTGAAATACATTTTTATAAACCTTACAGAGTGATGAACATGGATTCCCGCATGTCAACTGGTTTACATAGTGGTCCTTATCGCATGATCTCCAAGACTGTTTCTCATGTTGATCAGTACCAATGCTTTTTAAAGTAAATTATCATTTTACTTTAAAAGCACCATTGGGAGGTTTATAACAGCAACAGGTCATTTGTGTTGGGCCTTGCGTGTTATATGATGCCTGTGTGATCGTAAGCTATTCTCCCCTACCTCACCACTCATAAGCATTATATGACATTATATAATGGGTCCTAGAATGTGCAGTGAACTGAGGGATGTAACTGGTTCTTGAGATCTAAGAAGGTGTATTATAATCACCGACTGCACACTCAGGCTCATCGGTGCTCAGTGACTTGGAGGGGGAAGAAAATGACTGGGATAGCATAATACAGGCTAATCTAAAAAAACAGGGCTGACAGGAAAAGAGAATGGGGAGACTCCTATTGTAAGGGAACCGAACCACGCGGAGGCTGGGAAACTGACCTGGCGTCGGTCTCCTGCCGGTAGGAGGAAGATTTATGATGCTCCCTGGACATCGTCGAGCCTTAGAAGGAGTGGAAGAGGCCGACGGCCTGGAAGTCTTCAGAGGCTGAAGAGAAGAGGAGCCGCTGGATGACCTGACCTGAACCGGGGGAGGCTGCGACTGAGCCCTGGAGGGAGAGCGGTTCGATTTCGAGCCGGAGCTTCAGGAGTCCGAGACCCTCGATGGAGACCTGGATCTTTCCTTTTCCCGGTGCTTGTGGGTTTTACCCGAAGACTCCCCTCAGGAGGAAGGTTCCTTATCCATAATTTTCAGTTTCTTCTCCAAGAGAAACGCTTGAAGGGCCTTCTGGAGGCGGATCCTGGTGCGACTGTTGAAGCCCTGGCAGAAGGAGCAGGCCTTCGTGTCGTGTTCTGGGCCTAGGCAGCGCCACGCAGGCAAATGTGGATCCTTGAAGGATCTGTTTGGCGCGAGACACACTTCGTATGGTGACCCTCTAAAGAAGTTGTTGGAGAGGACATCAGTTGATCAAAAGTCGAAAGGCAGACGAAAATCGTCATAGTTCTAATGGTCGTCGTACACTAGAAAAAGAGACCAAGAGGCCGATACTGGCGATATCGACGGCGGGAAAAGAACTGATGATTATGGGGGGACCAGCTCCTTGTGTACTACGCCCGTCGGGGGCGGGACTGACATCGGAGGCGGTCCCCGCTGAAGACTGCTAGCTAGAAAATTTCTGTGGGGTCCTGGCACCTGCTGGCTTCAGTCCTAATGGTGTAACCTGCTGCAAGAGCTGTATCTCGAAGTAAGATCATCGGTTCAATCTAGCCTTTTACAGAAAAAAAAGGCACTTTGTCGACCCCCCACCCCATACTCAATAGACTGAATGAAGGGTAGGTCAGGTATACAAGGAAATAAACCCATCAACTGGGCTAACCAGATCATTAAGCCATTAGCCTGAATACTCGTTTTTATTTTATACAATACACTTGGATGGTTAGTTTTAGTTTTGAACACCACTGCATATACAGCGAAATAACTGCCAACCACCTCTATGAGGAAAATGTCACATCCATGTATATTATAACTATAATTAATGTTGCAGACTAATAAATATTGTAAATATGCATGGGTAACTTTTCAGACTTTTGTTTTTTTTTGGGGATTTACAGTTTGTTTACCCAGAATAGCCCAACTCTGATGTATCTCTTTTGGAAGGGGGGTGCTGCTAGTACCCAGGGTTACAGGACTGAAGTGCAGGGAGGGCAAAACGAAAGACACTAGCTTCATTTTTATATTGGTCTTAAAAATGCAATTGTACAGTTACTATAAAGAATGAACCATCACCCCCCACCACACACACACTGACCCAGTGTGTATAAATCTATTCCCTGTAACTTTTTTAAATGCTATATCCTTAATCTATGACCAAAAACCCTCTGAGATGCAGACACGATGGTATTACTCTGGATTTACTTCAATGGGATTTTTCAAAATGTCTTTGTACAATTTTTTTTTTTTTATCCCCAAATAGTCCAACTCAGATGCAACATCTTGTTTCCTGCTTTCCCCAGTCTTGCAACTGGACGAACTGAAGCACGTGGCAGTCCAATTACAAAAATAGCCATGTAGTGTGGTAGGATTCAAACCAGTGCTCTGCTAGGCTTTCCAATTGCAACATACCCCCACCTCTGACTGAATTAGGAGCCATTTGTCTTCCTGAGCTGCAGGAATGTTGGTTGCCAACTACAAACCAATTTAAGAATATACCGAAAGGGAGCATGTTCATATGAAGCAAGTCTTAGACCTTAGGGGTAACACTGCAATGATGAGAGCAGCTGCAGAGCTGGTTTCTGCTTCTGAAGCTGTGTTTGCTTTAGGCGATGCATGTCACATGGCGGTTTGCTGATTCGTCCAAGAACAGTGTGCTAAAAATATCATCAAAGAAGCTTGGGTGATATTTGCAGGCTCTGGTGCAGTCAGGGTTAAAATTTATCTCCAAGATCTGAGGTTGCATAATTCTTCTCCCTAGAAATCAAACATGGAACATGATTAGTCAGGTTTAAATGACTGACCTGGTGGCAGTGCATACTAACAGCAGAGGGATGAGGTATCTGGAGTTTTGCCTTGTATGGCAGCATGTACTGTATTGGATAATCAAATCCACTGAACATGTACAGTTATCTGTCACTCGCCTATTCCCCCCCCGTGAAACAAGGTGCTTGGCAGCCTCAGTTGGACTGTCTGGCACGAACAGTGTAATCTGGCTAATTTATGTCCCGAAGCTTCCAATCATCTTGCAGTATTCACAGCATGTTATCGGATAGTCTTCATAACATGCTGCCATAGCTACACAGCCAGCCCGGATGGATATATGGGTGGATTTTCCTTTTATAAACCGCCTTTCAAAAAATTCAAAATGCTGTACACACACACAAAAAAAAAGCAAACATACATAAACAGCTATCAACAAATAACCCAAAACAAGAACCAAGAGAAAAAACAAAATACCAAGAAAACAATATCTCAAAAAGCATGTATTCTGTAATCCTGCCAATGGCTCTCCAATGTGGTAACTCAAACATACAGCAGGAGGAAAAGCCAGAGGACTGGAGCTGCCGGAGAATACAAACATATGAAATTGCCAGCAGGAATAGGCACTTGGTCTATCAAGTCTGCTTGAGTGTGCAGCTAGCTCCTTTATGTTTACACCTTATCCTTTCCCACCTTTAATTAAGAGGGGGCACCTAAGCAGTCCCTGATCCCTGGAATGAAAAACTCTATCGTGTGTGTGTGTGTTGGGGGGGTAGGAGCAGCAGCTCACAGAGGATGGGGGGCGTAAACAGTTTAGGGCCCTAACTGCCAATACAAGAACCTTGCAGTCAATCCTTTGCTTAACTAACTACCAGTGCAGCATGCCTAGTGATGGTGTAACATTTTTCAGCTTCCTGCAGGAGCCCGAAACTGCCACTGCCACAATCTGCACCAGCTGCAAGTGTCACATTTAACAACAAGGAAGGTCCTCGTAGAACACATTACAGTAGTCCAGTAGTGAGCAAAGGAAGGCCCTTACAGAACACATTACAGTAGTCCAGTCATAAGAAACAAATGCCCATACCAGAGTTTTCAGATCAGCAGGTTCTAGGAAGGGCTGCAACACAGAGATGCTCTTAAGATGATAAAAGCAGCCCCTGACTACAGACAACACCTGGGGTTTCAGGGTCGGTCTTTCATCGAAGGCTTCTCCCACGTTTCTGACCACCCTCACGGTCTCAAGCTGAACCCCATCAAAAACAGGTAGCCTGAGTCTGCTTTCAAAGTAGGTACATGCCAATCTGAAATCACCAGCCACAGCTCTGGTTTACTTGGATTTAAGGTCAGTTAGTTAGAGATCATTCAGTCCTTAATTTTCACCAGTGTTCCACTATTTATACGCGTGATCACTCTGACCCTGGTTGGTGCCAAGGAGAGGTGCAACTGGGTATCATCAGCATAGCAATGATGCCAAGTGTCGTGAGCTAGCCAACTGCCAATCATTATTTGCAATATATATTTCTGTTATATATTGTTTTATGGGATTTCTGTGTATGCTAATGCCAGTGTTATTCAAGGCATAGGGAAAGCCTAGATTTTTTTTAAAAGGGGTGACCTTTTCACTCAAAGGCCACCTGCTTACCAGAAGGGAGATTTTCATTCCCAGGTTCTTTTGACAGGGATGTGCCAAAAGCCATTTACCTGCCATAAACATGCACTACAGAAGCAGATTGCTTGTGATTTTAGGAACTATTATAAGTATATCACATTTTATGAGGGAACAGGATATGTTCGCCAGGAAAGACCATTCTAGCAGTACTATGTGTGAAATTCTAACAGGACACGGTGAATTAGCTTACAGGATGCTATACTGATACATCAAAGTTTTAACATTGACTGTCCTGTTACTGGTTAATCATAGAGGCAGAATTTATGTTGAAGCTGGGTGACATCACCGGGTGGCCAAGAAATTATGGGTCACTGGTGGGACAAATAAACTGGTTTCCTTATGACTGGAATATTGCTGATATTGCAGTTCAGAAAAGATAGTTAAACCCTCAGCACAGTCACTCAGTGCCATTCTGTTTGGGGCTCTCTCGACTACCAGACTGCAACATTTACAAACCAGTGATTTTTTTTTTCCTGAACTTTTTAAAGTCTTCATAACAGGTAGAGATGTAGTTAAACAGTTTTAAGGTGTTTATACTGTATACTTTCTCAGTTGTTTCTAATACTGTAACCTACATTTGTATATGTTCTCTTTTACTGCATTTAATTATTTTAGTAAAGACTTTTGTTTTTCTAAAGAAGTCTGCCTGTGTGAGATTTCTTATATTGTATGTGTGACTATAGAAGTTTTATTACAAACCTGTGACAACTGTTTATGCTTAGAAGTGTCACCAAATAGCAACCAAATTGAAAAGGGTCAGCAGGGGATCTGGCAGGATTAGGGAGAGTACCAGAGTCTCATACGAGTCTGCGTGGATTGTGAACTGGGCTACTGCATGTCCTGTAGGGCGAAGGCCAAATCAGAGTTTTGAGCTGCTACCCCGAAGAGACCGTACTTACCTGGGTCTTCATCCTTTCTGTAATAGCCAGGAAAAGAGTTCATATTTGGTCACAGGACTTGAGACTGGTATTGTGCCCTGATTCAAAGTATAGTAGGATACTCTGGGACCTCATGGCAAGTGTTCTGTTGTAAACCCAGCAAACACTCTGGGCGGACACGAGGAGGGTATCCCTGTTTTCCCCCTCCCTGTCATGGATTCCACTTAGGGGTGGGCATCATAAGCTCAGTGATCTGACCCTCACGAGTGGGTTCATGACCCCCAACACTGTATTTCCCAGGGATCTCTTCCAATGGCATCATATACATGGCAAACGCTGCAAATACTGGGATGGACACCTGAGGAATACCTCAGTCAACTGTGGTCAGCCCTATTAAAACAAAAATAAAAAACAAAACAAAAACGGACCTGTCCCCGCAGATTGTGAACAATCTACCAAGAAAGCCTGAAACCAAGCAAGCACCACCACAGATAATCCTAAGCATTCCTAGAGTCATTCATTCAACATCGCACGGGTGTTCCACTGAGAATAGGGAGATCATGCAAAGTCAGCTGAATGCGATCCAGTGCTCTAAACTAGGCACCACTCACCCTCTGCTACAAGATTTTTTGAAGGATCAGTCCAATGTCTAATAGCTGATCTACACAGAGCAGGTCTCAGTTGGAGTCATCTCTTTACCTATCAAAGTCTGCGGAGGTCATAGCCTCCAATATATTTGGATGGTATAGTCCACTTATCCCATAGTGATATATCTGGATATGATCCTTAGAAGGTTAATAAGTAGGGACTGGCCACTGGTGCAGCAGTACGACTACCACTTTCAGCGATCAGAAGGGAGCCCTGGTCATTGGGGATGGCTGCGGGGGGGAGGAGGAGGATCCAGCATCCCTGAGAACATGTTCCTTCTCTCGGGCAGAGGTCATCAGTACTCCACAGCACTACCGCCCCTAGTTGACTGCAGGTGGTGGTGCAAATGGAGGGGCCTGCACTTCAGGAGGGTAGGTTGATGCTGGCTGTCACAGCGCATGTGCACCCTTTGCGTGTGTTGCTGCAGGTCAAATAGCAGTACGGCTACCACTTTCAACAATCAGAAGGGAGCCCTGGTCATTGGGGATGGCTTCGGGGAGGAGAGGATCCAGCAGAGGATCTTGTAGCAGAGGGTGAGTGGTGCCTAGTTTAGAGCACTGGATCGCATTCAGCTGACTTTGCATGATCTCCCTATTCTCACTGCATCAGCCTCAGAAATCAGAGTAACACAAAGGGGAAAACCCCTTCCACCATGCAGCACAATGGCCCGAGGCGCCTGCCAGAGCCGCACCTGCTGATTAAGAGCAGCCTCCCTGACTTTGTCTCGGTCTCCCCTTTGTGATCATCTGGTTCTGGTCTCAGGGAGGTCCAACTGTGGGGGGCAAGCTATGGAGTCCTTAGAGTGGCTGTAAGTCCCCGGGAAAGGTGGCGTGATATGGATGGAGTGTCTCTAGTAAAATCCAGTGGAGTATACCCCCTAGCCAGCACAGAAGCAGAAAGAAAGTTTAACCAAGTACACAAGTAGATGAATAAATAAGTAGGAAAAACATTACTGTTCAGCAAAGTATGTTGCAATGCCACCTAGGAAACTAGAATTCATGTGCGATTCCGTCAGTCCCACGCAGGAGCCAGTGCTGGATGCCACAGAGACAAAGATCTTGGCTTCCAAAGTGGGAGGCCATGAGCTGACCTGCCATTCCTGCACCCCCTGCTGGCCTGTCTTGGCACTGGTGTCCCCTATAAAGGCAGTCACTTGCCTGACCTCCTGGCTGGAGGAAGGGTGTGGCAGTGGTAGCCCTAACATCAACAGTGGGGAATACAGGGAGACCAGACAGAACAAGACACAATAACAGAAGTTCATATCAAGCCAAACTACAGAACAATCTAGTGGTGCAGGTTTTCAAACCAGTGGAGTAACACTGTCCAATAAAGATCCAGTTCGCTCTGCGACTGCCAGGCTAACTACATTTTAAAGGAAATTCTGTGATCTGCGCTATGGTACTAAAATACTATTTTATTTCTCCTTGAGAATGGCTTACCTTCCCTGCTGGTGTCCCATTTCAGCATGAGATCAACGGCATACACAGCCCTAGATGAAGGGTAGTCACAGATACCAAATGGCGCAGGCTTGGCTGTAGCTGCTTGGAATAATTCAGCAACTGCTTTGAAGATTTCAGCCTGAGATAAAACGTTGGAGAGAAAGGTATGCAGATAAACCCTGTTAAACATACTGTAGTTCGTAGGACTGCAGCACCATTTAAATAATACTACTGTAGTGATACACAGTTACCGGCTCTCCCCTCACTTAATTCTTAAGGTTGCCTCCACTTGCTCCTCCCTTCCTGCAAAGCAGTGAGTCCTCCCTTATCCCTTCCACCTTTTTGTTCACCATGCTCCCTCTATTCCATTCTTTTCTCCATCTGTTCTCTGACACCCACTCTTTCTTCACCCCTGCCAACAGAAATTTTATTGGTCAATCTGCATTCTCTGTCCGCCTCCTGAATCTCTTGGTCTCCCTCTCCTTGTTCATTTTTTCACCTCTGTCTCCTCCCTGAAGCCTCTTCTCATTTTTTATTTCCCTCCCTCCTGCAACTAGCATCCTTATTTCCCTGTCTTGTCTTTTCTTTGTGCTTTCCTATCTCTCCTTTTTACCTATCCCCTCCCTCGGTTTATTCCTCATTTCACCCACCTATGACTCTCCTTTTTCTTCTTTCAAGCTCTCTCTGCCCAATGCAACTAAACCCACTGCGCCTTATCGGTATACCTTACTTGCAGATTTTCATATTTTGTATAAATTCTTTTATAAGCTGGGCTTCAGAATCCTAACACATATCACCTGACCATTCATAACCGGCCCTAATCTACCTAGCAACGGCCTAACTAAATGAAAATAAAATCTTTATTCCACTAAAATACAAACCTTTCCAATTTTTAAACACAAAAATCCACAACAGGACATAGGTTTCGTCAGAAGAAATGCATTTTCCAGGTTCATTCAAAGGCACTTGGCCTGCATTACCAAACTCACATATTCTACCTAGCAACAACCCCACTACAAGAAAATAAAAAATTTTTCCATTAAAAAATGTTCTCCATTTTATAGGCACAATGATACTCCAGGGCACGGGTTTCTTGAGAATTAATGAACTTCCCAGGCTCGGTGAAAGCCAAATGGCCGCTGGCCTCATACCTTCCAATTCAACTGCAGCGTGCAGTAGTTCTCAAGAAATGCATGCCTCTTGTACATCACTGCTTACACATGTATCCCTTTCGGTATAACTCTGCATTACCACTGTTCTGTACATGGTTTGCTTCACATATTTCAGCTACTCTATATCTTTACATTGTTTAATTAGATACAATGCCTTTCCCCACCGGTCACACCTGGAAATGAGCCTTGGTTCAGTGTTCCTAGTCTGGTCACCAAATTTTAAATAAAAAAATTCATAAATGAGATGACACATTTCTGTTTACCCACTCTGGGCCCCAAAACAATATGCTACAAAAGATTGGTACCCACGTGCAGATATAACCCAAACATCTGCTTAAAGTGCATTGCTTGTTGGCCTCCAGGAGAAGGAAGATTTTGCATGTTTTATACCTCCTGTTTTGCACAAGGTTTCTAGCCAGTAGCTTCCACATAATGGTATACAGTAGAGCCTGCAGGACAAGCTGTAAGTAATTCTACCTAGCCCCCACTCCCCCAACTGTGTAGTGGCTAAACAATGCCTGAATAAAGCTCAACACCTTGCCTTCTTTATTGCTGCTACATGGGCACTTACTGTACATTTCTGCACTGTTACTGGGTTTAAAGGGACACTGTCAACACTTTCTGTATCATACTATTTCTAGTTGAACCCACACATTTTCTATTGCTTACCTCCTCTAAAATTCACTGTTGGTTATTTAATCTGCCTCCTTTCTTAATAGAAATGAAATACATGCTAATGGTATTATGCCCAACCTTGCTTTGTTTCGAATCCTTGGTCTATTTTCATTTATACTTCCTGAACATTAGCATTACATGAACATTAGTAAATAAATAAATACACCCCAAAAAGAGCAGTCGCACAAAGATGCAAACGTTTTCGCTCCTCCCACTATTTATCATGAGTGGTTAAACTGTCTTGGGATGTGTTCCCAAGTTAGGAAAGATTCAGTGGAAGCTGATTAAGGAATGTAAACAAACACATTTTGGTGTGGTAACACCAGTATGGTGGGTTGTCTGTTTTTTTCAATTTTAAAAAGGAAAAAGTATCAGAATCAAACTACCAGCTACATCAGCACGTTCTACAGAATACAAACAATCATTAAATATGTTGTTTAAACTAGGGACAGTTTTAGGCCAAAGGGGAGCTGGCAGTGTCCCTTTTAATCATAACTGCTGTTTAAGATTTAGTCTAGTGAACTCTGAAACGTAACAGAAAAAAATTAAGATGTTGGATTTAATTCTTCTTTTCAGTCTATTGACCGTCTGCTCAGACTATGAACTTGTAACATACCTGTACATCGTTCCACCTGTTCTCAGGGTACTGCTTCTCAAACAAAGGAATAAACTCATCATAGTGGACCTGCAAACAAATGGAAACACTTTCAAACACTCACGGATTCCACACATTCAACAGACTCACGTGGCTTTTTTGAATAAAGCTTGAAAAATGGGGCATAGGTAGGGGAACAAACACTTCAGCTTCTGGCGCACAGAATCCAAGAAACTTCTGGCACAAAGAATCCAAGACGGATAACCACTGTCATACACACATTAAAGAAAGAAGATTCCACACTCAAAGCTGTCTCTCGCAAAGTTATTCAAACAGAATGCTCACTACCATGAAGACATAACAAATGGCTGCACACTTAACAGCACCTGACGTACTCCCTGACATACTGCGCCTTCATGACACAAACGTGCAGCCATTTATTCTGTCTGCGTAGAGGTGATTTTTTAAATTTGAATGAATTTTCAAGAGACCACCTAGAGTTTGTGACTTTTTGCAATTAAAGCCTGAACAATATTTGGCTAAAGAGCTGGGATTTCATCTCTACTTGGGTCACAACTGAGATAAGTTTTTGTGATTTTGGTTTAGTTCCCTGTGGACAGTGGTCCAAAGCACAAAGCCTCATTAAGCAAGGTTTAGCAGGCTTTGCATGAAAAAAAAAAAAGTATGTTCGTGTATGTCAGGGTGGGCTGCACTATGCCTACCCACACTGACAAGCAAACAGCTTCTATTTTGTCTCCATAAGTCTCCTCACTTTGCTTATCCTCAAAATAAAAATGGTATTGTATTGTGGAAAGTGCTCACATTTAATACTACCAACACAACAGAGAAATGGAAGCCTGTCAGACCTAGATCGCACTGGCAGGGAGTTCATACACACCAAAATAATATTTGTTTTTAAACACTGATCTAGAAATCTGCTTCTGTTAAGTCTATGGTAAGTGTCTGGAAGTACGACCAGAAGTAAGCAACACCAGGGCTGTATGATCATTTGCTGATTTCAGCAGAGTCCTTGTTCTCATGTTCACAAAAGGGATGGTCCCCACATCCAACTGTGGGTGAGGGCAAATGCAACAGAGATGTTGGCACCTTTAAACTCAAGAAGCAGCAGGGCTCTTAGTCCAGCAAAAGAACTACTGTCCTGCACACCTATTACACAACTAGAGTAATAGAAGATTCATTTAGAACTATCAAATCTGAAGAAATGTCAAAAAACAGATTGGGTTGGGAGAGACTGGGGAGCCATCAGGGCTGTTTATAAAAATAGAAATAAAATGTGCCGAGTGTTGGTCTCAGATGCAGTCTTCATCAGGAAGCGTAGGTGCCTCTTGACCGTATACAACTACCCCAAGTTGCCTGGAGGGAGGAATCTTGAGGGCAGCAATACATGGCTCAAGAGAGAAGGGTGAGCTTTGTACTGCAGCTAATGCAGAACATTGCAGCCCCGTTGACTGTGGGGACAGCACAGTCACAGCATATCAAACGGGGTGCTATGCGATATGTACTGGCTAACAACTAGGTGGCATATCAGCATCAAGACATGCTTGTTGGCTTACAAGACCCTGCACGGTTTGGGACCTGGCTATCTGAAAGATCTCTTGCCTCTATACGTTCGAGGTGGGACTACTTACTGTCCCATGGTCAAAACTGAAATTATCTGGAGACACAGCTATTGGTCTGGAATTCTTTGCCACCCCGGGTTTGTGATGCCCCCCTTGGTGGAGGCTTGTAATAAAGTTTCAAATGCCCATTTGTTCATATTAGCCCATAGTAACTTTGTCTAATTACTTTCTGAAGTTTAATTTTGATACCGTTTATAATTTTGATTGTGCTGTATGATTTAAGTTGGTTTGTAAGGCACCCAGGGCTTCTGGGGTAAGACAGCAAAAAATTAAACTCCCTTCTCACTGGCGTGACACAGGATGCCAACCTAGGACTAGGTGGCATCATATTTCTATACCTGTGCTGGCAAGTGCCATTTCAGATGTGGTGGTCCACAACAGGGGTGTTTGAATACCTTATTTTGAATATTTGCCAAACATTTATATTCGGGGTTTCAATTATTCGTTATTCATGCTTCATTATTCGGCAGCTGGAACGGATTGTGAGACAATAAAGATCTCCCAAGACTTCCTGTCCTATTGGAGGTCAGTTTGGAAGCTCACAAAAGACAGGTGATGTGACTTAACACTTGCAGAAGCTTCAGACAGGAATGACAGATGACTTGAGCTGCTGGAGAGAAAAGAATCTACTTCCATACACTTGTTAAAACTAGACGAAACCAGACATCTTGTCATGTTGTGTTCCCTTTCTAATTCCCAATCTAGAGAGGATAATGTTTGTCACATTTCTGTGTGATAATTTTCACTGTTTTTCAAGAGAACTGCTAGGATGTTTTTCCTCTAAATACTGGCTCGTTTCTGCTCGGCAAACAAAAGCAATCGGTTATGGCCTGGCCGATATGGCTTGTTCAGGGGAGTTTTACTGTTATTTGCTATCCTTCTTTACCTGCAATTATTTACTGTAAAAGAGCAATCTGCTTCCATCCACTTGTTAAAATTCACCAAAAAGCAGAAATCTTGACTGTTTTTTCCCTTTTCTAAATCCCAAGCTATTATTATTCAAGTTTATTGCAGGAAAACTCCATTGAGCAAGCTCATTCACAAGGAGGTCCTGTGACATAAACACTTAAAGTACAAACACAGATAGGTAATAACAGTATATACATGAAATGCACGTTACATGATACAGGCTGGATATACATACAAGGGTACCACATAGGGTGACCGCAGGTGGTAAACATGGATATGAGACAGGAAGTGGCTTACAGGTTGCATACTGATAAATGAAACATGATGACTGTTGTGTGCAATACATATACAGTATTTTGGCAGCTAGAACAAACAACAGTCTACAACTGATATGGGGGGGAGGAGTGATTTGATAGAGTAGCAGTGGAGCGTAAGCAAAGATAAAGCCAGGAGTAGAAGGGGAAGGGAAAGCAGTTAATATGACAAATCTATTATACCTTACCAGTGGATAAATATGGCACACATGAGGAAGGAAGAGACTTAATGACAGTTACAGGTGTCTTTTATTTTGGCTGAACTTAGCGATTTGTAGAAGTTTATTGAAACTGTGCTAGTTAGTTTCAGTACGGTTTGTAAATTTAATTAAAAGCTAGAGGAGAGGGTACTTTTTTTCCACACTTCTATGTGATAATTTAAATGTTCATTGTTTCTCATAGCTACTAGGAAAGTTTTTTCCCCTCCTAAAAGTGAGAAAAAAAGTGCTGCTAGGCCAGGCCCGTTTCTGCTCGGCAAGCAAGAATCAGTCACAGCCCTGGTGCAAATCCTCCTTATTTTGGCATAGTGATAAAGATCACATTAGGTATAACAGCCAAGGAGGCCACTCACTCAGTCAGCAGCTGCAATCTGCACAAAGCCAAAAGAATACAGAACATTCCAATATCAAGTGGCCAAGCTTTTTCCATTAAAACACGTATATTGACCCCAATGTTTCGCAGATACGGCTTGTTTAAGGGAGTGTTTGTTTTGGTTTTTTTACTGTTGACATCATTTTGTTATTCCGTTCTTACTTGTAATTTATCACACAAATAAAAAAGGTTGCCTGCTTTTGTGTTTTTTTTTTTAACATCCTTTCATTGCATTTTCAAGAAGGGCCCAAAGGCAAGGCCCCACAGAACATTTTTTATAAAGTGTCACACTGGTCTCCTTGAGGGGTTCCCCAGCACATTAGGAAACAAATATGGCACAGTCAACATGTTGTGGTTGTGTGGCCTCCCCTATAAGCCAGTTTCAAGAGGAGCACAGCTGGGCGGGTGTCATGTGGTGTAACAGGCCCCTGACTGAAAAAAACTCCCTGTCTTAATAACTGGCTCATAGAGGCTGAACAGGGTATATCCCAGTCCCCATCTGATTAGAGGACAGGGTATATTCCTGGGTTTTGAGGTTACATCCCTATCTGATTACAGGGTATATCCTTGGTGGACGAGAGGGGAAAATAAAAATTAAGAAAAAGCAATGTTTTGGTTTCTTAAAATGGAAAGCGAGTCAGTTCCATGGCACTACATGCTAACTACTCCGATGAACTAAGTTTCCGATTGGGTCTTGGTCGCTATGGGGCCATCCAAGAGGGAAAGGACTGAGCATCCCACGGATGGCTCTTCTCTGAGGAAGTAGGGGCACAGACAGTGTCCCCCCCCGAGGATTACTATAGCACCCTAGCATACGCTGGTTGCTGGATGGCAGCTGAGCAACGTGGATGTGTGAAAAAAATGAAATGAAAGGATTTTAAAACAGCAGTAAAAGCAGGCAGCCTTTTCTTATTCATGAGATAAATATCTGCAAGCAAGAAAGGGATAGCAAAATGATGAAAGCGGCAAAAACAGTACCCTAAACAAGCTGTACCTGCAAAACGTTGAGGCGATGTAGGAACTGTGAAGCAAGAAGATTTTGGGAAATGTTATTGTAGACTTTATGCAAAAGCAGAGTAGTGAGTGGTGCGCTGCACAGTGCACCCAGTTTCGCAACCTCACTGTAATTAAGTCATAACATGAGAAGCAAGGTACTGGAATTCATTGGGTCTTGATTTACCTTTAGGCTGTTATAGCTGCGTTTCTGCACAGCATCCTTGCTGTTTCTACAGCACATGATAATAAAATGTATTAAAAACGAGAAGAGACGTTCTATATGGTTCAGAAAAAAAGTAACTATTTATATTATAACGAAGGTGCATGCATTAAACACTGCAGGAAGCGTAATGGGGAAAAATACTTAGGTAAACAGTCACAAGAGACTTTCCACTGTCATAGGGTAACTCATATTTGTACCCAAGTAATGGCAAATTAAGCTTCATGCAAACAAAGTTGTTGGATGTGTTCACAGTCTAGTGTTGAAAGATAAGGCTCAACATCACCAGCTGTGTAAATGTCCTTCTGGATGGCACACTCCTGGGGAGGGTAACTGATGTATCTCACAGCCAGTTGCACCAAGTGAGGGGATGAATGCATCTTCTGTGCCCAGTAGCATTATGGATCAACCCGAAATGGCTCAAGAGGCTCTGCAAATGAGTCGTTCAAGATATTGTCCACAGAAAAAGGCTGTGACTGTGTCCTCTTTTGTTGCTCTTGACATAAAGATGTGCTGAGCAGTGCCCACTCACTCTCATCAGTGCTACTGTCAGTAACAGGTTATCTGTTCCCCATCTCCACCAGTGGAACCAAACCTGCCAGATTAAATTCCTTCTCCATAATGACCATGTGCACCAGCTGCCGGTGTCACCAGTCCCCGCATGCAACCAGTCAGCTCATCACACAGTTCTTGTTGAAAACGAATCACTCTGTGGCTATCCACAGCCATGTGAAGGATCTCACATTTGAACTGGGGATCCAGCATGGCTGCGACCGTTGCATTCAGTTCAGCTTGCAACTGCTCATTGAGCACAGCTGCCCGTTTTCCTCTAGATCTGTCTATGGATGCAGGGGTTGAAATTAAGTCTTGCAGCCACTAGCCAACAGGGCTAGTGACTGAGAAAAACCACTAGCCCCAAAGACTTTTCCACTGGCCCAGTTGGTATACTTATTAAAATGTTACCTTCTCCAGTACAAGCCTGCAGAACTAGTTAAAGGAAAATCTTGCTAGCCTGATACAGAATCTGCCAGCATTTGGCTAATGGGTCAGTGCCACTTTCGACCCCTGTATGTCTAGTCTCTCTAGGATGTTTTCTGTATATGCACTGCTGGGATCATCTGACTCAGAGTGGCAGGGGATGCACTTAGACACGGGTGCTCCTCTCAAATGGCCCAAGTACTCTCACCATGGCATCAACCAGTGACCACTCATAATGGCCAAGGACTTCCCCAATGTTGCACTCCATTTTCATGTCATGAAGTGCGCGCTTCTGTTCTAGCAGTCTAGACAGCATAAGATATGATGAATTCCATCTGGTACCGACAACCTGTATCAAGCGGTGTTGAGACAGACCAAGGCATTGCTGAATTTCTCCTAGTTGGTTAATCGCCTTTACAGAGTGATGAAAATGAGCAAAGATGGGAGTGTGCTGTGGAGACAGTCTTGCTAGCCTCAGTACTGTGATGTACCCCAAGTTACATTCTGTCTGCCTCCCTACCACTGACACTACTAGCATCGTTCTGGAAATGACTACACAAGACCGTGTCTAAATTCATTTGGAGTGGGGAAAAAAACAAGTATTAAGTGGCCCATGTTAATAGGTTCAAAGCAAAAGGGTGGGCTGGGGATTCCAGACCTAAAGGCATACTACTGGGCGGCATGACTGCAATATTTTACACACCTTATGAGATCACAGGATATCCCCTGCTGGGTCCCCCTAGAACAAACATGTCTTGGCTAGAACAGAATGGCAGACGCCATTTTTAATGCATGGGGAACTTCTGCAAAGAGAATATATTAACAACCCCTACATGAAACGGGCCATACAAACTTGGCATCAGGTGTGCCATAAAGGCTACACAGGCACATTAGTAAGCTTACTCCTATCAGAGCCTGCCTTGACTTCGCACTGTTCAAACTAGATATGGGCTTATGGAGGTCGGGAAAGAAAGGCCTCCAAAAATTGGACAATGCTACAATGGTAATACCTTAAATCCTTTGCCCAGCTGTCCCTGGAATTTGGGCTCCCACGGCAAGACCATTTCAGGTTTATGCAGCTGAGACACTGTCTCACCACAGAGCCCGGGGCCTTGGCCCTTGCGAAAAAATGAAACCCTCTCAGCCTCCTGCTACACTCTCTTGCAGTCCAAAATCAAACTAGAAAGCTCATCTCAATTATATACAATGCCATTAGAGCCTCAGACAAGGATCAAATGGGAAACATAAAAGCTAAATGGACAGAGGAAGCTGGGTGTAACTTGACAGAATGGGGGAAGGTCTGGGAATTGGCACACAAATCCACAGCATTTCCCACAAGGAGAGAATTTCATTGGTAAACAATTGTCAGGTACTTCTGTACCCCCCCCCCAAAAAAAAAAAAAACACTATTTCAAAGCACTATGGAGCCCACAGATCAGATATCTGTTGGAGAGGCTGCGGCCCCCGGGATGGTGGCAAAAAATGCTCACATCTTTTGAAGCTGCACCACCGTCAAAGATTTCTGGGAAGAGGTCGGGGTGGCTATAAGAAAAAATACTATCAATGACATGTCCCAACAAATTCCAGCACTGGGTTTTGGGCCTAACCCCACCAGAAGCAGGAGACAGGGGAAATGTTACTTTTGTAATATCTTTGTGGCGGCGGCCAACAAAGCAGCTGCCCAACTTGCCAAAAAGTCCAAGAAATAGAGAGGATTACTGCGCTGTTATGATACAAGAAAGACAAATACATGGGCCCGTGGCTACCCTTTACTAATTATGAGGCAAAGAAGGGACAGATCTTCTAGAGGCCTTAGTTGATGAACATTGAATGCATCTTAGAGGAAAAGTGGATTTTATGGGGTTGGGGAAAGAAGCACCCTGGCATCGTTTCTTAGGGGATACCTCACTCATGCTGAACACTTTCTTTACTGAACTCAGGTTTTTGTCACTCGTAGCTAAGACCACAGCATAAACTGTACTTTGCACCACATTTTTCTGTTTTACCTCACAACTGTTTAATACAGTTTGATGCCTTTGTTGTTCCTCTTTTCTTTGTTTTTCCTCTTTTTTTAGTTATCTTTGTATTTATTGATTACCTACTGTTTTCCCAATGATTGTGGACTGTACTGTCAATGTAATGTGTTTCTGTGAGAAAAATTATTAAACTGAATAAAAAAAATAAAAAAGTACTGTGATGTAGCATGTAGCACAGATGTGACCACTAGCTTCAAGGTGTTGGCAAGAAACGAATGATGACACAATTTCCATTAGCAACAGCTTTCACCATACTTGCCCCGTTCTTTGTGATGACAAGAATGTAGATTGGCACCAACTGTCCATGACTGCAGCATGTCTTGAATAAATACCAGGATGTTTGGTGAAGTGTGGTCTTTCTCCATTAGCCCAACATTTAGAAGAACACACCTGGGGTGACTGTCAAGACCGTGGAGGGATGTATTTAATGCATTTTCAAGTTCTGTTTCCTGTTTTTATGTTTCTTTTTTTCTGTAAAACGGCCTTTCAGGCCGAATGTATAAACTAACAAAGCATTTTCAATTTCAAAAAAAAGACTATGGAGGGATGAAAGGAGAGCCAATGACACAGGGAGAGAATGAGGACATAGGTTTTTGTGCACAGCAGTGTGTGGTCAAAGAGAGATATGCATGCCTGGAGTTTGTACTGCTCCAGATGTCTGAGCTGCAGTGAAAACTCCAGCCACAGCCTCAGACAGTAGTGTGGCAACTGCCATTCTCACTCCCTCATATATCTTTGGCATTACAGTACGTGAAAATGTGGAACGTGATAGCAGCCGGTACTGTGGCTGCCAGTGCTGCAGATGTTTGTGAAAGTCGGTGTCCTCCACAAGTGAAAAGGGCTGCAAATCTAACGCCACCATTTCACCTACGAGTTGTGTAATGTGCTGAGCTGTTGGATGGGACAACTACTACAGTTGTGGCCAAAAATATTGGCGCCCTTGCACTTTTTCAAACAACTCAATTTCCTCTCAACAGAAGTTGAAATTAACAACAGTACAGTATTTGGTCTCCACAATTCTTTATTCTCTGTTAATATTACAGAACCTTTGTTTTTTATTCAGAATGTAATATATCCTTTTAAAACAGAAAATGAAAAGAAATGGCATTGACAAAATTATTGACACCCTAGACTTAATATTTGGTAGCACAGCCTTTGGTCAAAATACCTGCAATCAACCACTTCCTATAGCCATGGATGAGCTTCCTGCACCTCTCTACTGGCAGTTTGGCCTACTCTTCTTGTGCAAACTGCTCCAGTTCTCCCAGATTTGAAGGGTGCCTTCTCCCAACTGCTGTTTTCAGATTTCTCCACAGGTTTTCAATGGGATTTGGATCTGGACTCATTGCTGGCCACTTCAGAACAGTCCAGCGTCTTGTCTTGAACCATTCCTGGGTGCATTTTGAAGTGTGTTTGGGGTCATTGTCCTGCTGGAAGACCCATGACCTTCGACGGAGACCCAGCTTTCTGACACCAGGTTCAACACTGCGCTCCAAAATGGCCTGGTAATCTCCAGATTTCATGATGCCATGCACACGTTCAAGGCACCCAGTGCCAGAGGCAGCACAGCAACCCCAAAACATCACTAAACCGCCTCCATGTTTGACTGTAGGGAAGGTGTTCTTTTCTTTGAAGGCTTCATTTTGTTTTCTGTAAACATAGAGATGATGTGCTTTACCAAAAAGCTCTAATTTGGTCTCATTTGTCCACAGGATATTCTCCCAGAAGGATTTTGGCTTGTTCAGGTGTGTTTTGGCAAACCCCAATCGGACTTTCTTACGTCTCTCTCTCAGCAGTGTGGTCCTCCTGGGCCTCCTTCCATATAACCCCCTTTCATTGAGTTGGCGACGGATGGTGAGAGTTGAAACTGTCGTACCTTGTGTCTGAAGGTCAGCTTGAATCTGTTTGGCAGTTGATCGAGGTGCTTTCTCCACCATTCGAACAATCCTGCGTTGCAATCTTCGATCAAGTTTTCTCTTGCGGCCACGTCCAAGGAGGTTGGCTACAGTGCCATGGGCCTTAAACATCCTGATAACATTACGTACAGTGGAAACACGAACATCAAGGTCTCTGGAGATTGATTTGTAGCCTTGAGATTGTCCATGCTTGGCTACAATCTTCTGTCTGACCTCCTCAGACAATTCTCTGGCTGTCTTTCTTTTCTCCATGCTCACTGCGGTACACACAGTGACACAAAACAGGAGAATGAGTCCTTTTCTCTATTCAGACTGGTTGCATGAGTGATTTTTATATTGCAGGCACATGCAACTCACCACAGGTGAGTTCAATTCCAAAGTGAAGGAGAATCACCTGCTTGAAATCTAATTATTTCTAACTACTTCTAAAAGGTGCCAATAATTTTGTCCGGGCCATTTAAGAATTTCTGTGTGGAATAAGCTAAGACTTAGTAAATTTTTCTGCTTTTTACATAGACCGTGTCGGCAGATAAGGGCCTATGGCCCACCCAGTCTGCCCATTTGAGCTTGTAAGTTCAGTTTGTTTTCCTAGAAGTCTGTTGCACCTTACCCCTGACCTCCAGAATTCCTTTATGTCTATCCCATGCATTCTTAAATCCCGTGATTGTTTCAGCCCCACTACTTCCTCTGGCAGGGTGTTCCACTTGTCCACCACCCGCTCTGTGAAGAAATTCTTTCATGTTTCCTCTGAATCGTCCTCCCTCCAACTTCATCCCATGCCCTCTAGTCCTGGAACATCTTTTTCGCTTAAAAATAGTGTTTTCCTGCACCCTGTTCCTCCCTGTAAGATACTTGTATGTCTCTATCATATCCCTCTCTCCCTCCTCTCCTCCAGGGAGTACAAGTTCAGTTCCTTCAACCTGTCTTCATAGGACTTGTGATGCAATCCATGCACCATCTTTGTTGCCCTCCTCTGAACCTTCTCTACCCTGTCTATGTCCTTACGTAAGTATGGTCTCCAGAACTGTACACTGTACTCCAGGTGGGGCCTCACTATTGTCTTGTATAGCGGAATTATGACCTCCCTTTTCCTGCTGGTAATGCCCCTGCATATACATCCCAGCATCCTATTTGCTTTACCTGCTGCCTTGTCACACTGTTTCCCTACCTTGAGGTCATCAGAGATGATAACCCCAAGATCCCTTTCCTGCTTGGTGCATGCTATATCCTCACCCCTGCAAACTAAAGAAATACATATGTGGATACCAAAATATTTTTTAATTTCAACAATTTTCTGGAATGAATGGTGCATTATTAGAAAAAACTGCAAGGGCGCCAATATTTTTGGCCACGACTGTACTTAGTTCTGGCCTGGAATGCTTCTACTGCTGGCACTGACCGTGGGGGGGGGGGTCCATACTTGTCAGATGGTGTGCAAATGGCAGGGGACTGGTGCCTGGCGGGAGTGTTGGGGGTCTTCAAAGGACTCTCTGGTGTCGAGGAGATGGAGTGATAGCAGCAGGTGCAGCATCATTTTTTCATAGGCAGAATGTTCTCATCACCACAAGATGTGTCTCACAGAACCATAAGCACAGAGCCTAAAGCTTTAAAAAAACTTGGGGATGTTTTACCTTTAGGTGGCTCATTAAGGAGGTTGTTAAATTTGCCAGAGGTTCCCACTGCAAATAGTCATACTGCACAACATGCACACTACCCATTATCTTCTCTTAGTAACAGGAAATACAACCATACCACGTTCTTACTGTTCCTGGCACCACTCACGTGGCTAATGCCACCAGTACCACCACCACCACACGTTTAGCCCCCTCCAGCCTTTCTTGTTTGGACCTGCGTCTGTGGGTTTTCCCCTGCTCTACTTGGCTGTTCAGGCTGGGATGCAGCCTGCTGAACAAAGTGCTGAAGGGCAGCTTGCCGAGTTTCTTTTGTGGGGAGGGGTGGGGGAGCCATATCTGTCTTTCTACTCCACTTTTTGGGCCCCCGACTTTCTTGCTTCACAGCTCTCATGGTACTCCCCATACTCTGCCTCATCATCAAAGTTGCTTAAGTTAGCCTTCTCAGATGATGATGCATCAGTTGGCAAATCTCCTGGTGGGAAAGTACTTAGACCCTCTTCCACATCTGCACTGACAGGTTCTACAGCACTGGAGGCAGGCCATGAAACAAGAGGTGTCACAGTAGAGGTGTATACAGTACTGGAAACAGTGCAACTGGCTGGGGCCACAGTGGTAGTAGTGGCTGGTGTCACTATGGCAGTACTGCTTGTCACCATGGCTACAGTGGCAGGTGTGGTCTGAGTCACAGTGGCAGGAGGGGCTGGCTGGCAGGGCCACTGTAACAGCAGAAGTTGGGATGCTAGCAGTCACAGTGGATGGTGGTGGATCAGAGCAGTGATGGTTATTAAGAAGGATGCCGTTGTCCTGGTGGCAGTGGCAAGGGACAATGAGGACACATTCACATTGGTAATATCAGTGGTAGTTAATAACAATGTGCTCCCGGCAGCATTACCAGTACTTTGAATAGTCCTTTTACTTTTTCCCCCCTGATGTCAGCAGACGCCATACTGGTGGTGGAGACTGCAGGCTTTGATGGGTTAAAACACACTTTTGTACGGCAAATGCACTTTGAGTGTCACTCCGCAGTATGCTCATCCTCTCTGCTGCTTGCTGCTGGACCAGCTATGTTACCTGGTACTAGCTCTTCTGTCTACCATGGCTGCATTCCTCACAGGAAGATGTATTCAATTTAAAGGAATTGTGTGATCTGACATGCTGGGCTTCATAGCCCACCACCCTGGGGGTGGCGATAGCCCCACTGTGTAAAAATAAAATTTTTTTACTCACTGGTGAAACTTTGGGAAGGGATCGTAATTTGTGGAAACCACGAAGTAGCCGATCCCTTCCCACTTCCTGGATTGCCTGCTCCGCTCCCGTGCTCCCCCGTTTTGTGATGTGGTACCAGGGAGAGCGCGGGGGCGCGCCCCATGCAAGCCTATGCGGCTTATTATGAGAACTTTTTTTAATACTTTAAACTACCTTTTGATAAAAAAAAAAAAATAAAAAAGACACCACTCAACGAATAGGGTCCCCGGCTATGAGGAAAGTCTTATCCATTTGTATACTCGTGGCTAAGAAAGTTACTTCAAGAAAAAGGATGCCAAACAAATGGCTTACTTTAGATATGTGGCACCAGTTAATGAATGATGTACATGAAATGGAAAAATTTACTGCTCCAGCACCACAACTCTTTCTGAAATTTGAAATACTATGGAGGTGATGGGTGGTTTACATAATGAAGATTTGTCCTGATGTTGTATCTTAAGAGTTAAAAGAAGAGACTCCAGCCCATAGAACGTACTTAGCTATCCGAGTACACTTTCTACTCCTCTGTATTTATTATGTTACTCTCTACTGTCTTGCCTGTTTCTGATAATGTATTGCATATTGTAGCATCTGCTGGCTCTGTAATAAAAAAAATAATTTGAAACATCAAAGGGAGATGGTTCTGTAAGTGGAATGAGGGAGTTATTCTAACAAGGATACTGCGCCATGCTGTGATTTGGAGCAGAAGCTGCTCATGGGACGGCCACTGACAACACGAATACAGGTTACTGGTCAGCCAGTGAGATGGAACGGACAGTAACCAATTACATCACCAAGTATGTGAAACATGAAAGGACTGGAAGAAGGTGGGCCTTGTAACACCAGGGCAGTTTTTTACCCCCCCCACCCCGTGAGAGTCAACATCAGGTGTGGGCTGTGTGCCCGCCCGTGAGGCTAAGCATGTTACTGAGTGGCATGGCTCTTGTGGAAGTAGTGGCGCACTGACTGTCTTGCATTTGCAGAAGCCCTACCAGCCTAACACAGTGAGGCTGTGGTGTTTACAATGAAGGCTCTCACATTCCTGGCCAGTGATACCAATGCATTAGCAACAGCAGCAGCAGTGACCTGGAGGGGGGATGGAGGAGAGGAGAGTAAATGGGGAATACAGTGTCCAGCCCACAGAAACAGGGAAAAAATGGTAAGAAATGGATTTTGTTCCTCCTTACCAGATGGAACTTGGGCAGCCACCTCCCCTACGCGCGAGTGGGATGATTTGCTTGTGTATTGATTGATCTTTTTTTTCTACCAATCTCAATAACGACACAGACTGGGTACGAGAGCACAAATGGTTTTCATTTATTCCTGGTTACACAATGTAGTAATCGCTGTCTGTACCCTTTATTACTGAAGTGTAACAGTTGTGAAGGCTGAAGTTAATTGGCCATAGGTGCATCAGCACAGTGAGACAGCATGTAATGTAGCCTGGTATTACACATTTAAAACAAAGAAGCTGTAACAATGTCTGTGCCATGAGAAGTAACTTGCTTTTTATAAATCATCGGAGGAGGCTCCAACCAGCCATCCATCACCAATATGTACTGGCATGTGAGGATCTCTTAAAACAGGCATATAGCCTCACGCACATTTTGAAAAACTGAACTATATCACTTTTTCAAAAGGGAGGATTTTTTTAAAAACCTTTTTTAAATGCTTGACATTGATATCCCCCCTTCCCGCATTTCTTAGATTCATTCCAACCTCCTTTGGTCACTTGGCAGCACCTACCCCTAGCCTGCAAAGCCAGCCTGACCAGAGGTTCCAGCAAATCTGGTCAACGTGTGAAATGCAGGAGTACTCCTCCTCCTTGGGCTTAAACCACTGCCCCCCCCCCCATAAGGTCCACCTTTTGCTTCATGATGGTACTCCCCCAATCAGCTGGTTCCCCTGGTGAAGGTCATGCTGGAGCCTCCCAGGGCTTGTCAGAAGATGGCCTGATATAGCTGTTGGAGGCTGGGCAGGATGTCATCTGTCTGATGAGTCAGCTTCCCTCCCGTCCAGAGGACCTGCTGTGCAGTGACATCACTGTGCGCACTTCCACACACAGTGGGCCAGTTTCAGCCATCCCTCCCCCAATTCTGGGCTCACTGTAGCTGCAACCCTTCCCCCTGAGGAGGAATGCTGTCCCTCGAATGCTCAACTGTCCTACCCCTAGATGGCCCTCAGACCAACCAGGCTAATTTCTGAACCAGGTTTGTCAGCGTTGCAAGTGGCAGCAACACTACGGCACCGGCTGACATTTAATATTTTATGCACTGGATGATTTTTTTGCTTTGTTAGTATGAACACCAAGGAATCTCTACACTCTTGAAGAGTGTCATCTTGTGTCTTTTGGGTGCCAGATTGGCTCACCTTTTTTCATGATCCTCTTACCCAAAGAACATGCAAGGTGACCTTCTTGGAGACTACAGAGACACTGATGTCTGTATTTACTGTGTAATTAGCAGTGCTGTTCTCTTCATGTGTTCTCAGACTGGGAACATGCATAGGCATAAGAACTGAGGCACCATCAGACATGAAACAGGACAGGCCTCTGCAAGTTCAATTCTTCTGCTCCCATTTTTCAGTTCAATACTGGTCGTTGGCCCTCTAGTCCTTGCCAGAAATGCGACTGAGTGAATGTCATTTAAATAAAAAGAAGCGGTTTAACCCTTAAGTACCTGCTTTAGTGGAGCTTCCTGGGTATAGTTCATGACAGTGAAGTGCTTCTGGTAGTCATCAAAATGTTCAAGTGAAAATGCTCTGAAAGAGAGGCAAAAAAGAGGAAATGGTTACAATAAACCAATAACACCTTCACTCTGAGATCAGCACAATCATCAACGACTTTGGTATTAATTACAGTTGTTACAAGCAGCAGAAATAACGTAGGCATTTTGCCTCACGGTCATGGAATAAACATAAAAGAAAAACATGTAAAATCTGAGAAACTGGAGCAGGCCTAGTACAGCTGTATTAGGGCTACTGCTTGCTACCAGGGTTTGGGAGAAAAAGAAGAGTTACGTAAGAACTTACCGTAATAGTAGATCTTCAAGAAAGGCTCTTGCAGTAGGTATTCACAAATGGGACTAAGCCACCAGGCGTTAGGACCCCACGGAAACATTTCTAGCTAGCAGTCTCTGGCGGGGGAACCGCCCCACATCAGCTGACCAACGTCAGCCTACGTCAGTATAAAGGGCGTGGTCCCCCACGCCCACCTTCCAGTTCTTTCCTGCCAGAGGCCAAAAGGCATGACAGGAGAAGAGGAAATGTCCCCTAAGAGAAAAGGAAAACCTCGGGGACGGAGGAAGGAAAAGCAATACCTACTGCAAGAGCCTCTCTCGAAGATCTACTGTTACAGTATGTTCTTAAGTAACTGTTCTATCTTACTTCGAGAGGGCTCTTGTAGTAGGTTTTCACAAACAGGACAGAGTCCCACGCAGTCTGAAACAAGTCTGATAGGAGAGGAGGAGGAGGAGAAATCATCCACAGAAAGGAGTCCCTGCAACACAGCCAATCCAAAGCCCGCCCTGCGGCGAGAGGCAACGTCCAAACTGTAATGCTTCGTAAAGGTGTGGACGGAAGTCCAAGTAGCGACTGCACAGATGTCAGCAGCTGACACATTCCTGAAACACGCAGCAGAGGCAGCTACCCCTCTGGCGGAGTGACCTCTAACTTGACCCAGGTGGGTCTTGTTGTACTTGTCGTAACAGAAAGTGATGCAATTGGCTAACCACTTAGAGATGGTGTTGCCCTCTCTCTTGAGTGCAAAGGAAAGAAGGAGTTGATCCATTTTTCTGAGATTCTTGGTCCTGTTAGCGTAGTACCTCAGAATTCTATGAATGTCAAGAGTATGCAGAAGATACTCTCTGTGATTCGAGTGAGCCGGGAAGAATGCCGGGAGCTAAATAGATTGGTTAAGTGTGGATTCAGCCACCACTTTAGAGAGAAACTTAGGGTTCATACGCATGGCCACACACTTCCTGTGGAAAATCAAATAAGGGATCTTACACATCAGGGCTTGAAGCTCGGAAACCCTTCGAGCAGAGGTAATGGCCATAAGGAAAAGAGTCTTCCAGGAAAGAAATTTTAACTCAGTTTCCACTGCCGGCTCAAAGGGGGGCAGCGTGAGCTTCTCCAGAATGAAATTAAAATCCCAGAGTGGGGCAGGATTGCGGATAGGGGTTCTTAAATGAAGGACCCCCTCTAAGAAAGGTTTTGGAGACCTCTAACTGAGCAATTGTCTTGTCCCCTAATGAAATATGGTAGGCCGAAATGGCAGCCATATGAACCTTCAAAGAGTAGTACCTGAGGCCCAGATCATAGAGATGCCGCAAGTAATCCAAGACAGGAAAAAGGTTCCAAGTCCTTGGAACCTGCCCAAATGGAAAATCACTTCCACTTCATAGCGTAGGTAGATCTGGTGGAATGCTTTCTGGCCTCTACCAGAATGTCTGCAACTAGTGGGGACACGCTGAAGCGAGCAGTGGCTATGTCTGTAGGAGTCAAGCATGAAGGTGGAGTGACATGAGGCCTGGATGAACCAGAGTCCCCTGATTCTGGATCAGCAATTCCTGTAACAGAGGAAGAGGAGGTTCCTCTGAAAACTGTTGCAGAAAAGAGAACCAAACTTGTCTCGGCCAGAAGGGAGCGATGAGAATCATTCGCGCCCCTTCTGCCCAAAGTTTGTTCAGAACTCTTGAGATCAAGGGAAGGTGTAGACTAATCTGCCCTTCCAACACAGAGACAGCACGTCCTGCCAAAAAACATCTTGCCCTGAAGCGAGCGAGCAGAAGGCGGGAAGTTTGGTGTTGTCGGAGAAAGTAAACAGATCTACCCGAGGAGTCCCCCACTGTGCCAAAATCTCATTGATCACCTCTTGCTTGAGTTCCCACTCATGAGACTTGGTGGACGAGCGACTGAGTGCGTCTGCCAGGGTGTTCTGCACACCTGGTACGTGGACTGCTGTTAGATGTAGGTTGTGCTGAGATGCCCAATATCAAACTCTCACTGCTTCCCGGCACAGCGGGTAGGAGCGAGTCCCTCCCTGCTTGTTGAGGTACCAGACTACGCATTTGTTGTCTGACTGTACCAGAAGATGACTGGGGAGAATGAAGGGAGCAAGAGCCTGAAGGGCATAAAGAACCACCCTCAGTTCAAGAATGTTGATGTGTAGCTGTTTCTCGATGTCAGACCAGTTCCCGAGTCTTGCGAGACCTTAGGTGGGCTCCCCAACCTGCACCTGACATGTCTGTGGTCAGAGTCTGGGTGGAGTGGGAGGTGCAGAAAGGGAACCCCAAGCTGAGGTTCTCCTGGACCGTCCACCACTATAAGTCCCTGATCATTGGGTCCGAAACCAGGATATTGTGATCCACATCATCCTGGGATTGGTCCCATTGGGATCGGAGGGTCAACTGCAAGACCCGCATATGAAGCCACGCCAGAGGGACAGTTGGAATGGCAGCTGCCATGAGGCCTAGAAGGCGAAGGACCTTCCGGGCTGCGACCCTTTTGTGGGAGGACAGGAATCGAGCTTGGAACTACAGAGTCTCAATCCTGTCCAAGGGAAGAAAAGCCCTGCCCAGGGTCATATCCAACACTGCCCCAATGAATTGCAGCCATTGACAAGGGTCCACATGGGACTTGGCTTGGCTGATTGTAATCCTCAGGCTGGTAAAGACCTCCAGGGTGAGGGATAGAGAGTGCTGGATGTCCCCCCCCCGAAGGGGCAGTTAGGAGCCAATCGTCCAGGTAAAGGAATACTTGTACTTCCTGGGTATGCAGGAAGGCTGCCACCACTGCCAGGCATTTGGTAAATACCGGGGGTTGAGGAAAGGCCAAATGGGAGGGCCCTGAACTGGTAGTGTGCCCCCTGAAAGCAAAAATGGAGAAATTTGTGGTGGGATGGACATATGGGGATATGCAGGTAGGCATCTTGCATATCCAGAGCACACAGCCACATATCCGAATGGAGCAGGGGCAGAAGGCTCTGCAGGGAGAGCATTCGGAATCTCTTGTACTCCACATACTGGTTTAGGGTGCTGTGATCCAGAAAGGGTCTCAGATTGCCCGTTTTCTTCGGTACCAGGAAGAAGTGGGAATAGTAACCCTTCCCCTGGAAGGGGGGGTTGGGAACATGTTCTATTGCTGCCTTTTGGAGAAGGGAGCCAATCTCTTCCTGTACCAAAGGAATGTGTAGAAGTGGGTACGAGGACTGAGGCGGGGATCTGTGGGAAGGTTTCTGAGTAAACTCTATGGAGTGTCCCCTTGACACTAGTTGGAGAACTCAGGCGTCCGATGTTACTCTCTCCCAGCATGGCAGATGGGAGGAAAATCTTCCCCTACTGGTTCCTCTGGACGGGCCAGAGAAGAGGGAGAGGCAGGGAGTCAGGAGGCCGAGGGCAGAGCAGTGGTCGCGGCACCGGGAGTTTTGTGAGACTTGTTAGGGGGAGCCTTGGCCGCTGACGCGGCTCTGCATTTATTAGGACACCGAGCCTGCGTCTGTTTTTGCTGATGGCGGTTTTGGCACCAAAAGGGATGCTTCTGGCCCTCAGAAGGTTTATTCTACATGGTCTGGACAGACTTTAGAGCTAAACCCTTCTCCTGTAACTCGGTGATGATATCTTTGACGTCACCACTGAATAAAACGATCCCCAGAAAGGGGCATTTTGAATAGCTGTCTGCACCTCAGGGGCCATGCCTGAAATGCGAAGCCAAGCATGTTGGCGTAAACTTACGGTGAAAGCTGAGCTTCTGCCTGCAGTGTCCACCACACTGTAAGTGGCACGGAGCATGTGTCTACATGCCGAACGAGCGGAGTGGACCAGGTCTTCCAGTTCCTGCTTAGTCTGAGAATCTGGGAGAGAGTCCAGTTTTGATTCAACTTGACCAAGAACAGACTTCTGGAAATCCCCAATATGGCCCACATAATTAAGGGCCCTAACGCCAAGGGTAGAAGATGCATACATCTTCTTACCATATTGGTCCAGAAGTTTAGGTTCTTTGTCTGGAGGGAATGAGCTTAAATGTTTGGGATTAGCGGTTCTGTCACGAGCAGCGCTGATTACAACCGAATCTGCTTTAGGGTGAAGACTTAAAAAAATCATTGCCCTCTGGAGCCTGATAATGCTGTCTGCCCTACGAGGAGGAGGGGCTAGGGAGGAAGGTTGTTTCCAAATGGTGGAAACAAGATCCTCATGAGTCTCAATCCAGGGAGGGATCAGAGTAGGTGAGGACTCTGGAAGATCCAGGTGAATGGCTAATTTTTGCCGATGTGGGTCTTGCTCCGCTGACTTCCATTTGTAGGCTGCCAGAATTTTCTTAAGTAATTCCAGGAAGGAAGGATCCTCCGGGGGGGCATCGAGAATCTTTGGGTTTAGGAGTCTCTGGAGTGTGTGGCTTGTCTCCTGGGTCAGAGGGCTCAGAGTCAGAGTCAGGCTCAGAAGAGTCTGAGAAAGAAGTGTCCTCCGGAATAGGGGGAGGTTCGACTGGTCTGGGAATATCCAGAGAGTGTGGAAGCTCCTTACAACGAGATCCAGAAGGTTCTGGTCTACCATCCGGTAAAGGTGGAGGGGTTACTGGGCACTGACATACGGGCTCTGGAGTCAGGTCCTGTGTTGGCTGACACTTGTCTATTTCCGTCATGCACTGCGACTTGCTTTTTCTTGTGATGGCCTTCGGGCGAAATCGACGTCTGCCTGAGTTTTTTTAATTCTTCTTCCATGGAGGCCATTTTTAGCTTTAAAATGTGGGCTTCCAGGTACTGCTGCTGTCTTTTCTAGGTGGCCGAATTGAACTTCTGGCAGTGGTCGCATTCCTCCACGTGGTGGTCTGGGCCTAGGCAGATAAGACACAGGGAATGGCCATCCTTGTGTGGGAGCTGGGAACCGCACGAGTCACACTTGTTTTTATGCAATTCGAAGGGCATCAGGGAACACATACATAGCCGAGAGTTAAACAAGAATTAAGGAGAAAACTATTAGGATTTTTATAGAAAATGAGGAAATACTCATTCAAATGGCGACGAAGTAGCGCTGTTCTTCCGTGAGGTACTTTCGCACGCCGACGGTGGGAAAGAACTGAAAGGTAGGCGTGAGGGACTGCCCTTTATACTGATGAAGCGGACGTTGGTCAGTTGATGGGGTGTCCCCCCACAGACTGCTAGCTAGACATTTTTCCGGTAACTTGACGCCTGGGCGGCGAAGTCCTATTTGGCGGCTACCTATCGCAAGAGCCCTCTGGAAGTAAGATCTTGAGTCGCTGGGGGATCAGTGGGGGTTAGATGATGCAACATTTAAGGGACTGCTCTGCTCTCATGGGGTGAGAAGGTCACTTCTACCGCAATGTAATGGACTCCTAGCAGAAGCTGGGTATTGAAGAAGTCGGGACGTCCATGACGGTGTGGGCAACAATGAGCATGCTACCTTACTGCATGCTAGACATCCCAGTGACAGAACAAACTTGTAAGAAAACCTTTCACTGGGCAAGATGAAGGATGGCCCCCGCAGGCCTGTCACCACCAACTGGATCCTGACTTGGAGGGGCAAGGGCGAGTCCCTCAGACCCCATTATGAGGGATAAATAGTGGGAGTTCCTGAGACTGTGGGTGGCTGTGTTTGGGGGGCATAAGGAGATAACACACACTAGTGAAAAACTTGAAAGCTGATTAAAGAGATTTAAAATGTAAATGTCTGGGGTTACCTGATAGCCCATGCACTGCTGTGCCAGCCACCTGTGTTTGAGAGCTGATACTCAGGGGACCTGGCTGGAAAGTCACTGCTATGGATAGTGCTCCTCAGCTTGGGAAGGGATGGGCCTGTGGCGCTGGCAATGGGCTACTGCTTGTGCATGCTGGTGACCTACGTTAGCACCTGAACCCAACACGTCAGAAGAGGAGGCCAGCAGGGAGGGCTCAGAGCGTTAGCCCTCCTCTCGGTGTGGGTGGATGTGTCGCATGGCACAAGGAACGATACTTGGTGAAGGCATGCAGTGGGGACCTTGGTGAAACAAATGGGTGACCACACACTGTCGAGCATCCCCCAGTACTGTTGTGTGCACATGCACACAGCAGAGGGTGATTGGCGGGATTGTTAAATGGGAAGAAAAACTCTGGTTGGTGGCAGCATGTAAGGGCATGTCTGACTGTTGCTCACATCCTAACGGCATGTTAGGAGTGTCTGTCCCCTCCCCCACTGCTGACAGTCAAAACTGTGATGATCCTGATTCCGGAGTCATCTCCCAGCTTGCCATGGCTGGGCTTAAGCAGGCGGAAACCGATCTCAGGTGTAGGTGTGTAAACTGAGGACTGTAAAGATTGTCTAAAGGCAGTGATGGAGGTGGTGATATATGTGTGTGTGTGTGTGCGCGCGCATGTGCCGAGGACTATATGGACTGACTGAAGGAGTGGTGTGTGAATATCACTGTCTGTGACAGAGTACATCAAGGACTGTACGGGTTGACTGAAGGCAGTGCTGGTGAGTGTGTGTGTAAGCAGAGGACTGTACGGGCTGACTGAAGACAGCAACTCTGTGGCAGAATGCTGGTGGGCTTCAGTGTATGTAATTGTCCCAGAGTAAAAGTTTACGTGAATAACTACATTTTGTATGGTTTTGTTTTTATGGACAACATTCTGTACAATCCTCTTCACGTAACCAATATTTTTTTTATTAACTTCTATTGATTTTGTACAAAAAAACAAATCCATACAAGATCATGCAAGTTATCAGCATTGTATCATCTGGGCCACATGACTATTACATACAGTACTCACAGTTCAGAATACATGCAGACTTGCATTCTGGTGAGAGAACATTAGGGGGAATAAAACTACAAGCTAATTCAGCATTTCTCCAACATCTGCTACCTTCACCTACAGCATAGGAACAATTAAAATATTTCCTGTATTAACTCAAAGTAAAGCAGTAATTAACATGTTCCATATCCCTGAATAAATATTCCGTTGTAAGCCCCCCCCGCGAAAACAAAATCTGGCTGGGGGGGAGGCGGGGGCTTACCCTATGTCTCCACTGTGCCCTCTTTTGTCTTCACCCTCCAGTTCCCTTGAACCTGCAGCAGGGGGAAACAGACAGCCCAACTGCTTCAGATTCCAGAAACCCTGGGGGAGGTTGTGACAGGGCTCCGCTCTGCACATCGTGGCTGGAGCCACAAAGATCACCCGCAATCTTGGCCCCAGGAGTCTGTGGGGGAAGAGACTGGGCTGGGAGAGGCACCATTGGGTGAAATTGGCACATTTCTATGACATCAAGATAGACAGTTGGTTGGGGAACAAGGAGAAGCACAGCAGTGTCATAGCTCCACTGAAAATCCAGGCTGCGTGTCTTCCTCTGTTAAGAGTCCTGGGGCTTTAGGGAAGGCAGCGGAGCCAGGACTGAAGCTTGTCAGTGCCATCAGGTGCCCAACAAAGATGTTCCTCAGCCCAGGCAAGGCAGTGGGCTGGGAACAAAAAAGGGGTCAAGTGCACATGTGCACTAGTGGGGAAGAGTGGCTTGGATGGCCACCTCCTGAAACAGGACCTCCAACTCTGCAATGGGGCAAGTGCCCAGTAACACAAGCACATCCCTGGCCCCAGGACATAAACAGAGCAGTACAAGGGGACTTAACATAAAACAGCAGCAAGCTGCAAAGAGGGACATGGACTGTAAACAAAGACGGCACCCTCCATGACTCCACAGCCTGCAAAAGCTTATGGGAAAGAGGTCAGGGGTTAACACCAGATTTGCCCACAAGTTTCAGCCAATCAAGAGCCTGCAAAGATAGAAAGCTTGCATGCGTGCTCAGCAGGCTGGGTGAACATTCTAAAAACCGTTTGCCCTGGAACAAGCCTGACCAATCAGGTATCGAAGTATACCTGATTTAAAAAAAAAAAAAAGAAATCGGTTACTCACTTGTAATCATAGTGCTAGGAGTGGTATATGGTTCACATCTACACCATGGCAGTTCCAGCGAAAGTGCTTATTTGTCGGAACATCTACAGGACAAGTAAACTATCTATTTTGCCCCAAAAGTATTTTAAAAATCTGGCTTCACAAAGACCTAAAGGAATGGCTGCTGTTACACTGATGCTAAAGCTGCATTTATATATTTAAAATACATGCAGTTTCATAGCAACAGCCTTTCCTTTTCAAAAAGCCTACCCCGTCTGCTCCCTAAAATGGCCGTCACATCCTACGTGATTAGGGCACTGGAGTGAGAGGCAGAGA
Organism: Neoceratodus forsteri; assembly: GCA_016271365.2. Lineage (NCBI taxonomy): Eukaryota > Metazoa > Chordata > Ceratodontiformes > Ceratodontidae > Neoceratodus > Neoceratodus forsteri. The sequence goes on along the minus strand of CM028131.1, from coordinate 1,631,526,998 downwards.
TCTACATTGCTCTCTGTAGTGATAAGTAGTGCTTTGTTTTACATTCTTTCAACAAAAACATTAAAATCATGACTTAGCATGTGTATTACTTTTATAAATACAGGTTAGGATTTGATTTTGATTATTTTGTTTAGTTAACCCTTCTGAAATCATGCTCTGATGCCGGTTGCCTCTGTGCCACCATGCCAAACCCAGTCATGGACAATACAACATGTCAAACACCTGGTGGTCTAGTGGGGATGTCTCCATTTCTGTGTTCTAGCTGTGGTCCAGTCCAAACGTCAAAGTCCATCTTTTATTAAGATCCGTTGTTCTCCTCTTGCTGTAGTCCCCAAAGTGATGTCAACTGTCCCCCCCCCAACCCCTGCAGCCAGCATGCCCATAATCCTCATGTACTGTCAGCTTGTTCTGTACGAGAGATTGGCACAGGTCTTGTAGAAGTGTCCCATGACCCTTACAACATTGTTTTCAGGTGGTGTACACTGCAGAGAGCTAAGTCAAAGTTTTCTTTTTTTTTTTCCATAGTGGTTTTTACCTGTCCACTGCCTCCTCGCGCCTTTCGCTGGGGCATGTCCAGGGAGCCCTCAGTCCCGACATCTACTCCCCCAGTCAACCAGAATCCATGCAGACACAGGACTGACAGTTCCTGAGGGACATCATGTACGGCGATGAGGGGCATATTTTTCTAGTTTTCTCCCCTTACTGTCCTGGGTTCATAGCGACGCACGTGCGTGGAGGCATATATGCGCTCTGGAACACGTGACCCCACTCCACCCACCCAGCCTAATGCCTGGCCCCCATTTGCTTGATGCTACCACCAAGCCTCCACTTGGTGGCAGCCAAGAGCCAGGAAGGCTCACCTCCCCAGTCTGGGAGAAGAGAGCTGCCAAGTGGCCATTCAATCCTCTCCCAGCCCGCCACCTCCCCCCCACCCCCAGGCCACCCCAGGCAACCCGAGCTCTATTCCGAACTCTGGTCACTGGCATGATAAGAGGTAAGGTGTCCAGCGCCTCCACCATCTACATCACTGGGCCAGCTACCCCCCCGACTCCATGTTCTTGCCCTTGCCTCTGCACACTACTTAGATCAGCTGATCCATAAACCACTGCCTCCTGCCTCAAGAATAGTCTTGATTATATTCTCCCTTGGACAGAGCTCACACCTTTACCCACACTTTTTCATCCCAGCTGGCACTATTAAATGACGTGCATAAATTAATAATGCCAGCCAGGATGGAAGCATGCTGGCAAATGCGTGAGCTCTCTCCGAGGGAGTACATAATCATGGATATTCATAAGGCAGGTGGCAATCTTTTATGGATCGGTGGATCTAAGCAGTGTGCAATGGCTGCGACGAGGACCTCGAGTGGTGGTGTGGAAGGGTTGACATAGAAAGTACAGTTACGTAAGAACTTACCATAACAGTAGATCTTCGAGAACAGCTCCTGCAGCAGGCTACACAATTCGGACTGAAGTCGGCAGGCAGCAGGACCCCACGGAAAACTTCTAGCTAGCTACATACAGCGGGGGACCGTTCCCAACGACAGTCACACCCCCGGGGTCACATACATCATAAAAGGTGCGGTCCTCTAGCATCCCTCAGTTCTCCTGCCAGAGACTCCGGCACAACAATGTAATTCTGATGGGAGACGAAGGATCAGCTTCCAAAGGAAGACCAACAGAATTATAATTGCAAAATAGCTGACCTCCTGAGGGGAAGGTGGGTGGGAAAGTACCTGCTGCAAGAGCTGTTCCTGAAGATCTACTGTTATGGTAAGTTCTTACGTAACTGTACTATCTTACTTTGAGAAACAGCTCTTGCAGCAGGTTACACCATTAGGACCGAGTCCCAAGCAGTGATAAGGATTACCCCTGAATTTGGGAGGAGGATAGGAGAAGAGTGAAAGGGAACCCCTCATGAAAGAAGCCCCTACAGGACAGCAAGGCCAAAGCCAGCTCTGCGTCTAGAGGCAATGTCCAGACTGTAATGTCTGATGAAAGTGTGCACTGTGCTCCATGTAGCTGCGGCACAAATGGTAGGAGCTGAAACATTTTTTAAGGAGGCAAATGGTGCTGCCATCCCTCTGGTAGAGTGACCCTTTACCGGTCCTGGTAAGGGTTTGTTTCACTTCTGGTAACAGAACACAGTGCAGTTTACCAACCATTTTGAGAGTGTCTGTTTAGATACCGGTGCCCTAACATCCTGTGGGCAAAGGACAAAAATAACTGGTCAGACTGTCGGTGTGGTCTGGTCCTAGTTAGGTAGAACCCAAGTATTCTGTGCACATCAGAATTTGAGATGGGGGTGGTCTCTGAAAGGAGACTCCTCTCTCTAGGCGTCTGCGCTGTGGATCCAGTTCTTCGGTATCCCACTCATCGATAGATAGGATATACCGCATGATATTTAAAAATGAGGGGTCATCGGGGGGGGGCGGGGACCTTGGAGAGTCATTGGGGCCCGGAGAAGGTGGGATAAACTCATCCACGTCAGAGGAATCTGGAGAGGATGGGCTGGCGTCCCCATTGTCCGGGGAGGATGGGAGTTCGCTTGAAGAAGGAATGGGAGAGGAACGCCTTCTTCTTCTTTTTCCCTTAGGGTCTGGGTGGGAACCCTCATCTCCAACTGGGGTAAGTGGGGTTGGAGAAGGACACATGGGTGGCAGAGCTGGGATGGGCACTGGGGGTCTATAGAGGAGATCCTCCTTCACAGTATTCCACCATGATGTGAACAAAGACCCAATGTCCACCACAGGGATGACTGTTGGGCTGGGCGTTGGGTTTGCAGGACCAGGCATCTGGGGGTCCTTGGGATCCGGTGCCGGATCCGGGGAGCCCTTACTTTTATCCGGGTGTTCGGCATCACCATCGCCAGGGGAGCCGGAGTCTCGAGTAAGAGGAGGAGAAGGGTCCTCTGGCGACCAACCCTCCAAAGGAGGGGTGGGCGTCTGATCCTCCACTGGCGACTGCCTCATATCAGGCATCTAAGTGCGAGACACTGGTGAAGGCAACCAGCCAGGCAGGCGCTTGTCAGCAGTGGGGCACACCTTGGCCGGGGGCATCCGATGGCGCATGACCTTCTGTTGTCATTCAGGTTCGTCTGTGCGTTTGTGTTTTTCCGACGAACCAGACTTCTCTCTCGGTTTCCCCGAGGAATGGCCTTCCTGGATTGACCCTGGAATAGACTTGTGGGGTCGGTGGGCCAGAGAAGGTGAATGACCAGTAGAGACTGGCTCCCGATGTTTGCCCTTGGAAGCGGCGGGAGCAGGCTTACTTTTGTGAGAGGACTCGGTGGCCTGGGCTGAAACCGAGCAAGACCTCCGGCCGGAGGACAAAGAAGGCTTCACGGGTGACTTCGGGTGTGACTCAGACCTGGCCCTATCTTTCTCCCGGTGGTGGTGCTTCCCTCCAGATGATTTATCCCTGGGTGGGGAGTCCCTGGCAGGAGAAGATGAGCTGTGCTCTGAGGTACGCTGCATGGTCACCACTTTTTGCTCCAGGAGGTATGCTTTGAGGGCGTTGGCTCTCCTGGTTCTGGTCTTTTGATTAAACTTGCTGCAGACAGTGTGGGCAGTTGTCGGGACCTAGGCAGATTAGGCAGGCCGCGTGGCCGTCCTTTGCCAGGATCTGCTTCACGCACAAGCAGTTGGACTTTCGTCATGGTGGAGAGGGTGATGACATACACAGAACGGAGATAAACTCGAAGACTATCGAAAAAACAAACCTTAGAAGAACTTTTCTCAAACAGCAGTTGACTGCAAAAGAAAGCATCCGTGGAGCTGAACTAAGTGGGTCGATGGCGGGAAAAGAACTGAGAGGGCGCTGGGGGACCGCCCCCTTTATATTACGTCTGATGTTGGGGGGAGCAGATGTCGGTCCCCCGCTACAGACTGCTAGCTACAAGATTTCCGTGGGGTCCTAACACCTGGTAGCATTTGTCCTAATGGTATTACCTGCTGCAGGAGCTCCCCCTCGAAGTCAGATCTGCAACCAAAAATATGCCTTCCAAGAGAAAAGGCGTAGCTTGCAATCTGTGACTGGTTCAAAGGGAGGTAGTGTGAGCTGTTCTAGGGCAAAGAGAAGGTCCCAGGGAGGGACTGGATCTCTAATGAGTGGCTTCAAGTGGAGGATTCCACACAAGAAGGTACATGACAAATCTAGTTGGGCCATGGATTTGTCCCCAAAGGGTGCATGATACGCAGATACAGCAGAAAGGTGCACCTTAATTGAGGAGTAACTTAGCCCTGCTTCCTATAAGGAAAGGAGGTTCTCTAATACCGACTTCACCGGGCAAGTTAAAGGGTCCAGGTCACGGGCCAAGGACCAAAAGCAAAACCTGCGCCATTTCATGGTATATGTGGCCCGAGTGGAGCGTTTCCTTGCTGCCACCAGAATGTCGCCCACACTGTCTGAGACGCCGTGGCGAACCACTGCTAGGTCCTTAGGAGCCAGGTGTGCAGGTGTAAGGATCTGAGATTCGGATGAATCAGTGACCCATTGTCTTGCAACAGTAAGTGCAAGCTGAGCGGAAGAGGAAAGGGTGGCTCGCTCGCCAGGCCTTGGAGAAGAGGAAACCATATCTGTCTGGGCCAATATGGGGCCACCAGAATCATGACTGCTTTGCCGTCCTGCATCTTCAGTAGGACTCTCTGGATTAAAGGGAAGGGACGAAAGGCATAGAGGAACCTGCCTGCCTGTCCAGGAGAGGAACAATGCGTCTCATCAGAAAACACCAGGCCCTGGATCTAGCGAGCAGAAAATACAGGTTACTCACCTGTAACAGGAGTTCTACGAATGGTATATGTTGTTCATCCACACAATCTGGCAGGTTTCTTGCTGCTTTAAATCTTGCCGGAAGGTCTTCAAGCTAGCTCCTCCCACCCACCCGGGTGGTAAAACTCTCGGCTCCGCCCCATGACGCCAGATCTGGCCCGCTGGAAGCTCAGGTTGTGCGCTGAAGCCGGGAGGTCGTAGGAGCTCATGGATGAACAACATACCATTCCTAGAACTCCTGTTACAGGTGAGCAACCTGTATTTCTAGGGACATGGATATGTTGTTCATCCACACCATCTGGCAGACTCTTAGCAGTTCTCCGGGAGGAGGAGGCAAGCGCACACCCCATATACTTACTTGGGGAACAGAGATTGGAGAACCGAGGCCCCAAAACCAGCATCCCGACGTGACTCAAGGTCGATGTGGTAGTGGGTAATGAAGGTGTGTGCTGACTTCTAGGTAGCAGCCCTGCAGATTTCCTGGATAGGGACGTCCCTGGAAGCAGCCACCGATGCAGCAGTATGGCGGGTAGAATGAGCTCTTATCCCTCTGGGAGGCTCCATGCCCGCCAACTCATAGCAGCGATTTATGCAGGAGGTGACCCATCTGCCTATCGTCCTGCTTGGCTGCAGGTCTGCCAGGTGCGGCTTCAGCGTAGGTGACAAACAGCTGGCGAACCTCTCCCCGAATTTCAGCCGCATGGCTCCTTTAATAAGCGGCGCCTTCTAGGGTCCAAAGTATGGAGCCTATATTCGGCCTCCGAGGTGTGATTGGGGTAGAACACCGGCAGAGTCAACACCTGATTAAGGTGAAACTCCGACACCACCTTGGGAAGAATTTGGGGTGGAGGCAGGACAACTTTGTCCCTGTGGAAGACCAGGTAAGGAGACTCGATGCTAAGCGCCTGGAGTTCTCCCATCCTTCTGGCTGACGTGATAGCCACCAAGAAGGCGGTCTTCACACAGGTGGGGAGACCACACCTGTGCATTGATTCGAATGCTTGCCCATGAGCTTTGCCAGTACCAGCAATGAAATCCACGGAGGTGGAGGTTCCCGCACTGGAGGAAATGTAGTCAAGGCCTTTAAAGAAGCGCCCGACCACTTTCTCCTACGCACTGACTGCAACCGGACCGCTACCGTAAGCAGAAATGGCTGCCGGGTGCACCTTAAGGGTCAGCCGACCTAAGCCCTTGACTAGATAGGGACTAAAGATAGTCCAAAATGCTTGCCACAGGACATGAGAAAGGGTCCAACCCTTTATCCCGACACCAAATGGGAGAACCTTTCCATTTGAAGGCATAGCATTTTCTGGTCGATCTTACGGGACGCCTCAACGACGTTGAGGACCTCGCCGGAAAGACCCAAGGCCTGGAACTCTGCAGCCAGGAACAAGGCCGTCAGGTGCAGGGATTGAAGGTCCGATGGAACACCTTCCCTGATTGACTGAGAGCAGGTCCGGGCGAGCTGGAAGCTGCCTCGGAGTCCTGGAGCTGAGACTGAGGAGATCTGGGTACCAGAACTGGCGAGGCCAGTCTGGGGCTATCAGAATCACCTGTGCCTTGCCCCTCCTCGCTTTCAGCAGGACCCTGTGAATCAGGGGAACGGGGGGAAAGGCGTAAAAGAGGCCCGGGGTCCACAGCCTCGAGAAGGCATCCCCCTGCAGCGAGCCCTGCTGAGGGGGGCGGGCATGAAACAGCCTCAGCTTCGCGTTCTCCCTGGAGGCAAACAGGTCCACCAGAGGTGTGCCCCAGCGGGAGAACAGGTCTTGTACTATCTCCGGCAGGAGAGACTACTCGTGCGATGCAGTCCCTATCCGGCTCAGGGCATCGGCCAGGGTGTTGGAGGCTCCTGCCACATGAATGGCCAGGAGATCCGCCTCCAGGCTGCGCACTAGTGACCAGATGCGGAGAGCTTCCTTGCATAAGAGCATGGAGCGCGTCCCGCCCTGGCGGTTTAGATAGTACATGGTCGTGGTGTTGTCCGTCTGGACCCGGACCACCTGACCCCGGAGAAATGGAGCAAAGGCGGTGAGAGCTAGGCGGACCGCACGGAGCTCCAGCAGGTTGATATGGCATCGGGACTCCCGCGGGGACCAGAAGCCGTGCACTCAGTGTTCCCCCAGATGGGCACCCCAACCCATCAAAAAGGCGTCGGTCGTTAGAGAGACCGTCGGCTCGGGGCGGACAAACGGGATACCCTCCTGCAGATGGGCTGGAACGGTCCACCACTGGAGAGCGTTCCACATGTCCTGGGTTGTCCACACATGCTGGTCCAAAGGATCGCAGCGCTGTGACCACTGGCTGGCCAGTCCCCACTGGAGGGGACGCATGTGCCATCGTGCCCAACGGACTACGCTGGTACAGGCCGCCATGAGACCCAGGAGTCGCAGGAAGTCCCGGGCAGGGCGCGATTGCCCAACCAGAAATGACTGGGCAAAGGAGGTAAGAACCTCGGCCCTGTCCGCCGGGAGCCGTACTCTGGCTCGAAGAGAGTCGAGCTCTGCCCCGATGAAAGATATCACCTGCTTCGGCTCGAGTTCCGACTTGGCCTCGTTGACTAGGAGGCCGTGTTGAGAGCAAACCCGGAGGGCCAGATCCCTGGACCGCTCCACCTCCGACCTGGAGGGGGCTGCTATCAGCCAATCGTCCAGGTAAGGGTACACCCGGACCCCTCGGCGCCGCAGGAATGCTGTCACCACTGCCATGCACTTGGTGAAGACCCTGGGAGCTGGAGAGAGGCCGAAGGGCATGGCCTGGAACTCGAAAAGGGATCCCTCCGCCCTGAAGCGGAGAAATCTCTGATGAGACGGACGGATAGGGACGTGAAAGAACGCGTCCTGAAAGTCCAGGGAACAGAACCACACGCCGTGTTCCAGAGATGGTATTATCTGAGCCAGAGTGACCATTCTGAGGGTTTGAGACCTTAGGAACTTGTTCAGGTCATGTAGATTGAGAATGGGGCGCCAGCCCCCCGTTCGTTTCGGGACCAGGAAGTACCTGGACACGAACCCTGGTTCTGATGGAGGGTCCTCTATCTCTTTTATCACCCTTTTCTGAAGAAGGAGGAGGGCGATGTCGGCTCGACGAGCCTCTAGAGAGTCTGGGGACACCGAAGCCCCCCTTGGGGCGACGGCTCTGAAGGAGGAGCCTGCGAATTCCAGAGGCAGGCCTTCCCACCACCTCCAGAACCCACCTGTCCATGGTAACAGCGACCAGGCGGAAAGGAAGTGCCGAGCCTTCTCCACGGGGAACTAGGGGCGAGTGACGGGATGGGGCGACACCCCCAGCCCGTCACTGTGCAGGCTTGGAGGAAGGACCGCCGAGGGACCACCAGGGCTTTTCCTCCTTGCTTCCTATTAGAGGAAGCTGACGGCTTGGGCTTGGAATACCAAGGTTCAGCCTGCTGGCCCTGACGTAGCTGTTGTTGGGCCGACGCTGCAGCGGAGCAGAGGACAAAGGGCTTAGGCTGGGGCTTCACGCCCTTGTCCTCTGCATGGACGCAGACCGAGTCCAAGGTGGCATTGACTCTTTCGATCCTCTGAGGTGGCCTTCCACCCAGGGTCGAAGAGACCGCTCCCAAGAAGAGAACGTCCGCAAGCTTGTGCTGCGGATCTGAGGTGAAAGTGGATATCCTCAGCCACGCTCGGGCGCATAGCCACTGTGGCCGCCACTGACCGGCACAAGAATCCTCGATATCCAGTGCAGTCTGGGCTGCTGCTAGCTACTGCCCTGCCCTGGTCCCGACCTGCTTTACTGTGGTCTGCAGGTCCGCAGGAAGATGAGGGACGACCTCATCCAGGGAGCCCAACAGGGCATGGGAAAATGTGCCATCAAGACGGCCGAACTGGCCTGACGAAGGCCGAGGGAGGAGGCAGCATACACTTTCCGCCCCGCATAGTCCAGTTTCTTGGACTCTTTGTCCACGTCCCTGGCATTTCCGGCACGCCGGAAAACACTGTCCGTGACCAACCCCTCAGCCGAAGGGTGTCCAGAGAAGCCGGACAGAGAGCCTGTAGGGACTGCATATTTCCTCGCCATCCTGGCCGGGCGAGGACAGGAAGCCGGACGCTGCCACAATTCCAGGTCGGACTCCACAATGGCTTCGGCCACCGGAAAGGCCTCCGTAGGAGAATCCCCTCGGTCCAGAATCTCAGTGAGGGGATATCTAGCCCGTTTGGACATGGGTTCGAGCTTCATCCCAGTGGATTCTGAGATGAGCCTGAGTAGTCCAAGGAAGGACGAAGGGCTATCGTCCATTGACTGCCCCCCAGAGGACTCCAAGTCTAGGCGCTTGGAAAACAGGGAGGAGTCGTCGTCCGACTCCGACGAGTCGTTGAATAGCTGCCTAGAGCTTGCGTCACCCTCCACGTGCCGAGGCTTATCGGGAGTGAGGGTGACCGACAGCCTATGGGGAAGGCCATAAGCCGACCGTGAACTTTTTGTCAGGGCCCCGACTGTCGGTTGAGGTGGAGGCAGTTCCACCAGTATTAGTGGGGCAGCAGGAATAGACTGAACAACCGGCCTGGAAACAGGCTCCTCGACCACCGCGAGGGGTTGTTTCGGCCGTTCCGGCGACAACCATTTTATGGCCAGAGAAGAGGCCTGAGCCGGCTTGTTTCCGGCCAAAACTAGCTGTTGCCACATAAGTTCCTCATATTTCGCGTAACTTACGGCAAGCCTCCTCATCCGAGGAGGAGGAAGATGAGGAAGAGCCGGCGACGCTGGCCACCGCGTGCCGAGACCGAGACCGCCTGTGTCGACGGGATCGGCTAGACCGCCGACGATGTCCCGAGACTGAGACTCTCGCCAGGCCGAGGTCGGGCGCGCGGGAGCCGAGACCGCAATCCTCGCTCAGTCGACAAAACCGACGGCTCCGGGGCCAGAGGCGCAGATGAGCCGACGGTGTCCTCAGTCCTCGCTGGGGAACCAGGAGGAGGATTCTCGGCTTTCAGCTGACAACTCGTCTAACGGGTCGAGAAAATCTCGACGCGTCAGGCGGGTGTCTCGTCACCTGGCCTGACGGGGCACCGTGAAGCCAGTGTGCCGGCCGAAAATCGGATGGAAGCCGACTGGCGACAAGGGAGGGAGATCTTTCCGCTTCCCAAGAACGCCGAGCGATGGGATTTACCCTTACTTTTCTTCGACCGATGAAAAGGCCCAGAAGAAGTTGGACCCTCACCTTTGGTCGAGAGGGTCAAGCAAAGCTCCTTAAAAGAAGCCGAATAGGAGGCCCCGAGCGAGAGCGGGACGAATGCCGTGGACGAAGATGTAGCGGCCTGAGCCGCCTCCTCCTCGAGGGCGATCATCTGCTCAAGTTGTTCTGTGGAGCCCGCAGCCGCGGACACCGCCAGTCGGGCCTCCTTGGATTTAACCGGAGGAAATCTCCTTTCGGGGCGCCCAAGTTGGAGACGGGCAGTGCGATCCTCAAGGATGTAGACCGAGAAAGAAGAGCACAGTTCGCAGGCCTGCGGGTCGTGCTCTTGGCCTAGGCAGTAAACGCACATGGAGTGCGGATCCGTCCGAGACATCTTCTGCCCACAGGGGCATCTCCGAAAACCGGGAGTCGATTTGTCCATCACAGCCACGAGGGATGAAGACCGTGAAGGTATAGAAAAGTTTTGAAGAATTTTTCAAAATCGAAGTTTTTAGGCCCAAAGCTTAATCGCAGAGCGTTAAGGAGGGAACCTGAGCTTCCAAGCGGTAAGGAAGATCTGGTGTCATGGGGCGGAGCCGAGAGTTTTACCACCCGGGTGGGTGGGAGGAGCTAGCTTGAAGACCTTCCGGCAAGATTTAAAGCGGCAAGGAACCTGCCAGATAGTGTGGATGAACAACATATCCATGTCCCTAGAACTGGGCAATTCTGAGCTGTATGGGGAGGCAAACAAATCCAGTTCTGGCGTTCCCTATTTTGCAAATAGAGTGTCTGCCACTGGTTGTAAGAGCTCCCAATCATGTGTGCTGGATCGAGATCGGATGAGTAGATCTGCCAGCGTGTTCTGTAACCCGGAAACATGCACTGCAGACAGGGAAATATTGTGCTCTACTGCCCAGTACCACACTCTCATCATTTCTCGACAGAGTTGATAGGAGTGAGTGCCCCCGTTTGTTGATACAGAACACTACTGACATGTCTGTCTGTATCAGTAGATGTCTCAGGGTTAGGTCCCTTTGCAAGGCCTGAAGGGCATAAAGGACCGCCCTCATCGCGAGGACATTTATGTGAAGAGTTCCTTCCGTCCCTGACCATAGCCCTTGAGTCTTTCTGTCACCCAGATGGGCACCCCAGTCCGATCATGACGCGTCTGTGGTCAGGATCAGCAAAAGGGTATAAGACAGGAAGGGAACTCCTACCATGAGGTTTTCTGGGACCAGCCACCATTTGTAAGACTTGGAGAATAGAGTTGGGGACCAAGACCAGCTGGTCTAAGTCATCCTGTTGTTGATCCCATTGGGCCCTGAGTGTCCACTGAATGGTTCTCATGTGTAACCGTGATAGGGGAACCGTGGCTATGGCAGCCGCCATGTGGCATAGAAGATGTAACATGGTCCTTGCTGAGACCTGTTTTTGCCTCATGATGCCCCTTGTCAAGCTTTGTAGACGTTCTGCCCTGTGTTCTGGTAGAAAGGCCCTTCCTCTTTCTGGTGTCCAGTACTGTGCCAATGAACTGCAGTCTTTGGCATGATGTAAGATTTGATTTTAACAGGCTGATGGTGACACCAAGGGAGTCGAATATTAAATAGGTGTCTTGTAGAGCGTGATTTAGTGCTCTCTGGGACAAAACCGTCATCCAGATAGGGAAAGACATAGTAACCCCTTCTCCTGAGTGCCACCGCTACTACTGCCAAGCATTTGGCGAATACCCTCAGAGCCAATGACAGACCGAAAGGCAGGGCTCGGAATTGGTGGTTGCCTGGTGAACTCTACAGTGTCTCCTCTTTGAATTAGTTGAAGTACCCACTGGACTGAAGTGATCTGTTGCCATCCTGCCAGATGTCTTGAAAAGTGACCCCTGACCTTCTCGTCCTTTTGAACTGGAGGGGGAGGAGGGGTTTACAATGAGTCAGGCAGTGGAGGGGAGGGGAAGGTTGCCTGAGGGTTTTGTGTGTTTCTAGCACCTTAACCTCCTGCAGCTCAAGATGGGCTCTTATGGTTAAAGCCACCTCTCTGCTGCTGTCCGAATTGGGGCTGCTGTCCCTGCTTGCCTTTGAAGCAGTTTTGTTCCCTCCGAAATGGCTTCGGCTTGGGTCTGTACATAGCCAGTACAAATCTTACCGCCTTTCCGGAGTCTTGCAGTTTTGTAATTATCTTTTTGGATTCTTCTCCGAAAAGAACAGAGCCTTTGAAGGGAACGTCCATCTGGTATAAAACCGGAAACCCTCAGCCAGGAGTGTTGCCTGAGGCATACTCCTGATGTTGCGCTTCTTGCTGCTGAATCTGCAGAGTCATATGCTGCTCCGAGTACTTGTGTACCTACATCAGAGCCTGTTTGAAGGAGCTTTGTTAGTTCCTCTTTCTAGTCTCTATCCAGAAGGTTTTTAACCAAGTCCTGGCCTTGTTCCCACGGGGGGGTTGAAACTGTGCCATGTGGGTCAGGAAATTTGGTGGGCAGATGGAACATGTTGCTGAGGCATACATTTTCCTCCCCATGGAGTCACGTTGTTTAGACTCTCGGTCCGGGGGCTGGGTGCTTACGTGTTGAGGCCTCTGTGACCTGTCGTGAGTGGCAGTGATGACCATAGAGTTTGCCACTGGCTGCTCTCCCAGATAAGGATCCTCCAAGGGGGCCTGATATAAATGGTCTGCCTTCTTGGGGACTGCTGAGGAAGAAAAGGGGTGCTTCCAAGCAGCTTTTGCCACATCCTGGAAGGTGTCAACTAATGGTGAGACCACCATTGGTTTGGGATCTTTTTGTCTTAGATATTTGGTGAGGCACTGCCTCTCAGGATCTAAATCCTCCGTGTCTCACCTCACCTCATATTATCTTGGATATGCCACATAATATCCATAAATGTTGGGACGTCAGGGGGAACCTAGGCAGATCCCATGGGTCTGGTGAAGGGATATTAAATGGAGAGCTTGATCTGGAAGATTCCGAAGAGGAGGAATGAGGCTCATCTGTGAAGAAGGAGGAATCTGTTTGCCTATGGTGTTTCTTAGGTCTGTGCACACTGGGACAGTGGGAGGGGTCTGTGATGGAGACCTTGGCCGCTTCTTTCCTTTGTGTGACCTCTTGTCCTTAGCCCAGCCCCTAGGTTTGGGACTCTCCTCTCTAAGGGGTGGTCTGTCCAGGCTTTGCTCCTTTTGGGGAGGTAGGTTCTCCACTGGTGGTTTGGTGGAAACTACGCCCTTCCTAATGGTTTCCCATCAATAGGAAAACAGTTCCTTCACCTCCGAGATGATGAGATCCAACGTCTGACCTAGTGTCTGTCCCTCTCAAGGTGCCGTCTGACCATTTCCCGGGTCTGATGGATTGTGGCCTGACGCACCCGTCGTCTGATCCTTGGATGGTGTCAGGTTGCTTGGGAGGTTTGCTTCCTCCTTGTCTCCTGATGCCTGGTCATCGCTAAGTTGACTCCAGTGATGGTACCCTCGTCATCTGATCATCTGGATGGACCAATGTCAGGAATGGACAAGGTAATGTCCCTTCTGTGAGAGTGGACCTCTGTCGGCCGTTGGTCCTTAGGATGCTTAGCAAGCATCCGCTCAGACGTCCGCTTTGGGTCTGGGGTCCGCTTAAGGGACGTCAGCGCTGAGGTCCATTTAGTGGACATCCCAGAGGTTCCCCTGGGTGGCTGGGAGGCTGATGTCCAGTGATCGGTGTCCCGGCACTGGTCCAGGGAATGGGGGACTGCAGTAGCGGCCAACTTGGACGGACGGTCTGTGGAAGCAGATTAGCCTGAAGAGCCCGATGGCCGGCTGTGTGAAGATTCTTTTGGCCAGACCTTAAGGGGTTGGAGAGTGGATGCAACGCCTGCACCACTCGACATTTGGACTTAGGCCGGTGAAGGCAGGGTCTTTGTCCGAGATGGAGATCTGTTGGAGCAGGCGGAGTCTGAGCTCACCCTTGAGTCAGATGTCTACGTGGATGGAGAGCGCTCTTTCTTCCTCTGACCTATGGGAGGACTCTTCCCGGGAGGAGGAGGAACTTTTTTGCATGACTGCTAATCTTTTTTCTAATAGGAAGGTCTCAAACTTTTTGTTGATGGATCCTTGTGCGACTGTTCAAGTTTAGGCAAATGGGACAAGCCTTAGTGTCGTGTTTTGGGCCTAGGCACCTGACACAGGCCGTGTGCTTTTCCTTAAAAGGAATTCATTTGCTACAAGCACACTTTGAGGACTGCCTTTCAACAGATGACGTCGGGGAAGATGACATACAAAAGAAATAAAGTCAGACTTTTTCGAAAAGTAGAAAAAAAAATTAAAAAGGAAATAAACTAGTAATACTCAAGTGATGGCATCGTTCGAGAGATAGCTGATGGCATCTGTGGAGCTGATGCTTGCAAGTTGACGGTGGGAAAAGAACTGAACGATGCTGAGGGCCTGCCCCTTTTATGATGTATGTGACGCCAGGGGCGGGGCAGATGTCGGGGGTGGTCCCACGCTGTATGTAGCTACCTAGAAGTTTTCTGTGGGGTCCTGCTGCCTGCCGTCTTCAGTCCTAATGGTGTAACCTGCTGCAAGAGCTGTTTCTTGAAGTAAGACCTCTATATACATACCAGAGAAAAACTTTGACATGCATCTCTGCAGTACACACTGGAGGAAAATGATGTTCACACACACACAGACTCACAGAAGCTTGATGGCAGAAAAGGACCATACCAGCCCATCTAGTCTGCCCTCCCCCCACACCTCCTCCTCCCTGCCAGCCCCTGCCCTCCCTCTGATACTCAGCCCCATATGCTTGTCCCATGCCTTCTTGAATTCTTCCACTGATTTAGCCCCCACCACTCCGTCTGGTAGTCTGTTCCAGGGCTCCACCACCCTCTCCATGAAGAAACACCCTCTCACATTGCCCTGTATCTTTTTCCTTTCAAGAGATACTTACAGAACACTGGTGGTAATCTCTTGTACAGAAATAGCTGACAGTACGGTACCTAATAGCATGTGACAATGGCGGGTGTGTTGGCTGGCTGCGAGGGTTGGAGGGAACATTTGGCATCGCTCTGGGGACTAAAGCAAGAGAAGAACTATTGATATTAATAAAGGATGGACTTTGGCATTCGAACTGGACCACAGCTCAAACACAGATCAGGACACACCCACTAGACCACCAGGTGTTTGACATGTTGTATTGTCCATGACTGGGTTTGGCACAGAGGCAGCCGGCATTATAACATGATTTCGGAAGAGTTACCTGAACAAAATAATCAAAATCAATGCCTAACATGTGTATTTATAAAGTAATACACCTGTCAAGTCATGATTTTGATCATTTTGTTGAAAGAATGTAAAACAAAGGGCAAAACAAAGCACTACTTATCACTGCAGAGAGCAATGCAGATCTCTGCCTCTCACTCCAGTGCCCTAATCATGTAGGACGTTTGGTGGCCACTTTAGGGAGCAGACAATGTAGGCTTTTTGAAAATGAAAGGCTGTTTACATTTTTCAAATGCTACTACACTGAATTTATCTACTGCTTTGGAATCAATGTAAACAAAAGCTTTTCCTTTAAGTCTTTATGAAGCTGGATTTTAAAATACTTCTGGGGCAAAAAGACTGTTTACTTGTCCTTTAAGCTAAGCTCCTCCCACACCACCCAGGTGATCTATCCTCCAGCTCTGCCCTGTGATGTCAGATCTTACATGTTGGAAGAAGGGGTCCATGTGTCACTTGCCAGGAGAGGTCAGGTGGGTGGTGCGGACATGAACCATATATCACTCCCAGAATTATGGTTACAGGCAAGTTACCTTTTTCTACAGGCGTGGATGTGGTTCACTTATCCACATGATGGCAGACTTCCAGCAGTTCTCCAGGACATCCAGCAGTTCTTTGGTAGCAGGGGGGCAAGGTGCGCACCCCTACTTGGCTAACAGGGACTGGAGAACCAAGGTCCCAAAAGTAGCATCCTGATTAGACTCCAGGTTGATGCTGTAATGGGAGATGAAAGGGTGTGCTGACTTTAGGTGGCAGCCCTGCAGGATCTCCTGGATGGGATGTCCCTGGAAGTAGCCACTGAGGCAGCGGTATGTCTGGTGAAATGAGTCCTAACTCCCATTGGAGTCTCTCTACCAGTCAGCCTATAACAGAGATTGATGCATGATGTTATCCACCTGCTAATCATCCGCTCAGCTGCTGGTCTGCCAGATGCGGCTTCAGCATATGTGACAAAGAGCTGGCAAGCCTCACCCCAAACTCCAGCTATGCACGCTACATAATAGGAGAGCGCCCACCCCGGGTCCAAAGTATGGAGCCTACAGTTGGCCTCTGAATGGTTTAATAAAATACTGTGTATCGGAGGGTTCATCACCTGGTTAAGGCGGAACTCTGATACAACCTTTGGGAGGAACTTCCGGTGAGGGCAAAGGACTACCTCATCCCTGTGGAATACCACATATGGAGATTTCACTGAGAGCACCCGGAGCTCACTAATTGTCCTGGCTGATGTGATGGCCACCAAGAAGGCCAACTTCCATGACAGGTGTGACATCTCACACCTGTGCACAGGCTCAAGAGACTTGCCCCTGAGCACTGCCAATACCAGCAGTGAGTCCCAAGGTGGAGGTGGTTCATTCACCAGAGGGGACAGGTGGTCCAGCCTTTAAAGAAGCACCTAACCACATTCTCCTGGGCCACTGTCGACCTACCAGCCCACGCCCGGTATGAAGGGATGGCTGCCAAGTGCACCTTAAGGGTCGTTGATTGCAGCCCCAGTTAGGAAAAAACTAGAGGTACACAAAGATACTAGCCACAGGACAGGCAAGGGATCAAGCTCTCTGCCCTGACACCAAATAAAAAGTATTTTCCATTCAAAGGTGTAGCGCTGCCGAGTCAACTCTTTTGGGAGGCCTCCACAATGGAAAGGGGAAATTGTTTAACCAGGAAAGGCACACTAAGCCAAAGCTTGTTTCCAGGTGTGACCTGGGAGCTCAAGGAAGTTAACCAACTTGCTCAGGGTCACACAGTATACAAGTGAGGGCTGTGGGAGTCAAACCCAGGTCTCCAGGTTTGCAGCTCAGAGCCCTAAACTACTGCACTATACTGCCTCAATGTGCAGCACATTCTCTGAAAGACCCAAAGCTTGTAACTCTAGCCACTTAGGAACCAGGCTATGAGGTGCAGGACCTTCCTCCCTTTTGTCTTGTCAGCAGATCCAGGCAAAGGCAACCGCCACAGAGGTCTGTTGCTGAGGCTGAGGAGATCCAGGTACCAGAACTGGCATAGACAGTCTGCAGCTATCAGGGTCATATGCACCTTGTCCTTCCAGGCCTTGACCACCACCTTGTTCATCAAAGGAAAGGAGGAAAGGCATACAGGAGGCCCAGGGTCCAGGGCCTTGAAAAGGTATCCCCCACCAGTGTCTCGAACTGTGCAGGGCGGGCACAGAACAGCCTCAGTTTTGCGTTTCCCCCAGGAGGCAAACAGGTCCATCAGAGGTGTGTCCCACAGGGAAGACAGGTGATTCACCACCTCCTGATGCAGGGACTACATGTGTGACATGTCGCCCACCTGGCTGAGAGCATCTGCCAGCTGACTGTCTGCTCCGGCGACATGGAATGCCATGAGATCTGCTCCCAGGCTGCATGAGGGTCCAGGTGCAGAGGGCCTCTCGACACATGGGAAGGGAGTGCGTGCTGCTCTGCCTCATGAGGCAGAACATGGTCCTGGTATTGTCAATCTGGACTTGCATGACCTGACCTCTGTTCAGAGGAGTGCACTTCATCAGAGCCAGCCACACTGCATGGAGCTCCAGCAGGTTGATGTGGTGACTGGACTCCCTTGGTGACCAGAACCTGTGGGCCCTGTGGTGTCCCAGATGTGCTCCCCACCTTTGAGACGTTTCTGTCATGAGAAAGATAGTTGGTTCCGGGCAGACAAACGGGACTCCTTCCTCCAGATGTTCTGGGGTCAGCCACAAATCAGGACCTCCTTGTGAATGAGCTTGCTCAATGGAGTTTTCCTGCAATAAACTTGAACTTGAACAAATGGATGGTGTCCCACATCGGCTGGGTCACTGTAACTGGCTGGTCAAGTATCCTAGACTTTGGGACCACTAATGACTCCATTCCCACTGCAGGTGTCGCATCTGCCAGCAGGCAAACCAGATCACACTGGTGCAGGACGCCATGTTCCCCATCAGCTGTAGGAAATCTCCGGCATGGCGTGAGCACCCAATCTGAAATGATCAGGCAAAGGAGGTAAGGTTCAGTGCCCAGTCTGCAAAGAGGCAGGCCTTGGCCCATAGGAAGTCTAGCCCTGCCCTGATAAAGTGAATTACCCGTGAGGGGATCAGTTCCGACTCAGCCGGGCTGACCAAGAGGCCCAAGTCTCTGCACGTCCGGAAAGCCAGATTTCTGTACCGCTCCATGGCCTCCTTGGATGGCCAGACTATCAGCCAACTGTCCAGATAAAGGTAAGCCCTGATGCCCTTGTGCCTCAGGAAGGCTGCCAGCACTGCCATGCACTGGTGAAGACCCTGAGTGCAGATGAGAGGCCAAAGGGCATGACCTGGAACTGATACAGTACCCCTTCTGGGCGGAACTGCCAGTGGGATGGATGGAGTGGGATGTGGAAGAATACACCCTGGAAGTCCGGGGATCAGAACCACATGCCCCGCTCCAGGGATGGTATAATCCAGTTCAGAGTGACTATTCAGATCTTGCGCTTCTACATGAACTGGTTTAGATTGTGCAGATCCAGTATGGGGCACCAGCCCCTGTGGTTTGTTTCGGGACCAGAAAATACCTGGGCACGTATCCCTGATTTGCCAGGGCATCTGGAACATGAGCTGTGGCTCCTTTTACAAGGATTTGAGCAATGTCCTCCCTTCAGAGCACTGGACTGGTAAGGCAGGAAGGCCCAGAAATCCAAAGGGTACAACCTTCAGAACACACTTGTCCATAGTAATGATGGACCAGTGAGGTCAGAAGCGACAAAGCCAATCCCCTATGGGAAGCTGGGTCAGGGCCGGGGACAGGCGGAGGTAGACACCCCCCCCAACCCATCACTGGACAGCTATGGAGGGGCGCCGACGCTGGGGCCAGAGGTCACCCACTCTCCTACCCCACCTCTTGGCCCTGGCCAGGAAGGTTGGCCTTGGGGCACCAGGCTTGGTATTGCCCCTGCTAGGGCTGCTGCTGCCGACAAGGCTGTTGGGGCTGAAAGGATGGAAACTGAAATGCCTTCTTTTTTGGTCTCTAGGCCTTTAGGGACAAAGCCACGGAGTCCAGGATGGCACTGGACTTCTCGAGCCTAGTGAAATGACTGTCCACCACCGAGCCAAAGAGGTCAGTGCCCAAGAAACGGACATCGACCAACTAATGGTCTTAAATACCTTCAATGACCATTTCACCACAGCTGGCCTAGCATTTGACTCTTCACCTGCAAATCTCTTGAGATCATCATTAAACCTTCAATCCACTGTGGGACAAAAGGCTGCTTCACCATTCTCCTTCGAACCAATATCCTTAAAAGAAGTAGAAGACCTCCTATCCAATTTAGATACATCTAAGAGTGCAGGTGCAGACTCCTTGGATCCCTACTTTCTTAAAGTAGCACTGCACGTCTTATCTGCCCCCCTCACTCACCTCTTCAATCTTTCCCTAGCTACTGGTTCCATCCCCTCCATATGGAAAACAGCTCAAGTAGTTCCACTACTTAAATCAGGTGATCCCATGGACCTTAACAATTACAGGCCCATTTCCATCCTACCGGTACTATCCAAGATGCTTGAAAATTAGTAAATTGCAGTTAAGGGCCTATCTGACACTAATAACCTCCTAAATCCAGCACAATCTGGATTTAGATCAATGCATAGCACCATCTCTGCCCCTAGCCAAAGTCACTAACGATTGGCAGACTGCTCGTGGGATAAAAGAATAGTACCTGTGCTGTGTTCCTGGATTTGAGTAAAGCATTTGATAGAGTGGATCATGAATCATTAATCTCTCTCTAGCTCTGTAGGCCTTGATTCACTCTCTCAATTGGTTTAGGTGCTATCTCTCTGGAAGGTTACAATTGGTAAAAATGAAAATTACCTATCTACCTCTAAACCACTGCTAAGAGTGTACCGCAAGGCTCTCATCCTAGGCCCCATCCTCTTTGCCATTTATATTAATAACATTGATGCCAACCTCTCTCAATCTAACATTCACCTGTTTGCTGATGATACTGTATTATATGTCAGCAATCCTCACCATCAAAACCCTGTGAACTGTTACAGTCAGAATTCTCCATCCTACAACACAACCTATTGGAAAAAATTACTTCTAAATGCCAAAAACAAAAGCTATGTTTCACACAAAGAATTGCTCTGCCACTACCCTATCATTCATCACTCCACAATTATCCACCTTTATTTGGAGAAAAGCTGAATTTGTGGATAAATTCAAATATCTTGGAGTCTGGATTGACAATAAACTTGACTACTCTGTCCACATTGAAGAGCTATTAAAAAAGTTGAGACAAAGGCTTGGCCTATTTTACAGAATAAAACACTACCTTACCAGAGATTCCAAACAAAGATTAATCCAGGCATCATTCCTATCCCTTATTGACTATGCTGACTTTCTCTACGGCCATTGCTCACTCTCCCTCTTAAATAAGCTGGACACCCTGTATCATAGAGCCATCAGATTTATTACAGACCTTCCCTCCAGCACCCATCATTGCTCTCTTTACATGGCAGTCAATTGACATCCCTACAGCACAGAAGAAAAGGAATACTGCAATCTGGATCTTTAAAGCTTTATCAGGCAAACTCCTCCTATATCTCAGACTGTTTCACCCGAATCACATCTAGGCCATACACCTTAAGGATCAATAAGCTCATTATGCTAAAGATTCCCAATACCTGCACCCGGTTTGGGAGGGCTGCTATCAGCTATTCCCTAGTATTTGTCTGGAACTCACTCCAAAAATATATGAATCTGAATACCCTCTTACCCTTATCATCCTTCAAAAAATTATATACCACCCTATTTCCAGAGTTGTGCAACTGCTTCCATAAGGCCTAGTCTCCCATCCAACCTACATCCCTCCCTTCTGTAATCCACTATGTTTAGTTTCCTTCTACCCAGTCAGTTATCACATTTCTATAAAAGCCTACAAAAGCCCTATTATTTGATTATTCTCCCTTCTATATCTATTATCCTCTTCATTTTTACAGGTTAAGTTATTTTACTGTGCCTTGTATATCTGTAAATTTTGTATATATCTCTTATTTATTTGATTGTACTAATGTTATGCTATTTTCATGTCTTTGTAAAAAACTTGTATCCTTCTTTGTATGACCACTCAGGTCCATCTTGTAAATGAGCTACGCTCAATGATGTTCGCCTGAATAAATAAAGATTTTGATTGATTGATTGATTGATAATGCAGAGTGTCTGTCATAAAGGTGGAGAGCCTCAGCTAGGCCCAGCGATGCATCGCAACAGCTGCTGCCAGGGCACGCGCACAGGAGTCGCCCATGTCCAAGGTCATCTGCAGCCAGTGTTTAGCCAGCGTTTGACCCTGATCTTGGACCACTTTCATGGCTAGCTGCTTGTGAGCAGGTGAGGAAGGACATTATCCAGCACTTCCAAACAGGAAGTGACCAAACTGGGCCATCATCAAGGCGTAGCTAGCCTGACATAGACCTTCTTGGCTGCATGGTCAAGCTTCTTTGACTCCTTGTTGAGGTTGGGGGGCTTTGTCCATGTCCCCAGTGTTTATGGATTTTTGGAAGACCGACAGCGGGACCAGATCCACAGCCAAGGGGTTGCCCAAGAACCCTTGAGAACCATATGGGCTGAGAGTGCCGAGCAGGATGCTGGATACTGTCAGAGCTCCACAGCCAGTCCCATAATGGCCTCAGCCATGGGAGGGCAATCCAAGGGGATTCCTCCCTATCCAGGACGTCAGTTAAAGCGTACTTAGCCTTTTTTTTTTTTTTGAACAGGATCTAGAAGGACATTCTTGGACTCAGAAATAAAAGTCAGAGAAGAGCACCAAATGACATTGGCCTATGGTCAGCTCCTTGACAGATTCCCAGTCTAAGGTATGCATCAACAACTGCATGGAGAAAACATCAGAGCCATCTGAAGACTCATCAGAAACAGCTAATGGACGTTTACAGCCGCGAACCACACTAGAGTTGTCCAGCTGGATGATTTCCACTGAAAGCCGGCCAGGCAAACCAGTCACAGCATGGGAGTCCTTGGTTGGGGCTCCCCCGCCAAGTCCCACTGTTGCCAAAGAAGCTCTCCAGCAGCCGTGACACGCCCAGTGGAGCCTTTTTGTCATCTGAAAATGAGGATGAGGGATGTCAGCAGTGATGCCTCCCGATCGAGCAGGATCAACAGCACAAAGAGCACCTTGACTGCTGATCCAGTTGCTGATGCCAAGCGGAAGCCGCTGGAGGTGCTGTACAGATGTGTACCAGCTTCCGCTGAATGAGCTCCAGTGGAGGCTGTTCCTGAGTGGCAGCACCTGAGGACACCGACTGCTCCACATCCTCCTGGGTGAGGACTGGGAATACTGGGTCTTGGAGATCGACTTCTTGTCAACCTCTTCCGAAAACTGGTTGACCGGGACAAAGAAAATCTCGAATGCCTGTTCGACCAGTGTTGAGGTTGTCAAGCCCGACTGGATTACCGTGGAACTAGCAACCTGATCCTTTACCAGTTCTGACTCGGTTAAAGCTGGGTGCTCGACAAGTTTCAACAAGTTGAGGGAGAAGCAGGAGCAGGATCTCTCCCGGTCCCACAACAGATGGCGGTGCTTTTTATGCTTCTTAGTCTGGTGGACAGGGCTCTCCCCGAAGGTCTGGAGGGCCAGACATCTCTCTAAACTCTCCTGTGAAGGACACTTGACACTGGCCCAAGCCAGCAGCAGCACAGAGGCCGACGAGGTGCCCGCCATGGCCCTTGCTTCTTGCATGGCCACGGGTTGTGCCGTGGACCCCACCTTGCGACCCCATAGGCCATAGTTTAGGATCTTGATCAGACAGACGGCCAAGGAAAAGGTGAGCTCTGCAGTCCTCCAGGGAGAAAGGGAACAGTTTGGCACAGGCTACAACCTGCAACATTGCATGCCATCCCTAGGCACTAGAGGCACGACACGTGTTGGGTTTGTTCACGACATCGTCTGTCAGCACGTGACACACTGCTTGAAGATGGGAGCAGGCTTCTCCTTGCCATACTTGAGGGCTGGAAGACGACTGGGGAAAGTAGCAGAATCAATTTACTGCAGAAAAAATGAATTAAGTTTGCCAATTGCTCACTTTAGGCCTTAAATACACAGCTGCGAAGAAGAAGAAGACTGAACTTTTCCAGCAGAAAGGTAAATCTGACGTCATGAGGCACAGCCAGAGGATATACTGACTGGGTGGTGGGAGGAGCTTAGCTTGAAAATGTTCCAACGAATAAGCACTTTGGGTGGAACTACCATTATATGTATAAGTGAACCATATCTACACCCCTAGAAGGGGCTATTCCCGGGGATCAGGGCCAGTTTCAGCCAGACTGACAAGTGAATGATGGACTACTGCAGTGTGGGCCGTGTGCCACTGTCCGTCCAGGCACTGCAGGCCTGGCAGACATGAAGAGTCTGGGATCCCAGTGAAAGTGTTTGTGTGAAGAAAAGCAGCAGTTTCATAAAAAGTCCTGTGAAGATCCAGGCAGAATATCTGTGGAGGTCACCCATCCTCTAGGTTACTAGTAGGGGGCCCCTTTGCAAACCTTGTGACAGCTGATTGCCTAAAGTATTATTTTACTGCATAAAGTAACAGTTTACTGCTATCCTCATTGCTCCCATTCTGCCTTTCTGCCCCCTTGTTCTTTCCATATCCTTCCTTTAAAGAAATCATTTGTTTGTTTGGGGGTTGTTATTGCTGTTACTGTGTCACTTGTTTTGGGGGTAGGACTACGTGGGCAGGTTACACACCATTTCCTGGGGGTTAATAGCCTTGTGTCAGCATCCAGGTACTCCATTCTGCCACCCCAGGTGGAGGCACCACATCCCATTAGGCCTGTGTAGCACATCTTTAAGTTACACAGGCCAACCGACCCCCTCGGGAGGTAACAAGAAGTGAACCCCGAGGGCCCAGGGCGGTCTGCTACACCCTCAACTGGCAGACACATGTATCATGAAAGAAAAACATGAACAGTTAAATATAACAAACTGTGTCATGCTGATTCACCACTAGCTGGGTTCTAAGCAAACGTAAGTTGCCAGACTTCAAGTCTCACGTGGCCCAAACTGACTGGAGTTTCCTTGATGCCATCCCTGATGTTGAGTCAGCCCTCAAATTTTTTACTATAGAGTTCTCAAAATCCTGCGACAAAAAAGCACCCATCACAAAATTTAAGGTGAAGGGTTCACCATCTGGCTGAATCATCCCTGAACACCTAGGCCTCATGAAAAAGAGGGACATTCTGTGGTCACTGGCCAGGGATTCCAGGTCCCTACTGCACCTCCAAAAATACAAGGAAGCCCAAAACAACTGCACTAGAAGGCTCTGATTGTCATGTTTTGTATATCTTCTAACAGTAATGTGTCTATCTCCTTCCCCGGTCTGGAGGCCTGTAGACAACCCCAGTTTGTATGGCTGTCCCATTTCCTGTTTCCAGGGCAAGCCACAGTTCTTCTGACACCTTACGTGCATTCTGAATTTCTGTAGCTTTTGATATTTTCATTAAAGGGCCACTCCCCATCCCCCCTTTTGCACCTCGGTCTCTTCTGAACAGTACATAGCTCGGTACTGAAGTCTCCCATGTGTGGTTACTGGTGAAACATGTCTCGCTAATGGCTACCATGTCCAGTTTAGCCTCTGTCATTATTGCCTGCAGGTCTGGGATCTTGTTTCCCAGACTGCGAGCATTTGTGTACATGATTTTCCATTGGCCAGATTTCAGTGTGTTAGTTGTTGGGCGAGGTCCGGCATTTCCCTTCCATGTCTCATGGGGAGCCGGATCTTTTTCGTTACCTGGTGATGCAAATGAACTACAAACATGCTGAACTCCTGTCTGATCACTAGCTGAGGGGGGAAGGGTGTTCTTCCCGTTCAATGTATTGGGTGCTGCACCCCTCTCCCCATTTGCTAGTTTAAATATTCTGCAAAGACGTCAAACTTCTGCCCCAATGAACTGACTCCCTCCTTAGTCAGATGCAGTCCATCAAATTTAAAGAAGTTTCGCTCCCAAAACTGCTGACAGTTACCTACAAATGTGTGTCCTTTTTCCTGGCACCAGCCCTTGAGCCAGATGTTTAGCTCCCCTATCTCCCGTTCTCTGACATTCCGTCCATCTGCCCCCCTCTCCCAGACCGCAGGATCTCAGAGAAGGAGATACCAGATGAAATGGATGACAATTTGTCTCCCAGCCTGGTCAGGTGTTCCTTGGTCTCCACAACTGACCAGCTGACGAGATCGTTAGTCCCTATGTATACCAGGACATCAATGTTTTCTCCTGCTTCCTGCATGATTTTAGCAATGCGGTCAGTGTCTCTCCATGCTAATGTACCTGGGAGACATCGGACCATTACCCCTGGTTGCAGATAGATATCAACTCCCAGACTCATGGAGTCTCCTATGATCAGAAGTGTTTTGGATTTCTTTTTTGATTTTTTTGTTTTGGTCCATGTTTTGGGCGAGTTTTGTTACGCTAGCTCCTGCGCTGCGGTGTCCTGCTCAGTGTGCTCCACCCCTTTGTTTGATTTCGGAAACAGAGGCAGATACCTGTTTGCAGTTTTTATATGGTTTGTGGAGGTGATGCATTGGACAGCACTGAGTGATGGGACACCCGATTTGCCCCTCCTAACCACCTTACAACCTCCCGGACCAACTACCCTCTGCGGTCGAGGTGCTTCAGCTGGATGTTGGGGAAACGGTGGGCAGTTCTTTTAATATATTTCCTCCTGAATATGCAATTTGAGGTGCACAATCTCTGCCCATGCTGCCTGGAGCTGAGCCCTTAGATCTCCAATGGTCCAGCATCTAGGAAAGCATCCTAAATCCTGTATAACTGCCCTTTTGAAAAGTGTCCCGCAGTACCTGCAGTTAATAATATCTATTCCAGATGAGTAGATGGGTTTATAACCTGGTCCAAGTAATCAGAATGAGGAAAATGAAAGCAAAAGTTTGATTTTTTGCTTTGTTCGTTTTTGTATAACTTGTTATAACAATAAGTTACATTACTTGTGCCCCTGTAAGTGAGGTCACTGTGTGGATACCCCTCTGATCCTTCCCTTCCTGCTTTGCTACAGAAAATGTCACAACTGTGCTACCTTATAAAAGGAGTGTAGCATGGGGTGGTTGGGCCCTTCCCCTGTCAAAAGAGAAGAACCACGAACAAAAGAAACAAGGAGGTAAGAGCAGAAACAATCAACCAACAACAAATGCAGCAGCCCTGAAAGCTTAACCTAATGATAGATAAAACTGTAAAACCTGTAAAGCACCACCTGTAATAATTTCACAGAAGATGTATCCTGCAAAAAACACTTAGCTACAGAGAAAAATAAAGCAGTAACAGAAGATACACCTTGCAAAAAACAATTTGAATCAGAGAAGATTACAGCAGTAATCTGAAAGCACAAGACAGTAACAACCCTGTAGGCACACCCTGTAAATACAGGTTACTCACCTGTAACAGGAGTTCAAGGAATGGTATATGTTGTTCATCCACACTCATTGGCAGGTATCCTTGCCGCTTTAAATCTTGCCGGAAGGTCTTCAAGCTTGCTCCTCCCACCCACCCGGGTGGTATAACTCTCGGCTCCGCCTTCATGACGCCAGATCTGCTCAGCTGAAGTTGTGAAGGAGGTCAGTCGAGAAGTGAGAGTGGATGAACAACATATACCATTCCTAGAACTCCTGTCAGGTGAGTAACCTGTATTTCTAGGGACATGGATATGTTGTTCATCCACACTCATTGGCAGACTCCTAGCAGTTCTCCGGGAGGAGGGAGGCAAGACACACCCTCAATACTTACTTGGGAAAGAGACTGGAGAACCGAGGCCCCAAAACCAGCATCCCGGGCGTGACTCAAGGTCGATGTGGTAATGGGTAATGAAGGTGTTTGCTGACTTCAGGTAGCAGCCCTGCAGATTTCCTGGATAGGGACGCCCTGGAAGCAGCCACTGCTGCAGCAGTATGGCGGGTAGAATGAGCTCTTATCCCTCTGGGAGGCTCCATGCCCGCCAACTTATAGCAGAGATCTATGCAGGAGGTTACCCACCTGCTTATCGTCCGCTTGGCTGCAGGTCTGCCAGATGCGGCTTCAGCGTAGGTGACAAACAGCTGGCGAACCTCTCCCGAATTTCAGCCGCAAGCGCCTTATAATAAGCGAGCCTTCTAGGGTCCAGAGTATGGAGCCTATATTCGCCTCCGAGGTGTGAGATTGGGGTAGAACACTGGCAGAGGTCAACACCTGGTTAAGGTGAAACTCCGACACCACCTTCGAAGGAATTTCGGTGAGGCGCAGGACAACCTTGTCCCTGTGGAAGACCAGGTAAGGAGACTCGATGGAAAGCGCCTGGTGCTTTCCCATCCTTCTGGCCGACGTGATAGCCACCAAGAAGGCGGTCTTCCACGACAGGTGAGAGAGCACACCTGTGCATAGGTTCGAATGGCTTGCCCATGAGCTTTGCCAGTACCAGCAGTAGATCCCACGGAGGTGGGGGTTCCCGCACTGGAGGGGAAATGTGATCAAGGCCTTTGAAAAAGCGCCAGACCACCTTCTCCTGCGTCACCGACTGCTTCCCGGCCCGCGCCCGGTCGGCAGAGATGGCTGCCAGGTGCACCCTTAGGGTCGTCGACCTAAGCCCTTGACTAGAAAGGGACCATAAATAGTCCAAGATGCTTGCCAAGGAACAGGAGGAAGGGTCCAAGCCCTTGCCCTGACACCAAATGGAAAACCTTTTCCATTTGAAGGCATAGCATTTTCTGGTCGACTTCACGGACGCCTAACTACTTGAGGACCTCGTCGAAAGACCCAAGGCCTGGAACTCTAGCCGCTAGGAACCAGGCCGTCAGGTGCAGGGATTGAAGGTCCGGATGGAACACCTTCCCCTGATTGACTGAGAGCAGGTCCGGGCGAGCTGGAAGCTGCCGCGGAGTCCTGGAGCTGAGACTGAGGAGATCTGGGTACCAGAACTGGCGAGGCCAGTCTGGGGCTATCAGAATCCTGCGCCTTGTCCCTCCCTCGCCTTGAGAAGCACCTTGTGGATCAAGGGAAATGGGGGAAAGGCGAAAGAGGCCGGGGTCCATTGCCTCGAGAAGGCATCCCCTGCAGCAGCCCTGCTGAGGGGCGGGCATGGAACAGACTAGCCGCTGCCTCCTGGAGGCAAACAGGTCCACCTGAGGTGTGCCCCAAAGGGAGAACAGATGCTGTACTACCTCCGGCAGGAGAGACCACTCTGGGATGCAGCCCCTATCCGCTCAGGGCATCGGCCAGGGTGTTGGAGGCTCCTGCCACGTGAATGGCTAGGAGATCCGCCTCCAGGCTGCGCACGAGCGGACCAAACGCGCGGAGAGCCTTGCATAGAAGCATGGAGCGCGGCCCGCCCCGGGCGGTTTAGATAGTGCATGGTCGTGGTATTGTCCGTCTGGACTCGACCACTTGACCCCGGAGGAACGGAGCAAAGGTGGTGAGAGCTAGGGCGGACCGCCTCGAGCTCCAGCAGGTTGATGTGGCATCGGACTCCCCGCGGGGACCAGAGGCCATGAGCCCGTGTTCCCCAGATGGGCACCCCAACCCATCAGAGAGGCATCGGTCGATAGAGAGACCGTCGGCTCGGGGCGGACGAACGGGATGCCCTCCTGCAAATGATCTGGAACGGTCCACCACTGGAGAGCGTTCCACATCCCCTGTGTCACCGACACAAGCTGGTCCAAGGGATCGCAGCGTTGTGACCACTGGCTGGCCAGTCCCCACTGAAGGGGACGCATGTTCCAGCGGGCCCAACGGACCACGCTGGTGCAGGCCGCCATGAGACCCAGGAGGCGCAGGAAGTCCCGGGCAGGGCGCAATTGCCCAACCAGAAATGATCGGGCAAAGGAGGAAAGAACCTCTGCCCTGTCCGCTGGAGCCGCCGCCTGGCTCAAGAGAGTCGAGCTGCGCCTCGATAGAATCACCTGCTTCGCTCGAGTTCCGACTGGCCTCGTTGATAAGGAGGCCCAGTTGAGAGCAGACCTGAGGCCAGATCTCTGGACCACCCGCCTCCTTCCTGGAGGGAGCTGCTATCAGCCAGTCGTCCAGGTAAGGGTACACCGGACCTCGGCGCCGCAGGAATGCTGTCACCACTGCCATGCATTTGGTGAAGACCCTGGGAGCTGGAGACAAGTCAAGGGCATGGCTTGAACTCGAAGAGGGATCCTTCCGCCGAAGCGAAGGAATCTCTGGTGAGACGGACGGATAGGGACGTGAAAAACGCGGCCTGCAAGTCCAGAGAGCAGAACCATATGCCGTGTTCCAAGGATGGTATTATCTGAGCCAGAGTGACCATCCTGAAGGTTCAGACCTTAGGAACTTGTTTAGTCGTGGTAGGTCGAGAATGGGCGCCAGCCCCGTCTGCTTCGAACCAGGAAGTACCTGGACACAAACCCTGGGTCTGAAGGAGGGTCCACCACCTCTCTTACCACCTCCTTCTGGAGGAGGAGAGCGATACGGCTCGACGAGCCGCCAGTGAGCTGGATCTCTGCCCGAGGGGCGACGGCCTGAAGGGTGGTGCCTGCCGACCCAGAGGCAGGCCTCTTCCCACCACTCTCCAAGACCCACCTGTCCGTGGTAACGGCGGACCAGGCGGAACGAAGTGCGGAGCTGCCCACGGGGACCCAGGGTAAGGTGACGGAATGGGGGGCACACCTCAGCCTGTCACTGGGCAGGCTTGGAGGAGGGACCGCCGAGGACCTCCTGGGCCCTTTCCTCCCTGCCTCCTGTTAGAGGAAGCCCGCGGCTTGGGTTTGGGATGCCAAGGCTGAGCCTGCTGGCCCTGACGTTGCTGGGCCGGGCGCGCCGCGGGCACAGAAGGACGAAAGGGCTTAGGCTGTGGTTTGCGGCCTTTGTCCTTCTGAGCGGAAGAGACCGAGTCCAAGGTGGCATTGGACTTCTCGATCCTCTGCAGGTGACCTTCCACCCCAGGGCCGAAGAGGTCAGTCCCCAAAAAGGGAACATCCGCCAACTTGTGCTGGGTATCCGAAGTAAAGGTGGATATCCTCAGTCAAGCCCGCTGACGCATAGCCACTGCGGCCGCCACCGATCTGGCACATGAGTCCCCTATATCCAAAGCAGTCTGGAGCTGCTGTTTGGCCACTGCCCTGCCCTGGTCCCGCACCTGCTTAACCGTAGTCTGCAGATCGGCAGGAAGATGAGGGATGACCTCATCCAGGAGCCCAACAGGGCATGAGAAAATGTGCCATGAGGATCGGCCGAACTGGCCTGACGAAGGCGAGAGAGATGACGAGCGTAGACTTTTCGCCCGACATAGTCCAATTTCTTGGACTCCTTGTCAGGAGGTTTGTCCACATCCCTCGGCCACGGGCACCGGAAAACGCTGTCGGTAACCAACCCCCAGCAGAGGGTGTTCAAAAACCGGACAAGGAACCGTGGGACCGTGATACTTCCTGGCCATCCTGGCCGGCGGGCAGGAAGCAGGCGCTGCCAAAGCTCCAGTGCCGACCCACTATGGCCTCGGCCACCGAAAGGCCTCCGTCGGAGAATCCCTCGGTCCAGAATCTCCGTGAGGGGATACCTGCCTGTTTGAAACGGGGTTCGAGCTCCATCCCGTAGACTCCGAGATGAGCTGAAGCAGTCCTAGGAAGGACGACGGCTATCGCCCATTGACTGACCTCCTGAAGACTCCAAGTCCAGTCGCTTGAGAAAAGGAGGAATCATCTTCGACTCGGAAGAGTCCTCGAAGAGCTGCCTCTGGCCTGAGCCACCCTTCACCTGCCGAGGTCGGTCGGGAGTGAGGGTAACTGACAGCCGATGGTAGACCCTTAGCCGACCGAGAATCCTTGGTCGAGCCCCAATTGGTGGCTGTGGAGGCGGAGGTTCCACCGAATCGTGGAGCAGTGGTTTTGCCGAACAACCGGCCTAGGTATAGGCTCTCGGATAAGTCGAGGGGTTGTGTCGGCTGCTCCGTGACAGCTTATTTAATGGCGGGGCGACGGGTCCGGCTTATCTCGCCAGAGGAGCTGTTGCAACATAAGGTCCTCGCACTGGCCGATGTAATTACGCCAAGCTCTCCTCATCCGGGAGGAGGACGAGGACGAGGCGACGCCGCTTACCGCTGTGCCGACCGAGACCGCCTATGACGGTGGGATCGGCTGGACCGCCGAAGAGGTCCGAGACCGAGACCCAGAGTCCCGGAATTTCCGAGGTCGGTGTGGGAGGTGTCGGCCGAACCGGCACTCCTTCCGGCTCGGATGGTCCATCCGGGCTCCGAACCGAGGCACAGGCGAGCCCACGGATCCTCAACTCCTCCGGGAAACCGGGAGAGGGAATCTCGGCTGCTAAAGGCGACAGCCGTCCAATGGGTCGAGAAAATCTCGGCTTCATCGGTCGAGTTCGGTCAACTGACCTGGCGGGGACACCGTGAGCCAGTGGTCGAAGCTTGAACGCGGTCGATCAAGCCGACGGTCGACGGCCCGGGAGGGGACCTTTCCCGCCTCCCAAGAGCCGACGGAGGGACTTTACCCCTGTCCTCTTTGACCGAGAATAAGGTCCAGCAGGACGCAGCCCTTCTCCTTAGTGGAGAGGGACAGACAAAGCTCCTTAAAGAAGCCGTGTAGAAGAACCCAGAGAGAGCGGGATAAATGCCGCGTCGAGGAAGATACGGCCAGCCGCCTCCTCTTCGAGGGCGACCATCCGCCGAGCTGATCCGCCGGTCACGCCACGGACACCGCCAACCGGGCCTCCTTGGACTTCACCGAGGGAAACGCTTCGGGACGGCCCAGTTGCAATCGGGCAGCACGGTCTCTCGAGGACGAGGCCGAAAGATGAGCACAGGCCGAAGCCTACGGGTGCGTGCTCAAGGCCTAAGCAGTAGACACCGTGGAGTGTGGATCCGTCGAGACATCTTCTGCCGCATGGGCATCTCCGAAAATCCGGGGAGTCGATTTGTCCATCGCAGCGCGGGGATGAAGACTGAAGTCTTTTGCAAAATTTATTTTTAAATCCGCAAGCGGAGAAATAGGAACCAGTCTCAAACGCAGAGCGTTAGGAGGGAACCTGAGCTTCCAAGCGGTAAGGAAGATCTGGCGTCATGGGGCGGAGCCGAGAGTTATACCACCCGGGTGGGTGGGAGGAGCAAGCTTGAAGACCTTCCGGCAAGATTTAAAGTGGCAAGGATACCTGCCAATGAGTGTGGATGAACAACATATCCATGTCCCTAGAATAATGCAGCAGAAAGTATACCCTGCAACAGCAGTTTGAATCAGAGAACAATAAAGCTGTAAAATGTTAGCAAAAAACAGTAACAAACCCTGTGAGTACAAAAAAAAATAGTAACACAGTAAATCTGCCTAGACAAAAGAAGCCTTAATCTTGTTCCTTGCTCTGATAATGTTCCTTGCTCTGTCCTTATAAGCAAACCTAGAAGAAAAGAGCTCAGATGAAGCTAGGTGCCTTTGCCAGCAAACCTAGTCTTCCAGTTCTTGTAGCGTATGAGAGATCTGGAAACGTGCACTATCAAATCGCCGTGCTGCAGTGGCTAGTGTTCTCTCATCAGTCAGAGGACATCATTTCTGGATTCTACGCAGTCTACTATGAACAGCAAGGTATGAGGCACCATATTAGAGCTACTGTCCCCTTTGAATTCTCATGGCAGGCATGTTTCAGTGCCAAGCATCGCCTCATCCTGGGTGATTTGCAGGGGCTCGGGCATCAAGGACAAATGGAAATCAATAGCGTTGCTTCTTTCTGCTCCCTCTCATAAACCCGCCAGTCTGACATTGCATGCTAGATTCCAGATGTTAAGGGCTTCCAGACGGTAATGTAGGGAGATGTTCTCTTTCATCAACTTCATGGTCATAGTATTCCCTCTAGTGGAGCACTCCTCTGCTGGCTCTGCCATTTCCGACACCAGCTCAGTCTTGGCATCTTGAGCTGTGAGTTGGCCGAGCTGCCTCTACTTTAGTATTCATACCCTTCATTGTTGTGAAGACAGACTGCCATGGACTCAGCACTCATTTCCATAGGCCTAGTGTCCATGCTGCTTCCAGCTTTCTTCGGTTGCTGCTACACTGATTTACCTTCTCCTGTTGCTGCCGCATTACCTGGATGGCCATGCTGTTCTCGGTGATGCCCCAATGTGAGTACCACAGCAAAGTCCAGATCAAATTTAAAACTTGTATTTCTGTAGTTTAGGGGGTCAGAAACGCAGAGCTCTGTGGAAACATATCTGCTCTAGGTGATGGCTCTCTAGCCCCAACCCCCAGTAACTGGGAGTTTAAACAATGTCACGGTTTTGTGTTCAGAATGCTTAAAGTGCCAATAACACCAAAAAATAGCAGGCAGAACATTTTAGTAAGTTTTAAAAGCAGTCCCTTATTACTTTTTATTTCTGTTTTTCTTTTTCTATGTACTCTTTAGATGGTTTTGTACATGATGGTACTGGGTGTGATGTGAAAGGGGTGCTTCATGTGGAAGCAGACATATCTAATTCTATTCCTCCCACTACTCCGTCAGCATGTTATCTCTCTCTCTCTCATTATTGCATCACAAACCCTGCTCCCTGATTGGTAACATGTTACAAGTTATCAATCAAGCAGCAGGACACTGTCTCTTCTTGGTTACTAGTGAGGTCACACCAGTGGCATGTCTGCAGTTACACTAACATTAAATACAGAACCTTCAAGTGTGATCCAGGGTACAGAAGGCAGCCAGTCCCAATTACACTAACAGAACTGAATACAAAACCCTGGAGTGTGACCTGAGATACAGAGGGCAGCCTGTCCCAGTTACACTAACAGCACTGAATACGAAACCCAGGAGTGTGCTCTGAATACAGCACGTCTACAGTGCCAGCAGCATGTCTGCGGTCCCAGTGGATTTTCTCAGTGGCAGCAAAATCCAATTTTGTCCCCTGACAAATGGCTATGAAATGTGTGTGCTGTGTGACAGAAGTACAGCTTAAGCAAGAAGGGTTATTACCTGTTGGCGAACCGAAGCCAGAACACATCGTAGGCATACAGTCTGAGCGGCTGTACAGACCGTAGCAGGAGGATGTAGCGAATGTCAAACTTCACCATCCCAACATCCTCTCTGTGGAACAGCACTGGGTTCTCAATGTACTTGGAGACCACCTACAAGAAGACAGGAGTTACACCAACCTATTACTGAAGCTTTGATTTTAGAGCTTCTCACAACCCTGCAGTAAGGGTGACTTTTCTAGTGAGTACATTTTTATTTTTGTTCCCTAAGATTTACAATACATTTTTGTCAAGTTTGTATTTTGTAGGGGGCCCTCTCCTTACCCATCTTTTTAGGGCAGCTCCATCTCACCCCCTCTCTCTACAGGAAGACCCTATGACAGCGACTGTGAATAACAGACCACCGCTATTAGCGTAGCGCAAACCTATGAATATAGTGTAATTAATGGTATGCTGTAGCTGTGCTACTTTTGTCGCATGCTTGCTGTTGATTTTGGCTTTGTCAGTTTGAGTTGGGGGGGCTTCACCCCCACATACCCAGTTTTTTTCTCATGGGGGGGTGTGTGGGGGCAAAGCCCCCCCAACTCAAATAAACTAATAAAAAAACTATAAGCCAACGTGGTGTAGAGCATACTGCAAGTGGGCCGACATGATGTACAGCATGCCATAAGTGGGCAAGAAGCGTAAGGTGGTCAGATATTCTACACAATCGTCCCTATGGCTTTGTCCACCTACAGTAAGGCCTCAAATCAGCTGAGACGGACAGGAGCCACGATCCAGAGATGAGGCAGGGGGTCAGGTGTGTCCTGTGTCCTCACACATTAAAGTCCCCAGTTATGTCATTACAACAGGTGACTTCCCCTCCACACACAGCTTTGCAGCCACTTTCTTGTATTACTCCAGTGGCAAGAGACAACAATGTGATGTTGACCGTCGCGGTCCCTCAGGCCAGGCAACCCACTGGAAGGTGCTCATACAGTGTCAGTGGTCTCCCTCCTGAGCCTGGGAATGCTTCCTCTGCTGCAATCAGGGTGGGACAGATTAGTCTGTGGGCTAGTGGCCGACTGGCCACTAGCTTTCAAAATCTGGTAGCCACATTTAGTGGCCATCATTTATAAGATTATATTCAGCATTATTTCTACTGTGGGAAGAAAAAAGTAAAAATCACTTTATGGGCAGGTAACCACTTGGCCGCTA
Source organism: Neoceratodus forsteri (assembly GCA_016271365.2). NCBI lineage: Eukaryota > Metazoa > Chordata > Ceratodontiformes > Ceratodontidae > Neoceratodus > Neoceratodus forsteri. Next base: position 1,631,491,741 of record CM028131.1, on the reverse strand, counting down.
CTTTCAGAATCTGGTGGTCAAACTAATTGTTTAGTGGCTACTGGCTGTCTGGCTACCTGATTTGTTTCACCCTGGCTGTGACAGCAGTAGTAGTCAGGCCTCGAGATCAAATCTGCATCTCCCATGCTGTAGTGTGGTTAGCTGCTTGTCACAATGGCCCGGCCTCTTTTTGCCAACTAATCCACAAAGCACTGCTATTCCAGACATCAGCTCACATAATCAGATGAAAACTTTTTTCCCCCCAGAAAACTGCTTGTTCCAAAGGGGCAGTAACAGAATTTGTAACTCTCCTGAATTCTTCTGATCTGTCCCTATATCTTTTGTTTTTTTTTAATTTGTATCATTATTTATTTTCAATCATCAGGACAGACAGCAACCTTTCAGATTTTACAACACAACTAGGGATGCGAGACATCTACCTCCCAAATTACTATTCAGTATAGTCCCCATGGAGGAAAGTGGGTCACGTGGCAGTCATGAAAAGTACAACTGGCCCCGAGCCTACCCAACGTACCGAGGGTTGCAACCCCACAACCACAGGGATGGACATGTACGTCAGTGGGGCCTAGCAGACTTTGCATCTGGTTGCCCCCATGCATTAATTATGAGGAAGTATTATATCCCAGACCATGAAATAATACTAATAATTAGAATGCATAACATACATACAAAATACATATAAATAAACATCGGCTCTGAAAATAATAACTTAATGCCGTAAACTCATCCCAAGCGGCCAGCAAAGCCTGGTTCACGTAGAGGTATAGTTAACTTGTACCTGTATTTGTGCGTATATGTAATATTTCTGTTTTCTTCGACACAGCCGGTGCTTTATACCGGATCCTCACATGATGGTGGGTAGAAAATACATCCATTTAAGGTGAATGGTTAAGAGTTGGACACTCAGTTTATTATCCTTCGGGGATTGTTATTAATGCTTCCAATGGGCCAAATTTTCTAATATATGCTTGGTAGGCAGCCCCAGACCATTTAAGGTAGGTATTTTATCTGCCAAAAGACACTGAAAATTTGTGTAAACCAACCAACTTATACGAGCAAATGTTTGTAATGTCTGTATGAAAAGCTTTAATTAGACTTTTATTTTAAAGTGTGCTTACTTATGAATATGATATACAAAACCTTTCCACAACAGACTGTGATTAACATTACTTTTTTTTTTTTTAAAATATATGCAGTACTTATGTTTTTACTGAGTGTTACTAACTGAAGTACAACAATCACCAACTGGTGACAAGTGGCAGGGATGGCTGCCATAGTGGGCACCACGCTGGCTTCGGCGCCGCTCACGCCTGGAGCCAATGTCGGAAGGTCCTTCATCGAAGATTTTTGGGAGATGTGTCAAGCCCTGCAGGCCTATGGGGAGAGCCCTGTCCACCAAGGTAAGAAGCACAAGTGCCATTGGCACCAGTCGTGGGATCTGGGGAGATCATGACCCTCCCACTCGTCTCAACTCCCCTGACCGCTTGACTCCCGGTTGAGCTAAATGTAGTCTATATCTGTTAACAGCTCCACAGTGCCCGTTGGGCTTGCTGACCTTGACACCAGTCAAGCAGGCTGTCAAGGTATTTCTTGACCCTGTCGACCAGCTGTCAGAGGGGAATTGACAAGGAGTCGATCTCTCAAGACCCCGGTTTCTCCGGTCCTCATTCAGGAGGAGGACATGGACTGGTTGATGTCCCCAATCAGCTCCATACAGGATCAGACTCCACTGGTGGTTGTGCCGCTGAAGCCGATGCTTGTTCATGCACCTCAGCATTTGGTCAATATTGACCCTCTGCTGGATTCTCCTCGGCCCTCAGGTCAATGGTCGAGGTTGTGGTAGAAATGCTGACATCGATGTTCTTCGACGTCATCGAGCAAGGACAGACACCATTACAGAATACAGCGGTGCTAGGAGGAACTTCTCTGGTAGCAGTTGACCACTGCAGGGCGGGGTATGGCTCTACCAGATACCTATGGCCAACTGGAAGGTGTCAGTCATGCCCACGCCAATCCACCCTCAACAAATGTCTCTGGAATCTGCCTCTCCACCCTCGCAGGTGGAGCTGCCTCCACTGCAGCCTTTGGTGGGAGCGCCAACCAAGGACTCCTGTACTGCAGTCAGCTTGCCAGGCCAGCTGTCGGATGGAAATTACCCAGTCAGAAAACACTTGAGTGGCCCACAGTGGCAAAAAGTCATGGACCATTTTTGAAGAGCTCTCTGACAACTTGGATAGGTCATCCATGTTGTCATCCAGGACACATACTTTCAACTGGGTTTCAGTCGAGGAGATGCCTACCGACCATGGGCAGGTGTCACTTGTGGTTGATGTTGGAGTCCATGAATGTGTCCTTGGAGCCAGTCTAGAAGCAGGCTAAGTACCCCATTACTGATATTCTGGACAAGGATGATTCCTTGGGGGGTCGCCTTTCCCATGGCTGAGGTCATTCTGGGACAAGCCCTGGAGCTCTGGCAGTATCCAGCATCCTGCCTGGCACATCCACCCACATGGTCCGCAAGAATGCGTTCCTACTGGGTCCCTTTCAGGGTTCTTGGACCATCCCTCAGCCGAGGGTCTGGCTGTGGACTCAGCCTTTCAAAAGTTCCGGGGTCAAGGAGACGTGGCCAAGCCCCTGTGACAAAGAGTCTAAGAAGCCTGACCATGCAGCCAAGAAGATCTATGCCGCTTCCTTTCTTGGCCTCCGCCAGGCCAGCTAAGCTACGATGATGGCCAACTTTGGTTACTACCTGATGGGAGTACTGGATGATGTCCTCCGTTATCTTCCTGAGGACAAGCAGCTGCTGGTGAAGTTGGTCAGAGGCCAGTGTCATGTGATGGCTAAACACCAGCTCTAGATGGCTTTGGACATGGGTAACTCCTAGACCCATGCCATGGCAGTCGACGACGTGATGCATTGCAGGGCCTGGCTGAGGCTGTCCACCTATACTGCAGACACTCAGCACAAACTGGCTAATGTCCCCTTCTTGAGCACCAACCTCTTTGGCCAGGGGGTGCACGGGCATCTCAAGAAGAGTGAGAAGTCCAATGCCACCCTGGACTCGGTAGCTTCTTTGTAAAAGAACTCTAAGGGCCAGAAACCTAAAAAGAAGCCATGTCAGTTCCGGTCCTTTCAGGCACAGCAGCCTCAGCAGTAGCAGCCCCAGCAGGGGCAGTACCAAGCCTGGCGTCCCAAAGCCAAGTTCTCTGGCCAGGGGCTGAAAAGAGGTGGGGTAAAGGAAGAGGTGCCCCTCTGGTCCCAGCGGCTGGTACCCCTTCCAAAGCTGCCCAGTGATGGTTTGGGCATGTTAACCTCCTGCCTCTCCAGTCCCTGACCTAGCTCCTGTGGGGTGGGGTCGGCTTCACCACTTCTAGCCAAGTTGGTCCATTACTACCACAGACAAGTGGATCCTACAGGTGGCAGACAGAGAGTTGCCACTAGATTTGATCCCACACTCCTCAGAAACCCTCAGTGTCGCAGGACACGCTGCCTGCCCTAAGGGAGGGCATCGCTCAGCTCCTTGTGAAAGGGGCTATAGCCTGGATCTCAGACACCCTAGCAAGTCAGAGGTACGTGTTCAGGTACTTCCTGGTCTTGAAATGGGGTGAGGGGGGTGTCTGGTGTCCCATTCTGGATCTGCATGATCTTAACTAGTACCTGCAGAAGTGCAAGTTCAGGATGGAAACCCTGAATCATATCATTCCATCTCTGGAACAGGGCACGTGGTTCTACTCCCTGGTACTCCAGGACGTGTTCTTCCATATCCCAGTCCATCCGTCGTGCTGGAGGCACCTTCGGTTCCACACAGAGGGGGTTCTCTATCAGTTCTAGACAATGCCCTTCAGCCTCTCGCCCACGCCCAGTATCTTCAACAAGTGCATGGCAGTCTTCCTGAGGTGCAAGGGTGTCAGGGTGCCTCCCTACATGGACGGCTGGCTGATTACTGGCCATCCAAGGAGGCTGTAGAGCGGTCCAGAGATCTGGCCCTCCAGACATGCAGAGACTTGGGCCTGCTGGTCAACCTGGCCATGTACAAACTGATCCCCTCACAGGTGATTCAGTTAATCACAGCAGAACCAGATTCTCTTAGGGTCAAGACCTGCCCCCCGTGGACCAGGCACTGGATCTCACCTCCTTTGCCCAATCATTTCAAGTTGGGCTCTTGCATCCGGCCCAAGACTCCCTGCACCTGCTGGGGTACATGGCATCCTGCACTAGTGTGGTCCAGTGGGCCTGCTGGTGGATGTGCCACTTGCAATGGGAGTTGGGCTGTCAGTGGTCCCAGTGCCTAGGCCACTTGGGCCAGCCAGTCACAGTGACCCATACAATGTGGGATGCCATCCAGTGGTGGCTGATCCCAGAGCATTTGGAGGAACAGGTCCCGTTTGTCCACCCAGAATCAAATGTCACGCTCATGATGGACGTCTCTCTGGTGGGGTGGGGAGCGCACCTGGAAGACCACAGTGCCTACAGATTCTGGTCACCTGGGGAGTCTCGTCACCACATCAACCAGCTGGAGTTCTGTGCAGTTCAACTAGCTCTGAGAAATTCACTTCTCTAGTCAGGGGTCAGGTTGTGCAGGTCCAAAAGGACAACACCTCAACCATGTTCTACTTGAACAGGCAGGGCGGAACTCAATTCCTTCCCTTGTGTCAGGAGGCCCTCTGTACCTGGACTCTTGTGCACAGCCTGGGAGCAGATCTCCTGGCGATCCAGTCACTACAGTACATAATCAGCTGGTGGATGCTCTCAGTTGGGTGGAAGAGATGTCACACAAGTGATTCCTGCATCAGGAGATGGTAAGTCACCTGTTCTCTCAGTGGGGAACCCCTCTGGTGGATCTGTGTGGCTCCTGGGATAACACAAAACTGAGTCCGTTTGTGCCCCTCCCCCAAGTCCAGGACATTGGTGGAGATGCTTTGCAAAGCCCTGGACCCCAGGCCTCGTATACACCTTTCCTCCCTTCCCCTTGGATCCACAAGGTGGTGGTCAAGGTCTGGAAGAACAAGGCTCGGATGATCCTGATAGCTTTAGACTGGCCAAGGCAGTTCTTGTACTAGAACTCCTCAGCCTCAGCAACGGGCCTTTGTGGTGGTTGCCTCTTCATCTGGACCTGCTGACCAGTCAACGGGGGATGATCCCGCACCCAGACCTTCAGTCCCTGTACCTCTTAGCCTGGTTCCTGAGTGGCTAGAGTTCCAGGCTTTGGGTCTTTCAGATGCTGTGCTCCATGCTGTGAAGGCCTCCAACAAAGAGTCAACTCACTGGTGCTACACCTTTAAATGGAAGAGGTTTTCCATTTCAGTGGCTAGGATTCTGGACTGCAAACGATGACCCTCATGGTGACCTGGCAGCCATCTCCGCATACCAGGCACGGGCTGGTATGCCGATGGTGGCCCAGGAGAAGGTGGTCAGGTGCTTATTCAAGGGCTCTGACCACCTGTTCCCTGTGGTGTGTGAACCACCAAAACTATGGGACCTACTGCTGGTGCTACTATCCTGATGAGCAAGCCATTTCAGCCTATGGATAGATGTGACATGTCACACGTGCCATGAAGATAGCCTTCTTGGTGGCCATTATGGCAGCCAGAAGGATCAGTTATCTCCAGCCACTCTCTGTGGAGTCTTCTTACCTGGTCTTCCAAAGGGACAAAGCCGTCCTCTGTCCCCATGCGAAGTTCCTCCCAAAGGTAGTATCAGAGTTTCACCTTAATCAGGTGATTAACTTACTGGTATAACCTTGACAACCCATCTTCGGAGGCCGACTGCAGGCTTCATACCCTGGACCTGCGGAGAGGGCTCCCTACTACAGGGAGTGCAAGGCTGGAATTTGAGTGAGGCTCGTCAGCTGTTGTGACATACTCTGAAGCTGTGCCTGGCAGACTGGCAGCTAAGCAGACGACTGCCAGCTGGATAACATCCTGCACTGACCTCTGCTATAGGTTTGCCAGCAGGGAGCCTTCTGTAGGGCTTAGGCCTCATTCCCCCAGACATACCACTGCCTCAGCAGCTGTTTCTAGGGACGTCCCTATCCAGGAAATCTGCAGGGCTGCCACCTGGGAGTCAGCATACACCTTAATTTCCCATTACAGCACTGACCTAGAGTCTTGTCGGGATGCTGCTTTTGGGAGCTCGGTTCTCCAATCTATGTTCATCAAATTGGGGTTTGTGCCTTTCCCCTTCCTCCCAGAGAACTGCTGAAAGTCTGCCATCATGTGGATAGTGAACTATATCCACACCCCTAGAAAAACAGATTACTTATATGTAACATAGTTCCAGGAGTGGTACATAGTTCACACCCACCCGGCTCCCCTGCTAAGTGGCACAGAGATCCCTGCTTCCAGCGTGCAAGATCTGATGTCACGGGGCAGAGCCAGAGGATATACCGTCTGGGTGGTGGGAGAAGCTTAGCTTGAAGATGTTCCGATGAATCAGCAATTCTGGTGGAACTGCCATCATGCGGATGTGAACTATACACCACTCCTAGAACTATGGTTATAGATGAAGACCCTATTTTTTGTCTTCTACTCATTCCATACAATAACAATACTTTATTAAAAAACATAAAACTATTAAAAAACAATTTTAGGTAGAACCCATGTTACAAGTGGAATGAGACACTTCAGGGGTGTGTAATTATGGTCAACTGCACTTCACGTGACGCAAAGGCCTCTGACCTAACAACAAACTGTAGGCAAGCCATAACTGACCCATGAATATACACCCTGGCATGTCTTCCTGCATACTTAGTGCTCCATCCTTACTGGCCTTTTAGTAAGTTCAGTGGGTGTTTAAGCAATATGATATGACCTGGGGTTATTTTAGGTTCTAGTTAATCGCCCACGTGGGGGTAACAAGAACATTAACATAACTCCAGGAGTAAATGATACAAGCACTACACAGACAGGTACCTGCCAGTGTGGGTGAGGTCATCACCTAAAATAAACTTAAAAGGCAAAACAGACCACAACTGCAGTCAAAAATATAATGCCAAAATTAGTTATGAATGAACAAATAAGTGAAAAAATGTGAACAAAAAGTTAACTCACCCACAATGAAAACACTAGTGCCCCCCCCCCCCGTTTTTTTTGCTGCTCATCTACACTGGCAGGTAAATGTCCGTGTATTGTTAGCATCACTTATTCTCCATACACTCCTGAGGTAGGTGCACTATCTATATATGTGTACAGAGCACCCTGTTTCCCTGTGGTCCAGGAACCGTTTTGTTTTTTATAACTCCAGAAGTGTCATAATGCCATTATAACAAAATGGATTCATTTTTTTTTTTACCTGTTTTTGCTGTTTTATCTTGCTCTTTAGACAGATATGAAATTAAACAGTTCCCTTGCTACATACTCTCACCTATGAGTGGCCATGCACACTGTAAATACGTGATTTGCGAACTGAAAGATTTGAGATTATTCTTTTGTTAGAGGAGCCCGCAGCGAGTCCGAGCCCACGGAAACTAGCAACGAGTGAGTGACAATTAGCCTGGACTCAGGATGGTATTTCGTACAGAATTATTTCAGCAATGTTATTTAGGAAAGAGGAGCAGCAGCAGTACTCTTTCCGAGACCCAAGATGTTTTAAAATTCCAACTGAAAGAGTCACGACAGTCCGGTGCCCAGGACTTCCTGTGAACTTGTGAGCACATTGATGAGGTACGCTCAATGTTGCTATGGCAACCTTTGATGACCCAAGTGTTTTTTTCTTCATTAACAAAAGAAAATTTCGGCTGTAATTACTCGAACAGGGTTCATTCACAAATCCTGCAGGCAGCCGGTAAGTCGTGTGTGTGTGTGTGTAATTCATGTCTCTAGATACGATCCAGAGCATGGAGAGAGACCACAATTGATCACTGAAGGGAACATGATCATGAATCGGAGTAGTAAGACCACGAATGGAGAGTATAAAATGAAAGGTGGCGCTTTCCGTAAGTAAAAAACGCAGGAGAAATATCTTTGTATGCGAGGCTATATGTGACAGTGAGGGGGTTCGCTGTGTTAGCAGTAGCACTAATGGCTGATCACAGTTCTAAGCAATGAATTTAAGGAAGGTGGGCACTTGTTTTTAAAATTCATTGCGCACGTGAAGCATCTCTACTAGTATATTAAAGATTAATATTGGGGCTGATGGGCTATCATCAACCAATCACAACCCTCTGTGTTTTTTGCACCCGTTTCATATTTCTGATTTACACACTGGCAGTAAAAGACCATTTTATAACTCTGTGATGTAGTTCACACCCTTGTTAAGCTCTTACATTGTTGTCACACTGCATCTGTGCTCTACTACAGAATTCAGTGGTTGAAAGAAAGATAAACTATATCACATACAGTTTTAAAATGGTACATACAACCTGTATGTAAATTAGAAACTACTGAATTTACTAAAAGACCAGCAGAAAATGGAGCAAGCTCTGGTCACATGGTGCCGTCCAGGGGAGAGAAGATTAACGTCCCATGGAGGGCTCTCCTTTCTCAGGAAGGGAAGGGATAACTCACTCTGCTGCTTGCCTGCCACCTGGTGGAGGTGTTTGTTATGGAGACAAGCTTGCTGGCAGACGTCTGCACGTGCAAGCTGACTCTCTTTTGTACAGTGCATTACAGCAAAACTGGCAGCCTCTAGGGAAAAAGGGGCGGAAATAAATCCCCGACCAGCAGGATGAAGCTCTGATCTTCCTGCAGGCACTGCACCACCAACTGGGCTCTCCTCTCAAATACTGGACTGTGCTCCTCAGAGGTCTGGCCAGCCCCACGGGCACCACAATGGGGTATTCTGTGGTGGATTCATGGGAGGAGGTCAGTCCCAGGGAAGGTGGATGAAGGGGCTCGGGAGGATCAGAGCAGATGGGGGCTGGCCAGAAACCAGCAGCATAAATATATGATGGAAAAAATATGCATGCTGTCTTATGCAGGAGGTAATGTTCTCCATGGATCAAATGAAATTAACGGTTGTTTACCAATCAGAAAGGAACTGCTGAGAGCCAAAGACAGGTTTTCTTTTTGCTGTCCACTAACCCATGTAACATGGAGAGCTACTCCAAAAGAGAACGAGGATGCCCAGCTGCCTCATTGCGCGTTGCCACCAGTCAGTCTCCGTGTTGGATCCCAGGGCTTGCTCACGCATGAACCCCAGTCTCTTAAATGGCAGTATGAAGCTCTGCTGATGCACCACAGGTGCTGCACAAACCCGGCAAAGGTGAGGGCAGCCTAGACTCAGCGATCACCCAACCATGTAGGGAAAGAAGGGTTCGTTTACATGAAATAGTTAAAAGATCAAGAACAGGACAAAGAAAGCACCAACAAAACACCACAGTGAATTCGTTACATTTGGGAAACATTGAAAGCATAATATTTAGATACAATTCTGCTTACATTTTATAGGTTTTCTGTATTTCTGTTCCTTTTATTACTCATTACTGGGTTTATTTACATGGAAAGGGGATTCTTGTCTTCTACAGTCGATCTTTTCCTGCTATTTGATCCTCTACTTCAGTCACAATCCTTTGTGACATCATAATCATTTCCACAGCAACAAACTCCAATGTCACAAACTGAGGATTAGGACTTCAGCAATGGATCAAGCAGCAGGAGTAGATGGACTCAGACAAGGATCGTGTTTCTAAGCAAATTAAGCAAGTAATAAATGACAAAAGGAAAATAAATGCAAAAATTTATGAAATATAAGCGAAATTGTGCCCAAATGTCGTTTTTCAACATTCAACAGTGACAAAATCCCTAAATATAATTACAGCTGCTGCATTCATGACGGTTTCAACTTTTAATTGTAGCAGCTGGCTGCTCTGCAATGGAATCTCTCTTTTTTTGTTCACAGCTGTGTGCTGTGCTGTATTTGAACACGTGGCTGTCACATAAGTATACAGCACCGTACCTTTGGTGTGCTCTCTCTCTGTCGGATGATGCAAGTAAGGCTGCTGCTGATGTGTGTATCCAGACCTCGGGCCAGGTTCCACGGCTTGCAGATCCAGTGATTGTCTTCTCCCCTAAAGGCAATCAGAATGAGTCAGATGGCAAACAGTTCAGCGCATCCAATGACAAGAGTGAAGAGAAATCTCAGAGCAGAAAAGTAGAGCTCAGCATGAAACAAGGTGCATTTTCACAAGGGTTTCAAGTGGATTCTAAAGGCCATTAATTTTTGTATGGTCTAATCCAGAAACACAGGTTACTCACCTGTAACAGTAGTTCTAGGAGTGGTATATGTTGTTCATCCATGCATCTGGCAGTGTCCTTTCCCCTTTAAGATCAGCCGGAAGTCTTTAAGCTGCCTCCTCCCACCCACCAGGGTGGTATATCCCTCGGCTCTGCCCCATGATGCCAGATCTTGCCCGCTGGAAGCAGTGGTTGTGCATCGAAGCCTGGTGGGTCCATGTGGATGAACAACATATACCACTCCTAGAACTAGTTACAGGTGAGTAACCTGTGTTTCTAGGGACATGGATATGTTGTTCTCACCACACGTCTGGCAGACTCCTAGCAGTTCTCTGGGAGTAGGAAGGCAAGGCACACACCCCCTACTTAGGGAACAGGGACTGAAGAACTGAGACCCCCAAACCAGCATCCCACCGTGACTCTAGGTCAATGTGGTAGTGGGAAATGAAGGTGTTTGCTGACTTCCAGGTAGCAGCCCTGCAGATTTCCTGGATAGGGACATCCCTAGAAGCAGCCACTGTCGCGGCGGTGTGGCGGGTGGAATGAGCCCTTAGCCCTCTGGGAGGCTCCCTACCCGCCAACCTATAGCAGAGATCAATGCATGATGTAATCCATCTGCCGATCGTCTGCTTGGCTGCAGGTCTGCCAGGTGCAGCTTCAGCACAGGTGACAAACAGCTGGCGAACCTCTCCCTGAATTCCAGCTGTGCGCTCCTTATAGTAAGCTAGCACTTGCCTCAGGTCCAAGGTATGGAGCCTGTATTCGGCATCCAAGGTGCGACTGCGGTAGAACATCAGTAGAGTCATCACCTGGTACAGGTGGAACTCTGACACAACCTTTGGAAAGAACTTCGGGTTAGGGCGCAGGACAATCTTGTCACTATGGAAGACCAGATAAGAAGACTCACCGAGAGCACCTGGAGCTCCCCAATCCTTCTGGCTGATGTGATAGCCACCAAGTAGGCGGTCTTCCATGACAAATGCGACATCTCCCACTTGTGCATTGGTTTGAATGGCTTGCCCATGAGCTTTGCCAGTACCAGCAGCAGATCCCACGGTGGTGGTGGTTCACGCACTGCAGGGAGAAATGTAATCGAGGCCTTTGAAAAAGCGCCAGACCACCTTCTCCTGTGCCACAGACTGCTGACTGGCCCGCGCCCGGTAAGCAGAGATGGCTGCCAGGTGCACCTTAAGGGCCGTCGACCAAAGTCCCCCTTTGAAGCGGGGCCACAGGTAATCTAGGATGCTAGCCACTGGACAGGTCAAAGTGTCCAACCCCTTGCCCTGACACCAAATGGAGAATCTCTTTCATTTGAAGGCATAGCACTTCCTGGTTGATTCCTTCTTAGATGCCTCAACAACAGTGAGTATATCTTTGGAAAGATCCAAAACCTGGGACTCTAGCCGCTCGGAAACCAGGCTGTCAGGTGCAGGGATCGAAGGTCCAGGTGGAGTACCTTCCCCTGATTGATGGAAAACAGGTCCGGACGTGCTGGAAGATGCCTCAGGAGCCTGATGCTGAGGAGACTGGGGTACCAAAACTGGCGGGGCCAGTCCGGAGCCACCAGGATCACCTGTGCCTTGTCCTTCCTGACCTTGAGGAGCACCTTGTGAATCAAGGGAAGTAGAGGGATGGCATAAAGAGAGGCCTGGGGTCCACGGCCTCGAGAAGGCATCCCCCTGCAGCGAGCCCTGCTGAGGGGGGCGGGTGCAAAACAGCCTCAGCTTTGGGTTCTCCCTGCAGGCAAACAGGTCCGCCTGAGGGGTACCCCACCGGGAGAATAAGCTATGTACTACCTCTGGATGGAGAGATCACTCATGGGACATCTCACCCACTCGGCTGAGGGCGTCCACTAGCTGATTGGAGGCTCCTGCCACATGAATGGTGAGGAGATCTGCCTCCAGTCAGCTCACGAGAGTACAGATGCAAAGAGCTTATCTGCATAGAAGCAGGGAGTGTGTCCCACCTTGTTTGTTGAGATAGTACATGGTTGTGCTGTTGTCCATCTGGATCTGAACCACTTGACCCCAATGAACAGAGCGAAGACAGTTAGCACCAGCCATAATGCTCAGAGGTCCAGAAGGTTGATGTGGCATCAGGACTCCCTGGGGGTCCAGAGCCCGTGGACTCTGATCCCCCGAGTGGGCACCCCAGCCCATGAAAGAGGTGTCAGTCGTCAGGATGACCGTCGGCTCAGTGCGGACGAACGGGATCCCTTCCTGCAGATGCTCCGGTATGGTTCACCATTGGCTGGCATCCCACATCTTTTGGGTCACAGTGACCAGCTGGTCGAAATGACTAAGGTGCTGAGTCCACTGGCTGACCAGCTCAAATTGTATGGGGCACATGTGCCACCTGGCCCATCGGACCATGGAGAAGCAGGCCGCCATGTAGCCCAGAAGCCACAGAAGTCCTGGGCAGGATACAAGTGCCCAACCAGACATGATCGGGCAAAGCAGGAGAGAACCTCTGCTCTGTCCACTGGGAGCCTGGCTCTGGCTCGGCAAGAGTCGAGTTCTGCCCCCAATGAAGTAGATCACCTGCGAGGGCACGCGTTCCGACTTGGCCTCATTGACTAGGAGACCAAGATCGATGCAGGTCCAGAAGGCCAGGTCCCTGGACCTCTCCACCTCCTTCCTGGAGGGACCCGCTATAAGCCAATCATCCAGGTAGGGGTACACTCTGACCCCTTGATGCCAAAGATAGGCTGCCACCACTGCAATGCATTTGAAGACCCTGGGTGGCGCTGACAGGCCGAATGGCACTGCTTGGAACCGTAGAGGGTTTCCTTGGCTCGAAAGTGGAGGAACCTTTGGTGGGATGGACTGATCAGGACATGAAAGAATGCGTACTGCAGATCCAGGGAGCAAAACCACATGTTTTGTTCGAGAGATAGTATGATCTGAGACAGAGCTACCATCCTAAAGGTGTGAGACCTGAGAAACTTGTTCAGGTTGTGCAGATCTAGAATGGGGTGCCAGCCCCCAGTCCGTTTCAGGACCAGGAAATACCTGGAAACAAACCTGGGTTGACAGGAGGATCCGCAACTCTGACCACCACCACCTCCTTGCAGAGGAGTTGGGTGATGTCTTCTCAGACAGCCGACCGAGTGTCCACGGATACCTTTCCTCCTGTGGGGTGCAGGCTCTGCTTGGTGGGTACTGCTTGAATTCCAGAGGCAGACCCTGGCCGACCACTTCAGAACCCACCTGTCCATGGTAACAGCAGACCAGGCGGAAAGGAAGTGGCGGATGCCGACCCACCATGGCAGGACCCAGAAGAGGCGTGACAGGCATGGGGGTGATCACCCACATCCCGTCACTGTGCAGGCTTGGAGGAGGAGGATCCAGCTGAGAGGCCGCCCGGGACCCTTCTCTCCAGGCTTATGGGGCGCCGAAGCCCCTGACTTGGGCCGAGGGTGCCAAGACTGAGCCTGCTGCTGCTGCCCAGATTGGTACTGGCCCTGGCTTGGCTGCAGGGGCAGAAGGCTGAAAGGGCTTGCCCTTCTGCTTTCTGGAACCTTGAGAGTCCTTCTGGGTGGAAGCAACGGAGTCCAAGGTGGCACTGGACTTCTCGATGCATTGTAGGTGACCATTGACCCCGGGACCGAACAAGCCGGTGCCCAAAAAGGGTACGTCCACCAATTTGTGCTGGGTGTCTGTCGTAAAAAGGTCGAGACCCTCAGCCAAGCCCTGTGGCACATGGCGACTGTGGCTGCCACCGAATGGGCACAGGAGTCCCCAATGTCCAGAGTCATCTGAAGCTGCTGTTTTGCCACAGCCCGACTCTGATCCTGGACCTGCTTGATCGTGGTTTGTAGGTCCACGGGGAGATAAGGAAGCACCTCATCCAAAGAGCCCAAAAGGGCATGGGAGAAGTGTGCCATGATGACAGCCAAGCTCGCCTGACGGACACCAAGTGAAGAGACAGCATAGACTTTCCTGGCAGAGTGGTCCAATTTTTTGGACTCTGTCTGGAAGGTCTATTAGTCTCTCCTGAGTTGCCCGAGTGCCGAAACACGGAGTCAGTCACCAGGGCTGCTCTGTGAACCCTGAAAGGGATTCGATGCGCACCACATATTTGTGGGCCATCAATACTGATGGCGAAGAGCAGGTGGCGGGGTGCTACCAGAGCTCCATGGCTGGGCCAACAATGGCTTCGGCCACCAGGAAGGCCTCTGTCAGAAAATGCCCTTTGTCCAGGATGTCTGTCAGGGGATATCGAGACCATTTTTGAATAGGCTCCAAAGGCATCCCTGTAGATTCAGACATGAGACGGATGATGCCCATGAAGGACGTGGGACCCTCCTCCGTCGAAAGACCTCCCGAGTGACTCCTCGTCGAGCGGAAGGGAGTGCAGCGAGAAGTCCTCGGACTCTGAGGAGTCTAGGTAGACTGGCCGACCACCCGTGTCACCTTCAACCCGCCGTGAGTGGTTGGGCGTAAGAGTGACTAACAGGCTGCGAGGGAGGCCCTTAGTGGGCAGAGACTCCTTGACTGGAGCCCCTGAGGGAGGCTGTTTAGGTGGCGGCTCTACCATTATCGGTGGACAGGCCGGTTTTGGCCGAGCCGGGAGGGTCTTCACCAGCGCCGCAGGCGGTGGGATGGGGTCGACCGGCTCCAAAGGCTTCGGCCTAGAGGGCGACAGCCATGTGATGGCCAGTGTGGAAGCCAGGGTCAACTTTGGACTGGCAAACACCAACTGTTGCCACATGAGATCCTCGTAGCGCCGGCGCAACTTGCGCCGAAGCCTCTCCTCTTCTGAGGAGGACTAGGATGAATAGCGGTGGCACCGCTTTTAGGAATGCTCAGAGTGGAGTCTATGAGTTTTCCTTGACCTTTTGGATGAGGATGACTGAGACCTTGACCTCAACTGCCAGGGGGACCAACGAGGGCGCTCAGAGGGAGCCGGGAAAACCCGCGGCTTCTCCAGGTCATGGTCATGGACCTTAAGGAGGTTTCCCAGTGGGCTGGGTCTCCTCCTCAGTGGGTCCAGGCAGGACTGGAGTCCTGAACAGGGAGTTGTGGGCCTCATCGAGTGACAATGGGTCGACGGGGTCGATGACAATTTCGAATGGATCATCGTCCTGCGTCTTAGCCGGCTGGCCTGATGGGGGGCACCGTGAAGCTGCAGTAACGACCAAAGTCAAAGCTGGAGATTCCAAGGAACAAGAATATTCTCGATCCCAAGAAGCTGCTCAGTGGACCCTGCAGCCGTGGAGACCACCCAATGGGCTTCCTTAGATTTGACCGTCGGGTTTCATTTTTCTGGACAGCCAAGCTGCAATCGAGTGAGATGATCGTCAAGCACATTTGGTTGAAAGGAGCGACAAATTGCAGGCCTGGGTTCGTGTTCGGAACCCAGGCAATAAACGCACATGGTGTGCGGGTCGGTGCGCGACATCTTCTGTCCGCAGGGGCACCAGCGGACAGGGCTGCAGCTAAGAATTTTGGGGCCCAGAACAAGTCATTTAAGATCGTCCCGTCTCCCAAACCAGTTAATGCCGGGGGTTTGAACCAGCTCCTAGAGTGGGCCTCCCTGAGCTCAGGGCCCGGGGCAACAGTCCCAACTTGTCCCCCCAAGACTGCGGCCTTGCCAGTGGAACCTGGGCAAGCACTTGTCCTCCATCGTGGTCGTGACTGAAGATCATTGCGGAAAACTCTTACAAGTTTAAGTAACAAATCTGAAGATTTGAGCACCAGGGGCTACTCAACGCGGGAGTGGTAAGGAGGGAATCTGCTTCTTCAAGTAGAAAGGAAGATCTGGCATCATGGGGTCGGAGCCGAGGCATATATCACCAGGGTGGGTAGGAGGTGCCAGCTTAAAGACTTCTGGCTGATCTTAAAAGGGAAAGGATACTGCCAGATGGGTGGATAGAACAACAGATCCACGTCCCTAGAAACAAATATTTGGGAATGTGGATTAAAACAGTGGTCTACAGAATACCACTTGAAGACTAACACCACTCATTAACACTGATCTGGTGAAAATGGCAGATACAGAGAAGTATGTGAACTTACATACTTAAATATTTTTTTAAAATTACCATTACGGCACAGCGACAAAGCTGCTGCTCAGGATGCCTGCGACCCGTGTTTGAGCCCGGGATGTCAGCGGCCGTCTGGCAGGTGGAGAAGACAATGTTGTAGAGGTTGCTCTCCTCCTCCTCCTCCACCTGGGAAGGAGGGAAGCAGGTTCCACTGCAATGGTTCAAATTTTCAGAGAGGGTGTTTCCTTTGACCCTAACTGCTGCTGGCCTATCTCTATTCTTCCCGTTTGTTCTATGATTTATGAAAAGCTTATTTCAAATAAGTTACCTCAATAACCTACTCCTCATGCCTTATCTATTTCAATCCAGATTCAGACCCCGTTTAGTACAGTTCACAGAGAGACTAGGGTAATGACTGATCCATATACCTCTTTTTTTATTGGTTCAAAAGTTATCTTTTTAATCATTTAAAATGGGTTTCTTCTTCCAACTACCTCTCAAATTTTGTCTGTATTAAAGGAGTTCCCCAAGGTTCTGTTTTAGGGCCTCATCTTTAAACAGAAATATGGATGTTAATAACAGAAAAAAGCCCAAAGCCCCATCAAGTCTGCCCAGTACCTGCCTGCATCCACACCCAGCCTAATGCTGGACCTGAGCAAGACTGACCATGACGGTGTTGGCTAGGTGATGGGCAGAAACGTCTTGTAGTTGAAAGAAGGCAGCTGTATGCATCAGATAGCAGCCATCTACTTTCATCTTCAACACACCGCCCAGCAGTCAGTTGAGCACCGTCTTCATCTTCCTCCTCCTCATTCCAGTTTCGCAGCATCTCTTATGATGGGCGTCAATGTGAGGAACCAATTCAAATGCCATCTTTAAACAGATCTGGGCTGCAGAACAAGAGTTGCTGCCTTGTGTCATTACGAGTTTTTTGTACTAAAAAAAAATTATTCCGAGTGTGGTTTACTAGCTGCGATAGTTTCATTGAATTCCTTGATCGACGTGGGTTCTTCTTTGTGCGACTGAATTTCTAATATATTTTCAGCATTTTTACTTGTACATTATGTACGAATTGTTTTCTATAACTCTCGTACTCTGCAGCAAAAGGACATCATGTGATGTTTACTGAGTTTTTTTGGGTATACACTATTAGGATTTAATTTGGTGGACAATACAGCTGCATATTTCTGTTCAACATCCCAGTGTACAAATACCCACTGTCCAATTTCAGACCCTCAGCTGGCCTCTGCATACACTGATGTTGCCACTCAGGGTTTGATCCCCAGGCTGAGACTTTCTTTTTTATAATAACATTTTTATTAGGCATGAAGACATTTATACATCATACAAGACATTTTACATAGTTATATTTGTTCAGTTTATATAATTATACATTGGACTTTGAAAAAAAAAAAACTCTCACCCAGCATTAGGACTAATTAATCACATGAACTAGACAAGTCTCGTTTTAACATTTATCCAGTATTGATTTGATTAGCTTCAGGGAACAAAGTCTGAATAAGTGCTTAACTGATAGATAATCCATTTTCTCCATTTTGTATCAAATACCTCCACTCTATCCGGTAACTCTGGCCGCCATCCTCTCCACCCCTATATATCTCTCGTCAAGTTTAGCCACTCTCCCTTAGTTGGCAGCCTAGTCGTTCCCCATAGTCTGGTTAATACCTTTTTTGCTGCCAATATTAGCGATGTAGTTTGCAGGTATACATCCTTCTCTACTTTTAGACCAAATGGGGTAGTAGCTGTCAGTATATACCCAGAGGTAAAAAGACCTGGGTTTTCATATATTGCCACCAGCTCCTGCACTACCTCCCCCCAATAAGGACCCAGCATGCTGCAATTCCACAATATATGCGTCAGGTCTGCATGTACTGCTCCACATCCCCTCCAGCACCTTTCTTCAGGATCGCCTGTAAAACTAGCTACTACAGCAGGAATACGGAAAAATCTGTATCGTAATTTCCATGCAAACTCTTTCCAATATGGGGATCCCGAGGCCTTAAGCATAAGTGGGGAATCCATCTTCCAGTTAGTAACTGGTAGGTCTGTCCCCAATTCCAAGGACCAATGGGCTCTAATCGACTCAGTAGTCTCTTCTGGTTTCTCTCCCAAAGCAAGGCAGGCCAGACTGATACCGTGGTCTAGAGTGGTACCTTGTCTCTGTGATAGAAGTAATTTTATTATTAGTGTGGGGGGGGGGGGTTCAGCCACTGCTGCCAGTGCCTCCTCCATTGGCCACAAATAAGATTTTAGCTGCAAATACTTATGAAAGAAGCCCTGGGGTATTTTATACTGAGCTTGGAGCTGGACAAATGAATAAAGGCCCTGTGGGCCTAATAACTGAAAAATATGTTTGCTATTATATTTATACCACTGGGTTAAGGATCTATCCAAAGAATTGGGTGGAAAGGCACTGTTCACCACAAGGGATCTCAGAAAAAGTGCCTCCATGGACAATAATCTTTTATTGAGTGCAGTCAGCCACTGCTTTAACACCTCTGTAGTATACTGTGGGAATTTAGAGAGAGGTATGCAACCAGGAGGATGTCCAAAGAGACAGTTCGTCAGGTTTTCCATGCCATTCCAAGTCACCTCAAACTGCTTCCAGGGCATAAAATAATTGGGGTTCATCCAGGAGAGTAAGATCTTTAATTTAGAAGCTCAGGCATAATTCAGGAGATTCGGTAAATTTAACCCACCTCTGTCTTTTGATAACTGTAACAGAGAGTACCAAATCCTGGTAGGTTTCCCCTGCTATATAAAGTGAGAGATCAACCTATTCCAACCTTGAAAATAAGTCTGTGTTGGAAATAATGGGAGAATCTGCAGACAGAACAAAATCCAGGGAAATAGGTTTTGTTCAATAGTTTCTGTTCGAGCTAGGAAACTCAAAGGTATCTGTGACCATCGTGTGAAGTCCTCAGTTATGTTTTGGGTTACGGGTTCAAAATTTGCAATATCTGCATGTATCTGATTTTTAGTAAGATGGATCCCAAGGTACCGCATCAATTGTTTATACCACTTAAGGGGAAATGCACGTTTTAAAGCAGGGGAAGGGATGTAGTTACACAGTAGTACCTG
Organism: Neoceratodus forsteri; assembly: GCA_016271365.2. NCBI lineage: Eukaryota > Metazoa > Chordata > Ceratodontiformes > Ceratodontidae > Neoceratodus > Neoceratodus forsteri. Next base: position 1,631,472,478 of record CM028131.1, on the reverse strand, counting down.
TTTTTTGTTGGCTCATTTTATACCCTGAGATTTTACCGTACATCTCCAGTTGTTCCCAGACCCTTGGGATTGATATATCCGGGGAGGATAAAGTGAGAAGGATGTCATCTGCAAATAGCGAAATTTTATGGTTTGTGCCTCCCACAGGTATGCCCTCAATCTCTGGGTGAGCTCCAATGGCTTGGGCTAATGGCTCGAGATACAGAGCAAATAACGAGTGAGAGGAGGCATCCCTGACGAGTTTCCCTCTGTAGAGGAAAAGAACCAGAGATAGAGCCATTTAATTTTAATTAAGCCCGAGGGTGTTTATACATATTTTGCAATTGTTGTATGATCTCCAAGGGAAAGCCAAAACTAGACAAGATAGCCTGTCAAATGTTTTTTTGGTGTCCAATCCAATGAGTGCCAGGGGAATCGAACGTGTTGCTGCATACTCTTTAAGTAGATGTATTTGTCACACTGCATCGTGAACCTGTCGTCCCTTAATAAAGCCCACCTGATCATGATTGATCAATAAAGGCATGCTGTTTTCAAGTCTATGTGCTAGCACAGACATATAAATTTTGTAATCAAAATTTAACATTGACATTGGCCTGTTTGATGAGGGTAGGGTAGGGCTTTTGTTTTAAGTATAGCAGATATCACTGTGTATTGCCAAGAGGGGAAAAGAATACCTCCTTCCTGTATCTCATGGATAGCCTTAGAGTAATGGTGGTAGTATTTCTTCTTTATGAGTTTTATAGAACTCCAACGGATATCCATAATATAAATAAAGACTTTGATTGATTGATTGATCCATCTGGTCCTGGAGCTCTCTGGGTCTTAGCTTTCTGCAACACTCCCTCTATCTCAATCAAGGTAGTACGGTCTCTCAAAATATCTATCTGGGAGGCAGTCAATTTGGGAAGCTTTAAGTTGTTAAGGTATGCCTCTATCTGTTGACTACGGTCTTCAGACTCTGCCCTATATAAATCCCGATAATATTCACCCATGACTCGTCCAATGATCTTAGGGTGATGTTCTACCTTCCCTGTAGTAAGGTCTTGCATGGCCATAACACAGGCTCTAGCCTTATGCATTCTAAGTTTACGGGCCAGATTCCTGCTCCTTTAGGGCCCACCTCATGTGCTGCAAGTCTGAGATAAAAGAGTTGTTGCTCTACTTTCTGAGCTTGGTATTTTTGAATTTTTTGTTTTATTGTTAGTAGTTGTACCTTTACAGTTCCATCCCCCTGGGCATATAAAGACTGCAGTGCTTTCAACTCCCCCTGGAGCTTAATAAGCTGTGCCTCTCTCTCTATTTTTCCTTGATGAATAAGCAATAATATCCCCAAGCAACACTGTCTTAAGGGTATCCTACTGAATCGCTGCCAAAACATCTGGGTCACCATTCTCCCCCAGGATCTGTGGGATCCTGTCTTTAACCACTTGATTAAACTCTGGAGCTCTCAAGTGCATCAAGTTGAAGAGCCAGAAGTTCGTTTTATGTCCCCTGCCCAAATCAAATTTGGCATATACTGGGGAATGATCTGATACTATGGTCGCCTCATGCCACACGTCGTGTAATGTTTCTAGATGTTCTGCTGTGGTAAACATATAATCTAGTCGAGATGCCACCCCTGGTCCCGGTGCTATATGGATATATTCTCTCTGTGTGGGGTAACAGTGACACCAGATGTCTAACAGCCCCAAAGAAGCAATTGTACCCCGCAAGTACTTCTGAAGCGGGTTAACCCTGTGAGTAAGATAGACTTGAGACATCCCTTGCAGGGTTCAGAGTAGTATTGGTCACCCCATAAGTTGCCCGGAGGACCTCCAAAGCTGTGCAAAAAGTCTGAGCCAATCTCTTTGAGGTCCCTGGGGGAAAATAAACAGATGCCAGAGTAACCGGGCGAGCATGAAGCATGCCCGTTGCAACAGCAAATCGTCCCTCTGGGTCTATTACCTTCTGACTGCGGTCGAATGGTGCCCCACGTCTGATCAGGATGGTCGCTCCCCGTCTCCTACCTGAGCTGTGAGATGAAGCTATCACCGTGGGAAACCCTCATTTAGTGAATTTTTCATGCTCAAGAGAGGACAGGTGAGTCCCCTACAAAAATATGATTCAGGATTGTCTCTTTTAATAAATTGTATCAAACAGGATCTCTTAACTGGGCTGTGGATCCCATTAATATTAAGGGACAATATCAGTGATTATTTCCCCATTTTGTATCATTAACAAGTATTTTATATTGCATAAGCCCAGTTTCCTACTGTTCTCCTTGTCACCCAATATAGTAAACATCTCCTCTCCATATATTCTTAGCCCAAATTGCTGGTAAGCAGTTTCAGTCCAAAGCAAACGCACCAAAATAGCCTCTTGTATGTTTGAGTCCTCACTGCCCAATTTTAACAACATATACAAAATAATATACCCATAAGATAGGGTACAAACGTTCAAAACATATCTGTATACCTTACAAAAGATCAATAATAGATGACAGTATTTATCCCCCTCTAGTGGTGATTTGGTGGTACTCCCAACCATGTATTGTTTCCAGCTAGGTTTAACACACATCTTAGGTCGTGTTAGTCTGCGGGAGTAACAAAAATTAAAGAATATTGATCTGGGGGAGAATGTGTAACTTTCATGCCTAGGTTTCTCATAATAGTGCAACATTAACTTATTTACATGGATTACAGAACAAGTCTGTAATGACTCCCTGGGTAGGAAGGGATCTGTACTCCCTCCTGTGCAGGGATGAATGTTATTTCCCTGTGGGGGAGGCTCACAAGGCCAACGTGGGCCCCCCAGCACCAGGTACAAAAATTAGTAACATGGAGCAGGGAAACAACACGTGCAGCTCTGGACTGCACCAAATAAATTGATGCTGTCCTGATATCCGCTGCACGTGACTGTTGCCATGTTGCCGTCTAGCTGAATGCATCTCCATTAGCTCGATGCATGGGACCCAACAGTATTATTTAAAAAATTAGTTTTAATAGGGGAGCTCGTCAATAAATGAGGAATGGAAGCCGAGGCTATTTACAGAGGTAGATATAAATGGGTGGGGGGATAAAGTTTCAATTGTTTCACCATAATTGTCCCAGACTCTTTTTTTACATTAAACAATAAAAAGAAATCAGATTACTATGCATAGATCGCTTGAGTCTGTACTTCAGCCCCCATTTCCCTTGATTAATATCTCTGACTAGCATGCTAAATTACAAAGATTCAGCCCTTATAACATTGCACCATCTCAGCTAGTTTTTTAGATGGCTCAAACAGACTCTCTAAAAGTAAGTGCATGCCCAGACTCTCGTCGTGGGCTGGAAAGATTACCAGAGCCCCCTTTCTCAGACAGTCAATCTGGGGCAGTCCTCTGGAACCTGAGTAAAAGTTTTTTAACATCTTGTAATGTGGCGTAGCCTTGTCTCTTTCTGGTTTGCATGTTCTGCGCCTTCTCCCACACAATTCCTGACTTGAGTGCCTCTAGGGCCCGAGTTTCCAATGTTATCTGCTGGGGTACCACGATGTTCTTGGTCTGCAGAGTTTTGCTGGCTTCCTCTGGAGTTTCAAATGTTTGTGGGCCTTCAGGAAACATTATTATAAGCTTTGCAGAATATGGTGTAACGAACTTCAACTCCTGCTGTTTCAGGATGTGAAGTATGTGACATAGGCCCTTCTCCTTGCTGCTATTTGTGGGGAGTAGTCATTATCGAAATAAAGACATCTGCCTTTGTATTGAACGTCCCCCATGCGCCATGCTCTTGACAACAACTGCTGTTTTACTGTGTAGTTTAATAGCTTGAGCACTATAGAGCGCGGCCTCTAATCAGTATGTTGAGGTTTCGGGGTGAGGGCTCTGTGAGCTCGTTCTATGTCTAGTTTGGTGGCTGGATCAAGTTGTAGTACCTCCCGTAATAAAGTATCCACAAATTTAAGCACATCGTGTCCTTCCTCCTCCTCTGGTACTCCATGAATGCGTAAATTATTTCTCTTTGTCTATTCTCAAGGTCTTCACATTTGTCTGTTAATAGCTTTTGTTAATTTATTAAATGCACCACAACTCTCTCCAGGCTATCAGTTCTTGTATCGATTTCTGAGCGAACGACTCCAATTCAGATATCTTCTGATTTATTTTAGCCAGTTCTGTGGATAGTTCAGTGCAAAAGGAGTGAACTTCTTCTCTGAATCCTTTGAGTTCTGCCAGGATTGCAGCATTGCTGGGTTGTCCATTAGGAGATAGTGGAAGCTCCGCCACGTCTGGTAGGCCGGAATCACCAGTAGGAGAGTCTTTCACTTGTCTGGTCTGCTGTGCTGCTAAAGCAGTTGATTTTTTTCCTTTTTCAGGCTCCCATTCAGTTCTGTAACTCCTCTAGCCTCTTGTATAAAAAGGGTTTTCTGGTTTTGATTTGTTTTGTACCGATTCTGGGAGGTTTTTTGTCGGGTCCCTGGAGCTTGATCTTTCAGTGCAGCATTCCAGCCGACAGCTCAACCGGAAGTCTCCCCAGGCTGAGACTTTCTCTGCTGGGTTACATGGTACAGTCCTGGGCTGGGGGACTTTGACAAGCTCCCTCCCCCATCCTTATATTTACCAAAACCCCACACCTTGTGATACGTGTGTGCCCAACCCCCCAGTGTCACCACTGGTACCTCGTTTTCTTTGTTTTTTTTTAACTTCGAAAATGAGAAAACCATCCATGGATGTCTTTTGCAGCTTACCTTTCGATCCACCCTCCTCACCCCAACCCCCCACTCAGCGGAAACACCACACACCCCAACACCCTCATCACCTAACATAAGCCTGACACAGAGAATCCACTCTGAAGAAAACATATCGTTCCTCTTTAACGCCAACTGGGAACCAAAGAAACAAGGTAGGTAAGTACAGCCACTGTATTTTCAATGCATTTTGAACTTTGACACGGTTTAATATTTTGCCCCCAAACTTCCAACATGGCCTTTTTGCTATACCACATCATGAACCAAGTAAGTGCAATTTTTCAAATCCGACCGGAAAGGTGACTTCACAGCCACTCCAAGGAATCACCTTTTCGGCAGGATCTGAAAAATTTTCACTTACCTGCTCCATGAGAAGGGGTCATAAGAAGACCATGTTGAAAATCTGGGGTCAAAATATTAAAACACAACAAAGTTATGGAGTTATGTTGAAATTTTTTTTAATGCTCACTGGTAATTTTGAATATTTTGACTCAGACTTTTCAACACATTTTTTTCACACCACCTCATGAATGTGACAGGTGTCATTTTTCAAATCCTGGCCAAAATGTGCTGTCACACTTGTGGCACAAAATGCCTTTCAAGTTCAGGGGGGTAATAAAAAGATTATGTTGTAAATTCAGGGTCAAAATTTTACAAAAAAAAAAAAATACGCAATCTTGTTTGCAGAGATGGCCTTTGGCCCAGTCAGGACCAGGCTGCCTTCCTGTGCCAGTGATCTTAGTTTAGTCGGAAGCTCAGTGAGCTGGCTGAATGGGCTGAGGCTGGACAGAAGATGCTGTGGTATGTGGCACCTGCCCCAGCCTGGGGGGTGACAGAACAATGTTTTGGTGTACAAACGATACCCTCTGGAGCCTTCCTTCACAAGGGGTTGACATGCATGTCAAGGCCTGATAGGCCCCTACCGCAGCAACACGCAAGTACACATACTTCAGGGCCACAACCCCTCCCTTCCAGTCACTCGCTACCTGTACTGCCATGAGGACGCCACCTGGTGGCATTCAGAGGCCAAGATGCCTCCCTGGGAGAGGACAGTGGTCCATGGGACGTGATTCTATCCCACCCTGGCCAACCCCCTGCAACCTGTGCTTGTTCCTGAACATGGGTCACCGGCATGGCAGGAGATAAAGCATTCAGTGCCTCAGCTCTCCCATGCCACTGGGCCGGCTTTTTGAGACAGGAAATTATTTTGTAATGGTTTTACCTGGTGCGTGCCAAGCTTTGAAATCCTCATGTCACTGACTCCTGATTCAGCATGTAGTTAACTGTAGCATGTGCCCTGGACCCAACGGTGTCATTAACTACACTAAATGCTGGTGTCACACTCCATCTCTGTAAATGATCGACTGGAAAAATCACATAATTCAGCTGGCCTGCTGGTGCAGCGGTAGACCTATTGCTTGCGATACCAATGACTTGTACAGACGATACCCTGTGGAGCCTTCCTTTACAAGGGCTTGACATGCATGTCAAGGCCTGATAGGCACCTGCCACGGCAACAAGCACACATACCCAACCGGAAGCCAGCCTGAGGTGTCGGAGAGCCAGCTGGGGAGAGGAGGCAGAACAGCTCAGTGCTCCATTGGCCCTAGTGGAAGCCAGGGGAGAGGCAGCCAGAGATGAAGAACTGGAGGAGACATGGTAGACATCAGTGCACGCACCCTGACATTAGTGCATGCCACGTCTCCCAGGGGGAAAAAATGGAAAACTCCTGGTCACACAGGATGACCACTGGCCTCTGTAGACCCCGAAACCAGCGACTCAAGCACCTCCTGGAAATCTGGATCTGGTCCTGGCGGGTAGAGGGACACCCCACCATCCTGCCACAGAGGGGAAACTTTGGGGGACTCCAGGAGAGGTAAGCCCTAGGGGACGCCGGTGTGAAGGGGCTGGAAGGACCGGCGGGAAGGAGGGCCAGCAGGAACGGAGAAGCATTAAAAAAATAAAAAAATCACATATTCTATAGCAACTGACTCAGCCCCCCCCCCCCCTTCTTCCTTGCTGGTCACATTACAAATCACAGATAAGTCCCGTGATGATCATCAGGTATTCAGTGGGTTCCCACCCCTACCCCCTTGCTCTAATGTTACTCCTTCCCTGGACAGGTTATGAGCTTACTGCTGGCCCAAATCTGCGGCCCAGCAGCACCATCAAACTCCCCCGTAAACTCCTTTCTTTAGCAGTGGCAGCCACCGGTGTCTTCACTCCCCTAGCACTCTCCTGAACTGCAATCAGGGCTGGGGAGCACAAGAAACATGTCGGCACCTCAAAGCACCCATTTCCTCTTCTGCTAGCTGTCACAGAGGCATAAGTCAGGAAGCACAGGCAGACCAGGAGGAGTTATAAAGTTCACAAGTAGCGTTTCATTATTATCAATAATAAAATAGAAAAAATAAAATTGTACAGATAGCTCTTCATAAAGGCAGTACAAACAAAAAATCTCAAATCTGAGTCTCCACATCGGAAAACATTGCTCTGATTATAAAAGATGATTTTTGCCTGTCAGTTCAGACTCTGCATCCTGTTATAAGCTGCATCTCCTGTTCCAGTTTTTCATAAAATGTATCAAAACTTCGTCAGTTTCCTTCTTGAGGTCACCCTGAAGACTGCATCTATTCTTAACAGATGCAAAAAAAGAATAAGTTACTCACCTGTAACTGTAGTTCTAAGTGTGGTATATGGTTCACATCCACTCTGGCAGTTCCACTATAACAATATTACTGACCGGAACATCTTTAAGCTAAACTCGTCCAACTACCTGGGCAGTAAAACCCCCAACTCCACCCAGTGATGTCAGATCTCACACGCTGGAAGCAGAATCAGGTGCCACTTGCCAAGGGAGGATGGGTGGGCAGTATGAATGTGAACCATATACTACTCCTAGAACTACAGTTACAGATGAGTAACCTATTCTTCTACAAGCATGGATATGGTTCACTTATCCACACTCTTGCAGACATCTAGCAGTTCTCTGGTAAGAGGGGCAAGGCACGCACCCCTAGTTGGCAAACAGAGACTGGATAACAGAGGTCCCAAAACTTGCATCATGGCATGACTCAAGGTCGATGCTGTAATGGGAATTGAAGGTATGTGCTAACTTCTAGGTAGCAGTCCTACAGATCTTCTGTATGGGGACATCCCAGGAAGTAGACACTAAGGCAGTGGTATGTCTGGTGGAATGCGTCCTAATACCTATGGGAGGCCCCCGACCACCCAACCTATCGATGCAAGATGTGATCCACCTTGCAATCATCTGCTTTGCAGCCAGTTTGCCAAGTGCAGCTTTAGCATAGGTGACAAATAGCTGGCAAGCCTCTACCTGAACTCAAGCTGCATGCTCCACATAGTAGGGGAACGCTCATCACAGGTCCAGGGTATGGAGACTGTGGTCGGCCTCCAAAGACAAACTGGCAAAATACATTGGTAAGTTAATCAACTGGTTAAGGTAAAACTCCGATACCACCTTCTGGAGGAACTTCAGGTTGAGGCAAAGAATGACTGTCCCTGTGGAAGACCAGCTAGGGAAAGTCCACTGAGAGCAACTGGAGTTCCCCAATCCTTCTGGCAGACATAACTGCCAGCAAGAAGATTGTCTTTAACGACAGGTATGACAACTCGCACCTGCGCATCGGCTCAGAAGGTTTCCCCAGGAGCACAGCCAGGACCAGCAGTAAGTCCCACAGTAGAGGTGTTAAGGTCGTTCCCGCACCAGAGGGGACAAGTGGTAGAGGTCCTTGGAAAAAAATTCCCGACCACCTTCTCCTGGGCCACCGTCAGCAAACCAGCCTGCACCTGCTAAGCTGAGATGGCTACCAGGCGCATCTTAAGGGTAGTCGTTTGCAGTCCCAGCTGGAAAAGAGACTTAAGGTAGTCCAGGATACAAGCCATGGGTAAGGCAAGGGAATCAAACTCCCTGTCCTGACACAAAATGGAAAATCTCTTCCATTTAAAGGCAAAGCACCTACAGGTCGACTCTTTCCTGGAGGCCTCCATCACATGGAGGACATCCTTGGAGAGACCAAAGACATGGAACTCTAGCCGCTCAGGAACCAGGCTGTGAGGCGCAGGGACTGAAGGTCCGGGTGCAGGACCATCCCCAGAAGTCTGGTCAGCAAGTCTGGACAGAGGGGCAGCCACTGCGGAGACCTGCCGCTGAGGCGATCTGGGTACCAGAACTGCTGAGACCAGTCTGAAACTATCAGAATCATCTGCGCCTTGTCCTTTCTCAACTTGACCAATACACTGTGGATCAGAGGGAAGGGAGGAAAGGCGTGCAGGAGGCCTGGAATCCAGGGCCTCGTGAAGACATCTCCCATCTGTGTCCCGGAATGTGGGGGTGGGCACAAAACAGCCTCAGTCTGGCATTCTTCCAGGAGGCAAACAAGTCCACTGAGGGTGAGCCCCCCAAGGAGAACAGGTGGTTCACCACCTCCTGATTCAGAGACCACTCATGCAACATCTCTCCTATCTGGCTGACAGCATCTGCAGCCGATTGTTCTTCCCATGACATGAATCACCAGGAGATTGGCACACAGGCTGAGCATGAGGGTTCGGGTGTGGAGTACTTCCTAACACAAAGGAAGAGAGTGTGTGCCACCCTGTTTATATAGGCAAAACATTGTAGTCGTTCTATCCACTTGGACCTGAATGACCTAACCCCTAACTAGTGGAGCAGATTCTGTCAGAGCTAAGCATACTGCATGGAGCTCCAGCAGGTTTATGTGGTGACAGGACTCCCTTGGCGACCAGAACCCGTGGGCTGTGTGGTCTCCCAGGTGTGCTCCCCACCCTACCAGAGATGCATCCATTGACAATGTGATGGTCAGCTCTGGGCGGACAAATAGGATTCCTTCTTCCAGATGTTTCGGGACAAGCCACCACTGGATGGCATCCCACATCGGCCGAGTCACTGTGACCAGTTGGTCCAAGTGTCCTAGGTGCTGGGACCACTGACTGACCAGCTCCCACTGAAAGTGGTGCATCCACCAGTGGGCCCAGCGGAGACCACGCTGGTGCAGGATGCCATGTACCCAGAAGCAGCAGGAAATCCCAGGCAGGGCTCAAGAGCCTAACCTGAAATGATCAAAGAAAGGAAGTAAGATCCTGTGCTCGGTCTGCTGAGAGGCAGGCCATGGCCCGCAGGGAGTCCAGTTCTGCCCTGATGAACTTGATCGCTTGCCTCAGTACTGGTTCAGACTTATTCGGGTTTGCCAACAGGCCCAAGTCTTGGCAGGTCTATGTCTCTCTCAACAGCCTCTCTGGATGGACTGACTACCAGCCAGTCGTCCAGACGGGCATACTCTGATCCCTATGCGCAGCCCGTGGGCTGCCACCATTGCCATGCATTTGATGAAGACGCTGGGTGCAGAGTAGAAGCTGAAGTGTATGACCTGGAACTGTAACAGCACCCCTTCCACTCAAAAATGGAGAAACCAGCAGTGACAACTGTGGACAGGAATGTGGAAGAATGCATCCTGGAGGTACATGGAACAAAACCACATGTTCTGCTCCAGGGATGGTATCATCTGGCTCAGAGTGACCATCCGGAACTTGCGCTTCTGTACCTACTAGTTGAGATTGTGCAGATCCAGTATGGGGTACCAGCCCCCCAATCCGTTTTGAGACCAGAAATACCTGGACACGCAACCCTGACTGGCCAGGGCATCCAAGACAGACTACTGCCCCTTTCACAAGGAGCTGAGCAATATCCTCCCTGAGGGCGGACAGTGTGTCCTGAGACATCCCGGAGTCTCAAGGCATGTGAAGGTGGTACAGCGAGAGAGCCTCAAAGTCTAGAGACAATCCTCTGCCCACTACATCCAACACCCACTTGTCCACTGTGATAGCAGACCAACGTGGCAAGAAGTGATGTAGCTGACCTCCGACTGGGACAGGACAAGTGGAGGGATGACACTCCCACAACCAATTACTAGGCAGCTTTAACGAGGGCACTGGCTGCTGCTGCTGGAGGGGTACCACTACCCTTGCCATCCCTTCTGGACCTTGGGCCCCAGCCGTCTGCTTGGGTGCCAGGGCTGAAATTGCCCATACTGGGGCTACTGCAGGGGAGGCTGTGACTAAAGGGACAGGTATTGAAAGGCCGGCTTCTTAGGCTTTTTCTTCTGGTCCTTCTGAGACGAGGTCACAGAGTCAAGGGTGGTGCTGGACTTCTCAGTCCGAGTGAGAAACCCTTCTACCCCAGGACCAAAGGGGTCAGTGCCCAGGAGAAGGACATTAGCCAACTTCTGTTGAGTGTCTGCCATGAAGGTGGACAAATGCAGCCAAGCCCTGTCACGCATGGAAACTGCCATTGCCACCACATGGGTGCATGAATTGCCTATGCCCAAAGCTGTCTACAGCTGGTGTTTAGCCAATGATTGACCCTGGTCTCTCAGCTCCACCATCATCCGCTGCTGTGGATGTAGGTGGGAAAGGACTGTATCAAAAATTCCTATCGGGGAATGACCATAATTAGCCATTGTGATGGCAAAGTTAGCATGACAAAGACCCAGAGTGGCTGCAGCGTACACTTTTTTAGTGGCATGCTCAATCTCACGGGACTCTTTGTCCAGAGGCTTGTCTAAGTCCCCCTGGTGTCCAGATTTATGGAACACCGAATCTGTGACCAGATCTTCGGCTGAGGGTTGGTCTGAAACTATGAAAGGGAACCTGTAGGGACCATATACTTGCAGACCATGCAGGCAAAATGTGCCAGGCAGGATGTTAGATGCTGACAAAGCTCCAGGGCTGAATCCAACATGGCCTCAGTCACTGGGGAAGGCAACCCCCGAGATTCATCCTGGTCCAAAATGTCAGTGAGACGGTACTTTACCCTCTTCTGGACTGGCTCAAGCAGAAGCAACATGGACTCAGAGACAAGTTGGAGCAGCCCACCGAAGGACACTGCGCCATGCTCGGTGGAAGGGTCCTCGACCAAGCTATGGTCAAACAGCAGAGTCCCTGAGGTGGTCATGGACTTCTGATCCAAGACGCCCAATGACTCCTCGAAGACTGCCCTCGGCCAACATTTGCCACAGACTTCCTGGGAATTTTCACCTGGGGTAATCTTAACCAACAACTGGCCTGGCAAGCTGTTTGCCAAACCACTGGCCTCCTTGATCAAAGCGCCAACTGGTGTTGAGGTGGCAGCACCACCCGAGTTGATAAAGAAACAGGTGTGGGGAGCACCTACAGAACATGAACCAGTAGGGTAACCACTGGTGGCTTCCAGAGGACTGAAGGTCCTTGGGGTAGAGCTCTGTCCTGCCCCATGATGGTCCACTGCTGCAGGGGAATTCCTCGTAGTACCAGTGCATCTCCTTACCTGATGAGGAACGCTGATAGCAGTACCTCCCAGTCGAGTGGGATCGACAACACCAATACCTCAACTATGACCTCGACTGGAGAGAAGGGTCTTCTTGTGGTTGGCTGTAGATGATGCGCCTACTGACACTGAGCAACAGAGGTGAAGACCCAACCCCACATAGAGGCTGGTCCCTAGAAGTATTGACCAGGGTCACCGATCAGTCCACATCCTCCTAAGTGAGGACTGGAAGCAGTGAGATCTGAAAACCGGTCAACAGGCTCAAGAAAAATGTCGATGGCCTAGCTGACCGCAGCCGAGGTCGACAGGCTTGACAGCAGAGCTGAATGGCCCTCAACTTATCCAACCTGCCCTTCAGCCAAGGAGTACTCAACAGTCATCAAGCAGTTGGGTAAGTCGAGGGACTGTGAGGACCTCAGTCTCTCCCCATCCAATGACCAGTGGTGGCAGCGCTCGGGTTTTAAACCACAGAGGGCAGGGCTCTCCCTGTAGGTCTGGAGGGACAGGCACATGTCATGGAACTGGGCCATGAAAGACTCTGCAATGCTGACCCCAAGGAACAGCGCTGAGACTGAGGAGGTGCATGCCACGGCAGCTGCTGCTTCCACCTCATGGGTTGCAAGCTGCTCAACATACCTGGCCACAGCAGAGGCCTTTTAGTGGCCCTTAGGATGGTCCTCTGGATCCCTTTCTGAAGGCCAAACCAGCAAGAGCCGGAGCTTCCTGTCCTCGAGGGATTCAGGAGGCACGGATAAGCACAGGCTGCACCCAGCCATGTCATGTTGCACACCTAGGCAGTACAGGCACATGTCGAGTGGATCAGTGACTGACATATTCTGCTGGTACATAACAAAATCTGAATCCTGGTTTCTGGAGTTTCGTCGTTGGTCCGGAAGTGCATTGAAAGAACTGCAAAGCTACAAGCAAGACTTCAAAAACTTTTGAAAAGAAGCAGCAGGAGTGCAAAGGAGGTGACCTGTTCTTCCATCAGAAAAAAAGATCAGACATCACAGGGTGGAGTCGGGGGGTTATGCCACCTGAGTGGTGGGAGGAGCTTAGCTTAAAGATGTACCGGCCAATAAACTGTTCCAGTGGAACTGCCAGAGTGTAGATAAGTGAACCATACCCATGCCATAGAATAATAGTTTGTCCCAGAGCTGGTTTCCTGTGGACAATTCTGAAAACAAGTTCATGGAGGTCAAAATGTATCTTGAGGTCAACCTCTTGTGTTACAGATTATTTTTTCTACTAACCCAAACAACTTTCTGCAATCATTTCAACAATATAATTATAGGGCCAGCCCGGTGGCGCTGAGGGTTGAGGCGGTGGACGCCACAACCTGAGCCATGCCAGTGACCCGAGTTCGAGAATGAGCTCGGGCGCCAAGGGTTGGCAGGTGAGGAAGACAAGGTGAGTCCGATGGACTGCTCTCCTCTCCCAGGGGAAGGATCCAGGCCGTCTCCGGTGCAGTAGAGACCCCCGGGTGGAGACTGAGGGTACAATCAGCGCGGAGATGCTAAGGGGAGGAGCGCGGCGGATGTCGATAGCACAGTTGTGCTGGCATCACTGCATGGCGACGTTCCTGGGGGAACCACAAAAAGCACAAAAACCCTGTTCCTGGATAGGCGACTGCTCCCCTCTGGGCCACGTCACCACACGCCCAATAGCAGGCCCTGTCTCCGCCCCCCTGTCCTTCCACCACCTCCGCTGGCACATTTGATTCTAGATAGAGCCAGAGTGGAGGAGGCCCTACCTCAGGGGGCTCAGAGCTGGGGACTGCCAGCAGGAGGATGGTGGAAGACAGTTACCTCTGAGGAGGCAGGGGATCAGGTGGGCGGTAGAGTGATGGTAGGTGTGTAGGAGTAGTCAGAAAGAGTTCCGGGAACGGAGAATAAACAGAGTCTACAAAAAAAAAACTAAAACAAAAAAAACAATATAATTACATACATTTGCAAACCAAGGGATTCCAATTTTACATAAAGATTCACATATATTTTTTTAAGCACAGAGAAGCAAAGGGAAGAAAGAACAGAAACAGCAAGTGAAGGGAGATTACGGGGGGGGGGAATTCTGGGACCATCAGAGTGGTCAATTCACAGGTGCCACAAGTATTTGATTGATTGCACAGACAGGCAAGACACAGACAAGTGGCAGAATAGGCGAGGACAAAACAGATCCTTGCTTTTAACTCCCTCTGCATAACAAATAGGACAGGGTCTTACCTAACTCTGTCAGTCTGGCAAGCCAAGCCACCCACGAAGTCTGTTCTCCTGGTCTCCAAAAACTCTGCAAACTGGGGCTGAGGACCACACCACATGCGGCTTCATTTTGGCAACCAGAAAGCTGCACCTTTTCTCACTACCATGAGGCATTCACTGTGCTCTCCAGTACTAACTGCAGTCCAGGAGCAAGCCAGGGGAGCAAAGACACAGGCGGCTTCCAGCTGCAAAAGAACAGTTTGGGGAGGAGTCTGATGGTGCTGCTGGCTCAGAATGGGGGGTGGAGGGATTAGTAACAGTGCTAAAGCAAGATGGCAGGATGGGACCCACTACACACTGTCACTTTATGCACTGGTGCACGTGCAGGCTTTATTAGAGCTAGAGGTACCAGTTGTGCTTCAGCAGTGACATTATTTGCTGACTGATTTACAAAGTAATGAAAAAACAGAGAATAAATGCTGATGACAAATCAGCTGTGAGAATGGTGATGACAAGGCAAATGAGAGATTCGCCTGCCGAGTCTCTCCATTGCCCCGACATAAGCAGAAATAATTTATTTGTGCAAATCTATTCACAAGTTAAATTAAGAAATGCAGGTACAAAATAAAACAATATACAATGAACTGCCGGCAGATGTAGGGGTTGGGAAAACTAGATGCAAGAGTAGGAATTAAAGAGATTTAAAAGGGAAGGAGGATGGAAAGCAGTAGGGAAGCTACTCCAAAATGTCAGTAGCCAAAAGAAGAAAGCTACCTGACCTACCAAGGTTTTAGAGCGAAGAGAAGACAGGAGAGTCAATAGAGCAGAGGGAATAAAAGGAGGAGGAGGGAAGAAAGATAAGTGGGGAGGAACCAAACCACAATCTGGAGCATACCTCTCCACCTTTTATCCCCCAAATGTGGAACATTGCCTCTCAAAATGTGGAAAATAGACAAAATGTGGAACACTTAATTAAATCTTTACCTAAGAAACTCAGGACACTTTTAAATTGGTTTGCCTTTATATTCACAAAGTTTTTTGTTAACTGAATAATATATTTTTCATGTCATTTACTATAGATTTTTGCTTTAAACTCAACATTGAATGTGGGAAAAGTCCTCTCAATGTGGAGCAGGGAGCTTTCGTAAAGTAAAATGATGAACAGTTCCTCATAATGTGGGACAGTTGAGAGGTATGATCTGGAGATCCAGGAAACACAAGGACAGAGGCACCAACATTGCAGAGAGAGGAAGTAGAAACGGGTGTAGAGGGAGCAGGAGAGGGTTGGAGGAGAAGGGAGAGAACAATTAAGTGTGAAACAGCAAGAGGAGTGAAAGAGAGTCCAGGCTGGCAGGCAGGGATTTGTAATGGCACTGTAAGCCATATTCAGGTAGTCAAGCACCGGCAAAACCATCCTGAAACCAATCTCTAATTCCAGGAGTGGAAGGCAAGACTTGCTCCAGTAGATGGCATAGTGCTTAAGGAGCATAACATCGAATGGCTCGGGATAAAGGCTAGTAATGTTTAAATGTTTTTCCTATTTATTTATTTATAACAACGAGCCATTGTATAATAGCAATAATGCACTCCAGGGTGTGGGTTGTGCTGGGATAACCTCACTTCTGGTCGTTGGATGCACCACCCCAGGCATGAGGTTATCCCAGCACAACCCACACCCTGTCGTGCATTACTGCTTAATTATTCCAGCTGCTATTAATCAGTTTACATGCAGGTACACAATATTAAATGGCTGTAATTAGAAGGCCCACATCCTCACCTCGCTGGGACACCCACCTGTCTTCATAGTGCTGAAAGCAGCTGACAAACTGAGGCAATTCTGTGCGAAGATTGAAAGTAAGTGGCAGCCATCTAGGCCCTTCTGCAGTGCTTCCAGCCCGCCTCGCTACAGAAGCCAAGCAGTCCTTCACCGTCACTAGGTTCTCACAAGGAAACTGATTCACCATGACATGGGGTCTCTCCTCGCTCAGTTTCCTATAAAGGATGCAGACAATTTATTGTACAAAAACAGCCTAGCCAGTATTCTAGAATTTATAAAATAACACTGGAAAGTCTAATAACATGACTGACTGAAACATGTTACATGGCCGTGTATGAACATGTTATAATAACTGGCTATTGGTTTTTCCCCATAGGGAAACCGTGGCGTAATTTGCAGTTATAAAGGAGTGTTTATAACATCAGGCACATGCCCAGTTTCCCTCGACCTGCGCATGCGCCAGCACCACTGCTTCCCTTCCACACTGCCGGATGCCACACTTACCGCTGCAGCTTACAGGGCCACACAGAATCGGCGGTAAGTCAATCTAAAAAAAAAAAAAACTTAAAACAAAAACACACAAACACTGCCAAAAACTTGAAGCACTCCATGGAAAAAAAAAAAATACAAACGATGTCTTCAATAGCCATGTCTGACTACGGAACTGCTGAAACCCGGTCGGACCACAGCAGGGCTACATGGAGAAGTTTTATTTTACATAATTGCTGTGGCGAAAAAAACAATGCCCAGCAATTATATAAAACATGGGGTGGTGTGTTAAAACTCGAAGTTTACATACACCCTCGGTGTTAGATGCTTGCACAAACCCCATAAGCTTCGCCTTTGGGTTTTATAGCATCTAACACCCCCACGAATGTGCAAACTTCTTACTACACACGCCACCCCATACTGTATTCTATATATAATAAATGGGTTTCCCTTTTCCCCCATAGGGAAACCGTGGCGTAATTTGCCGTTATAAAGGAGTGTTTATAACGACAAATATGTGCACGATATCCCTTGCTGTGTGCATGCTCAGGCAGCAGCGTGACCAGTCGAGACCGCTCACCACTTCCGTGTCGCCCGAAACAGAACCGCCACAAGAACTCGGCGGTAAGTCCTTTTCTTTTTCCCCCCCATATACCCTGGAAACACACAAAGATCTGCAGAAAAAGAAAAAAACACTTTTAAAAGACGAAAATCTCGGCACCGGACTGAAAGGAAACCAACCGTAGGATACACTGGGATCTGTTTATTTTATATAATTGCTGAGGTGAAAAAGGGAAACCCAGCAATTATATAAAATAAAAAATGGGCCGGGGTGTCAAACTCAATTTTACACACACCTTTGTTGTGGGATGCTACATAAACCTGAAGGCGTTTATTCTATATATAAAACACACCCTATTTGTTATTGTTTACATAATCTATAATCCTATGAAGTTTACAGCCTTAGTTCTGACGTTGGAGAACTCACCAATTAGAAGGCTGCAAAATGCTTTCTCTTACTTAATTTTTTTCTCTTATACTACCACAAACCATACTGAACTACCTCTGATCAGTCCAGTCTTACTTTTCCCAAGTGCATCCCATTCAGCTGTTAGTCATCTTATTCCCCCCAGTTCATCCTGCTCAGCTACCTCTCAACAGTCCAGTCTTACTTTCCCCAAGCGCATCCCGCTAAGCTAACACGCATCAGTCCAGTCTTACTTTCCCCAACTGCATTCCGCTCAGCTAACTCTTATCAGTCCAGTTCTCCATCCTTGCTGCAAATGGCTCCCCCCCCCTTACTAAAGGGCATGTCCTTTAAATACCTTGGTGTTCATCTTGATCCATCGTTGTCTTTTGAGTCTCATGTCCAGCACGCTACATCACCTTCACCAGAAAGTTGGTTCTCTCTACAGAATAAGCAAGAATCTAACACCTACTGCCAGAATTCGGATTGCAATGGCAAACCTCGTACACTCCATCGAATACGGTTCTGTTATCGTCAATGCAGCCAACAAGTCCACTTTACAAAAAAGTATACCCTTTGCTGCAAAATCGGTACATCTGCCTCTGGCAGCAGGTCTAATATGCACCGCTGCTTTGTCCTCAACTCCCTGAAGTGGCTTTCCCCTGACCTCACAGCCAATCTGGCTTTTGCCACTTTTGTCAAGAAAACTGCAATCTGGCACCCCTCCCTACTTAAAATCAGCTCTCATTTGTGGATCTCCCTGCATCCTGATCAATTGCAAATAATAACCTCGTAGTCCCTATGTTCCACACAAATATGGGACAACATTCATTTAGTTACCATGTAGCACCCATCTGGAATTCCCTTCCCCCACCACCCCAGCCTTTACAAACCTCCTAAAAGCACATTATTCATCTCAAACATGACGCTGCTTCCAGCAACCTACCCAATTCTACCCTCCACCCCTTACTACCTTCCCATACCTTGACTCCTTCTTATCCCCTCACTTTCCCCCTCCTTGCAACACACTTATCACTCCCCTCCAACCAATTATGCTTTTACCCCCGTTTCTCCCGTTCATAATCTATCATTCCTTCCCTCCTTCCAGTAACCACCTCTTTCTCCCTCCTTTTCTACTTCTCCTCTCTCAATCTCCATCAGGTCTCCTTGCCCCTAAATCCCCTTGTTCATCCTCAAAAAATCTTCTGTTACCTTGTTCAATGCTGTTATTTCTCCTCTTTCCAACCCTAGTCCTGTTGTTTAGAATCATACTGGACTTGTACCTTTTTTACTGCAATTTTTTTTTTTTTTTAGTTGTTTAACCACGAGCAGTAAGCTGATAGCTTTTTTACAGAAGCAACCTGGGAGCACAGGGAAGTTAAGTGACTTGCTCAGGGTCACGCAGTATGCTAGTGAAAGCTGTGGGATTCAAACCCAGGTCTGGTCTGCAGGATGTCACCAGATTTGTAGCTCACTGCCTTAAACCACTGCGCTATACTGCCTCATTTCACTCCAATATCCAACATATTTGCTTATCTACTCGTATCGGTCCAGTCTTACTTTCCCCAAAGTGCACCCCCCTCAGCTATGATCAGTGCAGTTTTACTTTCCCCAAGCACATCCCACTCAGCTAACTTGTATCAGTTCACTCTTACTTTTCCCAAGTGCATCCCACTCAGCTAATCCCATTTTCTCCCCATCAACCTCCTTAGAGGATTAAAGGTACTCCATGTCAACAACATGAGCCTTCTCCCAAAGATGAATCTGTTCCAGCCTCTTATGGTTAGCCTAAAACCCATTGTGATAATCATCACTGAATCATGGCTCTCCTCCAGTATCCCTGATTCTTCCATCACTACCCCTGGCTACTCGCTCATCCGGCAGGACTGGTCTACCAGGAGTGGTGGTGGTGTAACCATATACATTGCATCATCCATCCAACATTCCTTCTGTCTCTCTATTGCCTCCCCATCTGCCTATGAGCTGCTGCTGCTAAAACATTCCTTCCTCTGCTCCCTCCCTATCTTTATACGGGTTATCTACTGCTGCCCTAGTCTCCCCTCTTCCTCCGTTTCTGACATCATCACTAATATCTCTACCCATTCTTCAACTGGTAAACTCCTGATCCTCGGCGATCTCAATATAAATTGGCCTTCCAACACTCACTCCAAACTCCGTAAGCACATCTCCTCCCCAAATCTCAACTGCTCTCTGACCCAACCCATTTAAACCACAAATCAGGTAAGCACCCCCTAATTGACTGAGTGCTATCTTCTCACCCCCACTGGGTAGTCGATCAGGAATCCTGCCAGATGCACTTGTGACCACCACATGGTCTACTGTGTGTGCAAAATCAGTCAACCCAAAGCACCACCAAATATCCTCCACCTCCGCTCTTTTAGGTCACTATACTTGTCTTCCCTCCATGAGGAACTTGTTGGTATTGACTGGTCTCCAATTATGAATAACTCCTCTGTTGAGCCTGCTTTAGCCTACTTCAAAACCCAGTTCTTGAATGTTTGGGATCGGCATGCTCCAATAAGAAAAAAAATGAGTCCAAGGCTCTCACCTTCCGTGGGTATCAGCCAAACGTCTGGCCTGTCAGCATGCTCCTGACCAAGCTTGGCAGACTTACAAGGCCTCAGGTATTCCTACTGATTTACTAAAATACTGTTCTCCCAGGAATGCCTGTACTAGAACCATCAAACTTGCCAAAACAGAATACTTCTCTTCCGCCTTCCAGGAGAACCTTATCAACCCCTTCAAATTCTGGAAGGTAGTTCATGCCCCTTTCTCTTCCCCCTGTCCAATCCCCTTCCCTAGTCCTAAAGAGAGGTCATGCCACTTCCTCTGACCATACTTCTGTAGCTATTGAATTTAACACCTTCTTTATTTCTTGCTTCACTATCCCCTTCAATTTCTACCCCGAGGGCTTCTGCCTCTCCTTCTCACCAGTTTCCACCAATGACATCCTAAAGGCTCTGCTAGCCCTTAATCCCCATAAAGGCAAAAGCTCAGAGGAGTTAACCCTAAGCACCTGCACCTCTCTGCCCACGCACTTACTTACCTTCTGAACCTCTCCATCTCACAGGGTACTGTTCTTGAAGCATGGAAGCTTGCCACCGTTGTCTCTCTTCGCAAGGGACATGCTTTTGCAAATCCAGGTAATTACTGACAGATATCTCTACTCCAAATTCTTGCAAAACTCCAAGAGCACCTGGTACTAGCTCAGCTTTCTCCATTCCTCTTCCCCCTTCACCCATTTCCAGTTTGGTTTTCAAAAGTCACATTCCACCACGACCTCTCTCTTCTGGCTCACTGACCCCATTCTCTCTGGCATGGATCAGGGCCGCATCACCTCTGCCATCTATGTCGATCTGGCCAAAGCCTTCGACACTGTTGCCCACACCTTGCTTCTCTTCAAGCTGGCTGTAGCTGGTCTCTTT
The DNA here is from genome assembly GCA_016271365.2 of Neoceratodus forsteri. Classification (NCBI taxonomy): domain Eukaryota; kingdom Metazoa; phylum Chordata; order Ceratodontiformes; family Ceratodontidae; genus Neoceratodus; species Neoceratodus forsteri. The sequence continues at coordinate 1,631,451,555 of CM028131.1, read as the reverse complement.
GAGACTGCCATTAGCTGGTTCAGTTCCTACCTTATAGATAGGTCCCAATCCGTTAGGGTAGGTAACTTCCCCCCTCTCCCTATCAGTACTTGTGTTCCTCAAGGTTCAGTACTTGGACTGATACTCTTCTCGATATTTCTGAAATGACTTATCCTCTGCCTGCTCAACAGCAGATATCCATATGTACGTGGATGTTGCTGTCTTGTTTGTCTGCGGTACCTCTCCCTCTGATGTGGCGTCCAGCCTTCAACTTGCTTTTGAAAATGTCCAACGCTGGTTTTGATCTAACCAACTGTTCCTCAATGCCAAAAAGACAATCTCTATGACTTTTGGTACCAAGCAAAGGCTTGCCACACTTTTGACGGTTCCCTATTGGAAGATGTCTCCTCCTTTAAATGCCTCTGGCTCAATAGGAACCCTAGACGTCTGTGAGCATGTGGAGATTATTAAAAAAAAAAAGTTTCATCCCAAACTTGGTGCTTTTTATAGACACCGTGGATGTACCCCCCCAAAGCCTGCTAAGAAATCGTCCAGAAGATGATTATCCTGATGTTTGACTTTGGAGACATAGGGCTGGATATTCAAACTACGCCATTCTGAGGCGCAAGCCCTTGCGCTGCACAAAATAGTTGCGCAGGGGGGTGGCCGGGGCGATATTCAAAGGAGTTGCGCTACTGAGCAACTCCTTTGAATATCACCCCCCAGCCACAGCTACTGTGCATGGCGCAGTGGAACTTGCGCCACAGTAAGTTGTCAGAGTGGAGCATTCAACTTGCGGTGGCCAGGTACCATTGCGCCATGCGCAAAATCACGATATTCAAAAGGTGACATGCAATGGGGTCATAATTCATGCAAGGCGCGGGGGGGGCATTTGCATCTGATTATGGCCCCATTTGCATGCCATTAGCATGTAGGTGCACCGATCCCCAGGACTTGCGCCCAGCGCCTGCGACCAGGCAGCAGCCGTCGGGACCGACGCACTTGCAGCCCGACGCGAGGCAGCAATGTGCTCCCCACCTCCTCCTGCACATCTCCCTGGTGGTCCAGTGGACTCAGATGCCGATCGCTGGGCAGAATGTAATGAACCCTCGAATATTTAGTGTCGACGCGGTGTAGTGGCCCTCACTCGGAACATCTTTCCTGGTGGTCCAGTGGAGGACGTTCGATCGCAGCATCGTGCACTCCCAAACTTCTCCCTGGTGGTTAAGTGTCCACCCACCTCACGAAGCCCAGCACTCCGCGCCTCCCGCAGCCGGGCGGGCAGCAGCATCCCACCCGCCTCGCCGCCCGCGCCGCCTGATCTGATTGCCCGGTGACAGCGTCATTGGTGCAGAGCAAGAGCTACGGGCATGTAGTCGATAACAGAGAGTGATGACAGTCCAGACTTGTGAACATCAAATCTGAACTGTCATAGTATGGGAGGCTGCATCATTGGCTCTTGCCTGCACCACGGGCGTGTGAGTCTTCACCGGGCAGTCAGTCGGTGGGCGGGTGGGATGCTGCCGCCCGCAGGCTGCCGGGAGTGGGGGAGCGGGTGGTGCTTGTGGTGGGTGGGGTGGGGGACACTAGCCACCAGGAGATGTTTGGGGGCTATTTATATTCTGCCCGCGATCGGGCATTATGGTCCACTGGACCACCAGGGAGATGTTTGGGGTGGGGGGCATTTTACTTACTGCCCACGATCGGGCACTAGGACATATTCAGGGGCTCACTTACTTTCTGCCCGCGATCGGGCACTAGGGACATGTTCGGGGTTCACTTACTTTCTGCCCACGATCGGCATTTCGTCCACTGACCACCAGGGATGTGAACGGGGAGCTACACTGATGCCCATCGGCTCAGGGGCATAGGACTGAGTTAGAATAGCCATGGCGGCAGCTGCTGTGTGTTGCGCCTGCAATACAACAGCTCACCTGTGGATGGCCTCGACTTAAGCCTTTTTTTTTTGGCTCAAGGTCCTGCAGGCTCAGGTTGGGGGTTGCGTCTGCACAACTCTGCACAGCCCGGCTGAATATCGGGCTGTGCAGTTTATGCATGGTTCCTCCCTCTCCTGTTGAGCATGCATTCATTTGCATTGCGCTGTTGCTCAGCCTGTTTTCAGTGGCGCAACTGCCTCCTGCTGAATATCGCAGAATGGCGCAATGTAGGAGTTGTGCATGCGCAACCCTTTTGAATATCTGGCCCATAGTCTACAGTGTCACCCCTAAGTCCATCCTTGCCAGACGGGACACCCTATTCATCTCCTTCTGCCACTTTGTCCTTAATTGTCCACCACGTACTCATCACTGCGACATCTACACTGCTCTGTCATTTCCACCTCTTGTGGCCAGACATCTTGCTCATTGTGCTTCACTAGTTGTTAAGTTCTGGTTTGGCTTCCTTCCATCCTACCTAACCATATTCCTTTCCACCCTTTCTTCCATCTCCTATTCCTCTCCAAAACTTCACCCACAAAACTCTTGCCCTCCCTGCCCATAATTCCACTTCTGGTAGGGCTACCTTCTCCTACTATTGTCCCTGATCTCTGGAACTCACTGCTCTTAGATACCCACTCTGCCCCATCCACTAGTTCACTGTCCTGTCTTCACTGCAAATTTATTTCCCCTACCTGCAAATGCTCCTTTTATTCCCTTCAATACTTTATTCCCTTTTTTCAGCTCTCCATTTTCATCCCCCTACCCTCTCCTCCCCTCTAAAATGCTTTGCCGCTGTATGTTTTGTCTTCCTTATTACATATGTGCTTGTTCTTTACATACGTAGTTTCTTTTTTATTTGAACATTTGTAAGCATATATGTGTAATATTGTTATATCCTTTCGTGTTAAATTGTATATTGTATGATTTTTGTCACATTTTTTCAATTCATGGTATTCTATACTTTACTATGTATATTGTACCCCATTCCCCTTACCCCCAGGACGCTTATGGAAACAAGCTCTTTGTGGCTCATGTTGTCTTTCCTGGTGAAACTTTTCAAATAAATAAATAACTCTCATCGGTCCAGTCTTACTTTCTCCAGATGCATCCTGCTCAGCTAACTTGTATCCGTGGGGGAATGACTGAAAGCAAGTCCCTAGGGGAGGTGGTAGTCAGCCTTAGATGGGCTAGGGCAGAACGGGGCTGACTAGCTGCGGAAAGAAAAACTTCTGTGGGGGGGAGAAATGTACTTTGTTTTCGACTCATTCGCTTATAACCATGGTTTTGTTAACCAATAATTATAAAAAAAAGAAATGGACAACAGTGAAAACTTATTTATTTATTTTTAAATATACACACATTTAATACACCTTGCACCCTTCAGACTTCTGTTTTATGTGTATCACACACTTCCAGTTTTTTTTGGGGGGGGGGAGAAACTGGCTACACACCATTGCCCATATATTATTTTCTATAAAACACTGTAACAAAGAAAATAGACCCAGACATGCATAAATGAGGGAATAATTTTACCTTGGGGTTCTGGTGCCAATACAAACCACTTGAGCTTTGCACTCGGGGTTTATAAATGTTGCAAGAACCCCTTGATATTGCAGTCCTTCTACACGTACTTGGATAAACTTTATTCCTCATATAATACTGTACATTGTTTGGCCTTTCCCTCCCAACAGGAATATTGCATCTTTACCATGCCATTATACACACACTGTGAAATCTGTTGTACCCAAACTCTTGCGACTTGTAAACCTGCACTGCTGCATGTGTTGTGTACACTGATGCTCCCTCCCCACAGGATGCACCTGGAAATGAGTCACTTGTGGCTTAGTGCGCCCTCCTGGCCACAAAGGCTCAATAAATAAAAAAATACTTAATTGTGATATCATCAATACGCCACCAATCAATTATGACAGCATTAGCTGACAACCTTTTAAAATTTCTACCCCAAACCAGACTCCCATAAAATACGCATTTGTCAATGCAGAATGTTTGCTTGCAGTGTAATAGGACTTGAAACAGCCCTGATGTTGTTGGGACAACTCTGAAAAACGTAATATCTAGACAAAATTTAGCTTATATTTCACCTTTTTCTTTTTGTAATTGTTGCCCTTGCTTATTACTAAGGACATTTGCACTAAAGCAGGACCTCTGCCCTATTTTCCCCATCTGCTTGTCTACTTCTGCACTCACAATTCTGTTTATGACATCCCAATTTATTACTGTGAAGATAATTATGATGTCATAAATGGGGACAATGATGTCAAGTGTACACAAGCAGCGAAATCTAATAAAATGCAAGGGACAGTAATCTTGTTTTTTTGTCACTTCCTTCAAGAAAGAAAAAGGGGGAAAGAATTGCACAAAATATAGTTCTGGCTGAGTGGTACAGAGGTTAAAAGCACAGAACTGCAGAACAGTGGGTCGCAGATTCAGCCCCAAGGGCCACAAACAATACTGTCTAGGAAATGTGAGCTACAGTAAACTTGTAGCCAGGCCAGTGGTGTGGAGGGCTGAGGCCCTGGACGCCTCCCCTCCCACCACACCAGTGACCTGGGTTCGGGACTGGACCAAGGCTGCTTGGGGGCTGGCATGGGGAAGGAGGATTTAGTGTCCATCGATAATCTCCTCCTTTGAGGTAGAGGAACAGTGTGTACTGCTGCTTGACTGCCACCTAGTGGAGTGTAAGTGGCATAGCAGCAGTCACCAGAACTGAAAGTTGGAGGTGGGTGCTGAAGGTGTGCACAATCTTTAGTGGTCTACATATGCCCCACTGTACATCGCTGGCTGTGACTCAAGTGGAGTAACAGGCAGAAATGAACCCTTGTCTGCAGGATGATGCTGCGAATCTAAAGGCACCGCACCATCACCACTAACACCATCTATGGCATATATAAACACAACGTAAGAAGTAGATGGAGTAAGTCCTGGAGGTGGGGTGATAGGGGCTGGGAATCAACAGCAGAAGGGAGCCGATGGCGAGGGGCAGGAGGATAAAGTCCATACAAAAAAAAAAAAAGGTATATATATATGGGATCGCAAGCCCCTGGAAATATTATCGATATTTTTTGTTTGAGTGCCAATTGACCCGATAACATCACGAGTGGAGAAGCCACGGTGATGCCATTGGGTCAACTGGCACGTAGAACAAAAATATCAACAATATTTCCTGTAGGGGCTATGATTCCATTTATGCCATACCTCCAAAAAAGTGAAAAAAAAAATTGCCATTTTTTTCCGATTATAAAAAATCTAAAAAAAATCAATAAATGAAACACCACTTATTTTGTAGGTATTTGTGTCCTGATCAACTTTTTTTTTTAAAGTACCATGCATTTGTTTTTTGCAAAAAGTGAAACAAATAGAATTTTCTGCAGTTTCTTTGCTAATTATAAAAAACTAAAAGTATCTATAAGTAAAACACCACTCTGTAGATACTGTTGTGCTGAACAACTTTCATTCTCATAGTACCATGCTATCATTTTTCGTTTTAAAGTTATTCACATTTGTTTGTCGAAAAAGCAAACAAAATTGATTTTCTGCTGTTTTGCTTATTATACAAAAAAATTAAAAAGTTGATCATAAATGAAACACCACTCATTTTGTAGATATTTTTGTGCTGAACAACTTTCGTGCTCACAGTACCATGGTATCATTTTTCATTTTTAAGTTATTCACATTTGAATACAGTTACTACTGCTACTGCAGCCGAATATGCAAATGAGCCAATCTCTACCTACTGTGTGGATAAATTTACCTACAGTGAGGATAAATGCGATATTCTCACTGTAGGTCCGACCACCCTGAGAATATTGAAAATATTTGCCTTTTTTTATCCTCACAGGGATGGCATAAACATATATTTTTTGAGGGGAACAATAAACTGAATTGTGTTTAACTCTCACATTTTTCAGAGTTATCCAACTGGTATCAAGTGCTCTTTAAAGGGACCATTAATAGTATATAATTTAAATCAACTAGTGCTGGGTTTTCTGTTCATTATTGACGTGTTTTTGAAGCGATTATAATATGCAGTGCAGCCTGCTCTGTATGCTCTTCTCTTTTTCCTGAAACGCTGTTGTACCACAGTGCAAAGGTCATGGAACACGGTTGTACCCTTCTGTGGTGCAACTGTGTTTTACACAGATGATCACAATATCCATGTGACCATCTCTAATGAAAGCACAGCTGGGGAAAAAAACAAAAAAAACACTGTGCTTCCAACAGTTGCCATAAAATGTAACACTACAATGTGGACCTTTGCTAGTTTGCTCTGTTCTCAAAAAAAAAACACTTTGACAAATTAAACCTTTATATGGATGTTAATTTACTTAATCTTATTAAAAAAAAAAATCAGCTGTTTCTTTGTATCAGCTGACACTTATACTTGACATTGGAAGAATAACCCAGGAATAGCGATAGCAGTTTAAACAGTTTAAAAAACAAAAAAACTACTTTTTTTGTGCTCTATACACTATAAAAGCTTCTGGCTGGGCAAAACCATGTCTAAGAAGCCTGTGCTGTCACCTCGATGTTCAGACTACAACAGATCTCTTGAGCTTTGCTCTCGATGTCTGCTATAATCTGAACCTCTAAGTGGCAGCACTAGCTAGTTGTGCATGGTTGCCTGACCAGTATTCTTTATACAGTATACGAACATACAAATGTGCCAGCAGAAACAGACCACTTGGTCTATCTTGACCTTGGCCTTGACGAGGCCATAGACCCCTCTATTTCTGGAACCTAAACAGTTCTTTCAGAAATCCTCTGTACTGCAAGGTACTAGCCCTGACTTTTGGATTTGGTACCAGTGGAAGCTGATTTCCAAGTGGCCCCACTATCTCCTGCTGAACACACCTGTAACTACTGTATCTCCCTCTATGTCTCTAGTTGAATTTATGTGCTTGGGTTTAATAATTTGTTTAATCCTGACAATCATTTTAAGTTCTTAGTTGATATTAGAAACATTGAGCATTGAGGAATTAAATGATTGAGAGATTGAACGATTGAGGGATTGAATGATTGAAGGACTGAATGATTGAGGGATTGAAGGATTGAACGGTTGAGGGATTGAGAGATTGAACGATTGAGGGATTGAACGGTTGAGGGATTGAGGGATTGAACAATTGAGGGATTGAACGATTGAGGGATTGAATGATAGAGGGATTGAACGATTGAACGATTGAATGATTGAGGGATTGAACGATTGAGGGATTGAACAATTGAGGGATTGAATGATTGAACGATTGAAGGATTGAGGAAGTGAACGATTAAGGGATTGAATGATTGAATGATTAAGGGAATGAACGATTGAGAGAGTGAACGATTTAGGCATTGAACGATTGAACGATTGAGGAATTGAATGTTTAAACAATTGAGGGACTGAATGATTGAACAATCAAACGATTGAGGGATTGAACGATTTAGGGATTAAACGATTGAGAGATTGAATGATTGAGGGATTGAACGCTTGAGGGGTGGAACGATTGAGCGATTGAACGATTGAGGGAGTGAACGATTGAGAAACTGAAGTGAACGATTGAACGACTGAACGATTGAGGGATTGAACGATTGAGGGAGTGAACGCTTGACGGATTGAATGATGGAATGACTAAACGATTGAGGGATTGAACAATAGAGAGACTGAATGATTGAGGGACTGAACGACTGAACAATTGAGGGACTGAACGACTGAATGATTGAACGATTGAGGGACTGAACAATTGAGGGATTGAATGATTGAACGATTGAAGGATTGAGGAAGTGAACGCTTAAGGGATTGAATGATTAAGGGAATGAATGATTGAGAGAGTGAACGATTTAGGCATTGAACAATTGAACGATTGAGGGATTGAATGATTAAACAATTGAGGGACTGAATGATTGAACGATCAAACGATTGAGGGATTGAACGATTTAGGGATTAAACGATTGAGAGATTGAATGATTGAGGGATTGAACGCTTGAGGGGTGGAACGATTGAGCGATTGAACGATTGAGGGAGTGAACGATTGAGAAACTGAAGTGAACGATTGAACGACTGAACGATTGAGGGATTGAACGATTGAGGGATTGAACGATTGAGGGAGTGAACGTTTGATGGATTGAATGATGGAACGACTGAACGATTGAGGGATTGAACGACTGAATGATTGAATGATTGAGGGATTGAACAATTGAGGGATTGAATGATTGAACGATTGAAGGATTGAGGAAGTGAACGATTAAGGGATTGAATGATTGAATGATTAAGGGAATGAACGATTGAGAGAGTGAACGATTGAGGGATTGAATGTTTGAACGATTGAGGGATTGAATGATTAAACAATTGAGGGACTGAATGATTGAACGATCAAACGATTGAACGATTTAGGGATTAAACAATTGAGAGATTGAATGATTGAGGGATTGAACGCTTGAGGGGTGGAACGATTGAGCGATTGAACGATTGAGGGAGTGAACGATTGAGAAACTGAAGTGAACGATTGAACGACTGAACGATTGAGGGATTGAACGATTAAGGGAGTGAACGCTTGACGGATTGAATGATGGAACGACTGAACGATTGAGGGATTGAACAATAGAGAGACTGAATGATTGAGGAACTGAACGACTGAACAATTGAGGGATTGAACGACTGAATGATTGAACGATTGAGGGATTGAACAGTTGAGGGATTGAGAGATTGAACGGTTGAATGATTGAGGAATTGCATGATTGAACGATTGAGGGATTGAACGATTGAGGAATTGAATGATTGAAGGATTGAGGGAGTGAATGATTAAGGGATTGAACGATTGAGGGATTGAACGATTTAGGGATTAAACAACTGAGGAATTGAATGATTGAGGGATTGAACAATTGAATGATTAAGGGATTGAACGACTGAGGAGTGGAACGATTGAGCGATTGAGGGAGTGAACGATTGAGGGATTGAAGAAGTGAACGACTGAGGGATTGAACGATGAAACAACTTAACGATTGAGGGATTGAACAATTGAGGGATTGAACGATTGAACAATAGAAAGGTTAAACGATTGAGATTGAAAGACTGAACAATTGAGGGATTCAACGATTGAGGGATTCAATGATTGAACGATTGAGGGATTGAACGATTGAGGGAGTGAACGATTGAGGGACTGAAAGAGTGAACGATTGAGGGATTGAACAATGGAACGACTGAACGATTGAGGGATTGAACGATTGAGAGATTGAATGAGTGAACGATTGAGGGAGTGAACTGAGGGATTGAACGATTGAGGGATTGAATGATTGATCAATTAAATGACTAAACGATTGAGGGATTGAACGATTGAGAAATTAAACGCTTGAACGCTTGAAAGATTGAACGAGTGAACGATTGAGGGATTGAAGGAGTGAACAATTGAGAGATTGAACAATTAAGGGATTGAACGATTGAGGGAATCAACGATTGATCAATTAAATGATTGAACGACTAAACAATTGAGGGATTGAACGACAACGATTGAGGGAGTGAACAATTTAGGGATGGAAAAAGTGAACGATTGAGGAATTGAATGATTGAGGCAATGAACGATTGAGGAATTGAAAGACTGAGGGATTGAACGATTGAGGGACTGAATGATTGAGGGATTGAACGATTGAACGAGTGAACAATTGAGGGATTGAAGGAGTGAATGATTGAGGGATGGAACGACTGACCGATTGAGGGATTGAATGACTGAACGACAGATGGAACGATTGAGGGATTGAGGCATTAAATGACTGAATGACTGAGGGATTGAATAGTTGAGGTATTGAACAATTGAGTGATAGAACGATTGCACAATTAAGGGATTGAATGATTGAGGGATTGAGAAATTGAGAGACTGAACGATCGAACAATTGAACGATTAAGGGATTGAATGAACAATTGAGATTGAACGATTGAGGGATTGAACGACTGAACGATTGAGGGATTGAACGATTGAGGGATTGAGGCACTGAACGATTGAGGCACTGAATGATTGAACGATTGAGGGATTCAATGACTGAGGGATTGAACGATTGAGGGATTGAACGATGGAACAACTGAACGATTGAGGGACTGAACGATTGATGGATTGAACGATTGAGCGAATGAATGCTTGAGGGACTGAAAGAGTGAACGATTGAGGGATTGAATGATGGAACGACTAAACGATTGAGGGATTGAACAATTAAACGATTGAGGGATTAAATGATTGAACGATTGAGGGATTGAGGAATTGAATGATTGAAGAATTGAACGACTGAGGGATTCAACGATTGAACGATTGAGGGATTGAACGATTGAACGACTGAGGACCCGGGACTCGGGACCACACAAATTATACCAGTAAATTACTTTTATTATGTAAGCTAGAAGATGATAAACATTAAAAAATATAATAACAAATAAATTTACAAAAAAATTGCACTTGTTTTGTTAGCCTTTTTAAGAGACTGCTCCACCTGCTGTCCAAACAGATGAGTGCCATCAAAGTGCATATTAATGATCTGTTGCTAGACATCTAGAGTAAAGCCAGGAGTGCCACCTGATGCAAACACGAGTGAGCTGCTTCATTCATTATGCTGCCTCAATCATTATCTCTCAATTGCTCAATCATTATCTCAATCATTGTCTCTCAATCGTTCAATTGCTCAATCGTTATCTCTCAATCGTTATCCCTCAATCGTTCAATCGTTATTTCTCAATCATTCAATCGCTCAATTGTTATCTCTCAATCGTTCAATCGTCATCCCTCAATCGTTCAATCCTCAATCGTTCAATCGCTATCCCTCAATCGTTTAATTGTTCAATCGCTATCCCTCAATCATTTAATCGTTTAATTATCCTTCAATCGTTCAATCATTATCCTCGAATTGTTTAATCGTTCATCATTCTAATCATTCAATCGTTATCCCTGAATCGTTAATCGCTCAATTATTCGTCATTCGCTTAATCGATAGCCTCAGTCGCTTAATCGTTATCTTCATCGCTATCCTCAATCATTTTATTATCCTCAATCGTTCAATCGTTATCCCTCAATCGTTTAATTGTTGAATCGTTATCCCTCAAACATTGAATCGTTCAATCAATTGAAGAATAATGATTAAACAATTGAGGCATAACAATTGAATGATTGAGGGATTGAGGGATAATAAGTGAGTAATAACGATTGAACGATTGAGTGATAATGATTGAACGATTGAGGGATAACGATTAAATGAATGACAAATAATTGAACGATTAAACGATTGAGGGATAACGATTGAGGGATAGCGATTGAACGATTGAGGAATAACGATTGAATGATTGAATGATTGAGGGATAACGATTGAACAATTTAACGATTGAGGGATAACGATTCAACAATTAAACAATTGAGGGATAATGATTGAACGATTGAGGGATAATGATTGAACGATTGAGAGATAATGATTGAGAAATAATGATTAAATGATTGAGGAATAACGATTGAACGATTGAGGAATAACAATTGAACGATTAAACAATTTAGGAATAATGATTGAACGATTGAGGGATAGCGATTGAACGATTAAACGATTGAGGGATAACAATTGAACGATTGAGGGATAACGATTGAACGATTAAACGATTGAGAAATAGCAATTAAATGATTAAACAATTGAGGGATAATGATTGAACAATTGAGAGATAATGATTAAACAATTAGGGATAACGAATGAATGAATAAATGAGGGATAATGATTGAACGATTAAACAATTAAATTGAGGAATAACGATTAAATAATTTAACAATTAAGGGATAACGATTGAACGATTGAGAGATAACGAATGAATGACTAAACGATTGAGGGATAATGACTGAAGGATTAAACAATTGAGGGATAACGATTGAGAGATGATTGAACGATTAAGTGATTGAGGAATAATGAACGATTGAGGAATAACGATTTAACGATTAAATGATTGAGATAATGATTGAACGATTGAGGGATAATGACTGAACGATTGAGGGATAACGATTGAACGATTGAGGGATAACGATTGAATGATTAAACGATTGATGAATAACGATTGAGAAATAATGATTAAACAATTGGAGAATGATTGAGTGATTAAACGATTGAGGGATAATGATTGAGGGATAACGATTGAAAGATTAAATGATTGAGGGATAACGATTGAATGATTAAACGATTGAGGAATAACGATTGAACAATTGAGGGATGACGATTGAGGGATAACGATTGAACGATTGAGGAATAACGATTGAACAATTGAATGATTGAGGGATAACGATTGAACGATTAAGGAATAACGATTCAATGATTAAACAATTGAGGGATAATGATTCAACGATTGAGGAATAACGATTGAACGATTGAGGGATAGTGATTGAATGATTAAACGATTGAGGGATGATTGAACGATTGAATGTTTGAGGGATAACGATGAGGGATGATTGAGTGATAACGATTTAATGATTGAGAGAATGATTAAACGATTGAGGGATAACGATTGAATGATTAAACGATTGAGATAACGATTGAATAATTGAGGGGAGAACGATTAAACAATTGAGGGAGAACGATTGAATGATTAAATGATTGAGGGATAATGATTGAGGGATAACGATTTAAGAATTAAATGATTGAAGGATAACGATTGAATGAGTAAACGATTGAGGAATAACAATTGAACAATTGAATGATTGAGGGATAACGATTGAATGATTAAATTGAGGGATAACGATTGAACGATTGAGGGATAACGATTGAGTGATAATGATTCAACAATTGAGGGATGATTGAACGATTAAACAATTGAGGAATAACCATTGAACGATTGAGGAATAACAATTAAACGATTGACGGATAACAATTGAACAATTAAACAATTGACGGATAACGATTGACAGATTACACAATTGAGGGGATAATGATTAAACGATTGACGGATAACAATTCAACAATTGAGGGATAACGATTGAACGATTGAGGGATTACGATTGAACGATAACAATTGAACGATTGAGGGATGATTGAATGATGGAACGATTGAGGGATAACGATTGAACGATTCAACGATTGAGGGATAACGATTCAACGATTAAACGACTGAGGGATAACGATTGAACGATTGAGGAATGATTGAACGATTGAGGGATAACGATAAAATGATTGAGGGATAACGATTAAACGATTGAGGAATAATTGAATGATTAAACGATTGAGGGATAACTATTGAAAAATTAAATGATTGAAGTACAACGATTAAACAATTAAACAATTGAGAGATAATGATTGAATGATTGAGGAATAACGATTTAATGATTAAATGATTGAGGGATAATTGAACGATTGAGGGATAACGATTAAACGATTGAGGAATGATTGAACGATTGAGGGATAACGATAAAATGATTGAGGGATAACGATTAAATGATTGAGGAATAATGATTGAATAATTAAATGATTGAGGAATAGCGATTGAGGAATAACGATTGAACGATTAAACAATTCAGGGATAATGATTGAATGAGGGATAATGACTGACTGATAACGATTTAACGATTGAGGAATGATTAAACGATTGAGGAATAACAATTGAAGGATTGAGGGATAACGACTGAACGATTGAGGGATAGCGATTGAACGATTACACAATTGAGGGATATCGATTGAATGATTGAGGGATAACGATTGAACGATTAAACGATTGAGGGATAACGATTGAGGGATAGCGATTGAACGATTAAACAAATGAGGGATATCGATTGAACAATTGAGGGATAACGATTGAACGATTAAATGATTGAGATAATGATTGAGCGATTGAGCAATAATGATTGAACGATTGAGGGATAATGATTGAACGATTAAATGATTGAGGAATAATGATTGAATAATTGAGGGATAATAATTAAACAATTGAAGAACAATTGATTAAATGATTGAGATAATGATTGAGGAATAACGATTGAAGGATTAAATGATTGAGGAATAATGATGAACGATTAAACGATTCAGGGATAACGATGGAGAAATAACGATTGAATGATTGAATGATTGAGGGATAACGATTGAACGATTGAGGGATAACGATTGAACGATTGAGGGATAACGATTCAATGATTGAGGGATAACGATTGAACAATTGAATGATTGAGGGATAACGATTGAGTGATAATTTAACGATTGAGGGATAAACGATTGAGAGATAATGATTCAATGATTAAATGATTGAGATAATGATTGAATAATTGAGAAATAACAATTAAAAAATTGAAAAATTACAATGATTAAACAATTGAGGAATAATGATTAAGGGATAATGATTGAGGAATAACGATTGAACGATTGAGGAATAGCGATTGAACGATTAAACAATTCAGGGATATCGATTAAATGATTGAGGGACAACGATTGAATGATTGAGGAATAACGATTGAGTGATAATGATTTAACGATTGAAGGATAACGATTGAGGGATAACGATTGAACGATTGAATGATTGAGGGATAACGATTGAACAATTGCGGGATAACGATTGAACGATTGAGGGATAACGATTGAATGATTAAACGATTGAGAGATAACGATTAAACGACTGAGATAACAATTGACGATTAAACAATTAAGGGATAATGATTGAACGATTGAGAGATAAAGATTGAACGATTAAATGATTGTTAATTGAACGATTGAGCGATAATGATTGAACGATTGAGTGAATAATTTAATGATTGAGGAATGATTAAACTAAGGGATAACGATTGAGGGATAACGATTGAACGATTGAATGATTGCGGGATAACAATTGAACAATTAAATGATTGAGGGATATTGATTGAACAATTGAGAAATAACGAATGAACGATTAAATGATTGAGGGATAACAATTGAGGGATAACGATTGAACGATTGAATGATTGAGGGATAACAATTGAGTGATAATTTAACGATTGAGAGATAATGATTAAACGATTGAGGGATAACAATTGAATGATTAAACAATTAAGATAACGATTGAATAATTGAGAAATAACAATTAAACAATTGAAGAATGACTGAATGATTAAACGATTGAGGGATAATGATTGAGAGATAATGATTGAAGAATAACAATTGAACGATTGAGGAATAGCGACTGAACGATTAAACAATTGAGGAATATCGATTGAACGATTGAGGGATAACGATTGAGGGATAACGATTGAACGATTGAGTGATAACAATTTAACGATTGAACGATTGCGGGATAACAATTGA
Organism: Neoceratodus forsteri; assembly: GCA_016271365.2. Taxonomy (NCBI): domain Eukaryota; kingdom Metazoa; phylum Chordata; order Ceratodontiformes; family Ceratodontidae; genus Neoceratodus; species Neoceratodus forsteri. The sequence goes on along the minus strand of CM028131.1, from coordinate 1,631,436,382 downwards.
ATGATTCAGGAATAACGATTGAGATAACGATTGAACGACTGAATGATAAAGGGATAACGATTAAACGATTGAGGAATAACGATTGAACGATTAAACAATTGAGGGATATCAATTGAACGATTGAGGGATAACGATTGAACGATTGAATGATTGAGGGATAGCGATTGAGTGATAACGATTAAACAATTGAGGGATATTGATTGAACGATTGAGGGATAACAATTGAATGATTAAACAATTGAGGGATAACGATTGAACAATTGAGGGATAACGATTGAACGATTAAAACAATCTAGGATGTTCGTCGATCGATTGAATGATTGAGGACAACAATTGAACGATTGAGGGATAAGGATTGAACGATTAAACAATAGAGGGATAACAATTGAGTGATAACGATTTAATGATTGAGGGATAACGATTAAACGATTGAGGAATAATGATTGAAGGATAATGATTAAATGATTGAGGGATTGAGAGATAATGATTGAGTAATGATTAAACGATTAAACAATTGAGGGATAATGATTGAACAATTAAACAATTGAGGGATAACAATTGAATGATTGAGATAATGATTAAACGATTGAGATATAATGATTGAATGATTAAATGATTGAGGAATAGCGAGTGAGGAATAACGATTGAACGATTGAGGGATAATGATTTAGGGATAACGACTGAACGATTGAATGATTGAGGAATAACGATTGAGTGATAATTTAACGATTGAGGAATGATTAAACGATTGAAGAATAACGATTGAATGATTAAACGATTGAGATAATGATTGAATAATTGAGAGATAATTAAACAATTGAAGAATGACTGAATGATTAAACGATTGAGGGATAATGATTGAAAGATAATGATTGAGGGATAACGATTGAACGATTGAGGAATAGCGATTGAACGATTAAACAATTGAGGAATATCAATTGAACGATTGAGGGATAACGATTGAGGGATAACGATTGAACGATTGAATGATTGAGGGATAACAATTAAGTGATAACGATTTAACGATTGAGGAATAACGATTGAATGATTGCAGGATAACAATTGAATGATTGAGGGATAAAGATTGAGAGATAATTGAATGACTGAATGATAAAGGGATAACAATTGAACAATTGAGGAATAACGATTGAACAATTGAATGATTGAGGGATAACGATTGAACGATTGAGGAATAGTGATTGAACGATTAAATGATTGAGGGATAACGATTGAACAATTCAATGATTGAGGGATAACGATTGAGTGATAACGATTTAATGATTGAGGGATAACGATTGAGGAATAACAATTGAACGATTGAACGATTGAGGGATAACGATTGAAAGATAACAATTGAATGACTAAATGATAAAGGGATAACGATTGAGGAATAATGATTGAACAATTGAATGATTGAGAGATAACGATTGAGTGATAACGATTAAACAATTGAGGAATATTGATTGAACGATTAAGGGATAACGATTGAATGATTAAACGATTGAGGAATAATGATTGAACGATTAAACGATTGAGGGATAACGATTGAACGATTGAGGGATAACGATTGAACGATTAAACGATTGAGGAATAACGATTGAACGATTGAGGAATAACAATTGAGGGATAACGATTGAACGATTAAACGATTGAGGGATAACGATTGAACGATTAAACGATTGAGGGATAATGATTGAACGATTGAACGATTGAGGAATAACGATTGAACGATTGAATGATTGAGGAACAATTGAGGGATAACGATTGAACGATTAAACGATTGAGGGATAACGATTGAACGATTGAGGGATAACGATTGAACGATTGAATGATTGAGGAATAACAATTGAGAGATAACGATTGAACAATTAAACGATTGAGGGATAATGATTGAACGATTGAGGGATAACGATTGAACGATTAAACGATAGAGGGATAACGATTGAATGATTGAGGGATAACAATTGAGTGATAACGATTTAATGATTGAGAAATAACGATTAAACAATTGAAGGATAACGATTGAGGAATAATGATTAAATGATTGAGGGATTGAGGGATAATGATTGAGTAATAACGATTGAATAATTAAACAATTGAGAAATAATGATTGAACGATTAAACAATTGAGGGATAACAATTGAATGATTGACTGATAATGATTTAACGATTAAGGAATAATGATTAAACGATTGAGAGATAACAATTGAAGGATTAAATGATTGAGGGATAACGATTGAACGATTAAACAATTGAGGGATATCGATTGAACGATTGAAGAATAACGATTGAACAATTAAATGATTGAGGGATAATGATTGAACGATTCAATGATTGAGGGATAACGATTGAGTGATAACGATTTAATGATTGAGGGATAACGATTGAGGGATAACAATTGAACGATTGAATGATTGCAGGATACAATTGAACGATTGAGGGATAACGATTGAAAGATAATTGAATGACTAAATGATAAAGGGATAATGATTGAGGAATAACGATTGAACAATTGAATGATTGAGGGATTACGATTGAGTGACACCATTAAACAATTGAGGGATATTGATTGAACGATTGAGGATAACATTGAATGATTAAATGATTGAGGAATTCACGATCGAACAATTAAATCTTGTCATCCCGACTTACAGTCTCTGTGTGACGGAAGCTGAGTCGTGTTGAGGACGTGCTGAGAACGCTGCTGCCTACCCACAGTGCTGTCCCTCATGCATATTTTAGCATGGCCATGGTAGAAAACATAAAATCTCTTAGCGCTAGTTATTCTAAACCCGTCCTGGTGTAACCCCTAGTTGGCGCTATCCTAAGGGCTATTACCCCTGCCTGCTTGGCTATTAACAGGTTGAGGGGCCTAGGTTCTATGACGGGTGCCTCCACCCAGAGGTCAGGGTTTGTAGTGGTTAGGCTAGCTTGGTCAGAGCCCTCTGGGACACCGTGACCCCCTTTGGTTCCCTCTAGTGGCTTGCACAGTACACAGGAGTTACAATCCCAATACCCCACATATACACACTGTTCACTCATAAAGTACCACTTACCCTCGAGACTGATTCTGCAGCACGTCTCTGAGGACCCCCTGTAAAACAAGTTTAGGCAATATACACAACCGCAATGCAATGCTTTTTCTACATGTACTGATACCACAGATAGCATATAGTTCAATAACAACAAATCTGATTTATTAGAGGGGGCAGTAACAAGGAGGGGGGCAATCAGGTTGATTTGGTTTGGAAATATTCAAATCACAGTACTGTGCATGCATATAGGGTCCAAAATGTCACTGTCTGGGTACCCAGGATGGTGGGGGTCTAGCCAGGGTCGGTGCAGCTGGTTGGGGCCTATGATGGAAAAACACATGCACACACAAATTGTAATCCAGAGCCCTGGGGCTCAGTTCGTAAAGAAATGAAACAGCAATAATTAGATGACACACTTGCAGTTTGAAAAACAGATTGCAGGGAGCTACCCTGATTTGTACTCACTGACTCAATACTGAAAACTGGATGGATGCAGGCTGTCCTGGATTGCCAGGAGAAACAGAATAGCTGGCCCAGCCTCGTGGCAGGACTCACTTGCATTTGAAAACAGGCGGATTCAGTCCGAATCAAGCTGGGTTCTGCTTCCAGCTTCAGCACACAATTCACAGTACAGGGAAAATAAGATTAAGATTCTCCACAAGCCCTAGACACATTTATATGTAAAGGAAATTACTATACCAGGCAGGCTGCTTCTCGATCCCGATCGCAATTACTGCAAGATACCTGGGAGCACACATAGCAGCTTTAGTTCCTGACAGACTAAGCACTATTCAGCAATTTCTCAAGTCTTCTACAGGGTGAGCCTGGCTTCCACACTTCTAGTGCTTCTTTCTCCTCACAACTCGGATTCAGTCCAAACTGGCACTCACAAAGGCTGCAGACCGAAACTCAGGGCCTCACACGCACTTCCCGCGTGAAACTATACACCGCAGAAGCAGACAGCTCCTTCTCTCTTCACTGCCACAACTGATCTGATCTTTCCAGTCACAGAGCAGGGCATTTCCTTAGCTCCACACTATTCTGTTGGCTGATTCAGCTGTCACCACATCAAGACTCCTCTGTTAGTAGAAAAAGGCCAAGGTCAAAACTACATTTTCCAGAGACACTGCTCATACAATCCCCTTGTGGCTGGCTCAAATTAAGAGTCCAAGTTCTGATTCGTCCACAGGCTCCATTTTAGGGCTCCCTTAATCCAATTGTCCCAGCACAGCAGTTTAGGTCCAAAATGGAGAGGTAACACACACACATACACAGTCCCAGCTGCAATAAAGGCAGGTTAGACAAACTACAATTTTGCTACTGCTTTAAATGATTACAGGCAAACAGTTACAGCTTTCAGATGGGCTCCCTTTGCACTTTTAGCGACTGCAAAAACGGAGCGATTTGACAGCAGCTCAGGCAAGATTCGAGCATTAAATACACAGTACCCCCATACAAACTAATTAAGTCTGCAAGCAGACAGCTCTTAAAGAGACAGTACCAGAGGCTCTAAAAGCACTCACAGATAAACGGCTTAAACGCTGAATACCATTCAGGCTGGGAGCACTTAGACAATCTCCTAGGAGGCTTTTTAGGAACCCCCATTTGTAGGGGGGGTTACACCCTTCTTGGCCTAAAAAGAACTTGACGTCCACATCAAGTAAGTACCCCCATAAGTTTCAATACAACCATATACATTCACATCAGTATCACATCGGGCTTATACATGTAATCATCAGTCAACATATCACCACACCAGAAACACATTTCTGAAACTTTTCAGTACATCACTTCTTACACAGTATTATACACGCATTGTACCATAATTCAGGTTATTACCTCCTGTACATGAAACCTGAAGAGAGGGGGCCCTTCCCTATCAGCTACCCTGGGGCTGGATGGGGCAGGGGCACCATACCTAGAGGGCAACACAAGTAACTTGGAGTTAGCACTGATGTTCAGTTTGGGCAATGAGCTCGGGGACACATACACTCCTTTATGGGCAACATTGAGAGGCAAGTCCACAGGCCTCCCAGAGAAATCATAACTGAGGTGCACCACAGGATTTACAGCTCGACCAGTCTTTCTAGAGGGAACTGTTACAGTCTCTACACTCTAAGCCTCATTTTCAGCATTGTCCTCACTTGTCAGGGGAGTCTCCATTGGGGTAGAGAGGCTAGTACTTGGGGCACTTTCAACTCCAGGAGTTATAGTCTCTGAGTCCACAACACTTAGCTCACATGGAGAGCTTTCGGACACTGGCAGTAGACCGTCAGGGCACTCAAAATACTCTTCTTGTTCTGGTATATCACCAGTCTGTTCCAGTTCATCATTTTCCTCCTCTGAAAGCTCAGACAGTTCAACCATACACAATGATTCCATATCATCTGACGTGACTTGATGCGTTGCACTTCACTTTCTGGGAGCATTGGCTCCAGAGACAAAGCTGGGGGCTTAGATAGTCCAGAAGACCCAACTTCATTTCCAGGATTGGCTAGGGGATTGCCCCGAAACAACTGACTCAGTTCGTAAGAAGGGTAGTATTCAAAGCCACACTCACTTTCCTCTGACATGGACTGACAGTCATGTTCAACTGGGGCTTGTGGAGGGGAACACTTTAACTCAGCGTCCGTAGGTGCAGACTTTCTTGACTTTTGCTTAGCAGCAGCTCTAGTCACTGGTCCACAGGGGGCATTTTCTGGGGGTTCAGACTCAATCAAGATTTGTCCAGTGGGCAATAAATGATTTCTATGCATTGTTTTCACATCTTTTGAGTTATTTTCTGGCCTTACTTTGTACACAGGCAGATCATCTAGTTTACCTACCACAATGTGGGGAAGATGGTGCCACCTATTAGCAATCTTGTGTTTGCCATGCAGTCCCAGATTTCTTAGCAACACCCAATCTCCCTCTTGGAGTTCCATGCTTTCACTTTTTTATCATACCTTTCTTTGTTGGCCAGATTTCTTTTGGCATCCATGGTTTGAGCTAGTTGGTACGCATGATTTAGCTGGGCCTTTAACTTTTGCACATACTGTAAATGAGTAGCTGCTTGAACCCCATCAGGGGAAACTCCAAAACACACATCTACCGGCAGTTGGGCTTCTTTTCCAAACATCAGGCGGTAGGGGGAGAACCCAGTGGCATCACTTTTAGTGCAGTTGTAGGCATGTACCAGTGTGCTGATTTGTTGTCTCCATCTAGGCTTGTCTTTGGGATGAAGGGTGCCCAGCATATCTAGCAGAGTGCAGTTGAAATGTTCAGGCTGTGGGTCCCCTTGGGGGTGATAAGGGGTGGTTCTGGACTTTCGCACTCCCCACAGAAAGCATCTCTTTGATCAGACGACTCTCAAAGTCCCTTCCTTGATCAGAGGGAATCTTTGTAGGTGCCCATAGTGAACAAAAAAAAGTTTCTATAAGCACTTTGGCCACAGTTGAGGCCTTCTGGTCCCTTGTGGGGAAAGCTTGGGCATATCGGGTGAAATGATCAGTGACCACCAGCATATTACTAATGTTTCTTTGATCTGGCTCCAAACTCAGAAAGTCAATACAGACCAATTCCATGGGGGCACTGGTGGTGATGTTAACAAGAGGGGCAGCCCTTTGTGGCAAAGCTTTTCTCTGTAAGCAGCGACTACAAGTTCTAATGTGTTGTTCAACATCAGCCTCTATTCAAACAACATGAAGTCTTGCTGTTTTCTGACTATTGCAGTTAGGTTCTGCCTTTCAACTGCCCCGGAGAACAAAGAGTTAACTTTCAATGGCCAGCATGGAACGTTCAGTGCGAGCTCGGTTGAAGCCCCTGTCTGCTGTTGTTTAAACTCCAACTGTCCAGATTCTTTACTCCGCCTCACTGAACAGTCGCTCGAATTTCTCCTTTGCTCGGTTCAAAAAGTCGGTTAAAGTGTCGTTTTTACGCTCGGTTTCTACTGAATTTCTGCTACCGAATCAGTCGGTTTAAGTCTCTGTCTGTGGTACCGTGAGTACTAGATAGGTTTTACATTTAGTTTCTGGTGGAACTTGTAAATTTCTGGATCGGTTCGGCTGAACTGATCAGTTAGTTTAAAAAGTTTGTGAATTTACTTAGAGTGTGGTAACCGGTCAGTATCAGTTCTAAAAACCAGATTTTATTACATTTTTTTCCAAGACCAGTAACAGGTCAGGGAACCAATAGGAGTCTTGCTTGACGGATTGCCAGAAAAAGAGTACGTTTTGGATAGGATTGGCCATGTCTGAAAACCAAGAAAAAACCGGGCCCACTGGTTTCAACACTGCAGTGTGTGTGGGAAGCCTTTGCTAAGGCTGATTCCCACACCACCTGTGTTAGTGTCTGGGGTTTGACCACCTCGATTCAGACTGCCAAATTTGTAAGAATTTTCCCAAAGCTACCCTGGATAAAGAGAGTAGGTAGACTGAGGAAAGGGAGGCCGAAGTCCACTGACCGGATGGCCAGCCGGTTCGGTTCCGACCGAAACAGAAGGAGTGCCCTCTGACCAGGGTGAAACTTCTTTGGGCAAAAGTAGAGCCAATTCTGAGGAGTCGGTTCCGGTTAAAAGGAAGAGAAGAGATAAATCGTCCGGTATGGATCCAGAAATTCATACTCCGACCGCTGATGAGATAGCCAAAGCGATAAGAATAGTGCAATCGCTAACTTCGGTTTCCGCCGAACCGGCGCCATCTGGCAGGGGCTCGGTTCGGTCGGTTCCCCCGGTTCTGGATTACACTTCAGAAGAATTTTATGAACCGGAGGATGGAGGGTATGAGGATGATGATGGTGATTATGAAAGTCTGGACGTGCCTATTGACCCGGACATCTTCCCAGACAGACCTTCAGGTGTTTCTCCTCCTAGGCTTTTTGAGTCTCCTTCCCACTTTATGTTTTACAAAATAGTGGCTGAAACCCTCCAGCTTCCAATGGAAGAAGCAGTAGAGGATCAGGAGGAGCCTGATTTTGTTGAAATGATGGACATCCCAGAGTCCAGGAGACTGTTTATTCCCCTCCATAAATCTTTTGGGAAACAGACAATTAAAATTCTAAAGACTCCTAACTCCATACCTCCTGTGGACAGACGAATGGACAAGAGGTACACCCTTTCAGGCTCAGATACAGAGTTCCTTTCTCAGCAATGCAGCCATGTTGGGGTAGTGCAGGCTGCTGCCTGTGATAAAGCAAATATTCCCTTGGCATCACACCCCCCAGATAAGGACTCCAGGAGGATTGATGCCATGGCAAAGAAGCAGTACATGGCAGCTTCTTTGGGACTCAGGCAGGCTAACTATATGGCCTACACAGCTAGATACCAGAAGTCCAGATGGGACACTGTGCTGGCTCTGGCTAAACAGGCCCTTGACCAGCTTGCCAAGGAGCTGGAGCAGGTGGCTGCAGATGGGATTGAGGCATCAAGGTGCAATTTCATGCTGCTGTGGACTCCAATGATGTTTCATCTAGAGTCATGGCTACATCTGTGGCCCTTCGGAGGATGGCTTGGCTCAGATGTACTAGTCTATCACAGGATACCCAGGCTAAGGCCATGGGTTTCCCTGTCATTGTAATTCTCTGTTTGGGAGCAGACACAGAACTACATAGAAAAGATGGGCCAGTACGAAGACCACCTACAGGGTGCTCAGGCCAAAGAAAGGCCAGCCACTCCTCAGCGCGGCGAAGTCCAGGGGCAGGGCAGGCCTTTTCAAGGCCTTTTACCAAGCCAGGCCTCCTCTTCTTCCCTATGTTCAGAGGGGGTTCTTCAGAGGAGAGGCAGGCGGGAAATGAGCAGGCCTGCTTCCACCCCTCAGCCTAAAGCCCTGCCAAGCAGACACACTGATGGGTCTGCCCGGGCTGATTCTCCAATACCTGTAGGGGCAGGCTGGCTTACTTTGTCCAGGACTGGAAGTCTCTGACATCAGACAGGTGGGTCCTGGAAGTAGTAAACCAGGGACTGGTTCTCAGCTTCAAAAAATTTCCCAAGATGAGAACCAGATCCTTTCCACCTGCAAATCCATCAGAGACCCTTGCCCTAGAGGCAGAGGTTTCTTCCCTCATGGCTCTCAGAGCTATAGAGAGGGATCCTAACCTACACAAGGGCAAATGATTGTACTCCAGGTACTTCCTAACCCCCCAAAAAACAGGAGAATGGCGGCTCATCCTGGATCTAAGATATTTGAACAAGCACCTTTTAAAACCAAAGTTCAAAATGGTGACTCTGGGAATAATTCTGCCCTTTCTAAGGCCGCGGGACTGGCTAGCCTCCCTGGACCTCAAAGATGCCTATTTTCACATTCCCATCAGGTGCTCCCACAGAAAGTACCTCAGGTTCAGAGTTGCCCTCAGGCCACTGTCAGTTCAGAGCAATGCCCTTTGGCCTAACATCAGCCCCAAGGGTGTTCACAAAGTGCCTGGCAGTAGTGGTTGCTTTCCTAAGGAAAAACAAGATCTCCATCTTTCCATACTTGGATGACTGTCTCATAATGGAATGTCAGTCCCAGACAAGAATCAAGTCACATCTGCAAAATAACTCAGCAAGTGCTCTTCTTAGGATTCCTCCTCAACCTTCCAAAGTCAGTTCTCAAACCAGTACAGCTCCTCCACCTTCATAGGAAGACTGGATACAACAGAGCAAGAGCCTTCCTTCCCTAGACAGGGTAAGGACCCTTATGGAACTGGCCTCTTCAATCACCCTTCAGGTGTCTCGACCAAAAGGCATTTCCTGCAGCTTCTGGGCCACATGGCAGCCTCTACAGCAGTGGTCCAGGGAGCAAGATTTCAGATGAGGGACATTCAATTCCACTTAAGAGCCTTCTGGTCCCAAAGAAAGAATTCCCTTACCAAACTAGTCCCAGTGACTCGAACCGTGATCCAGGCTTTGCAATGGTGGCAGGATCAGGACAATTTGAGACAAGGAGTTCCTTTTGTCACTCAGTCTCATTCAGTGATACTCACCGCAGATGCCTCCCTGCTGGGCTGGGAAGCCCACCTGGAGGATCTTACCACCCAAGGGCTGTGGTCACCTCAAGAATCTCTGCTTCACATCAGTCTCTTGGAACTTAGAGCAGTGTTTCTGGCACTGCAAGCCTTTTTCAAATCTGTACAGAACAAGGTGGTCCATATCAGAACAGACAATACCACAATGTGGTACATCAACAAGCAAAGAGGCGCTAGGTCTACGGCCTTGTGCACAGAAGCAATGAAGTTGTGGTCCCTGGCCTATTCCCTACAAACCTCTCTGATAGCAGTTCACCTCCCAGGGAAGGACAACGTCCTAGCAGATGCTCTCAGCAGGATATCCCAGGGCCATCAAGAATGGACCCTAGATCCCCTAGTTTTGAAAGTGATTTTCTTGAGATGGGGCACTCCACAGATAGATCTTTTTGCAGCTCCAGACAATCACCAACTTCCTCTCTTTTGTTGCAGACCCCAGTCTTGGGCTCAGTCCCCCTGGATTCTCGGATTCTGAATTGGGAAGGGGAAATTTCTGTATGCTTTCTCCCCCTTCCCTCTCCTGTTCAAAGTGTTAGTCAAGATCAGGTCACAACCATGCAAAGTGATTCTGATTGCTCCAGACTGGGCCAGACTGCCCTGGTACCGCCTGTTGCTGTCCTTAGCAGTCCACCTTGCCCTGTCTCTTCCCAGGAATTACAACTTGTTGAAATCTTCCTGGGGAGGATTTGGTATCCGAACTTCAAGTCTCTCAATCTCAAGGCATGGCTCTTGAGTAGTTAGAGTTTGCTGATTTGCACCTTTCTCCAGGGGTTCTGGATATCCTTAGGGCTTCTCGAAAGCCTTCCACCAGAAAGACTTACAACTCCAAATGAAAAAGGTTCACTATTTGGTGCTCTAATAAACATATTTCTCAGAATCTGCTGGGTTGCCCTACAGTTCTGGACTATATGGTCCATCTTAATAAGCTTAGGACTTAGGCCAGCTACAAAAGTGCATTTGGCAGCTGTTTCTGCCTTCTTGTCAAGTGAGGCAAGCCCTCTCTCTGTCAGTCCATCCTGTGTTTGTAAGTTCTTCAAGGGATTGCTGCACACCAATCCCCCCTTTAGGGACTCTGCTCCTGCTTGGGACCTTAATGTTTGCATTGCTCGCTTATGCAACCACCCTTTGAGCCTTTGTCCTCTGCAGAGCTTAAGTACTTGACTTGGAAAACTGTGTTTTTGGTAGCTATTACCTCTGCCAGGCGTATCAGTGAATTGCAAGCCCTGTCACTGGAGCCTGATTTCATCTCTTTCCATAGAGATAAAGTGGTCCTAAGAACCTAAGAGGAAGTTTTGCCTAAGGTGGTTTCAGATTTCCACCTTAATCAGTCTATGACTCTCCCTGTTTTCTTCACTGACCATTCCTCCTCTGGAGAGGAGGCTGCACAGCAGATGTTAAAGGGCCATTAGCTACCATAGAAGCGCTAAGGGTCACAGGTTTGAGCCCCTCAGTTGTTCCTCACATATGGAAGGTCAGTAAGAGGCAAACCTGCCACTAAAGAGATCTACTGCCAGGTGGATTGTCTCTTGTGTGTATAGTCTGCTATGAGAAAAACTGGGTAGAACCCCACCCTCAGGCCTGAGTGCTCACTCTACTAGAGGTACAGCTGCTTCCCTGTCTGCTGCAGGGATATTCCTATCTTAAAATTTGTCAAGCAACCACCTGGAAAAGTCCACATTCACAAGCATTACTTTCTGGATATCCAGGCTAGGAGTGATGCTCGGTTTGGCACAGCAGTACTTCAGAGCCTATTCCCAAAGTAGGTTCTGTCCTCCTCCATGGAGGTACTGCTTGGTAGTCAAATAGTCAGAATACAGCAAGACTTCATGTTGTTTGAAGAAAAAATTACTCACCTTAGTAATGTTGTTTCTTCTAATGGAGTCTTGATATTCGACCTCCAACCTCCCCTCTCAGAACCTGGTTTTGGGATGTGAGTGGGCAGGAGCAGTGTGGCACCCTAGGGGTGCCTTGCACCTCTCCTTTACTTTGGGTGTGTGTTGTGTTTGTTTTGGGTTTCCTGACTTGAGTCTTTGCTTTGAAACCAAAAAACCCTTTTTTTTATTAAATTTAATTGCCAGTTGGCTAGTGTGAGTTTTACAGTTTCCACACAGAACTTCTAGTGAGTATTGCTCGTAAAGATCTGACGGTTGGAGTTTAAACAACAGCAGACTGGGGCTTCAACTGAGCTCATGCTGAACGTTCCATGCTGGCCATGGAAAGTTAACTCTTTGTTCTCCGGGGCAGTTGAAAGGCAGGACCTAACTGCAATAGTCAGAATACAGCAAGACTCCAATAGAAGAAACAACATTACTAAGGTGAGTAATTTTTTCTTTTAGGCCAATAAAATCTGGATCTCACCAAGTCAAGTGTTCTGTCTATGCCAAGGTGCCCCATGTGGTTGTGTAGGGACTTCAGCACCAAGTCTCGAAAAGCAGTAGGCAAAACTAAGTGTTGCTTGTCCATTTGTCCCCCTCTGTCTACCGTCTCTCTATATAACAGTCCATTGATCAGTTTCAACTTTGGACCTTCTTTATATAACAATGCAGTTCTCAAATCAGTGGAACGTAACCTTGACACATCTTTCCCTGCTTGGAGGGCTTCTAGAGCTGATTTGATCGTGGGATCTTGGGATTGAGCCCGCTGAATACTGTCATTATTGAATTGAGGCAAGGCACCAGTGTCCAAGACAGAGAAGTGGCAATAAGCAGCAGGAATGCAATTTTCAGAGGGTCCCAAGTAATCCACCATACAGTCCACTGTTTCCGTGGACATTTGTTCCTCCCTGTCAAGCTTCTGGCAGAGTGTTCGAAATCAGGTTGTGACAGTCTGACCCAGTTATTCGGGGGGACAGGTCTCCGTGAGAGAGCATCAGCATCTATGTGGTTCAGGCCTGCTCTGTATTCAACAGCATAGTCGTATTTGAATAATACAGAGAGCCACCTATGGCCCGTAGTGTCCAACTTAGCTGAAGTCTGTACATAGGTCAAGGGATTGTTGTCAGTTTTTACCAGTATCTTAGCCCAATACAAGTATTTGTGGAATTGGTCCACAATGGCCCACTTCAAAGCTAGGAACTCTAACTTATGTACAGGATAGTTCTTTTCGGAAGGAGTCAGGCTTCTGCTGGCAAAGGCCACTGGTCTCAGGCCATTCTTGTGCTCGTGGTACAACACAGCCCCCAACCCTTGCAAGCTAGCATCAGTGTGTAGGACATAAGGTTTTGTTGGATCTGCATAGGCCAGGACAGGGCGTGGAGTAAGTTGATATATAATCTAATGAAAAGCAGCTTCTCCAGATCGTCCATCTGGCCCCAAATACTTCATTAGGATGGAAATACACTCTCTCAGTCTCAGGGGAAGTTGACCCTTTGTATTTTTTGTGGGTTGGAGGGTACCCTTGAGTAAGATTAAGTAAAGGACAGATCACTCTTGAATAGTCCTTGATGAAACGGCGATAGTAGCCACAGAAGCCCAGGAATCTTTGCAGTTCTTTTAGATTGTGGGGCTGTGGCCAGGTGTTCAGGGCCTCAACTTTACTCAGGTCTGTCTCTATTCCCTCGGTGGAGACTATGTGTCCCACATACTTTACAGATGTTTGGAAGAATTGACATTTATCGATGGACAGTTTCAGGCCAAAGTCTTCCAGTTGGTCCAACACCTAGAACAATCTACTCTCATGTTCCTCCAGCGAGCTGCCAAACACAATAACATCATCCAAGTACACCAGGCACTCTAATAAGTTCATGTCCCCCACTGCACGCTCCATCAGTCATTGAAAAGTGACTGGGGCACCTGAAATCCCTTGAGGCATCCTCATGAACTCATAGAAACCCAGCTGGCAGATAAAGGCTGTCTTCTCATGGTCTTCTGGGACCATCGGGATCTGGTAATACCTGCTGTGAAGATCCAGCACAGAAAACCACTTGCTACCGTTCAGGCAGTCCAAATCATCCTGAATGCGGGGCATTGTATACTGATCAGGGATAGTCCGCCGGTTTAAAGTGCGATAATCCATGCACATCCTTACTGTCCCATTCTTTTTTCTCACTACCACGATGGGGGAAGCATATGGGCTTCTGGATTCTTGTATTGCACCAGCAGCTAGCATCTCTAGCAGATGCCGTCTCACATCATCTATGTCAGTAGGTGCCAGGCGTCGAGACCTCTCACGAAATGGCCTGTTATCATGCAGCTGGATATGGTGCTCAGCTCCTTGAATGCATACCACATCCCATTCCTTTAAAGAAAACACCTGGTCTCTCTGGGCAAGCTTCTCACTGATCCTCACTTTCCATTCCGCTGGCAACGGGGAGTCACTAAAATCAAACAAGTCAGGAGTTATTCTGTCATTCTTTCCCGAACTCTTGTTACTGGGTAGCACTGCAGTGTCTACACAATCCACATTAGCCAGGGTGCAACCTCTATTTACACTAATCTCTCTGTCAGACACATTATGAACTTGAACCATTACCCTTCTGGCATAAGCATGGGCTCTAGCAGGCAAAATACTAGGCTTGACCAGCAGTCCCTCCGGCAATTTTCTATTGCCTGGTGCATCCAGCATTAGTATTTTATTCTTGACATCCTTTCTGATATGGACCTCTCCCTGTAAGGTACACTGGGCATTTGGCGTCAGGATCAGAGACTCAGGATCCTTTTTCCAGAAAACTCCAACCGGTTCCTCTGGTTCAACTTTGTCAGCATCTCTCTGGGCATCGTAGGCCCTCCTGATCAAGGCCGGAATTCTTAAAGCTCTACCAGTCCGGGACCCCTGTTTTTCATAACACAACTGTGCCAGCCGTCCAAACATATGTGCATTAGTCCCAATTAGTAAAGGAACCCCATCATACAGTCCAGTAGGGGGACACACTGGGGCCAAGGTCTCCACTTGCTCTGCCACTCCAGCCACAGAGATGGGAAGGACAACCACATTCGGATATAGCCGGAGTTGGAGTAGGCCTTTTCACTTAAACCCCAGACATGTAGTCCTTCCAGTGGTTGCAGGGGTGCATCAGACAAATGCTTCTGATACCAATCCTGGAACATAATTGTCACTTGGGAGCCACTGTCTAACACAGCTCTTGTAGACACTCCATTCACTTTTACAGTGGTCTCTATGGAGGGACCCACCACTTCAGACCATTCTGGTGGCACTGATCTGGATGTCGATCGGGCATTGGCCCTGGTGGCATAACTTTTCTGAGTGGCTCCCCCTGGAGGCAGGACATAGGTTCAGCGATGCCAGGCCCTTAACCTATTGGTAACTTTTCTCAACTTCTCTGGCAAACGACAAGCTGACTGAAAATGGCCATCCTTCCCACAGTGGTAACAGAACTTAATGTCTCTAGTGTCCTTGGAAGGTGGCAGGTCCCTTTTCTGTTGGGGCACCTCTGGAGCCCTGCAGGGCTCTTCTTGGACTGGGGCTTATACCTTTGGGCTTCTGGATCTCCACTTCTATTGAGGGGAGGGCAGCCCTTTGCAGTTCCCCACCATCTCTCTCAATTCTCTTAGTTCTGCTAGCAGGTTACCCTCAATTCGGGTCTCGGGATACAACATGCACTTCCACTCCACTTTTGGGCTCAGGGGGAGCCTGATACAGATCTGGTTCTCTATATGCCTCATTCAGTTCCTTAATTAAACCTCTCAACTGTTGAGCCTCATCTAGCTCACTTTTTTCGGGAGTCTGACAAGTGTTCACAGCCCCAGCACAGGGTTCCCAGCCCTCTTCATCAGTTTCAATCTCACGGATCTCTCTCATCAAATGGCAGTACTCTGGAGGGCTGGCCCTTCTGTCTTGCAGCTCGGGCTTCAGTATTATTACATTAGAAAATCTGCTGACTTCAATATTTCGTCTAATCTGACCTGGTTTAACTCTTTGGCAGGCACTCCCCCTTTTCGGTGGGCCCTCTGCAAAGCCCTTTCTATCCTGGTGACAAAGGCAGACAATTTCTCATTCTTCCACTGTTTGGCTGACTTGAATTTCCATAATAAATCATCCTCGGATTCTGTGCTGCCAAACAGTCCCTCTAGGGCAGAAAGATATTCTGTGGCAGTGGCCTCCGGACTAGTAGCCCGTAAAAACCGGATGGCTTCCAGAGCAGGGCTTCTCAAGCTTTCCATCAAGCACTTCCTCTTTTCCCCCTCTGAACACTGCCATTCTTGCACTAATGGGGTGGCATAGTCCATCCAGGCTTCTAGATCATCCTCCCCCGAGGGCACTGGGACTGTGCCGGAGAACAGTCTGAGCTGTTGGTAGGAGTCCAGCTGGATCGGGGGAATTATGACGGGGGAAGGGGCCACTGGAGAGCTCTTGGGGGGAACTGGAGATGTACCTGGGGAATGCAGGGGTGTGTGGTCACATGAGAGGTCTAACACTTTTTCCAGTTCCTGAGCAGTTCGTCTCTCAGATGCTAATAATTTGAGCAGTTTCTCATCAAACCCATCTATATTTGGAGACCCACCCGGGGTGCCTGGACCACTCAGTAAATGGATGACCCTCCATCCTGTCTGGGCACCTTTGGGCAGAATAACAAGGGGTACCTTTTCTGGATCCATGGGGGAACTGCATGAGGTCAGCACTAGCATAGTTTCTTCAAACAAATCAGCATCTCTTCCCCTTACTTTTACCTTGCCCAAGCTCTTGACATGCTCTACAGTGGATACAATGTCAGCATTACTGGTCCCTAAGGGGACATCCAGCAACAGAATGGCCCTGTGGGGGTCTACCCCCTCAGCTTCGCTCCACCCCATCATTCTTTTCACCATTAGCTTATGGGAGGCAATTTTTAGCTTAGGCTTAGTAAGCTCCTCCATTTTCCCTCCTAGAGTGAACATACTGGGGTAATTTCTTCAAGTGGCCACTAGAGGACGCTAATCCCAGTGGTGCCTCCAAGATGTAACCCCTAGGTGGCGCTATCCCAAGGGCTACTACCCCTGCCTGCTTGGCTACTAACAGGATGAGGGGCCTAGGTTCTATGACGGGTGCCTCCACCCAGAGGTCAGGGTTTGTAGTGGTTAGACTAGCTTGGTCACAGCCCTCTGGGACAACGTGACCCCCTTTGGGTCCCTCTAGTGGCTCGCACAGTACACAGGAGTTACAATCCCAATACCCCACATATACACACTGTTCACTCATAAAGTGCCACATACCCTCGAGACTGATTCTGCAGCACGTCTCTGAGGACTCCCTGTAAAACAAGGTTAGGCAATATACACAACCACAATGCAATGCTTTTTCTACATGTACTGATATCACAAACAGCATATAGTTCAATAACAACAGATTTGATTTGTTAGAGGGGGCAGTAACAAGGAGGGGGGCAATCAGGTTGATTTGGTTTGGAAATATTCAAATCACAGTACTGTGCATGCATATAGGGTCCAAAATGTCACTGTCTGGGTACCCAGGATGGTGGGGGGGGCTAGCCAGGGTCGGTGCAGCTGGATGGGGCCCTTTGATGGACAAACACATGCATACACAAATTGTAATCCGGAGCCCTGGGGCTCAGTTCGTGAAGAAATGAAACAGCAATAACTAGATGACACACTTGCAGTTTGATAAACAGATTGCAGGGAGCTACCCTGATTTGTACTCACGGACTCAATACTGTAAACTGGATGGATGGATACAGGTTGTCCTGGATTGCCAGGAGAAACAGAATAGCTGGCCCAGCCCTCGTGGCAGGACTCACTTGCATTTGAAAAACAGGCAGATTCAGTCCGAATCAAGCTGGGTTCTGCTTCCAGCTTCAGCATACAATTCACAGTACAGGGGAAAATAAGATTGCGATTCCCCACAAGCCCTAGACACATTTATATGTAAAAAGGAAATTACTATACCAGGCAGGCTGCTTTTCGATCCCGATCGCAATTACTGCAAGATACCTGGGAGCACACACAGCAGCTTCAGTTCCTGACAGACCGAGCGCGATTCAGCAATTTCTCCAGTCTTCTACAGGGTGAGCCTGGTTTCCACACTTCTAGTGCTTCTTTCTCCTCACAACTCAGATTCAATCCAAACTGGCACTCACAAAGGCTGCAGACCGAAACTCAGGGCCTCACACGAGCTTCCCGAGCAAAACCATACACCGCAGAAGCAGACAGCTCCTTCTCTCTTCACTGCCACAACTGATCTGATCTTTCCAGTCACAGAGCAGGGCATTTCCTTTAGCTCCATGCTATTCTGTTGGCTGATTCAGCTGTCACTCACAATAAGACTCCCTCTGTTATTAGAAAAAGGTTTCCAAGGTCAAAACTACATTTCCCAGAATCACTGCCCATACAGTCCCCTTGTGTCTGGCTTATATTAAGAGTCCAAGTTCTGATTCGTCCACAGGCTCCATTTTAGGGCTCCCTTAACCCGATTGGCCCAGCACAGCAGTTTATGTCCAAAATGGAGAGGTAACACACACACACAGTCCCAGCTGCAATTAAGGCAGGTTAGACAAACTACAATTTTGCTAATGCTTTAAATGATTACAGGCAAACAGTTACAGCTTTCAGATGGGCTCCCTTTGCACTCTTAACGACTGCAAAAACAGAGCGATTTGACAGCAGCTCGGGCAGGATTTGAGCATTAAATACACAGTCCCCCCATACAAACTAATTAAGTCTGCAGCAGATAGCTCTTAAAGAGACAGTACCAGAGGCTCTAAAAGCACTCACAGATAACAGAGAACACTATTCAGGCTGGGAGCACTTAGGCAAGCTCCTAGGAGGCTTTTTAGGAACCCCCAATTTGTCGGGGGGTTACACCAGTATCTGAGCCTGAAAACCGAGGGCTTGTTCTTGTGCAAAATACTTTTGAAAACTGGTGCCCAAATCCCGTGCATGCGCAGCAGTGGCACATTCTCGGCGCATCTTGGCGGGATCTTAACCTGGTCACTGCTGTGCATGCGTGGGATTTGGGCACCAGTTTTTAAAAGTATTTTGCACCAGAATGAGCCCTTGGTTTTCGTTCTCAAATACCAGGATGGGTTTAGAATAACTAGGGCTAAGAGACTTTATGTTTTCTATCATGGCCATGTTAAAATATGCACAATGGGACAGCACTACAGGTAGATGCGCGCTCTCGATACAACCTGGCTTCCGGTAGCACGGTGACTTTAAGTCGTCCCAACAGGACTACAAATAATACATATTTCGAAAAAATTGGTAAACGATTCATTTGTGCTTTACTGAGAGGCATTCTACAGTAACTGTGGAACAATTATGTGCACACAAACCGAATCCTAGAAAATTAGCAAAAAACGAGGGGCAAAGCTGACAGTGTCCCTTTAAAAAGGTGTTTATGGACATAGTGAAAAGAGGTACAGGTGTCCAAAGCAAAGGGAAAGGAGAGAGTGCAGGGCTTATTAAGTTAGGGTGGTGGAGGGGAGTAGAACAGGTCTGAGTGTTAGGCAACAGGAAGTGATCCTAAAAGCACAGGCCTTGACAGAAGTAGAGAGGGAGGGAGCAAAGACTGATGGATTGGATTGGGTAAGTGTGCTTATAATTGGGCCCTCTAGTGGCTAAAATATGTAATCTGCTAATGGAAAAGTCAGGAAAAAAAAGAAAGAAATTTAGGCAACAGACAGATGAGCTCCAAGGGACTTCAAATCTCCAGGAGCTGAAGCCAGTCAATATTATTTAAAAGTTTATTTGGCATGTCTTATAGAAATATTTCAAACAACATGAAGTCTTGCTGTATTCTGACAAGCGCAGTTAGCCCCAGCCTTTAAACTGCCCCGGAGAACAATGGGTTAATTTTTCTATGCAGGGCATAGAATGTTGATCTCGAGCTCGGTTGATGTCTCTGCCTGTTGTATTTTGAACTGCAACCGTCAGATTCTTTACTCCGCCTCACTGAACAGTCGCTCCGGAGATTTCTCCTAACTTTCGGTTAAGTCGGTTGAAGTGTGGTTTTCGGTCCGTTGCTACCGAAATTTAGTTTCTGCATAGTCGGTTCAAGTCTCTGTCTGTGGTACCGTGAGTACTAGATAGGTTTTATTCTGTTTTCTGTGTGGAACTTGTAAAAAGTGTGGATCGGTTCAGCTGAACAGATCGTTCAGGTAATTTTTGTATCTTACTTTAGTGTGTGGTTACCGGTCCGTATCGGTTCTAAAACAAACCAGGTTTTAGTACGTTTTTTTTCCAAGACCCGTGACACGGTCAGGAACCGATAGAGAGTCTTGCCTGGCGGTTGCCGAAAAAGGAGGAGTTTGGTTAGGTTGGCTTATTCTAGAAACCCAAGAAAAAAACCTGGCCCACTGGGTTTCAACACTGCAGTGAGTGTGGGGAGGTCTTTGCTAAGGCCGATCCCTGTACCACCTGTGTTTATTTTCTGGGGTTTGACCACCTGAATTCAGACTGCCAAATTTGTAAACATTTTCCCAAATCTACCCTTGAAAAGAGATTAGGTAGACTGAGGGAAAGGGAGGCCGAGAAGTCCTCTGACCCGGATGGCCAGCCCGGTTCGGTTCTGACCGAACCAGAAGGATCCCTCCGACCAGGGGCGATGCTGCCGGACAAAAGGAGATCCGATCCGAGGGTCAGTTCCGGCAAAAAGCGCACAGAAAAATCATCCGGTTCGGATCCAGAATCTCATACTCCGACCGCCGAAGAAATTGCCAAAGCGATTCGTATTCTGGAATTGCTTCGCCCAGTTCCAACTGATCCGGCACCTTTTGGCAGGGGCTTGGTTTGGTCGGTTCCCCCGGTTCACAATTATACCCTGGAAGAATTTTATGAACCGTAGTTTGAGGAGGAAGGAGAGTTGGAAGATGAATATGGTGATGGTGAAAGTCTGGATGTGCCTATTGATCCGGACATCTCCCCAGACAGACCTTCAGGTGTTTCTCCTCCTAGGCTTTCTGAGTCCCCTTCCCACTTTATGTTTTACAGAAAGGTGGCTGAGACCCTCCAGCTTCCTGTGGAGGAGGCAGTGGAGGATCAGGAGGAGCCTGACTGTGTAGAGATGATGGACATCAAAGAGTCCAGGAGACTATTCCTCTCCACAAATCTTTTGGGAAACAGACACAAAAAATTCTGAAGTCTCCCAGTTCCATACCTCCTGTAGATAGAAGAATGGACAAGAGGTATACTCTTTCAGGCTCAGATACGGAGTTCCTTTATCAGCAATGCAGCCATGTTGGGGTTGTACAGGCTGTTGCCTGCGATAAGGCAAACATTCCCTTGGCATCACACCCCTCCCAGACAAGGACTCCAGGAAGATTAATGCCATGGCAAAAAAGCAGTACATGGCATCTTCCTTGGGACTCAGGCAGGTGAATTATATGGCCTATACAGCCAGATACCAGAAGTCCAGGTGGGACACTGTACTGGCACTGGCTAAACAGGCTTCCCCCCAGCTTGCCAAGGAGATGGAGGAGGTGGCTGCAGATGGGATTGAGGCATCAAAAGTTCAGTTTCATGCTGCTGTGGACTCCAATGATGTGTCATCAACAGTCATGGCTACATCTGTGGCTCTTCGGAGAATGGCTTGACTCAGATGTACTAGCCTCTCACAGGATACCCAGGCTAAGGCCATGGATTTTCCTGTAGTGGGTAATTTTCTGTTTGGGGAGCAGACAGAGAATTACATGAAGAAAATGGACAAGTACAGGACCACTTACAGGAGTGCTCAGGCCAAGGAAAGGCAGGCAACTCCTCAAAGGCAACAGTCTTGGGGCAGGTTCAGGCCTTTTCGAACTCCTTTTTACCAAGCACAGGCCTCTTCTTCCTTTTCGCAGAGCAGGATCTTCAGAGGGAGAGGCAGAAGGGGGATGAGCAGGCCTGCACCTACCCCCCAGCCTAAAGCCCCTGCCAAGCAGACACCCTGATGGGTCTGCCCAGGTTGACTCTTCTATCCCAGTAGGGGGGGGCAGGCTGGCTTACTTTGTCCAGGACTGGATGTCTATCACATCAGACAAGTGGGTCCTGGAAGTAGTAAGCCAGGGACTGATTCTCAGCTTCAAAAAATTTCCAAAGATGAGAGCCAGATCTTTTCCACCTGCAAATCTTTTGGAAACCCTTGCCGTAGAGGCAGAGGTTTCTTCTCTCCTAGCTTTAAGAGCTATAGAGAGAGTACCTACCCTACACAGAGGCAAAGGACTGTACTCCAGGTACTTCCTGAGCCCCCAAAAGACAGGAGAGTGGTGACCCAGCCTGGACTTAAGATATCTGAACAAACATCTTTTAAAGCCAAAGTTCTAGGTGATAACTCTGGGAATTATCCTTTCCTCTCTAAGGCCAGGGGACTGGCTAGCCTCCCTGGACCTCAAAGATGCCTACTTTCACATTCCCAAAAGTACCTCAGTTTCGAGTTGCCCTCAGGCCACTATCAGTTCAGGGCAATGCTCTTTGGCCTAAACTCAGCTCCAAGGGTTTTCACAAAGTGCCTGGCAGTAGTTGTTGCCTTCCTAAGAAGACAAAAGATTTCCAATTTTCCATATTTGGAACACTGGCTCATAGTGGGCCAGTCTTCAGACCAAGTGAAGTCAGATCTGCAAGTGATCCAGCAAGTGCTCACTTCTTTAGGATTTCTTCTCAACCTACCAAAGTAAGTTCTCGAACCAGTGCAGCTCCTCACCTTCATAGGGGCAGAGCTGGATACGGTAAAAGAAAGAGCCTTCCTTCCCCTGGAAAGGGCAAGAGCTCTCATGGAGCTGGCTTCTTCGTTCAGCCTTCAGGTGTCTCGACCAGCAAGGCATTTCCTTCAGCTCTTGGGCCACATGGCAGCTTCTACAGCAGTGGTCCAAGGTGCAAGATTCCAGATGAGGGACATTCAGTTCCACTTGAGAACTTTTTGGTCCCAAAGAAAGGATTCCCTTACCAAACTAACCCAGTGACTCAAACTCTGATCCAAGCCCTGCAATGGTGGCAGGATCAGGACAATTTGAGGCAAGGGGTTCCATTTGCCACTCAGTCTCATTCAGTGGTCCTTACCACAGATGCTTCCCTGTTGGGCTGGGGAACCCATTTGGGAGACCTCACCACCCAGGGACTGTGGTCTCCTCAGGAATCTCTTCTACACATCAATCTCTTGGAACTCAGGGCAGTGTTTCTGGCACTGCAAGCTTTTTCCAAATCAGTACAGAACAAGGTGGTTCAGGTCAGAACAGAAAACACCACCACCATGTAGTACATCAACAAGCAAGGAAGCACTCGGTCTACGTCCTTGTGCACAGAAGCAATGAAGTTGTGGTCCCTGGCTTATTCCCTGCAAACCTCTCTGGTAGCAGTTCACCTTCCAGGGAAGGACAATGTCCTAGCAGATGCACTGAGCAGAATATCTCAGGGCCATCACGAATGGGCCCTGGATCCTCTGGTGTTGAAGGTGATTTTTTCAAGATGGGGCACTCCACAGATAGATCTTTTTGCAGCCCCAGACAATCACCAACTTCCTCTCTTTTGTTGCAGAGCCCCAGTCTTGGGCTCAGTCCCCCTGGATGCTCTAATTCTGAACTGGAAGGAAATTTCTGTATGCTTTTCCCCCCTTCCCTCTCCTGTTCAAAGTTCTAGTCAAGATAAGATCACAGCCTTGCAAAGTGATTCTGCTTGCTCCAGACTGGGCCAGGCAGCCATGGTACTGCTTTTTGCTGTCCCTAGCAGTCCATCCTCCCCTGTCTCTTCCCAGAAATTACAACCTGTTAACCTCCTCTCAGGGGAGGATTTGGTACCCCAATCTTCAGTCTCTCAATTTCAAGGCATGGCTCTTGAAGAGCTAAGAGTTTGCAGATTTGCATCTGTCTCAAGAGTTCTGGATATTCTCAAAGCTTCTCGAAAGCCTTCCACCAGAAAGACTTATAACTCCAAATGGAAGAGATTCAGCATTTGGTGTTCCAAGAGGCATATCTCCCTAGATACTGCTGAACTGCCTACAGTTCTGGATTATATGGTCCATCTTAATAGCCTGGGCCTCAGAACAGCTACTCTCAGGTAGACTTGGTCTGCTGTTTCTGCTTTCCTGTCAGTAGGCAAGTCTTCCTCTCTGTCATCCCACCCTGTATTCTGTAAGTTTTTCAATGGATTGCTTCATACCAATCCACCCTTTAGGGATCCTGCTCCTGCTTGGGATCTTAATGTTTGCATTGCTCAGCTTATGCAACCCCCTTTTGAGCCTTTGTCCTCAGCAGAGCTTAAGTACTTGACTTGGAAAACTGTGTTTTTGGTAGCCATTACTTCTGCTAGATGTATCAGTGAATTGCAAGCCCTGTCAGTGGAACCTAATTTCATCTCTTTTCACAGAGATAAAGTGGCCCTTAGAACTAACAGAAAGTTCTTGCCTAAAGTGGTTTCATATTTCCACCTGAATCAGTCTATGTCTCTCCCTGTTTACTTCACTGACCATTCTTCATCAGGGGAGCGGAGGCTACACAGTTTGGATGTTAAAAGAGCCCTTAGCTACTACATAGAGCGTACCAAGGGTCACAGGTTTGATTCTCTCCAGTTGTTCCTCACTTATGGAGAGGTAGGAAAGGGCAACCCACCACCAAGAGAACTATTGCCAGGTGGATTGTGTCTTGTATACAATTCTCTATGAGAAACTGGGAAAGATTCCACCCTCAGGCCTGAGGGCTCACTCTACAAGAGGTACAGCTGCTTCCCTGGCTGCTGCCAGGGATATCCCTCTCTTAGAAATCTGTCAAGCAGCCACCTGGAAAACAGTACATGCCTTTACCAGGCATTACTCTCTGGATATCCAGGCTAGGAGTGATGCTCGGTTTGGCACAGCAGTACTTCAGAGCCTATTCCCAAAGTAGGTTCTGTCCCTCCTCCATGGAGGTACTGGCAGTAGTCTGCACTTGTCCAGGCCAGCAAGACTTCATGTTGTTTGAAGAAAAAATTACTCACCTTAGTAATTATATTTCTTCTAATGGAGTCTTGCTGTATTCTGACCTCCCCCCAACCTCCCCTCTCAGAACCTGGATTTTTTGGGATGTGGGTGGGCAGGCGCAGTGTTGGCACCCCAGGGGTGCCCCCTTACACCTTCTGTTACTCATGGGGTGATATGTTATTTCAATTTTATTGGTTTTTGATTTTTGGGTTTCCTGATTTGAGTCTTCCTTTGGGAACCCAAAAGATTATTTTTCTGCCAGTTGGCTAGTAAAAATTTTACAGTTTCCACACAGAACACCTAGTGAGTTTTGCTCGTAAAGATCTGACGGTTGCAGTTCAAAATACAGCAGGCAGAGACATCAACCGAGCTCGAGATCAACATTCTATGCCCTGCATAGAAAGTTAACTCATTGTTCTCTGGGGCAGTTTAAAGGCTGGGGCTAATTGCACTTATCAGAATACAGCAAGACTCCACTGGAAGAAACATAATTACTAAGGTGAGTAATTTTTTCTTACATGCTATATTACAGTCTATGTACTAGGCGCGCTTAACTGCAGTACCACCATGTGTTCTTGATGGGGATAACAAGTGAACATGATTTTACTTAGTGCACTTTATTTTTTGCAAATGGTTATCAGCTGAAACGATTTATGTTAGTAGCACTACTTGAGTGTTGTGGTCTCCAGTAAGCGCCACCCCCTGAGGAAGACTCATTGCAAGTCGAAGCACTGGGGAAAGCTTGGAGCGCAGTCTGTGAACCTGTCCAGTGTGCTTTAATAAATATTCATTGCGATATATACTGCCTGGACCTGCATTTATCTTTGAAGGTTAAGAGTGCAAAATATGCCTTTATAGAACCATATTGAACTTTGGGCTGGCCACCCATTTGTATTTGCCCCAGCCTGATTTCGCCAATCTCAGCACCACCTGTTTGAATTTTCAGTCAGTATCTCAGGCAGGCACCAAGTCAAAAGCCCAAGGTGACAGAATTTTTATATTCCACACTGGAAAAAATTTGTGGAGTTTTATCAAAACATTTTGCCAAATTTTCACTTTCACTTGCATAATAAGATGTTTGAATACAGGATACAGTACAAATGCTCTGGTGTTTATTTTTTTTTTCTGTACTCCGTGGTGTTTGATTACGCAAATGGCAATGTTCTGTTGATTTATTTGCTAAATTTTCCACACTGTAAGCACTCTGAAACAAATGTCACAGGCTGAAAGAACTTCCTGAATTGCAGAAATGCCCAAAAGATTTTGTTCTGTGAACTTAGGCAAAAGCAAGCGAAGAAATTATGCCCAACTCTACAAATAATATATTTAAGTGGTAATATTGATTTAGGTGGAGTATACGAAGCAATAACTGGCTTCTGTAGATACTTGGAGTTGCCTTTCTGTACATTTTTGAGCCACCACTTAGTTTGTTGCCCCCCGGTCAGCTCACTGAGAGCACAGGGTAGCATTGTACTGGACCTCCTTGTTCAAATCGCCACTTGCGCCCCCACTAGCAAGCTGAGTTATTGATAATGTATGTGTTTGAACCACCACTTAGTTTGTTGCCCCCGTCAACTTGCCGAGAACACAGGGTAGCATCGGACTGGACGTCCTTGTTGAAACTGCCACTCACACCCCCACCAGCAAGCTAAGTTACTGATAATCTGGCTCCTTTCTTTCAGCTCTGACACCCAGACTCACCACGCTCTTCTGCTTACCACAGTTCTTACACTCCTAGATCGCAGGCTTGGACAATACGTTGGCATGAAGCAGCCGAGGTGGACGGTCTCTGTGACTCCCTTTTTTTCGGTTTCTGTTTTTAGGTTCACAGTGATAGTGACTGTGGGCATGGTAAACGTGTCATTGACCGACTGTGGGTGCAGTTAAGTTTCATTAACTGACTGTGGGAGGGGTTTTGTTCAGTAACCAACTCTGGGTGTTTCTACCTGTAGTTTGTGAGAGAATAACTGATGGCTGTTCTCTATTGTAATTGGCTGAGAACAATCAATCAATCAAATTTTATTTGATTAAGTGCATTTCTCTATTGCGACTCAATACTCTTTACACAGTTTCACACTTTAAAAACAAAAATAATACAAACCAAAACAAATATGCACATACATATAAGTATTAAGCCACAATAAAACATATTAACTGGTTATAGAAGCTTGGTTAAATAAAAAGGTCTTGAGCTCCCGCTTGAAGATGTCCACAGTTTGACTCTCTCGAATATGATGAGGGAGGGAGTTCCACAGGATTGGGGCAGCATATGGAAAGGCACGAGACCCAGATGTCTTTAAATAAATTCTGGGAACTCCCAAAAGACCCTCATCTGCAGAGTGCAGGGGGCAGTTGGGGCAGTAGGGACACAGGCGATCATGCAGGTATCCAGGCCCCTGACTGTGTAGGGCCTTATAGGTCAGCAAACCGACCTTGAAGGAGATCCACCACCTTACTGGCAGCCAATGCAGAGAGCGCAGCACAGGTGTAACATGACCCGATCTAGGTAGACCAGTCAGCAACCTGGCCACCACATTCTGCACTAGCTGCAGGCGGTGCAGATCTACCCCCACTATCCCCAGGTAGAGGGCATTGCAGTAATCCAGGCATGACGTCAAAAAGGCATGGACTAGTGCCGGCAGATCAGCAGAGTGTATCAGGTGTTTAACCTTGGCGATGTTCCTCAGATGGTAAAATGAGGTCTTAACCACGACCGACAACTGCGATTTCAGGGTCAGGCCGCAGCTCAAAACAACACCAAGGTTCCTCACCTGATCAGAGTTAAGCAGCTGGGAGTCCCCAAGCCTAGGCCCTGAGACTCGATCAGACTGCACCCTCATCTCATGACGACAGGTTCCAGCACCAGTACCTCAGTCTTATCTGGATTCAACCTCAACCAGTTCGCCCTCATCCAGTCTTGGATCTCGTCCAGGCAGATGTTCAATACTGAGACTGTCTCCTGCTATTCAGGTGCAAAGGACATGTAGAGCCAAGTATCATCTGCATAGCAGTGAAAACTCAGCCTATACCGCCTTATAATGTCCCCAAGAGGTAGCATGTACACCGCGAACAACATGGGGGACAAAACGGAGCCCTGCGGAACCCCATATGGCAGGAACATGGGAGCTGAGGAATAAACCCTCGACACCACATACTGCAACCTGCCAGTGATGTAAGATCTAAACCAATTGTGGACTGTACCCATCAGTCCACAAAAATACCCACAGACACTCCATCAGCACCCCATTGTTCACTGTGTCAGATGCTTCCGAGAGATCGAGGAGAACCAGAATGTAACATCCCCCCTGATCCCTTGCCACCGGGAGATCATTCAGAACCCAAGCCAGGGCTTTCTCAGAACTATGCCTTTTTCTAAATCCTGACTGGAGAGGCTCATAGATGTTGTGGGCTGTTAAATAAGTCTCCAGTTGCACAGCCACCACCTTCTCAATAACCTTCCCCACAAAGGGAAGGTTAGAGACAGGTCTGTAGTTTGCCAGACAGTCCAGATTTAGTGATGTTTTTTAAGGAGCGGCCTCATGATCGCCTCCTTCAGGGGCTCTGGAAAAAACCCCGAAACCAGAAAACTTCAGACTATCTTGGCTAGGACCGGGCCAATGCCATCAACACACCCCACTAGGAAGCATGTTGGTCCCAGGTCCAAACTGCAGTAGGTTGGCTGTAACTCCCGGATGACCCTCACGACATCTACTACTGCAACCTGGTCGAAGTCGGACCAGACAGACTGAGTGCCTGCAACATTACGCCCTTCCCTGCAATGCTCATTCGAAGGCGCCAACTGGATCTCCGATCTGATGGAGGCAATCTTAGCATCAAAAAACAGAGCAAACTCGTCACATCTTGACTGCGAAAAAGCTCCCCCAGATCGAAGACAGGCCAGATTACAAAGCCTGTCCATGGTACGGAAGAGCTGAGCTGGTCTGTTTATTGCTGCAGCAATCTCCTTGGACAGGAACGCTGCCTTCTTATAGGAGACTGCTGATTGATAATCCTGGTAATGGGCCATCAATATAAGTTTGTCCTCCCCAAACCAGACCTCTGCCAGCACTGTTCTAACCTTTGACCCCTCCTCCTCATCTCCCTGAGAGTCCCATCAAACCAAGGGGACTTCTGGTGTGAGGTGTGGGGTCGAACATGGACAGCTGCAATAGTCGAGGGTCTCGTAGTCACCCTATTATAGGTCAGAACCAATTCCCCTGGCTCCTCACAAGCACTCATTGAGCCTGATAGATCCAGCACCGCCCTCAGACCCTGTGGGGTCAAATCCCTTGAAGGGCAGTACTGGACCATCTCCATAGGGGAGGGTCTATTTGGGAGGGCCTCGAATGAGAACCTCGCAGTGTGGTGTTCCACCCATGCAGCTGGTTCCACCATAAGGTTGGAGACCTCCATTCCCAGCAGGAAGACAAGGTCCAACAAATGACCATGTATATTGGTGGCAGAGGTAACAACCTGTGCCGGGCCCAGTGAACACATTAGTTGGAGGAAGTCTTGACCAAACTGCGAGAGTTCATCATTGACCCAGGCACTGAAGTTGCCCAGAATAATCCATCCGGGTGACTCCAATACCATCTCGACGATGAAATCTGTGAGTTCCTGCAGAAACTCCTTTCCATCTGTAGGTGGCCAGTAGAGGAGAAGGATTCTGCAACCTGCACCTGCACACCCCTGGACGGCTACACATTCAAAGGATCTCGTTGTTCCTACTGTAAGGGCTTTGAGGTTCAAGTCCGACTTAAAATATACTGCCACACCCCCACCCCTATGATCCTTTCTTGGGCAGTGTACCACTGAGTACCCTGCTGGAAGAGCCAATTCCAAAACTGGCCCGGCATTTTCATCCAGCCAGGTCTTGGTGATACAAGCCAAATCAGATTTTGCAACAAGATCAGCAATAATTGCCATCTCTTTTCTTATTCAATCTGGCATTGCACAACACTGCCTGAGAAGGATAGGTCAATAAGGCTGGTCCAGTCACCTGCCCACCCACTGTGGAGCCCTTGGGTATGTGCACCAGGCAAGGAGGACCCCTCTCCTGAGCCCATTTCACCCCAGGGCATCTCTTGGTTCCCACCACCCCAGTCTGTCCCGCTCCTCCACTGTATTTCCCCCACCAGCCCCTGCGAATCTCCACTTCCTTCTGCTACGCACTATCCCCAGCGCTCTACAGCGTTTATATACCTCAGATGACAACAGGGGACAGTCAAAGGGTAAGTGATCGTGGAGCCTGGAGGGGGAATAACATCTTCCCTTTGGAGCCAGTGACCAGCACATCGTAATAACTTATCTATTAATAACACACTATCAAAATTTTAAAACAATACTCTCAACTTAAAATAAGATGATCACAAATTTAACAAAATAATTAACATTTAACCATTCACTCTCACCCTTGTACCGCTCATAATTACTCTCTACCACTATCAATACACAATTAGTATACTAACACACCCTTCACACCCACACAACTCACACTTGCTCCACTTAAAACAACACTCTAAACATTCACTCATTTATACCAACACCATTTACCCTCTCACCCACAACCCTAAAACAATTTAAAATTACAGTATACAGAAAGTCCAATAAGGGGGAGTTTGTAAACTTGTAAAGTAGTATGTTTGGGTTCTACTAGCCCAGATCTTCAAGCTGTAAAAGATATTCTACACTTTGGGTAGCAGCAAGAGTCCATAAACAGTATGACTAATGAAGTTAAAAAAAAAAAAAAGTCCAGTACAGTCTTCGATGGAGCAACATAAAGTTCTCACCACTCATGATTGCTCACATTAGATGTTATTTATAATCAGTTCCAGAAAACAAAGAAACACCAACACTCTCACTTGTTGCAGTCGCTCTACTGGGGCCAATATAGATTCAGAAAGTGCCTTCTTTTTTGCAAGTCACTTTGATTGTACAAACGTGACAAAATCAGATGTTTGGCCACATATACTGCAGTGGCTCAAGCCTGCTTGCAGTATAAGCTAGACTCGATTTAGTTACATTTTTCCCAGCAAAAAATACAGGCTTTAAACTCCAAAGACAAACAAGAGGTTCAACTCACCAGCTATCGTTGATAGCAGCCACCTCTCAGTGAACTCTTTCAGATTTTATCAGTCTTTTTACGGTAGTTTTCAACACCTCCATTAGCATACGGCAGTCTCCGGGAACCAAAGTACAGCACGGCATTCTCCCCCCTCAAACGCTCAGGGAGAACACACAGCTGCACACCGCTGACAGATCTTCCCTTGTCAGTCTTCACCATTCATTACTGCTGGGTGTCAGCCAGAGGCACGCACCTGCACAGGAGAGTTTTTATTTTTTGGGGGGGGGGGGCCGGTGCCGACAGCGCCACCCACGAGGCCCATGCACTGCGTGGTGCACGCGAGTTGGCCGTTAGGTGCTGCAGACTTCCTCCTCCACCCCAGTTCTGTTTCTTCTGCCTTTGAGGTCACACCTGCTGCACGAATTTAAGTGCTTGCTGCGCCATCGGGCCTGTTCTGTATTTCAACGCCATTTTGCTGCTCTCCATCCCAGTTCTGAATCCACCCGACACCGTTGGATACTGGTAAGACCACTCCTTTTATTATTATTACCAACGGCGCCAGGTCCTTTTCCTTGTATTTTGTTGTAATCTTTTCGCATCATGTCTGGTTTGGGGGCTAAGAGAAAATCCAAAGTGGGCCATGCACCCATGCGCCGGTGCCCCTGTGGCCGGCATTTTTCCGTGAAGGACTGACATGACGTTTGTCTGTGATGCCTGGGTCTCAACCACAATATGGACAACTGTGACACTTGTTTCTCCATGGACCACCGCGTTCTGGAAATCTGCGCGTATAAAGTTGGCAGGGCCCCAACAGCTTTCAAAGGACGGCATCGTTCTAGGGATGCCATGGCAAGATATCTTGACCCTGCCTCCGGGTCCCCTCATGGGTCTATATGGCCCAGTGAGGAGGAAACCTCCTTGGATTCCAGCTTTGTCGTTAAGGAGGTTTTTTCCGCGGTGCTGGAGGAACACCTCAGTTCCCTGCGGAGCCGGGTCGGGAGCACCGCCACAGCAGTCACCTCCTCAGAGGTGCAGTCTCCCCTGGTGTTGCGGCCCATGGCTGCTGGGCCCAGCACCAACAGACCCTCAGCGCCATCTGCCAACGCTGCTCCGGATCCTGGCGCCATTCACGGTGCTGGGGTTCGGGGCAGCACAATCAGCGGTGCTGTGTCGTGTGGTGGCGCCGTTCATGGTGCCATCGGTTCTGGGGCTCCCAGGGTTGCTAGTCTGGAGGTATGCATGGTCTCCTCTTCGGAGGAGGAGGATGACTTGCTGGCCGATCTGGACTGGCTTCCTGACTCCCTGGGGTTGGGGAACCCCCCTGGACGCGGCACCAGGCGGTCCACTGTTTGCCTCCTGGGCTCTCCAGAGTCTGTGGTCTCTGTGGGCTCCCTTATTGACTCCGGTGTTGGGGGCCCCATGGTGGATAGCAGTCTCGGAGGACATGGTGTGGCGGTCTCGACCTCGGAGGCCAGGGCAGCTGCCATGTCTGGTGCTACTTTGGTTCCTTCTGTTGGGATGGTGACTTCTTCTTCTGCGGCCTCCCTCAGGGGGACCTGCAGGATTAGGGGACCCCTTAGCACTGGGGTCAAGGAAGAGGGCAGCCTCAGAGTCCGAGGGGTTAAAGCACCAGGGTGAAGCACAGGAGCCCTCTTCCACTTCCCTGCAGAGGGTTGGGAGAAGTAGCAGTGCAGAGCCCCGCTTCTCCTCCTCTGAGTCCTCAGAGGTGCTCTTAGTGGGTGGTGCTGGGGGTTGCCCTTCTGGATTCATGCAGCCCCAGTCACACCACAGGGGAGATTCCACCTCAGGGCTCAGCCAGAATATATTTTCACATCTACAGCGTACGCTGACTGGGTCAACCCCCGGATCCCCTTGAGCTAGAGGATCGCCAGCGAGGTCTCAGAGCCCTGGCACTTTCAGTTAGGTGCTCTTCCCCAATCCCTCTGCAGTCACCTCCACCTCTCTCTAGCCATGTGGGAGACGTTCAGGGCCACTGTGGCGGCCTTCCCTAGGTACGTTAGAGCCATGGATGAGCAGGTATTCCGCCTGTCTCTACCACCGCAGGAGGACTCTGAACACTCGAGTTCCTCGACTTCCTCTTCTGAGGAAGAGGACTGTTCAGTCCACCTTTCCTCTGATGCTGATTTCACTGAATATCAGCGGTTTCTCTCAAGGTTTGTACAGGAACTCCATATATCCCATATGGTAAGACGCAATACCAAGTGGGAGATGTGTTCCTTCCTGAGCGAGTTTAGTGCGCACCACCTAGTGGTACCTTCCTGGCCAACTCCCTTCCAGGAAGCATCAGTCCACACCTGGCAGTCACCAGCCGCCTCATCCCCAGCCCCAGCGGACTACAGGAGGAGGTATTGTGCTCCCCAGGAGTCTCTTGGTTCTCTGCCTCACTCGCCTTCAGGGCTGACAGCCTTCGATACTCCTTCCGGGCTTCAACACCCGGTGCACGACCGACCACTGGCTCCGGATTCCAGTAGTTCGACCGGTGGGGAAGAAGAGTTTTCTCTTTGGCTTGTGTGCTGCTTTGTATCAGTTCACATCAGGCTCACCACACTGCTTACAACAGGCATCTGTGGTCAGTGTTAGCGCAGGTGTTAGCATCTTTGCCTGATGTGGAGGAATCTAAGCAAGCCATTGCCCTTGCTGCACAGGGTCTGGAGCTTGCAAGGCACCAAGCAAGGGCATCTTATGATGCCAGTGAGATGGCCTCCAGACTGGCAGGGACAACGATCTGCATCAGGTGGATGGCCTGGCTTCATCTGTCCAGGTTGTCACCCGTCGCCCAGCGTAGGGTGATTTCCTCCACTTTCTGGGGGACACGTCTTTTCTCCTGCATGGTGAGGAGGAAACTGCAGGGGCGTGTTCCATCCCCCTGGCCACGGGGGACACCTCCTCAGCCTGACCAGCCGTAGGCTGTGTACGGTCTAGTAGGGCTATGGGGTCTTCCCCTCCTGTGCCTCACCCACAGGAGGCTGAGGAAATCTGTTCCCTCAGGGGGGTGCCAGGTCCCCTCCGGGGGGCTTGGTACTCACCCAGCCATAATAAATGGCGAAGATTGACAATGGAAGATATGAAAATTACATACCTACCGTAATTCTTGATCTTCTCTTGTATCTTCACCATTCGATACTGATTCCCACCCACCTTCCCCTCTTGTGCCTCAGCTCCTGGGCACCCCTGCTCGCCCTCCCCCTCTTCGAGGCCAATTGGGGGCAGAGTCCCCCTGGTACCTCAGGGCCCTCTGTTTCCTTCTCTAAAAAGTCACAGAGCGCCCAAGTTCGGAGGGTGGCGAGTAGGGTCCTCGTCCTGACCTTGGAGGGAACTCCCCAGGGTTCTCAGTGGGATATACTTGGGGTCTTCACATGTCGTAGCTCAGATCTCTGTTACAGGCTTTTAAAGAGGTGGGGACTTCATCAATACATTCCATGGGAGGACCCGTGGCGACTTCCCTCCATTTTTCCCTTCATGCTGTCCCCTTTTCTTAAGGGGCTAATTTCTGGACAGAGTCCTCTACTGTTTAAGAGGTGTTTTCCCCTTAAATTAACCCTCAGGTGTTGAGCTAGTGGGTCATGCTCCAGGACTTTCATCCCTTACGGGGGTCTAGGGGTGAGGATGGGGGTTACCTCTTTGCCATGCTTTATATTTCTCAAGATCATCAAAAAGTTTTCTGTCTGAGACTATGTCCAGTGGTCCCTGAAGTTGACAGGATCCTTGCTCCTGTGTCTTCTTTCCCATCAGGGTTTTGAAGCTGAACTGAGCCAATGGTCTTCCAGCTGAGCATGGCAGAGTTTTTCCCCTTCTTCCCCTATTTCTTCTTCATCTTCTCCTCTCTTTCATGCACTCTCTTCACTCTCACTCTCACTCTTTCCTGTGCTGCCACCCAGGGGCTGGGGCCTTAAGGCCAGTTAGGAAAAAGTTCTATACCCTCTGTCCTCTGGTCGGCTTATTCCTTTTTCAGTTTATATCTTTTCCTTTTTCCTATCCCTCAGCTCTCTTGCCTCATCTTTGGTTTTCTCAGTCCCCCTTTTCTCTTTCCTCTCCTGCAGAACAGAACTGGGGTGGAAGAGGAGCCTGCAGCGCCTAACAGCCAACCCGTGTGAGCCATTCAGTGCGTGGGCCTCATGGCGCCGGCTCCCCCCCCAAAAAAAAACACTCCCATGCAGGTGCGTGCCTCCAGCTTGCACTCATCAGTAATGAATGGTAAAGATACAAGAGAAGATCAAGAATTACGATAGGTACGTAATTTTCATTTCTTTCCGGATCAAGAACACAGTCCGGCTACAGCCTGGCTCCTTCCGTGGACTAGTTCTATTGACCAGCGATTCCAGCAAGCCGCGGGAGGCTCTCACCACTTCCGCTCCTCTGTTCCATCCTCCGATACCACCAGCTCCGGCGGAAACCCGGCCCGCGAAGACTCCACCAAGGGATCTTCTCCGTGATCTCCCCACAACCGGCCGCCACAAACTTCAGGGCTGGCCAATAGAGACTGTAGTCACCACTTCAAGATGTTTAGTATTCAGCTGCTGCCCAGTTAGGGCATTTCCAAATGCTGCCGTACAGACGAATCCCTCACTAAAACAAAAACTAGCTCCTAATGCTATTTTACTGTAACTCCCTAACTACACTAACCCACCCTAAACTACACTGTAACTATACTCAAAACATAAAAAGTACAATAAAATACAGTAAATGCAACGTATTTCAAACTCTTTCGTTTAGTTAACTCCCCCCTCATAGACGGCAGCCTAGCGTGGTCGTGTGGCCGCCATCTTGCATCTTGCATTGACAGATACCTGTCATATAATAATTAAGTTCAGTGACAAGATGGCTTCTCCAGCCTTCATTAATTAATAGGAAAAGGACTATAAAGTAGTGCTGTGCAGAGTACGGAATTCTGCCAGTGAAACTGGTGCAGAATGACCATTCCGCCGGCAGAATTTCTGCTTGAATTTCACAGTTTCTTCTGCGGAATTTTGCCTGCTGCAATCTGTGGAAGGTGAATGGGGAGGCCCAAGATTATTTAAGTTTTTGGAGGACGCTCAAAATCTTTTCCATGGATTTGGGGAGGCTCACTGTGACAATGTCTAAGAACTATTGACCTAGAGTACCTTCTGAATTTAGCTACTATGTTACTACATCAAGTAGTACTAGTATAGTTGGTGTGAAGTGGTACTGGAGACAGGGAACAGTGCTGGCCTCAGGTGGAACTGAGAACCTTTTAGATGTCACATGGCACCAGGAACAGTTCAGGGAGCTGTTTTGTAATCAGGTTACAGTGTGAACAGATTTGGCGTCAGGTTACACTGAGACCAGTTGTGGTGTCAGTTTACACTGGGAACAGTTTTGGTGTCAGGTGGTACTGAAACTAGAGAACAGTTTTGGCATTAGGTGGTACTGGGAACAGTTTTGGTGTCAACTTACACTGAGAACAGTTTTATTGGTGGGTTACACTGGTAGACGTTTTGGTGTCAGGTGGTATTAGGAACAGTTTGGGGGTTAGGTTGTACTGGGAACAGTTTTGGTGTCAAGTTACACTGGGAACAGTTTTGTTGTCAGCTTACACTGAGAACCGTTTCATTGTCAGGTTACACAGGTAGACATTTTGGCGTCAGGTGATATTAGGAACAGTCTGGGGATTAGGTTGCATTGGGAACAGTTTTGGTATCAGTTACGATTTGGAATGGTTCTGGTGTCAGTTAACCCATAACAGCTTTGATGTCAGGTGGCACTTGTACCAGTTTTGGTATCAGGTTATACTGGGAACAGCTTTGGTGTCAGTTTACACTGGAAACAGTATTGGTGTCAGTTTACACTGGGAACAGTATTGGAGTCAGGTGGTACATAGCAGTTTTGGTATCAGACTACACTGGGAACAATATTGTTGTCAGGTGAAACATAACAGTCCTGGTGGCAGGTGATACTGGTAATAGTTTTGGTATCAGTTTACATTGGAAACAGTACTGTTGTCAAATGAAACATAACAGTTCTGCTGGCAGGTGGTACTGGTAACAGTTCTGGTGTCAGGTTACATTGGGAACAGTATTGCTGTCTGGTGCAACAGCAGTTTTGGTGTCAGGTTGCATCAGGAACAATTTTGGTGTCAGGTGGTACAAAACAGTTTTGGTGACAGGTGGTACTGGTAACAGTTTTGGTGTCAGGTAACACTGGAAACAGCATGATGTTAGTTTATATTGGGAACAGTATTGGAGTCAGGTGGTACTGGTAACAGTTTTGGTGTCTGGTTACACTGGGAACAGTATTATCAGGTGAACCATAACAGTTTTGGTGCCAGGTTGCATTAGGAACAGTTTTGGTGTCAGGTTACACTGGGAACAGTATTGGAGTCAGGTGGCACATGACAATTTTGTTTCAGGTTACACTGGGACAGTACTGTTGTCAGGTGAAATATAACAGTTCTGGTGGCAAGTGGTACTGATAACAGTTTTGCTGTCAGGTAACACTGGAAACAGTTTGGTGTCAGTTTATACTGGGAACAGTATTGGAGTCAGGTGGTACTGGTAACAGTTTTGGTGTCAGGCTATACAGGGAGCAGTATTGTTGTTAGGTGAAACCTATCAGTGGCTCAGTAGGTAGCACACGTGCCTCTGAGGCCGGGAGATCAGAAGGCTGTGGGTTCTATCCCCACACCAGGCACTTGGGTTAATATCCGAATACTTACACTGCAGTGCAGCATGAGGGGGATGCTGCACTCCTTGGGTGCCGTCTTTCGGATGAAACATTAAACCAAGGTCCCATCTGCTTGTTCTGGTGGTAGTTTAGGGGGACGTTAAAGATCCCATGGCACTTCTCGAAAAGAGTAGGGGAGTTTTTATT
The DNA here is from genome assembly GCA_016271365.2 of Neoceratodus forsteri. Lineage (NCBI taxonomy): Eukaryota > Metazoa > Chordata > Ceratodontiformes > Ceratodontidae > Neoceratodus > Neoceratodus forsteri. Next base: position 1,631,398,645 of record CM028131.1, on the reverse strand, counting down.
GAAACAAAAATCAGAAAACAACATGTAACCCGTAGATGGTGCTATCCCAAGGGCTACTACCCCTGCCTGCCTAACTACTAACAGGTTGAGGGGCCTAGGTCTAATGGCGAGTGCCTCCACCCAGAGGTCAGGGTTTGCAATAGTTAAACTAACTTGGTCACAACCCTCTGGGACACTGCGACCCCCCTTTCTTCCCACTAGTGGCCCACACAATATATCAGAATTACCTTCACAGTATACACTTACCCCCAGGACTGGTTCGGTCAGCGTGACTCTGGGGACTTCCTGTAAAACAATATGATACAGTGCAAAAACCACAGTACAATACTTTAACATAAACGAATACCTCAGGCAGTGTAACTCTGCTGAAACAAACAGATCTGATTTATTTAGGGGGATATAACAAGGACGGGGAAATCAGGTTAATTAGTTTAAACGCGTTAATAATCACAGTACTGTGCACATATTTCAGAATCCCAAATGTCCCTCTTACTGGGTACCCAGGCAATAAGAGGCTAGCCTATTTGGTGCAGCTGGTTGGGGCCGTGAAGATGGAAAATGCATGCACAATACCCAAATTGTAATCCGGAGCCGGTTGGCTCAGTTCGTGAAGAAGAAAAAAAAACAAAAAAACAATTAGATGACACACTTGCATTTCGATAAACCGATGGCAGGGAGCTACCCTGCTTGCACTCACAGCCCAATACTGAAAAGTGAATGGGAGGTAGGTTGTCCTGGATTGCCAGGAGGAACAGACCATGTGGGCAAGGTCCTTGTGACTGGACCCCAATGCAGTCTGGAGCAAATGGATGTAGTCTGGATTAAGCTGGGGTTTACTTCCAGCTTCATGCACTCAATTCACTGTACAGGGGATTTGAAACGCGATTCCCCACAAGCACTACACACATTTATATGTAAAAGGAAAGTACTATACCAGGCAGGCTGCTTCTCTATCCCGATCGCAATTACTGCACAATACCCGGGAGAACACATTGCAGATTCAGTTCCTGACAGACCGAGCGTGATTCAGCAATTTCTCCAGTCTTCTACAGGGTGAGCCTGGTTTCTACTCTTCAGATCTCCTTGATTTTCTTCACAGGTCGGATTCAGTCCAAACAACCACTTGCACAAGCTGCAGACCGAAACCTGGGGACTTACACGCGTTTCCTGACTAAAACTGCGCACCGAAGGAGCACAGGGCTCCTTCCCTCTTCACTGCCAGAGCTAAACTGAAACTCCACTAGACAAAACCGGGCACTTCCTTTGAGTTCCTCCCAGTTCTTGGCTGGTTTGGCTGTCACTCACAATAAACTCCCCCTGTTAGTGGAAAAAGGCGCCGAGGTCAAAACTACATTTCCCAGAGTCACTGCCCATACAATCCTCTTGTGGCTGGCTCAGCTTAAGAGTCCAAGTTCTGATTTGCCGGCAGCAGGCTCCACTTTAAAAGATCCCCCACGCTGATTGGTCCAGTTCAGCAGTTCAAAACTAGAATGGAGGGCTAGGCAAAACAATTCAGACTAGAAAGGAAAGCAAGTTAGATAAACTGTATTTTCATTATTACTCTAAATGATTTCTGGCAAACAGTTACATCTTTCAGATAGGCTCCCTTTACACTCTTAGTGACTGCAAAAATGGAGTGAATTGGCAGCAGCTCAAGTGGGACTCAAGCAGAGAAACACACAGTCCCCCCATATAAACTAATTATGTCTGCAAGCAGATAACTCTTAAAGAGACAGTACCAGAGGCTCTAAAAGCACTCACAGATAAATGGCTTAAACGCCAAACACCATTCAGCCTAGGAGCATTCAAGCAAGCTCCTGGAAGACTTTTGGGAACCCCCATTTGCAGGGGGATTACAAACAACATCAAAAATAGCAACTGTACAAAATCAGAGAAAAACAAAGTACAATCCCATAATTTACAGAAATCACGCAATTGCAGTATCAGTATCCGTAATCCATGGAAGGGCTTTCCACAGTTCCAAAACAACATTTCTAGACCGGCTATTACAGTCAAAACCATATATCTTCTGTAAATCCTTAACAATTTTCCTTTCCAATTCCTCATAAGAGCAGTCTTTTTGTTGCAGCGTAAACAAACACCAGGCCATCCAAATGTTCCATTTTATAACTGTAAACAGAAGGTGCAATGTGGGAGTACACCATTGGTTCCATTGTGGGGGGAAAAAACATACTTCAAGGTTGAATAGGTCACACCGGTAAAAAGCGGCATGCCCCATCAGTGGACTAGGTTGGTCCAGAAGTGTTTAATAAAGGAGCAATCAAAAAACAAATGTGAGATGGTCTCCAACTGTACTATACATTGAGGTTGGAAACAGAGCCTTTCCTGAGCTTGTTTGTGTTTCTCATTGGCTTTCATGTTGATCTCTCATGACAGGAGAGCCAATGAAAATCCCAAATATAGGGCAGAATTCTAGTACTACATAAAAGGAGTCTAAGGTCTGCTACAAAAGGGCCCGGACGTATAGGAAAGGGCTTGGGGACAGCACAAATAGTCAAAAGGAGATGAGTGTATAATTGTCTATGGGTAGATGAAAGTATCATTTGTGCTGTTACCTGCCATTGCTTCAACCTTAAAAAAGTTTTAAATATAAAGGGGTCAATGTTGTCTGCCTAATCGTGCGTAAGGAATTCAGTTCCCACCCTCGAAACCACTGGCTGTATGATGCATACAACCATGGTTCCCATCCAATATTTGTGTTAACCAGCAAAGGCCATAGATTTTGGGGAAAAAAATATGCTAGTGAAAAACAGTAAGGGGTTTATCATATGCAGTCCATCTTCCTGTACAGGCAGGTATGTAACATTCTGCTTAATTGGGTTCAGCCTACTCCCCCACAGGGCTTGGAAAAAAGGCTAAAAACACCTGTTTCTAAAGTTTTCGGAATTGGAAAAACATAACTAAGGTAAAGAAAAAGGGGGATCAAAAAGGTTTTTATCAGAAAAACCCTTTTTTTCTCTCCAGTTTGTCCGCTATTCCAGTGCGCTACTTTCAGCTTTCCCTTGGCCAGTTTCTCTGTCCAGTTTAGGACATCTGCATCCGGAGTACCAAACTTTATCCCCAAAATAGTGATAGGGTCTTGCTGAATAGGACCAATCCTCTCCAAATGTGACTGAGAAGGTCCAAGTGCCATACCGACACATTTCTCAAAATTAAGAGAGGCATCTGAAAGTGCTCCAAAAGAGGTACAAAGATCCAGTGCCTGTAGAACTGAATTTTCCATGGCTACCAAGAGGCAGACATCATCGGCATATGCAATAGCTGCATGCCGAGACACAATGTCCGCAGTCTGAATAGCTTGTATCCGGGGATGGGAATTAATAGCTCTCAACAATCCGTTGATGAAATATACGTATAATAGTGAACTAAGAGGGAAGTCCTGTCGGACTCCCCCTCTTAATTGGAATGTAGGGGCCCACCCTGCCATTAATAATTGGGACCACCGTCGTTGTACAGTATAGCGCCTGAAACCAGGAAATCATCAAGTCTGGTACTTGATAAAAATGCAAAGCCTCCCACAGGAATTTGTGTCTAACAGAGTCGAAGGCTTTCTTTTGATCCAACAAGACAACAAAACCTTTAGCCTTATTAAGATAACCATGTGAGCATACCTCTCTAAGCAGTGATAGATGGTCTGAAATCCATCTGGCCCTTAAAGAGCACGATTGGGCTGGGGAGATCACTTCATCTGCAACCGCAGAGAGGCATCTTGTCAAAATCTTGGTAATTTAAAATCTGTATTTAGCATACAAATAGGTCTCCAATTGGTAAGTGATCTGACATCACCCTTTTTATACAAAAAAATCAAGGCTCCTTTTGCAAAATCTAGAGGAACTTCTTCAGTTGCTAGGATAGCATTCAGGACTTCCGTTAGTTCCTCATTCAATATCTGAATGATGCTAGTGTCTAAAGCAGTAGGTAAGCCATCAGGGCCTAGTGTTGTCTGGGGTCGGAGAGAATGGACAGCATCCAACACCTCCTGTGCCGAAATTGGGGCACAGGAATGCGTCAGTGCCTCCTGGGAAACCACTGCGGCTCTCAGGCCCAAGAAGAAACTCAAAACCCCCCTCTCCAATGGGAGCAAGGGGAAAACAAATCCAATGCATAGTCTGTGACTATTTTGTCAATCGCCCGCAAAGATGTTTGTGGGTGACCAAAGGAATCTAAGAGGCAAGACATGGAAGTCTGACCCACTGACTGGAAATTACGGTCAAAGGGACCTACAGCCTGAAATGCCCCGAAGGGTACCATATTTTTGTTGATTATAAAGCTGCTGAGACTGTCGATTCTGGAAGGTCAGCATCTCAGCCTGGGTCAGACGAATTTGTTCGGACAAATTTTGCCCAGTCTTACAAGCTATTGTCATTAATGATTGTGTAACCCCCCTGCAAATGGGGGTTCCCAAAAGACTTCCAGGAGCTTGCTTGAATGCTCCAAGCCTGAATGGTGTTTGACGTTTAAGCCATTTATCAGTGAGTGTTTTTAGAACCTCTGGTACTGTCTCTTTAAGAGCTGTCTGCTTGCAGACATAATTAGTTTGTATGGGGACTGTGTGTTTCTTTGATTGAGTACCACTCAAACTGCTGCCAATTCACTCCATTTTGCAGTCACTAGGAGTGCAAAGGAACTATCTGAAAGATGTAACTGTTTGCCAGAAATTATTTAGAGTAATAATGAAATTACAGTTTGTCTAACCTGCTTTCTTTGCAGTCAGAACTGTGTCTGCTAGTTCCCATTCTAGTTTTGAACTGCTGAACTGGACCAATCAGTGTGGGTAAGCTAGCTCTAAAATGGTGCCTTGGACGAATCAGAACTTGACTCATAATCTGAGCCAGCCACAAGAGGATTGTATGGGCAGTGACTCTGGGAGATGTAGTTTAGACTTCAGTGCCTTTTGGACCAACAGCAGCAGTCTATTGTGAGTGACAGCCAATCCAGTCAAGAACTGGGAGGAACTCAAAGGAAGTGCCCGTTTTGTCGGTTGGAGTTTCAGTTGAGCTTTGGCAGTGAAGAAGGAAGGAGCCCTGTGCTTTTTCAGTGTGCAGTTTTAGTCAAAAAACGTGTGTAAGGCCCAGAGTTCCGGTCTGCAGCTTGTGTAACAGCTTGTTAGGACTGAATCCGTCCTGTGAAAAGAATCAAAGGATCTCTGAAGAGTAGAAACCAGGCTCACCCTGTAGAAGACTGGAGGAATTGCTGAAAATTGCACTCTGTCTGTCAGGAACTGAATCTGCTGTGTGTTCTCCGGTATTGTGCAGTAATTGCGATCGGATACAGATGCAGCCTGCCTGGTATAGTGCTTTCTTTTATATGGATGTGTGAAGAGGTTTGTGTACCTCAAGTGAGCCCTGCTGACATTGAAGGACCCTATCTTATTTGGAGGTCGTGAGTACTAATTCAGGGTCGCCCTGTTGAATTGCCACATTAAATCCAAATGGAATTACTGTACTGCTGACTGTTTAATTCTCCTTTTCTCTGTGTGAAAGGGCCCCTACCAGCTGCCACGGTTTGGACTAGCCACTAGGGCTTGGGTACCCAGGGACAGTAACTGATAGGGATAGGCCTGTGCACAGAGCCATAGGTAGATTATTCGAGTGATAAGCTAATTAACCTGATTTCCCTGTCCTTGTTATATCCCTAAATAAATCAGAGCTGCTTGTTTCAGCAAAGTTATACTGCCTGAGGTATTTGTCTATGTTAAAGTACTGTACTGTGATTGTTGCACTGTATCTCATTTCACAGGAGGTCCCAGTGCCGGAACCAGACCTGGGGTAAGTGTATACTGTGAAGGTAATTTGATATATTGTGTGGGCCACTAGTGGGAAGAAAGGGGGTTGCAGTGTCCCAGAGGGCTGTGACCAAGTTAGTTTAACTATTGCAAACCCTGACCTCTGGGTGGAGGCACCCGTCATTGGATCCAGGCCCCTCAACCTGTTAGTGGCAAATCAGGCAGGGGTAGTAGCCCCTGGGATAGCGCCATCTAGGGGTTACAATTGCAAATGGGATCTTTGTCCCAGATGCTGTAGGTAATCCTGGTTACACTTCCAAAGACTATATTGCTTCAGAAAAATCACCAACTTGAGTTTTGTGTCTTCCCACCAGGAAATTGGGTCCCCAAAGCAGATGAACACAGATTTCCTAGCTAGCAAAAAATGATCTAGGGATTGCGTAAAAAGGGAATTCAGCAGCAGGGAGGTATTAAATTTCCATAACCCTGGGCTGCGAGGGCAAGAGATTTGGGAGCCAAGAGACACCGACACCACTTTGTGGTCCGAAAATGCCACAGTCTGCACCTCGGTTGCTGAAATGTGCAGATGTCGAGAAAGAAAAACAAAGTCAATTCTAGTGGCCAAGCGGCCCTTTTGAAATGTTGGGGTATGTTGTCTCATGAATTCAAGATAAGCATCCCTTAAACGTGCAGTACGAACCATAGCTAGGACCTCATTGGAGTCACAGTAGAGTTTCTGCATACGAGTAGGAACACTTCTGTCTAATAAGCTAAGCCCACAATTGAAATCCCAAGAAAAAATTTTATGTTTGTGTAAGTGTGGAAAAAAAGTCTTATCAGACGCAGTTGCTCAGTTCGAGCTGTTTTTGCCTGTGGTGCATACTGATTAATCAACCTAAAGGGTTGTTGATTCAGGACTACTTCAAGGACCAGGGCCCTCTCTGGTAAGATGTCATATCATTTCAACACATGAGGGTTCGGGATCGAGAACATAATACCAATGCCTGAAACCGGTTCTTGCCCAATGGACCAGTAGAGGGGCCCAAGAGCCAGTCTATCCGTGCCTGTCTTATCTCATTTGTAGTGTGAAATTGGGTGTCTTGCAGGAACACAATTCCTGGGGAGAGGCCAGAGAAGTAAGAGAATACTGTTTGATGCTTTGTAATATGTTTTACAGTATTCACATTAACAGTGTAACAGTTAAACCCCAGCTGCATGAGAAGAGTAAGAAAATGAAACAAAATAAGCATAAACTTCAGCATAATCATTTCTTCTGACCAGCAAAAACCTTCCCCTTCGGTTTAATTTTGGCCTTTGGTTTTTTGGGGCCCCAGCCTGCCCCACCACTTCTGTATCGGTCGTGCCTTCCGGGTTGGAAGAAGCAACGGAGGAAGAATCAGTCTCACCTCCAGTATCATGTGAGGGATTCTGTAAGAGCCCAAACTGATTTGTGAGCTCTACTGGGGAAGGTTTAGGAGCCTTCATGGGAGGAGAGGAAGCTAGGGCATGGCTCCTTGTTGAGCGTCTCCTAAGACTAAACGTCTGATCACTCGGGGGTGGCATAACCACCACATCAGTCGGGAGGGGGGGGGGCATTTGGACCAGAAGTAACATTGGCCTGGAGAAGGGCCGGAGCCAGCATTGGCTGTATAGGTTCCATATGATGCACTGGGGGAACAACAACCTGTTGGATTGGAGTTTCCACCTTGATAGGAGCGAAGTGCGGGCATACCGGCCTACTGCGAATTTGAGCTTTCTGGGCTTGAGTGATCAAAAATCTGTGGTCTGCCCCATCCCCATAGTGCTCCTGATTATGCGCAGCCCATCCACAACTCTGAAAAGTATGGCTTGGAGCATCACACAAATTACAGACGCATTCATTAACACAGTGGATCCCTGCATGCCCCAATTCCCTACAAATGTTACATTTGATCTTGTCACACACACTACTCAAGTGTGAGGGATCCCCACATCTATAATATGCCTCGGGCTGGCTGGGGTAAAACAGAACCCCACTATCATGATTCAGGAAGAAGGAATTAGGGAGGTGTTATACCCCAGTTTCTGAAGCTGTTAATAAGACTTTTACCTCCCACCCTCCCGTCCAAATATTCTCAGAATCTAAAATCGCTTCAGGTTGGCCCAAGACCGTACATTTCTGTTTCAGCCAATATATAACATCCTCAATCTCCACCCCTTCATTACGGAATAACACATTCACAGTTTTATATGCCGGTTTAGTTAATGGGACCGCCAAAAAGGGGGTCCATAATGCAGTAGTCTTCAAAATGTAATACTTAGCCCAGAACCTCTCAAGGCCCCGGACAGTCTGGAAACTAACATCAAAGGAGGTTTCCCCTGAAATATGAATTAATGCATATAACTCGTGTGCAAAGAATTTCATTGAGTCCTTGAGTAATGTATGAGCCACAAAGAAGCGGTCCGGGGGATTAGGGAGGCCTCCCAAGTATGACAAATGAACCGCATTGTGGCGTTTAGCTGGTAACATAGGGAATTTGAATAGGGAAGAAAAGGTACGCTTCTGTCCCTGCAACGTTCCTCGTTGAGGCCTAGGAAGTGTTGGTGGGCTGGTGTAGCTCGGGCACACCCGGCTGAGACCCCCAAACACCAGAGCTGTCTGCAAAGGGTCCAGGGTACACTGAACTGATAAGTCTGTAGCTGTACAGACCGTCGGCAGTGTTGGTCTATCATATGAATGTCTCAGAGAACCCAGGAAGTTGTTCGGGGTGAGCGTTCTTATCGGGGATGTTCCTAACACCCACACACCTGCAGGGATCTGTTGTTCCCAACCAGCCTCCCATAAGGCAGATTCTCCAGACCAGTCACCAGGAGCGGAATCAGGCTCCAAATCAGGCTCTGAAAGTTTTTTCTGCTGCAGCAAAGGTAACACCATTAGTGGCTCCAAAGAGCCAGAAGCCAAATCAGTACTCACAGTCGGGAGTGTTGCTGGTTCAAGGGTACCAGTGTCACACCTGGACAGCTGGTTCTGATCCCTGTATAATTTTTTGTTGTAAATATAAGAAATTAATGTATGATGGACTGTGGCAGAGGGAGGTGCTGGCTGCTGAAGCTGACACTTCAAACCCGCCAGGGATAAGTTCAAAGGACAGGACATTGTTAAACTGCAGATATCTGAGGTGCAGTTATCTTGTCAATTTGCTTTGATCCCAGGAAATAAAATTAGCCATTAATGACGTCTTCAGGGAAATCCTATGATTTGCACTAGATGTCCTGAGAAAAGGGACACTGGCCAGTGTTGTGAATAACCTCCCAGGAAACCAGCTCATTTCATCAAAGAGACCTTTGATGTGTAAATGCTAAGGCCCGGACGGAATTAAGGAGTCAAACACACTTTTGCTTTGAATACAGTGAGTTATATCAAAAAGACGTGTGTGTGAAGCAAAGCACAGACTGGTTCTGACCAGTCAAACATAAGAAGAGGAAATTCATTATGTCATCTTTTATTTTTTTAAATACCTTAGTAGGCCACCTTGGTGTTATAAAATATAGATTTTGTTACACCAATGCGGAGTTTGGTGACCTCAGAGAGAGGGCCGGCTCAGGATTGTTTTTAACATACTGAGAAGACCTTGACAATACACTTTCATATTTCTGACTGAGAGAAGAAGAACATCAGAGCACTGAAGTAAGGACCTTAGACAAAGATTAGTCAGAATGTTATTATTTGTAGGAATCTGCACTTTTACCTGTTGTTTTAAGGCTGTATGTGTTGAGATATTTTGTTCTGTAATATTTTCTGTTTTCCTATTTTTAAAGTAAAGATATATATTTTAAAATGGAAACTGCCTGGAGTGCCTTGACATTTCTTTTTATTTAAGTGAAGCTTTTGAAGGTTATAGTTAACACCATATATGAACTTATTGTTATACCAAACTGGGAAACGGATAGAGTTCTCTGAGGTCTTGCATAGAGTTCTAAGGGTTCATTTTGTAGACCTGGTTAGGTGCCCGTAGGCAAAGATATCTGGCCCCCCTGAAGACGGAATTATCTGAGCCTGATAATTGGGTACGCTAACAAGAGGTTATCAGTTTGAATCCCTCCAGAACTTGAGACTAAGGTGACTCGAACCCACAAAACAGACAAGAGGGTTACCTTGTACTGTTCACTGTCCACAAATCAGACGCTCAGAGGATGGCACTTTGGGAGTAGAGGGCTGGCCGGTTGAGCGAATTTGTGACAACCGGTTCCAATGATTGTTTTAGGGCTGCTACAGGTAGTAGTTGCTGCGAAGAGCCAGCTGCAGCCAGGTTTTGGATAGCCATGACAGCGTCAGGCAAGCTGTCAGTGCGAAGACGCACTATCTCTCTCTGCAGTTTCATTTTGGTCAGCGCGAACTTCTGCTCCTCAAGCTCCAATTGCTTCCTCAATTCTAGCGATGCTGGTGAGTCTCCTTCAGGTAATGAAGAAAATAAATCCTCCTTGCAGTTGTCGCTAGATAGCATCTCACACACTTCCTCCACCAACTCCCCGACAGCAGCGGGAGCGGGTCCCAAGACCGGACTGCCCTGTCCGGATATCTTCACATGTTCTGCCATGTCCCATTGCAAGCCAATGGCAGCTACATCATTCAAAGTCTCCGTGGTAGCCAGACTTGGCTCACCCACCTCCATGTCCTCCAACTTCTCCTGCAGTGCATCCGACGCCATCTTAGCAAGTAGCCAGGATGTCAGAGGTTCCCCTACATGTGAGTAGGGGAATTTCCCCAGTGCCCTGGCCAAATTTCCCCCATTTACTGAAAATAACACCAACAGCTTACTCTAGTTCAAGATCAGTTGGCATTCATCTGTATCCCCCTCCCCCCGGGTTGTGCCTGAAAATAGGCAAGAATTTGTTTAGTGCACTTACCCGGTCAACAAAAACTAAATAAATAAAACAGTTCTGGTGGCAGGTGGTACTGGTAACAGTTTTGGTGTCAGGTTACACTGGGAGCAGTACTTTTGTCAGATGAAACAACATTTCAAACAACATGAAGTCTTGCTGTATTCTGACAATTGCAGTTAGCCCCAGCTTTTAAACTGCCCCGGAGGGGTTAACTTTTCTATGCATGGCATAGAATGTTCATCTCGAGCTCGGTTGAAGCCTCTTCCTGTTGTTATTCGAACTGCAACCGTCAGATTCTTTATTCCGCCTCACTGAACAGTCGCTCCGGAGATTTCTCCTGCTGCTCGGTTCAAAGTTGGTTGAAGTGTCGGTTTTCGGTCGGTTTGTCTGCCGAAATTGTTGTTTCCGCATAGTTGATTCAAGTCTCTGTCTGTGGTACCGTGAGTACTAGATAGGTTTGTTCTGTTTTCTGTGTGGAACTTGTAATAGTGTGTAATTTTCAGGTAAAATTTGTACTTTACTTTAGTGTGTGGTTACCGGTCCATATCAGTTCTAAAAAAAAAACGGGTTTTAGTACGTTTTTTTTCCAAGACCCGTGACACGGTCAGGAACTGATAGGGGAAAAGTCTTGCCTGGCGGTTGCCGAAAAAAGGGTAAGTTTGGTTAGGTTGCCCATGTCTGAGAAACCCAAGAAAAAAACCGGGCCCACTGGGTTTCAACACTGCAGTGTGTGTGGGAGGTCTTTGCTAAGGCCGATCCCCACACCACCTGTGTTTATTGTCTGGGGTTTGGCCACCTCGATTCAGACTGCCAAATTTGCAAACATTTTCCAAAATCTACCCTGGAAAAGAGAGATTAGGTAGACTGAGGGAAAGGGAGGCGAGAAGTCCGCTGACCGGATGACCAGCCCAGTTCGGTTCCGACCAACAAAAGTGCTCTCTGACCAGTGATACTTCTTCAGGCAAAAGCAAGAGCGATTCCGAGGAATCGGTTCCGATAAAAAGAAAATGAAAAGACAATTGACGGTTCGGATCCAGAATCTCATACTCCGACCGCTAATGAAATAGCCAAAGCGATTATCGGGAATCGCCTTCGATCGGTTCCAACTGATCCGGCACCTTTTGGCAGGGGCTCGGTTCGGTCAGTTCCCCCGGTTCCAGATTATACCCTGGAAAAATTTTATGAACTGGAGTTTGAGGAGGAAGGAGAGTTGGAAGATGATTATAGTGATGGTGAAAGTCTGGATGTGCTTATTCACCCGGACATCTCCCCAGACAAACCTTCAGGTGTTTCTCCTCCTAGGCTTTCTGAGTCCCCTTCACACTTCATGTTTTACAGAAAGGTGGCTGATACCCTCCAGCTTCCTGTGGAGGAGGCAGTGGAGGATCAGGAAGAGCTTGACTATGTAGAGATGATGGAAATCCCAGAGTCCAGGAGACTGTGTATTCCCCTCCACAAATCTTTTGGGAAACAGACACAAAAAATTCTTAAGTCTCCCAATTCCATACCTCCTGTGGACAGAAGAATGGACAAGAGGTATACTCTTTCAGGGTCAGATACAGAGTTCCTTTATCAGCAATGCAGCCATGTTGGGGTTGTACAGGCTGTTGCCTGCGATAAGGCAAACATTCCCTTGGCATCACACCCCCCAGACAAGGACTCCAGGAAGATTGATGCCATGGCAAAGAAGCAGCACATGGCATCATCCTTGGGACTCAGGCAGGCTAATTATATGGCCTATGCAACCAGTTACCAGAAGTCCAGGTGGGACACTGTACTGGCACTGGCTAAACAGGCTTCCCCCCAGCTTGCCAAGGAGCTGGAGGAGGTGGCTACAGATGGGACTGAGGCATCGAAAGTTCAGTTTCATGCTGCTGTAGACTCCAATGATGTGTCATCAAGAGTCATGGCTACATCTGTGGCTCTTCGGAGAATGGCTTGGCTCAGATGTACTAGCCTCTCACAGGATACCCAAGGTAAGGCCATGGATTTTCCTGTAGTGGGTAATTCTCTGTTTGGGGAGCAGACAGACAATTACATGAAGAAAATGGATGAATACAGGACCACTTACAGAAGTGCTCAGGCCAAGAAAAGGCAAGCAACTCCTCAAAGGCAGCAGTCCAGGGGCAGGGGCAGGCCTTTCCAAAGGCCTTTTTACCAAGCACAGGCCTCTTCTTCCTTTTCACAGAGAGAGAGGCAGAAGGGGGATGAGCAGGCCTGCATCTACTCCATCAGCCTAAAGCTCCTGCCAAGCAGACACCCTGATGGGTCTGCCTGGGTCGATTCTCCTATCCCAGTAGGGGGCAGGCTGGCTTACTTTGTCCAGGACTGGATGTCTGTTACATCAGACAAGTGGGTCCTGGAAGTAGTAAGCCAGGGACTGATTCTCAGCTTCAAAAAATTTCCCAAGATGAGAGCCAGATCTTTCCCACCTGCAAATCTCTCAGAAACCCTTGCCCTAGAGGCAGAGGCTTCTTCTCTTCTAGCTCTAAGAGCTATAGAGAGCGTGCATACCCTACACTGAGGCAAAGGATTGTACTCCAGGTACTTCCTAACCCCCAAAAAGACAGGAGAGTAATGACCCATCCTGGACCTAAGATACCTGAACAAACATCTTTTAAAGCCAAAGTTCAAGATGATAACTCTGGGAATTATCCTTCCCTCTCTAAGGCCAGGGGACTGGCTAGCCTCCCTGGACCTCAAAGATGCCTACTTTCACATTCCCATCAGGTGCTCCTACAGAAAGTACCGCAGGTTCAAGTTGCCCTCAGGCCACTTTCAGTTCAGAGCAATGCCCTTTGGCCTAACATCAGCCCCGAGGGTCTTCACAAAGTGCCTGGCAGTAGTGTTGCCTTCCTAAGAAGACAAAAGATTTCCAGTTTTCTGTATTGGGACGACTGGCTAATAGTGGGCCAGTCCCCAGACCAAGTCAAGTCACACCTGCAAGTGACCCAGCAAGTGCTCACTTCTTTAGTATTTCTTCTCAACCTACCAAAGTCAGTTCTCGAACCGGTGCAGCTCCTCACCTTCATAGGGGCAGAGCTGGATATGGTAAAAGCAAGAGCCTTCCTTCCCCTGGACAGGTCAAGGGCTCTCATGGAGCTGGCCTCTTTATTCAGCCTTCAAGTATCTCGACCAGCAAGGCACTTCCTTCAGCTATTGGGCCACATGGCAGCTTCTACAGCAGTGGTCCAAGGCGCAAGATTCCAAATGAGGGACATTCAGTTCCACTTAAGAGCTTTTGGTCCCAAAGAAAGGATTCCCTTGCCAAACTAATTCCAGTGACTCGAACTCTGATCCAAGCCCTGCAATGGTGGCAGGATCAGGACAATTTGAGGCAAGGGGTTCCATTTGCCACTCAGTCTCATTCAGTGGTCCTCACCACAGATGCTTCCCTGCTGGGCCGGGGAGCTCATTTGGGGGAACTTACCATCCAGGGACTGTGGTCACCTCAGGAATCTCTTCTACACATTAGTCTCTTGGAACTCAGGGCAGTGTTTCTGGCACTGCAAGCTTCTTCCAAATCTGTACAGAACAAGGTGGTTCAGGTCAGAACAGACAACACCACCACCACCATGTGGTACATCAACAAGCAAGGAGGCACTCGGTCTACGGCCTTGTGCACAGAGGCAATGAAGTTGTGGTCCCTGGCTTATTCCCTGCAAACCTCTCTGATAGCAGTTCACCTTCCAGGAAAGGACAATGTTCTAGCAGATGCACTGAGCAGAATATCCCAGGGCCATCACGAATGGGCCCTGGATCCTTTGATGTTAAAGGTGATTTTCTCAAGATGGGGCAGTCTAGAGATAGATCTTTTTGCAGCCTCAGACAATCACCAACTTCCTCTTTTTTGTTGCAGACCCCCAGTCTTGGGCTCAGTCCCCCTGGATGCTCTGATTCTGAACTGGGAAGGGAAATTTCTGTATGCTTTTACCCCTTCCCTCTCCTGTTCAAAGTGTTAGTCAAGATAAGGTCACAACCTTGCAAAGTGATTCTGATTGCTCCAGACTGGGCCAGACAGCCATGGTATCCCTTGTTGCTGTCCCTAGCAGTCCATCTTCCCCTGTCTCTTCCCAGGAATTACAACCTGTTAACATCCTCTCAGGGGAGGATTTGGTACCCCAATCTTCAATCTCTCAATCTCAAGGCTTGGCTCTTGAAGAGTTAGAGTTTGCAGATCTGCATCTTTCCCAAGGGGTTCTGGATATCCTTAAGGCTTCTCGAAAGCCTTCCACCAGAAAGACTTACAACTCCAAATGGAAAAGGTTCAGCATTTGGTGTTCTAAGAAGAATATTTCTCCAGACTCTGCTGAATTGCCTACGGTTCTGGATTATATGGTCCATCTCAATGGCCTAAGTCTCAGACCAGCTACTCTCAAGGTACATTTGGCAGCTGTTTCTGCTTTCCTGTCAGTAGGCAAGTCTTCCTCACTGTCATCCCATCCTGTATTCTGTAAGTTTCTCAAGGGATTGCTTCACACCAATCCCCCCTTTAGGGATCCTGCTCCTGCTTGGGATCTTACTGTTTGCATTGCTCAGCTTATGCAACCCCCTTTTGAGCCTTTGTCCTCAGCAGATCTTAAGTACTTGACTTGGAAAACTGTGTTTTTGGTAGCCATTACTTCTGCTAGACGTATCAGTGAATTGCAAGCCTTGTCAGTGGAATCTGATTTCATCTCTTTACACAGAGATAAAGTGGTCCTTAGAACTAACAGAAAGTTCTTGCCTAAAGTAGTCTCAGATTTCCACCTGAATCAGTCTACATCTCTCCCTATTTTCTTCACTGATCATTCTTCCTCGGGAGAGAGGAGGCTACACAGTTTGGATGTTAAAAGTGCCCTTAGTTACTACATAGAGCGTACCAAGGGTCACAGGTTTGACTCCCTCCAGCTGTTCCTCACTTATGGAGAAGTTGGGAAGCGCAAACCTGCCTCCAAGAGATCTATTGCCAGGTGGATTGTTTCTTGTATACAATTCTGCTATGAAAAAACTGGGTAAAACTCCACCCTCAGGCCTGAGGGCTCATTCCACAAGAGGTACAGCTGCTTCCCTGGCTGCTGCCAGGGATATCCCTCTTTTAGAAATTTGTCAAGCAGCCACCTGGAAAACAGTTCATACTTTTACCAAGCATTACTCTCTGGATATCCAGGCTAGGAGTGATGCTCGGTTTTTCACAGCAGTAATTCAGAACCTATTCCCAAAGTAGGTTCTGTCCCTCCTCCATGGAGGTACTGCTTGGTAGTCTGCACTTGTCAGAATACAGCAAGACTTCATGTTGTTTGAAGAAAAAATTACTCACCTTAATAATTATGTTTCTTCTAGTGTAGTCTTGCTGTATTCTGACCTCCCCTCTCAGAACCTAGATTTTTGGGATGTGGGTGGGCAGGCACAGTGTTGGCACCCTTTTACACCCTCTTTTTTTCTTTGGGTGGAATGTTATTTCATTTGATTGGTTTTTGTTTTTGGGTTTCGTGACTTGAATCTTCCTTTGAGGATCCAAAACATTATTTTTCTGCCAGTTGGCTAGTTAAAAATTTTACAGTTTCCACACAGAACACCTAGTGAGTTTTGCTCGTAAAGATCTGACGGTTGCAGTTCGAATAACAACAGGCAGAGGCTTCAACCGAGCTCGAGATGAACATTCTATGCCATGCACAGAAAAGTTAACCCTTTGTTCTCCGGGGCATTTTAAAGGCTGGGGCTAACTGCAATTGTCAGAATACAGCAAGACTCCACTAGAAGAAACATAATTACTAAGGCGAGTAATTTTTTTTTCTGGTGGCACGTGGTACTGGTAACAGTTTTAGTGTCAGTTTACAGTGGGAACAGTATTAGTGTCAGGTGACAATGGGAACAGTTTCGGTGTTAGGTTACAATGGGAACAGTTTTGTTGTCCGGTTACGCTGTGAAGTTTCATGTGATCAGCTGTTTTACTGTGCAAGCAAGTACGGGTGCGCCATTCACAAGAAGACATCTGACCTTGGAGGAGGGTGGTTTATGTTGGTCACCTTCTCGTGCTGGGAGGTGGGACTTGCTACTAAATTTAAGAAATGTGGGTGCTGGGGGGAATGGTCAGACTTAGGTGCTGTTGCTGGAGTGGGGGATGGGAGGATTTATTTAACTAAATAATGGAAATAGGAGATGGTGGTACGCTGTGGAGGTGGGCAGGTTATGCTAGTCACTCTTGATGGTTTTTTTTTGTTAATATTGAAATTGTGGGTGCTGGGGGGAGTGGGCTCATTGGAGAGGATGGGGGGATGGAGGGTTGTTTATACCACGATTGGGCTGGGGAGGATGGTGGGGGAGCTGTTTCCTTTTTTATAACTATTTGCCGAATATGAATAGGCACAAATAGTGCCACTATTCATTATTCAGATCTGAATAACAATTATTGCACTATTCGTGGTATTTGGGAAATACTATTCATCCCTCGCACACCACTAGTGTATACTCACAGCAACAAACACATGAAGCATGATAGTTATAACGTGCTAGTTGGGTCATCGCTATCCTCTGCAATAATGTGATTGTCTTGTGAAGATAAAGTACTCGTTCTTGATCTCATACATCATTTACTCGGCAATCACATTATTGTTGTGTAGATAACTTCTATTAATTTGATTATCTGTAAACAGCTCAGAGTTGGGTAAGTAAGTAAGTAAATAAAGTTTCATTTGTATTTGGCGCCAATCCCAGGGCCCAGAGGTAATTTTTGAGCCATAGTTACGCACCTGAACAACTTATACGTTTTCAGACCACATCACGTAAAGATAGGAATACCACTGCACTGTCTTGCTAAATTTTCAGTTATTAAGCTTTTTTTTTCAAAATCACAGACCTACCCAAAACACAGATTTTTTATTTTTCATTCCCTGGCTGGCATACCTGACAAATGATGATCTCGCTGATTATCAAATTGACTTATGATTCTGTAAAGGGTACTCCCAAATTCTGCTGACAGGTTTTCGATGCCCGTGCCACTGTCAATATATTCCTATTTGTATTTAGTAACTTCAGGCTTTTCTGTTTGTGTTTCACTTTCTGACAAGCTTTACCTGTCTCATTTCAGGGGCTCATGGTTACTGACACAGAAGCAGTCCCAGCTGTATCTGCACACTGCTTATACAACTTTTGTAAATTCACCATTTCATAATGCCCCTCACTGAAATGGTACCGTCCATCCTTCTCTCTCTCGCTCAGCCTACAGCATAGGATTAATCAAAATGCTCCCTATGGCTAAACCATAGCCATGGCACTGCTGGCCGTAATTTTCAAGCAGTTGCTGATCATGTGGAAGTTTTTTCATGGATCCGATAGTAAAAAGTTTTAAATCAACTGCCTTGTTAGTCTGCCCTGCTTAGAGTTTTCCAACCTGCTGTTTATGATCTGGTTTAGGGAATTTTGTAATGTGTAGAAAAAGTTTAGCGAGTTCATGTAACCTGCAAAATGAAATAATGGACTACTTTATGTCCTACTGTTGAAAAGTAATACATTTTACAAGTTGGAGCAACTTACTAGCTGTCTCAGTGTCTTATTTTTAAAAAAATAATTTTTCTGCATGTTAAAAGTGCATTGTACACTCCAGGGATGTGTGATTATGGTCAATAGTCACACTTCTCTCTCGGGAGTGTAAAGGTACTCTGCGCGAGCACCTCGTGCCTAACAACACCCTTGAGAGGCGTTGACCCATAACAACACACCCTGTCGTGCTTTATTGCTTACCTACAGTGACCCAACTAGCACATTATCACTTAACGAATCGTGCACACTAAGTGAGTTGTGAGGCATGAAGTACAGATGAAGGCTTTCAGACAGTCATGAAGGGCTGCTATTATGCCATAACTGCACACCCTGGAGTGTGTTATTATGCCTATAAAAAAGTAAAAGCTGCAAAGAAAGAAACATTTTAACTGATCTGTGTTGTTCTGCTGTAAGAGCCACATGATCATATGACTCGAGTCCACCAATCACAATACAGGGTTTCTCATGTCCATTTTATAAGCTCCAATTAAGTCACCAGATCAGTATTAGGAACATAGTAATGCATAAGCAGGTCAGTGTAAAGCACACTCATCCATACCACAAAACTGCATCCTGTAGTCATCATTAGTGTCACAGTCAGTGGGGCACAGTGGCAGCACTTTCTTTCACCTCTGGGCCAGAAGGTTTTGAGTTCAAGTCTCATGCTTGTGTAACCCCTAGATGGCGCTATCCCAGGGGCTACTACCCCTGCCTGATTTGCCACTAACAGGTTGAGGGGCCTGGATCCAATGGCGGGTGCCTCCACCCAGAGGTCAGGGTTTGCAATAGTTA
The DNA here is from genome assembly GCA_016271365.2 of Neoceratodus forsteri. NCBI lineage: Eukaryota > Metazoa > Chordata > Ceratodontiformes > Ceratodontidae > Neoceratodus > Neoceratodus forsteri. Next base: position 1,631,379,723 of record CM028131.1, on the reverse strand, counting down.
AACTAACTTGGTCACAGCCCTCTGGGACACTGCAACCCCCCTTTCTTCCCACTAGTGGCCCACACAATATATCAGAATTACCTTCACAGTATACACTTACCCCCAGGTCTGGTTCCGCACTGGGACCTCCTGTGAAATGAGATACAGTGCAACAATCACAGTACAGTACTTTAACATAGACAAATACCTCAGGCAGTATAACTTTGCTGAAACAAGCAGCTCTGATTTATTTAGGGGATATAACAAGGACAGGGGAAATCAGGTTAATTAGCTTATCACTCTAATAATTCATTTATGGCTCTGTGCACAGGCCTATCCCTATCAGTTACTGTCCCTGGGTACCCAAGCCCTAGTGGCTAGTCCAAACCGGGCAGCTGGTAGGGGCCCTTTCACACAGAGAAAAGGAGAATTAAACAGTCAGCAGTACAGTAATTCCATTTGGATTTAATGTGGCAATTCAACAGGGAGTGACTCCTGAATTAGTACTCACGACCTCCAAATAAGATAGGGTCCTTCAATGTCAGCAGGGCTCACTTGAGGTACACAAACCTTCACACATCCATATAAAGAAAGCACTATACCAGGCAGGCTGCATCTGTATCCCGATCGCAATTACTGCACAATACCCAGGAGAACACACAGCAGATTCAGTTCCTGACAGACCGAGTGCAATTTTCAGCAATTCCTCCAGTCTTCTACAGGGTGAGCCTGGTTTCTACTCTTCAGAGATCCTTTGATTCTTTTCACAGGACGGATTCAGTCCTAACAAGCTGTTACACAAGCTGCAGACCGAACTCTGGGCCTTACACACGTTTTTGACTAAAACTGCACACTGAAAAGCACAGGGCCCTTCCTTCTTCACTGCCAAAGCTCAACTGAAACTCCAACCCGACAAAACCGAGCACTTCCTTTGAGTTCCTCCCAGTTCTTGACTGGATTGGCTGTCACTCACAATAGACTGCTGCTGTTGGTCCAAAAGGCACTGAAGTCTAAACTACATCTCCCAGAGTCACTGCCCATACAATCCTCTTGTGGCTGGCTCAGATTATGAGTCCAAGTTCTGATTCGTCCAAGGCACCATTTTAGAGCTAGCTTACCCCACACTGATTGGTCCAGTTCAGCAGTTCAAAATAGAATGGGAACTAGCAGACACAGTTCTGACTGCAAAGAAAGCAGGTTAGACAAACTGTATTTCATTATTACTCTAAATTATTTCTGGCAAACAGTTACATCTTTCAGATAGGTTCCCTTTGCACTCCTAGTGACTGCAAAATGAAGTGAATTGGCAGCAGCTCGAGTGGTACTCAGAGAAGCACACAGTCCCCCATACAAACTAATTATGTCTGCAAGCAGACAGCTCTTAAAGAGACAGTACCAGAGGCTCTAAAAACACTCACTGATAAATGGCTTAAATGCCAAACACTATTCAGGCTTGGAGCATTCAAGCAAGCTCCTGGAAGTCTTTTGGGAACCCCATTTGCAGGGGGTTACACCTTCCTGGTTTGGGAAAGCTTGACGTCGCAAGCGCGCAAGTACCCCATAAGTTTCAACTGCAACCATATACATTTGCATTAGGCTCGCACATGTAATCATCAGTCAATATATCATTTTACCAAGAACACATTTCTGAAACATTGCAGTACGTCACTCTTTAAACAGTATTACATACACATTGTACCATAACTCAAGTTATTACCTCTTGTACATGAAACCTGAAGAGAGGGGCCCTTCCTATCAGTTACCTTGGGGCTGGATGGGGCAAGGCACCATATTAGAGGGCAACACAAGTAACTTGGAGTTAGCACTGATGCTCAGTTTGGGCAATGAGCTCGGGACACATACACTCCTTTATGGACAACATTGAGAGGCAAGTCCACAGGCCTCCCAAGTGAATCATAACTGAGGTGCACCACAGGCTTTACAGCTCGACCAGTCTTTCTAGGGGAACTGTTATAGTCTCTGCACTCTGAGCCTCATTTTCAGCATTGTCCTCACTTGTCAGGGAGTCTCCATGGGGGTAGAGAGGCTAGAACTTGGGGCACTTTCAGCTCCAGGAGTTACAGTTTCTGAGTCCACAACATTTGGCTCGCATGGAGAGCTTTCGACACTGGCAGTGGACTGTCAGGGCACTCAAAATACTCTTCTTGTTCGGTGTATCACCAGTCTGCCCTCAATCTATCATTTTCCTCCCCTGAAAGTTCAAACAGTTCAACCATGCACAATGATTCCATTTCATCTGATCTGATGCTTTGCACTTCACTTTCTGGGAGCATTGGCTTCAGGGACGAAGCTGGGGGCTTGGACAGTCCAGAAGGCCCAGTTTCATCTCCAGTATTGACTAGGGGATTGCCCCGAAACAATTGACTCAGTTCGTAAGAAGGATAGTATTCAAAGTCACTCTCACTTTCTTCTGATATGGACTGACAGTCATGCTCAACTGGGACTTGTGCAGGGGAACACTTTAACTCTGCTTCTGTAGGTGCAGACTTCCTGGTCTTTTCTTAGCAGCAGCTCTAGTCACTGGTCCAGAGGGGCATCTTCTAGGGCTCAGACTCAATTAAGATTTGTCCAATGGGCAGTAAATGATTTCTATGCATTGTTTTTACATCTTTTGAATTATTCTCAGGCCTTACTTTGTACACTGGCAGATCATCTAGTTTGCCCACTACAATGTGAGGGAGATGGTGCCATCTGTCAGCAATCTTGTGCTTGCCATGCAGTCCCAGATTTCTTAGCAATACCCGATCTCCCTCCTGGAGTTCCTGTGCTTTCACCTTTTATCATACCTTTCTTTGTTGGCAGATTTCTTTTGGCAGCCATGGTTTGAGCCAGTTGGTACGCATGAGTTAGCTGGGCCTTTAACTTTGCACATACTGTAAATAGTTGTCAGCTTGAACCCCATCAGGAGAGACCCCAAAACACACATCTACTGGTAGTCGAGCTTCTTCCAAACATCAGGCGTAGGGGAGAATCCAGTGGCATCACTTTGGTGCAGTTATAAGCATGTACCAGGGTGCTAATTTGTTGGCTCCATCTAGGCTTGTCCTTTGGGTGCAGGGTGCCTAGCATATCTAGCAAAGTGCGTTGAAACGTCAGGCTGTGGGTCCCCTGGGGTGGTAAGGAGTGGTTCTGGACTTTCGCACTCCCACAGAGAAAGCATCTCTTTGATCAGACGACTCTCAAAGTCTCTCCCTTGATCAGAATGGATTCTTTGTGGAGCCCCATAGTGAACAAAAGTTTTCTACAAGTACTTTGGCTACAGTGGATGCTTTCTGGTCTTTGGTGGGAAAGCTTGGGCATATCTCGTGAAATGGTCAGTGACCACCAGCACATTACTGATATTTCTTTGATCTGACTCCAAACTTAGAAAATCAATACAGACCAGCTCCATGGGTGCACTGGTGGTGATGTTAACAGGGGGCAGCCCTCTGGGGCAAAGCTTTCTCTGTAAGCAGCGACTACAGTTCGAATGTGTTGCTCCACATCAGCCCCATCTTAGGCCAATAGAATCTGGATCTCACCAAGTCAAGTGTTCTGTCTATACCAAGGTGCCCTCATGTGGTTGTGCAAGGACCTCAGTACTGAGTCTCAAAGGCAGTGGGCAGCACTAGTTGTTGTTTGTCTACTTGTCCCCTCTGTCTACTGTTTCTCTGTATAACAGTTTATTGATCAGTTTCAACTTAGGACCTTCTTTGTATAACAGTGCAGTTCTCAAATCAGTGGAGCGTATTTGGACACATCTTTTCCTGCATAGAGGGCTTCTAAAGCTGCTTTGATCATGGGATCGCGGGATTGAGCCCACGAATACTGTCATTGTCCAGCTGAGGCAGTGCACCAATGTCTATTGCAGAAAAGTGGCACAAGCAGCAGGTATGCAATTCTCAGAGGCTCCCAAGCAATCCACCATGCAGTCCACTCGTCCTCGGACATTTGTTCCTCCTGTCAAATCTCGGCAGAGTGCCCGAATGTCAGGTTCTGCCAATCGGACCCAATCATTCTGGGGAACAGGCCTCCGGGAGAGACATCAGCATCTATGTGGTTCAGACCTGCTCGGTATTCGAGAGCATAGTCATAGTAGATAATGCAGAAAGCCACCTATGGCCAGTGGCATCCAACTTAGCTGAGGTCTGCACATAGGTCAAAGGATTATTGTCAGTTTTACTAGTATTTTAGCCCCATACAAGTACTCATGGAATTGGTCAACAATAGCCCACTTCAAAGCTAGGAACTCTAACTTATGTACAGGATAGTTCTTTTCGGATGGGGTCAGGCTTCTACTGGCAAAGGCCACTGGTCTCAGGCCATTCTCGGTCTCTTGGTACAACACAGCCCCCAACCCTTGCAAGCTAGCATCAGTGTGCAGGACGTGAGGTTTTCTTGGATCGCATAGGCCAGCACTGGAGCATGGGTAAGTTGATATATGATCTCATGAAAAGCAGTCTCACAATCAGGAGTCCAGCGGCCCCCAAATACTTCACCGGATGAAAATACACTTTCAGTCTTGAGGACGCTGACTTTTGGTATTTTTGTGGGTTGGGGATACCCTTGAGTAAGGTTAAGTAAAGGGCGGATCACTCTTGAATAGTCCTTGATGAAGCTACGATAATAACCACAGAATCCCAGGAATCTTGCAGTTCTTTAGATTTTTGGGCTGTAAGCAGGTGGTCAAGGCCTCAACTTTACTTGGTCGGTCTTATTCCTCGGTGGATACTATGTGTCCCAGATACTTTACTGATGTTTGAAAGAATTGACACTTATCAATGGACAGTTTAAGGCCAAAGTCCTCCAGTCGGTCCAATACCTTAAATAATCTGCTCTCATGTTCCTCCAGTGAGCTGCCAAACACAATAACATCATCTAGGTATACCAGGCACTCTAGTAAGTTCATGTCCCCACTGCACGCCCATCAATCGTTGAAAAGTGGCTGGGGCACCTGAAATCCTCTTGAGGCATCCTCATGAATTCATAGAAGCCAAGCGGACAGATAAAGGCCGCCTTCTCACGGTCCTCTGGGGCCATCGGGATCTGGTAGTACCCACTGTGGAGATCCAGCACAGAGAACCACTTGTCTCCGTTTAGGCAGTCCAAAGCATCCTGAATGCGGGCATTGTGTACTGATCAGGATAGTCCGCCGGTTTAAGGTGCGATAATCCACATACATCCTTACTGTTCCATTCTTTTTCCTCACTACCACAATGGGGGAAGCATAAGGGCTTCTGGATTCTTGTATTACACCAGCAGGTAACATCTCTTGCAGATGCCGTCTCACATCATCTATGTCAGCAGGTGCCAGGCATCGAGACCTCTCACGAAATGGTCTTTCGTCATGCAGCCGGATATTGTGCTCAGCCCTTGCACGCATCCTACATCCCATTCCTTTAAAGAAAACACCTGGTCTCTGGGCAAGCTTCTCACTGATCCTCACTTTCCATTCAGCTGGCAGCGGGAGTCAGCAAATCAAACAAGTCAGGCGTTACTCTGTCATTCTTCCTTGAACTCTTGCTGCTGGGTAGCACTGCAGTGTCTGCACAATGCACATTAGCCAGGATGCAACCTCTGTTTACTCGAATGTCTCTTTCAGACACATTATGAACTTGGACCATTACTCTTTCTGGCATAAGCATGGCTCTAGCAGGCAAAATACTAGGCTTGACCAGCAGTCCTCTGGCAATTTTCCATCGCCTGTGCATCCAACATTAATATTTTATTCTTAACATCCTTTCTGATACGGACCTCTCCTGTAAGGTACACTGGGCATTTGGCGCCAGGATCAGAGACTCGGATCCTTCTTCCATACAATTCCACCTGTTCCTCTGGTTCTGTTTTTCAGCATCTCTCTGTGCCTCATAGGCCTTCTTAATTAAAGCCGGAACTCTTAAAGCTCTACTAGTCTTTGACCCTGTTTTTCATAACACAACTGTGCCAGCCTTCCGAACATATGAGCATTTGTTCCAATCAACAAAGGGACACCATCATACAGTCCAGTGGGGGGACACACTGAGGCTAGGGTCTCTACTTGTTCGGCCACTCCAGCCACGGAGGTGGGGAAAGACAGCCAAATTCGGATATACCCGGAATAGGGGTAGGCCTTCTCACTTAACCCCCATACATGCAGTCCTTCTAATGGTTGTAAGGCACGTCTGACAAATGCTTCTGATACCAATCCTGGAACATAATTGTCACTTGGGAGCCACTGTCTATCATCAGCTCTTGTAGACACTCCATTCACCTTTACAGTGGTCTCCATGGAGGACCCACTATTCTGGACCAGTCTGGAGAGGCGGTAGTGGGGGCCTGGGCAACTGACCTTGCCACAAAAGGACGGAATTAGCATTTTGGTGCCCTCACTGGGATCATGTCGTGCACTCTAACCACTGATTTCTTCTCAAGCTCTCCTTGTAGCCTATATGCAACTTTGTCAGTGTCTTTTGGGACTGGCATTCCCTTTTCATGTGCCCATCTTTCCACAATTATAGCAAAACATACTTTCTGGAGTTTGAGCTGGCCGAGGCGCCACACTGGGAGCCAGGGCGGGGTATTACTAACTGGAAACCTGTGCCATCTCTGTCATGCGCGTGATAAGCATTTGGAGACATCTCGTCAGTTTCTCCACTTCCATGGTCAAGGAATTGAGTTTGGAGCTGTTATCAGCAGGATATACATGGGTGGTACCCCACCCCATAGCAGATGCAGTCGGATATAGGTCAGGGCCTGCATTTGCAGGCGTGGCCTTCATAAAGGGACTGTTTTTGAATTCCGGATCTCTCTCAACAGTTCGCCCCATTGTGACATATCTTTTCCTTGTCAGAGCACTCATTGACTGCCAACCTCTGCCCTGAACTTCACTTGATGGGTCACCCTCAGTCACTCGGTCGTAGCCGCAGCTATTGGTGCAGGTCCCTCCCGAGGTCGTCTTTTCTCAACTCCTCGAATTTCTCTCATTAGCTCATCATAGGAGGGTGGGATTCCAGTCGATCTGCCAGCGAATTGAAGCAACAGCAGTTCTGAGAAGGGCAGACTTAAGGATCCTGTCCAGCCTGGTTCGGTCCAGTTCAATCGCTGGCAAACTACCTTTCTGAGGCATTCTTGCAACAATTTTTCCAGCCGAGATACATACACAGACAACAACTCCCTTGGTACTGTTGTGCATCTCTTACTCTCCACCATAGGTCCTCATCAGAATCTGGGCTCCCATACACATTCTCCAAGGCCTCAAGATAGGCCTGTGCAGTCGCTTCAGGGTTACTGGCCCGCTTAGCACGGATGGTAGCCAGGGCAGGACTCGGAGGCCTCACTAACCTCTTTCGCCGCCCGAGCATTGCCATTCTAGCACTTGGGGGCAACATAGTTCATCCAGGTCTCCCAGTCATCCTCCCTTGGGGTGGGGACGGTGCCAGAGAAGATCCTCAACCTTCGTAAGAGTCGTGACTAATGGCAGGTGCAGAAATAGGAGTCTGCATTGGTTCAGCCACCATTACGGGCACTGGAGCAGGAGAGGGTGTTGGGGAGGAACACCCAGGTGGCAAGAATAGTTTCTTCAAGTCCTCCACAGTTTTCCTCTCCCAGCAACCATTCAGCAAATTTCTCCTCAAAGTTTCAGATAGTGGTGGGGGCTGATTCCCTCGGTCTTTACTGTCCTTAGTTATCACTCCAAGCAGTGAGGGCTCCTCTGGGGTAATGGTCTGTGGCACTGAGCTATCTATGGGATCCTTAAACTCTACTAGGGCCAGGAAAGTGTGGGTGAGCAGATTAGCATGCCGACCCACCACCACAGGGTTTTGTAAACCTTCCACCTTGGAAAGTACTCCCTGCACAGTGTCCGTATTGATACCCAGGGGGATGTCCAGGATAAGCATAGCATTTTGGGGGTCGATCTCCTCCCCAGTACACCACTCCACCAGCCGGTGCACAGTCACTTCTGTCGGGGTACCCATTTTTTTCTTAACAGTGGTTCGTAAATATGGCCACTAGAGGACACACAATCCCAGCGGTGAGCCTCCAAGATGTAACCCCTAGATGGCGCTATCCCAGGGGCTACTACCCCTGCCTGATTTGCCACTAACAGGTTGAGGGGCCTGGATCCAATGGCGGGTGCCTCCACCCAGAGGTCAGGGTTTGCAATAGTTAAACTAACTTGGTCACAGCCCTCTGGGACACTGCAACACCCCTTTCTCCACTAGTGGCCCACACAATATATCAGATTACCTTCACAGTATACACTTACCCCCAGGTCTGGTTCCGGCACTGGGACCTCCTGTGAAATGAGATACAGTGCAACAATCACAGTACAGTACTTTAACATAGACAAATACCTCAGGCAGTATAACTTTGCTGAAACAAGCAGCTCTGATTTATTTAGGGGGGATATAACAAGGACAGGGTGAAATCAGGTTAATTAGCTTATCACTCTAATAATCTACCTATGGCTCTGTGCACAGGCCTATCCCTATCAGTTACTGTCCCTGGGTACCCAAGCCCTAGTGGCTAGTCCAAACCGTGGCAGCTGGTAGGGGCCCTTTCACACAGAGAAAAGGAGAATTAAACAGTCAGCAGTACAGTAATTCCATTTGGATTTAATGTGGCAATTCAACAGGGAGCGACCCTGAATTAGTACTCACGACCTCCAAATAAGATAGAGTCCTTCAATGTCAGCAGGGCTCACTTGAGGTACACAAACCTCTTCACACATCCATATAAAAGAAAGCACTATACCAGGCAGGCTGCATCTGTATCCCGATCGCAATTACTGCACAATACCCGGGAGAACACACAGCAGATTCAGTTCCTGACAGACCGAGTGCAATTTTCAGCAATTCCTCCAGTCTTCTACAGGGTGAGCCTGGTTTCTACTCTTCAGAGATCCTTTGATTCTTTTCACAGGACGGATTCAGTCCTAACAAGCTGTTACACAAGCTGCAGACCGAACTCTGGGCCTTACACACGCTTTTTGACTAAAACTGCACACTGAAAAGCACAGGCTCCTTCCTTCTTCACTGCCAAAGCTCAACTGAAACTCCAACCGACAAAACCGGCACTTCCTTTGAGTTCCTCCCAGTTCTTGACTGGATTGGCTGTCACCACAATAGACTGCTGCTGTTGGTCCAAAAGGCACTGAAGTCTAAACTACATCTCCCAGAGTCACTGCCCATACAATCCTCTTGTGGCTGGCTCAGATTATGAGTCCAAGTTCTGATTCGTCCAAGGCACCATTTTAGAGCTAGCTTACCCCACACTGATTGGTCCAGTTCAGCAGTTCAAAACTAGAATGGGAACTAGCAGACACAGTTCTGACTGCAAAGAAAGCAGGTTAGACAAACTGTATTTTCATTATTACTCTAAATTATTTCTGGCAAACAGTTACATCTTTCAGATAGGTTCCCTTTGCACTCTAGTGACTGCAAAATGAAGTGAATTGGCAGCAGCTCGAGTGGTACTCAGAGAAGCACACAGTCCCCCCATACAAACTAATTATGTCTGCAAGCAGACAGCTCTTAAAGAGACAGTACCAGAGGCTCTAAAAACACTCACTGATAAATGGCTTAAATGCCAAACACCATTCAGGCTTGGAGCATTCAAGCAAGCTCCTGGAAGTCTTTTGGGAACCCCCATTTGCAGGGGGGTTACACCTGGACTTGGGCTTATGGACCTAGGGTTTTGCACTGTTGGAGACACTTTGCATGAGACAATAAATCAAGATTACTTCTACCATTTTGGGGGCACCTTTCAAGGTGGAAATTAAGAATTCTATAACACTATTCCTTAATAGATGATTGCCTCAGTGTCCTGGCAAACATTTTCCCCTCTCAATAAACACAATTTTTAATGCATTTGTCCAAGACGATGTTCATAGAGTGCTGCTGAATGCAGAAGCTATTCTGTTTTTTCTGAATGCGGTCCTTACAAAACCTATATCTATCTCATTGGTCTGTAAAGCTCTTTATTATTTATTTTTATACTGTATATAATGCTTGCTATAAAACCAAATTATTGGCTTTGATGATTAAAAAAATCTGCTTTTCCTGACCAAGGAGAATGTAGATGATAGAAGCAAACAAAAACAACAGCAGTTACCTCTTACCGTGCTTCTGTGCCTGCATAACCCCCCCCCTTGGGACTTTACCTTTAAAACTGTGCTTCTGAGCCTGTGTAACCCCACCTGGGGGGGGGGGGGCCTTACCTTTAACACTCCCTGTACTTCACTCATCAAAGGCACCAGTCACCACTGACAGAGCCAATGCCTCAGCGCTCATGACTGAACCAGAAATCTCCCGATTGTTGCCCCAACCAAACTGGATATGTGAGCACATGTGCAGGACTGGTTTAGGGCCTGAAACATTGTTAACTGTAGAGCCTTGCATAAATAAAAACATTTTGGAGAGACTGCCTGTAGTGGTTGCCATCTTTGTCACCTCTGACCTGAGCTGGCACGATGATGATGTAAGAAAGGGATGACTTGGTTGGTTCGTTTGATTCACTTATGAAAAGTGCCCCTCCAGGGAAAGGAGCACCTGTACACATTGAACAAAAAATTATGAAGATCATAGACAATCAATAAAACACGAAAACATAAAAAATTCCATTCAGAATACAAACATCGTTTAACCATTACACACAATTCATAGACTAGAATAATGCAGAGACAGACACCAACTAATCAAGCGCTAGCTGGAATAAATAGTGCTTAAGCTGATTTTTAACAGACTGTACAGAATCTGCAGTGCAGATCTCCTCAGGTAAAGAGTTCCAGAGGGTCAGGACAGCTACCGATAAAGCCCGGTCATCAGCAGACCATAAATGAGGTGGTGGTATCTTTAACAAACCTCCCCACACTAATCTCAAGTCCCTGGATGGTGCATTGACCAGTCAGGATCAGAAGTCTGGGCAGCGAGAGCCACAAGGGCTTATGCACTTGGTACTGGACTTCATTAATTCAGGCGCCTTTGCATCACCCAATCATCTGTCAAGTGGCAGTCCTCCAGACCTGGTGAAAATGAGTGACATTTCAAACCACCTCTTGGGAGGTACTACTCCTGAGTCCATAGTGAACAGCAGGTTCGGTTCTGTTGCATAATTCAGTCAGATCTGCTTGAGACTCCAAAAGCAGCAGCTCTGTGTGTACTGCTGAGAGAGACATCCTGAAGCTGCGCTACTGCAGGGGCACATCACGTGTCTGCCAAAGACTGAGTGAGTGAGTGAGTGACAGTAAGAGTGAAACAGAACTCTTGCTGAGTGATGGAGGTAATCGCGTGCTAGTTCAGTGCAAACTCAAGGTGAAGGCTGTAGCTTATCTTCAAGCAACTTTGCTGCACAGCAGCCGGAGACCCCGAACTGTGATTGGAACTAGACTCTAAAGCCATCCAGCTAGTACAGTACTACAGCTTGGTGCTGGTCACCGCAACATATTACAGAATGGATGCCAGGACATGGTGTGTTGTTCAGGGTTCCACTATGCTGCGGCGACAAGAAATTTGTCGACCAATGGCACAGCAACAGCACAACAGCACCAATTGGTGTTGTGCTGTTGCTTGGGGACAAGTGTTTTCTGTGGGGGGACTTTGCCCCCCACACACCCCCATCCGGGGGGCTCTGGCCCCTGCATTCCTCATACTTTAGATTACTAACTCCAGTCAGAGTTAGTTAAGGGATGGGGGTAAACACCTCCCCGGCACCAGTGTCGGGTAGTGGAGACCATCACAGCGACTGCCGGCAATGTCGCTGTGATGGTCTTCGCTGTAGAACCGACGCGGTCGGTATACGGTTGTTCAGATAGGATCAGATGGCCTATGGAGATGGAAGGAGAGAATGAAACTAGTTAGACAGAGACTTGCTACAACTCCACCATCACCTTTTACATCAAGGGAGATCCCCCCAGTCTGGTAGAGCCATGAGTAAACTTGGGGCTTGCCCTGCACCCACATAATTTTGTATCATAGTTTGGGAAACATTAAATGGCCTAGTCTGTATGGACAAGATACAGAGGATATGCATTGGGGACCTGTGTGGTACATTATGTATCTAGACAGCAGCAGTTTGACCTTGGGTAACCTCATGAGTGACGTAAGCCAAAAGTGATATGCCCGAGGTCAAGCAGCTTGAATGTAGATAAATAATATATCACACATGGTCCCCATTGCATGTCCTGCTTATACGATAGGCTGGTGTGTTTTTTTGTTGAGGGGAGATGATTGATGAGTAGTGTTTATCCAACATATGTGTGATAAATTCTGGGTTCCAAAATGTATCATGCATATGTGGAGATAACATTTTTTTATGGCACTGGATTTGTGTCCATGCATACTGTATAAATTTAAATACCCCTTGTGGGTTGGGAAAATTGAGGTGTTGGGGTTTCAGTTGCAACAAAGAATTGCTGTTTTATTTGTTTAAGTGTGTCACCATCAGTCAGCTGTGTGCAATGTTATCAGGTCTAAATTGTTTCCATGGCTGGATACCCAATGAAGCAGCAGCAGCTCTGGATTAACAACTACAGGGTTTTACAGAGGTACCAATGGAGAGATGGTAGTGCCCCCCAGTACAGCTGAGCAAAAGTGAAAGATTTGTGCATGTGTGAGGGTAGATTACTTACTATACTTTGTGCAGAGTCTGAAAGGGCACTAGAGGCACAGCCCCAGGTTAATGATATTTGACTGCGCCTACCAAGGTGATTGAACAGGAAGGAGTGTATTTAGGCTAGGCCTGGAAGGGCCTCGGAAGAACCAGCCAGGGTTAAACGTACCTATTCCTCGCCTAACCTCCTTTCCCTTTTAGGGCCTGAGAGCTAACCCTAAATAAAATCCTGTGGTTTTGTTTCTAAGCACTCTCTGCACACCCATTGTTTTAATGTGATAAGTTGCATGCTTAGTGGGGACTGAATGCATTTAGTTTGTTCATGGGTGGGTTAATTCTGTTAAGGGGTGGGTAGGTGCTGCATCCCAGGGAGTGATGCTATACTGTTACACCAGACCCATTTATTACCATTTCACTGGGTGGCAGCAACAGTATTTCTTTCTATCCTTGTATACAAATCCCCAAACCTGGAGTTTAATGGACTCTGGACCCTCAGCTTTGAGCCCACTAGACAGGGGTAGTAACCAAAACATCAGTGGTGACCCAGTGACACCTGTTTTGGAGGGGTTCATCCATAGCCCATCTGGCCAACATAGCTATCCCTCATCACTTGCTCTACCAGAATTATCTATGGTGTATTTAGTTCTGCAGCAAGGCCCTACCCTAACTGTGAGGCATGGCCAGGGATCCAGGATCCAAAGGTGGTGCACGAGAAAGAAGATGGGGACAGGGTGCCATCATGCACAGGAGTCACCTGTTGTCCCTAGCTAGGTCCCGCCCACTCCTTGGAGACACTTCTCATCAGTGAGAGCTGTTATGGCAGCATTGTCACATGAGTTGTCAGGGCTTGTCACACAGCAAGCTATCTCCTTCACTCCCCTCCTAGATCACAAATCCATATCAGCAACTTGCACAGACTGCTGCAGATTGGATTTGGAGTCAAGTCCAGTGATTGAACCAGAATCTCCTGCGTGATGACCCAAAGTGCTTTGTGCTGCACCACCTGACTAGCCCTACTTCTTTTGGTCTAATTGATCCAGGTACAATAAATATATTGTCTTTTTAAAAAAAAAGACTTGAAAACTTTGATAAGAACCCAGTGCCTAGAACCCACTGCCCGGCACCCACTACTGAGCACCAAGGGCCCAGAGCCCCCTTCCAGTGTGCAGAATCAAGCACCCAGCAACCAGCATTCAACACCCTTTTTTAGTACACAGTACGCAGCACTCACTCCCAGCACCTAGAACTCAACATCCAATACCTAAAACCCACTACCCAGCAACTGTTACCCAACACTGAGCACCCAGTTCCCAAAGCCCAGCACCTAATGCCAATTTCAGCCACCCACTAACCACTTCTTCAACCAAGAACCAAAACCCAGAACTTATTACACAGTGCTTATAATCCAGTACCCACTCCAGTACACATTACCAGCACCCAGTACCATTGGTGCCTATCCAGTGTATAGCAACCGACAGTGACCTGCATCCACTTCCAGCATACAATACCCAGTGTATTGAACAGCACCCAGTAGCTAAGCCTCAGCACTCTGTACCCAGCCTCCAGCACCCAACACACACACTTCCAGCACTCATTACTAGCAGCTAGAATCTAGGCTACTGAACCTTACACTTCCTCTCTCCAGCCTACACTCAGCATCTTTTCACACCCAAGCCCATTCTTAGACCTAATGGCCCCCCAAGCAGAAATACTTGTGATGCCCTCTTCATCATTCCCACCGCCCCCTCTCCCCCCTTCTATCCCAACCCACATCCAAAAAGTGGTACAAATTCTATGAATACAGGAATGACAACAATTTTGTTTTTTTGTATTGACACATTTTGCATTGTTTTCTAATCTCTGCTTATACTTCAGTGCACCCCCCTCTCTGCTGGCACCCCGAGTGGCCACTTGGTTCACTTGTGTCTAATACCACCTCTATTCCTGTCCTCAATTTCGCCTCAGTTTGACCATTTTGAATGAAGTTCCTGTTTACATTAACAAACAGAAGCTATTTAAAACTGAGCTACACATAGGACTTGCACAAAATAAATGCCTGTGTGTGAAGAAAACAGATGAGAATTTTTATTTTAATGGCTGCTATGAGTTTGCTGGCTGTGATAAAGGCCATGGCAACTGTGGGAACTGGTGCTTGAAAACTAATTGCCTTCTCCCCTCCCCTATATTTAACAGATTATCAAATGCATCAGCCTACATTTGAAAGCCAGGCAAGCTAGAAGCATGGTCAAATAGGAGGATCGAACATGCATTTGTGTAGCTCTCACTGTTCACTGCTCATACATCATACCAGTAATCACACAGTCAATGTTTATGGTCAGCAAGATTTTGTTACTTTAATGCTAATAATACTGTATTGTTTAATGCATTTCAATTGACACATTGGTACAAATGAATTTAGAATTCATAAAAGGGGATGGATTGGTGTCAGTGGAAATAACCAGGGTATGGCTGGGCACACCGTGGACTTTCCCACAATATAATTGTGCACCAGTGTGCATGAGTTAAGTACATGTTTCCCCACAATAGTGCACCAGTGTGAGTGGACTAAGTATAGGCTTCCCCAAAATAGTGCACAAGTCTGAATGGGTTAAGTATAGACTTCCGCACAGTAGTGCACCAGTGTGTGTCGGTTAAGTGCAGACTTCCCCACAACAGTGCACCGGTGTGTATGGGTTAAGTTCTGGCTTCCCCTCAATAGTGCACCAGTGTGTATGGGTTAAGTACAGACTTTCCCTCAGTAGTGCACCAGTATGTATGGGTTAAATACAGACTTTCCCTCAGTAGTGCACCAGTGTGTATGGGTTAAGTACAGGCTTCCCCTCAATAGTGCACCAGTGGCCGGCCCTATGGTGTAGAGGGCTGAGGCACTGCCACCTTACTTCGAACCACGCCAGCGACCCAGGTTCGAGAATGAGCCCAGGTCGCCGGTGGTCGGCATGGGGGAGAGGGCGGAGCTGGATAGAGCTGCCGGCAGGCAGCTGTCCTCTCCGGGGTTCGTGGAAGCGGTATCCCTCGACAGTGGCTGCCTCCTGGTGGAGGCCAGGAGACAGTGCAGGCCACAGAGTGCCCGGCATTAGGCCAATGGGGTGGGTGGAAGGGGGTTGTAACCGAGGCTGAAGACACGTGTGCACCTCTAGGCGCTTGTGCCATTCTCCTGGGGCCCTCGGGAGAAAATGGAGAATGAAAAGGCCGGCGGCTGGATGAGAACCGACTCCCGCAGGCACGCACCTGGGCGGGCAAGGTAAGCCCGATAATTCGGATGTGAGGCTGGGAGTCAGTTGGATGGGGGCCGTCCGTGGGGTGAAAAAAATCTGACATGATAAAAAAATAGTGCACCAGTGTGCATGAGTTCAGTACAGGCTTCCTGTCAGTAGTGTACCACTGTGCATGGGTTAAGTACAGACTTGCGCACGATAGTGCACCAGTGTGTATGGGTTAAATACATACTTCCCCACAATAGTGCACCAGTGTGCATGGGTTAAGTATAGGCTTCCCCTCAATAGTGCACCAGCATGTATGGGTTAAGTACAAGCTTCCCCACAATAGTGCACCAATGTGCATGGGTTAAATACAGACTTCTCCACAATAGTGCACCAGTGTACATGGGTTAAGTACAGGCTTCCACTCAGTAGGGCACCCGTGTTCATGGGATGGGTGCAGACTTCCCACGATAGTGCAAAGTGTGTGTGAGTTAACTACAGACTTCCTCAAAACAGTGCTCCAGTGTGCATGGATTAAGTACAGACTTCCCCACGATAGTGCAGTAGTGTGTATGGGTTAAGTTCAGGTTTCCCCTTAATAGTGTGCCTGTGTTCATGGGTTAAGTACAGACATTCTCTCCATTGTGCACTAGTGTGCATAGGTTAAGTACAGGCTTCACCTCAATAGTGCACCTGTGTGTAGGGGTGAAGTACAGGCGTCCCCTCAGTCATGTACCATTGTACATGGGTTATGTACAGACTTCCCCACGATAGTGCACTAGTGTGTATGAGTTAACTGTAGGCTCCCCTTCAGTAGGCAAATGGCAAATCAAGGCAAATTTTATTTTTAGGGCGCCTAACAAAGCATAACAAAGATAAAATACAAATAAAAACACAAAATTATCAGAATAAATAAAAATCAGAATGACAGCTATTAAGATTAGCTTCTGCTAACTAGATTAGTTGGTTGGGCTGGGAGATCACTCCATAAAAGCCAGGCTAAAGAGGTGGGCCTTCAGCCTCAGCTTGAAAACACCAGTCGAAAGGGCCTCCCGGACTGCAGATGGAAGCAAGTTCTACAGCTTCGGCCCAGAGACACTAAAAGCCAAATCACCCGATGTCTTGAGCTGAACCCTGGGGATGTCCAGGAGGCCCCTCGAAGAGGAGCAGAGGGAGAGAGCAGAGGTCACAGGTGTCAGGAGCTCTGACACGTAACCCGGACCCAGTCTGTATAGGACCTTATAGGTGAGCAAGCTCACCTTGAAAAGGGCCCTCCACCCTACAGGCAGCCAGTGTAGAGCACGCAGGACTGGGCTGACATGGCAGGACCTGGACAGGCCTGTCAGCAACCGGGCTGCCACGTTCTGCTCCAGCTGCAGTCTGCTGAGGGTCCATTCTGTGACCCTGAAGTATAGAGAGTTACAGCAGTCAAACCTAGAGGTAACAAAGGCATGTAACAGGGTGTTGGCAGATCCTCAGGGGGAACGAGGGACTTGATCCTGGCGGTGTTCTGCAAGTGGTAGAAACCACTCTTAACTACAGATGATACCTGTTCTTCAGAGGTCAGCCTGCAGTCCAGGATCACACTGAGATTACGCACCCTCGGAGAAGCCACCAACGGAGCAGACCCCAGGAAAAGAACTGTGTTCGCTCCAGGTGACAACCCATCATGCCCATGACCTGGCTTGATCACTAGCACCTCTGTCTTATCTGGGTTTAGTCTCAGCCAGCTGGAAGTCATCCAGTCATTTATTTTAGCCAGACAGCTGTTAAGCACATCAACAGCACTGGATGTTCCGGGTACAAATGACAGACACAGCTGGGTGTCATCTGCATAGTAATGCTCCAACTTCCGACCCTTGATCTTCATCGCCTTGGGATCTCCATCAAACCAGGGGGGATCTCAAGTGAGAGGATCTGGGTCGTATACGATCTGGAGCGATGACATCCAGTGCTTCCGAAACCACTTTATTATAGGTGGCCACTGTCTCACTGGTGCCAATTGCATAAGCTGTGTCTACTCTAGATAGGTCAGCTAATGCCAGTAGTCCTTCTGGGTGCAAACCCCCTTGAAGGGCGGTAGCTGACCATCTCCACAGGGGAAGGACTTTCAGGGGGAGTCCCAAACGTGAACCCCATGGTGCAGTGATCGGAACAAGAGACCTGATTAATCTTGAGGCTATCAACTCAAAGACCCAGCTGGAACACTAGATTAAGTGTGTGGCCGTGCTGGGGGGTCGTAGAAGCAACAACTTGTGCCAGGCCCAGTGATGACATCAACTGGAGGAGGTCGTAACCAAACTGTAAGGATTTGTCGTTGACCCAGGCGTTGAAGTTCCCAGGATTAAACACCTGGGGACTCCAACACCTGGTCGACGAGGAAGTCTGCTACCTCCTGCAGGAATTCTCCTCCTGACGCTGGAGGGCAGTAAACAAGGAGAATCTGCAACCTGCACCTGGAACCCCACATACGGTGACACACTCAGAAGATCTGGTCGTACCAGCCAGATGCACCGTGAAGCCCAGGCTGGATCTAAAAACGATGGCCACTCCCCCACCCCTGTGATCCTTTCTCGGGCAGTGCACTACAGAGTACCCAGCAGGGATGACAGTCTCTAGAACTGGGCCAGCATCACCCAACCTGGTCTCCATGATGCAAGCCAAGTCAACAGAGGAAATCAAGTCCGCACAAATAGCGGTCTTGTTCCCTATCGACCTGGCATTGCAAAGCACTGCTCAAAGAGGATTAGAGGATGCAGCCAGCCCTCTAGCTGCCTGCCCACTCGGTCTGGTGGGTATGGAGACCAAACACATCTGGCCTCTCCCTTGGCTTCGTTTAAACCCAGGGCATCTCCTGTACCTAACAACTTCAGGACTTACTCACCACCCCCTCCTCAGCTGCCTTCCGCCATCAGTGACCCACTCTCCTCCTTGTAATCCCGACCTCCCTACAGTGCCTGAAATAGTAGATGAAACTGGGAGGTCAGTGAAGGGGGCGGAGGTCACGAAGCAGAGAGGCAGCATAGGTGATTCGTGCCTGGAATTGGTCCCAACACATCACTGCCTGGCACACCAGCCCAAATCAGGAGAGCCCTTACTAAAACAAATTTAAACCAGTAAACACAGGCATTAATTATACTAAGACTAGAAAACCACAAAACACACACACATCCCCACTCAGTCTAATTATACAAACACTACGTTAAGCATACAGACACCACAATCATACTCCCCATATACCCACTCCCATCAAAGTAATCCACCCCCACCCAATCACAAAAATGAATGAAATGTTAAAAGAATCAACAGGGAAGAATACAAACAATGAGCATGTTAATTGTCCAGTCCAAAAATCCAAGCCTCTCAGAGCTGGTAACTGTATCAAGGTGCAGCAAGAAACTTAGGTGCTCATACCACCAGTGTTCCTCAGATTTTAATACTGCACAATCATTCATGGAAAGATTATAGATATCAAGGAGCCCCTCCAGGAATACAAATTCAGAGGTGGGTCTACTCTCACCAGAGTGGCTTCAACTAAAGGTCTTTAAGGATATAGGCACTCATCCCCATAGGCAGTAAAGTTCAGGGAAAAAACAGAGACAAGCTGTCACCAAGTCCTCCAATTCTGAACGCTCTAACTCCTAGTACTGACAGTTCCAGCAGGAGTACTGCAGGCAGGCAACCCGCAAAGAAGCAGCAAGGAAATCCAGCCAAACCAAGAAGAAGTCCTTGGGGGGGGGGGGACATTTCTCTCCCCCAGCAGATGAACACAAACGGGCCACCTCTCTAAGGCCCTGGATCTGCCAACAGCTCAAACTCAAGATAGCTGGAGACAGGTGGGGTTCTCCTGGGGGGCAGCAGAGCTCCCCCCAGGAGAACCCCGTAGTAGTGCTTCCTTGTGTATGTGTTAAGTACAGGCTTCCTCTCAGTAGTGCACCAGTGTGTATGGGTTTACTACAGACTTCCCCACAATAGTGCACCAGTGTGTATGGGTTAAGTACAGGCTTCCCTTCAATAGTGCACCAGTGTGCATGGGTTAAGTACAGACTTCCCCACAATAGAGTGCCAGTGTGTATGGGTTAAGTACAGGCTTCCCCTCAATAGTACACCAGTGTGCATGGGTTAAGTACAGGCTTCCCTGCAATAGTGCACCAGCATGCATGGGTTAATTACTGGCTTCCTCACAACAGTGCACCAGTGCATGTGAGTTAAGTACAGACTTCCCCTCAATAGTATACCAGTGTGTGTGGGTTAAGTACAGGCTTCCACAATATAGTGCATCAGTGTGTATGGGTTAAGTAAAGGCTTCCCCGCAATACTGAACCAGTGTGGATGGGTTAAGTACAGACTTCCTCATAATACTGCACTAGTATGTATGGGTTAAGTACAGGCTTCCCCTCAATAGTGCACCAGTGTGCATGGGTTAAGTACAGACTTCCCCACAATAGTGTGCCAGTGTGTATGGGTTAAGTAAGGCTTCCCCTCAGTAGTGCACCAGTGTGCATGGGTTAAGTACAGACTTCCCCACAGTAGTGCGCCAGCATGTATGGGTTAATTACTGGCTTCCCCACAATAGTGCACCAGTGTGCATGGGTTAAGAACAGACTTCCCCACAATAGCGCACCAGTGTGTATGGGTTAAGTATAGGCTTCCCCTCAATAGTGCACCTGTGTGCGTGGGTTAAGTACACACTTCCCCACAATAGTGCAGCAGCATGCATGGGTTAATTACTGGCTTCCCTACAATAGCGCATCAGTGCATTTAAGTACAGCCTTCCCCTCAATAGTATACCAGTGTGTATGGCTTAAGTACAGGCTTCCCCACAATAGTGCATCAGTGTGTATGGGTTAAGTAAAGGCTTCCCCACAATAGTGAACCAGTGTGGATGGGTTAAATACAGACTTCCCCATAATACTGCACTATTATGTATGGGTTAAGTACAGGCTTCCCCTCAATAGTGCACTACTGTGCATGGGTTAAGAACAGGCTTCCCCACAACAGTGCACCAGTGTGTATGGGATAAGTATAGGCTTCCCCTCAATAGTGCACCTGTGTGCATGGATTAAGTACAGACTTCCCCACAATAGTGCATCAGCGTGTATGGGTTATTTACTGGCTTCCCCACAATAGTGCATCAGTGTGTATGGGTTAAGTAAAGGCTTCCCCACAATAGTGAACCAGTGTGGATGGGTTAAGTGCAGACTTCCCCATAATACTGCACTAGTATGTATGGGTTTAGTACAGGCTTCCCCTCAATAGTGCACTAGTGTGCATGGGTTAAGAACAGGCTTCCCCACAACAGTGCACCAGTGTGTATGGGATAAGTATAGGCTTCCCCTCAATAGTGCACCTGTGTGTATGGGTTAAGTAAAGACTTCCCCACAATAGTGCATCAGCGTGTATGGGTTATTTACTGGCTTCCGCACAATAGTGCACCAGTGCATATGGGTTAAGTATAGACTTCCCTCAATAGTAAAATTAAGTCTCACTGTGCAGGCAGAAACATTCACACGGCAGTCTTTATCATTTACAGTAACAGTACATATACTGACAGTTTACCCATTCACTTATATAACACACTTCTATTTTAATACCTATCAGGTGTGTCTGAGCCCCTACACATGTTTAGGGATCCCAGGAGTCAGAAAACACTGAAGACAAGCCTTGATAGCCACCAGGGGCAGAAATAGCAAGAGCTAGGAAGCGAAACATTAATTATGTACAAGCTCCTACACATCTCAGAGCTAAACTGGGCTTACCAGGTTGGCAGGATTAATGCTGGGCACCATGGGTCCAGAACTGGCAGGACTGGGCACCAGGAGACTGAACTAGTAAGCCCTACCCATGAAGGGGGTTACAGCAGGCTTCCCCACAATACTACACCAGAATTTATGAGTTAAGTGCAGGCTTCTCCGCAGTCATGCACTAGTGCAGGTGAATTAAGTGCAGGCTTCCCCACAGTCATGCATCAGTGCAGGTGAATTAAGTGCAGGCTTTCCCAGTTGTGCACTAGTGCAGGATAGAGTAAGTGCAGGCTTCCCCACAGTCATGCACCAGTGCAGGTGGAGTAAGTGCGGGCTTCCCCAGTCGTGCACCAGTACAGGTGGAGTAAGTGCAGGCTTCCCCACAGTCGTGCACCAGTGCAGGTGGAGTAAATGTAGGCTTCCCCACAGTCACATACATACCTTCCAAGGGAGCTCTGAAGCTTTGCTGGATAATTTGAGTAAGTTTGCTGGAGATCTGCTGATTTTGCTGGAGGAAACAGCAGCCCCCAGAAGCTCTGGGGTTTTTAGATGCTTTGTGGTGCATCTTGGAGCTTATTTTGAACATACTGCACATTTCTGTTAAGTACCCCCACCACACCTGACTCCATGGAAATAATTTGTCAGTTCTTTATCTAATATTTTTTTGGTTGTTCTCTGCAGACCCATTTTATTATCCAGTTCACGTATGATGCTGTTTATTTCTTTATAATAAATCCGTGTTGGTCTCCCCAGCCTCTGCTGTCACATGACATGAAGCGATAGTGGGTGCATCATCCATACCCCTTCCTCACCTGGGGTGACAAATGGAGCTGCATGGGGGCGGACAGCAGGTAAGGCTGTGGGACAGACTGGAGGGAGTGCCGGGGTGGATCAGGGCGGGGGAGCTGGATGGAGGCATGAGGTCATAAAGGTTACAGTTAGAAAAAAAACATATTTGTACACAATTCTGCTTTTACACTAATTTGCATATATTCTGTGTTTACCTTCCCCTCTTTCTTAACTGCTAAGAACAGCTGCTTGGAAGTAGGATCTGTTACCCCCCGCAGCCTGTCATCTGCTTCTGATTTCTGTGTACACATTCTGTCCAATCACAGTCGGTTAGGGTGGATATGATTTTGCCGTCACATCCAGGAAATTATGATGTCATGTGTATACAGCAACAAATGAAGGGCAAGGGATCCTCTTTCCATGCAACTGTCACTAGTAACAGAATAAGGCACTGACAGAAACAAGATACAACAAGGACTGTGTATAATGTCCAAAATATTCCCAGAGGCTCTTTAAACACACGCACACACAGTATGCCGGAGAAAGTTTTCCCACAGTATAAATCTCTGGATACAAAGACCAGGGACAGAGAACATGGTTCACTTTTACCCAGATGATGATAATCTTGGCTGCAGCAGGCATCAGCCGCTGAGACCTGCTGCCCTTTGGGAGAAGGCTATTACTGAGTTCTACCCTGCTGCCTCTCTAGGATAGCCCTTCAAGCCTCAGCACTTACTGTGCACTGGGTCAGATTCTTGGGGAAGTCCATGTCGTCGCTATTCGTGGACATTTTCCATTTACCGTGAGCACAGACAGTGGCACAGAACCCTTTCCAAGTGCCCAGCCACTTTTCTCTGCTGATACTGGGTAGCCCTGTTAAAAGAGTGCACGGTGCTCTGACAGGCACAGAACTAGAAAGGAAGCCTTCCTTTCGACTCCTGCACTGACAGGGATGGCTATCGTGTCACTTCACGGGCCCAGCAAAGTAATATCAGATTTCCTGCGGGGGAGGTGGGTTCTGGAAACATAGCTCCATCACAGAACTGCAAGGCATCACTACCATAGCAAAGCCACTCGACTGGGGGGCATGCTGGGGGTATGGAGAGATGTCTACTGATTTTAATTAGTTTATTAAACTACCAGGTAACCTTGTCTCTCTGTGGGAATTGTCGGGGGCGATCACTGGTACATCATGCCAGAGGAGACATGAGATATTTGTATTTTTTTTATTTTAATCATAAAATAAGTTGTGATGCTGTAGTGTACTCGGCACATTAGTATCCTCTCATCAAGTCAGCTGTCACAAAGCAAGGTGGGTCCTACCTAACATCTGGGCACCCTCACTCTCATGTGTTGGTTTCCAACTCCCTCTCTCACCTAGATGTTATGTTTGAGTATAGTAGTTCTTTTTTCTGCCTTCTATACTTTTAATTGAACTGCCAAACATGTATGTATATGCAGCAACTGGTTTGTGACACAGATCCCAGAGCTGTCATGAAACAGCAAGTGCGCGCACACAGAACTCGAGTTCTGTAAAGGAAATTATGTCTCCTGAAGGGTACCTCAGAAGCAGCACCGCCCTATGCTCCCCCACCCTCCACAGGGCTTTAATCTCTACTTTTCGGGTGAATTTCACTTGAGTTGTCGGTGACATAAGCTCTTTAGCAAGTGCTGCAGCTTGTGAAATAGATTTCCCGACCAGAACAAAGTAAAAGCTGGCAGGCGGTATCCTGACCTCTGGCTTGCTATGCTGCAGTTATTTATGCTGGCGGGAAGTCTGAATGATGCATTAAAATGCGGTAGACTCCCACAAAATGCAGGAGACTTAGATCATATGCACATACCAATGCAGGTGAATTAAGTGTAGGTTTCTCCACAGTCATGCACCAGTGCAAGGGAATTAAGTGCAGTCTTCCCCACAGTCATGCACCAGTTCAAGGGAATTAGGCGAAGGCTTCCCCACAGTCATGTACCAGTGCAAGGGAATTAAGTGCAGTCTTCCCCACTGTCAGGCACATGTGCAAGGGAATTAAGTGCAGACTTCCCCACAGTCATGCACCAGTGCAAGGGAATTTAGGGAATTTAGTGCAGGCTTTCTCACAGTCATGCACCTGTGCAGGTGAGTTAATAGGACACTAGCAACCATTTTAGCGTCATGTTAGTTCTCGTTGAAAACCCACATTTTATTATTGTTTACCTATTCTAAAGTTCATCAGTGTTGCTGGTTGTGCTTTTTTACTGCTTCCTTTCTTAGTAGAAATTAAACGAATGCTAATAGTGGAATTATACCCAACCCTATTTTGTTTCAAATCCTTCATTTGCTCCGTTTGCATACGTTCTGAACATTAGGAACACCCCCAAACAGTGCCGTCACTCATGCTGCAATAGTTTCCTCCCCTACCACTGCATCATGAGTGCTGGGCTGTGTATGGAGTGTTCCCAAGTCCAGGAAAGATGCAATGGGTTTTCATTAAGGACAGTAAACAAACATATTTTGTGTAGTGACACCAACATGGTGATCAGACTATTTTTCACTTTCAAAAAGGAAAAAAAGACTCAGAATCAAACTACCAACTACATCAGCAATATTTACAGAATCTGACCAATCATAAAATGTATTTTTTAAACTACAGACAATTTGAGGCCTAAAGGGGGTTGACACTGTCCCTTTAAAGAGGACCTTCCCCAGTCCTTTTGACATTCTTGCATAAATTCCCCCTTCTCGCATTGATTGTTGTTTTGTATTTCTGTAAAGTTCTCTGCACTAAGTTTTTGCATTCTGAGCTGCTGAAAACTGCATGGTGTACCAGGGTTTCTACACTAAGCCTGGTGTTGCTATGATTCGGGGCTGTGCTGCTGACATCACTGTATGGAGCAGGAGTGGTTCACACTGTGCTTTACAATGAAGTTGCAGCGGTTTTGCTAGAAAAAAACTTCCATGACTTGGTATACTGTGTTCAGCATTGTTACCCCTTCCCCAAGAAATCCTGTTATCATTACAATATGCCAACTCCGATGGTTAAGTAATGGCTTGTGTGTATGTGATTTTATAGAATGGATTTATTTCATGCCTCAATAGCAAGGGACAGTGAATGTGAGTTCTGTTAGCCGAGACAGGTCACTGTCAGTTTTTATGTTTGCTTGCACACATGTGCAAGAAACATAGTGCCATTATACGAGTTTTTGTAGGTGTGGCACCCCCGCTTCCAATGCCCTGATCCTGCGTCATCATGTGCTCCCTCCGCACACTGTATGGCCAACAGGTGTGGCCAATCCCCCGTTGGCTCCACTGCCCCCCCAAACAAACTTCCAGGTGCCACGCTGTGAGCCCACCCCAGCGTGGCAAAAGTCCCATGTTGTCTTTTGTTAAAAAACCTGTAACAAAGAAAATGGTCCCTCGTTGACTCTCTTGCCCCTCCCAACCTGCGCCTACCCTCTCGTGCCCCACCTCTCCACACCCCCTCACCCCATACTTACCTCCGGAGGCTAGTAGCGATGATCTTCGATTGGATCAGAACATGTCTGCACTCTTCAAAGCCGATCGCCGAACTGAAGAAATGCCGAGTAAGCTGTATAATGGCATAAATAGGTTTTTCAACTTTGGTCCATATCTCGGTCATTTTTTTTGAATTTTTGCACAAATTTTCAACATGGGTTCTTGGGCCCCATCTCATGAATTCAGTGACTGTCATCTGAGTTATTCGGTCCCCGTAAGGTGATTTCATTACCGCACAGAATTACCTTTCGGGACTGATTAACGAAATGATAGTGTCACTGTTCATGAGGTGGGCTCTCAAAAAGCCTATGTTGCAGGTTTGGTGAAAAAATTCCCAAAAATGACTGTGTTACAAGCGTGCATTGCGTAGTTTCCACGCACACTCGCAAGTTCGCGAATTTGTAATATTTTCACTCCAGATTTTCAACATTGGCATTTTTTCACACCTCCTTATGAACAGTACAGCTGTCATTTTTCACATCCTGGCTGAAATGTGTTTTCGCACTTCCGGTGCAGAATAGTGCGGTCGCTGTGGGAAATCAGTGTTCGGGACAGATTAAGAAAATCACAGTGACACTGTTCATGAGCAGAGGTCCTAAAATGCCAATGTTGAAAATTTGGGAACAAAAGTCCATAAAATGACTATATTACGAGTGTGCATTGCGCAGTTTCTATGCACCCTCGTAACTTCATGAATTTGTAATATTCACTCCAGATTTTCAACACTGGCATTTTTTCACACCTCCTTATGAACAGTACAGCTGTCATTTTTCACATCCTGGCTGAAATGTGTTTTCGTACTTCTGGTGCAGAATAGCACGGTTGCTGCGGGAAATCAGTTTTCGGGACAGATTAAGAAAATCACAGTAGCACTGTTCATGAGCGGAGGTCCCAAAATGCCTATATTGAAAATCTGGTGCAAAAAATTCCCAAAATAATTGCATTATGGGTGTGCGTTGCACAGTTTCTATGCACGCTCGTAATTTCACCAGTTTTTTTATATTTTCTTTCCAGGTTTTCAACATTACCATTTTTTACACCTCCTCACGAACAGTACAGCTGTCATTTTTCACATTGTGTTCGTAATGTGTTTTTGCACCTGTAGTTCCAAATGGCGCAGTCACTGTGCAAAATCACCTTTCGGCTAACAAGCTGATAGTATCACTGTTCATGCAGTGGGGTCACAAAAAGCCCATGTTGAAAACTTGGAGTAAAAATACCAAGAAACGCCTAGGGCGTTAGGGTTTCTGACCATAACGCCCTACCCTGTAGGGACTGACAGGCATCAGGGGTGTGACTTGGGATTGTCGACAGTAATGCTCATGCCATTCCACCCCCACCTCAACCCTGCAGCCAATGACAGGCATTCAATGTGCACCTTGGACTCTTTGGCCCCAGAGTTCACCCCATTCTCCTATACTGCACCCATTTCAGCATATTTCCTTATGGAATGAGGTGAGTGTGAAGCCCAAACTCCCCAAGGCACACCTCGACACTTGTCAGTGTCTGCAGGGTAGGATGAGGTGAAATGTCATGACCGTTATGGGCGACGACCAAAGGCACACCCCGATGCCTTTCCAGCTCTGCAGGGTGGGGGTGGAGCTGACGTAAGTTCAATACATCACTGCCATTTCTGCAGTATACTGCATTTGTCTAACTCCTGCACTTCAGCTGCTAATGCCAGCAAGCAAACATTCAGCATTGGCAAATGCTTGTTTCATTAGTGTTAGTGCCTTTGTACTCTGTAGTCAGTAATGGCTCTTTGTCAGTTTGAGACACATGTGTGCCTTATTAAATATATTTTTTTTGTAATAAAAAGTCTTTCAGTCACCCCGACTGAAATTCGCTGTCTGCTCCTTCCCGTGCCTCCCTGACATCAGAATGGCACCATGGGACATTGAACTGGGATTTTGGTGGCATGTAAAACAAACATGGTGCTGAATTGTCCTATGTGTCCTTATGTCCACTGTAAATGTGGTTTTTAAAACCGAAGGCTATTTCCTAGAGAAATTCAAGTCCTGGTTTCACTTTTCAAACAAGCACTTCTGTAGGAAATAGCCCTTGGTTTTAAAAACCAAGTCTATAGCAGACATAAGGACACATAGGACAATTCAATACCATGTTTGTTTTACATGCCACCAAAATCCAAGTTAAGCATCCCGCAGTGCCATTCTGATGTCAGTAAGGCGCGGGAAGGCACAGACAGCGAATTTCGATCGGGGTGACCGAAAGCCTTTTTATTACAAAAAAAAATGTATTTAATAAGGCACACATGCGTCTCAAACTGACGATGAGCCATTACTGACTACAGATTACAAAGGCACTAACACTGATGAAAAACCGACAGTGACCTGTCTTGGCTGAGAGAACTCTCATTTACCATCCCTTGCTACTGAGGCACGAAATAAATCCATTCTATAAAATCACATACATACATTACTTACCCATTGGAGTTGGCATATTGTATTGATAACAGGGTTGCTTGGGGAATGGGGAACAATGCTGAACACATTATACCAAGTTATGGAAGTTTAGAGCCTGCCTGTTGGAGCAGCGGTTGGATTTCCGCTTGTGACGTTGGTGACCCAGGCTGAGGAGCGGATCCGGGAACCAGAGTGCCAGCCGGAGGGAGGATGTCTGAGCATCTGACGGATCGCTCAGCTCCTCTGGGGGAAGGGGGGCACACTGGCTCGGGCGGCCTGACCTCTGGCGACATCCAGAGGTATCGCTGCCCCGATGCCCGCCATAGTAGGGGAGAATGATGGATGCAGGCATAAGCCATGGTGTTGTGTGGTACGTCACGCTTGGGGGCTGTACACCAAAAATGCCTCTCCTGGTGTGACACCAGTGCGAGGGCCTGAGAAGGTCCTCACTTGCCCGCGGCTGCAGTACCACTGCGAGACCCTGATGCAGACTTGACTTCTTATGGGGAGGGGGTTAAAGGGAGCCCTTCCACTGTGTCCCCATCTGGGGGGTAAGCCAGGACTCCATGGGTGGTCTCCAGTGGGACGAGGCAGCCAGAGCAGTTAAGTTGGGTGACAGTGCTGGGAAGGGGCAGGGGGAAAAATAGAAAGTGAAAAAAAAAGTTATGGAAGTTTTCTCTAGCGAAACCACTGCAAATTCATTGTAAAGCACAGTGTGAACCACTCCTGTTCCATACAGTGACATCAGCAGGAGTGAGCAGCCAGGCAGCTGAACAGCAAAGACAAGCACAGCAGGGCTAAAATGGGTCTAGAAAACAAATCAAAATATGGAAAGAAGAGTAAACCTTTTACAAAAATAACAAATGCACACAATATTTGAGGTACATTACTGCATAAAATGACTGCAAGAATTAACTTTTTGGACCATTGGGGAAGGTCTTCTTTATGTGGAGGCTTCCCCATAGTTGTGCACCAGTGCAGGTGAATTAAAGCAGCAGCAGCGCAACGAAACTGGACAAAATATTTGATCCTACCTTTTTTCACTACAAATTATTCCAGGCATCTTTCAGATTTATTTGGTGGTACACTTTTCTAGTTACACCAAAATCTGAGTATTTTATAAATGTTTTAATGGTCACACTTTATTTTAAGTGTCAGTTGCAATGTAGCTATAGGATAGGTAATCATTAATTACATGCAATTGGGTAATTACAGTGTAGTTACATGTGTGTTGCATGTAACTGCATTGCAATTGCAAAACTGTTACAGTGTAACTACAGTGTAGGTAAGGAAGCTTAAAGTGTTACCATTTTAATTATTTTTTTTTCTCAAGAAATAAAGATGTCTGCCACTTTTGGCTTAGAAACAGCATTATAGATCATTGACATCGCAGCCAGGAAAAAGAAAATGAGAGAGAAAAAGAGATCCGAATTATTATTACAAATACAAACCGTAGAAGAACAACAAAAAGTAAGACCCACATCTGAACTTTCAAAAAAACTGAAAGCCTTGAAGCAAGAACTTAATAAGCTCTTAGATTACTATGTGGAACAGAAGCTTGTATTTTTAAGGCAAAAATATTATGAAGGAGGCCCTAGGGCCCTTAAATTACTGGCTGGACGCCTGAGAATTCAACGGGGTAAAGCACAAATAACAGGCCTGAGAACCTCCCCAAAAAATCCCTATACATCATTCAGTATCCCAGGTTTCTGATACTTTTGTTAAATATTATACCCAACTATATGCAGCCCCCCAACACCTCCCAGTGTCTCAAATTAAAGATTTTCTAGGTTCCCTCAAATTACCGATGCTTTCGAAAACATTTGCAAGGACTCTGGTGGCCCCAATAACTGCCCAAGAGATAACCACAGAAATAGGAAACCTTAAAACAAATAAATGCCCAGGAATCTACGGTTTACCAGGCAAATTCTACAAAACCTTTAAACAGGAACTTACACCCATACTTCACAGACTGTTTCTGCAAGTGTCCGCCCCTAAAGCATCTATCCTTCATCTTGGCAATGTGCAATAATTTCTGTAATCCCCAAACCTAATAAAGATCCATCCCTGCCTGGTTCCTACCGCCCTGTTTCACTTCTTAATAATGATTACAAAATTCTTGCTACAATTCTCTCACATAGACTAAATCTTATAGCCCCAAATATCATTCACCAGGACCAAAATGGTTTTGTTCAGGGACGCCAAGCACAAGATAATATTAGACATACTGTATACCTTATTGAACATATAACAAAACAAAAAATTCCCTCTGTCTTACTTAGCCTGGATGCGGAAAAAGCGTTTAATATGGGTTCATGGCCCTTCTTAAGGGAAGTTTTAGCTTCTTTTCAATTCCCTGACCAATTTATGAACCTTATATTTAAATTGTACCAAAATCCACATGGGTATATTAGATCTAATGGCCATATATCCCAAAAATTCTCTCTTCACAGAGGAACCAGGCAGGGATGTCCAATCTCTCCTTTGCTATTTGCCTTTTATATTGAACCCCTAGCCCAGTTCATTAGACAGGATACAAATCTTCCAGGAATAAATTTGGCACGACAGAACATAAGTTGTTCTTGTTTACAGGTGATGTTTTGGTTTACCTCTGTAACCCCCATACCTCCCTTCCCCATCTGTTCCAAACACTTTAAACTGTTCTCCACTTTAGCGGGCTATTCATTAAATACTGCTAAAACAGAGGTACTTGCCTACAATTATAACCCTTCCTCTCAGATTAGAGCTAAATTTGAGTTTAAATGGGACCTAAGGGACCTAAAATATCTAGGTATTAAAATCCCGCATGATCTGAAGTTATTGTTCTCCTTAAACTACTTACCCTTATTGAAAAATCTTAAAACAGACATAAGGAGATGGTCTGTTATTCCCATCTCGTTTTATGCCAGAAATCTGGCAATTAAAATGAATGCCCTTCCAAGGCTACTGTATTTATTTCAATGTGTTCCCTGTGTTGTTTCCATTAGATCACTCACGCAGTGGCAGTCTGTTCTCTCCAAATTTTTATGGCAAGGCAGGAAGCGTAGGATAAAATCTCATCTATTGATGCAACCTAAGGAATGTGGTGGGATAGCCCTCCCAAATCTACAATATTATTAGAACTCATCACGATGAGAATGGCTCTTCTCTGGGGGAACCCATTCTACACAGCACTCTGGAAGCAGATGGACCTGAGGAGATTCCAGATGACCCCTCCAGCAGCAATCCTTTTCTCTATTACCTATTTGAATAAACAGCTAACAATACAATCAGATAGCTTCATGGCTATTTAAGAGGGCTGGACAAGAGGTTACTCTCAAAATAAGAACACTGTCCACAAGTAGAAATATGCATGGTTTACCAAAAACCCAGACTTCACTCCAGCCAAAATATATCCCTGGTATAGTACCCAAGTGTCCCAAAACCTATGGGCCCCATGGCAACTAATTAGGCAAAATGCAGTTATCTCATTTACAGAAGCCAAAAAAAAATTCCTGTGGGACTCTAATGATGTAATCTATTACTTCCAAATTAGAGATTTCATAAATTCCCAATTTAGGATACAAACCTCTAAAACCCTAAGCCTTGGGGATGATTCCCCATTTATTCAAATATGGACTGCCACTGATAGTGACCATGCAGTTTCCAAACTGTATAAGTTCCTACTCTCACAACAAGCTCATACCGCAGAAGCTCTTAAAAACAGATGGGAGCAGGATTTGGGCATCCCTATCCTGCAGACAAATTGGCCTAAAATATGGCATACGACATGGACCACTACCCTTTCACCAGCGTGGCAGGAATATGTCTGGAAGGTCCGCACTAGATTCTTCTTGACACCTGTAACCCCCAGGTGGCGCTATCCCAAGGGCTACTACCCCTGCCTGCTTGACTACTGACAGGTTGAAGGGCCTAGGTGCTATGGCGGGTGCCTCCACCCAGAGGTCAGGGTTTGAAATGGTTGGTCTAGTTTGGTCACAGCCCTCTGGGACACTGAGCCCCCCTTCTAATCCCTCTAATGGCCCACACGATGCACAGGAGTTACAGTACCAGTACCCCACATGTACACACTGTTCATTCATAAGGTACCACTTACCCTTGAGACTGATTCGCAGGTTCGTCTCTGAGGACCCCCTGAAAAATAAGGTTAAGCAGCATACACAAACCAATACAGTGCTTGGCATGAAGGTACTGACACTTCAGACAGTTTAAAGTTTAACAACAACAACAAATCTGATTTATTTATGGAACAGTAACATGGGAAGGGGAAATCAGGTTAATTAGTGGCATTAAATCACAGTACTGTGCCCACATACAGGGTCTGAAAAGTCACACTCTGGGTACCCAGGTTTGGGGGGGAGGGGGCTAGCCAGGTCCGTTGCCTGGGGTTGGTCGGCAGGTGCAGATGGATAGGGCCCTGTAGAAGAAAATATATGAC
The DNA here is from genome assembly GCA_016271365.2 of Neoceratodus forsteri. Classification (NCBI taxonomy): domain Eukaryota; kingdom Metazoa; phylum Chordata; order Ceratodontiformes; family Ceratodontidae; genus Neoceratodus; species Neoceratodus forsteri. The sequence continues at coordinate 1,631,347,045 of CM028131.1, read as the reverse complement.
CAACACCCAATTGTAATCCGGAGCCTGATGGCTTAGTCCATGAAGCAAAGAAACAACAAGAATTAGATGACACACTTGTGATTGAAAACAGGCTGCAGGGGAATACCCTGATTTGTACTCACAACACCCAATCTGAGATCCGGATGGTGGATGTTCTTCTGGATTGCCAGAAACAGCAGGGCATGGAGACAAGGTCCTTGTGACTGGACCCCACTGCAGTTTATAGCAAACGGATTTAGTTCGAGACAAGCTGGGGTTTGCTTCCAGCTTCAATACACAGCACAGCACAGGGGATTGGAAATAGCAATTCCCTACAAGCACTATGCACATTCATATGTAAAAGGAAAGTACTATACCAGGCAGGCTGCTCCTCAGTCCCGATCACAATTACTGCAAGATACCCGGGAGCACACACAGCAGCTTCAGTTCCTGACAGACCGAGCGCGATTCAGCAATTTCTCCAGTCTTCTACAGGGTGAGTCTGGTTTCCACACTTCTAGTGCTTCTTTCTCCTCACAACTCGAATTCAGTCCAAAACTGGCACTCACAAAGGCTGCAGACCGAAAATCAGGGCCTCATATGTGCTTCCCGCGTGAAACTGTACACCACAGAAGCACACAGCTCCTTCTCTCTTGACTGCCACAACTGATCTGATCTTTCCAGTCACAGAGCAGGGCATTTCCTTTAGCTGTATACTATTCTATTGGCTGATTCAGCTGTCACTCACAATAAGACTCCCTCTGTTGGTAGAAAAAGGCGCCAAGGTCAAAACTACATTTCCTAGAGTCACTGCCCATACAATCCCCTTATGGCTGGCCCAAAATTAAGAGTCCAAGTTCTGATTCGTCCACAGGCTCCATTTTAGGGAACCCTTAACCCAGTTGGCCCAACACAGCAGTTTAGGGCTAAAATGGAGGGGTAACACACACAGAGTCCCAGCTGCAAGAAAGGCAGGTTAGACAAACTGCATTTTACTTAACACTCTTTAACTGGTTTCAGGCAAACAGTTACATCTTTCATTTAGGCTCCCTCTGTGCTCTTAGCGACTGCAGAAACGGAGCGATTTCTCCGCAGCTCGGGCGGGATACGAGCATTAAATACACAGTCCCCCCATACAAACTAATTAAGTCTGCAAGCAGACAGCTCTTAAAGAGACAGTACGCGGAGGCTCAAATAGCACTCACTTGGAACCACATTTAAACAGCTCAGACGCTGAACACGCCAAGACTTGGAGCATTCAGGCAAGCTCCTGGAAGACTTTTGGGAACCCCCATTTGCAGGGGGGTTACACCCTTCCTGGCCTGGAAAACTTGGCGTCCGCGTCAAGTAAGTACCCCCTTAAGTTTCAATACAACCATATACATTTACATCAGTATCACATTAGGCTTATACATGTAATCATCAGTCAACATATCACCTTACCAGAAACACATTTCTGAAACTTTTCAGTACATCACTTTGTACACAGTATTATACACACATTGTACCATAACTCAGGTTATTACCTCCTGTACATGAAACCTGAAGAGAGGGGGCCCTTCCCTATCAGCTACCTTGGGGCTGGATGGGGCAGGGACACCATACCTAGAGGGCAACACAATTAACTTGGAGTTAGCACTGATGTTCAGTTTGGGCAATGAACTTGGGGACACACACACTCCTTTATGGACAACATTGAGAGGCAAGTCCACAGGCCTCCCAAGGGAATTATAACTGAGGTGCACCACAGGCTTTACAGCTCGACCAACCTTTCTAGGGGGAACTGTTACAGTCTCTGCACTCTGAGCATCATTTTCAGCATTGTCCTCACTTGTCAGGGGAGTTTCCATTGGGGTAGAGAGGCTAGAACTTGGGGCACTTTCAGCTCTAGGAGTTACAATCTCTGAGTCCACAACACTTGGCTCACATGGAGAGCTTTCGGACACTGGCAGTGGACCGTCAGGGCACTCAAAATACTCTTCTTGTTCTGGTATATCACCAGCCTGTTCCAGTCCATCATTTTCCTCATCTGAAAGCTCAAACAGTTCAACCATACACAATGATTAAGTCTGCAAGCAGACAGTTCTTAAAGAGACAGTACCCGGAGGCTCAAATAGCACTCACTTGGAACCACATTTAAATAGCTCAGGCGCCGAACACCGCCCAGACTTGGAGCATTCAGGCAAGCTCCTGGAAGACTTTTGGGAACTCCCATTTGCAGGGGGAGGGTTACACACCCAAGTTCCTTGCCAAGCGCTGCCCGGGCACTCCAGCTATATGTTGGAGATTATGTGGTGTCACTGAAGCCTCTCATGCCCACATTTTCTTATTCTGTCCAAAAATTAAGGATTACTGGCACTCCATCTCTCAGCAAATCTTAAATGTTTTTAACTTACAGGAACAAGTTAAGCCAGAGAACCTTCTATTAGGTTTACCTCCCAGAGATCTAAAAGGCAAAGATCTGCAATGTTTATGGTCCATCCTTCTGGGGGCTGCTTATAAGGCGATAACCAAGAAATGGTTACAGACTAACCCCCCTACAATAGAAGACTGGCTTAATATAATCAATTATATACAAGATATGGAGCAATTAACTTATAATTTACAAAATAAGGCCGAGGACTTCCAGAATCAATGGACCAGATGGATCTTGAGAGAAAACCCCTTGACATACGAAAACGTGTCTTGTCTTCTTATCACTCTCTCCCTTCCTCATATTCTGGAAGACAGCATAAACAGACATGAGAAACATCCCCTCTTTTTGCTCTCCTGACCTAGACCAGTCCCTTTTGGTAATGAATTAAGATATCTTCCATAGAACTAACACTAACAAAATAAAAGGAAAAGACAGCTGACCCAGTTTGGTTAATTCTTTTTTATTTTTTATTGTTAGATTCATGTGGTTTTAAATCTTTTGTTTAATTTCTATTTTTTCTTTATATAACTATAATGTTACAAGGATCAGTTTTATACAAGATCGATTAAGGCGCTGTAAGAATTGAAATTATAAGCAAAGGAATTTTTATTTTAAAGTAACCTTGATACTCGCTTGAGCCCGACATAAATGGCTATTTCCTGTGCCTGAAATACTAAGCATTCTATTGCAGTAGAATTTTGTAATTCAGTTTCAAAGGTCCTGTTTGAAACCTCAGGGTACTGATACAGCAATGTTGTTATCTGGAATGTATTCTTTTATCTGAAAGAAAAAAAGGAAAAAAAGAAAGAGAAAAAATGTTTCAATAAAAATGAAGTATCAAAAAAAGAAATAGCATTATAGAAATGGCAATGGTTAGAATCGAGAAAATTGAAAAAAAACTCAACAGCATATAAAAGGTACCTAGAAAAGTAAATGTGAGAAATACGCCAATATTTTTTTGTATCCGTAGCTGAAGCTAGTTGTTTGGAAGAACATTTTTATGTTGCTTGCACGCATGTGCAAGAAACATAGTGCCATCCTCTGAGTTTTCGGAGGTGTGTCAGCCCGTCTTCCAATGCAGTCAGTGTGTTTGCAGGCGCGGCCCCAGTTCCCCAATCACTGTTCCAGCTGTCTATGACAAGCTGACAATGCAGTGGCATACAGTTGAAAGGGAGAGCTCCGCTTGAGTGAGCAGAGCTCTCCCCACCCCACACACACACACGTGCGGCAGCCTGCGCGCACACTGCGTGCTCATGCGCCTTCCCCTCACTATACGGCCGGCCAGGGGTGCCCAATCCCTATCGCCTGCATCACCCAAAGCATCCAGGTGCCACGCTGAGAGCCCACCAGCGTGGCAAAATATTTATAGCTGACGAGGGGTGCCCAATCCCCATCCGGCTCCACTGTCTCTCCCCCATGCTGTCGCCGGCAAGGGTGCCCAGTCCCCGTCGGCTCCACTATCCCAGTACAGGGTGCCATGCTGGGAGCCCACCCCAGCGTGGCAACTGATCTATAACCCGGCGGTGCCCAATCCTCCGTCCTGTCCCGCTTTAGCCGTCCCTTCTGCCACGCTGAGAGCCCACCCAGCGTGGCAAATATCCAGTAACATCGTTAAAAAAAACAACTGAAAAGCAAAAGCGGTCCAGCGCGAGTGTCTGCACCCACCGCGCCCACCCACTGCGCCCCTGCGTCCCCACACCCCCCTCACCCCATACCACCTCCGGACCTCGGCGCAGCGATCTTGGCGGACCGGGAACACGTCTGCACTCTTCAAAGCCAACCATGAACTGAGGAAATGCCGGTAAGCTGTATAATGGGATAGATAGGGTTTTTTAACTTTGTTGCATATCTCAGGCATTTTTGGAATTTTGCACCAAATTTTCAACATGGGGTTTTTGGGACCCCTCCTCATGAATTCTTGCACTGTCATGGCGTTACTTGGGCCCGAAGGTTGATTTCGCAGCCACTGCGCGAAATCACCTTTCCGGAACGATTAACGAAACGACACTGCCAGTGTTCATAAGGTGGGCTCTCAAAAAGCCTATTTTGAAAATTTGGTGGAAAAATTCCTAAAAATGACTGTTTCACAGTGACACTGTTCATAAGCAGAGGTCTTAAAATGGCTATGCTGAAAATTTGGTGAAAAAATTCCTAAAAATAACTGTTTTACGAGTGTGCATTGCACAGTTCCTACGCACGCTCGTAAGTTTGCAAAATTTCAATATTTTCACTCCAGATTTTCAACATTGCCATTTTACCACACCTTCTTATGAGCAGTACAGCTGTCATTTTTCACATCTCACCCAAAATGTGTTTCCGCCCATGTAGCGACACAATGGCACAGTTGGTGTGCGAAATCAATGTATGGGACACATTAAGAAAATCACAGTGACACCGTTCATGAGCAGAGGTCTTAAAATGGCTATGTTGAAAATTTGGTGAAAAAATTCCTAAAAATGACTGTTTTATGGCGTCGTTCGCAGTTCATGCAGCTCGTAAGTTTACAAATTTCAATATTTTCAGTCCAGATTTTCCAACACTGCCATTTACCACACCTTCTTATGAGCAGTACAGCTGTCATTTTCATATCTCACCCAAAATGTGTTTCCGCCCGTGTAGCGCGCAATGGCGCGATCGTGGTGCAAAATCAATGTCACCGGGACATTAAGAAAATCACAGTGACACTGTTCATGAACAGAGGTCTTAAAATGGCTATGTTGAAAATTTGGTGAAAAAATTCCTAAAAATGACTGTTTTACGAGCATGCATTGCGCAGTTCCTACGCACGCTCGTAAGTTCGCGAATTTTCAATATTTGCACTCCAATGACTTCCAAATTCCTAAACAGCACATAGAAGCAAGCAACATTCAGCATTGACAAATGCTTGTTTGTGTTACTGCTGCTTTAAGTGCAGGCTTGCTCAGAGCAGTGCACCAGTGTGCACAGGGTCTGTGCAGGCTTTCCCCACAGTGCTTTACCAGTGCACCCCAGTACTGTTGTTGGGGGAAAGATTGCCTATGAGTTTAGATGAGGAATTCTGATTACTTACCTCATTTAGAATTGCAGCCCTACTGAGAGTGTAATGTGTGTGTGTGTGTGTGTGTGTTGGGTGGGTGGGGGGTGTTACTGAGACATCAAATCGCGTGGCAGATTGTATGTGTCAGTTTTGACAGCATCCCTCTGTAACTGACCTGAGGCTTATGCGGTTATTTTGCCTATGACCTGGGCTCTGATTTTGTTTTGTTTTTTAAAATATTTAAAAGGGCTTCAGCCTGGCACTGCAATGGAGTAAATATGATAAGGTGTTACACTCCCACAGCTAGAAACATAGAATTTGGCAGCAGATAAGGACCACTTGGCCCACGCAGTGAACAGTGAAGTGTGTTCTTAGAGTTGGTAAAAGTACATAAAGTAAAGCACAGAGGCAGCTCAGATGCCATGAGGTAAACATGGAGGGGGGAGGGTGGTAAGAAAAATGTCATAATTCTATCAGCCTGCAGCAAATCTCTCAAAGGTAGCAAAATGTGAACAGCTTTGAAGTCAGATGCCCCTTCTTTTAATTTTAACTGAGAAATATAAATTACAGTTTGTCGTACAATCCGTAACAAAAGGGTAAAATACTAGTGTCACTCTGTGAAAGGCAGTAGGAGCAAGTCTTGTTGTGGGTGTTTCAGATTGAGTGCAGATGAGGAATATGCAGCACCCTTTCAGTGCAGAGAGCCTGCCTTGAAGGAGCTTTGTGCCAACTGGGAGCACCACAGTTGCTCTGCAAAGGCCAGGCATGTTCTGGTACTCTATCCTGCACTTATAATAATAGACAAGAAAATTAGATGCTGACTGGGGTTATAAATACAGGGTAAGCAACTGCAAAGTTGAAACGTTAAGATGTCCCTTTTTCATTAGAACTGCTGAAAGGCAGAACTCAGGAATACAGCTGCAGTTCCCCCCTCAGGCATGTGGAAAGTCTTGCTTTGTTTAACGATCCCAGCCGGTTGGCTGGCGCTCCTGAGAGAGAGAGAGAGAGAGAGAGAGACATATACACAGATCTCCGATTGCCAGATATTCAGTCTTTTAGCTTGAACACATGGATTTACAATTAGGACCCAGGAAATAATGTTTACTCGCGTTCCCAAATATGACATTTCAGAGAACAGAAATGGTTGGCAGGCTGGGAAAACCAAAAGCATCCCATAGCTGCTTGTTGCTACTGAGATGGCAAATTTGACTCTTTCGTTGCTGAGCAGACTTTCACAGCCATGCCTTTTTGTCTTGCTTAAATCAGTTTAATAATTGGTATTAGTCCCTGATTGCAGTACAGGGTAATTTGGGCTTGTCACTTTTCAGTTGTAATTTTAGGGCAGTGCTGGATGGGTGCAGAAGCTGTAGCTACTAAATGCAGTGCCACAATATGGCAAAGGGCTTTAATTCCATTTGTAACATGGCAGTAATGTGAATGGTGGAATGGGAACCCGCGATTGGTCAAATGGCATCATGGGGGTGAAGTTGGAGCGGGCATTAATCCACGATAGATGCCGTGTTGAAAATTGCACTACCAATGTAAGCCAGACAGCTAGGTTAGCAGCACTGGGCACAGCAGGGGAGCAAGTTTTAGAGAGGCAAGCATGGCAGAGCTACAGTGAGATGAGCTAGATGCACACGGAAACAGGGAGGGGGAGAAGAAGCAGGCGTGCACAGCGGGGCTAGATAGGGCAGTCCGACACACACACACAGTATGCAGGCAAGAGGCGTATGGTTGCAGCCGACGTCGGACAAGTCTGCAAGAGGCAAGGGGAGGTGACCCAGGCTGCGTGCAAATTTGTGAGCGATCGCACACCGCGGTGAGTCAGCAGCCCACCAGAGACCTCCAGTGCCTGGCATGAAAGAAATACCCGCACACATCGGCACATTTACCATACTGGCATGTGAGCCGCACTATTTGCTTTAATTACACCCACTGAATGTTTTCACCGCATCAGCATCTTACTGCTGGTTTGCTACAAGATTTGAAAGTGCAGTAAAAATGTTTGTTCAGAACACCGACTCCCTGTGTTATGTTGTTGAACGCACACAAAACAGGCTCCTGGCGACTCTGTCATTGCGCGGCCCATGTTACAAACGCATTAAGCCACTCCAGCGGTGGCATCTAATGCGATTAATGCATGGTTGGGCCGTTGTTCGCCCTTGGCCTCCGGCCTCGGGCCACAACGCTCCCAACCATGCATTAATCCAGCATTAGATGCCACCTTCATCATGGCTTAATGCTTACGTACTGTAGGTATGTACCCATCTCATGGAAGACATTTTGCCATTGGTCACTGTGTGACTGCTGGAGAAGTTGCTTTTACTGGTCAAATTACAGCTGAATGCCTACCTGTGTACTCCTAAGCTCCAAACTTTCCATTAGTGGGAAACGTCCTCCTTGTAGTGTGCAAAGTTGGCTCAAGAATGTCCAAACAGTGTTGACAAATGATAACTTTCCCAGTGGTGTGCAGTGTTGACTGATTAATTTCTCAGTGGTTTTACCATGTTGACTTAAGCCCCGTTTACAGTGACCAAGCTGTTAAGGACCGGTGTGGCTTACATTGGTGTCAGTCTGCAACTGGTCATTTTGGAAGCCAGTGGTGTACACCACTTAAGGACACATGGGCTTCCACACCAGTGTCACACCAGTATTTTGGGAACCGCATTGTGAGAGCCCATCCTGCCAGGAGTTCCCTGTGTGTCATGGTGCTAAATTACCCTCAGGCAGTGAGGTGAAAAGTGACCATCATTTACACAGCACTTGAAACCACCTACACCAGTTCAGATTTTCTGTCTGAAAGAGGAGCAAAACAGCAGCACCGGTTTGATGCCTGCGCAGCTTGCACTCACAAATGTACACTGGTGTGACTCTCCAAACCAACTACACCAGTGTAGAAATGGCCAGTGTAAATGGGAATTTAGGAACGTCATAGCGGTATGCAGTGTTCACTCAGAGAAGTTTTGACCCAAGCACAGAGATGGCTCCAGAACTTTCCAGGTGAGTGCACTGTTGCTCAGGAACTAGCCAGTGGTATACAGTGTTGGCAGTGAAATTTCCAAGTGGTAGGTAACGTTGACTCAGGATGTTTCCAGCAGTGAAAACTGTTGGTGCACTGGTGATTCCATTAATAAAATACTGCAAAATGCATGAATTCACTTTAAGTAATTTATAAACTACGCCATACCTTGTGCTGAGTAGAAAGAGCTTTTTTTAATTAAAGTATACCTCACGAGAAAATGCAACAGAAAAGACATTTCAGAGTTAAGGGACCCCATTAGTGGTACAGTATCTATGAAGTCTAAAAGCATGTCATGACAGAAGGGAGTCTGATAGAGCCAGTCATAGTATTACTTTCATCCAGGTGCTGATTTTGTTTGGTTTTGTCAGCATCTAAAAACGTAAATAAACTTTTTTTAATCCTGTTTTTCTGAATAACCATAAAATGGCCACAACAGCATCGCACCAGGAGTTCATTATAGCATGACAGCAACTGCTTTGAAATGGTACCTTATGGCAGTTTCTAACAATCATTTATTTATTGTCTTTTGCCGATAATGTAAAGTAAAAAAAAAAAAAATGTTAAATATACATATATAATTTTGCTTGGTGATAGACAAGCCATATATACTTTTTTACTTTACAATACTATCAAAAAAAGCAACAAATGATTGATTGTCGAAGGTGCCATAGGGTATCATGGCAAAGCAGTTGTGGTCTCACTACAGTGATGTCATTGTGCAAAGCAGGGATGTCACAATATAACATTTTTAGTATCATGATATTTGGGTAAAAATGAGCATGCTATATTGGTTATCATGATAATCAGCAGAATTAAAAAAAAAATTCCCATACAGCTGTTTGGACCTGGTTGCCACCAGTTCCAGCCTTCAGGTGTTCTGGTGCTCCAACCCCAACCGCCACTCTCCCCGCAGTCTCACCAGTGGGGATCAACATGGGGAAATGTCTGAGGCCTCCTATTCGCTGTTAAGTACTAGTGAAGGAAATCACTACTGAAGGAAAGGACTGTGGAATATCTTGAATCCAGTGACTTACAGGATCCAAGGCAGCATGGATTCACAACAGGAAGGTCATATCAAATAAATTTGATAGATTTCTTATACTGAGTGACTAGGGAATTAGATCAGGGTGGAGCCTTGGATGTGGCCTACCTAGATTTCAGTAAGCCTTTGACACCGTTCCATGTAGGAGACTCGTAAACAAGCTAGGCAGCCTGGGAGTGGGTCCAAAGGTGGTAAACTGGGTAAGAAATTGGTTGGGGATAGACTACAGAGGGTGGTGGTAAACAGAACTCACTCTGAGGAAGGGAGGGTGACCAGCGTGGTGACACAAGTATCAGTGCTGGGACGAGTCCTCTTTTTAATGTCTTTATTAGCGACATTGCAGAGGGGCTAGAAGGGAAGGTATGCCTTTTTGCAGATGACACAAAGATCTGCAATAGGGTAGATAGTCTGGGGGTGGAAAAAATGAATAGAGATCTAAGGAAGCTTGAGGAGTGGTCAAAAGTGTGACAACTAAGACTGCATGCGAAGAAGTGCAAAATGAAGCATTTGGGGTACAGAAACCCAGGGCGGAGTACAAGATAGGGGGAATGATACTGACAGCCACCAAGCAGGAAAGAGACTTGGGCGTAATCATATCTGATGACCTAAAGGTGGCCAAACAGTATGACAAGGCAGTGGAGAGAGCTCGTGGGATGCTGGGGTGCATAGGGAAGGGTATCACTAGCAGAAAGAGGGAGGTGGTGATATCGCTGTATAAATCATTGGTGAGATATCACCTGGAGTACTGTGTCCATTTCTGGAGACCACGTGTCCAGAAGGACATAGACAGAGTAGAGGCAGTCCAAAAGAGGGCAACTAAAGTGGTGCCGGGCTTGCATCAAAAGCCCTATGAGGACAGGCTAAAGGTCCTCAATATGTGCACCCTGGAGTAGAGGGGGGGTATGATAAAGACTTTCAAATACCTCAAGGGTATAAATAAGGTATAAGAGGGAAGCATTTTTCAGAAAAAGGTGCTCAAGAACAAGGGGTCATGCTATGAAGCTGCAGGGGGGTCAATTCAGGGGAAATGTGAAGAAGTACTTCTTCATAAAAAGAGTGGTGGATAGCTGGAACAGCCTTCCAGAGGAGGTGGTTGGGGCAAAAACTGTAACAGAATTCCAGAATGTATAGGATAGGCATGAGGGAACCATACTGGTTAGGAAAGGGAGGGTAAAGTCAAAGTATGTGTATTACAGAAGGTAGGGAAAATGGGCAGGCTAGGTAGATCAAGTTCTTCTCTGCCGTCAGTTTCTATGAAAGTTGACTGGTGCACATACCTTTCCCCCATTTATTTTTCGTGTCCCTCAGGCTGGCACATGTGCGATGGTGTGGGTGTGTGACATAAAGATGTTACATGTACTTGGCCCCTGCACCCAGACAGTCAGAAGGCTGTTACAGCTGCATCATCCAGCCTCCGCTAGATGGTGACCAAACAGCAACTTGTGCTGTCCCTCTCCCCAAAGAAGGAGAGCAATCAATGAATGCTCAAGTCCTCCTTCATGCAGTCAGCCCTCGAGCGACCCAGGTCTGTTCCTGAACCTGGTTTACTGGCGTGGCAACCGGTGAGGCACCCAGGCCCTCAAAACTCTGCGCCACAGGGCTAGCACTGCATTTCTAATTTTAAGGAAAAATAGTAAAAATCTGATTGGAGGATGGCAGGGAATCAGGAAACATAGTTGCACCTGGAAAGAGATGCCCTGCTGGAAAAGCAGGCTGAGGTACTTTATCACTGTATATTGCGATATATCTTGCTGCACGATAATCACAATATTGTTTTTTTACAACAATAAATTATAGTCAGTGGTAATTATCGTGATATATCATCATATCATGTTATAGTGACATCCCTAGTGCAAAGACATCACAGCCATTTAATGGTCATTCGAAAGCACCAGCTTTAAAAAAGCAATTGCTTACCTTTTTTTTTTTTTGCCACTTCCAGCCTGCATGTGCCCAGTCACGGACCCCCGTGCTTCCACTTCCAAATTGGCCTCCATTCTCCCAGCACCCCTGGCTTGCCCCCCAGGGGATGGGGTTGTGGCACCAGCCTGTAGTGCTGCAGTCCATGTAACTAATCTGGGGGAGCTGGCCTGGAAGCTAATCGAAGCAAGGGGCAGGCTTCATTAATGGCAGCCGATTGCATTATTTTCTTGCTTAAACCCCCAGAGGCGGGGACATGCAATGACACCCTGTATCTGCCCCACCCTTCCTAAGTTTTTAGGCGCCAATCCCCGAGGTTCTCCCGGCCTCTGCCAGGAGTCCCTCGCACATCGGGCACTTGCCCCTCCCCCCAGAGAAGGAGAGCAGTCCATAGGTCGCTCAATCCTTCTCTCCCCAGCTGGCCCTCCGATTCCCTGAGTCCATTCCCGAACCCGGGTCACCGGCGTCGCAAGTGGAAATCCAGTTGCTGCGTTGGTGGGCTGGCCTTGCTTACCTTTTTAAATGCTGGCAAAACTTTTCCAAATCAGCACCTGGAATGTAAGTAATACTGTGACTGGATATGTTAGGCTCCTCTCTGCCATGTGATATTATACAGTGTTTTTAGATTTCTGAGATATTGTACCACTAATTTTGGGCTAGGTATCCTTAGAAGAATTTAAGACTATTGGTTAAAAGCAGAGTGGAGTCCATAGGAGCCAGTTCTTAGTGCAGAAGATGTAGTGTGCACTGTTGGTTCATGAACATCTAGGCAATGTGTAGTGTAAGATCCGGAACATCCCAGCAGTGTGCAGAGTTCACGCAGGAACTTCCCGGTAGTGTTCATTGTTGACTCATAACCTTTACTACAGTCTGCAGTGCTGGCTCAGAAATGTCCCAGCAATGTGCAGTTTTGGCTCAGGAACTTCCCTGTAGAGTTCAGTGTTGGCTCGTAACCTTCCCTGTAGTGCGCAGTGTTGACTTCAGACATCCACTGCACAATGCTATGTTCACTCAGGACCATCCCATGAAGGAACAGTGTTGACTCATAACCTTCCCTACAGTGAGCAGTGCTGGCTCAGAAACTTCCCAGCACTGTCAAGTGCTAAGTCAGAAACATTCCATGAGTGTGCAGAGTTGGCACTGGATATTCTCTGCAGTGTTGGCTCAGAAACTTTCCAAGAGTGTGTAGTTTTGAATCAGGACCTTTCCTGCAGTGGTACACAGTGTTGGCTAAGAAACTCCCCAGGAGTGTGCAGTGTTTGATCAGGAACTTCCCAACAGTGTGCTCTGTTGACTTTGGAACTTCCTGGCAGTGTGCAGTGTTGACCCAGGCCCTTCATTGTGCAATGTTGGTTTAGGAACTTCCCAGCACTGTGTACAGTATTGCGCAGGAACGTTACAGCACTGTGCACAGTGTTTGCGCATGATCTTCCTTGCAGTATGCAGAGTTGGCTCAGGATCTTTCCTGCAGTGTTTAGTCATAACTATGAAAACTTCTGAGTAGTGTGCTGTGTTGGTTCAGGAATTTTTCTGCCATGTGATGTGCAGTGTTGACCCATGATTTTCCATGCAGTTTGCAGTGCTGACTCAAGAACTTGTCACCAGTGTGCAAAGTTGGCTAAGGAACCTCCCAGCACTGTTCAGAGTTGGCGCAGGGCCTTACCTACAGTATGCAGTACTGCTTTGGGAACTTCCCAGCAGGGTGTAGAGTTGGTTGGCTTAGGAACATCACATCATGCCCAGTGTTGCCCCAGGATTTTTCCAGCACTGAGCAGTGTTGATCAGGAACCTTCCAGCAGTGAGCACAGCTGCCTTAGGGTCTTACCTGCAGTGTGAAGTATTGACTCAGGAACTTACCAGCAGGGTGAAGAATTGCCTCAGGAACTTCCCAGCTACGTACAATGTTCACCCTGGACTTGCCATGCAGTATGCAGTTCTTGGCTCATGAGCTTCTGTGCAGTGTACAGTGTTGGTTCAGGAACTTCCCTGCAGTATGCAGTGTTGGCTGACAAACTTCCTTGCAGTGTGCAGTGTTGGCTCATGAATTTCCCTGCAGTGTGCAGTGCTGGCTCACAAACTTCCTTGTGGTTTGCAGTGTTGGCTCACAAACTTCCTTGCACTGGGAAGTGTTGGCTGAGGAACTTCACAACTGTGGGCAGCATTGGCTTGGGAACTTCCCAGCAGTGGGCAGTGTTGGCTCATGACCTCTGCAGTGTGCAGTGTTTGCTTGGAAACTTCCCTGTTTATGGTGTTACCTCAAGAATGTCCCTGCAGTGTGCAGTGTTGGCTCAGGAACTTCCAAGCAGTGTGCAGTGTTGCCTAGGGAACTGCCTTGCAGTGTAGAGTGTTGGCTCCATAACTTCCTAGCAATGTGCTGTGTTGTGAACTTCCCTGCAGTGTGTGCAGTGGTGGCTCTGGAATTTCCTTGCAGTGTGCAGTGCAGATTAACACTCTTTCCAGTTGCAGTCAGTGATTTCATGAATTTCCAAGAAGTGTGCAGCATTGCTGGTGGATGTAGGAACTCCTCAGCAGTATGAAATGCTGATTCATGAATTGCTAACAGTGGGTAGTTACTCAGGAACTCCCCAGCATTATACAGAATGCCGTATAAGGAACTTTAAATCGATCGTGGGCAGAGGTAGCCTGGAAACAGTTTACAAAGAACCAAGATTTCTCACATGAGTGCAGAGCTCTTCAGAGGGATGTAGTTTGGGGTCCAGCTTCGTCCAAGTGCTCCTTGCTTTGGAATGCATTTGTCACAGCTGTTTGAGACTGTAATATATTCTGTATTCAACTTTTGAAAGAAAACTCTGCAAGTCTTGGGGACTGACAAAATGAAAATTTGGAAGTTCCCATTCATTCATTTCTTTATAACAAAAACAGGTTTGTTTTGATTTGCTGTCTCTAAGAGAGGCAAACATATTTATAGGTTAATGACTGCAGGCTGTGAAGAAACACAGAAGTAGTCTAAAAATAATGCTTGCTCATGGGCTTTCCATAGTGAGGGCATTTTTTGCTCAGTATGGCGGTAAGTCAAATTTTGCCAGCCTCTCCAAGCCTTTTGTTATACAACTGGGTGAGGGTTCAGGCTCAGTGCGGTCTTGTTTATATGTTAGCAGGAGGCATTTGGGATGGTGTTAGTCTTGATCTTGATGTAAAACAGCCCCCATCCCCTCAAAAATACAGAGGGTTCCCTCCACTGCATCAGTATGCAGCTACAGCACAATTAATTTCATATCATGGCCAAGACACAAATTTGGAAGGCAGATTATATTTACTGCTCCTGTATGTTGGAGGTTTGGCATACAGTTCTCCTCTGACTGAGGTTGTTAACCAGGGATGTCAACATTCAAAATGAATTTTTTTTTTTATACATATGAAGCCAAAGAAATGGCTTCTTTCCTCTAGTGTTGTGGCTTTACTGATGGCACGTTAAAAGAGCTAATAGAGGCTATAAAGTGCTTACATATGTTAAAACTACATAACCAAAGAAAGAGAAATTCATTCCTGTAAAAGGTTTTACTTGAAGGTGCCTGCCTTGGTCCCTAGTGGGTAGTTACTGTGCACTGCTGATTCATAGTCAGGCCACCTGTTAGTGGGCCTTGGTCCCTTGGGGGTAGGCACATTGCCAACTCATACAGTAGTATAACTGTCTGGTCTTAGTTCTGTGGGGTGGTCATACTCCTGACTCCAAGTTAGAGGTGGGCAAGCCAAGGCAGGCTTGAGTCTGGCTCAAGCCTAGTGCTTGGCTCTGGCTCAGCCCCCTTCCCCCATGAGCACTTGAGAGTCAAGGTCAAGTCAGCATTTCTATCAGCCTGTGAAGTTAGTGCAGTGATGGAAACATCCAGCTCTTCTCTTTGAACTCATAAGGGGTACTGTCAGCATTGTGGAGGACAGTCTGCAGCAACCATGATTTCGCTCATGCTGTGACTCATGGAATCAAGCCAGACCTTTGGCTTAGCTCTGACTTGGTTCTCGTTCAGAGATTCCTGGCTTTCCTACCCTCTACTTATTCTGTCTGCCTGATAGTGCACCTTGATCCTTGAGGGGCAGTCATACTGCTGACCCAAACAGAAGTCTGTCTGGTTTTGGTTCCTTGGGGGTAGTCACACTGCTAGTGCATAGTATGGTCACTTGACAGTGGGCCTTGGTCCATTGCAGTACTCAGCTGTTGGCTTATAGTCTGGCTGTCCGATAGTGGGCAGTTAGGGTAGTCACACTGCTGACTCATTGTATGGCTGTGAGATAGTGGATCTTGATCCCTTTAGGGTAGTCACACTGCTGAGTCATAGTCTGGCTCTCCGGTAGTGATTCTACCATTGAATGTTCACCATTCAAATTCTGGGTTTGAATCTCAACTTTGAAGATCACTAGTGTAAAGGGTTAGACTTAGGTCAGTCCCTGCTCTACAACTGCCCTCACTGAGAGTCCTGCTTCAGCACTGCTGAAAGTCTGCCCCAAGAGGCTTGGGAGTGAATGGAGACAATGGAGGATGATTCCCCTTCCCACCGTGGACCTGTTGGTTTTCTGGAAGAATGCAGGGAAGTTCAGCAGTCTGTTATGTTTGTGCTTGATCTGGTCTGCCAATCATTAGAGGATTATGAGCCCAAATTTGATGAGTTTATAACTGTTTTTGTTTGCTTAGACCTGCAGAGCTTGCTGATACAGTACTATGTGCCATAAGAGCAGTTTTAAGGGTCACCCAATGGCCCAGCAGGTAGTGCATTGCACTCCCATGCCAGTGACCCAAGTTCATGAGCAAGCTCGAGAAACTAGCAGGGTGAGCTGGGGCTGGGGTGATTCTCTCACTTGGCAGTGCTCCCAGCCTGGAGAGGGCTGGTCAGCGTGTTCTGCCACTCAAGCAACCCCCTGCAGTTTGGCCAGGGAGCTGTCTTTTCGCAGGGGATGCCAAGCATGTCGAGGCCAGTACGGGGCTGTGCACAATGTTTGGAAGGTGGGCAGGGTGAAAACTAAGGAAGAAAAACTCTGCAAGGACAGGATGATGCCATGCTGTCCCCACAGGTCCTGCACCACCTACAGGGCTGTGCTGACTAATGTGGATGAGTAACCAGGGAGGATGGGAGGATGGCTCTCCCCACCTGGCCTTGCCATATAGGAGTAGCCAGTGGGGGACACAACCAGCAGGCAAGCCCCAGGTATGGTGGGTGTCAGGACTGAGCATCAGTTGTGGGCCAGTGGGGGTCCTGCTGTGACAAGGGGGCATAAAAACCTCTGTAAAAAAAAAAAAAAAAAAAGTAAGCAAGCAGTTTTTGATGACCCAGGCACAATAGCAAAGATCTTTGTGAGCACTCGGTCAGTGTGCTGCTGCGGGGGGGTGAGGTGTCATTTACATGTAACACATATACTCATCTGGTCATCCGCTACACTCACAGTTGAACTGGGTGCCATCGGTGGGAGCACAGCTGGAGGAGGTGGTAAGCAGGAAGGGGGTCTGACCCAAGGGACAGGGTAGTAGGGGAGCTAGAACTTCACAGAGAATGGGAAAGGGAGGTAAGTGCTGCGTGAGGGTGAGGATTTGGACTGCACTGGGAGGTTATGTTCTGGATATGGGACTAGGGATTGGGGGAATGTAAATGATGGGCTGATAGGGGTGTGAAGGGGGAATCGTTTTTTTTTTTTTATTGGTATCTGGGTAAGGTGGTCTGAGACATGAGTATTTTTTCAACCATGCTGGATTATGAAAAATACAACACAACATTAGGACATATACAGGACTGTAAACCATGCTACAACATGTGTACATCTAATAACAGTAATTAGGATTACCTTTGAAGTATTTACATACCAAGATAGAAGTGAGATGGTTTACAGCTCCTTCAAACGTGTAATTTGGCTCATCTTGAGAGGTACGGTTGGAGGGGAGGTAGGTTATTTGCCAAGGGCCCAGGTAGGAGAAAGTTTATTCATCTTTTTTTCAGTCCTGGGCACTGTGAGTACATTGATAACTGGAGAACACAGACTGTAGTGGCTATTTTGCATTTGTACAAGAATGTCATGGCTCTTTTCTATTGATTATGTTATAGAACAGATTATACCACAGGTAGGCCAGTCTTTCCAAGGGTGGCAGAATGCCCATTTGGGAGTACAGTACACAAGGGAAAAATGTGGGTGCATGTAGCACAAATCTTCAAGTATACTGTTACAAACAATGCAAGCTTGTTCAATTCTTTTTTGGGAGTCCCCTATAGACAAGAGCTCCATATCCCAATAGTAGGAACAAAGTATGGATAGCAACAGCTTTCTTAGTGGTCTCGGTTGTTAGATAGATGTTAACTCTATAGAGAGCACCTAGTTATTTATCTGCTGCTTTGGTGGTTATTGTTATGGGATCAGTGAAAGTGAGATGTGGGTCAAACAGGAGTCCCAAGTATCTGTAGATCTTTGTGTATTCTAGGATTGCCCCATCTAGACACTGAATACTCATTGGTTGTTTCAGCTTGACTAGCTTGTGCTTGGAGCTGAAAACATTGTTTTGTTTTCATTTAAAAGTAACTCATAGTGTATAGTGAGGGTTTGTTCTACATGGATTTCCATGCCAGCTGAAACCTTGTTGTACCACAGTTCAAAGGTCAAGGAACACAGTTATACCCTACTGTGGTACAACAAGGTTCCAGCTGATTAGAAATCCTTGAGGCAGCTGCTGGTTTTCATGGTGCTGCCGCATGCGCAGCAGTCGGTTCAAGTTCTGAACTGAAACTGCCAGCACGTTTGCTGCTGCCGCGGGTGTGCTGTGAAAACACTTTTTTTTGTTCAATGAAAACTAAACAAAAAAACTATACATTATAAAAAAAATACTGGTTGGGAAGCCACATGCCCAACCAGCCTGTGCCACCATCTTCTAATTACATTGGACCTCTCGAGCTTCCGCGGTCTGATGTAATCAGAACCTCTCTGTGGCAGCACAGGCTGGTTGTGCATGGTTAAAAAGTCAGTTTGAATGGGGCGCTCAAGGATGCTGTGCTGGTGCCCACTGAGCATACAAAATCCCAGCATTCACAGAAAAGCAGAAAGGTGGCAGGGAGCATGTCATTGAGGAAGACCCACGTGGTCGAAGTGCCGGCGCCATCTTTCAGTGTCTTGTGTCCTGCATAAACTCACCTGGCATTTTGAATTTTGAGCATCAGAGTGTTTCGTTCCTGAATGTCACCTTTCTGCTTTTTTGTGCATGGTTGCCCAGCCAGTATGCTCTATAGTGCAGAGAATCCAGTCCCGTAATTGGTTGAAACCCTTTTGTAGATTTGCATGGGCTTCATGTGGTTGTGCCACTGGCATAAATGACTGTGTCATCAGCATGAAGTTGTATGGAAACGTTGAAGATATTGGGTAAATTGTTAAATCAACAATGTGAATAGCAGGGGGCCTGTTATAAACATAGAAACATAGAAGTTGACAGCAGATAAGGACCGCAAGGCCCATCCAGTCTGCCCATTTCTTTTCCTACCTTATAAATGTGCCATCGGCCTTTGCTCTGTCAGTGGCCTATCTATTCATAGTCATTTGTATTGCTCCCTTATGCCTATCCCATGCCTGTTCGAAGCCCTGCACTGTATTCATAGCTACCACTTCTTGTGGTAAGCCATTCCATGCATCCACCACCCTTTCTGTGAAAAATAATTTCCTCACATTTCCCCTTAGTCGGCCCGCCTCTAATCTCATGCTGTGTCCTCTTGTCCTGCTATTTTTCTTATATTTAAACATGTTAGACTCTTTCACCTTGTTAATGCCCTTAAGGTGTTTGAATGCCTCGATCATATCACCTCTCTCCCTCCTTTGCTCAAGGGTATACATATTGAGCTCTGTTAATCTGTCCTCATATGTCTTCTGATGCAGTCCCTGCACCATTTTGGTTGCCCTTCTCTGGACTGCCTCAATTTGGTTAATGTCCTTGTGAAGGTGTGGCCTCCAATACTGCACGCAGTACTCCAGATGGGGCCTAACCAGTGTCTTGTAAAGAAGGATTATTACCTCCCTCTTACGACTTGTGATACCCCTACTAATACACCCTAAAACCCCCCTAGCCTTACCTACTGCTTTAGAGGTCTGCTTGGATGATTTCAAGTCATCAGTGATGATGATGCCCAAGTCTCTTTCTTCCTTTGTGACTGCTAGCAACTCCCCTCCCAGCCTATAGGTGGCTTCAGGGTTTCTCTTCCCTATGTGCATGATTTTGCACTTTGCATTAAATCCCAGTTGCCACTCTTCTGACCATTTTGCTAGTTTATCCAGATCTCTTCTCATTCTGCCCACCCCATCTGGATCATCTACTCTGTTGCAGATCTTGGTGTCATCTGCAAACAGACAAGCCTTACCCTGTAGTCCATCTGCAAGGGCACTAATGAAGATGTTGAAGAGGACTGGCCCCAGGACTGATCCCTGAGGTACCCCACTTGTGACTTGCATCTCTTCTGACTGTATACCATTTACCACCACTCTCTGTTTTCTGCCCGTCAACCAGTTTGCCACCCAGTTGACCAACTTCTGACCCATCCGAGCCTACCCAGCTTATTTATCAATCTTCTATGTAGAACAGTGTCAAAAGCTTTGCTGAAGTCAAGGTAGGCGACATCAACTGCTCCCCCTTGGTCCACCACTCTGGTTACCCAGTCAAAGAAATCTATGAGATTAGTTTGACAGGACCTTCCTTTGTAAACCCATGTTGTCTTGGATCCTGTGCCCTGTGGATTCCAGGTGTTGCACTATCCTTTCCTTAAGGAGGCCTCCATAATCTTGCCCACTACTGAGGTAAGACTGACTGGTCTGTAGTTCCCGCCTCCTCCCTGCTACCACTCTTGTGGAGCGGGATCACATGAGCCCTTCTCCAGTCTTCTGGGACCTCTCCTGTGCTCAGAGACTCACTAAACAGTTCTGCTAATGGCTCTGCTAGTTCCACCTTTAGCTCCTTAAGTACCCTGGGATGTATGCCATCAGGTCCCATTGCCTTATCCACCCTGAGCTTAGCAAGCTCTTGTAGGACAGACCCTTGAGGGACTCCTGTGTGTACCTTGGCAGGAGCAGAGAAATGGCTGTTTACACTAACCTTTATGATTTTGTTGGTAACAATCCTGAAACCACTCTTGGACCATGGAGCTCATGTTTAGCAATTTCAGCTTCTGTATCAATAGCTGGTGATCCCCCAAATTAAATGCCTTAGTCAGATCAATCAAGACAGCTCCTTTTAAAAGTTCAATTATATTTTCTGGCCAGCACATCATTAGTAAATCTGACCAAGACATGCTTTATACTGTATGTCCTTTCCTAAAACCTAATCATTTGCCTCTAAGTAAATTATTGCTTGATAGGCATGGATGCAATTTGGTGGGAGCAGATCATACCGAAATTCACCTGTACTTCTGCATGCAAGTTTTATCCCGTTTTAAAGACAAGGATGGCATTTGCAGCTTTCCAGAGTTTAGGGACAGTCCCAGTAGAGAGTGTCAGGTTATAGATATACTGTTGGTGAGTGGGTATCAGTTCATAGCATCAACGGCTTTTGGCAATTTGGGTTGTGAATTGTAACAACCAGCTTTTTTTATTTGTTTCACTTTCAGTAAGTAAATTATTAACTTAGCTGACCTTAGTTGGTGATTATTGTTATTATGATAACTAGGGATGAGAAGACATACATTATGCAGGGATCTCAACAGTGGGGGAATGGGTAAGCACTGGGGCTCTGTGCCGCTAGTGCTGACCAATGTTCAATTGTTGTGATGGGCACTTGGCTGTATAGCCCATCAGAGAGACAGAAGTTGCATGTTGGGACTAATGAGCTGGTCCCTTTTTGAGCACTAACTCCTCCAGTCAAGAAGGAAGGGGGTTGATTTTATATAGCATCTTTCATACAACCTGTATCTAAAAGTGCTTTACAATTCAGAAGGAGGGGGAGGGAATGGTGCTGCTATTTAGGCAACAGGGAAAGAATTCAAGCAGTATAGAGATTAAAATAAGAGAACTACAGAGAGGCTAAGCACAGGGAGGTTAAATGACTTTCTCAGTGTCACATAGTGAGAAAATGGCAGTGGAGCGATTCAAGCCTAAGTCTCCAGGCTCGCACCTCTGTGCTTTAAGCACTAGGCCAAACTGCCTTCTGGGTGTTAACCCCTGCACTACTGGATTAATATGGTTGCATAGGACCCAGAGCTGCAGTGACAGGGAGAGGTGCCGGCCCTGCATCATGGGTAGGATTGCAATATGAACCTCTAGGTTCTAGGTGCAAAACTTGCAGACACAGACCTTCTCGGTTTGTGTCAAGGCCCCTTTGCTCAAACATGATGGTGATGGTTTGTTTTGCTATTAGCATATAGTCTTTCCTAAAGCAAATGTCATTCATAAAATTAAGCAAAGACCATCACTGTCTTGCTATGCTACTGTAAAAGAAGACAAGGTTTGCGATGATCTAATTTACCTTTAAGTACAGGGACACCTGTAGTGTCTGCCTGGATCTCCCGTGTCTTCCTCTTACTACTCTCCAAGGGGGGCCGGCATGGGTTATTTGTGTTGTGCTATACTGGGTAATTGAGTCTACAGTTAATGCTGTGCCCCAGCCTGGGGTAGTAATAAGGGATACCTGGATGCTGATGTGCAGGGACATTACCTCATAGGAGCTATTATCTTGCTCTGGCCCACACAGTCCCTCCCTAGTGAAAGGACACTATAATACAAAGATACCTCCAACAAGAAAATATAATACAAAAATATAACAATTTATTTAAAAAAAGGAAGGAAAAACACATGGGGACAATAAGAAAAAGGAGAGCATAAGAGGTAACAGTCAGTAATCATAGGACTTAAGTATGCCTAACAATATCCACAGCCTAGCAGTCCCACAATCCCCAAGTGGGTGCACCAGACTTTATCCTCCCAAAAGAATGGTGAGAGCTGCTTGTTTATTTGCTGTGGGTACCTCACCGGGGATGCAGTTGCTGCTAGCAGGGAAGGTTGACTCATTGGCAAGCTTACTCAAATCATTGCAGAAACAAATAACAACCAAACAAATTAAAAGGGCCCCTATTTGTAATCCACAAGGGTGGGACCCGATGGCTTCCTCAGGTCTTCTGCCTGGCCTGTCAAACAAGCTGAGTCCCGCCCAGGACTTAGCCCTGTGTTCTATAGCACTAGACAAGGAATGAAATCCCGGCGGTCACTTTTTGTTTTACAGTACCTCAGTTCTTCCCGACCCTGCAGCAGGGATGTGCTAGACGTGGCTACCAGATGAAGCAGTTGTCTTCTCTGGAGTTGTCTGAACTCGCTCATCAGCTCTCTGATCCTAGGTGCATTACTCCTAGACCAGGCGAAATGGGGACCAACCCACCCCCATCTGCACCTCGTTCGGTGGCTGGGGCGCCATTTCCCCCCTCTGTCACTCCCTCCCTCCCTCTCTCTGATTGTCTCTTTGCTGCTTTGGCACAAACTTTTCAGAACCCTTTCAGTCAAACAGTGGCCAAAGTTCATTTTAAACTGTAACTCTGGGGTTGATTCCCAGTGGGGAAAAATCTCTTAGGGTGAAGTTACCCATCTCCACTCAAGTGCTTGTTTTCCCACTTAGTTTCCGATTGAAATTACTTCCCCCAAATGGCTCAAGATGTGCACACACATCTGTGGCCTGCCAGCACAGCTGCTCCTGGTAGCCAATGAATCTCTGTATCACAGCTTCCATAGTCACGCAGACTGAATCCTGAGCCCAGGTTCCTGGTTTCACTCCCTCTTTCAGAGGGCTGAATTTGACGCCTGATTGGACAGACAAATCCCAGGTGAATCATGCTATAGAATCTTGAGCAAGTTTGCACGTATTCTTCTGTGCAAACATTAGTTCAAGACTGACTCAGATTAGCAGACAAAGAAGTTTGTGTACCTTTGGGGACAGATTTTTAAAACTGGAAAAATTGCACACATTTGGAAATAAAAGTTCTGCAAGGGAGCGTTTCCTTGCTCAACCTCAAATCTGCATGCACTCAATTTTCAAAAATGTTGCCTTTCTGAGACTTTTTTTTTTTTAAAGATTTTTTTCTGTGTGTGTGTAACCCCTAGATGGCGCTATCCCAGGGGCTACTACCCCTGCCTGATTTGCCACTAACAGGTTGAGGGGCCTGGATCCAATGGCGGGTGCCTCCACCCAGAGGTCAGGGTTTGCAATAGTTAAACTAACTTGGTCACAGCCCTCTGGGACACTGCAACCCCCTTTCTTCCCACTAGTGGCCCACACAATATCAGAATTACCTTCACAGTATACACTTACCCCAGGTCTGGTTCCCGCACTGGGACCTCCTGTGAAATGAGATACAGTGCAACAATCACAGTACAGTACTTTAACATGAGACAAATACCTCAGGCAGTATAACTTTGCTGAAACAAGCAGCTCTGATTTATTTAGGGGGATATAACAAGGACAGGGGAAATCAGGTTAATTAGCTTATCACTCTAATAATTCATTTATGGCTCTGTGCACAGGCCTATCCCTATCAGTTACTGTCCCTGGGTACCCAAGCCCTAGTGGCTAGTCCAAACCGTGGCAGCTGGTAGGGGCCCTTTCACACAGAGAAAAGGAGAATTAAACAGTCAGCAGTACAGTAATTCCATTTGGATTTAATGTGGCAATTCAACAGGAGCAACCCTGAATTAGTACTCACGACCTCCAAATAAGATAGGGTCCTTCAATGTCAGCAGGGCTCACTTGAGGTACACAAACCTCTTCACACATCCATATAAAAAAAGTACTATACCAGGCAGGCTGCATCTGTATCCGATCGCAATTACTGCACAATACCGGAGAACACACAGCAGATTCAGTTCCTGACAGACCGAGTGCAATTTTCAGCAATTCTTCCAGTCTTCTACAGGGTGAGCCTGGTTTCTACTCTTCAGAGATCCTTGATTCTTTTCACAGGACGGATTCAGTCCTAACAAGCTGTTACACAAGCTGCAGGCCGGAACTCTGGGCCTTACACACGTTTTTGACTAAAACTGCACACTGAAAAGCACGAGGCTCTTCCTTCTTCACTGCCAAAGCTCAACTGAACTCCAACTGACGAAACTGGCACTTCCTTGAGTTCCTCCCAGTTCTTGACTGGATTGGCTGTCACTCACAATAGACTGCTGCTGTTGGTCCAAAAGGCACTGAAGTCTAAACTACATCTCCCAGAGTCACTGCCCATACAATCCTCTTTGTGGCTGGCTCAGATTATGAGTCCAAGTTCTGATTCGTCCAAGGCATCATTTTAGAGCTAGCTTACCCCACACTGATTGGTCCAGTTCAGCAGTTCAAAACTAGAATGGGGAACTAGCAGACACAGTTCTGACTGCAAAAAGCAGGTTAGACAAACTGTAATTTCATTATTACTCAAAATAATTTCTGGCAAACAGTTACATCTTTCAGATAGGTTCCTTTGCACTCCTAGTGACTGCAAAAATGAAGTGAATTGGCAGCAGCTCGAGTGGTACTCAGAGAGCACACAGTCCCCCATACAAACTAATTATGTCTGCAAGCAGACAGCTCTTAAAGAGACAGTACCAGAGGCTCTGAAAACACTCACTGATAAATGGCTTAAATGCCAAACACCATTCAGGCTTGGAGCATTCAAGCAAGCCTGGAAGTCTTTATGAACCCCCATTTGCAGGGGGTTACCTTCCTGGTTTGGGAAAGCTTGACGCCCGCGCCAAGTACCCCATAAGTTTTAACTGCAACCATATACATTTGCATTAGGCTCATATACGTAATCATCAGTCAATATATCATTTTACCAAGAACACATTTCTGAAACATTGCAGTACGCCACTCTTTACACAGTATTACACACACATTGTACCATAACTCAAGTTATTACCTCTTGTACATGAAACCTGAAGAGAGGGGGGCCCTTCCCTATCAGTTACCTTGGGGCTGGACGGGGCAAGGACACCATACTTAGAGGGCAACACAAGTAACTTGGAGTTAGCACTGACGCTCAGTTTGGGCAATGAGCTCGGGACACATACACTCCTTTATGGACAACATTGAGAGGCAAATCCACAGGCCTCCCAAGGGAATCATAACTGAGGTGCACCACAGGCTTTACAGCTCGACCAGTCTTCTAGGGGAACTGTTATAGTCTCTGCACTCTGAGCCTCATTTTCAGCATTGTCCTCACTTGTCAGGGAGTCTCCATGGGGTAGAGAGGCTAGAACTTGGGGCACTTTCAGCTCCAGGAGTTACAGTTTCTGAGTCCACAACATTTGGCTCGCATGGAGCTTTGACACTGGCAGTGGACTGTCAGGGCACTCAAAATACTCTTCTTGTTCGGTGTATCACCAGTCTGCCCCAATCTATCATTTTCTCCTGAAAGCTCAAACAGTTCAACCATGCACAATGATTCCATTTCATCTGATCTGATGCTTGCACTTCACTTTCTGGGAGCATTGGCTCCAGGGATGAAGTTGGGGGCTAGACAGTCCAGAAGGCCCAGCTTTGTCTCCAGTATTGACTAGGGATTGCCCTCAAACAATTGACTCAGTTCGTAAGAAGGATAGTATTCAAAGTCACTCTCACTTTCTTCCGATATGGACTGACAGTCATGCTCAACTGGGACTTGTGGAGGGGAACACTTTAACTTTGCTTCTGTAGGTGCAGACTTTCTTGATCTTTTCTAGCAGCAGCTCTAGTCACTGGTCCAGAGGGGCATCTTCTAGGGCTCAGACTCAATTAAGATTTGTCCAATGGGCAGTAAATGATTTCTATGCATTGTTTTACATCTTTTGAATTATTCTCAGGCCTTACTTTGTACACTGGCAGATCATCTAGTTTGCCCACTACAATGTGAGGGGAGATGGTGCCATCTGTCAGCAATCTTGTGCTTGCCATGCAGTCCCAGATTTCTTAGCAATACCCGATCTCCTCCTGGAGTTCCTGTGCTTTCACCTTTTATCATACCTTTCTTTGTTGGCCAGATTTCTTTTGGCAGCCATGGTTTGAGCCAGTTGGTACGCATGAGTTAGCTGGGCCTTTAACTTTTGCACATACTGTAAATAGTTGTCAGCTTGAACCCCATCAGGAGAGACCCCAAAACACACATCTACTGGTAGTCGAGCTTCTTCCAAACATCAGGCGGTAGGGGAGAATCCAGTGGCATCACTTTTGGTGCAGTTATAAGCATGTACCAGGGTGCTAATTTGTTGGCTCCATCTAGGCTTGTCCTTTGGGTGCAGGGTGCCTAGCATATCTAGC
This sequence comes from Neoceratodus forsteri, assembly GCA_016271365.2. Classification (NCBI taxonomy): domain Eukaryota; kingdom Metazoa; phylum Chordata; order Ceratodontiformes; family Ceratodontidae; genus Neoceratodus; species Neoceratodus forsteri. The sequence goes on along the minus strand of CM028131.1, from coordinate 1,631,320,433 downwards.
AAAGTGTGGTTGAAACGTTTCAGGCTGTGGGTCCTCTGGGGGTGGTAAGGAGTGGTTCTGGACTTCGCACTCCCACAGAGAAAGCATCTCTTGATCAGACGACTCAAAGTCTCTCCCTTGATCAGAATGGATTCTTTGTGGAGCCCCATAGTGAACAAAAAAGTTTTCTACAAGTACTTTGGCTACAGTGGATGCTTTCTGGTCTTTGGTGGGGAAAGCTTGGGCATATCTCGTGAAATGGTCAGTGACCACCAGCACATTACTGATATTTCTTTGATCTGACTCCAAACTTAGAAAATCAATACAGACCAGCTCCATGGGTGCACTGGTGGTTATGTTAATAAGGGGGCAGCCTCTGGGGGCAAAGCTTTCCTCTGTAAGCAGCACTACAAGTTCGAATGTGTTGCTCCACATCAGCCCCATCTTAGGCCAATAGAATCTGGATCTCACCAAGTCAAGTGTTCTGTCTATACCAAGGTGCCCCATGTGGTTGTGCAAGGACCTCAATACTGAGTCTCGAAAGGCAGTGGGCAGCACTAGTTGTTGTTTGTCTACTTGTCCCCCTCTGTCTACTGTTTCTCTGTATAACAGTTTATTGATCAGTTTCAACTTAGGACCTTCTTTGTATAACAGTGCAGTTCTCAAATCAGTGGAGCGCAAATTCACACATCTTTTCCTGCATAGAGGGCTTCTAAAGCTGCTTTGATCATGGGATCGCGGGATTGAGCCCGCCGAATACTGTCATTGTCCAGCTGAGGCAGTGCACCAATGTCTATTGCAGAAAAGTGGCAATAAGCAGCAGGTATGCAATTCTCAGAGGCTCCCAAGCAATCCACCATGCAGTCCACTGCGCTCTGTGGACATTTGTTCCTCCCTGTCAAACTTCCGCAGAGTGCCCGAATGTCAGGTTCTGCCAGTCGGACCCAATCATTCTGGGGAACAGGCCTCCGGGAGAGCATCAGCATCTATGTGGTTCAGACCTGCTCGGTATTCGAGAGCATAGTCATATGTAGATAATGCAGAAAGCCACCTATGGCCAGTGGCATCCAACTTAGCTGAGGTCTGCACATAGGTCAAGGATTATTGTCAGTTTTTACTAGTATTTTAGCCCCATACAAGTACTCATGGAATTGGTCAACATAGCTCACTTCAAAGCTAGGAACTCTAACTTATGTACAGATAGTTCTTTTCGGATGGGGTCAGGCTTCTACTGGCAAAGGCCACTGGTCTCAGGCCATTCTCGTGCTCTTTGGTACAACACAGCCCCCAACCCTGTGTAAGCTAGCATCAGTGTGCAGGACGAAGGTTTTCTTGGATCGGCATAGGCCAGCACTGGAGCATGGGTAAGTTGATATATGATCTCATGAAAAGCAGTCTCACAATCAGGAGTCCAGCGGGCCCCAAATACTTCACTCGGATGAAAATACACTCTTTCAGTCTTGAGGATGCTGACTTTGGTATTTTTGTGGGTTGGGGGATACCCTTGAGTAAGGTTAAGTAAAGGGCGGATCACTCTTGAATAGTCCTTGATGAAGCCCGATAATAACCACAGAATCCCAGGAATCTTTGCAGTTCTTTAGATTTTGGGCTGTGGCCAGGTGGTCAAGGCCTCAACTTTACTTTGGGTCGGTCTCTATTCCTCGGTGGATACTATGTGTCCCACATACTTTACTGATGTTTGAAAAATTGACACTTATCAATGGACAGTTTAAGGCCAAAGTCCTCCAGTCGGTCCAATACCTTAAATAATCTGCTCTCATGTTCCTCCAGTGAGCTGCCAAACACAATAACATCATCTAGGTATACCAGGCACTCTAGTAAGTTCATGTCCCCACTGCACGCTCCATCAATCGTTGAAAAGTGGCTGGGGCACCTGAAATCCTTGAGGCATCCTCATGAATTCATAAACCAAGCCGGACAGATAAAAGCTGTCTTTTCACGGTCCTCTGGGGCCCTCGGGATCTGATAGTACCCACTCTGCGAGATCCAGCACAGAGAACCACTTGCTCCCGCTTAGGCAGTCCAAAGCATCCTGAATGCGGGGCATTGTGTACTGATCAGGATAGTCCGCGGTTTGAGGTGCGATAATCCACACAATCCTTACTGTTCCATTCTTTTCCTCACTACCACAATGGGGAAGCATAAGGGCTTCTGGATTCTTGTATTACACCAGCAGCTAACATCTCTTGCAGATGCCGTCTCACATCATCTATGTCAGCAGGTGCCAGGCGTCGAGACCTCTCACGAAATGGTCTTTCGTCATGCAGCCGGATATTGTGCTTCAGCTCCTTGCACGCATCCTACATCCCATTCCTTTAAAGAAAACACCTGGTCTCTCTGGGCAAGCTTCTCACTGATCTTCACTTTCCATTCAGCTGGCAGCGGGAGTCGCCGAAATCAAACAAGTCAGGCGTTACTCTGTCATTCTTCCTTGAACTCTTGCTGCTGGGTAGCACTGCAGTGTCTGCACAATGCACATTAGCCAGGATGCAACCTCTGTTTACTCGAATGTCTCTTTCAGACACATTATGAACTTGGACCATTACCCTTCTGGCATAAGCATAGGGCTCTAGCAGGCAAAATACTAGGCTTGACCAGCAGTCCCTCTGGCAATTTTCCATCGCCTGTGCATCCAACATTAATATTTTATTCTTAACATCCTTTCTGATAGGACCTCTCCTGTAAGGTACACTGGGCATTTGGCGCCAGGATCAGAGACTCAGGATCCTTCTTCCATACAATTCCGACCGGTTCCTCTGGTTCTGTTTTTCAGCATCTCTCTGTGCCTCATAGGCCTTCTTAATTAAAGCTGAACTCTTAAAGCTCTACTAGTCTTTGACCCCTGTTTTTCATAACACAACTGTGCCAGCCTTCCGAACATATGAGCATTTGTTCCAATCAACAAAGGACACCATCATACAGTCCAGTGGGGACACACTAAGGCTAGGGTCTCTACTTGTTCGCCACCCAGCCACGGAGGTGGGGAAAGACAGCCAAATTCGGATATACCGGAATAGGGGTAGGCCTTCTCACTTAACCCCATACATGCAGTCCTTCTAATGGTTGTAAGGGTATGTCTGACAAATGCTTCTGATACCAATCTTGGAACATAATTGTCACTTGGGAGCCACTGTCTAATATAGCTCTTGTAGACACCTGTTCACCTTTACAGTGGTCTCCATGGAGGACCCACTATTCTGGACCAGTCTGGAGGCGGTAGTGGGGGCCTGGGCAACTGACCTTGCCACAAAGGGCGTGAATTAGCATTTTGGTGCCTCACTGGGATCATGTCGTGCACCTCTTAACCACTGATTTCTTCTCCAAGCTCTCTTGTAGCCTATATGCAACTTTGTCAGTGTCTTTTGGGACTGGCATTCCTTTTCATGTGCCCATCTTTCCCACAATTATAGCAAAACATACTTTCTGGAGTTTGAGCTGGCCGAGGCGCCACACTGGGAGCCAGGGCGGGGTTACTAACTGGAAACCTTGGTGCCATCTCTGTCTCTGCGTGATAAGCATTTGGAGACATCTCGTCAGTTTCTCCACTTCCATGGTCAAGGAATTCGAGTTCGAGCTGTTATCAGCAGGAGATACATGGGTGGGTACCCCACCCCCATAGCAGATGCAGTCGGATATAGGTCAGGGCCCGTACTTGCAGGCGTGGCCTTCATAAAGGGACTGTTTTTGAATTCCCGGATCTCTCTCAACAGTTCGCCCCATTGTGACATATCTTTTCCTTGTCAGAGCACTCATTGACTGCCAACCTCTGCCCCTGAACTTCACTTGATGGGTCACCCTCAGTCACTCGGGTCGTAGCCGCAGCTATTGGTGCAGGTCCCTCCGAGTCGCTTTTCTCAACTCTCGAATTTCTCTCATTAACTCATCATAGGAGGGTGGGGATTCCAGTCGATCTGCCAGGTGTAACTGAAGCAACAGCAGTTCTGAGAAGGGGGCAGACTTAAGGATCCTGTCCAGCCTGGTTCGGTCCAGTTCAATCGCTGGCAAACTACCTTTTCTGAGGCATTCTTGCAACAATTTTCCAGCCGAGATACATACACAGACAACAACTCCCTTGGTACTGTTGTGCATCTCTTACTCTCCACCATAGGTCCTCATCAGAATCTGGGCTCCCATACACACTTCTCCAAGGCCTCAAGATAGGCCTGTGCAGTGCTTCAGGGTTACTGGCCGTTAGCTACGGATGGTAGCCAGGGCAGGACCTCGAGGCTCTCACTAACCCTCTTTCGCTTTTCACCTTCCGAGCATTGCCATTCTAGCACTTGGGGCAACATAGTCTATCCAGGTCTCCCAGTCATCCTCCCCTTGGGGGTGGGAGGTGCCAGAGAAGATCCTCAACCTTGGTAGGAGTCGTGACTAATGGCAGGTGCAGAAATAGAGTCTGCATTGGTTCAGCCACCATTACGGGCACTGGAGCAGGAGAGGGTGTTGGGGAGGAACACCCCAGGTGGAAAGAATAGTTTCTTCAAGTCCTCCACAGTTTTCCCTCTCCAGCAACCATTCAGCAAATTTCTCCTCAAAAGTTTCAGATAGTGGTGGGGGCTGATTCCCCCCCGGGTCTTTACTGTCCTTAGTTATCACTCTCCAAGCAGTGAGGGCTCCCTCTGGGGTAATGGTCTGTGGCACTTTGGAGCTATCTATGGGATCCTTAAACTCTACTAGGGCCAGGAAAGTGTGGGTGAGCAGATTAGCATGCCGACCCACCACCACAGGGTTTTGTAAACCTTCCACCTTGGAAAGTACTCCTGCACAGTGTCCGTATTGATACCCAGGGGATGTCCAGGATAAGCATAGCATTTGTGAGTCGATCTCCTCCCAGTACACCACTCCACCAGCCGGTGCACAGCCACTTCTGTCGGGTCCCATTTTTCTTAACAGTGGTTTAGAATATGGCCACTAGAGGACACACAATCCAGCGGTGAGCCTCCAAGATGTAACCCCTAGATGGCGCTATCCCAGGGGCTACTACCCTGCCTGATTTGCCACTAACAGGTTGAGGGGCCTGGATCCAATGGCGGGTGCCTCCACCCAGAGGTCAGGGTTTGCAATAGTTAAACTAACTTGGTCACAGCCCTCTGGGACACTGCAACCCCTTTCTTCCCACTAGTGGCCCACACAATATATCAGAATTACCTTCACAGTATACACTTACCCCAGGTCTGGTTCCGGCACTGGGACCTCCTGTGAAATGAGATACAGTGCAACAATCACAGTACAGTACTTTAACATAGACAAATACCTCAGGCAGTATAACTTTGCTGAAACAAGCAGCTCTGATTTATTTAGGGGATATAACAAGGACAGGGAAATCAGGTTAATTAGCTTATCACTCTAATAATCTACCTATGGCTCTGTGCACAGGCCTATCCCTATCAGTTACTGTCCCTGGGTACCCAAGCCCTAGTGGCTAGTCCAAACCGTGGCAGCTGGTAGGGCCCTTTCACACAGAGAAAAGGAGAATTAAACAGTCAGCAGTACAGTAATTCCATTTGGATTTAATGTGGCAATTCAACAGGAGCAACCCTGAATTAGTACTCACGACCTCCAAATAAGATAGGGTCCTTCAATGTCAGCAGGGCTCACTTGAGGTACACAAACCTCTTCACACATCCATATAAAAGAAAGTACTATACCAGGCAGGCTGCATCTGTATCCCGATCGCAATTACTGCACAATACCGGAGAACACACAGCAGATTCAGTTCCTGACAGACCGAGTGCAATTTTCAGCAATTCTTCCAGTCTTCTACAGGGTGAGCCTGGTTTCTACTCTTCAGAGATCCTTTGATTCTTTTCACAGGACGGATTCAGTCCTAACAAGCTGTTACACAAGCTGCAGACCGGAACTCTGGGCCTTACACCGTTTTGACTAAAACTGCACACTGAAAAGACAGGGCTCCTTCCTTCTTCACTGCCAAAGCTCAACTGAACTCCAACTGACGTAAAGGCACTTCCTTTGAGTTCCTCCCAGTTCTTGACTGGATTGGCTGTCACTCACAATAGACTGCTGCTGTTGGTCCAAAAGGCACTGAAGTCTAAACTACATCTCCCAGAGTCACTGCCCATACAATCCTCTTGTGGCTGGCTCAGATTATGAGTCCAAGTTCTGATTCGTCCAAGGCATCATTTTAGAGCTAGCTTACCCCACACTGATTGGTCCAGTTCAGCAGTTCAAAACTAGAATGGGGAACTAGCAGACACAGTTCTGACTGCAAAAAGCAGGTTAGACAAACTGTAATTTCATTATTACTCTAAATAATTTCTGGCAAACAGTTACATCTTTCAGATAGGTTCCCTTGCACTCCTAGTGACTGCAAAATGAAGTGAATTGGCAGCAGCTCGAGTGGTACTCAGAGAAGCACACAGTCCCCCATACAAACTAATTATGTCTGCAAGCAGACAGCTCTTAAAGAGACAGTACCAGAGGCTCTGAAAACACTCACTGATAAATGGCTTAAATGCCAAACACCATTCAGGCTTGGAGCATTCAAGCAAGCTCCTGGAAGTCTTTTATGAACCCCCATTTGCAGGGGGGTTACATGTGAATTTAGTACTCGTGAAAGGTTCTGGACAGAGAGCACTGGAACCTGCTGTCCTCTATTTATCCCATGACATTTACATCACAGGCAATCATAATGCAAGCCTCCCCACACTACCCCGCCTATGTGCCTCAACCCTGCCATGGAGGGACTATCACATAGATGAGAGAGCAGTTCAGACTATACTTATTCAGTCCTTGGCCTCTCATGTGAGACTGCCACTAAGCATGCCAGTTAGTGCCATTTGTGTTGGTGGTTTTGTGATGGGGGGTACTAGGTCAATATGTTGAAAACATAATGCCGCAGGCAAAACCGCGCAACATTAACAGCGTGTGGAACAACAGCTACAGGGTACAGAATGCCATGAAACAAATAGTGCGGAACAGTAGCAGTAACCCTGTAGTTGTTCCCTGGAAAGCACTGTTGCAGAGGATAAGACCTCTGCTGGAGGGGGTTCCACTGAGCAGCTGCTGTGGCTCAGGGAGTAGAGCCATCAGCAGTGGAAGACAGTGGAGTGGCTGTGGACCGGGGTTCTATTCCCGTTCCCAAATTAGGTTAGTGTCTTCTTTTTTTTCTTGTTTTCACTTCAGTGCGGTAGGCGATACCCCCTGCCCGAGTTTCATCCTATCCAGAGTTGCCTCCGGAGGAGGTTATTTAATAGGGTTGTCTGGGGTATAGCCTTCCATAATGGGGGATGCAGGGGATGGAGGCCCCCACAAAAAGTATTTTTACTATTTGCTTTCGATGTTATTACCACTCAGTGTTTTTACCGAGTGGTATATTTGTAGTGGCTGTTTTGACAGCACGGTATAGTGCAGCGCTGTTTTTTGTTTGCGACAAAATGACCCCGTGCCATGATGTGGACACCTGCCCACTGGGGACTGGACTGAGACTAGCACAACTCATTTCACATAGGTCACTGAAGAGCCCTGAGATGATAATGGCCTTCAGCCACTACCAACCTGTGCTGTATTTGAACCAGTGACCAAGCGGTGAAAGGCTCCTTAACTCATTACCAGTACACTGAGCCATCCAGTTACCCTCTTTTTGTACCTTTTCCATAGTTTATGGCAGCTTGCTTGTATTGTTTTGTGCAGCTGTAGAAAAATGCTATGCCTGGAAAATGCCGTCCCTGTGCATAAAATGCTGAGAATTGTATTTTTGCAGGTGCAGGGATTTTGTCCCCCACACCAGGGAGTTGCACACAGGGACTTAGTTCCTGGTCCATGTCGGGCCCTTTAAAAAGCAGGCCTCTGATCTGTTGCCAGCACTCAGGTCAGAAGACTTTGTGGTGCATGACCACAGCCACATTTGTTTACATAGTCCCAGTTTCCTGCCCACGGCCACCATATATTTTGGTCTAATGAGCTGTTTTATTTATATCTTGGCCCCGCTGCCTGCCCTGGGGCCTGGAAGGTGCTTGGTGACGTGGGTGTTCTGCCTGTTGAGGAGTCAAGGGTCACTGAGAAAGAAGTCGACAGTTGGCAGGTGCGCATGCCCTGGTAGTAGTGCTCCTGCACCAGGGATTGCTTTCTCAACCCCACAGCTTCCTTGGTGGTCAGAGAACCATTGTGCATCCTGTGGAGCTTCTGCTGACCTGGTCTTGGACCCATTGCACTGTTCTGGGGCTAAGAACATCAGTAGTTTGTGTGGTGGTGGCCGCAAAGTAGAAGGGAGCCATGGCTTGAATCCCACTGTCGACTCCTGGTAGCTGCCTCTTATGTTGCCTTGCTGGTCCCCACAGAAGCAGTCCATTTCTTGGGGGAACAGAGGGTGAAAATGAATGCAGTGTGGTCCAGTAGAGGGGCAGTAAGGACCAAGAGCCCATCCAGATAAGCTCCAGGACTGGTAAGGAGGGCTTACACACCATTTTCACAGAGGGCTCTACTGTAAATAACTGTTATTAAGAGCTTCTAGCATTCTGTAGGCACCAATGGAGTGAGAAGTAGAAGTCTCATTTTCTCACCCTTTCAAGACACCAACAGTCTGCTTAACAGACTGATCTGTAACCTGCGGGAGAATAAATGACTTCAGTGTGCTAAGAAATGTAAGTGCCTGAATACGTGGTAATTTTGTTGTCTGTAAAAGTTCGGTGGCAAAACCAGTTTTGTGAAACATCTAGCTAAGAAAGAGAGTAAGGAGGGAAAAACAACATTTATTCAATTAACCCTGAATGGTTATGACCTTATAAACGTACAGTACTTACGCTTAGATCAAACAGTCTGAGATGTTTAATCTGGTGACCATGTCCACCAGTAAGGCATGGGAACACACCCTGAAGGTCAGAGGTGGGAAATTTAGGGGTAACATTATCTCAGAGGGTGTTAAACCTATGGAACAGCAGTGTAGAAAGTAGTTATGAGACAGTACAGGCCATCAAGATAAGGGCACCCTCCATAGTAGAGTAGGTGGTGAATCCCTATAGACGGGTACATGTTTGCACAGCATTTCTTTACTATGTGAATATACTGTGCCAAATCTTGTAACCATCTATTGCAATATCAGCACTGAGCGAGATTATAAAATGGATTGTTCAAACAACATGAAGTCTTGCTATATTATGACAATTGCAGTTTGTCCCACCATTAGAACTGCTCCGGAGGTGAAAGAGTTAACTCCCATTCTAAGAATGGAACTTGGAGCGCGAGCTCGTTTAGAGAAGCTCTGTCTGGGTTATTTTAAACTTAAACTGTCAGATTCTTTACTCCGCCTCACTGAACAGTCGCTCCGGAGATTTCTCCTACTGCTTGGTTCATTTCTCGGTTTAAACAGTGTTTTCTCGGTTCAAATCAACCGAGAATATTATTATTTTAACCGCAAAACCGATCGGTTCAAGCTCTGTCTGTGGTATCGTAAGTAATTACAGTTTATTTTCTGTGTGGAACTTGTAAATGTTATCGGTTCGGTTTTGAACCGATCAGCTTGTTTTAAAACTTGAAATTGAAGGTTTTAGAGTGCGGTTCTCGGTTCTTATCGGTTCTAAAAAAAACGGATTTCATTACGTTTTTTTCCAAGACCCGTGACACGGTTAGGAACCGATAAGGGTGTCTTGCCTGGCACTGCCGTTTAAAAGGGCAAGTTTTTGGTTAGGCTGGCATTATGTCTGAGAAACCCAAAAGAAAAAACGGGCCCACTGGGTTTCAACACTGTGATGTCTGTGGGGAAGTCTTTGCCAAGGCTGACCGACACACCACATGTGTATATTGTCTGGGGTTTGACCACCTCAATTCAGACTGCCAGATTTGTAAAAATTTCCCTGCAGCCACCCTGGATAAGAGAGTTGGCAGGCTCAAGGGCGAGGCCAAAGTCCGCTGACCGGATGGCCAGCCAGTTCGGTGCCAACCGAAGAACGGAGGAAATGCCCTCTGACCAGGGTGAGACTTCCTCGGGCAAACATAAAGCTGGCTCGGAGGAGCCAGTTCCAGTAAAGAAAACAAGAAAATCAGCAGGTGTGGAGCCCAAAATTCCTTCTCCAACTGCTGCAGAGATAACAAGAGCTATTCAGATTGTCCAGTCACTTTCTCCGGTTCCGTCCGAACCGCCACTGTCTGGTAAAAGGTCGGTTCGGTCGGTTCCACCGGTTCAGGAATATGATGTTGAAGAGTTTTATGAACTAGAGGAGGGGGAGGATGATTATGAACAGTATGAATGTGACTTGGAGGGTCTGGGTGTGTCCATTGAACCGGAGATCTCCCCAGACAGACCTTTAGAATCTCCCCCTTCGCTTTCTGAGTCCCCCTCTCACTTTATGTTTTACAAAAAAGTTGCTGAAACCCTCCAGCTCCCATTGGAGGAAGCTGTGGATGAGCAAGAGGAACCTGATTTTGTAGAAATGATGGATATTCCAGAGTCTAGGAGATTGTCTATTCCTTGCATAAATCATTTAGAAACAAACAATAAAATTTTAAAACTCCTAATTCTGTGCCTCCTGTGGACTAAAAGATGGACAGGAGGTACACTCTGTCAGGTCCTGATACAGAATTCCTTTCACAGCAATGCAGTCACGTTGGGTGGTTCAGGCTGCAGCCTGTGATAAAGCTAATATTCCTTGGCTTCACATCCTCCTGACAAGGATTCCAGGAAGATTGATGCCATGGCTAAAAAACAATACATGGCAGCGTCCTTGGGACTCAGGCAAGCAAATTACATGGCTTATGTAGCAAGGTGTCAAAAATCTAGATGGGACACTGTCATGGCTTTGGCCAAGCAGGCCTCTGGCCAGCTTGCTAATGAGCTGGAACAGGTGGCTGCTGCTGATGGCATTGAGGCATCTAAGGTGCAGTTTCATGCTGGTGTGGATTTTAATGATGTATCCTCTAGAGTCATGGCTACGTCTGTAGCTTTTCGTAGGTTAGCCTGGCTCAGGTGTACTAGCTTGTCACAGGATACCCAGACTAAGGCTATGGATTTTCCTGTGGTTGGAAATTCTCTGTTTGGGGAGCAGACAGAGAATTATATGAAGAAAATGGATGAATATAGGACTACCTATAAGAGTGCTCAGGCTAAGGAGTGGCAAGTCTCTCCTCAGAGGCAGACCCCCAAGGGTAGAGGTAGGCCTTTTCACAGGCCTTTTTACCAAACCCAGGCCTCCTCTGCTTATGCTCAGAGGGGTTCTTCAGAGGGAGAGGCAGACGGGGTGTGGGCAGGCCTGCTCCCACCCCTCAGCCTCAAGCACCTGCCAAACAGACACCTGATGGGGTGCCCAGGGCGATTCTCCTTTACCTGTAGGAGGCAGGTTGGCTTACTTCATTCAGAACTGGGTGTCTCTAACTCAGACAAGTGGGTCCTGGAAGTAGTAGGCCAGGGTCTGGTTCTCAGCTTCAAAAAGTTCCCAAAGATGAGAATCAGATCTTTCCCACCTGCAAACTCTTTAGAGACCTTTACTTTAGAAACAGAAGTCTCAACCTTCCTGGCTCTCAGAGCTGTAGAAAGGGTTTCTCCTCACACCAGGGCAAGGGTCTGTACTCCAGATATTTCCTTACCCCAAAGACAGGAGAATGGTGGCCCATTTTAGACCTGAGATATCTGAACAAACACCTTTGAAACCAAAGTTCAGAATGGTAACTCTGGCAATGATTTTACCTCTCTAAGGCCAGGGACTGGCTAGCCTCCCTGGACCTCAAGGATGCCTATTTTCACGTCCTAATCAGAAGCTCCCACAAAGTACCTCAGATTCGAACTGCCCTCAGGCTCACCAGTTCAGAGCAATGCCCTTCTGCCTCACCTCTGCCCCAAGGGTATTCACAAAATGTCTGGCAGTAGCAGGTGCTCATTTAAGAAGGCAAAGGATTGCTGTCTTTCCCTATCTGGACGACTGGCTCATTGTAGGCCAGTCCCCAGAACAGGTAAAATCTCACCTGCAAGTTACCCAGCAGCTGCTCACCTCCCTGGGCTTCTTGCTCAATCTTCCAAAGTCAGTTCTGGAACCAGTTCAGGTGCTCACCTCATAGGTGCAGAATTGACACAAAAGCAGGCCAGAGCCTTCCTACCCTTAGAGAGGGTAAGGAACTTGGTGGCCTTCTCCTCCTCTTCACTCTGCAGGTCTCTGACCAGCAAGACACTTTTTGCAGCTCCTGGGGCACATGGCTGCATCCACAGCTGTAGTGCAAAGAGCAAGATTTCAGATGAGGGACATTCAGTTTCACTTGAGAGCCTTTTGGTCTCAGAGAAGAGACCCCCTTTCCAAGTTGGTCCCAGTGACCCGAACCCTGATCCAGGCCCTCCAGTGGTGGCAGGATCAGAGCAATTTAAGACTGGGGGTCCCCTTCATTCCTCTGTCTCACTCCTTGACCCTCACTATGGATGTTTCCCTCCTGAGGTGGGGAGCCCACATGGGCGAACTCTCCACTCAGGGAGTGTGGTCCCCTCAGGAATCTCTGCTCCACATCAATTTGCTGGAACTCAGAGCTGTCTTTTTAGCACTTCAGGTGTTTTCTGCCTGTTCAGAACAAAGTGGTACAAGTCAGAACAGACAACACCACAACAATGTGGTACATCAACAAGCAGGGGGCACTCGGTCTTCGGCTATGCACCGAGGCAATGAAGTTGTGGTCTCTGGCCCATTCCCTGAGCACTTCCTCATAGCAGTTCACCTTCCAGGAAAGGACAATGTCCTAGCAGATGCTCTCAGCAGGATTTCCTAGGGCCATCACAATGGTCTCTGGATCCTCAAGTACTGGGGATAGTTTTTGCCAGATGGGGCACCCCTCAGATAGATCTTTTTGCAGCCCCAGACAATCACCAACTTCCACTGTTCTGTTGCAGGCCCCCAGTGTTGGGCTCAGTCCCCCTGGATGCCTTTCTCCTAGATTGGGAAGGGAAGTTTCTTATGCCTTTCCCCTTCCTCTCCTATTCAAGGTGCTAGTCAAAATCAGATCCCAGTCTTGCAGGTGATTCTGATTGCCCCAGATTGGGCCAGGCAGCCCTGGTACCTACCTTCTGTCCCTAGCAGTCCATCTTCCCTGTGTCTCCTTAGGAATCACAACCTGTTAACCTGTGCCCAGGGGAGAGTTTGGTATCCGAACCTCAAATCCCTCAACCTCAAGGCCTGGCTCTTGAGGAGTTAGAATTTGCTGACCTACACCTTTCTCAGGGTGTTCTTGAAATCCTAAAGGCTTCTAGGAAGCCTTCCACTAGGGCTACTTATAATTCTAAGTGGAAAAGGTTTTCCATTTGGTGTTCTGGGAAACATATTTCCCCGGAATCTGCTGATTTGTCCATTGTTTTGGACTATATGGTCCATCTTAATTCTTTGGGCCTGAGACCAGCTACCCTGAAAGTACATTTGGCAGCTGTCTCTGCTTTTGTTTCAGCAGGAAAGCCCTCCTCTCTTTCCGCTCACCCTGTATTTTCCAAGTTTTTTAAAGGATTACTTCATACTAATCCACCTTTTAGGGATCCGGGCCCTGCCTGGACCTTAATGTTTGCATTGCCCAGTTAATGCAACCCTTTTGAACCTCTGTCTTCTGTCAGAGCTTAAGTACTTAACTTGGAAAACTGTTTTCCTAGGTGGCTATCACTTCTGCCAGGCTTACAAGTGAGTTGCAAGCCTTGTCAGTAGAAACTGACTTTATTTCTTTCCATAGGGATAGGTAGTCCTCAGGACTAACAGGAAGTTTTTGCCTAAGGTGGTTTCAGATTTCCATCTTAATCAATCTATCTCCCTTCCAGTGTTTTCACTGAACATTCCTCCTCTGGCGAGAGGAGATTGCACAGTTAGATGTTAAGAGGGCCTAGAGTACTATATAGAGCGTACCAAGGGTCACAGGTTCAGATCCCTCCAACTTTTTCTCACTTATGGTGAGGTCGGAAAAGGAGACCTGCCACTAAGAGATCAATTGCCAGGTGGATTGTCTCTTGTATCCAATTTTGTTATCAGAAACTGGGAAAGTTCCCCCTCTGGCCCTGAGGGCTCATTCTACCAGAGGTACAGCCGCGTCTCTAGTGCTGCCAGAGACATCCCTATCTTAGAGATATGTCAAGCAGCTACCTGGAAAACGTAACACTTTCACCAAGCATTACTCCCTGGATGTCCAGGCCAGGAGAGATGCTCGGTTTGGCACATCTGTGCTTCAGAGCCTATTCCCTAAGTAGGTTCTGTCCCTCCTCCATGGAGGTACTGCTGTGTAGTCTGCAATTGTCATAATATAGCAAGACTTCATGTTGTTTGAAGAAAAAATTACTCACCTTAGTAATGTTGTTTCTTCTAATGGAGTCTTGCTATATTATGACCTCCCCCCCAGCCTGCCCCTCTCAGAACTTCTACTTGGGTATGGGGTGGGCAGTCTAGTGTGGGCGCTAGTTATGCCCATTATATGTTTTCCACCCCTTCTTGGGGTTTTGGGGTGTGGTGTTTTTATTTTATCTCATATTATTGCTTATATTATATTATTACTGGTCCCCTGACTTGAGTCTTTGTGTTGGGACCAGGAATATGTGTTAATAGTCAGGTAGCTAGTTGGCTAGTGTAGGTTACAGCTTCCACACAGACCTTAGTGAGTTTTTGCTCGTAAAGATCTGACAGTTTAAGTTTAAAATAACCCAGACAGAGCTTCTCTAACCGAGCTCGCGCTCCAAGTTCCATTCTTAGAATGGGAGTTAACTCTTTCACCTCCAGAGCAGTTCTAATGGTGGGACAAACTGCAATTGTCATAATATAGCAAGACTCCATTAGAAGAAACAACATTACTAAGGTGAGTAATTTTTTCTTCTTGTAGTAGCTAAGGTGAAAAATTCACTTTGTAATCTAAACTTGTTACAGCACTTCTTACATAATACAGTATCAGTGGCTCAGCATGTTGCACACTCACCTCCGAATCCAGAAGAACGTAAGGTTGTGGGTTCTAGCTCCACACCAGAAACGTAATCTTAGTATTGACGCCATAGTGCAGCAAGGGGGGAAGGGGGGCTGCACTCCTGAGGTGCCATCTTTCAAATGAGACATTATACTGAGGTCCCATCTACCTGCTCTGGTGATTGTTCAGGTGGATGTTAAAGATTCCATGTCACATTCTGAAAAAGAGTATGGGAATTTCTTCAGTGTTCAGGCTAAATTTTCTTCATTCACTAAAAACACCACCAACAGCTTAACCTGATTCAGTATGTCAATTTGCCTCTGTATCCCACCCCCACAGGACAAGGCTCAAAATAGGTAGAATTGTGTAGCACTCTTGCCCAGTCAACAGAAACAAACTAACTAACTAATGCTGAAATTGAGTACTGTCCAAGTTGACTGAAAGATTAAGCTTCAAAGTCAGGTGTGCTGATTACATACTAAATGCCTCACAGAAAGACCTGGTATACACAACAATTATATGTATCAGGGCCGGAGATTTATTTATTTATTGAAAGTTTTACCAGGTAAGGTACACTGAACAACAAGTTGTTCGTCTCCGGGTACGACCTGGGGGAAAGGGTGGTGGGAGTAACACTGTAGCAATGAGCACGCATAATTTACACAATAGCATAGAGTACATGGGTATAAGTGAACCACACATAGCAAGCAGCACAAGTAAGACATAGGTAAAAATTCAGTAGCTATACCCTCATGTAGTGGCAATCACACTAGTAACCTAACAGCAAGATGGACCAATGGACTGGCCCACTGCAGATTTATAGTAGCACAGAGCAGACAAGTGATGGTGGGATAACATGGTGGTAGAGGACTACGCCTAGGGCTTGTATAGCAGAACTATAGAGAGAAAGAAAGAGAGAGAGAGAGAGAGGGGAGATGATAAGAAGCAAGCATGCAAGATGGGAGCCAGGGTTGACTCCGAGAGTGTAAGTGCATAGATTGGTTGGGGAAGGCAACCAGAGCAACAGGCAGAGTGTGAGATGGAACTGGGGCAAGTGCAATTTACAGAGAGGAAGTTGTGTACAGCTTGATTTAATGAGCCAGGCGAGGAGGAGGAGGATCGTATCTGGGTAGGAAGAGAGTTTCACAGTTGAGGGAGGCGGTAGGAGGGGTAGGCCTGTCCACTAGAGGTGGATCTCCATGGAACAGAGAGAGTTCTGTGGTCATGGGATCTTAGAAGTTGGGGGGGTGGGTGGGGAGGAGATTAGGGATTTAAGTAGGGAGGGAGTGTACCAAACCAGTACTTAGAGGTGAAATTTACGCATTGATGCAGTCGCCTGTTTGTCAGGGAAGGGAAGGCTAGGGCTCGGTACAAGTGGCAGTGGTGGGTGAGGGGAGGTGCATTTAGAGCAAACCGACCGAAGGAGTTGAAGAGGGTATCCAAGTTAGCTAAGGAGGTGGCAGGGGCAGAGCAATAGACAATGTCACCATAGTCAAAAATTGGGAGGATCATTTTTTGGACCAATTCACATCTAGTCTGGGGTGGCAGGCAGGAACAGTTTCTATATAAAGCGCTAAGTTTGGGGTGAAGCTTTTTTATAATGGTATCAATGTGGGCCGAGAAAGAGAGATGTTGATCCAACCAAATGCCCAAGTACCTGAACGACTCGGTGGCAATTATGGTTGCCCCGTCGAGGACAGTGAAAGAGGGGAAGGACTGGAGTTTTGACAGTTTCTGGCGCGTGCCAAATGTCATGGCACAAGAGAACCAGGTGATCACTTGGGGTGCCAGCACAGAAGGAGTGCACTAAAGTAGATGGTATAAGCAGAGATCAGCTTGAAATGCAAAAAGTGTAAATATGGAAAAAAAAAATAAAAAAATTACTGCCGCTGGACTCCCGGCACAGCGGTGGTGCTACCGATCATGATGCCGCCAACCCGGGTGCGGGAACGTGCCCTGCGAGATGGAAGAGATGGCCGGGAGAGGAGGTTTGAGCATCCCAGGACCGCTCGCCTTCTCCGGGGGGGGGACGAGGCTCGGTGCTTGACTGGCCTCTGTTGGAGGGCGGAGGTACAGCAAGCACCAAGCCACACTGAAGGGAAGAGGCGTGACAGATGTCGGTGAATCCGTCTTGACATCAGGGTGGACGGCATGCCCCACCAGAACACCGGAAAATGGCATCCTATGTGCTGGGAAGATGGAGTGCCCAGTACAGATCCCCAAATTCTCCCTGCCTGTCCTGCTTGGTGCATCCCGATGAAACTAATAAGTTTGGGCTGTATGGGCCCCACCTTGTCCTCACCTGGGGGGAATAACCAAGGCTACATGGGGGATCACCCGCAGGCTCCAAGTAAGAGAGGAAGGAGGCAGATGCCTTGGCGACTCATGATGAGGTGGTGTGCAGGGGGCAGGGGAGAGCATAAATAGAAAGTAAAAAAAAAAAATGTACTATTACAACCCCTGTATTCAAGAATTCTTATTACTTTTTGGATGTGGGGTGGGGCAGAAGGGAAGAGAGGAAACTGTGGGAGCAGTGAAGAGGAAACCATAAGTGTTTCTGCTTGGGGTGCCACTAAGTCTAAAACCAGTCCTGATTGGGGTTGGGAGCTTTGCACTCCCGACTCTGTTGCACTGGGCTGAATTCACAGCCCTCTGGCCTCCCAGTGCATGTACAGAGGAGCGTACGGGGGCAGCAAGGATAAAAAGGGGGAGGATACCTGGGTCAGTGTCGGACTGGATGTCATACTGTGCTCTAAATGATGGGGACTTGGGAGCTCCTACATTTGGACACTTTCTTGTGAAAAGTGGGCCAATGTACTTTCATTTCAGTTTTCGAAGTGCTGTCCTGGCATGTTTACTGAGCACCCTACTGCACAGATCTGTAATTAAATAAATAGATCAATAAATATTTACTGCGTGCCTTAATGTACAGGTCCAGTCAGAATAAATCCAATCCCCCAAATTTACAGATGCATGGATGTAGGGGGCAGTCTCACTCACAGTAAAATCAAAACATCTGTATTTATTTACCAATCAGATGGGAATCCTTTTCAGTGCTAATTGAAATGCTTTATTGATCGCCTGTGTCTCACGCCATCGCCTCAGCTGCTGTAACAAATTGTACTCCACTTCCAAAAGCCTTTAATTAATAGCTTCAGACCTGTTCAGCCACATCAGTTAAATCTGCTGGGATTATGAGGAAAATTATGAATATACTGTTCCTGATCCATTTGTGTTAGGAGTGGTAACTGTCACCCATTAGCACTGCTCACAAGGGTTGGCATGTTTTACATAGCAGACATGCAAACACGAGGCCAGCCTCTGATGGAAATGCGTTGGGGATTTACGTTGGGCTATGTAAAGGGGCATTACTAGTGATACCCCCAGGCTGAACTTTTCAATTTCATTCCTCCTGGTACCAGTTTTCCTGCCAGCTGCTTTTGTATAAACAGTTTGTTCAGAATTATGTGAGGCCTGTAACACAGTGACAGTAATTTAAGGTCGGAAGGGACTCTCTATGTCCATCATGTCCGCCCCCTGTTTCATAAGCTGGTATGAATAAGTATGCTATTCAAACATGTATTAATATATAGGGATTCCCTACCCACTCTACTACCCAGGGTACCCAGGGATTTCCTTGCTAAGCAGACATTTTCCCAGGCTTGCCTTGGAGGGAGTACTGTCTTTTAGTGACATTGTAAGCTGTCTTGTTCATGATGAGAGGTGCTGCAGAATATGCCTAATAAGTTATATGAGTCAAAACTTAAACAGGCATCCAATTACAGGGTTATTGAGGATCCTGGTGGTGGCACTTTCACTAATAAGTGATACTCCTCATCTTCAAGGAAATAGGGGTTTAAAATTAGCAGTGATAAGGAGTAAATAAGGAGTAATAAGGAATAGGGGTACTTATTTTCCAGAAGTGCAGATGAGCATGGGTACCATTTTTGTTTTGAGTGCCACCCCCAGGGTGAGGACAAGTGTAGGAGACGAGGGGTGGGGCAGGTGTAGAACTTGGTCGAGCTGCAAGTAAGACACTTAGCCTAATGCCAAGTGACAGGCTAGTATGGCACAGGGAAGGATCAGGGCAGGCTTGATGGGCCACTGTTTTATTTTCTGCCTGCAAATTTCTATGTGCTTTCTGTTAGCAATATATAAATTCACGAACGGTCAACTATCACAATTTACTAGAGAACCCATTTTTAAAAGTCGCTTGCCTTTCTCAAATTTTGCAGCGCATTTTGCGTAGTTTACCATGAAGCCAGTATAAAAACCTTTCACAGGATTTTGGTATCAGAGGGCACTTATTAGGCCATCTCAATGTCTTTCATCACAGATTGTAATGTCACAGTATAAAATATTCAAAGTACGGGATTTCATCTAATCAGTGTAGAGAACTGCAGGACCTCCTATACTGTGCACAGTCACCTTGAGCTGCTTTGATAAAGTGGAGCATCCCACTTTAGAGGTGCAGGGAGCAGTATTACATTTCTTTCTTTCTTTGGAACTTACAGTTTATTATAAATCACTGCCTAAACTCAAGTGATTTAGAAGAAGTTTGTGTGTTTGGTGAGAGGTGTGTCTTCTGGAGTTGGGGTCATCTTGCATAGTCTGAGTGTAAACGAATCTGATCAGCTTTGCACACCTGTCACCTAAACAGCACAAAATGACACTGTATGCCATGATGGACCTCCCTCCTGATAAGTCAAGCTCATTCCCGAACTTGGTTTGGTGGTGTCATGAGTGGCAGCGCTTGCGTTGCAGTGACAAGCCAGCACTTTCAGAAAGTTTTAGGTCCACAAACTGATGTGCAACTTACCATATGGTTTTAAAATAAGTGTACCATTTTTACTTTATTTTACATTTGTTGTTCTGGTTCTGTTCCATTTTTGCAGATGGATCCAAAACCCAAAAATCAGACCTAATCACCCCTACTACATATTATAAAATGGGTAGGTCAAATCCTGGATGCTTTCTTGGAACCCCACCTCATGAATTTAGTCACTGTCATGTGGTTATTTGGTCCTGAAAGGTGATTTCACTGTCACGATGCGGAATCACCTTTTGGGACCGATTAATGAATATGCAGTGTCACTGTTCCTGAGGTGGGCTCCCAAAGAACCTATTTTGAAAATTTGGTGACAAAATTCCAAAAAATGATTGTGTTATGAGCGTACATTGCGCAGTTTCAACGCACGCTTGTAACGTCGCGAATATGTGATATTTTCACTCCAGATTTTCAACATTGGTATTTTTTTTTACACCTCCTCACGAACTGTACTGCTGTCATTTTCAACATCCTGGCTGAAATGTGTTTTCACACTACCGGCGCAGAATAGCGCGGTTGCTGTGGGAAATCAGTGTTCGGGACAGATTACGAAAATCACAGTGACACTGTTCAGGCGCAGAGGTCTCAAAATACCTATGTTGAAAATTTGGTGACAAAAGTCCATATAATGACTGTGTTACGAGCATGCGTTGCGCAGTTTCCATGTACACACGTAACTTTGTGAATTTGTAATATTTTCAATCCAGATTTTCAATATTGGCATTTTTTTACATCTCCTTATGAACAGTACAGCTGTCATTTTTCACATCCTGGCCGAAATGTGTTTTCACACTTCCAGCGCAGAATAGCACAGTCGCTGTGGGAAATCAGTGTTTAGGACAGATTAAGAAAATCACAGTGGCACTGTTCATGAGCAGAGGTCCCAAAATGCCTATGTTGAAAATTTGGCAAGAAAAGTTCATAAAATGACTATTTTATGAGCGTGCATTGTGCAGTTTCAACGCATACTCGTAAGATCAAGGATTTGTAATATTTTCACTCAAGAGTTTCAAAATTGTCAGTTTTGCACACCTCCTTATGAATAGTACAGCTGTCATTGTTCACATCCTGCCCAAAATGTGTTTTCGCACATCTGGCACGCAATGGCACGGTCGCTGTGGGAAATCAACGTTCAGGACAGAGTAAGAAAATCATAGTGACAGTGTTCATGAGTAGAGGTTACAAAATGCCTGTGCTGAAATTTTGGTGAAATTATTCCACTAAATGACTGTTACGAGCGTGCATTGTGCAGTTTCCACGTACGCTCGTACGTTCAAGTATTTTTCCACTCCAGATGTTCTACAGTGCCTTCTCTTCACACCTCCCTATGAATGGTACAGCTGTTATTTTACACATCCTGCCCGAACTGTGTTTTTGCACATCTGGTACAGAATGGTGCAGTCGCTGTGAGAAATCAATGTTCGGGACAGATTAACAAAATCACAGTGCCACTGTTCATGAGCAGAGATCCCAAATGCTTTCATGAGGTGGGCAGTCACAAATGGCCATGTTGAAAATTTGTAGTGCAAATACCAACAAATGCTTGGGGCATTAGGGTTTCTAACCGTAACGTCCCCCCCAACCCATGGTGGGGTTCCAGTGCCCTCATCTTCTCTGAACCGCAGACACACCGTTACTCTTCAAATCCAGATCACGAATTGAAGAAACAGGTATGCACTTCACTGTATTTCAACGGGAATGTGAACTTGGTGGCATAACTTGTTCCTTCTGCTGGGAACTGTAGTCCTGCCAATCAGTGTGTACCAACAGCAATCCCAACGACGAACTCCGGCATTGACAAATGGTTGTTGTATCCTGCCCTGCTCTTTCTGCAATTTCTTAGTAAAGAAACATAAAACTGTAAAGAAACTAAAGGAAATACAAACTAAAACCAACAATGGCACACTAAAAAAGGCACACCACAACTCAGAAAACAGAACATTTTCCTTCACAGATATACAGTAGAAACAAAAAATGTTCATATTGGCCCATCTAGTCTGCTGAAGCCTGCCTAGTTATGGAACTATGCCTCTATTTTTAAAAATGTTTTTATTAATTTTAACAAAGTGATACAAAGCTGAGTTTAGAAGAGCAATAAGACATTGTTGGGTTAGATTTATATTGAGATTACCACACTTTCAAGGATATAAGGCTTTCCACCTGCAGCATCTGGCTTCAGCCATGTCTAGACAATCTCAGCCATAGTGCAGGGAGAGGAAGAAGGGCAGTAGCCACTCCACTTTTATTTCTGTATGGCAAAACTAGTATAGAAAAAGTGCCTTTGTTCCCTCATAAGTGCCCTTTTGATTCTCAGCCCCCTCAGCTTTTATCATCTTCCAGCACCCTTGATCTCAGCATAAAACCAACCTTGTTGTGTCCTATTGCTCATTTGAGCACCTTTCCTGCTCTTTTTAGATGCACTAAAGAAGAAAGAGGAAGCGCCCTTACCAGCATGGGAGTACCTCTGTGACTAATTTAAAAATTATTAAAATGCCCCCTAACAAAGGGAAAGGATTGTAATTTGCCTCCTGAGGGTCTAGCCATGTGATCCCTTCCACTTCCTTATCTCTAACTCCGCCCCCCACAGTCAGACATTTTGTGATGTCCCTATAGAGAGAATGCGGGGGCGTGCTCCATTCAGCTGTATGGGGCATCTTTTTGAATGATTGTTTACTGACTTTAAATAGGGTTTGGGGAAAAAAGCCAGGGTTCAACATGTTACCTTCCATTGGGGGCATTTAAAAAATTTTTAAAACAATGATGAAGGAACTCCCATGCAGGTAAGGGAGCTTCCTCTTTCTTGTTTGGGGCACCGAAAAAGGTGCTCTTCAAACAACATGAAGTCTTGCTGTATTCTGACAATTGCAGTGATTCCCAACCTTTGAACTGCCCCGGAGAACAAAGAGTTAACTTTCTATGCAGGGCATAGAATGCTGAGCTCAAGATCGGTTGAAGTCTCTGTCTGGAGTGTTTCAAACTTAAACCGTCAGATTCTTTACTCCGCCTCACTGAACGGTCGCTCCGGAGATTTCTCCTTCAGCTCGGTTAGAAAGTTGGTCAAAGTTTCAGTTTTCATCAGTTTTTTAAACCGAAAAAGTTATCCGCATAGTCGGTTCAGTCTCTGTCTGTGGTGCCATGAGTACTAGATAGGAATTGTTCTGTTTTTTCTGTGTGGAACTTGTAAAAGTGCAGCTCAGTTCGGCTGAACCAGCCATTTGATAGTGAAATATTGTGTTTTATGTTGTTTTACTTAGTGTGTGGTTACCGGTTCTTATCGGTTCTAAAAAAGATGTTTTAGTACGTTTTTCCAATACCATAACCGGTTGAGGAACCAATAAAGGGTCTTGCCTGGTTTGCCATAAAAGGTAAGTTGGTTAGGTTGGCCATGTCTGAGAAACCCAAGAAAAAAAACAAGCCCACTGGGTTTCAACACTGCAGTGAGTGTGGGGAGGTCTTTGCTAAGGCCGATCCCCGCACCACCTGTGTTTATTGTCTGGGGTTTGGCCACCTCGATTCAGACTGCCAAATATGTAAAAACTTTCCCAAATCTACCCTTGAGAAGAGATTAGGTAGACTGAGGGAAAAGGAGGCCGAGAAGTCCGCTGACCCGGATGGCCAGCCCAGTTCGGTTTTGACCGAACCAGAAGGAGTGCCCTCTGACCAGGGTGATACTTCTTCGGGCAAAAGGAGAGCTGATTCTAAGGGATCGGTTCTGACAAAAAGAAAGCGCAAAGACAAATCGACCGGTTCGGATCCAGAGGTTCATGTTCTGACTGCTGAAGAGATAGCCAGAGCGATTCAGATTGTGGAATCGCTCCGTCCGGTTCCTGCTGATCCAGCTCCTTCTGACAGGGGTTTGGTTCGGTTGGTTCCCCCGGTTCAAGATTATACCCGCAAAGATTTTTATAAACGGAATTTGAAGAGGAAGGGGAATTTGAGGAGGATGATGATGGAAGTGAGGGTCTGGATGTGCCTGTGGAACCGGACATCTCCCCAGACAGACCTTCAGGTGTTTCCCCTCATAGGCTTTCTGAGTCCCCTTCTCACTTCATGTTCTACAGAAAGGTGGCTGAAACCCTTCAGCTTCCTATGGAGGATGCTGTGAAAGATCAAGAGGAGCCTGATTATGTAGAGATGATGGACATCCCAGAGTCCAGGAGACTGTCTGTTTCCCTCCACAAATCTTTCTGGAAACAGACACAAAAAATCCTAAAGTCTCCTAACACTATACCTCCTGTGGATAGAAGACTGGACAAGAGGTATATACTTTCAGGCTCAGACACAGAGTTCTTATATCAGCAATGCAGCCATGTTGGGGTAGTGCAGGCTGCTGGCTGTGACAAGGCAAATATTCCCTTGGCTTCACACACCCCCAGACAAGGACTCCAGGAAGATTGATGCCATGGCAAAAAAGCAGTACATGGCATCTTCTTTGGGACTCAGGCAGGCGAATTACATGGCCTATACAGCCAGATACCAGAAGACCAGGTGGGACACTGTACTGGCACTGGCTAAACAGGCCTCCCCCCAGCTAGCCAAGGAGCTGGAGGCGGTGGTTGCAGATGGGATTGAGGCATCTAAGGTTCAGTTTCATGCTGCTGTGGACTCTAATGATGTGTCATCAAGAGTCATGGCTACATCTCTGGCTCTTCGGAGGATGGCTTGGCTCAGATGTGCTAGCCTCTCGCAGGACACCCAGGCTAAGGCCATGGATTTTCCTGTAGTGGGTAATTCTCTGTTTGGGGAGTAGACAGAGAATTATATGAAGAAAATGGATGAGTACAGAACCACTTACAGGAGTGCTCAGACCAAGGAGAGGCAGGCAACTCCTCAAAGGCAGCAGTCTAGGGGCAGGGGCAGGACTTTTCAAAGGCCTTTTTACCAGGCACAGGCCTCTTCTTCCTTTTCTCAGAGGGGGTTCTTCAGAGGGAGAGGCAGAAGGGGGATGAGCAGGGCTGCATCCACTTCTCAGCCTAAAGCCCCTGCCAAGCAGACACCCTGATGGGCCTGCCCGGGTCAACTCTCCTATTCCAGTAGGGGGCAGGCTGGCTTACTTTGTCCAGGACTGGATGTCTATGACATCAGACGAGTGGGTCCTGGAAGTAGTAAGCCAGGGACTGGTTCTCAGCTTCAAAAAATTTCCAAAGATGAGAGCCAGATATTTTCCACCTGCAAATCTCTCGGAAACCCTTGCCCTAGAGGCAGAGGTTTCTTCTGTCCTAGCTTTAAGAGCCATAGAGTACCTACCCTACCCTACACTTGGGCAAAGGACTGTACTCCAGGTACTTCCTGACCCCCAAAAAGACGGGAGTGGTGACCCATCCTAGACCCAAGATATCTAAACAAACATCTCTTAAAACCAAAGTTCAAGATGGTAACTCTGGGAATAATCCTTCCCTCTGTAAGGCCAGGGGACTGGCTAGCCTCTCTGGACCTCAAAGATGCCTACTTTCACATTCCCATCAGATGCTCCCACAGAAAGTACCTCAGGTTCGAGTTGCCCTCAGGCCACTATCAGTTCAGAGCAATGCACTTTGTCCTAACCTCAGCCCCAAGGGTTTTCACAAAGTGCCTGGCAGTAATAGTTGCCTTTCTAAGAAGGCAAAAGATTTCCATTTTTCCATATCTGGACAATTGGCTAATAGTGGGTCAGTCTCCAGAACAAGTCAAGTCTCACCTGCAAGTGACCCAGCAAGTGCTCACTTCTCTAGGATTTCTTCTCAACCTTCCCAAGTCAGTTCTTGAACCAGTCCAGCTTCTTACCTTTATAGGAGCAGAACTGGACACACTCAGAGCAAGAGCCTTTCTTCCTCTAGAAAGGGAAGGGTTCTTATGGAACTAGCCTCTTCTTTCAGCCTTCAGGTATCTCGGCCAGCAAGGCATTTCCTCCAGCTCTTGGGCCACATGGCAGCTTCAACAGCAGTGGTCCAAGGGGGCAAGATTCCAGATGAGATATATTCAGTTCCACCTGAGAGCTTTTTGGTCTCAGAGGAAGGATTCCCTTACCAAACTGATCCCAGTGACTCTGACCTTGATCCAAGCCTTCCAATGGTGGCAGGATCAAGACAATTTAAGACAAGGTGTTCCTTTTGTTACTCAGCCTTGTTCAGTGGTCCTTACCACAGACGTTTCTCTTCTGGGCTGGGGAGCCCATCTGGGTTCCCTCACTGCCCAGAGACTGTGGTCCCCCCAAGAATCCCTTCTCCACATCAATCTCCTAGAGCTCAGGGCAGTTTTTCTGGCTCTGAAAGCTTTCTCTCAGTCAGTACAGAACAAGGTGGTTCAAGTCAGAACGGACAACACCACCACCATGTGGTACATCAACAGGCAGGGAGGCACTTGGGCCACGGCCTTGTGCACAGAAGTCATGAAGTTGTAGTCCCTGGCTTATTCCCTGGAAATCTCTCTTGTAGCATTTCACCTTCCAGGCAAGGACAATGTGCTAGCAGATGCACTGAGCAGGATCTCTCAGGGCCATCACGAATGGTCTCTGAACCCTCAGGTGTTGAAAGTGATTTTTTCAAGGTGGGGCACTCCAGAGATAGATCTCTTTGCAGCCCCAGACAATCACCAACTCCCTCTCTTTTGTTGCAGACCTTCATTCTTGGGCTCAGTCCCCCTGGACGCCCTGATTCAGAATTGGGAAAAGAAGGGAAGTTTCTGTATGCTTCCCCCACCTTCCCACTCCTGTTCAAAGTTTTGGTCAAAATAAGGTCTCAGCCTTGCAAGGTGATTCTGATTGCTCCAGATTGGACCAGACAACCCTGGTATCTCCTGTTGCTGTCCCTAGCAGTCCATCTTCCCCATCTCTTCCCAGGAATTACAACCTGTTAACATCCTCTAAGGGAAGGATTTGGTACCCCAATCTTCAGTCTCTCAATCTCAAGGCATGGCTCTTGAACAGTTAGAGTTTGCAGATCTGCATCTTTCCCAAGGTGTTCTGGACATCCTCAAGGCTTCTTGAAAGCCCTCCACCAGAAAGACTTATAACTCCAAATGGAAGAGATTCAGCATTTGGTGTTCTAAGAAGCATATTTCTCCAGACACTGCTGGATTGCCTACGGTTCTGGATTATATGGTCCATCTTAATGGCCTAGGCCTCAGACCAGCTACTCTCATGGTACACTTGTCAGCTGTTTCTGCATTTTTGTCTGTGGGGAAGTCTTCCTCACTATCTTTTCATCCTGTGTTTTGTAAATTTTTTAAAGGATTGCTTCACACCAATCCTCCTTTTAGAGACCCTGCCCCTGCCTGGGATTTGAATGTTTGCATTGCTCAACTTATGCAACTCCCTTTTGAGCCTATGTCTTCAGCAGAGCTTAAGTACTTCACTTAGAAAACTGTGTTCCTGGTAGCCATTACCTCTGCCAGGCGTATCACTGAATTGCAAGCCCTGTCCGTGGAACCTGATTTTATATCATTTCATAGGGATAAAGTGGTCCTTAGACCAATAGAAGGTTCTTGCCCAAAGTGGTTTCAGACTTCCATTTAAACCAGTCTATGTCTCTTCCTGTTTTCTTCACTGATCATTCTTCCTCAGGAGAAAGGAGGCTACACAGTTTAGATGTTAAAAGAGCCCTTAGTTACTACATCGAGCATACCAAGGGTCACAGGTTTGACTCCCTCCAGTTGTTCCTCACTTATGGAGAAGTGGGAAAGGGCAACTAATGTCTGATATACATAAATCAGAAACATTCAACCTGGAATTAAGAGGAGAATCCATTCCTCGATTAGGGAAATGGAGTAAATGGACTCAACACATAATGACATTAAGCTTAGATTTTGCCTTTTAATATCATATGGCCAAATTGGATAACAATCCAGGGGTTTAACTTCCTCAATATCCTAACTAGACCCCAGGCTTCAAATTAACTCAAATCATCTCAAAAAAAAAGAAAAGAGATAATAGACGTTACACAATCTGTCTACACACAATGGAATTTACTATCAGAGATTCTCTTTAAATAAGACACAGTCTTTAATTAATACTGTACTATAACCTACCAGTTTTTACCTGTATCTAATCTTAACATATGTGTAGTATGCAAAATATTGCTGAATAAAAAGAAATTAAAAAAAAAAGAAAAGTGGGAAAGGGCAAACCTGCCACCAAAAGATTTATTGCCAGGTGGATTGTGTCTTGTATACAATTCTGCTATGAAAAACTGGGAAAAACTCCACCCTCAGGCCTGAGGGCTCATTCCACAAGAGGTACAGTTGCTTCCCTGGCTGCTGCCAGGGATATCCCTCTCTTAGAAATTTGTCAAGCAGCCACATGGAAAACAGTCCCTACCTTTACCAAGCATTACTCTCTGGATATCCAGGCTAGGAGTGATACTCAGTTTGGCACAGCAGTACTTCAGAGCCTATTCCCAAAGTAGGTTCTGTCCCTCCTTCTTGGAGGTACTGCTTGGTAGTCTGCAATTGTCAGAATACAGCAAGACTTCATGTTGTCTGAAGGAAAAATTACTCACCTCAGTAATGATGTTTCTTCTAATGGAGTTTTGCTGTATTCTGACCTCCCTTCCTGCCTCCCTTCTCAGAACCTGTTTTTGGGAAGTGTGTGGGCAGGTGCAGTGTTGCACCCCAAGGGTGTTTTTTGCTTGCACCTTCCTCCTTTTTGTTGGGGTGCTGATTTATTATTGTTATTTATATTAAATTGGTTTTTGGTTTTTGGGTTTCCTGATTTGAGTCTTCCCTTGGAATCCAAAACTTTTTTCAGCCAGTTGGCTAGTAGGAATTTTTACAATTTCCACATATAATTTTTAGTTAGTTGAGCTCGTAAGAATCTGACAGTTTAAGTTTGAAACACTCCAGACAGAGACTTCAACCGAGCTCGAGCTCAGAATTCTATGCCCTGCATAGAAAGTTAACTCTTTGTTCTCCGGGGCAGTTCAAAGGTTGGGAATCACTGCAATTGTCAGAATACAGCAAGACTCCATTAGAAGAAACATAATTACTAAGGTGAGTAATTTTTTCTTCAATCATGTTTATTATGTGAAATATTACTACACATTAAAGACTGCATTTTATGCAACTGTTCAGAGCATTACTTCATATTAAAGATTCCATGTTATGTCATGCAGGCTAGGTTTACTGTGCATTAAAGATTGCACTAATGCGGTTACTTGGAGGATTACTGCATTGAAAAGACTGCATTATGTGCAGTTCTGTAGAGAATTACGGCTTATTAAAGATAGCAGTTTATGAGCTTGTGCAGATGATTACTACATATTAAAGATTGCAATTTATGTGATTATAATTACTGGCGAGCCTATTTATTGACTGGACTGACACCACCTGCTTATGCCATAATAACTGGGTTCCATTCCTTAATAAACAGCCAGTTATTAGGGCGTGGGTGTCAGCCAGTCATTGAAAATGAAAATAAAATCCGCTGCCATCTCGCCACCACCACTCCGCAGCCACTCATTCAATACCAACTGCATTATCATTTACACAGTACTGCTCTTGAACGCTGTATGATAGCACAAAACTGCTGCATTCAAAGTACTCAGGTGGGCTGACGGCAACCAGACATGGAAAGTGAAAGCCATTGGCTGTGCTCTCACACTGCCACGCATCACAGTTCTCCTGCTCCTAATGGCATTTGTTTCTACTTTTACACCTGCAATTAAATGAAATAAAGTATGGGTTGTTACATTATGATTTTTTTTACATAGCCACGGTGTGTTATCATCACAAACCCCTAGTGCTTTGCAGTCGTGGTTTATGTGGTATTACACACCTTGATCATGTAAAAAAACCTCATAATGTAAAACACCCCATACATTATTCTCTATGTGCACAGGATCACACCATATTAAAGATTACAATTGGTGTGATTGTGCAGAGAGTACTGCATATACGTATTGCATTTTACGTGATTGTACAGAGGATTACAACTTATTAAAGATTGCATTTATTGATAGTGGAGAGGATTACTTCATCTTAAAGACTTAAAGGACAAGTAAATAAGCTAATTTTTAGATCCAAACTTGAAATTCTGAAAACATAGGGCTGTTGGTTAAAAACTCCCCTGTTTCATGCTGTGCTCTGTTTGGCCAAAAATAATGTTTCGTCAGGTTTTCAAAATTATAAACAAACCAGGTTCCATATTCAAAAGCTGCACTACAGAATAAACCTAAAATGGCTGCAATGTCCTTGCGTAATTACATGCTTGTAACATGCTCTGCGTCAGACCCAGTGCTGCGCCAAACACATTGACACACGTTGCACCCAATTCTCAAAGGTCTTGTGCATTTGCAACACTTTACGCACTTTACAGTAGCTTGCACTAAATATTTGGCGCAAAGCCCGTAAAAAGGTCCTATGACTGATGCAGAATTAGACCAGCAAAAAGCTGGTCTAACTCGTGGCATATGGCGCACAAGATCAAGAATTGCGATTGCCATCCAGGGAATGCCGCTAGCCCCATGCGCCATCTGTTCGGTGCACCTGGAGCTTGTGGCATTCCGAGACCTTTGAGAATCGAGCCCGCTGAATTTCAGGTTTCTAGCTGTAAAAATGACTGAGTTATGACCACTTAAAGAATTTTAAAATGTTCCATGAACTTTATGAGTTTCACGAAAAGTTCACTAAAGTGGAATTTACTAATTTTGCCCATCCCTAGTGCCAAGGATTACTGCATAGTAAAGACTGCATTTTATGCTACTGTGCAGAGTATTATTGCATATTAAAGACTGCATTTTATGCTACTGTGCAGAGTATTATTGCATATTAAAGACTGCATTTTATGTGGTTGTTTCGGAGGAATACTGCATATTTTAGACTGCATTTTTGGTGACTGTGCAGAGGAATACTGCATATTAAAGACTGCATTTTATGTGGTATTATGTAGGAATACTGTGGAATAAAAAATGAATTTTTAGCGACTGTGCAGAGGAATGGAGTATATTAAAGATTACATTTTATGCAGTTGTACAGAGGGTTACAGCATAATAATAACTGGTGAGCAATTTTTTTCAATGGTCTGAATCAATTGTTTGCCGTAATAGCTGGATGATTATGTCAAAAACATGCCTGAATTGTTTGCATTCAGCACGAGCCACTTTTTCTCAGTTGCACAGCTGATGTAGGATCCTTCACTAATTTGTGACTGCAATATCCAAAGTGACCAGACTTAAATGAAAAAATAAAAATGAAAAGGTACAGTTTATAAAGTTTCCAATTACGTTTTTGCAAAATTGTTGCAAAAGTCTAAACTAGAGACTGACAATATACATGCACTTTTGCCAGAGACATTTCTCTGGTGCTATTGAAAAAAAATGCTGTTTGTGATATTTTGTAAAACTTTCACCACTACTTGCAATGATTTCTCTCTGCCTTTGCAGTTGTGTTATTGCCTTCAAGCAAAATAAAAAAAAGGAATTTCAGTTAATTAATAAATTCAGTTTAAGCAAACAAAATATGTTTCTTTTCTGAATCTGACATGCCACAATCTGCTTATGTTCTGCTAGGGCAGTGGAACTCTGGAGGGAAAAAAAACTGATCACCAGAAATTATCAAAAAAGTAACCATGGGGTGCAGTGCAAAACCAAAATTTAATAAACTCCCCGAGTTTCACTCTTGGGTTTATGTAGCATCACACACATTGGGTGTGTATTAAATTCTCTTATAACACTTTTTGCCACACACCTGACCATGGATTATTCCTTATGCAATCCATACCACCCCATGCATTATTCTCTATTTAAAGACTGCATGTTATGCAGTTATATGGAGAACTACTGCATATTAAAGACTACATATTATGCGGTTACATAGATAATTACTGTGTATTAATGTGTTTTGTACATTTGTGCAGAAAATTGCTGCATATTAAAGACTGCATTTTATGTGATTGTGCAGAAAATTACTACTGTCCAGGCACCAGTCTGTATTTAGGAAAGGACTCTCCACTGACACCGCACTCACCGACCTAATAGATATGATTGCAACATCCTTAGAAGAGAGGCAGGCAATGGGTGCCTTGTTCGTGGATTTGTCCAAGGCTTTCGATACTGTTGGCCACAACATTTTAATGAAGTGTCTATTGGATACTGGTATTTCCTGGGCAACTAGTGACTGGTTTAGGTCCTATTTGAATGGAAGAACACAGCAAGTTATAATTAAAGGCAAACATTCAAATAAAGCTACTGTACTAAAAGAAGTCACCCTGGGATCTATTTTAGGTCCAATATTGTTTTTAATATACATAAATTACCTAACAGATGTAGTTGAACATTCAAAAATTAGGATCTTATCTGTGTCAATCTTCACTATTCATCACTGTTGGGGTATCTGCCGGAGGTCAGGACCCCGCAGGAGCTTTTTTTTTTTTAGGTAGGTGGAGCCGACGCACCATCGGCGCGCCGCCCCTTGAGCCAACGTGACTGTGTGGCGCGCCATGTATTGGCCATTAGGACCGCGCTGACTCCTCCTGCCTGCCAGTTCTTCATCTCCTGCTGTAGAGGTCGCCTCGTGGGAAGCTGTAAACAGTTCTAGGCCTGCTCCGCAGTAGTTTTTCCAGAAATTTTACCTTCGGGCGAAGTCCGTTGGTTCTCCTGCCGGTTCTGTTTCTGCCACCACTCGATGTCACCTGGTAAGATCTTTCCTTATTTTTATATTTCTGTGACGTCGAGTCTATTTTTGGTGTTTTTTTCTCCGTAGGTCATGTCTTGGTCAGAGGGCAAGAAATCTACTAAGATAGGTCGGTCCCCCATGCGACGGTGCCCTTGCGGCTGAAAGTATTCCGTCACCGACCAGCACGACTAGTGTCTCTCGTGTCCTGGCCAGCTTCACGATATGGATTCATGCGATGTTTGTTTCTCCATGGACCGCCGTGTCATCGAGCAACGCGCGTGGAAAGTGGGGTGAGCTCTGCTGACTTTTGGGGGTCAGGTGCACACTCGTCAGGCCAAGCCACGCTCTCTCGGCCTTTCCTCTGGGTCCCCTCCCGGTTCTATATGGACCGAGGAAGAGGGAGCCTCGGCTACTGGTAGCCTAGCCGTTGCCAAGGCTTCTTCTGCGGTGCAGGAGGCCTGTTCCTTATCTCCTGGGGAGCGGGCGGGAGGCGCCGCCATAGCAATCGCCCCTTCGGGGGTGAAGGCTCCCCGTGTCGGACCCGTGGTTTGCAAGGCCTGGAGTCGATGCCGTCGATCGCCCGCCATTGGGCCTCGGCACCATTTGCCGTGGCTTCTGTCGGGCGTTCACCAGTGCGGGCTGCTGCTAAGCGGCACGGTGGGAATTGCTAGCGCCGTCTTTTTCCATGTCTCGCCTCAGCGCTGTCCCCGGCGCCGAGGTTGAGCACGGCACCATGTCCTCGGGGCTCAGCGCTGTGGGGCCTTCAGATTCCTCTGTCAGCACTGTGTCCGCTGTTGGCGCTGTTGTCAGTGCTGCCCCTGCTGTCCTTGGCGCCGTCTTCATCCTCGGTGCCGCTCGCAGCGCCGTAGGACTGGATGGCGCCGTGACTGGTCCCAGCTCTGGAGCTCTTGTTCAGGCTGGGGCGTGCCCCTCTTAGTTCCATTGGCGGGGCTGGGGGGCATGGCGTCGGCTCGGGCAAAGCTTTGGTTTCTGGGCCTGTGGGCAAGGATGGCAGTGGGTGCCCTCCTACGGTTTGGCACAGGGACTTGGCCTCTACCTCCTCGGAGGCAGAGTCGAGCTCTGAGTCAGAAATTCAGTCTGACCTTTTGGGGTTGGCTGTTGAAGTGGGCAGCCCAGTGGTCTCCTTGACAAGCCGGAGTCAGCCCCCTTCTGAGATGGGGTCGGTGGCTACCGAGACTGGGGTCGGGGTGCTGACCAGCAGGCAGTGGTGCAGGTCACCATAGCTCTGCAGCCTGGTCTTGGTGGGTTCACTGACCCCTCAGTAGTGTTACCCCCACCTGTGGTGTGCCTAGATCACCCAACTTTGGGGCCGATCAGAGCACCTACAGGAGCGGAGGGTACTATGCCCTGGATAGCCCCTTCGGGAGCTGCCCAGAGATGTCAGCTACCTAAGCTGGCCCTCTCGAAGAGGAGGGCTCTTTCGGACTCCGAGGGGTTGAGGGACGTGGGGTCGGCACGTCGGCCTTTTTCAGGGGTCCACCTGGGCTCTGGGAGAAGCCATAGTGTGGATCTCTGCTCTTCCTCTTCCTCTTCGGTCTCTTTGAGAGACTCCCATTCTTTTGAGGTAGGGGACTGTCCTTCTGGACCTATACAGCCCCGGGAGCCTCACAGAGAGGATTCTTCCGGGCGCAGCCAAGGCAGTATCGAAATGGTTGTTCAGCTGTCGGCTGTGGGGACTTCTGGGGCACCTTCCTCCATGGGTGCCTACGGTCCACTCCTTAGCTCAGGCAGAGGTCAGCCGACATCTCTTCTCGGCTCTGTCCCCATCCCTCTGCCACATTCTCCTGCACTCCCAGGCATCCTTGGTCCTAGCGGGCCTCTCTCCTGGGAGCAGTTCAGAGCGGTGGCTGCTCAGTTTCCTGCTTACGTTAGGGCAATGGACAGTCAGGCTTTTCAACCTCCCCCCGTGCAGCCACTCACTGAACAGCCGGTGTCCTCCAGCTCCTCATCCCGATCTTCTGGGGGAGAGGAAACTTCTGTCCACATCTCTCCAGCTGCTGATCTCGCTGAGTATCAGCGATTCCTCGTGAGGTTGTTGGAGGACTTGCACCTTACTCCTTCCACTATCAGCAATCCTGAGCACTCGGCGCACACTTTTCTAGGTGATTTTGGTGAGGCCACCCTTGTGGTGCTGCCCTGGCCTGCTCCCTTTCGGGAGGCGTCGTTGCGTTCCTGGCAGAGATCCTTCTCCAGAGTTCCTGCCCTAAGGGATCTCAGCCAGAGGTATTGTGCACCCCCGGAGTCTCCAGGTTCCATGCCTCATTCACAGTCTGGATTGACGCAGTTGGATACTCCTGATGGGCTTCACGCCCTTCACCGTGACCGGCCCCCAGATCAAGACTCCTCAGATTTTGACTTCTGGGGTAGGAGGACTTTCTACTCAGCTTGGTTACTTCTTTCTATTTCTGCACATCAGGCCCACTATGCAGCCTATGACAGGTTCTTGTGGTCCAGGCTGGGTCAGCTCTAGTCTCATTGCACAATCACGGGCAAACCAGACAAGCCATTGCACTCTCTGCCATGGCCTGGAGCTAGCAGGCACCAGCGAGGGGCATCTACGATGCCAGCAGTGTAGCTCTGGGGTCATGGGGACAGCAATCTGCACTAGGCAGGCAGCATGGCTGCGTCTTTCCAGGTTGTCACCCTTGGCCCGGTGTAGGGTGATTAACTCTGCTCACAAGGGAACCTATCTCTTCTCTCGTAGAGCGAGACGGTGCTTGTCAGGGCAACTTCCTTCCCCCTACGGGGGGACTCCATCTCACTCTCCCCACTCTCGGGCCTCTCCAGGCCCTGAAGGTTCCCCCTCTTAGTGTGCCACCCACTGAGAGCTAAGGGGTTTTATCCCTTAGGGTGTAAAACAAAACCCCCTTCGGGGGGGCTTGGTACTTACCCAACAGTGATGAATGGTGAAGATTGACATAGATAAGATATGAAAATTATGTATCTAACGTAATTATGATCTTTCTGTGTATCTTCACCATTCATCACGATCCCACCCTCCATCCCCCTGGGGCCTCAGTCTCTGGGTCCCAGCCTCTCTGTGTCCATCCTCCCCTCTCCTTTTAGGAGTGGGGTAAAACAGGGCACACAGGAGGATAATGTTCAGGAGAGTGGGCAGCAGGGGCACTTCTTCTCCAGTGCCTTGGCTCCACCCCTGTGGGGTGGGAGTTGACAGTTGCCCTCCTTTCTTTCCTCCTCCCTGTTCCCATCCAACCTATTTCTCCTCGTTTTAAAAAAAAAAAAAAAAAAAAAAGAGAAATTTTTCTCCCCCTTTTTTTTTCACCATTATCTTCTCTTGAGAGGGTGTTAATTCCCTCTACCCTGTCCTTCTTCCAGAATAGCCGGAGTGTTTGCCAGTTATTCCGTGCCTTGAATTCTGGCAGAAAGCTTTTGCTACTCCTTGCAGTTCCTATACAATCTGGAGACGGACCAGGGTCTGGGATGAGTCAACCTCTTCCCTCTCTTCCTAAATTCTTTACCCAACCTACCTCCCTCTTCTTTTTCCAGAGATTGGGGCCCCTTCCAATCCCTTTAGTTTCCAACTCTTCTCTCTTCCTGTCCTCTCAGTCATTATTTCTCCTTTTGGTTCATACATCTTTTCCTTTTTCTGTCCCTTGGACTTCCTTGTCCCACCCTCCACTCCTTTCCTCTTACCTCTCCGGCGACTCACAACTGGCAGGCAGGAGGACTCGACGCAGCCTAACGGCCAACCCGCGAGCACCACGCAGTGCGTCGGCCTCGAGGGCAGCGCCGATGGTTCATTGGCTCCACCTACCTTTTAAAAAAAAAAAAAAAATAAGCTCCTGCAGGGTCCTGACCTCCGACAGATACCCCAACAGTGATGAATGGTGAAGATACACAGAAAGATCATAATTACGGTAGGTACATAATTTTCATTTATACACAGATGATACTGTCCTTGTGGCATCTGGAATGGATAATGAACAAATGAGGAAAAACTTACAAAAAGATTTTGAAAGACTTGGTACATGGTTTGATTAGTCTAAATTAGTGCTGAATAGTAAAAAGTCTAAAACAGTGGTTTCTAGGGACATGGATATGTTGTTCATCCACACTTATTGGCAGGTTCTTTGCCGCTGTAAATCTTGCCGGAAGGTCTTCAAGCTGGCTCCTCCCACCCACCCGGGTGGTAAAACTCTCGGCTCCGCCCCATGACGCTAGATCTTCCTTACCGCTTGGAAGCTCAGGTTCCCTCCTTAGCGCTCTGCGTTTTCGACTGGTTCCTGAAATTTTCGGTCTCTCCGAATTTAATTGGAAGTTTTTCTAAACTTCAATCTTCTTCTCTCGCTGCGGCGATGAATCATTCATTTTCCGGCTCTCAGAGGCGCCCGGTTAATTCCTCCAGGAAAGACCCGCACTCCACGTGCGTCTACTGCCTTGACTTGGATCATGATCCGCAAGTTTGCAATTTTTGCTGTGCCCTTTCGACCAGCTCTCTAGAGGATCATGCGGCCCGTTCAGGGCTCGGGCGACCTGAAATTTTTCCCGCTCCGGAAAATTTCTTGGAGACTCGTCAGGCAGTGTCCACGTCGGCTGTCTCAGTTGAGCAGCTCAATCTTCTTTCCTCCGGGGAGGGGGCGGCTGCCCCTCCCTCCTCCTCAGTCGTGGCGCTTATCCCGCTCTCCTTGAGTTCTCCTCATTCAGCTTCGTTCAAGGAGCTTCGCCAGTCCCTTTCCTCGAAGGGGGAGGGACCTTCAGGACCTGCCTCTCGGCCCAAGTCCAAGGAGTCGCAGGCTAAGTCCCATCGTCGGCGCTGGAGGGAGCGGGAGAGTTCCCCCTGCCGGGCCGACGCCTGACTTCCGCCGAGGTGCGGCTCATGCCGCTGGCTTCACGGTGTCCCCGTCAGGTCAGCTGGCCAGGACTCCCGTCGGCGTTGTCGAGTCTCGACCCGTCATCTGGGCTGCTCTCTGCTGGGCCGCCATCCCTTCGCTGGTTCCCCAGCGGAGGCTGAGGTTCTGTCGCCTTCGGGTGCGACAGGCCTCGGCCCTTTCTTCGAGCCGAGGCAGGGGCAGCGTGCGCCCGCTCCTTCCCAGGCCGCCCTCGGTTTCCCCGAGATTGGTCTCGGTCTCGGTCCTCCCTCTCAGTCAAGCCGCTCACCCACGACTTGAGCGTTCTCGGTCGGGGCACCGAGTTAAGTGGCATTACCGTTTTCCTCATCTCCCTCCTCGGATGAGGTAAACCCCGATAAGGTGGCGTCGGCGTTCACGAGGTTCATGTGGCAGCAGTTGTTGTTGTTGTCCGGGGTCAATCGCTCGGTTGTTCCCCATCAGCTAGTACAGCTGCCGCCCGATCGCCGGACTCAACCGCTCACTGCAGTCGAGTGCCACTCCCGGGCGGTTGTTCGTCCGAACCTTGCTGCCCACCACCCTCGGTGGAACCTCGGTCGGGCCACGACCTGTCCCGAAGGTTGTCTGTCCCCCTCACTCCCGCCCGCCCTTGGCGGACGAAGAGTGACTCAGGCCTGAGGCAGCTCTTTGCAGATCCCTCGGAGTCCGAAGTCGACTCCTCTGTGTTCCCCAGTCGGGAGGACCCGGGGTCCTCTCGGAGCGATCTGTGGATGACAGCCATCGTCCTTCATGGGTCTGCTTCAGCTCAACTCGAGTTCACGGGATGCAGCTCGAGCCCGTGTCCAGCGGGCCCTTATCCCCTGCGGAGATTCAGACGAAGGGTTCACCCTCTGAGAGCCATCCCGTGGCGAGGCCATCGTAAACCCGGCCTTGGGGCTCTGGCGGGCCTACTTCCTGCCCTGCACCCTCGGCCAGGATGGCCAGGAAGTACTCTGTCCCTGTCGGTTCTTTGCCGGTTTCTCGGAGCACCCTCAGCTGAGGTTAGTTACCGACAATGTTTTCCAGTGTTCGAGAGCGCTCGGGATGTGGATAGGCCCCTGACAAAGAGTCCAAAGGATGGACTTCATTCAGGCGCCAAGGTTTTGCTGCGTCCTCCCTAGGCCTCCGACAGGCCAGCTCAGCTGCACTGATGGCACATTTCTCCACGCCCTTTTGGTCTCCCTGGACGAGGTGCTCCCTCATCTCCCGGCCGACCTGCGGACCACGGTCCGGCGGGTGCGGGACCAGGGTAGGGCGGTGACGAAGCAGCGGCTTCAGACTGCTCTGGACTTAGGTGATTCCTGTGCCAGGTCGGTGGCGGCCACAGTGGCCATGCGCCACAGGGGGTGGCTGAGGTTATCCTCTTTCTCATCGAAAACCCAGCACAAGTTGGCGGACATCCCCTTCTTGGGGACTGACCTTTTTGGCCCTGGAGTGGAGGGACACCTCCAGGGGACCGAGAAGTCTGATGCCACTCTGGACTTGGTCACTCCCGCCCGGAGGGACAAGGGCAGCCGGCAGTCTTTGCGTAAGCCCCTTTGCCCCCCCGGCCCCTGCAGCTCGACCGGCCTAGCACGAGGGCCAGCAGGCTGGCGCTGGGCATCCTGACTCCAAGCCAGTCTTCCTCTAAAAGGAAGCAGGGAGGTAAAGGCCCAGGAGCTCCCTCTGCCAATTCCTCCTCCAAGTCTGCTCAGTGACGGGCTTAGGGGTGCTGTCCCTGGCCCCGTCACTCCTACCTGGGTTCCCCCGTGGGGAGACAGCTCCGCACCTCCTCCACCTGGTCTGCTTTCCCGGACCTTTGGGTGTTGGAGGTGCTAGGGGAAGACCCTGCCTCGGGATTGCGAGCAGGCACCACCCTTTCGAGCCGTTTCCCCACGGGGTCTTGGGGTCCACAGCCTCGTTGTCGGCCCGCTGAGCCGACTTGCCTGGCCCTCTAATTAGAGGTGGTCAGGAAGGTTGCGGATCCTCCTTCAGACTTCGTGTCCAGGTATTCCTGGTCCCAAATGGACGGGGGGCTTGTGCCCCATTCTTCCGCACATCCGGATGGTCTCTCTGCCTCAGATATCCCATCCTCAGAACGAGGCGTGTGGCTTCTTTCCTGGACCTCCAGGACGTACTTACTCTTCGTTCCGTCCGTTTCTTGGGAGACTCCTCCCTTTCTTAAGCGGGGGATCTCCTTATGAGTTCCAGGCCAGGCCCTTCGGTCTCTGCTCAGCAGCTTTCTGCGGCATCGAGGGGTCCAGGCGTAACCCCACCCAGATGGCGGCCTGACTGCAACCCTTCCAGGCGGGAAGGGATGATCCAGAGTTCAGGCTCTCAGATTGGTCTCCTTTTATCGGAGCCACGTTGGAACTCGTGTCTTAGCGGGTGATCCTTCTTCGGGACGAGGCTCGACTCTTGAGTCCGAGCTCAGCTCCTGGCGGATAGGGCTGAGGTTCTTCCTCCCTTACCTAGTCAGGTCTGACTGGGCAGTTGCACCCTGACCGGGACCTCCTGCACCCCCTGGGCCCCGCGGCGGCCTGCTCCAGCGTGGTCTGTTTGGACCCGTCGGTTCATGCGTCCCCCTAATGGGGGCTGGCCAGCCAGCGGTCACAGTGCTGCGTTCCTTCGGACCAGTCCATGACAACAGCCCAGGGATTAGGGAATGCTCTCCTTTGGACCGTTCCAGCTCTTTGCAGGAGAACATCCTGTTCGTCTGCCCCGAGTCGACGGTCTTCTCCGACTGATGCATCTCGGATGGGTGGGGGTGCCCATCAAGGGGAATACAGAGTGCTCCGCCTCTGGTCCTCTCGGGAGTCCCGATGTCTTTCCTACCTGCTGGAGCTCCAGGCGGTCCACTTAGCTTGCACCACTCGCTCCGTTTGTGCGGGGTCTAGTGGTTTAAGTCTAGGCGGACAACACCACGACCATGTGCTACCTATCCCACCGCACTGGGTCTTTTCGCGCAGCTGGGAGGCGGTTTCCTAGCTATGCGATGGCAGGAGCCTCCAGCACCCTGGATGATGCCCTAAGCCAGACATAGGCTGCGCCTCACGAGTGATCTTCCCTGCCGGAGGTAGCACAGAATCTTCTCCCTCTCGGTCATGCCTCGGGCGGTCCTTTTTCCCTCCAGGGAGAATATGAGGCCGAGACTGTCTCATGCCCGGCCCCTCAGCAAGGTTTGCTGTAGGGGATGCCGCCAAGGCCGCGGACCCCGGGCCTCTTCTACGCCTCTCCCCCATTTCCGTTGACCCACAGGGCAAGGCGAGGAGGGTCTAGGCGCAGGCGATGCTGGTAGACCCAGACTGGCTTGCCAGCTCTGGTATCTAGCTCTCCTCAGTCTCAGCCCCAGGCTCTGCCCGGTCCTGATCTCTGTTTTCAGGGGAAGGTATTCCTTCTGGAGCTTCAATCCCTGCACCTGAAGGCCTGGTCCCTGTGCGGCTAGGGGCCAGGCCTTGGGTCCTCTGGCAAGGTCCTCGACGTTTTCGGGGCGTCCTGCCAGGAGTCGACCAAACATGCTCGCCTTCAAATGGAAGAGTTCTCCATTTGGTGTTGGGATAGGGCCTGGTCCCCTCTCCCTTTCCTCGGCGAGCATTCCGGACCATCTATGGTCCAGTCTTTATTGAACAAGGGCTTCGGTCGACGACCCTCTAGGTGCTTCTGTTGGTCACCCCTGTCTTCCGGGTGCGGGCCGGAAGGCAGTCGGTGGTGTAGAAAAGGTGGTCTGGCGCTTTCCTAGGCCTCGATCACACCTCCCCTCTGGGGAGATTATCCCCATTTCTGTGGGATCTTCACTGGTATGGGCTTAGCTCACGGGCAAGCCGTTCGAACCTTTGCACAGGTGTGAGTTCCCCACCTTTTGTGGGAGAACACCTTCTTGGGGCTTCCATGCCAACCAGAAGGATGGGGAAGTTCCAGGCGCTCCTTTGAATCTCCCTATCTGGTCTTCCACAGGGACAAGGTTGCCCTGCGCCCCACCCGGAGTTCCTTCCGTGGCGGTGGGAGTCTCTTCCCTACGGGTTTGTCTCTGCGGGGTTGAACCCCATTCACGCCTCGGGCCGTATATAGGATCCATTGGGACCCTATTTAGCTCCGCCTTCCCGGGAGGCGTGGGGCTGAAGTTCGGAGGAGGTTCGCCAGCTGTTTGTCATCTACGCTGAAGCCGCACTGGCAGACCTGCAGCATGCCGGACGATGAGCGGGTGGGTCACCTCCTGCATAGGTCTCCGGCTATAGGTGGGCGGGCATGGAGCCTCCCAGAGGGATAAGGCTCATTTTACCCGCCCTTCC
This sequence comes from Neoceratodus forsteri, assembly GCA_016271365.2. Classification (NCBI taxonomy): domain Eukaryota; kingdom Metazoa; phylum Chordata; order Ceratodontiformes; family Ceratodontidae; genus Neoceratodus; species Neoceratodus forsteri. The sequence continues at coordinate 1,631,279,034 of CM028131.1, read as the reverse complement.
GCTGCATCGGTGGCTGCTTCCGAGGATACTCCTGTCCAGGATATCTGCAGGGCTCCTACCTGGAAGCAGGCATATACCAAGTTCCCCTTCCACATCGACCTTGGGTCACGCCGGGATGTTGGTCGGGTCCTCGGTTCTCCAGTCTTCTTACCTAAGAAGAGAACTGCTAGGAGTCTGCCAATAAGTGTGGATGAACAACATATCCATGTCCCTAGAAATACAGGTTACTCACCTGTAACATGGGAGTTCTGAATGGTATATATGTTGTTCATCCACATCTCCAACCTCCGCTTCGACGACAACCTGGCTTCCATCCAGGGCTAGAATCTGGCATCATGGGGTGGAGCCGATAGTTTTACTACCCGGGTGGGTGGGAGGAGCCAGCTTGAAGACCTTCCGGCAAGATTTAAAGCGGCAAGGAACCTGCCAATAAGTGTGGATGAACAACATATACCATTCCTAGAACTCCTGTTACAGGTGAGTAACCTGTATATTTAATAAACATCAATCCAAAAAAGGAACAAAGAGTTTCAAGATTGAAATTAAAACAAACAACAGTGAAACACTTGCCCAGGTAACTGAGTACAAATATCTTGGAGTTTGGATAGACCAAAATTTAAAGTTTGACTATCATATTACAGAAATGACTAAAAACAAGCATTTGTCAATGCCGAATGTTCGCATGCAGGTATTTGCAGTGGTGTTTGGCACTTGGACATGGTTTAAAAAAATCAGTGACAAAGAAGTAAAATGAGGGACACAGTTTAACAATTGTTTCTATCCTCTGAAGCAGGTAGTGTAGGAGTATTGGTGTAAAATACTTTGTCTGCAGAAGAGCAAGTCTGTAACTCTGGCAATATTGTGAGCATACAGTATACCCACTGTTCAGTCATAGAAACACAAACTTTAGGAGGGACAGGGACATTTTTAAGGCAAAATCAGGGACATCTCTGAAAATCAGGGAAAGCTGAGAGGTATGGTCCCTCTTTCCCCTCTCTCTCTTCCCCTCCTTATTCTCTCTCTCTTTCTGTCCCTCTGTCTCTCTCTCTGTCTTTGTCCCCCGTCTCTCTCTCTCTCTCTCTCTCTCTCTCTTAACCCCTCTGTCTCTCTCTCTCTCTTCTCCCCTCTGTCTGGTAACCGGGAAGTGGGCACATGAGAAAGGCGCCATCCATTCTACGGTGACACCTTCCTCGCGCAATCCACTCTAGCGACTGACAGGTGGGGCGACGGATGAGGGGATGGGCGGAACTAGGTGACAGGATGTCGCTATACGTGCGGGGAGGAGGAAGAAACTGCAAGAGCGTGGGCTTGGAGGGTGGAGAAGCTGTGAGGGGTGGTGCTGCAGTTGTCGGTCAAGCTGCGTGCGTGGCGTTGGGATTGGGCAATGGCTGGGGTAGCTGGTACTGTGTTCGTGTCCGGGCGCTGGTGCAATTTTGTGCGCCCGGCCGAACCTTTATTTCTACTTTCACCCCGACATGCACCCCCCTGAGTTGAGAATCCTGAAGTAGGGGTGCGGGGTGAAGCCACCCGGGGTGACTGAGCGATAACGGCGATCGCCTTTAGGCGCTCACCATTATCACGTAGACCCCTCTCTCTCTCTCTCTCTCTCTCTCTCTCTTCTACCCCTCTTCTCTCCCTCTTCTCCCCTCTGTCTCTCTCAACAAACAAGCATTTGTCAATGCCAAATGTTGGCTTGCTGGCATTGGCATTGGTAGTGCAAGAGTTAGAGAGATACACAATAGGATTGGCAGTGAAGTAGTGAACTGACGCCGAACCCAGCCCCACCCTGCAGAGAGTGACAGGTATTGGGGTGTGCCTTTGGGTCATCTGCCATAACGCTCATGCCATTTTACCTCACCCTACCCCGCAGACACCGACAAGTGCCGCGGTGTGCCTTGGGGTCTTCAGGCTTTACGTTTAGCCCATTCCATAAGGAAATATGCTGAGATGGGTGCAGTATGGTCCCTCTTTCCCCTCTCTCTCTTCCCCACTGTCTCCCCCTCTCTCTCTCTCTCTCTCTCTCCCTCCTTATTCTCTCTCTTTCTCTCCCTCTCTCTCTCTCTCTGTCTTTCTCCCCATCTCTCTCTCTCTGTCTCTCTTAACCCCTCTGTCTCTCTCTTCTCTCTTCTCCCCCTCTGTCTGGTAACCCGGGAAGTGGGCGCATGAGGGAAGGGCGCCATCCATTACAGGTGACACCTTCCTCGCGCCAAATCCACCACGTGAACCCGACAGGTAGGCGACGGATGAGCTGGTGGGCGAACTAGGTGACAGGATGTCGCCTCGTCGCGGGAGGTGGAGCTGAGCACAGCGGCGTGGGCTTGAGGGGTGGAGAAGCTGTAGGGGTGGTGCTGCAGTTGTCGGGTCAAGCTGCGTCGTGGCGTTGGGGATTGGGCAATGGCTGGGTGGCTGGGGTACTGTGTTCGTGTCCGGGCGCTGGTGCGATTTTATGCGCCCGGAAACCTTTATTTTATTACTTTCACCCCCTCCTGACATGCCCCCTGGGTTGAGAATCCTGGTAAGTGCGGGAGGCGAGAAAAGCCACCTCGGGGAGAGTGTGACTGAGGCGATAGCGATGGCAACTGGCGTTCGCCCGTTATCACATCGACACCCCTCTGTCTCTCTCTCTCTCTCTCTGCCACAACGCCATGCCATTTCACCACTCCCTACCCGCAGACACCGACAGTGCCGCGGTGTGCCTTGGGGTCTTCGGTTTACGCTTAGCCCACTCCATAAGGAAATATGCTGAGATGGGTGCAGTATAGTAGAATGGGGTGAACTTTGGGGCCAAACAGTCCAAGGCACACCTCAATGCCTGTCACTGGCTGCAGTTTGGGGGTGGAATGGTGTGAGCATTACAGCCGACAATGCCAAGTCACACCCCTGACTCCTGTCAGTCTCTACAGGGTGGGGCATTATGGTTGGAAACCCTAACGTCCCAGGCATTTGTTGGTATTTTCACTCCAAATTTTCAACATGGGCTGTTTGTGACCCCACCTCATGAACACTGGCACTATGAGTTTGTTAGCAAAAAGGTGATTTTGCACAGCGACTGTGCCTTTTGGTGCCACAAGTGCAAAAACACATTTCAGGCAGGATGTGAAAAATGACAGCAGCACTGTTCATGAGGAGGTGTAAAAAAATGGTATTGCTGAAAATCTGGAGTGAAAATATGAAAAACTGGTGAAGTCATGAGTGTACGTAGAAACTGCGCAACGCACACCTGTAACACAATTATTTTGAGGATTTTTTTAACCAAATTTTCAACATAGGTATTTTGGGAACTCCGGTCATGAACAGAATCACAGTGATTTTGTTAATCTGTCCCGAACATTGATTTCCCACAGCGACCGCGCCTTTGTGCGCCACATGTGTGAAAACACATTTTGAGCAGGATGTGAAAAATGACAGCTGTACTGTTCACAAAGAGGTGTACAAAAATGGCAATGTTGAAAATCTGGAGTGAAAATATGAAAAATTGGTGAAGTCACGAGCGAGTATAGGAACTGCATAACGCATGCCCGTAATGCAATTTTTTGGGGACTTTTTTAACCAAATTTTCAACATAGGCATTTTGGGACCTCCACTTATGAACAGTGTCACTGTGATTTTGTTAATGTGTCCTGAACATTGATTTCGCACAGCGACCACGCCATTGTGCGCCACATGCATGAAAACACATTTTGGGTAGGATGTGAAAGATGACAGCTGTACTGTTCATAAGGAGGTGTGAAAAAATGGCAATGTTGAAAATCTGGAGTGAAAATATTAAAAATTGTCAAAGTTACGAGCGTGTGTTGAAATTGCACAATGCACGCTCGTAAGACAGTAATTTTTTGGACTTTTTCCACCAAATATGCAAGATAGGCTTTTTGGGACCCCAGCTTATGAGCAGTGACATTGTCATTTTGTTAATCGGTCCTGAAAGGTGATTCCGCACAGTGACCATGAAATTATCTTTCGGGACTGAGTAACGAGATGACAGTGCATGTGTTCATGAGGTGGGGTCCCAAGTACTCCATGTTGAAAATGTGGAGGCAAAATTCAAAAAAATGACTGAGATATTCACCTAAGTTGCCCCCCCCACCCCATTTATGCCATTATACAGCTTACCGGCATTTCTTCAGTTCACGGTTGGCTTTGAAGAGTGTAGACATGTTCCTGCTCCACCGAAGGTCACGGTGCTGACCTCCGGAAGTAAGTATGGGGTGGAGGGGGTGTGGGGAGGTGGGGTGCGCAGAGGGTGGGTGCAAGTTGGGGAGGATCCGACAGCGAGAGACCGTTTTCTTTATTTCAGGTAATAAAAAAAAAAAACGAACACCACAGACGGTTTCTTTCTTCACAGGTGTAATAAAAATGTTGGGCACACTGGAGTGGGCTTCCAGTGTGCCTCATGACTTTGGGGGTGATGTTGGCCACACATGGGTGGGCTCCTAGTGTGGCATACGATGGGGGGGTAGAGCGGGGGCAGGAACATGCCGACGGTGATTGGCTTCCAACCACAGGAAGGCACACTGGGGTGGGCTCCCAGTGTGCCACACGATCTTGGGGGGTATTAAACATGCCGATGTGTGGCAGACGTGCCATGTTTATTTAAATGCTTCACCAGGAAAGGCATGTCAGGAGGTGTGTCATCAGTGCCGCTGCATGACAAGCTTGTCTCTGATTGCAGCGGCACTTTTCTTAGAAGTTGTGTCCACTTTACATAACATTGGAGTCAACGCAAGCATGCTGGCTTATTGGGGAATGAGGGACGCACCTACTATAGCATGCCCTGCATTCGCCAACAAAGACACACCTCTGAAATGTGCTATAGCACAAGACGCTCCTTGCACAAGTGCGCAAGTGAACACAAAAATGAATAGCAGAATTGGTGCTTTTAAACATACTGGATGCTGTATAAATAAAAAATGAGAAGAACTACTGTGAATCAACTGTTGGTCCCGATATTGGACTATGGTAGCCACGTATACAGTCTAACGAATAAAACATTACTAAAGAAGGTTCAGATTCACTATAGTCGATTGTCTTGATTCATACTTTGTTGTGACTGTAGGACACATCACTGTAAATTATATGAAGATCTTGGATGGTTACCATTGGAAAAGAAAAGGAAATTAATTTGGGCTAACCAGCCCTTTCAGATAATAAACAAATTTATACCATTGTATCTTTTTTGGAAAATTTGAAAAAACATAGCATAAATATTGCTTGAGAAACAGTAGTTTTAGGAATACAAATTGCTGAGACCATTAAACAAATTTGGTGCAAGGATGACCTTTCCTAATGTGGCTATATGAAATATGAAATAATATAAGCGAATATATCAAAAGTTTTGCTAAAACCTTAAAAATGTTTGTTACAGCATTGAAACAAGAATTGGCTGTTCGTTGTATGTATAATGGATGATATTTCATCTTTAGATAGGCCTAGCAATGACTCTGATATAAGTATTATATGTGTTTCACTTACTTACAAGTATGTGTCCTATGTGTATCTTATACTTTTATATCTGTTTCAACATACTTTAATTTGTAAACAGGACCACCTTGAAAATAGGACCTTTGGTCCTAATTGTGTGATTGTACCATCTTATTCCTGTAAAAAATAAATATTTTTACGACTACTACTGCTTATTTATGACTGAAATTTATGTGCTTGTGCAGAGGATTACTGGATATTAAAAACTACATTTTATATGGTTGTGTGAAGCATTACTGTATATTAAAGTTTACATTTTATGTGATTGTGCATAGGATTAATGCATATTAAAGACTTCATTTTATTTAAGAAAAATCTATAGTGATGAAAGAACACCTGCACCATACACAGCTGCTCTCCAGCTGTGATGTGCACACTGTACCCATAATGTGGAGATGTGGGTATGGTGCTGGTACCTCTTATCTTCCCTCTTAGATTACCCATCAGTTGTGCACACTGTACCCACATTATGGGTCTCATCATGTCGGTATGCTGTTGATTTAACAAAAATATTACAGCGACCAGTCGTTTACAGCGACAAAACAACAGGTTGCTGTGTGTCACTGTAATGGTCTTGCTACAATGGTGGGATCCCCGGCACAGCTTCTCCGGGTCTCCCCGAAACACCTCCGCTGTGGAGGTGATTATAATAAAATCTGAGGGTTGCGGGGCGCAGCCCCATGCTGAAAATGCACTTGTGTTCCCGACAGCACAATGTGGACTGTGATCACGGTCAACATTTGTGCCGTCTCTGTAAAGCTGGTCAGTAGGTTTTCTGTCGAACCAGCTTGGTGGAACCCATCATGTCTTATGTCAGGGTGGTTCTAGCACATGTTTCTGATCGCCAGAGGCAAAGCAACATCCAGTCCATTTTTATCTTTTATAGTGCACCTGGCAAGGGTTGTAGGAGCTTTTTCAAACTGGAAGAACATGTACGGTATCTCAGTTCTGAAATGAAATATGAGGGAAGATCTATTCACTCCTTTTAAGATTTTTTTGTTCTAATTTCTCATTAGATTTTATGCAGTGTTTTTATGAACCATTGCTGCTTTACACAGCTGATGGAGATTAACCCAAGGGGATAGTGTCATTACTTTACAATGAACTCAAACAAGTGCAGGTCAGAAACTGAGGAACCCATGTATCACCTTTTAACAGTTGAATACCCTTACAGAGGCAACAACAGTCATGATTGTTGCCCAGTATTAGAGGTGTGTATGAATCCAAACCTATTGGGAACCATATGTTTGTGTCCCCCTTCCTCCACCTCCTTAACAGGTCTGAAAACCACTGTCAGTTTGACAAGCATTCTGGAGCTACATATCATAGAAAACAAGACTTTGCCTTTCCGAGAAATTGAGTTTTAGTCTCTCCTGCTGGGAAACAGGTTTTTCCGGAGTCTGAAATAATGTTATCTTTAGATGCTGATGCACTGACCTTGTGTACTAGGATTTGAAGGTTACCCATTCCATTTTGTATGCACTGATTTACTACAAGAAGGTTGGAGTCATTATGGTCTGTTGGGATGAAGGGGCTTAAGTAAAGGGAGGGGCACCAATGAACCAGTGCACTCATTGACATTGTCTGGTGTTGGATGATGCACCCTAGAACAGCGTAGCTCTTTGTAGGGCTTAAAATGAAATGCATTAAATCTTTCACACCTGTGAGAATTTGACAGATATGAACATCCCAACCTGTAAAGAGGCAGAAAGTGACACCCTCTGATTGGCAGCTTGGCAGATTTTGATTTTGTTTGTCACTGTTGTGGCTATTGTAATGGAAGGCAATAGCGTATGTGGGGATAAGGTTTATGCAAAAAACAAATTACTTGAGCATGAAAAAAAATTTACCATGACAACTCACCACATCTTAAAAAGAGTTTATTTATTTTTTTTTATTTATTTAGTTGTTTAACCAGGACTAGCACACTAAGCTGAAAGCTTTTTTACATGGTGGTATAAATAGTGGCCAGGCCCTTCTACAAGTCATGAATGAAGATAGACTATAGGAAAGAAGACAACAGCAACAGTAAGGAAGCAAATAAGAACTGTTTCAGAAGTACAGTACATGTGGGTAAAATGGGTTCAAAACAGACTGATAAGGTTTGTTGAATAAAATGAATTATAACATGGGTTCCTAAAATACTGTCTTCTGATTTGTCCAAACAGGTCATCTGACCATTGATTAATCCCTGATATACCCACAGTTGCATGTTCACAGGGCTTTATTTTACTATTTCTTTAGGTAAACCTGTAACATAACATTGTTCATGTTATAAGAGGATTAACCCTCTCCAGTGTATGGGTTTACTGAGCATTAATCCACATCTGGGTGGTAGAAGTCACTCGGCTTCACCTTGTGACTCCAACCCCCCCCAGGCGTGGATTAATGCTCAGTAAACCCACACCCTGTCGTGGGTTAATCCCTTCATAACCTGAGCTGTGTATTTGTTTTCTTTTGCATTATTATTGACTATTGCTAACCATGGTTCAACTATGCTATATTTGCCTGGGAACATCACTGTTGCTTTTAAAACCAATTATTATATGAACCTATTATGTCCATGGTAAGAACAAGGGTTATCATATTAACATGTTATTGAATATCATGGCAAAAACATGTTGTAGTTTTTTCCCCAACTATTTTTCCCTCCTGGTCACGGTCGACGGGGCCTCTCTCAGGCATCCTGCCTGTTCTTGCCCTGCCTGAAGTCCTCCTACCTAAGCCGCCTCTCTCCTCCCCCTCATCCCATAATTGGCACCCCCAGCTCAACCCCTCCGGCGTGAGCCACCCTTCCTCTTGGGCGCACTAACATACATAGACCATGAGTGAGGGCCCAGGTGGAGGAACCTGGAAAGCCAGGCAGGATGGACCTGGCCGTGGGCATGGGGGCAGGTACCATTGCCTACTCCATGGATCAGGCTTTTCCCTGTTCTGCTGCTCGCCCCCCCCATGTGTGACACATGCCCTTACGCTACGGCGCACAGCAACCCTGTCTAGCGTCAGCCACGCTAATTCTTTGTGCTGCCCTACATGATGCAGTGCCTCCCAGTCTCCACCAGGAGCTGCTGGCACGCCAGGCAATCCCCAACCCTCCTCCCCAGGGAGAAGAGCACCCCGGCGGGCGCTCAATCCTTGACCCACCCCTGCTGACCCCCGGCACCCGAGCTCACTCCTGAACTCTGGTTGCCAGCGTAGCATGAGGTGTGGCGTCCAGAGCCTGAACCCTCAACGCCACCGGGCCGGCTACAAAAACATGTTAAAGAGCAACTGCCATGTTCTGGGCAGTCAGCTCCTACTAAGGAGTTGTTGGTCCAAGGAGCTATTTTAGCCCATAATGGATTTTTTTTTAATACAGCAGTTAATAATAATAATAATAAATAATACATTTTATTTCTAAATCACCTTTCAAATTTTCAAGGCACTGTGCAAAACAAGTATACAGGTCAAACATTATAATTCAGTATAAAACACAGATAAAACTACAATCTCATCAACAGCTTAAACACAGTCAATATTCCAAGAAGGCAATTTGATAAAAATGAGTTTTTAAACCCCTCTTAAATTCCTCCACGGAGGTACACTGCCGTAACCAATGGGATAGAGAATTCCAAAGATTGGGAGCAGCATAAGAAAAAGCTCTGCAACCAGATGAATTTGGACTCACTCTTGGAATCTCTAGCAACCCCTCGTCGGCCGAGCGGGCGATCGGCCAAACAGTAAAGAAACCAGAAGATCTTTCAGATAGGCTGGACCCTGATCATGTAGGGCTTTGAAAGTCAGTAAACAGACTTTAAGGTGATTCCCACGGACAGGAAGCCAGTGCAGATCGCGCAGCACCGGGGTAATGTGACAAGACCTGCTTGTCCCAGTCAAAACCCAGGCTGCCGTGTTCTGCACTAAGGAAGTATTTACATTTGGTTGCCTGGCTCATAACTTCTGACTACGAGCTGAGCCACCACCAAGTGCTGCAGCGCTGCCCCTAAAAACTGTACTTTGATGACGCAAGGTAGGGAACAGGGCTGCAGGCACACTACATATGAAATAATGAAAATGGGGGAAGGGCCCTCTAAACATGCATAACGTTTCTTTGCTTCTACTTATACATGTATAGGGCTGTAATATATATCATGCTTATTTAATGTGACTATTTAATTTGTCCCTCATGCTGTTTCAAGGATATAGACTTTTGGCTAGACATATGCCATTGTTTCTTATTGACATTCTTAGAAGCCTTTTTGAAGTCACTAGGGAGCAGTGTTGGGTAGTAATGTGTTACAAGTAACGCGTTGATCTAACCTAACTACATTGCCATATAACTTGTAATGGTTATGGATTACTTGTAAGAAATTGTAATATTGGGAAGTTACAGATTACATTTTCTTGCAAGTAATGCAGTTACTGTAACACTTATTTTTTTTTCTAGCATGTGAGAGCCATCTCGCTTGAGCTGGGAGTTATCACCCTGATGCAGTTTAGCAACTCCAAGGAGAAAGCCAGGAGCAGGGCTGGATTTGCCATTTCGCAAACTACCGGAGCGACCACTGACTACCATTAACATACCATTGCCTTTAGATTTTAATTTATTTTTTAAACTTTTTTGGTAGTTTCCTGAGCACATACCATAGCTACTGTATGTTTCCTAAGTGTACATAACTAAGTGATCAAAATAATATAAACATGAAAAGTAGTAGGCATTTTGGCAGTTACAGTTACTAATTATTTTTTATACAAATGTACCTGGGAGGGGGGCGTGGCTAGCAGCCGAGCTGAACAGAAGCATTCTCTTACCACTCTGCACCATCGGAGAAATAATGGCTATATTATACTGGTAAAGTTGCCCAAAGTTGTTCCAAAGTAGTACTGCTAGATTCAAGAACATCTCCGGAGCCTAGCAATATAAAAAGTTCCCTTGCAGAAACCATGCAATGACCAAAATCAACAAGTGGAGGGGACGGGACCAGGCAGAAAGACAGTCGAACAGGCCCTGACAAAGAAAAGGAACCTCCTGATACTGTCACTAACTAACCTACGAATGCTGCACTAATGAAAGCAATTCAGTCTCTTGATAAAAAAATAGACGACTTTACCTCCTGCATGCAAGTTGTGGAGACCAGAATGGACTCAGTGGAGGAAAAGGCTCGGGGTGACAACTGCTGAAAAGGCGCTTACAGCTTCCTCGGGCCTAGTGAAGGAAAATCTTCTCTTCCGGCACCGATTAGAAAATCTGGAGAATGGGGCACGGGCATCCCATATCTGAATTCTGGGACTGCTGGAAGAATCCGAGGGACAGGACCTGAACAGCTTTCTGGAGCAGTGGCTACAGGAATTTCTACAACTCGAGTTCCCGTTAACAATAATGAGGGCTTATCGGGTGAATGCTAGGGGTTCCCGTCTGTGAGAGGATTTGGCACATCCAGCGAATCGAGCTGTGCTGGTGGTGTTAGGCTTGGTTCGGGAGAGAGATGGTATTCTTAGAGAAGCAAGGAGAAAAGGACCATCGCGTGGCAGGGGAACTCTATGCATATTTTCTCCGATCTCAGTTTTGCCATGAGGCAACGCCGTAAGATTTTTGATGGTGTGAGCTCTAAACTGCACCAGCTGGGAATTCACCACGTTCTACTGAAGCCGGCAACTTTGAAAATCACGTATGGAGCCAAAACTTATCATTTTGCCGACTCAATGGACGCTATGAAGTTGCTTTCCAAAATTGAACTGGACTATGCAGCGAGGGGTTCTAACTCCGATTCAGAAGACGAGGACAACCCCTGAATGCCGGTGCGGTGTGGCCCAGCAAGTCAAATACATTGATGGACTCTCTAAGAACAAGAGGACTTTTCTATTATGCAAAATAACTCTTTACTGTTTATATTAAACTACCGTTAGTAGTTCATTTTATTTCTGCTAATAATATTTCTGATGTGCTTTTCTGGGTCACAAGACTTAATGAGCACTCGAGGTAAAAGTTTAATGATGCAGAAGAATTTTGTTGAGTAATAGGGCACCGTTTGACCCGGTAAGAAGTCCTAATTGCATTACTTTATAAATCATTTGAATTCGTGCTTGTAAGTGGGTGAACTTTAACAACCAAAAACAGCTTTACTGTTAAGATTATTACTAGAGCTGTTAGCCTATTAAATTGGATGTTTGGCCTACCCAGGCCATAACTAGGAGTGGGTGGTGTGAAGAGTTGATAGAGTGCTCTTACCCTATTAGTTACAACTCGATACTGGACATAGAGGAGCTTTCACCTATTAAAGGGATGTTTTATACTAAAAATCATATGTTTCCCTTACATAGTTTCTCCCCTCTCATGGCAGCAATAGCCTTAGATTGATTTTATTTTAGAACTGTTACATATGGATAGCCTCTCTATGATGTAACAAGCTAGGAGTGCCAAAGATACTGAATGTTTGTACTGATTTCTGTAATGTATTCACAATGTGCGCTGTCCTTTGAGCTATACTTGTATTTACTGTATATTAAACTCAATAAATGTAAGTTTTAAAACAAAAATTACCTGGGAGGTGCTAAGAAGGCCCTGTTTGTAATATTTGAAGGGAAATTATCTGTGGAGTTTTTTTTTTTTTTTGCTTTATCTGTCATACACCACACACACACACACCCTCTTACAGCTTCTCACCTTTCACATGGACCATTTAAATTATAAAACTGAGTACAAAAGATTCAGAAACCTGATTGGCTGAGGAGCTTTGAACCCAGTGCTGATATCCCAGAACAACAGCACTGGAGAAAGATCCGTGACCTCACTGACCTGTTTACATTAAGCAGGCACAGCTGTATCAATACACCTCAATTCACTTTTTGTATTTAAAAAAAATGCTGTATCTGCCATCTACTGGCCAAACAGTAAGATTACAATGGCTCAATAGGACTATATTCTTTCTTTTTCAACTTTGTTTTACCTTCTTTCTAATTTTTACTTATTTAAATTAAAATGTTTTAATTATATCTTTGCTAATCCTAAATTATTTCTTTACATACCCTAACAGACCCATTTGATAACTGAAATGAGGCACCAAGGGTATGCTTTGTGCTGGGATAATGGCCCATCTCAGAAAATGGAGGCACTTGGCCTTTAGCCTCATGCTTTAGCCCATCTGAGGTGTGTCATTATCCCAGCACAAGGTACTCACTGTCATGCCTTATAACTTAATTAGTATATGTTTGCACAACATATTTCCAACCTTAAATTACTATGTCACTAGGTTACTGTGGTTCTCCAGACTCCCCATCTGGCACTGCTCAAGCCCCCAGGGGTGATTAGATGGATCGCCTGACTCTCACAACTCTCACAGTTTTATCCATACAATGGGACACTATCAGCTAAGACCCCAGTTCCCTGCCTAGTCAGGAGTTAGTTCCAGTGGTCAGGGTCAGTGGTACCATGGAAGCAGTCATAGACTGTGAATTAGGTGGATAAGCAACAACCATCTTTCGTCAGCGTGGGGATTTTGCCTTGTTAAGCCCTCCAACCACTCCTGGTTTGAGGCCACCCATGATATCACTCCTGCAGATGGGGAAACATCTGACATTGCATGGACACCCACTGCATCAGTACCATTTCAGTTTCTGTTGTATTAGGTGCCTGTAGAGTAGGCAAACCAGCTCCCCATCTTACTGGAATCTGAGCTCACGATCTCTGCAGCACACCTTAGAGGCCTCCAGCCTGGGGTATTGGGGTTGGGACCAGAATGTTACCACCAGCACCATTGAGACAGACATATGTGTGGATTTTTTTATATTGCAATTTATATTTTATGCCCTCTTGTCTCCAGTGTCAGCGCCCCTAGAACCCTCTGGCACTCTCTTACTAGCCCCTATGTACCTCACCTGCCAATCTCCATGGAGCTTCGGCTTACCCCCCAGGTAGGGTATAGAGCGGAGAGAATATACCCCTGAATGGGCCACACATCTGGAGGTACAGCAAGGAGATAGAGGTTGTACCAGGATATAACCAGGACCCTGCAATCCAGTTCAGGAGCCACTTTCTCCAGTTTTCTTCCCTGATCCCTTGGAGCATGGCAATGTGTGAGAGGGCCAATGCTCATGCAATGCAAGCCCAGCGAGAATCCCCAGCCAGCGTCCTCCTGCTCTCTCTCAGTGCTGTGCTGCACTCCCCCCCCCATGGTCACCCAGGTGGAAGTATTGCAGTGCCTCCCCAGAGGAGGAGAGAATCCACTTAGATACTCAATCCCCCTCTCCCCTACCATCCCCTGACACCCCATGCTCATTCCCAAACCTGGGTTGCCAGTGTTGCAATGGTAGCCCTACTGCTGCAGCGACAGGCCAGCATGCATATGTGTGCATTTTTTAATTCCATGGAACAATCTTAGTCAGGGAGCGTTAGGTCGCAACTGCAGGAGTTGTTGTGACAAGGCTTAATTATTTTGTTCTGTTTGAATTCATGGAGCCCAAAGATCCTGAATTGAGTTTTAAATTTGCTTTTGTTGTGAGGGTGATGCCATCTCTTGTATTGGTTCACTGTCAGCAAGGGTTAGTATGATAGCACTCACTCCTGGGAACCCAAGCCTCCCCTCTGCATATTGTGAAAACCCAAAACTCTGTTTAGTGTGCAGGCTTCAGCCATTTTTGCACCTGTCTTCCCTACATAAACCAGTGGAATATCAGACCCACACAGTCCCATCTAATCTTTATATAGTCATTTTGCTCATTTCTGTGTGAGCCCACATACAGTAAAGCACAATTCAATAAATAGCCTAGTTCTCAGTTACCAACAAAAGCTTCAAAATTTATATTTTTGTTGCTAGCTGTTATGTAGTGTAGAATTGGACTGGATAAACAATGCAGATTCAACTAGGTTTTTTGCTAATTGTGATTGTATTAAAAGGTTTGATTGGCTGACTGTCATTCCATGGGATGACTGTGGTCTGTGACTGCCGAAATCCATGAGCAAGTGTAGAGAAGCATGGACTCGCATGTTTTACATTCTTCATACTTCAGCCCAGAGTTCTGGACTTCCATGGATTATGCATGGAATTCCATGAATTTTCAAGATGTTGGCTCTTCAATCAAGGAATTCTCAGAGACAGGCTCTTTTAATTATATAGAAAAAAATGAGTCTGTTTGGCTGCAGTCCTGCAGTTTTCTTATGTAAGTATAGGGATTGCATGAGATTCGCTAAGCACAGGAAGGGAAGTGCAGGGGTTTTTCTGTAATGAGACATGAATTAGCCTCTTTCTAAAAATAGGTTATTGACTAATGTGTTAGTTTACCCAAAGTGGCATGCGCTGTTCTAGCATACAAGAAAGTAATCAGTTAGGATGGTAAGGAAGTAGCAAACTCTTTTTTTCTTTTTTGTTTATAACTTTTTCAATCTTCCTTCTTTCTCCCATTGTTATGCCTAGACTCCAGTGGTGTGCTGCTTGCAGACTGGTTCTGAGTCATGGTTACGCAGTGCTGTCCTGACACAGTAGAACCAACTTGGGATTTGGAACCCATCAGTCGCACAGTGTACGTCCAAGTGCTTTAAAGGGCAATGGCTTAGATACTGGTAGTGTTAAAACTGTAGAATACACTACAATAGGACAAAGCCTGGATTTATACTTCATTTCTTCTTCATCTGCAGTGTATCCCAAAGCACTTTACTGGTGCAGGCACAGCATGCAGACAAACATCCATACACAGCTGTAGATAGTGGTGGATTCTGTCTTCTTGAGATGGGGGAGTGTTGGCCAGGAAATGCAGGAGATATGGTAATATAAGATTCACGGAACAGAAATAGACCAACTGTGCTGCCAGCCCGCTGTTGCAGTGGTAGCACTACCACCCGTGATGCTAGCAACCTGGGTTCGGGAATGAGCCCAGGTCGTCAGAGGGCCGGCCGTTGGGAGGTGTGTTGAACATCCACTTAGACACTCTCCACCTCGGGGAGGGAGGGTGAATGGCTGCTGGTGTACTACCACCACCTGGGTGACCACGAGCGGATGTTTACCTGGCACCGTAGGATCAGGGTGGGAGGACGCCAGAGAAGCTCCAGTACACGTGTACATCTCTGTGTGCATGTGTATGTCGTCCTCGGGGGAGAAAATCCAGAAAATGCCGACCACGGCAGGAGAACATCTGCCCCACGTCGTGGGCCCTGCACCACCAGCTGTAGCACTCGCGCCTGACTGTACCGACTGAGTCCCTGCCAGGGGTAAAGAGGGGAGCCCCCCCCAGTGGCCCTGCCCTGGGGGGGGTTGGCCAAGGTGCCTAGGGAGGTGGAGGTAAGTCCCAAGAAGTGGGTGACGGGGCTGGGCGCAGGGGTTTGATGGATAGGGGCTGGTCGGCCATAGGAGCAGAAAGTACACTAATTTAAAAAAAAAAAAAGACCAAGTTTGTCATCTAGTTTCCACCAGCTACCATCTTGTTAGATGTACCCGTCATGTGTCCTACTGTGGCAGTGATGTTCTGGCCCACACAGTAATATTTTAGTTTTCTTATTATAGATCAAAAGAGGGTTCCTGACCAGTCAGAGCGCTCTTTTCTTCTGCACATGAGACACTCATTCCGTCAAGAGTATCTCACGTGCTGCTGCCCTGGAGATGGGAACGTTCTGATAAGGTTCTTGATTGAGCTCAATCAATAATATAATACCACCACTGGGACCACTCTTAAGGTTGTAAGAGTGATCTTACATTCTTAGAGTATCAGAACCACTCAGCTTTGGTTCACGGTTCTCATACCTTAAGAATGCACATAAGACCACTCTTACAACCATAAGAGTGGTCTCGGTGATGGTATTAACATGCATGATCCTAAAACAGAAAAAAAAACCAAAAACTCCTGCATCAAAAACCTCTGGGTCTGCCTGTTCCTCTCCGGCATACCATATTCTCCCCTTCTCTTTCTGAGAAGTGCCGAAAGATTTTCGACTTCCACCTAGAAAACTATCAGACTGGGAAAAGGATCTCGATTTGATGGCTCATCCGAAGGACTGAATCCCAGTGGTGCACACCCCATCCCCTGGTACAACACTGCAGTTAGAGATGCAGCAAAGTAAAATTCCACCCACAAAGTGGTCATGAAGTGGCCACTTTGTGTTAGTGTTCTGCTATGTGGAGTGCCCATTTTAAACCCTCACTTCTCCACTTCGCATTGTAATTATGACTTTGCGTTGTGCACTCCATCTTATTCCACTGTAAGGTGGAGTGAGAATTCACAGGCAGCCCACACACATCACATCACATGGCTTACACAGTGTAGGTCACATGCTTCAGGCAGGCAGGAGGTTATGGGCAAAAATACTTTCCAACATGGGCCGACTTACACGTTTTGCACAGGGTGTGACAAATGGCTCGGCTCTGCGAATCACCGGGGGTGGGGTGTAGACGTGTGATGAAGAGGGGGTGCACAGGTGACAAGTCCACAAATTAAGTTATTTTCCCCGTTTTACGTACAGGGGTTGATGTACCACTTGCACTAGATGTACTGCATTAGCCACCACCACCACCACCACCACCACTGCTACTCTGACCACCACTTGACAAGATTTCTAAATCATAATCCTCCCCCTCATCATGCCTGTAGTAATCCTCTGGTGTTATTTCATCGCTACTGCAGACATTCCTACTTGGTCTTACACTCATGGAAGGGGATAACATGCTCAGTAAGGTTGATGACGAGGGTGAACGCCCCACTATGGCATTAGCTGCCATCTGGTGCCGGGTCCACAGTGCCATGTGCCTGTTCTTAAGATGTGTATGCTGGCCCCACATGCCCAGATGACTCCCCTTTTTACCTCGTCTCACTCACACATGGAAAAGCTGGCAGATTGCAACTGACTCATCATTTGCATGTTGGACAAAAAAATCCCAAACAAGGGATTGTGATCCCCTACTTTTAACATGTCCCTGATGCTGCTTATTGGACTCTGGTTTTTTAAACCCCTGAAACGGGGTGTGCTGCATGATTTTTCAGGCTGAACACACTTGGACTCCAACTGACCACCATGACTACCTGTGATCATTACTGGGTCATCATCATTATCATCAACAGGAATGGCTAAATCACAGCTTGTTTGAGGAGGGGGATTTAACACCAACAGACCCAGACACTGCCACCTTGACTTTCTTTTTCTCTGGTTCCCAACATGGGTCACTGACATCATTCTCATATTCATCAACATCATCCGCATCCACATTTTTAGCTTGGATGCTGTCATGTGGAGAACATGGTCCAACCACAGCATCATCATCATCATCACCCGATATTTTTGCGCTACACTTTGAATCATTGGATGACAAAGGCATGACCTCAACAGCACTAGAAGAAATGTGACATTGTGAGTTATCGTTGCCAGGATCAGAATGATGTTCAGCTACCATGGGGACTTTAATGGGGAGTATGACATCATCTACACTGTCAGTCACAGCTTCAGACTCAACTATATTTTTTGAAATGGTTAACTGGTCAGAAGTGGAACTTGAGGCAGAAATACTCATGCCAGCAGAAACTGCACTAACACCACCAGCTGGGACAACATCATCTCCTCCAACTATGACAGAAGCTACAGACTGCGATGTAAAAAACATTGATGGAGAAATCCCTTTACTGACATCAGCTATGCACTTCTGCGTACTACCACGTCCACAGACAATCTTGCCACTGGCAGTAATGCCATGGCCAGAAACAGCTTTGCTTGCAACGTCTCTTTGTAGACATTTTGGGGGATCACTAAGAAAATTTTAAACAAATTTAGATTTCTGAACTTTCAGTCTGGGCTGGTGGATGTGAAGCCAAAAAAAAAAAACAACAACTGTGGCTTGCAGATGGAGATTGGGCACTAAACAGATGCTAAAGCAGAGACAGATTAAGATTGCACTACGCAATCAAGAAGAGATGCAGACGCAAAGTCACAACAACACCTTAACCAGTGCTCACAAGTAACTATCCAATCTGGAAAAGAATACCTTTTGCCAGTTGGGGTGCAGTGCACTACAGTAACAGTCCAAAACCAAGATACCACAAAGCAGTACAAAATCACACAGGTGCGGTGGATAGCAGGTTCACACTGCTGCAATTACTCTGTGGCACAATAAAATGTGTCTGATTTGATGGTATGTGTCGCGCACACACACACACACACACACACACACACTACAGGTAATGCATAGCAAACTGAAAACTTCAGTAATATAACCAAATATTTTAAACAAACTGAAATTATGCACTGCTGCACCACAACAATCAGTAAAAAAAGTCAAGAATTACTGAAAATATTACTGTGTACACTACATACATAGATACATAGACAGTGTCGGCAGATAAGGGCCTATGGCCCACCCAGTCTGCCCATTTGAGCTTGTAAGTTCAGTTTGTTTTCCTAGAAGGTCTGTTGCCCTACCCTGACCTCCAGAATTCCTTCATGTCTATCCCATGCATTCTTAAATCCTGTGATTGTTTCAGCCCCCACCACTTCCTCTGGCAGGTGTTCCACTTGTCCACCACCCGTTCTGTGAAGAAATTCTTTCTCATGTTTCCTCTGAATCGTCCCCCCTCCAACTTCATCCCATGCCCTCTAGTCCTGGAACATCTTTTTCGCTTAAAAATAGTGTTTTCCTGCACCCTGTTCCTCTCTGTAAGATACTTGTATGTCTCTATCATATCCCCTCTCTCCCTCCTCTCCTCCAGGGAGTACATGTTCAGTTCCTTCAACCTGTCTTCATAGGACTTGTGATGCAATCCATGCACCATCTTTGTTGCTCTCCTCCGAACCTTCTCTACCCTGTTTATGTCCTTACGTAGGTATGGTCTCCAGAACTGTACACTGTACTCCAGGTGGGGCCTCACTAGTGTCTTGTATAGCGGAATTATGACCTCCCTTTTCCTGCTGGTAATGCCCCTGCCTATACTAACACAGTTATACAAGAAAAATATAACCAAAACAGAAAGACTGCCTTTTTCTCCCAGTTTTAACCTACCTCCACCACAGATATGCCCCTTCCCCAAAGCACACTTCAAGTGTCTGTCAATATACAGACTGAATGTTCTAAATTAACATTCAAAATAACTTACAAACAATAAACACTTGACGATATGAGCACAGAAGGGTTTCCTACAATCGATGTACTAAATTTTGAGCAAAAAAGTCTCAAAAAGGCTTTTCTAACAGCTTTTAGAGGATTTGAATCTCAGAGCTCTGAGAGGAAACTGTCTCCATCTACCACTACACACACTACACAGAACTGAGGCTGTACAGAACAATCTAGAGCCCACGTGACCTGTAATCCCATGAATCAGTGCAAAATTCGCCTTGGAGCTCAATAGCAAGGCGAAGTGATGCGAAGTGCATTGCTTTCTATGTACTTCGCCCTAAAATTGGCTTAGAAGTGGTTGTCAGGAAGGTGGAGTAACGCAAAGTAATTATTATCAATGGACTTCACGTTCCTCATTATGACGCAAAGTACTCTGCTTCGAATTACGGATTACTTTGCAGATTCCGCATTACTCCATGAATTGCTTCATGGAGCAAATTTTGGCCACTTTGCCCACCTCTAACTGCAGTATCAGTGCAAATCATTGGCCCTATCCCATGGTGTCTCTGATGGCAAGACCCTGCAGAATCGGTTCTTCAAGTGCAGTTTGGGATGGCCCCCCCCAACAGTGGGGAGTAGGTGGTAACATGAAGTAACGGAACGTAACATGGAAACTTGTACAGCACAGAATAGTTTCATGATGATGTTATCAATGACACTGATTTAATTAGTCAGCTCTGAGATATTTGTGCAAAGTCGTAAAAAGTGGATTGTTCCACTACTTCAGTAGGGGGCAAGTGTTGTTTAATTTTGTACATTTTTTTCTCATTTAATAATACTTTATAAATCATATGATTTATAAAACATATTATTTGTTTTACTTTATTTACTCTTGAAAGCCCAGCTGAGATGCAGCTTCTAATTTCCAGTGGGATACTTTGTACCCTTTCCACAACTGGGTGGACTGAAACATTTTGAGGTTAAGTGACTTGTCCAAGGACACACAGTGAGTATTATGGATGAAAAAGCAGCTCTTCACTTTATGTTCTTTGGTTGCCAGAACAGCGGTATTGTCCAAAGAACCATACAGGGATGCTCTTAAAGAGTGTAGAGATACCACTATCTCAATATTTACATTTATATCATGAAAGGAATGAATAACCGGGCTGTGTGAAAGTGGCTATTCAGCTCTGTTCAAACAACATGAAGTCTTGCTGTATTCTGACATATGCAGTGATGTCCAACCTTTGAACTGCCCCGGAGATGAAAGAGTTAACTTTCCATGCCAGGCGTGGAACGCTGAGCTCGAGCTCGGTTGAGACTCTGTCTGTTGCTGTTTGAACTCAAACCGTCAGATTCTTTACTCCGCCTCACTGAACAGTCGCTCCGGAGATGTCTCCTTTGCTCGGTTCAAGTTTGTCGGTTAAAGTGCCGTTTTCCTCGGTTTTCAACCGAATTTAATCCGTTAACCTGTCGGTTCAGTCTCTGTCTGTGGTATCGTGAGTACTAGATAGGTTATCTTCTTGTTCTTCTGTGTGGAACTTGTAAACGTGGGATCGGTTCGGTTTGAACTGATCAGGTTTGTTCAAAAAGTTTATTCTTCTTTTACAGTGTGGTAACCAGTCCTTATCGGTTCTAAAAAAAACGGATTTAATTACGTTTTTTTCCACGACCCGTAACACGATTAGGAACCGATAAGGGTGTCTTGCCTGGCAGATTGCCGAAAAAAGGGTAAGTTTTGTTAGGACTGGCGATGTCTGAGAAACCCAAAAGAAAAACCAGGCCCACTGGGTTTCAACACTGTAGTGTGTGTGTGTGGGGAAGCCTTTGCTAAGGCTGACCCCCACACCACTTGTGTTTATTGTCTAGGGTTTGACCACCTCAATTCAGACTGCCAGATTTGCAAGAATTTTCCTGCAGCTACCCTGGAAAAGAGAGTTGGTAGGCTCAGGGAAAGGGAGGCCAAGAAGTCCGCTGACCCGGATGGCCAGCCCGGTTCAGTTCCAACCGAACCAAAAGGAGTGCCCTCTGACCAGGGCGAAACTTCTTCGGGCCAAAGGAGAACCTCCGGTTAAAAGAAAAAGAAGGGATAATTCAGCCGGTGCGGATCCACAACTTCTTTCTCCAACCACTGATGAAATAGCCAAAGCGATAAGGATTGTTCAATCGCTAACTCTGGTTCTGACTGAACCGGCACCATTGGGAAGGGGCTCGGTTCGGTCGGTTCCCCCGGTTCCAGATTATAATTTAGAAGATTTTTATGAACCAGAGGAGGAGGAAGGAGGGTATGAGGATAGTGATGGTGATTACGAATGTCTGGATGTGCCCATTGACCCGGACATCTCCCCAGACAGACCTTCAGAGGTTTTTCCTCCCAGGCTTTCTGAATCCCCTTCCCATTTTATGTTCTACAAAAAAGTGGCTGAAACTCTTCAGCTTCCTATGGAAGAAGCTGTAGACGACCAGGAAGAGCCTGACTATGTTGAAATGATGGATATCCCAGAGTCTAGGAGGCTGTCTATCCCCCTTCATAAGTCCTTTGGGAAACAAACAATAAAAATTTTAAAGACTCCTAATTCTATACCTCCTGTGGACAAGAGAATGGACAAGAGGTATACTCTCTCAGGCTCTGATACGGAGTTCCTTACCCAGCAATGCAGTTGGGGTAGTGCAGGCTGCTGCCTGTGATAAGGCAAATATACCCTTGGCTTCACACACCCCCAGATAAGGACTCCAGGAGGATTGATGCCATGGCAAAGAAACAGTACATGGCAGCATCCTTGGGACTCAGGCAGGCTAATTATATGGTCTATACAGCTAGATATCAGAAATCTAGATGGGACACTGTAATGGTCTTAGCTAAACAGGTCCCTGGCCAGCTTGCCAAGGAGCTGAAGCAGGTGGCTGTGGATGGTATTGAGGCATCCAAGGTGCAATTTCATGCTGCAGTGGACTCCAATGATGTTTCATCTAGAGTCATGGCTACATCTGTGGCCCTTCGTAGGATGGCTTGGCTCAGATGTACTAGCCTATCTCAGGATACTCAGACTAAGGCCATGGATTTTCCTGTTGTGGGTAATTCTCTGTTTGGGGAGCAAACAGAGAACTACATGAAGAAAATGGATGAATACAGGACCACCTATAGGAGTGCTCAGGCCAAGGAAAGGCAAGCCACTCCCCAGAGGCAGCATTCCAGGGGCAGGGGCAGGCCTTTTCATAGGCCTTTCTACCAAGCCCAGGCCTCCTCTTCTGCTTATGCTCATAGGGGGTTCTTCAGAGGGAGAGGCAGACGGGGTACAAGCAGGCCTGCTTCCACCCCTCAGCCTAAAGCCCCTGCCAAACAGGCACCCTGATGGGTTTGCCAGGGCCGATTCTCCACCACCCGGTAGGGGCAGGCTGGCTTACTTTGTCCAGGACTGGATGTCTTTAACATCAGACAAATGGGTCCTGGAAGTAGTAAGCCAGGGACTGGTTCTCAGCTTCAAAAAATTCCCAAAGATGAGAACCAGATCCTTTCCACCTGCAAGTCCTTCAGAGGCACTTGCCCTAGAGGCAGAGGTCTCTTCCCTCTTGGCTCTGAGAGCCATAGAGAGGGTTCCACCCCTACACAAGGGAAAAGGATTGTACTCCAGGTACTTCCTAACCCCCAAAAAGACAGGAGAATGGCGGCCCATCCTGGATCTCAGATATTTAAACAAGCACCTTTTAAAGCCAAAGTTCAAAATGGTGACTCTGGGAATAATTCTACCCTCTCTAAGGCCAGGGGACTGGCTAGTTTCCCTGGACCTCAAGGATGCCTATTTCCATATTCTCATCAGAAGCTCCCACTGAAAGTACCTCAGGTTCGAGCTGCCCTCAGGCCATTACCAATTCAGAGCAATGCCCTTCGGACTAACTTCTGCTCCAAGGGTGTTCACAAAATGCCTGGCAGTAGTGGTTGCCTTCTTAAGGAGAAAAAAGATCTCCATCTTTCCATACCTGGACGACTGGCTCATAGTAGGCCAGTCTCCAGACCAAGTCAAGTCACGCCTACAGATAACTCAGCAACTGCTCATTTCTGTAGGTTTCCTTCTGAATCTTTCAAAGTCAGTTCTAGAGCCTGTGCAGCTCCTCACCTTCATAGGGGCAGAGCTGGATACAGAAAAGGCAAGAGCCTTCCTTCCCCTGGACAGGGCAAGGACCCTTATCTCACTGGTCTCTTCATTCACCCTCCAGGTGTCTCGACCAGCAAGGCATTTTCTGCAGCTCCTGGGACACATGGCTGCCTCTACAGCAGTGGTCCAGGGAGCAAGATTTCAAATGAGGGACATTCAGTTCCACTTGAGAGCCTTCTGGTCTCAGAAAAAAGGATCCTCTGACCAAACTAATCCCAGTGACTCGAACCCTGATCCAGGCATTACAGTGGTGGCAGGATCAGGACAATCTAAGACAGGGAGTTCCTTTTGTCACTCAGTCTCATTCTCTAATCCTTACTACAGATGCCTCCCTCTTGGGGTGGGGAGCCCACTTGGGGGACCTGGCCACCCAAGGGTTGTGGTCTCCTCAGGAATCTCTGCTTCACATCAATCTATTAGAACTCAGAGCAGTGTTTCTAGCACTTCAAGCTTTTTCCAAGTCTGTTCAGAACAAAGTAGTTCAGATCAGGACAGACAATACCACCACAATGTGGTATATCAACAAGCAAGGGGGCACTCGGTCTACGGCCTTGTGCACAGAGGCAATGAAGTTGTGGTCTCTGGCCTATTCCCTGAACGCCTCTTACAGCAGTGCACCTCCCAGGGAAGGACAATGTCCTGGCTGATGCTCTCAGCAGGCTATCTCAGGGCCATCACGAATGGTCCCTGGATCCCCTGATTTTGAAGGTGATCTTCTCCAGATGGGGCACCCCACAGATAGATCTTTTGCAGCCCCAGACAATCACCAACTTCCTCTCTTTGCTGCAGGCCCCAGTGTTGGACTCAGTCCCCCTGGATGCCCTAGTTCTCAATTGGGAAGGGAAGTTCCTGTATGCTTTTCCCCCCTTCCCTCTCCTGTTCAAGGTGCTAGTCAAAATCAGGTCTCAATCCTGCAAGGTGATTCTGATTGCTCCAGACTGGGCCAGACAGCCCTGGTACCCTCTCTTGCTGTCCTTAGCAGTCCACCTTCCCCTGTCTGTTCCCAGGAATTACAACCTGTTAACATGTGCTCAGGGGATGGTTTGGTATCCGAATCTCAAATCTCTCAATCTCAAGGCCTGGCTTTTGAAGAGTTAGAGTTTGCTGATTTGCACCTCTCTCAAGGTGTTCTGGATATCTTAAAGGCTTCTCGAAAGCCTTCCACCAGAAACACTTACAATTCCAAGTGGAAAAGATTTACTATATGGTGCTCTGGGAAGCATATTTCTCCAGAGTCTTCTGGCCTGCCCACAGTCCTTGACTATATGGTTCATCTTAATAGCTTGGGACTCCACCAGCTACACTAAGAGTGCATCTGGCAGCTGTCTCTGCCTTCCTCTCAGCAGGCAAGCACTCTTCCCTTTCAGCTCATCCTGTATTTTCAAAATTTTTCAAGGGATTGCTGCATACCAATCCTCCCTTCAGGGACCCTGCCCCTGCTTGGGACCTTAATGTTTGCATTGCTCAGCTTATGCAACCCCCTTTTGAGCCTTTGTCCTCAGCAGAGCTTAAGTACTTGACTTGGAAAACTGTTTTCTTGGTGGCCATCACTTCTGCCAGACCCATAAGTGAGTTACAGGCCCTGTCAGTGAAACCTGATTTTATCTCTTTCCATAGAGATAAGGTGGTCCTCAGGACTAATAGGAAGTTTTTGCCTAAGGTGGTTTCAGATTTCCACCTTAACCAGTCTATGTCTCTTCCTGTTTTCTTCACTGACCATTCCTCCTCTGGGGAGAGGAGGCTGCACAGTTTGGATGTGAAAAGGGCCCTTAGCTACTACATAGAGCGCACCAAGGGTCACAGGTTTGACTCCCCTCCAACTGTTCCTCACTTGTGGCGAGGTTGGTAAGGGTAAACCTGCCACTAAGAGATCTATTGCCAGGTGGATTGTCTCTTGCATTCAATTTTGCTATGAAAAACTAGGTAGGATCCCACCCTCAGGCCTGAGGGCTCACTCTACCAGAGGTAAAACTGCTTCCCTGGCTGCTGCCAGGGATATTCCTATCTTAGAGATTTGTCAAGCAGCCACCTGGAAAACAGTACATACTTTTACCAAGCATTACTCTCTGGATATCCAGGCTAGGAGTGATGCTCGGTTTGCACAGCAGTGCTTCAGAGCCTATTTCCAAAGTAGGTTCTGTCCCTCCTCCATGGAGGTACTGCTTGGTAGTTCTGTATAATAGAATACAGCAAGACTTCATGTTGTTTGAAGAAAAAATTACTCACCTTAGTAATGTTGTTTCTTCTAATGGAGTCTTGCTGTATTCTGACCTCCCCCGCCTCCCTCTCAGAACCTGGGTTTTGGGATGTGGGTGGGCAGCAGTGTTGGCACTCGGGAGGTGCCCCCACCCCTTCTTTTCTCACCCCTTTAGTTTGGGTGTGTGGGTGTTGTGTTTTGTTTTATTTTTTGGGTTTCCTGACTTGAGTCTTTGTTTTAAGACCAAAAAATATTTTTATTATATTTAGTAGCCAGTTGGCTAGTGTAAGTTTACAGTTTCCACACAGGACACCCAGTGAGTATAGCTCGTAAAGATCTGACGGTTTGAGTTCAAACAGCAACAGACAGAGCCTCAACCGAGCTCGAGCTCAGCGTTCCATGCCTGGCATGGAAAGTTAACTCTTTCATCTCTGGGGCAGTTCAAAGGTTGGACATCACTGCATATGTCAGAATACAGCAAGACTCCACTAGAAGAAACAATATTACTAAGGTGAGTAATTTTTTCTTATATGCTGCAGGGGTGAATACCATGTTATTCTCCCTGTAGCTCTAGTTAAAAAAGTTGCAGCATCATTATGATGTCAACAAGGGGAACATAATAATGTTGCAGCTCTTTTACATCCCATGGTATAAATAGGATATCCCATAGGACATTCAGGAATATGCTTTTTAATCACTCTGGAATGGTGTCAGTAATGCCAGCTTAGCACTCATAGCTGCGCCACTTGTTGCTAGGCAACATTATGGGCAACATTTCAGAGTGAATAAAAATCGTATTCCTGGATGTCCGTTGGAATATCCCCTATATATGTTTTCCCTACACCTTACCTGATAATATATTAGTTAGGACAGAAGGAGGAAATGCCTAGCGTGCACCCCTCCGCCACCTTAGCAGATATATTCCATTACTCCTTTTCTCCTCATGAATGTATCCAACTCTCTTTTGAAATCCAGTGTTGTATCTGCGTCAACCATATCTTCCAGTAGTACATTCCAACACCTCAGCACCCTGTCTGCAAAGAAATTATTTTTTAGATCCAGTATGAAGCCCTTTGTTTCTATTCATTTGTTTTATTTGTTTAAAAAGTTTCACCAGGATAGCACACTGAGCAGCAATTGCTCGTTTCCAGGTGTGTCCTGGGTGAGAGGGGAAGGGAGTAACAACCAATGCAATTACAGTTAGAACAACAAAACAGTGTAACACTGTATATGGAGAGTAATAAGTTACAGTAGTTCACATTTTCTCATTTCAGTTACAGTATTACACAATGTTACACAATGTTTCTAATTTATGTGTAGCTCCCTGTGGCCTCCCCTTCCCACAGAGTTACCAGAATTACCTATTATTATGCTCACCCAGCCAATGCATAATTGTGAATACTGTAATCATAGCGCCTCTCATTCTTCTGTGTTCCGGGGTACAACGACAATTCCGATAGCCATTACTGCTCATTGTTATATAGACACATAGGTTATCAAGGAGAAACTAGTTGTACTTTGAGAGGTTGTTTTACAAAATACCTAAAATTTTAGAGAAGCCAACTAAAGTATCAAATTATCAAGAAAAAGTGAGTTGTACTGGGAGTGAGAAGTTATCAGGAAGTGTCATACTGAGTGCCGGAGGTTATTAGGAAGTAAGTTATACTGAGTGTTAGAGAGGTTATCAAGGCAAAGCGAGTTAGGACCCCTGTTGTTTTTGATTTTCAATAATAGTCTTCCACAAGACATACAGCATTCTAATATACGGCTGTATGCAGATGACACTGCTCTAATAGCCACAGCCCATAGTAGGGGTGAATTAGAATTAAAGTTACAGTCTGATTTTGATAGTATGAGGGGGTGGTTCACCAGATCTAGTTTGGTAATGAATATAAAAAATAGACGGTTTTATTTTGGGTCTAACTCAAAGAGAAGTAAACAATTTACATTATAAAAGTAAAAAATGACGGTATTATAGAACAATTATCCGAATCTACATATTTGAGTGTTACTTTTGATCAAGACATGACATTCGAAAAACATATAGGAGAGCTCATAGAAAGGGTAAATAAAAGAATAGGAGCCCTTAAAAGAACAACCAAGTGCTTAACTGAAAAAAGCAGAAAAAGGGCTGCTGAGCAATTGATTATTCCAGTTTGGACTTATGGGGATCTTTTGTATCATACAGTAAACAAAACATCATTGACTAAGTTAGATAACAGTCTACCATAGGATTGCGAGGTATGTCCTGAGATGTAATTTGAGAACACACCATTGTAGCATGTTAACATCACTAAATTGGTCATCTCTTGAATCAAGATGTACTACAAAATGGCAAAATGTAATTTATAATTATCATATGAATAGACCTAAGCACTATATAAATAAAAATTTATTTGGAGAAAATAACCAAAGTAACTTAAGGCAAAAGAGATCAAATTACATAAATAAAATCCCCATTTTGGTCTCTAAAAATAAATATGGGGAAAAAAACGCTACTATATCAGGGAGCAAAACACTGGAATATATTAACGAATTTAGCCCGTACATTTCCTCCGTACAACCAGTTCAAACAGGAACAAATCGCATCAAGTTCCATATCATGTAAATGTTATAGATGAACATATAGCCCAAATGATTATCAGGATGCCTAGAAAATGCATGAATTAAGGTGACCCATCTGTATTTATTGTACATGTTTGTAGTATGTATTTTGTATTTGTTCCATGTTTTAGGTAACTTTTGTAAGGAACGGGACAATTCTTGTAAACTGGGCAAACAAGCCCAAAGATATGTATACCTGTATAAAAATAAAGCTTTTTACCTATCTACCTTATCAAGAAGAAGCCAATTGTATGAGTCATGAGTGCGAGAGGTAATCAAGAAAAAGTCAATTGTACTGAGTGCTAGAAGTGAAGAAGAAGCGAGTTGTACTGAGTATGAGAGGTTATTAAGAAGTGAGTTGTACCAAGTGTGAGAGGTTACTGGGAGTGAGATATACTGAGTGTGAGAGGTTATTAAGGAGAAGCGAGTTTTACTGAGTGTGAGAAGTTGTAAAGGAGAAACAAGTTGTACTGAGTGTGAGAGATGAGACGTTATCAAGGAGAAGCTAATTGCATTGAGTATGAGAGGTTATCTAGGAGAAAAACAAAGTTGTACGTTGTATGTGTGAGAGGGTTGTTTTACAATACCACAGTAAAGTAAAACACATTCTGAAGTGATACCTTTGTGTGTTTAATTAGCAGGTGCATGTGTTTTTTTGCCTTCTCAGTAGAGTTGTGAACCTGAAGATCCAGGTTTAAATCTCACATCACCACTTATGTATGTACAGTATGTATGTATTAATAAGTTGCACAATACCAGGAAAGAAATACTGAGCTGATAACAGCACATTTCCAGATGCATCCATGAGGGAAGGGGAGGTGGAGTGCAATAAAAACTAAACAAATTGCAATGAAGAGACATGAAATATAAAAACATCAAAATACAGTTGGTAGACAAGTTAAACATAAACTCAGAACATACATTAGCACTGACCAAATGTACAGCTGAACTGAATAATAGATTTGGTACAGACCATGTGCAAACCGGCTGAGTTTTTGCCTAGAAGGGAGATTGTAGGCAGTGAAGATTCCAGGTCACAGTGCGATCAAGGGCAGTTGTAGGACTGAATTGAGAAGTCAAGAAGAAGGGATTTGAGGGTAAAGAGGAAATAATACAGTACTTATGAGACCTTGAGCAAGTCATTTAACCTCCCTGTGCTTAATCTCATCTCGGTCTCAGCTTTTCTGTCCCTGACCTTCCTGAGTGTTCCTAGCCCTCCCTTCAATCTCATTTGACTTCCCTGTGCCAGATCTCCTCTTAGACTCACCTTTTCTGCTCCTAATCTTCCTGAGCTTCCCCTACTCCCCTTCAGTCTCACGTAACCTTCCTGTGTGTGCCTTATGGCTGCCACAGTTCTGTATGTCTACTTGTACGGCATTTAAGGATTCAAGTGTGAAAGGCACTATATAAAATCAAATTCCTTTCTTTCCTGTTCTGTTTCTGAAGCTTGAGATATTTTCCTTTGTCCACTTTCATGCCTAATTAAGACTGATGGAGTAGCTCTTGTTCTTTTGCTTCCTTGTCTCCTACGAGTCCCATTATATGAAACAGAGCCCCTCTGGAGCCCCTTGTTGTATGCGGCAATAGGTTGCAGATGCTGGAAGGGTGATAATGTTATAGCTACATTATTCCCAAACACTTAAACAGCTTCAGCAGCAGCATCAGCTACACATGTTTGACTCAAGGGAATTTGGAGTGTAAACATTTCAGTGCATTGTGCAAGAAAGAGTGGCCCAGCAGCTAGAGCACGTGGCTAAGAATGAGGAAGAGAATGGGGTTCAAAGACCAACTCTACTACATTCTCAGTGTGAGACCTTGGGTTGATCTTGACCTCCTTCTAAGTTACTTCTTCCAGTTATCAACCTGCTGTTCAGGGATGCCATTGTAAAACTGAAGATGGTGCTTCTCAGTTGGGCTGTCCCTGGGAAATTAATTGGCTAAACAAAAACAGTGACAAAGGTGGAATCTAAATGACTACACAACAGAGTACAGGTGCCACAGGGAGTGGATTTCCAGACTATCTCAAAGCAGTGAATGAATTTGTATTATAATAGCCCTGCTACATCTTGATTCATCTGTTGCCTGTGTATGCAAAATAGGCATGCTGGAGCCCCAACTCTGTTGTAATGAACACTTGGTTTCCTACCCGGCAGCAGTGCACTGCAGTGGCTTTTACCTTGGAGGTAGTGCAGCTCTCACTGGGCAAATTTATGTAAGCAATAAGGCATGGCTGAGTGTTGGTAGTACTGAGATACCCACACACCCCGAGGTGTAGTTAGGCACGAGACCGCAGGTCGAGTGCCTTCAGCCTCTGGGTGTGTGAGTATCTCAGTACTACCAACACCCAGCCATGTCTTATTGCTTATATAAAATGGGTCTATAGGTAACTTTGAAAAACAGAACATTCTAAAAGTTTTTGAAGTCACAAAAAATATACTGAAGTGTTGCTAAATAATGTAAATTAGTCCTTCCACAGATGTTTTTCATCTGTCAGTCATCTGTCTTTCTTCACACTTAATACATTGTGTGATTGCTTACCATGGAATAGAAGTATTCAAAGCTCTGCATTATTCCAGTAATAGAATGCTACCCCCCCCACACACACACACACGCACACAGAATGGTAACATGGAATACATGAATGCAACATTCTTCAGAACTCAACTGGCATACTAACAAAGACACACACACACACACACAGAGGCCTGAAGTGGAGCCAGAACCTCAATTTTATCTGTTGCCAGGTAAGGAGCATGGAGTTCTCTGGCAAAGTGATAGGGATAGGTGGGGGATTGTTCATGGTCATCAAAGAAACACCAGCAATGGAAACTCTGAATAGTACTTGAGTTTTTTTAAATTTGTGTATATTATAAGGGGGGCTCATGAGTGTAAATAACATTAAATTATTTACTTACCTTATTTAATTTAGTGGACTTTTATTTTTAGGGCCTAGTTGAAGTTTTTTATATATGAGTAAAGGCTGTAGCCATGTTTGTGATGGAAACTAGGAAATAGGTGGCTTATGAATTATGTGAGCTGCCCTGGTTGGCAGGGACTTGTTTTAGCCAATGGTGGCACTCTCTTAGAACCAAGTCTCAGCCAACCAGGACACAGGGATTTATTTGCCCATTTTATATTGAATATTCCATCATCATGTATATAGAATGTAAATACAGGTTAGAATTGCTAGGACTCTAACCCTATATATATGCTCCTGAACACATCAGGATGTTGTTCTGCTTACCTGGGCAGGTCATTCTGTTGTTCAGCCCTTCTGGGTGTGTCATGCAGGCACCCCCATGGGGGAACAAAACAACCAAGGATTTGTTTCTGCCCTCTCGGGTGACAGCATTTGTATTTTATAAAAACTACATTATACTTTATGTAGCAAAAGTTACCCAGTCATAATGAAAGGGTGGCAGTAATTTTCCTTGTTTTTTTTTTTTTATATGATTTCATAATCTGCTTGATCTTCCCTCTCAGATTATGGACATCACACAAAGAACTAGGAAGATTACCACCCCGTCAGTTATGGTCAGGTAGCTTTTAGAATCTATTTAATAGAGTCGCTTTGCACCCCAAAAGCATCTGGTTTCTTCAAAGAAACCTAGAAGTCAAGATCTATGGCATGAACTGATTGTGTTGCACTACCATGCAAGCGAACCTGGTTTGGGAGCATACCAGAGTCACCGCATCAGGAGACAGGCCAGGCTGAGGCAGCTGTCACACAGCAGTGTGTCATGGTTGGGGAGGGTCGGCAGTGAGCTCCAGCACCACAGTGATCCCTGTGGTTAGGCCAAGGAGCTTGCTCCTGCCGCAGGGTATGCTGCGTGCTTGTGAGGCCATTGGATAGCTACGCACACAGGGACAGAAAAAGGAAGCAGAAAACCCATGTCTATCTAAATGATGGTCTGGGCCTTTGGGACTCCCCTTGGTCCTAATGCCTGCGCTCACTTGATCCTAGTCACACAGTGAATTGCCTCAAGGCCACCTCCATCCCACTGAACCACTGCCAAGGAAGAAAGCCGTGGGTGTAACCAGTAGGTTATTGGGGTTTGGGGGGGGGGTGTTGGAAGATGCAGGCCAGAATAGGGTGTACCCCAGGGATCAGGGTATATCACTGGAATGATGTGAGTGGCTGGAGAGAAAAACTTCTGTTATGAAAAAAAAAACAAAAGCAACAGTACTCCCTCTCCCAGTAATGTGTTGCTACAGCCCTCAGAGCCACTTGTAGTATGAGGAGTTTCACCTGTGTCTGTTACTATGACATAACATCTCAGCCCACCCAGAGAACAACCATGTCACCACAGCTATATCGCACCTAGTGACTCTGAGAAATACATTAATGTACACTACAGCATGCACATGAGCTCTGTGTGGAGTAGGGTTGCTCAGAACCTGCCAAATGGAATAAAATTTATCATATTGTCCAAAAATCCTAAATCCTACACTAAATACTAAAACCTAATTTTACATAGAAATTGAGAATTTAGGATTCCAAATCTGATCCCAGTTATGAGGTCATTTTATGATTTTGATCAGACTCAGATTAGGAATTGGAATTTCCTAAAATCCTAAATCCAAAAATCAGATTGGAATTGGCTAATTCTAAGCATTCCTAGTATGGAGTGGTCTAAGAAAGAAAATCATGCGTTTTACCCATTTCTTTCCCACTGCTAGTTACTTCTTGAGCTTAATATTGAGTCTGTAGTACAGCCCATTTTTGGTGGACTGGTGATTTATTTAACTGTTTACTGCCTGGAGCGCTTTTTGAAGTCTGAGCTTTCCATTGCCTAACCTTAATACAAAATGTCTGTCTGGGAAAAAGTAGAGTTAAGGACACACAGTAGGGATTGAGCTTCTATGAGGCTTGCAGGCACAGTCTGATCCTCATCAAAGTGATGTCACCTTGGCATTATTTGTGCACTTGTGGCTCTCCAAGAGATGTGAATTGACCATTTTTAACAAAGATGGCAACTTGGGAAGGGGGGGATTTCTTCTAGGTGATGTAAAGCAAGAAAGCGTGGCTGCAAATGGCAGTACAATTAGCAAATCACTGTAGATTCCACTGCTAGGTACTGCTCCAAGATGGAATCCTAAACTCTTGTGCCAGAACAGACACTTTGCTCCATCAGCCTGATTCCATTCAACTGATGGGCATATAATCTCCAGTAGTTAGAAGAACAGAACTGTTTTCATGGAAAGCTTAATTTATGCTCCCCCCAACCACCACCACAACTTAAACAAGATTCTGTGGCCTGAAAAAAGAAGCAATGAGGAGGAGGAGGAAAATGAATTCCCCTCCTTCCAGTCTGGGTAGATGACTTTTTTTCTGTTCACTGCTTGAGCCATTTATAGAGTTGCACAATAAGCTTAAAAGTGTGCCTTTTCTCTCTGACGTACCAAGCACCATTTTCTGCAGTAACTTTGTGTATTTCTCTGTATTACCAGACCTCGAGTCCTGCAGATGTGCATACTGCAGATCCTGGCTTCAGAATCTGAGCTCTCAGCATTTTGCTAAACCCATGCTGAATGAATTGGGGTGGGGGGCGGTAATCTTGTTACTGCAGTGTAAGAAGACCTGACACAAGTTATTGCAAAAGCTGCAGCCCAGCCGCTCTCTGCGCAGGAACAGTAGGAGATTGGGACTAAGCTTTGGTGTTACCCCTCCATTGTCTGGCTTGATAATACGCTGCAACATGATACTGACTTTATAAAAAGCTTTACAAAATATCCCCAGAATGATTCTGTATTGGATAAAGTAAATAACTAAAGGCACAGGAACCCTGATGCACATTGCATATAAAGGTTAAAAGCAAGGAAAAAAGTCACGGTCCTGGACAATGCTTTCCCTTTGTCATGAGGCTTGTACTTTTATTCCACAATCTATTTACCCATGATAATCCAGGGGACAGTCACCTTCTCACTTTAAATGGGACCTGGTGGTAAGGAGTAGGGGTGGACAAAGTAATAAAGCTTTTTATTCACAGAGTTTTTCACTTCATGAAGTGCATACTTCACATAAAAATCTCAATAAAAGACGCCCTCAGTGCAGTACAGACTTCCCACCTTTTTTCTCTGAAGTTAAACTTCGTGGAACTTTTTCCCCCATTGAGGTTTTTTTTCTTCTGTGTGCAAAGTAAGGACTTTCAGAAAACTCTGTGAAGTACAAAGTGGGTGTCTTGTTCGGGTTCTCTTATGCAAAGAAGCAGACACAGGCTGATGCAAACTTCAGAACTTTTATTGCTGGACTTAACCCTAAACAACTGCCTAACAGCTTGATTTCACGGGCATTACATAACTTTCCCTTCCTTAACCAGGAAGTCCCTCCTTCAGCTACCCTGCTGTCAGTCACAGTACATTAGCAGTACAGACTAATGCTACAGTGGGCCCTTCTTGTATAATTCACGGACAAGTTTTAAAAATTTGGGCCAGTCTGGTGGTGCTGAGGGTTGAGGCGCTGGATGCCACACCTCATGCTATGCCGGCGACCCGAGTTCGGGAGTAAGCTCAGGCTCCGGGGGTTGGCAGAGGTGGGTAGAGGATTGAGTGCCTGCTGGGCTGCTCTCCTTCCCAGGGGGAGGGCTGGGGTTCACCCAGTATGCTCAGCGTGCTCCCGGTGGAGACCGGGGTGTTGCAGCATGTATCAGCATGGTTGAGCTGGCAGGTTGCCATGAGCCATTAAGGCCAGGGCGTGCACCATGCATGGGGGCAGCACCAGAATATGGAAAAGCCCAGCCTGTGGAGTAGGCGACGCACCTCACCCCATGCCCATGGCCGGGTCCGGCCTGCCTGGCCTTCCTGGTTCCTCTGCCCAGGCCCTCGCCCACAGCTGGAGACTGACTGTAAAAAGCATCCAAAGAGGAGGGGCGGCCCCACCCCAGAGGGGTTAAGCTGGGGGTGCCGACTATGTGATGAGGAGGAGGCGAGAGGAGGCACAGATCGGAGGACTTCAGGCAGGGCAGGAATAGGCAGGATGCCTGAGAGAGGCTCCGCAGACCATGACCAGAGGGAAAAATAATTGGGGGAAAAAAGGTTTTTAAAATTTGCAATGTCCCTAGTGAGGAGCATTCTCTTACAGGATGTAACTTTACTTTTTAACTTTCACAACATGGGCTTATTCCTCACTCATCCCCTCTTACATGCTTGCTCACACATGCACCCTTTGAACTACTGAACCAGTGAACCCATTTACCTGGTTCCTCTTGTCAGTATATGGGGGAGACCTAGAAGTAACCTATGTACCAAACACTCTGACCCTTTTCAGTAATGTAATGGGCATTGCACAGCTTCATGTTTCTTTTGGAAGCAGCTATTGAGTGTCCAGCAGGGCTGGGCGAATACTTTGTTTGGAATATTCAAGCTGAATATTAGATTGGGGCCCCCCAATATTCTGGCATTCATTATTCATAGTAGTTATTGGTGTGCTTGTTTAACAACCAAACAAAAGAAACAGCCCCCATCCCAGTCCTTTAAAATACACAACCTCATCCCCGCCTTCTTCAAGATCCTACCATCCACCCTACCAGCACCCACAATTTCATATTTATTTTTAACATTAAAAAAAACAAACTCCTATGATGGGTGATAGGCACAACCCACCTGCCTCCACCACCAGCCACCTTCTTTAGCGCTCTTTAGTTGTCAAATAAATATTTTCCCCAACCCCACCCACCCCGCAGCACCCAGTATGCAAAGTGGTAATTGTGGGAATCAAACTCAGGTCTGCTGGATGTACCAAGATAGTACAGTAATACCTAAAAAAGCACAGACAGAAATATTTTCGAATCTATGCAAATTAATTTAAGTGATATGTCAAAGTAAATTCCAGCTTTGAAGTCAGAATCCAGTTGACAGAAATGAAGATACTTTTGTCATAGTTACGTTAGTTTTTGTATTAGAGAAATAAAACAGAAAGTCAGTTTGTGAGAAGCAAGAAGCTAAATCTCCTATTTCCCTAGTGGCTGAGGGATAACCAGTCTGTGAAAAGTAGAGAGAGCGCTGCATTGTAAATCCCCTACTGTCCAGTTGTGGATGATTAAAATGGCAGGAAGAGAGGAAGAAAAAATAATGTTTCCTTGACATTTTCCATTTCGTAACAGCGGAATTAAGAAAAGGAAAAATCTACAGTGATTAGAAGGACCCTTATGTCACAGTAACTATTTCACTACCCAATCAATTGACTTCCTAAATCTCAGCTTTAAAGAGATCCATCAAGATGTATGGAACTGCCCCTGCATCTGAAATATAGGTGCCTTACCACCATAGGAGTCCAAAATTGTGCAAATGTCCAAATATAATGCAGTAAGAAAAAAACTATCTCCTTCATAAAATTTATGAAACCAAGTCCCACGGACTTCCTGGTTATAAGTGCATCACACTCCACCCCAGCTCACTGCGTGATGGCGGATGCAGTGAGAGTGTGGGCGCCTAAAAAAAAAATAGGTGCGGCTTTTCCATCAATTTTTTTTATATTATCATGGCTTACTTGGTAATGAAACGTGGGCACCGGTTGACTAACAAGGCCCTTGTTAGTTGACTGGTGCCCACGTTTCATTATCAAGTGGCCATGATAATATAAAAAAAATCAATGGATTTTAATGGAGCACGTCCCCCGCACTCTCACTGGCATCTCGTCATCACGTTAGTGAGCGCAGGGTCGGAGCATGGGCAGCACTTATAACTGGGAAGTCCATGGGACCTGGTTTCATGAATTTTATGAAGGAGATCGTTTTTTTCTTACTGTATTATATTTGGACATCTGCACAATTTTGGACTCCTGAGGCGGTAAGGCACCTATATTTCAGGTGCAGGGGCTTTTCTTGGTGAATCTCTCTAAAGACTCCAACATGTTCAAAATGCGTCCCTCTTTACCCACACCAAGAAACCTGGGGCAGGATTTTCAAAGCTTGGCGCAGGGCTTGTCGGCACTTAGGATCTGCCAGTGCACCAAACCTCTTTGCCGCAACTGCGCCTGATTTTACAATCTCTGGCGCAGTTGCAACAGTTCACATGATTAATGGCAGTTGGCGCCGCATGTCTGGCCCAAGCTCCATAAAAAAGGTTCTCGTGATTGCCGCAAGCTAGACCACAAAAAGTTGGCCTAGCTTGCAGCCATTTTTATATGGGATAGAAAATCCTAATTACCAGAGGGTGAATGCCGCAAGCTCCATGTGCCATGTATATGGCACACCCAGGGATCGCAGCATTCACAAACATTGGAAAATCCTGCCCGTGATCTCATTACCCCCATTCTTTGTGACTTGCACAGGCTTCCTGCTCCTTTCTGGATTCAGTTTTAAAATTTCCCTCTTTCTTTTCAAGACTTTTAAAGTGGAACATTCAAGTACAGTGGCCCACATAGTCTGAATGATCATAAAAAGTTATTTTACATGGGGTACTGAGCTTACCTACGTACTTGGTTAATATAGCACTTCTAGAATAGTGCTGTTCAAAATAGCGGTTCAAGAACAGTGAAAGTGATAACAGCTACATCATGGATAGCGTAGTAGCGAAAGCCAGTTACCACTACCCCTATAGCTGTCATCACATATGAGGTGAGGACAAAGCAGTAAGGTGAGTGGTGTCTTGCTGAGCCTGTGGTGAAGGGGGCTGAGAGCAGGAGCAGCTACGGCAGTGGAAGATCCGGGAGACCAGGGTTCTGTTCCTGTTCTCCTTTCTGTGGTGTTTTTTGTCTTCACCCCCCAATGTGTATTTTTTTTTGCTTGTTCTCCCCCCACCCTGCGCTGTAGCAATCTTCCTCAAGTTCCTCCTTGTCCCCGAGTTTCATCCCCCGCGGAGTTGATTATAATTAGGTGGGGGGTGTGTGGGGATGGAGCCCCCCGATAACATACATTTTAGGTGGTCTGTCGCTTTCGGCAAGGTAGCGCTCACTGTTTTTACCGAGCACTACCCTTGCTTTTGCTGTCTTGCCATGCATGGTTTTTGACCGTGCTATTTTTGATTCAGCATTATGACCTAGTGCCGCTTACCTATAGCTTTAAACAGCACACAGATATAGCTCAGTCTGTCGTATATTGATGCTACAGTACATTGGTACCATTTTACCCAACATCATGATGTCTTGGAGGAACAAGCAATGTCTAACTACATGTAGACAGGCTCAGCTTGTTCCTCTATGACATCACAAGCTTCCATAAAATGGTGGTAATGTTGTATCATAATATAACAGATTTAATCAACTTTTTCTCTGGGCTGCTTCCAGCTAAAGGTAAGCTCTCACTTAACAGAACTTTATTTTCATTTTATTGATTTATTTTCATGGCTTTAAGACTGTGTGGGCTACTGTGCATCGATGTTCCCCTTTAATGGGCCACCTATCTCTTTTTTTCTTTATTATTCTTTGGTAATCAGGTAAGGCCCACAAAGCACAAGTGCCTGTTTTCAGGAGCAACCAGGGAACACTGGGGAGGTTAAGTGACTTGCTCAGAGTCACACAGTATGCACGTAGAGGTTGTGGGAATCAAACCCAGGTCTGTTGGATGTACCAAGCTCACTCACAGCTCGTTGCTCTAACCTCTAGACTTTACTGCCAGACCCAAATCTACCCTCCTATCTCACAGTCTCGTCTCCCCATACACCCCATCTACTCTCTCCATTTCTTTTATTCATTTATTGGAAAATTGGTGACCAGGAAAGGGTCCCTGGAGTGAAAGGAGTAGGAGGCAGAGGGGATGGGAGAAAGGAGTGAGGAGAGGTATGAAGGAAGGGACCCAATCCAATATTTGGAGATGAAGGAGGCACAGTGGGACTGGTGATATGAGGGTAGGGAGGATGGATAGGAAGGGGCAGAGGAGTAGTGGTGAGTTGGGGGGGGGGGTTAGTAGAAAAATGACTAAAGGCATTACAGAGGGTGTCCAGTCTGGTGAGGGAAGAGTAATAATAGCCTCCCTGTTCCATCTCCCCACCTTTGCAGTGTTTTAGGTAGAGCCATCTTTTCAGCTGCCCCTGCCACCTAGAAGAATGTACCCATGTGATCTTCACCTAACCATCTCACCTTCCCTCTTAAGTGACTCTAGGTCCGTCAAGTCCTTCCCACAGTATAAGTAGGGATCAGCGAGTATGCTGGTAAAACACACACTAATTTAAAGGGATTCCCCACCCACCCTACCACCCAGGGTATCCTATGATTCCCTTGGTAAGCAGAAATTAATTCTGGATTACCTTGATGACCTGTTCTGTCTTCATACCCAGTGCCTCCACTGGTAGGCTACTCCATAGGTTCACCACTCCCTGGGAGAGGAAGTGCCTCATACATTACCCTTTACATAACTACCTTTGAGCTTCAGGGCATGTTCCCCACATCCTGCTGGAGCATACCAGAACAAACATCTCTTTCTGTGTGACCCAGTATGAGGAAAACTGAGATTATGTCCCACCTCCAGCATTATTTTCTCCAGAACAAATACGTTAAGGGTGCCAGTTGTGGGTGTGGTGAGCACAAGGATGGTGGTGCTTCTCTTAGAAATCAGTGTAGTTTGTAGGCAAGAGAGAGAGAGAGCAATCACTACTCAAAAAAGGAGAGATTCAGTCAGAAATTTTAAACAAGCAGGTTGTTGTTTATTCCGAATCCATATCCATATGGTCACAAAACAATTGCAGGACGGTGCTTACGTTTCACCCTGGTAACAGGGCTTCTTCAGGGCTCTGAAGAAGCCCTGTTACCAGGGTGAAACGTAAGCACTGTCCTGCAGTTGTTTTGTGACCACATGGATATGGATTCGGAATAAACAACAACCTGCTTGTTTAAAATTCCTGACCGAATCTCTCCTTTTTTGAGTGGTGATCTCTCTCTCGCTCTTTCTTGCCTACAGAATATGTTAAGGGCTTTCAGTCTCTCTTTCTTGCCTTTCATACCCCCGATAGTTTTGGTGTCCCTGCACTGCATCCTCTAGACTATCTCAATTAAGCAATAATGCACAACAGGCCATGTGTCGTGCTGAGAAAACATCATGACTCGGTTGGGCATGAGGCTGCAGGCCAAGTGCATCCAACACCTGAGAAGTGACATTATCCTCATGACATATACCCTGGAGGGCATTATTGCAATTATAAAATAGTTTACTTGTATAGAAAAAGAAAAAAGGAGAAAATACATTTCTTTTTTTTTATAGCATATTTTTTGTCTCCCTACCACCGACGGGTCTCAGTGGCATTATTCCGACCATCCGTGCTCTGTCCTCCTCCAGTTTGTTGACAGAGATCATGCTGTGTGGCAGTGGGGGCTTAAGTTTTTTATATGTTTTATGCCTGTTGCTGTTTGGTTCCCAAAACCCCATCCCCCTGAGACACTGGCACGAAGGACAGAGAGTCCAGGCTGTACCTAACACATCTTCCCCTCACCACACCACAAGTCCCATGCCACTGCCTGTGCATCAACAGACAGTGGTAGTGGGATGGTGTGACATCCCTCTCTCCCCCTTGGAAGAGGAGAGCATACTATGGGACACTCAGACCTCCTTCCCCCAGCTGGCCCCCAATGACCCAAGCTCATTCCCAAACCTGGGTCACCGGCATAGCAGATGGTAGTGCTACCACCATGCTGATGGGCCTGCATGAAACATACACTTCTAAAATACGTTTTTAGTTGCTTTTTGAATAGGCGTGATGTTGTGCTGGGATAACATCACTGTTGAAGCTCAGCACTGATCAATCAGAGTCAAGGCATTTTTATTGCCATTCTATAATGGCTTTTTTTCTACTGGGGAGCCCAGAACTACACACAGTGCTCAATGTGGGGGCGTGCTCTTGGCCTTTTAAACAAGGCAAGGTTACTCCCCTGCTCCTTTGGTTAAGCCCCTTTTGTTACCCCTCAGCATTCTTCCAGCATTTGTAACAGCAGCTGTGCACTGTTTGTCATGCTCAGCCCCTGGTCTGTTAGTCCCCACACAGTCTGTAGGTCCAACTTCTGTTCTTCTCCTCCAAGTGTAGCACCTTGCATTTGACTACACTGAATCAGAGACTCCAGGAGCCGACCAATGCCTAGCTTGTTCAGGTTCTTCTGAAGTTTGTTCCCACCCTCAAGGGAGTACAGAAGGGAGGCGGTCCAGAGGAGTGCAACTAAAATGGTGCAGGGTTGGCACCAAAAGCCCTATAATGAGAGATTGAAGGACCTCAATTTGTACACCCTGGAAGTGCTGGGGGGATATGATAAAAACCTTTAAATACCTCAGAGTTCCCCACTATCTGAAAATATAGGGCGGTGGCAGTGGTGATCGGGTCAAAAGTTGTGTTATTTTTCTGGCCCTCTTATATGCACTGTGCATGTGCATAAGTGGATTTTAAGTAAAATATAGTGTGCTGGCA
This sequence comes from Neoceratodus forsteri, assembly GCA_016271365.2. Lineage (NCBI taxonomy): Eukaryota > Metazoa > Chordata > Ceratodontiformes > Ceratodontidae > Neoceratodus > Neoceratodus forsteri. The sequence continues at coordinate 1,631,237,275 of CM028131.1, read as the reverse complement.
TCAAAACAGGGGTAGCAGTGCAATAAAGGATGCTAATAAAAGTCAATTTTGGAGGATTTTGTAAAAAACAAACAGTAATGGATAAAAATATAGGGTGGTGGTAAACAGTATAGAGCGGTGGTAAAAAAATATAGGGTGGTGGCCCACCGCGCTAAAACAATGAATGGGGAAACACTGTACCTAATGGGGGTAAATAAGGTACAGGAAAGAAGGATTTTTTCAGAAACAAAAGGAGTTCAAAAAGAAGGGGACATGCTATGAAGCTGGAGGGGAGTAGATTCCCGAGAGGTGTGAGGAAGTACTTCTTCACAGAAAGAGTGGTGGATTCCTGGAACAGCCTTCCAGTGGAGGTGGTGGTGGGGTGGCATTAGGATGACAAAGGGAGGGGGGGGCAGCTGCAAACTAGGGGTGCTAGCTGTACACTCGAGCAGACTTAGACCGGGGTAGTCTGTTTCTGCTGGCACATTCGTATGTTCATACATATGTTCATAAAAATAATGGTAGGGTTCAAGAATGCATGGGGCAGGCATAAGGGAAGCTTAGTGGAAAGGAAGGGGGGGAAGGAGATGGAGCTGGAGATCGATTAAGGTCTGTGGTGATACTGTAGGTAGGGAAAAATGGGAAATGGGCAGGCTGGGTGGGCCAAGCAGTCCTCATCTGCCATCATATTCTATGTTTTTATGTTACAACACCATAGCCAGCTTAGTGTTATCAGCAAACTGAAGCAGCCTGCTGGAGATTCCACCTTCCACATCGTTGATGAAAATCTTTTAGACCCAGGTGGCATGGATTTTCTGGTAGTGTTTGTTTTGAGAGGGCATATTGATTGCTGATTTCACTACATTAAGGTGTATGTATTGATCTGTACTATCTGCAGAGCAAGTCATTAGGGGGACCTGACTGTGCAATGTGACAGCAGGCAGGATGGCTTTATTATCCCTTATACAGCACTAGCTGTGTATTAGTTCAGTGGGTACACCTTGATCAAGTTGCAGGTTCTTTTCATCATTCTCTCCTCTCCTCTCTCTTCACCCCCTGGTTCTTCTGATCCCCCCACCGCATTGATTCTGATCTAGTCATAGCACCTCAGCTCAGCTGAGGTGGGCAGTGTTCCCCTCCAAAACCACAGCAAGTCCCACCTGTAGCTCAGCTGTGAGGGGCTTCAGCACTCCCAACAGGAATGCTGGGTAGAAGCAGGAGCTGATTTATAATGAGTTGTTGAATATCAGCCATTGGCCGACATGTCCTGTTGTAATAAACTGTTAAATGATTAGTAGAATAAATTCATTTTTCTAGTGTAAAGGTCTTTCCAGCCCTAGGAAAAATGTAGTGGATATTTAAGGAGCACTTGGGAGAGATGAAAAGCTAATCACAACTGCATTCAAAAGGAGCAGCAGGTTAAATCTTGCCACGTGAAATGGCATAACCCTGAAAGGGAACAAGCCAATGACCAACCATAGGGCTGATGGGGGTGCTAGCCACATCACTATTTTACAGAATTGTCCTTTAAGCCTGTTAAGCATTAACTACCCTTTCAAATTGTAGTCTGCCATTATAAAGCCTAACTTCAACCCCGCATACTTTTTGCAATGTTCCAACGCCCTCTATAACCGACTAAATAGCTGTGTACATGGGTTACAGCAATAAAGCTTATAGTTACTTTCCTGTCTCGTATTTGTTTACTGTTGTGCGATTACAGCACTTTCACATCAGAAGATATACTGCATCTAGCTATCAGATCATAGCAAGAAACTGCTACTTGGATCATAATACAGCCTACCCACCTGGTTTGGGTTTCTAAGCAACTAACAGATGCTGCACAGCGCAGTTCTCGTTGAGCCCGTGTGTTGTCAGCCATCTGGATTCTGACTAGTGTACACAACAAAACTGTTACTTGCAATTTTAGGGGTGTGTGAAATGGGTTGTCTGTTCTGTTGAACATCAGCTGGACATTACCTTTGCTTGGCTCATGTCCTTAACTATTCTCTGTGGACCACAGAGCTGTGATCAGGCTGTGATATAATACTGTCTGGTCAAGTAGACACTCCATTTGTCAGAAATTGTGAACCTGATAGTCCCTGCCTAGGTTAAATAGTGACCACCTGGTCAGATAATTGACCTCACTGGGTAAAGGAATAGTGGTGGATTGAGTAGGAAACTAAAGGAAGTGTCCTGAAAATGTGGCAAAAATACACATAATTGGGTGGTCCTCCGATACTGCCCTCATATCTGATTACTTTGCTTTGGAAGTTGTTTTACCAACACAAGATAAAGGGTGATTAGTCACACAGGAGGAAGTCTCTGATCCGATTGCACAGGTCCAGCATGGCACATATCAGATGTGGCACTCATCATGCTTGGCACAAATCCGAAGTGGCACACATCAGGCTTAGCATGTGTCTGGCATGGCACACATCAGTCATCCTACACATCAGGCTTGGCACATATTACATTTGAACATTTCATACTTGGCACAAGTCAGATTTGTTATACCTCAGTCTTGGCACACAGGCTGTGCACATGTTAGGTAGGGCACATATCAGGCTTGGCTTATATCAAGCTTGGTACACTTCAGGCTGGGCATATGTCAGGCTGGGTACACATCAGGCTTGGTACATTTTAAGATGGCACACATCAGGCTTTTTACATGTCAGGCTGTGCACACATTAGGCTTGGCAAACGTCAGCCTGGGCACAGATCAGGCTTGGAATATGTCAGGCTTGCTACAATTCAAGATTTACAAAAATGTTATGAATAGAATTTGCTCACATCTGTTTTTAAGTACTTCTGAGTGTGACATGAGTGTGACATTCAGTTGTTATGAGGTAGCACCTTGCTGTCTCCAAATAGCCTCAGTCAATCAGGACATATATTTAGTTATTTGTAATTTGTTGGCCAAGGAAGGCACAATGAGCAGATGACAGCTTGTTTCCAGGTCCATCCTAGGGAGATGGAGCAAGGAAAAGGAGCCTTGGTATAGAAACAGAAACCACACTACAAGACAATGGACTAAATTCACTAACAACTTACCAACCACCCATGGTAGCAGGAGGTCTACCACATCAGCAGACACCTGCACGGAGCTGCTCCGAGAACACCAGAGTGGGAGGGACAAATAATGTGGAGGGTCCATTACCCTTTAAATTGGCATCTGCAATGCACGGTGCCTATGGTAGAGTGTCATTGCCTGGTGCCATGGCAGACTGTCCCTTATCGGCCACCATGGGCAAGGTTTATTTCTGCATACTGACGTTATTATGGTTCATATGGTACGTGTCTGACAGGGCATGCACCGCATGCAAATTATGTCAGTAGTACACAGCCTGGGTGTCAGTTCATCCAGATTTGCAGGGCATGGACTGCTCAGCATTATCAGTCTTGGTGCCAGCAGCTGTGAGTACTCTATGCATTGCACTGTTCTGGCAGCTAGGAATGCCCATCCTGTTGCACTACAGCTCAAACTGGCCCTTACCAGACAGAGTGCACAGCAGCGAATTTAGACCAGTAACACAAAGGCTATATGAAAACAGGTATAAATAAAAACAATGCAGTTATCAATTATAAACAGAGTTGTAGTGAGGGAGCTGGTGAGAGAGAGAGAGAGAGAGAGTCAGAGATAGAGGGATAGAGAGAGGAAGAGGAGGAGGAGAGGAGGGAAGAAGGAGTGAGGCAGAGAGATGGAGTGAGGGGAGGGAGAGAAAGAAGAGGAGCCAGAGGAAAACAGAAGCAGAGACAGAAGGATGAAGAGAGGAGGAGGAGGAGGAGGGAGAGGGGAAGGTAAAAGGGAGGTAGAGAGATGTAAAGATAGAGGGACAGAGAGAAGAGGAGGGAGAGGGGAAGAGGAGAGGGAGGGTACAGGGACTGAGATAGAGAGATGGAGTGAGGAAGGAAGAGACAGGCAGCTATAGAGGGATGGAGAGAAGAGGAGGGAGAGAGGGAAGGGAAGATGGAGGGCATGAGGGCAGAGATAGGCTGGAGGGAAGGAGAAGGCAGCAGATATAGAGGGATGGAGTGAGGCAGAGATTGAGAGATTAAGTGAGGGAAGATCTATGTGATAATGGTAATTGCAGCTAGGATGACAGCTACATCACAAAATAAATTTCAGTGATGTACCCCTGGCTCAACAAAACAGTGCCGGGACTTCGGTCTTCATGCTTTATACAGAGAGCCTTTCGCACTTCCAACTAAAGTTCTCAACTCCAGGGGGTGGTGTCGGGGGCGGGTGCAAACCAAAATTCGGTCGGGCGCAACAAAGGTACTTTGCTCCTGGATCCAACCCAGCACCATTTGCACCCCAGCTATGAACCCATTCACCACACCACTGGAGCAGCTCGGCAGCTATCATGGCACCACCCTCACAATCCCTCCATCCCTCCCACCCCACGCCAGCGTATACCCCCGCACGCATAGACATGTTGCAACAGGATGTAGCTATTGTGGACCGGCCCCCAATCCGGTTGCCCTGATGACAGGCGCTGTGATTGAGTCGCCATTTTGGTAGGCACCCAGTCGTAGTCACCAAAGTCACGGGATACCAGTGAGGGGGGGAGAAAAAGGGGAAAAGTGAGAGGAACAGGCAGAGATAGAGGGACTGAGGGAGAGCAGAAGGGGAGAGGGAGGGAGGGATACAGAATGGAGAAGAGGAGAGCAAGGGAGTGACACAGAGAGAGGAATGGGGGAGGGAGGATGGATGTAGAGAAAGGGAGAGAGAGAAGGGAGAAGGAAAGGAAGCGAAGACAGGGGAAGAAAGAAAGCTAAGTAAAATAAGCAGCATTAGATAAGATGCACTGCCATATAAAAGGTGTGTGGGAGGCAGTCTCTGACAATTTTCCTTTCATCACCCCTCACCCTCGTTTTTAGACACATTGATCCAAAGTGCACAGGAGCCACAATTACTCAGGGAAAACTACATGTCTGTTCTCTACCAAACGCTGTAGGGGAAGCAGTGAAATGGTGATAATTGGCCATTACACTGCTCACTTTGACATCGCAGTACACACCATCAGCAGTAGTCATCCAGTCTCATTCTCCATCTCATTGACTCCTCTATTCTCACCCTCTCTCTCCACCCCTCCTCTCTCTCTCTCTTTCTTTTTTCTTTTTCTCTCTTTCTTTCTCTCTCTGTCTCTCTCTTACAGGTATTGCCAAAGTTTATACAGCAAACTATTAATGACACATAAACATACTGCAGTGTGCTTAGATCAATGGTGTATTTCAAAGGTGGTGGTGGCAGGATGCTATATAGTTTGCAGCCTTTTCTGCTACATTGTTCTGTTCCGCTTGTAGAATACAAAGTTTAGCTGTATCATTCAGGAACTGTAAATTCCTCTCCCTCCCTCTCTCCCCTTCTCCCTCTCTTCCTCCTCCTCCTCCTCCTCCTCCCTCACTCCATCTCCTTTTGCCTATCTCCCGTCCGTCCTCTTACCTTTTCTCTTCATTTTCTTACTGTCAGTCTCCTTCTCCCTCCCTCACTCACTCACTCTGTCCTTCCTCTCCTGCCTCCTTCTTTCCTTCCTCTTCTTTCTCTTCATCCTTACTCTCTCTCTCCTCCCTCCCCCCTCTGTCTGTCTCTCTCTCCCCTTCTCCTTTCTCACCCTGTATCTCTCTGTCTCTTTAAAGGAAAGCTATTATTATCTGTAACACTCACCCCCACCCCAAAAGCTTTACTCCCCAATTAGGCTTTTCGGATAGAAAAAAATCGATTTTCAAACAACATGAAGTCTTGCTGTATTCTGACAATTGCAGTGATTCCCAAACTTTGAACTGCCCCGGAGAACAAATAGTTAACTTTCTATGCAGGGCATAGAATGCTGAGCTCGAGCTCGATTGAAGTCTCTGTCTGGAGTGATTCAAACCTAAACCGTCAGATTCTTTACTCCGCCTCACTGAACGGTCGCTCCGGAGATTTCTCCTTCAGCTCGGTTTGAAAGTCAGTTAAAGTTTTCAGTTTTCGTCGGTTTTTAAACCGAAAAAAGTATCCGCATAGTCGGTTCAGTCTGTGGTGCAGTGAGTACTAGATAGGTATTGTTCTGTTTTTCTGTGTCGACCTTGTGAAAGTGCAGCTCGGTTCGGCTGAACCGGCCATTTGTTAGTGAAATTTGTGTGTTTACTTAGTGTGTGGTTACCGGTTCTTATTGGTTCTAAAAAAAACGTGTTTTGAACCGTTTTTTTCCAATACCCGTGACACGGTTAGGAACTGATAAGAGAGTCTTGCCTGGCGGTTGCCGAAAAAAAGGGTAAGTTTGGTTAGGTTGGCCATGTGTGAGAAACCCAAGAAAAAACGGCCCACTGGGTTTCAACACTGCAGTGAGCGTGGGGAGGTCTTTGCTAAGGCCGATCCCCACACCACTTGTGTTTATTGTCTGGGGTTTGACCACCTCGATTCAGACTGCCAAATATGTAAAAACTTTCCCAAATCTACCATTGAGAAGAGATTAGGTAGACTGAGGGAAAAGGAGGCCGAGAAGTCCGCTGACCTGGATGGCTGGGCCATGTTCGTTTCAACCAACCAGAAGGAGTGCCTGACCAGGGCGTATACTTCAGGCAAAGGATATTTCTATTCCCGAGATCGGTTCGACAAAAAGAAAACGCGAAAGATAAATCGACTGGTTCGGATCCAGAGGTTCATGTTCCGACCACAAGAGATAGCCAGAGCGATTCAGATTGTGGAATCGCTCCGGCCCAGTTCCGACTGATCCGGCTCCTTCTGGCAGGGGTTCGGTTCGGTTGGTTCCCCCGGTTCAAGATTATGCCCTTGAAGATTTTATGAACCGAATTTGAAGAGGAAGGGATTTGAGGATGATGATGTAAGGGGGGTCTGGATGTGCCTGTGGAACTGGACATCTCCCAGACAGACCTTCAGGTGTTTCCCCTCCTAGGCTTTCTGAGTCCCCTTCTCACTTTGTGTTTTACAGAAAGGTGGCTGAAACCCTCCAGCTTCCTATGGAAGAGGCTGTGGAAGATCAAGAGGAGCCTGATTATGTAGAGATGATGGACATTCCAGAGTCCAGGAGACTGTCTATTCCCCTCCATAAATCTTTTGGGAAACAGACACTAAAAATCTTAAAGTCTCCTAACACTATACCTCCTGTGGATAGAAGAATGGACAAGAGGTATACACTTTCAGGCTCAGACGCGGAGTTCTTATATCAGCAATGCAGCCGTGTTGGGGTAGTGCAGGCTGCTGCCTGTGGCAAGGCAAATATTCCCTTGGCTTCACACCCCGACAAGGATTCCAGGAAGACTGATGCCATGGCAAAGAAGCAGTACATGGCATCTTCTTTGGGACTCAGGCAGGTGAATTACATGGCCTATACAGCCAGGTTCCAGAAGTCCAGGTGGGACACTGTACTGGCGCTGGCTAAAAAGGCCTCCCCCCAGCTAGCCAATGAGCTGGAGGCGGTGGCTGCAGTTGGGACTGAGGCAGCTAAAGTTCAGTTTCATGCTGCTGTGGACTCTAATGATGTGTCATCAAGAGTCATGGCTACATCTGTGGCTCTTCGGAGGATGGCTTGGCTCAGATGTACTAGCCTCTCGCAGGACACCCAGGCTAAGGCCATAGATTTTCCTGTAGTGGGTAATTCTCTGTTCTAGGGACATGGATATGTTGTTCATCCACACTGTCTGTCAGGTTTCTTGCCGCTTTAAATCTTGCCGGAAGGTCTTCAAGCTGGCTCCTTCCACCCACCCGGGTGGTAAAACTCTCGGCTCCGCCCCATGACGCCAGATCTTCCTTACCGCTTGGAAGCTCAGGTTCCCTCCTCAACGCTCCGCGATAAGATTGGTTCCAATTCTTCAAATTTTCAAAATTAAAAGTTTTGCTAATCAGTTGGTCTTCTCTCCCTCGCTGACTCGCGATGGACAATCGACTCCGGTTTCCGGAGATGCCCATGCGGGCATAAGATGTCTCGGACGGATCCGCGCGCCCGTGCGTTTACTGCTGGGCGCTTGAAGCCGGCCATGAGCCTCGACCTGTCACTCTTTTCCTTTTACTCTCGTCCTCAGAGACACGTGCTGCCCGTTTACAACTAGGCGTCCGAGAAAAGTTTCTTCGGTTAAGTCAAAAGAGGCCCGGTCAAGCGGTGTCCACGGTGGCCAGGCTCGGCGGATCAACTCGAAACAAATGATCGCCCTCGAAGAAGGGCGGCACAGGCGCTTCTACCTAGATGCGGCATTTGTCCGCTTTCTCTCAGTGCCTCTTATTCGGCTTCTTTTAAGGAGCTTTGTCTTACCCTCTTGACAAAGGTGAAGATTAGCGTCTTCTGGACCGTTTCGGTCCAAAAGAGACAAGAGGTAAGTCTCACAATCACGGCTGCCTGGGAGCGTGGAAAGACCTCTCCCTAGTTGTTGGTCACGACTGTCACCCTCGGCTTTGGCCACTGGTTTCCGGTGTCCCCTGCGCAGTGCCAGTTGATGAGACTCCCGTCGGCAGCGGTGAGATTTTTCTCGACCCGTTGAATGAGTTGTCAACTGGAGATTGAAATCCTCTCGGTTCCCCGGTGGGAGTTGAGGATCCCGCCAGCTCGCCTGTGCCTCCGGTTCCGGAGCCTTCGGTGGAATTGTCCGAACCGAGGGGAGTGCCGATTCCCCGCAACACCTCCCTGCACCGCCCTCGGCTAGGTTCTCGGTCTCGATCTCAGATGTCTTCGCTGTCCAGCCGATCCTGCCGTCATAGGCGGTCTCGATCTAGGCACCGCGGCAAGCGGCGCCGCCGCTCTTCCTCCTCCTCCTCCTCGGATGAGGGGAGGCTTCGGCACAAGTTGCGTCGGAGGTATGAGGAACTCATGTGGCAACAACTCCTTCTGACGGGGAATAAGCCGGCGCCGCTGCCTCCCCGCCATTATGGTTGTCACCGGGCTGACCGAAACAACTCCCTGGTTTAGCCGAGGAGCCTGTTCCCAGGCTGGTTTGTTGACCAATTCCGCTGCCCCACCGATTCGGTGGAACCTCCGCCTCCACAGCCGTTAGTTGGGGCTCCGACCAAAATTCTTGATCGGCTCAGGGACCTGCCCCATAGGCTGTCTGTCACCCTCACTCCCGATAGACCTCGGCAGGTGGAGGGTGGCTCAGGCCCGGAGTTTCTTTGAGGACTCTCTTCCGAGTCCGAGGATGATTCCTCCCTTTTCTCCAAGCGAATGGACTTGGAGTCCTCAGGAGGACAGTCGGTGGATGATAGCCCTTCATCCTTCCTAGGATTGCTTCGGCTCATCTCGGAGTCCACCAGGATGAAGCCCGAACCCGTTTCTAAACAGGCCAGGTATCCCCTCACAGTGATTCTGGACTGAGGGGATTCCCCTACGGAGGCCTTTCCGGTGGCCGAGGCCATAGTGGGTCCAGCCTTGGAGCTCTGGCAGCGCCCTGCTTCCTGTCCTGCGCCTTCGGCCAGGATGGCCAGGAAGTATGCGGTCCCTACCGGTTCCCTGTCCGGTTTTTCGGAACACCCTCGGCTGAGGGGTTGGTTACCGACAGCGTTTTCCATCGTGCCGGGAATGCTAGGGATGTGGACAAACCTCCCGACAAGGAGTCCAAAAAATTGGACTATGCCGGGCGAAAAGTCTATGCTGCGTCCTCCCTCGGCTTTCACCAGGCCAGTTCGGCCATCCTCATGGCACATTTCTCTCATGCCCTGTCGAGCTCCCTGGATGAGTGAGTCCCTCATCTTCCAGCGAGATCTGCAGACCCACGGTCAGGCAGTTGGAGGACAGGGCAGGCAGTGGCCAAACAACAGCTCCAGACTGCTTTAGACATTGGGGACTCATGTGCCAAGGTCTGTGGCGGCCCGGAGTGGCTATCGTCGGCGGGCTTGGCTGAGGATATCCACCTTTACTTGGATACCCAGCACAAGTTGGTGGATGTTCCTTTTTGGGGACTGACCTCTTCGACCCTGGGATGGAAGGTCACCTGCAGAGGATCTAGAAGTCTAATGCTACGCGACTCGGTCTCTTCCACTCAGAAGGACAAAGGCGCAGAACCACAGCCTAAGCCCTTCGTCCTTCTGCGCCCAGCGTCTGCCCAGCAACGCCAGGTGCAGCAGGCTCGGCTTGCATCCCAACCCCAAGCCCGAGCTTCCCAACAGAAGCAGGGAGGTAAGGCCCAGGAGGTCCCTCGGCGATCCCTCCTCCAAGCCTGCCCAGGACGGGCTGAGGGTGTCGCCCCAACCCCGTCACCACTCCCAGGTCCTCTGGGGACACTAACACTTCTTTCCGCCTGGTCCATTATTACCATGGACAGGTGGGTACTGAGGTGGTGGAAAAGCCTGCCTCTAGAATTCGAGCAGGCTCCGCCCTTCAGAGCCGTCGCACCTCGGGGGCCTCGAATCCGCAGCCTCACTGTCGGCTCGTCGGGCCGACATCGCTCTCCTCCTCCAAAGGGTGATCAGGAGGTAGCGGATCCTCCTCAGACCCGGGGTTTGTGTCCAGGTACTTCCTGGTTCCGAAGCGGAGGGGCTGGCGCCCCATTCTCAACCCTACGACCTGAACAAGTTCCCTAGGTCTCGACACTTCAGGATGGTCACTCTGGCTCAGATAATACCATCCCTGGAACCACGGCATGTGGTTCTGCTCTCTGGACCTGCAGGCCAGCGTTCTTTCACGTCCCTATCGTCCGTCTCGCCGAGAATTCCTTCGCTTTCGGCGGAGGGATCCCTCTTGATTCGAGCCATGCCCTTGACCTGTCTCCAGCTCCCAGGGTCTTCACCAATGCATTGCAGTGGTGACAGCTTTCCTCTTGGCACCGAGGGGTCGGGTGTACCACTTACCTGGACGATTGGCTGATAGCAGCCCCTCCAGACAGGAGGTGGAGCGGACCAGAGATCTAGCCCTCCAGGTTTGCTCTCAAGTCGGCCTTCTCATCAGCGAGGCCAAGTCAGAACTCGAGCCAAAGCAGGTGATTCTGTTTATCGGGCAGAGCCTGACTCTCTTGAGCCAGAACACGGCTCCCGGTGGACAGAGGCAGGGTTCTTACCTCCTTTGCCCAGTCATTTCTGGTTGGGCAATTCGCCCTGCCGGGACTTCCTCGCCTCCCTGGGTCTCATGGCGGCCTGTACCAGCGTGGTCCGTTGGGCATGCTGGCACATGCGCCCCCTTCAGTGGGGACTGGCCAGCCAGTGGTCACGACGCTGCGATCCATTGGACCAGCTAGTGATGGTGACCCAGGAGATGTGGAACGCTCTCTGGTGGTGGACCGTTCCATCTCATCTGCAGGAGGGCATCCTGTTTGTCCGCCCCGAGCCGACGGTCTCTCTATTGACCGATACCTCTCTGATGGGTTGGGGTGCCCATCTGGGGGAACACCGAGCGCACAGCCTCTGGTCCCCGCGGGAGTCCCGATGCCACATCAACCTGCTGGAGCTCCGGCGGTCCGCCTAGCTCTCACCGCCTTTGCTCCGTTTCTCCGGGGTCAATGGTCCGAGTCAAGACGGACAATACCATGACCATGTACTACCTAAACCGCCAGGGCGGGACGCGTTCCATGCTTCTTTGCAAGGAGGCTCTCCGCATTTGGTCACTCGTGCGCAGCCTGGAGGCGGATCTTCTAGCCATTCATGTGGCAGGAGCCTCCAACACCCTGGCCGATGCCCTGAGCCGGATAGGGGCTGCACCTCACGAGTGGTCTCTCCTGCTGGAGGTAGTACAAGATCTGTTCTCCCACTGGGGCACACCTCAGGTGGACCTGTTTGCCTCCAGGGAGAACGCGAAGCTGAGGCTGTTTCATGCCCGCCCCCCTCAGCAGGGCTCGCTGCAGGGGGATGCCTTCTCGAGGCTGTGGACCCCGGGCCTCTTCTACGCCTTTCCCCCATTTCCCTTGATTCACAAGGTGCTTCTCAAAGCAAGGAGGGACAAGGCACAAGTGATCCCGATAGTCCCAGACTGGCCCCGCCAGTTCTGGTACCCAGATCTCCTCAGCCTCAGCTCCAGGCTCCCGAGGCAGCTTCCAGCTCACCCACCAGTCCGGACCTGCTCTCAGTCAATCAGGGGACGGTGTTCCATCCGGACCTTCAATCCCTGCACCTGACGGCCTGGTTCCTGAGCGGCTAGAGTTCCAGGCCTTTGGTCTTTCCGACTAGGTCCTCAATGTTGTTGAGGCGTCCCGTAAGGAGTCGACCAGGAAATGCTATACCTTCAAATGGAAGAGATTTTCCATTTGGTGTCAGGGCAAGGGCTTGGACCCTTCCTCCTGTCCTTTGGCAAGCATCTTGGACTATTTATGTTCCCTTTCTAGTCAAGGGCTTAGGTCGATGACCCTAAGGGTGCACCTGGCAGCCATCTCTGCTTACCGGGCGCGGGCCGGGGAGCAGTCGGTGCCGCAGGAGAAGGTGGTCTGGCGCTTTTTCCAAGGCCTTTATCACATTTCCCCTCCGGTGCGAGGACCTCCACCCTCGTGGGATTTACTGCTGGTACTGGCTAAGCTCATGGGCAAGCCATTTGAACCAATGCACAGGTGTGATCTCTCACCTGTCGTGGAAGACCGCCTTCTTGGTGGCTATCACGTCAGCCAGAAGGATGGGAGAACTCCGGCGCTCTGCATGAGTCTCCTTACCTGGTCTTCCACTGGGACAAAGGTTGTCCTCCCCACCCGAAATTCTTCCGAAGGTGGTGCGAGTTTCACCTTAACCAGGTGTTGACTCTGCGGTGTTCTACCCCAATCACACCTCGGAGGCCGAATATAGACTCCATACTTTGGACCCTAGAGAGCGCTCGCTTATTATAAGGTGCACGGCTGAAGTCGGGGAGAGGTTATAGCCAGTTTTTCACCTACGCTGAGCCGCACCTGGCAGACCTGCAGCCAAGCAGGCGATAAGCAGGTGGGTCACCTCCTGCATAGATCTCTGCTACAAGTTGGCGGGCATGGAGCCTCCCAGAGGGATAAGAGCTCATTCTACCCGTCATACTGCTGCATCGGTGGCTGCTTCCAGGGACGTCCCTATCCAGGATATCTGCAGGGCTGCTACCTGGAAGTCAGCACTCACCTTCATCACCCATTACCACATCGACCTTGAGTCACGCCGGGATGCTGGTTTTGGGGCCTCGGTTCGCCAGTCTCTATTCCCTAAGTAGGGGGTGTGCGCCTTGCCTCCCTCCTCCCGGAGAACTGCTAGGAGTCTGCCAGACAGTGTGGATGAACAACATATCCATGTCCCTAGAAATACAGGTTACTCACCTGTAACAGGAGTTCTAGGAATGGTATATGTTGTTCATCCACACGACCCACCCGACCTCCCCGGCTTCGACGCACAACCTGAGCTTCCAGCGGGCTAGATCTGCCGTCATGGGGCGGAGCCGAGAGTTTTACCACCCAGGTGGGTGGGAGGAGCCAGCTTGAAGACCTTCTGGCAAGATTTAAAGCGGCAAGGAACCTGTCAGACAGTGTGGAAGAACAACATATACCATTCCTAGAACTCCTGTTACAGGTGAGTAACCTGTATTTTGGGGAGCAGACAGAGAATTACATGAAGAAAATGGATGAGTACAGGACCACTTACAGGAGTGCTCAGGGCAAGGAAAGGCAGGCAACTCCTCAAAAGCAGCAGTCTAGGGGCAGGGGCAGGCCTTCTCAAAGGCCTTTTTTACCAAGCACAGGCCTCTTCTTCCTTTTCTCAGAGGGGGTTCTTCAGAGGGAGAGGCAGAAGGGGGATGAGCAGGGCTGCATCCACTCCTCAGCCTAAAGCTCCTGCCAAGCAGACACCCTGATGGGCCTGCCCAGGTCGACTCTCCTATTCCAGTAGGGGTCAGGCTGGCTTACTTTGTCCAAGACTAGATGTCTATTACATTAGACAAGTGGGTCCTGGAAGTAGTAAGCCAGGGACTGGTTCTCAGCTTCAAAAAATTTCCAAAGATGAGAGCCAGATCTTTTCCACCTGCGAATCTCTCAGAAACCCTTGCCCTAGAGGCAGAGGTTTCCTTCTCTCCTAGCTTTAAAAGCTATAGAGAGAGTACCTATCCTACACTGGGACAAAGGACTGTACTCCAGGTACTTCCTGACCCCCAGAAAGACAGAGGTGTGGTGACCCATCCTAGACCTAAGATATCTAAACAGACATCTTTTAAAACCAAAGTTCAAGATGATAACTCTGGGAATAATCCTTCCCTCTCTAAGGCCAGGGGACTGGCTAGCCTCCCTGGACCTCAAAGATACCTACTTTCACATTCCCATCAGGTGCTCCCACAGAAAGTACCTCAGAGTCGAGTTGTCCTCAGGCCACTATCAGTTCAGAACAATGCCCTTTGGCCTAACCTCAGCCCCAAGGATTTTCACAAAGTGCCTGGCAGTAGTAGTTGCCTTTTTAAGAAGGCAAACCATTTCCATTTTTCCTTATCTTGATGATTGGCTAACAGTGGGTCAGTCTCCAGACCAAGTCAAGTCTCACCTACAAGTGACCCAGCAAGTGCTCACTTCTCTAGGGTTTCTTCTCAACCTTCCCAAGTCAGTTCTCGAACCAGTCCAGCTTCTTACCTTTATAGGAGCACAACTGGACACACTCAGAGCAAGAGCCTTTCTTCCTCTAGAAAGGGCAAGGGTTCTTATTGAACTAGCTTCTTCCTTCAGCCTTCAGGTGTCTTGACCAGCAAGGCATTTCCTCCAGCTCTTGGGCCACATGGCAGCTTCAACAGCAGTGGTCCAAGAGGCAAGATTCCAGATGAGGGATATTCAGTTCCACCTGAGAGCTTTCTGGTCTCAGAAGAAGGATTCCCTTACCAAACTGATCCCAGTGACTCTGACCTTGATCCAAGCCCTCCAATGGTGGCAGGATCAGGACAATTTAAGACAAGGTGTTCCTTTTGTTGCTCAGCCTTGTTCAGTGGTCCTTACCACGGATGCTTCTCTCCTGGGCTGGGGAGCCCATTTGGGGTCCCTTACTGCCCAGGGGCTGTGGTCCCCCCAAGAGTCCCTTCTCCACATCAATCTTCTAGAGCTCAGGGCAGTTTTTCTAGCTCTAAAAGCATTCTCACAGTCAGTACAGAACAAGGTGGTTCAAGTCAGAACAGACACCACCACCACCATGTGGTACATCAACAAGCAGGGAGGCACTCGGTCCACAGCCTTGTGCACAGAAGCCATGAAGTTGTGATCCCTGGCTTATTCCCTGAAAACCTCTCTTGTAGCAGTTCACCTTCCAGGCAAGGACAATGTGCTAGCAGATGCACTGAGCAGGATTTCTCAGGGCCATCACAAATGGTCCCTGGACCCTCAGGTGTTGAAAGTGATTTTTTCAAGGTGGGGCATTCCAGAGATAGATCTCTTTGCAGCCCCGGACAATCACCAGCTCCCTCTCTTTTGTTGCAGACCTCCAGTCTTGGGCTCAGTCCCTCTGGACGCCCTGATTCTGAATTGGGAAGGGAAGTTTCTGTATGCCTTCCCCCCTTCCCACTCCTGTTCAAAGTTTTGGTCAAAATAAGGTCTCAAGCTTGCAAGGTGATTCTGATTACTACAGATTGGGCCAGACAGCCCTTGTACCCTCTGTTGCTGTCCCTAGCAGTCCATCTTTCTCTGTCTCTTCCCAGGAATTACAACCTGTTAACATCCTCTCAGGGAAGGATTTGGTACCCCACTGTTCAGTCTCTCAATCTCAAAGCATGGCTCTTGAAGAGTTAAAAGTTTGCAGATCTGCATCTTTCCCAAGGGGTTCTGTATATCCTCAAGGCTTCTCGAAAGCCCTCCACCAGAAAGACTTACAACTCCAAATGGAAAAGATTCAGCATTTGGTGTTCTAAGAAACATGTTTCTCCAGACACTGCTGAATTGCCTACGGTTCTGGATTATGTTGTCCATCTTAATAGCCTAGGCCTCAGACCAGCTACTCTCAAGGTACACTTGTCAGCTGTCTCTGTGTTTTTGTCTGTCGGGAAGTCTTCCTCACTATCTTCCCATCCTATGTTCTGTAAATTTTTTAAAGGATTGCTTCACACCAATCCTCCATTTAGAGACCCTGCCCCTGCCTGGGATTTTAATGTTTGCATTGCTCAACTTATGCAACCCCACTTTGAGCCTATGTCTTCAGCAGAGCTTAAGTGCTTGACTTGGAAAACTGTGTTTTTGATAGCCATTACCTTTGCCAGGCGTATCAGTGAATTGCAAGCCCTGTCAGTGGAACCTGATTTTATCTCATTTCACAGGGATAAAATGGTCCTTAGAACCAATAGAAGGTTCTTACCCAAAGTGGTTTCAGACTTCCATTTAAACCAGTCTGCGTCTCTCCCTGTTTTCTTCACTGATCATTCTTTCTCAGGAGAGAGGAGGCTACACAGTTTAGATGTCAAAAGAGCCCTTAGTTACTACATAGACCGTACCAAGAGTCACAGGTTTGACTCCCTCCAGTTGTTCCTCACTTATGGAGAAGTGGGGAAAGGCAAGCCTGCCACCAAAAGATCTGTTGCCAGGTGGATTGTGTATTGTATACAATTCTGCTATGAAAAGCTGGGAAAGACTCCACACTGAGGCCTGAGGGCTCATTCCACAAGAGGTACAGCTGCTTCCCTGGCTGCTGCCAGGGATATCCCTCTCTTAGAAATTTGTCAAGCAGCCACCTGGAAAACAGTCCACACCTTTACCAAGCATTACGCTCTGGATATCCAGGCTAGGAGGGATACTCGGTTTGGCACAGCAGTACTTCAGAGCCTATTCCCAAAGTAGGTTCTGTCCCTCCTCTTTGGAGGTACTGCTTGGTAGTCTGCAATTGTCAGAATACAGCAAGACTTCATGTTGTTTGAAGAAAAAATTACTCACCTTAGTGATTATGTTTCTTCTAATGGAGTCTTGCTGTATTCTGACCTCTCTCCCTGCCTCCCCTCTCAGAACCTGTTTTTGGGAAGTGGGTGGGCAGGTGCAGTGTTGCACATCAGGGGTGTTTTTTGCTTGCACCCTCCTCCTTTAGTTTGGGTGCTTATTTATTATTATTTATAGTACATTGGGTCTTGCTTTTGGGTTTCCTGACTTGAGTCTTCCTTGGGAATCCCAAAACTTTTTCAGCCAGTTGGCTAGTAAAAAATTTTACAATTTCCACATAGAATTTTTAGTTTAGTTGGGCTTGTAAGAATGTGACGGTTTAGGTTTGAATCACTCCAGACAGAGACTTCAACCGAGCTCGAGCTCAGCATTCTATGCCCTGCATAGAAAGTTAACTATTTGTTCTCCAGGGTAGTTCAAAGGTTGGGAATCACTGCAATTGTCAGAATACAACAAGACTCCATTAGAAGAAACATAATTACTAAGGTGAGTAATTTTTTTATTTTTGCCCATTATAACTTACTGTATTTCACTTTTGTAAAGTCCAGATTCCCAAACGTGGCGGACACTGCGTGGTACCATTTCCTCTGAGACTGCAGCGCTGCACCGCTCCCTTCAATTCATTTGTATTGAGGAGAGCGATGTGGCATTGCACATTCAGAGGAAATTGAACTGTGCAACGTCCGCCATATTTGGGAATCTGGACCTTTACAAAAGTGAAATAAAATAAGTTACAATGGGCAAAAAAAATGTTTCTATCTAAAAAGCCTAATCAGGGGGGTAAAGCTTTGGGAGGTGGGGGGATTACGGATAACGACAGCTTCCTTTAGATCTCATCACAAGACAAATTTGCTCTTCCTTCTGTAACAGTATAGCCAGGTTTTTTTTTCTCTGGGGAATAGTTTTCATCCTTAATGCACATTTATTTATTATGACTTTTTTTCGTCCTTTATGCGCTCACAGAGCATTTTGGGAAGTTCTGTCTGAAACATAGTATACAAAATAAATCAGATTGCTTTAAAGGACATCTACATAACCACCGGGAAACTCCTTGGATTGATTTTATCTGTTAATAGGGGACTCGGCCGACCTGGTGACACTGAGGGTTGAGTCGCTGTTTGCCACACCGGCCACCCGGATTTGGAAACAGACTCGGGCCACCGGGGGTCAACAGGGGAGGGAAGGAATTTTGCATCTGAGGACTGCTCTCCTTCCCGGGGATGGGGATCCGGCCCAGCACCACCTTAGCGGCCCCTGATGGAGATCAGGCAGCAAGAAACACATGATGCAGTGATTAGGGGGTGAAGCGGCAGCAGATATTGGCACGTCATTGCCAGGACATCATTGCACGTCTGCACTCCAGGAGGGGAAACCATCATGCAGTAAAATACCCCTGAGGACCAGGGAGGTGACGAGGGCTATAGGGACCTAGCCCACATCCCCAGTGCCGGACCATCCCTCCAATGGTCCTCCAAGGCCCTAGACCAGGACTGGCCCTCTAATCACAGAAAAAGACCACCAGGTAGGTGGGGCGGGTGGGCCCTCCTTTGGGGGGGGTGATCCAGGGGGCTGAAATGTCCTGGGAGAGGGTCCTGGAGGAGGGAGGTCTCGGTGGGGAGACAGTCGAGTGGGCACCTCCAAGAGATGCCCTTGTCAACTGGAGCACATAAATGGAGTATTAAAAAAAAAAAAAAGAGGGAATCCAGAATCCTACCATTAATGTCCGCCCTCCACAGATATGGAGTGGGAGTCCACAGAAGCAGTAGTAGTAGTAAGTGTATGGGAGGGGTCTGTAACACTGTTTCCCCCTCTTCCAAAAGAACATCAATCTAAATATGAGGCTTGGCAGAGACATATAAACAGGAAAAACAGAGATGGGGTGGGTGGGTGGGAGAGAAAGACAGTGAGAGGTAGGGGGAGATGGGAGACTAGGGAGAGGGGAAGAGATAGGTAGCAAGCAGGAGGGAGGGAGGGAGAGAGAGAGAGAGGCGGGAGATAGGGAGGGGAGGAGAGAGAGAGAGAGAGAGAGAGAGAAGGAGTAAGTGGTTTAACCCCCTCCTTCCAGCTATCATTGAGGGTAGACTAAGAAATGCACCTGCCTCAGCTCCGAGAATCTGAGTATATGCAGGCACTGCATGTTTAACTTTCAGGAATTACCATATAATTTAACTTTAATAAATCTAGCAATTACACTTAATGCTGTTTCAAGGATTACATCATTAGAATGTATTCTAATCTACTAAGTAGATCTGGGTATTTTGTGTGACTAGTGAATATGCCATGCTGGGGAGTCCCGCTGTGGTGCCTGAGAAAGGCAAAGGGAGATGTCATGCAACCTCCTATCTGCTATCCTTCCATCAACCCTTGTATATAGAAACATCCCTCCCTTGTAGAAGGGAGAGTAGGGTTAAAACTCTATTCTACTCATCCATACCCCAGAAGACAAAATTGGAATGATTAAATAAACAGTTGTGTAATTATTGACTAGATGACTTTTATTAAAGGAACACAGTACTAGTAATATATCAGGTGCTTCTCACTGTATTTCAAACTGAGCTGTTTGAGTGTGGTATTTTGTGTTTCTTCAATTTTTCACCTCAGTTGTATTGAAAGTATTTATTCATCATCATTATTACTAATAGTAATATTAATTACACAAGAATTGTTAATCCATTCATATTATACTACATAGGTTTCATGTGCAGTATGCTGAAACTTTCCAGGAATAACTCAGGATTATTGTATAGGCCATAGGCACCAATAAAAAGATTATCAAAAAAAAGGAATGGCTCATAATGTCTGTAATTTAGCACAGTATCTCCGTTACAGACATCAAGGATGATCATTTCCACATTTCAGCAGCAGTATCCCCCATATGATCGTCAGTGTTATACTGTCCATATTTTAGCAGCAGCATCTCTGGTTCTTAAAGCAGCAGTGCAACGAAAATGGGCAAAAATCTGACCCCACCTTTTTTTCTTCCTAATCGATGCCAGATGTCTTCCAGTTTATTTTGGTGGTGACATTTTTAGTTTCTGCTATCATTTAAGAATTTTATGAAGGTTTTAAAATAATTATTTCTCAAGAAAAAAAGATGGCCGCCTCATTTTTGCATAGAAATAATATCGAAGACCTGAGGAAGGTAAGAATTCAGACAAAAAAGCAAATGTACAGTACTCCACATAAGAAGCATCCAGAAAACCCAAATCAACAGTTCTGCCAATATTTTTCATAATCGTACCAGAAAATTAGCTTTTTGGAATACATTTTTTTGTTACACTGCTGCTTTAAGTTAGGGTTATACCATCTGCATTTTTGGTATGGATGTCAGGGTTATACTGCCTGTACTTTGGCAGCAACATCCCCGTTACAGATGTCAGGGTTACACTGCTTGTATTTTAGCAGCAGGGTCCCTGTTATAGATGTCAGGGTTACACTGCTTGTATTTTAGCAGCAGGGTCCCTGTTATAGATGTCAGGGTTACACTGCTTGTATTTTAGCAGCAGGGTCCCTGTTATGGATGTCATGGTTGCACTGCTTGTATTTTAGCAGCAGGGTCCCTGTTACAGATGTCAGGGTTACAGTACCCACAGGTTAGCAGCAATATTCCCAGTATAGATATCAGAGTTACACTACCTGTATTTTAGCAGCAGTATCTCCTGTATAGACATAGTTCTTATACTGTCCATTTTTTAGTAGCAGCAGTATCCCTGGTACAGACCTCAGAGGTACCCTGCCTGAATTTTTGCTGCAGTATCCCTTGTACTGTCCTCAAGTTTATACTGTCCATGTTTTAGCAGCAGCATCCCAAGTACTGTATGTGCATCAGGATGATACACATCTAGCTCATATTTTAGCCGCAGCATACCCAGTGCAGATATCAGGTTTATTCTGACAGTGGGTAGCAGCAGTATCCCCAGTACTTACATCAGGGTTAACCTGTACTGTAGCAGTAGTACCCCACTGTGTGTATCAGAGTTCTGTTGTCCATATTTTAGCAGCAGTGTACCCAATATGGACGTCAGAGTTATACTGTATGTATTTTAGCGCAGTATCCCCATTATAGTCCTCAAGTTTATACTGCTGTATTTTAGCAGTATCATCCCTGGTATG
This sequence comes from Neoceratodus forsteri, assembly GCA_016271365.2. Lineage (NCBI taxonomy): Eukaryota > Metazoa > Chordata > Ceratodontiformes > Ceratodontidae > Neoceratodus > Neoceratodus forsteri. The sequence goes on along the minus strand of CM028131.1, from coordinate 1,631,216,440 downwards.
TGCATTAGGGCTATACTGCCCATATTTTAGAAGTAGCATACCAGTACATACATCAGAGTGATACTGAACATACTACAGGTTATCAGCAGTACCCCAGCTGTGGATGTCAGGATTATATTTCCGTATTTTAGCAGCAGTATCATTCCTACAGATGTCATGGTTATTCTGTTAATATTTTAGCAGTAATGTTCTCAGTACAGACATCAGGAATATACTACCAGTATTTTAACAACAGTATTCCTAGTACATACATCTTGGTTATGTTGCCTATATTTTAGCAGCACTATTCCTCCCTGGTATGAATGACATAGAGGATAATGTCTGGTCTTCGGTTAATAACCATGATGTAATCACTTCGAGAGGTTGCTATGACAACTTTGGAAACCTCGATCACTCTCAAGATTTACAGTTGTCCTGGCAACCTCGAGAAGTCATTGCAGTGAGGTTATTACCCGAAGACCAGTCATTAGCTTTTATAGTGTATGAGCACTAGTAACTTTACTTGGGCACCAGGTAAACTAAATTTGTGCTTACTTTCTTTTTTTGTCCTCATTGCGCCACTCTCTGTCGGGCCAGCTCTCACTGCCGTGGCCGTTTGTGGTTCAGAGACACACATGCGCAGACACGTTCACGTTATTATGGTATTGATGTAAGTAAGTAAGTAAATGTTTATTTCTATAAGGAGCCCTTCCCAAGCTCAGGGCGCCTTTACAAAATCCTACGTACAATATTAAAACCACAATAATAAATAACATTATATCCAAAACAAAATGTAACATAATTTATGTCACTGAAAATGCTTGATTAAAAAGGAAGGTCTTTGGAGCTTTTTTAAAGCCCTCCACAGTCAGGCTATTTCGTATCTGGCAAGGTAGAGAATTCCGAAGGGTAGGAGCCATAAAGGCAAATGTTCTTCCACCAGATAATTTTAAGGTTACCCTGGGAATCTCTAGCAATCCCTCGCCAGAGGATCAGAGGGAGCGTGAGGGACAGTAAGAAGTCAGGAGTTCTTCCAGGTAGCGGGGTCTCAAACTGTGTAGGGCTTTATAGGTCATCAACATGACCTTGAAAGTGATCCACCACTGTACAGGCAGCCAGTGCAACTCGCGAAGCACAGGTGTTATATGGTTGTACCTTGGGCTTCCAGTCAACAACCTAGCCGCCGCATTTTGCACCAGCTGCAGGCGGTGAATATCCACTCCTGGCAGCCCTAGATAAAGGGCATTACAGTAATCAAGATGACTGGCAACAAAGGCGTGGACCAGGGTAGGAAGATCCTCTAATGGAATCAAGTGTTTCACCCGTGCTGTATTCCTTAGATGAAAAAAGGATGGTTTGATTACGGCCGACACCTGCGCCCTCAGGGTCAGGTCTTCATCAAATATAACACCAAGGTTACGTACCTGACCAGATGCCGTAAGCGGGGTTCCCCCCAGAAATAAACCTGAGGGTTTTCCCGCCCTTGGACTTGATATCTTCACCCCCGTTTCCACCACCAATACCTTTGTTTTTCCCGGGTTCAACTTCAGCCAATTGATACTCATCCAGTTCTGTATCTCCAGGAGGCACTTGTTAAACAATGTACTTGACTCAGACTCCTGCTCAGGCACAAAAGACATATAGAGTTGAGAGTCATCGGCATAGCAATGAAAACTCAATCCATATTGTCCTATAATGTCCCCCAATGGAAGCATGTACACCGCAAATCATATGAGGGACAACACCGAACCCTGTGGCACCCCACAGCGTAGGCAGTGAGAGGCAGAGGAATAAATCCCTGGCACTACTCTCTGAGTCCTACCCTGCAGAAAAGATTTAAACCAACTGTGGACCACCTCCCTTAGTCCACAGAGAAAACACAGGCATTCGAGCAGCACCCCTTGATCCACAGTGTCAAACACTGCTGAGAGATCGAGGAGAACCAAGATAGAACGAGTTCTCTGATCTCTCGCCATCAGGAGATCATTTAGTACTCGTACAAGAGCCGTCTCAGTACTATGCTGTTTCGTGCAGCCAGACTGGAGAGGGTCATAGATACTGTGGATAGTTAAATGGTCTTCCAGCTGCAAGGCGGCTACCTTCTCGATAATCTTCCCCAAAAAGGGAAGATTCGAAATTGGTCTGTAGTTTCCTGGGCAGTCGGGATCAAGGGAGGGCTTTTTCAAGAAGGGGCGTACTATTGCCTCCTTCAAGGGATCAGGAAAGATCCCTCTCTCCAATTATGCCACTACTATCCCAGTAAGGATCGGGCCAATAACCTCTACACACCCCACAAGTAGGTGAGTAGGGCTCGGATCCAAACTACAGCAGGTTGGACGCAAAGTCTGGACGATCCTCACTATATCCATGACTGCCGGTTGACTGAAAGTGAACCAAGTTAGTTGGGTATTTGTGTCCCTCGATTGATCACTGCAAGACCCAATGGGGAGGCGCTGGCTAATCTCATCCCTGATAGCGGACACCTTATCAGTAAAGAACGTCACAAAATCCTCACACTGTAACTTTGATAACGCTCGACCGGCGTGAAGACAGACTGGATTGCACAGTCTGTCCACAGTTCGGAAGAGCTGGGCCAGTCTATTCTTCGCTATAGCAATTTCCCTGGACAGGAACTCTGCCTTCTTACAGGAAATTGCTAACTGATAGATCTTATAGTGATCTAACAGTCTAAGCCTGTCCACTTCCAGGTGAGTTTTCCGCCAGCGTCTCTTCAATCTTCGGCCCTGTCTCTTCAACCCACGGATCTCCGTGGTAAATCATGGAGTCTCTGGGTGAAGAGTACAGGGATGAACATGGAATAGCGCAGTGGCATCCAGGGCCCTCACGACTGCCCTATTATGGGCCAGCACTAAGGACCCTGGGTCAGTGCTATCCACTGGAAATCCCAGGAAGTCCAGCTCCGTCATTAGGCCTTCTGAGGTAACTCATCTCAAAGGACAGAACTATACTATTTACTTAGGAGCAGGCCTCTTTCGGGGGGCCACGAAACTGAACCTCAGGGCGTGATGGTCAGACCAACTGATGGGTTCCACCTCCACATCAGAGACTTCCATTCCCAGGTGGAATATCAAGTCCAATGAATGTCCCCCCTGGTGGGTTGCAGAAGTAATAACCCGTGTCAGGTCCAATGAATCAGTCAGTTGGAGAAGGTTTTGTCCAAAAAGCACACGCTCATCATCGACCCAGGCATTGAAATCCCCCAGAATTAACCATCGGGGGATTCCAAAACACTCTCGGCGATGAAGTCCGCCACCTCCATCAGGGAATTCCCTCCCATCACCTGGTGGACGATAAATGAGAAGTGTCCTGAAGCCTGCACTTGCACCCACAATACATTCAAAGGAGTTGGTAAATCCGACTGGCACCTCTCTGAGGTCCAGTTCCTGTCTAAAACAGACTGCAATTCCCCCGCTCCTACAGTCCACTCTCAGGCGGTGAATCACCGAGAACCCAGCTGGAACCGTGGACTCCAAAATGGGGCCCGCATTTTCATCAAGCTAGGTCTCGGTGATGCAAGCTAAGTCCACAGATGTAACAAGATCTGCCACCAAAGCAGTCTTGTTTCTGATAGACCTAGCATTGCTTAACACCGCCTAAAAGGGACGAGACTCCAAGGATGACATACTCAAGAGGGTATCACAACCCCTTGATGTCACAATGATACCATAACAAGGATAGAATTCATAGAAACATGGAAGTTGACGGCAGATGAGGACCGCAAGGCCCATCCAGTCTGCCCATTTTTTCTAGCTTATGAATGTGCCATAGGCCTTTACTTTGTCAATGGCCCATGAATTAAATCCTTAACAACACCCTCCTATACATGATATAGATCTATTTCTTTATTTTACCAGCAGTATCCCTTCTAAGGACACCATGATTATTCAGCCCATATTTTATCAGCAGTATCCTCAGTATGAGCATCAGGGTTGCAAGTTATACTGCCTGTATTTTAGCAGTACTATTGTGCATCAAGGTTACACTGCCTGTGTTTTAGCAGTAGTATTGTGCATCAGGGTTACACTGCCTGTATTTTAGCAGTAGTATTGTGCATCAAGGTTACACTGCCTGCATTTTAGCAGTAGTACTGTGCATCAAGGTTACACTGCCTGCATTTTAGCAGTAGTACTGTGCATCAAGGTTACACTGCCTGCATTTTAGCAGTAGTACTGTGCATCAAGGTTACACTGCCTGTATTTTAGCAGTAGTACTGTGCATCAAGATTACACTGCCTGTGTTTTAGCTGTAGCATTGTGCATCAAGGTTACACTGCCTGTATTTTAGCTGTAGTAGTGTGCATCAAGGTTACACTGCCTGTATTTTAGCAGTAGTATTGTGCATCAAGGTTACACAACATGTATTTTAGCAGTAGTATTGTGCATCAAGGTTACACTGCCTGTATTTTCGGAGTAGTATTGTGCATCAAGGTTACACTGCCTGCATTTTAGCAGTAGTACTGTGCATCAAGGTTACACTTCCTGTATTTCCTGGTTTTACAACAGTAGCTTAGCACAGCTAGTCCAACTCGTGCATCATCACCATCTGTGGAATGGTGCTCCAGAACTTAGAATATTTTTTAAATGAAAACTCTCTCTTTCTGTGCTGGTCTCATGCTGACAGCTTTTCCCTTACAGATCTTTAGTTTCTGTAGAAGAGAGCGGTTGCCTCAGATGGTGCTCCTACTGTTCGAGAGCTTAGTCTTTTAGTTTTATGTAATTGTAATAGTTTTCAGTTTGTATTGTTTAATTTGTTATTTCTCCCTTACTTCCATGTTTTAGTGGTAAATTTTATTAAAAATTGCTACTTTCTCAGGAACCGAGAAACCACTATATTTCACTCTGTTCACTAAGACAGAGCCAGAATTTAGTGGTAAAATATAGTTAAAACATTCCAGTTCCCATTTCTGGGACCCCTGTTTACAAATGTTGTGCTTTTTACTGTTTTTCGGTCTTGTAACTTGTGTGGGAACTGGGCCGGCTCACAATGACGTGGTCAGTTTCTGAGTTCTCTGCCAACATTTAAAGCACACAATTTTATCACTTAAGTAAAATATACAAGTTGGCTCACAAAGTTGATTGATGTTTAAACTAGCTCTCAAGGACTGAAGTTGGACTGATTACAGTGGTGCCTTTCCCTGGTCTCATGTCTGAGTCAGGAGAGCTCAAGAAAAAGACGTCCCACTGGTTTTAAAGGATATACACAGTGTGGCATCAGTTTGCCTAAGACAGGTAGGCATACAGAGTGTTACAAGTGTTTTGGACACTGCTCATGATTGGGAAAAATGTGAGCTTTGCAAAGTGTTTTGTCGTAAACCACAAAAGAGAAGGCATGCAGAAAGGATTTCTTTGTCAGCTCCTGCCTCTCTCTCTCTCTCAAGCTCCAAACAGTATTCCCCCATAAAGGTTGTGAACCCTTTGGCTAAAATGCCAGCTGAATTTACTTCCCCTAAGGATATAGCTTGTATGGCAGAATACTCAAGGAAGCATTTGAAGGACACAAAATCCACATCTGATGTTGTCACACAGCTTCGACACTGTCAATCACTCTCTCCTCCTGACTCAACTACAGAACCTGGGGGTTGCAACCAATGCTGTCTGCTGGTTCAAGGACTACCTAACACACAGAAGCCAACGTGGTATCTTTAGGGTCCCACAAGGGTCAATACTGGGGCCCTTACTATTCAGCCTCTTCCTAAATAATCTTCCTGAAGCCTGTGACACTAAACTGATACTTTACGCAGATGACGCTGTGCTTCTCACCAGCAGTTCATCAATAGTCGCCCTCCACTCCGAGCTGCAGGCATCCTTCTACAAGCTGGAAGACTGGTTCTGTAGCCATAAACTTGTATTAAACTACAAAAAAACCAAGGTGATGCTCGCAGCCAGCCCATAGCACAAAAAGAAGCTCCCTCCCCTCACCATCTCCAATAAAGTCAGTGAGCCGCTGGAACAGGTTCAGACCTTCAAGTACCTGGGGGTCACCGTTGATGACTGTCTCACCTTCACCCAACACATCGACACAGTGGTAAAGGCGGTGAACACCAAGCTGGGTGTACTATATAGGCATAAAAAGTATCTCACTCCAGAGGCCCTCCGTCTCTCAGTCTCCAGCTCCATCCTTTCTACCATCGACTATGGATTGGTGGTCTACGGCGCAGCAACAGACACTGCACTAAAAAGGATTCACATTGCCCTCAACAAGGCATATAGGCTCACAATGGCTGCAGATCGAAATACCCACAACTGCTCCTTATACGGGGAGACCAATTGGCTGCCACTAAAGAACAGGATTATATTCCAAACATGTCTCCTTGGAAAAAAGGCACTAATGGGTAAAACTGCCCCATGCATTTCTAGCATCCTAACACCAAGTGCTACCAGCTGTACCACCAGAGGTAGGATGAGGGGGACCCTATCAACACCTTTCCATCGAACTGTGCAGGGACAGCATGCTTTCAGTTATAGGGCCCCCAATGGCTCAATGAAATCCCAGTGCACATTCTAAACTCCCAATGCATCTTAATTCAAAAATGGCCAAAGGCAACACCTTCTTACTAGGACAGTTTGTGACTGCCACTAGGACTCTAACACCCATAATGCCCACTCATCCACATTCTCCTTCCCCTTCCTTTAACCCCCACTCTTCCCTCTTGTCCTATCCCTCTGTCTTCCTCCCCCACCAGTGCCTTTTCTCCCACTGGATCAACCTTAAAACCAACCTACTACCACTACCTCCCAACCTCCTAGACAAAGCCACTTCTTTTGGCTGCCCTCTCCCCCCCAGTCTCCCCTTCCCCTCACCTTGACTCCTCCTTGGACTCTCACACTAGGTGTCACACCTCTTTGTCTCCTTCGCTACATATAAACATTGTCCTTTACCCTAGCTGAATGCTCTTGACGCTGTACTATCACCATTGGTACTATGAATGACATTGTAACCTTATTGTATACTAGCTACCTACTATTCGAGTACTGCATATAAACTGTTTGTTATTGCTGTCATTGTCACTGTTTGACGTGGAACCTTTGTAAAAGAGCTCTGATCCGAATCCCTAAATAAATAAATAAATTCAGATAAGGACAAAAAAGACAAGAAACAGCATGCTGATGCTCCAGCATCATCTACCAATTTAAAGAAAGTAAGAAAGGAGAAGCACACTGAACCTGAACCAGAGGGAACAGTGATGCCTCCTGCTCAGACCCCTGTGCCACCTATGGAAGAATTCAAACAAATGTGGGAATTTTCCCAAAGAATGAAGCAGCAGGCGGATGGACTGCCTCCCCTCTGTTCCTCCCAGCCTGTCTGAATGTACTCTGGAGGAGGAAGAGAGGAATTCATACATCTGATGGAACGTGGGATAATGACATTGGTTCCCCACCCAAAGTTCAGCATGATTTCACATCTTAGTCTGCTTTTCTCTGTGGCATGGCTGAGACTATTAACATCCTCACTGAAAAAACTCGGGAGGAAGATGGTGAGGCAGCATTCTTCAGGATGCTAGGTCTAACCTCCACTCAAAGAGGATTAGTATATCCATATATACAACATTCAAGAAAATGAATACAACATTTAGGAAGTGCCATCTTTTGTCATGGCTATTGACAAAAAGGTGGAAAAAAAGATATCAGGTCACCAAAACTGGCTCTAATTATCTTTACAAACACCTGAGTCCTGAGGGTCTTGTCCAAGTTGCTGCCTGTGGAGAGGCAAACATTATCTTTTCAACAGCACCCCCTGATAAAGATTCTAGGAAAATCGATTCATTAGGAAAACGTTCCTATTCATCCTCCTCCCTGATTATTGGTCACCTTTCTGCTCTTTAACGGGAAGCATTAGGGAAGGAATTGCTGATACTCTGCAATAGCCTGCCCTCTGATGACAGGTCACTGGTACTGCAGGTAGCAAAAAGTAGTCTGGATACTGCCACGCACAAACTGCAAATGTCAGTGGACATTAATGAAACTTGCACTAGGGGTTTAGCTAATGCAGTGGCTGTCAGGAGGTATGCCTGGCTTAGAACCACTGGTTTGTCCCTTGACCTGCAAAACAAAGCAGCTAATTTCCCACTTGAGGGAAATCACTATTTGGAGATCAGACAGAGAGTTACATTGATAACATTGACAAAAAAAGACAACTTTCAAAAACCTAATGGAAAAATAAAAGAAAAGCAAGGGTTACAATAGACCCTGTGGAATGAGAGGTAGAGGAAGCTTTTTTTACACCCCTCAGCCGTACTAGGCTCAAAGAGGTTCAAAGAGAGCAAGAGGATACAGAGATAAGAGGCATGCCCCTTCTTTTAGCTCTTCTCGGGTAAAAAACTAATCCCTGATGAGTTACAGGTTGTCGACCCCCAGCAACCTGTTTCCTACCACCTCCAGCACTGGAAATCTTTTACAGCAGATCAGTGGGTGCTGGAGGTGGTAGAGAAAGGTTTTTCTTTCTGACTTTCCTAAAACAGCCAAAACAGAAAAAGTTAAACATTTCCAAACCAAAGTCAGAAGAACAGCAGCAATTAAAACTGGAAAATTGCTGTCTCAAAATGCCATAGAAGAGGTACCAGTAAAAGAAAAAGTGAAGGGATTCTTCTCTAGGTACTTTCTGACAAAGAAAAAAATCAGGTGAGTGGTGGCCTATACTTGACCTGAAGTGTCTCAGCGGCACATAAAGAAAGAAAAATTCAGAATGGTAATCTTGCAAACCGTGATCCAATCACTACAGAAGGGAGACTAGCTCACATCACTAGATCTGAAAGATGCCTATTATCGCATTCCAGTGAGAGAATCACACAGAAAATTCTTGAGACTACATGGGAACACAGCAGTTCCATTATGAGGCAGTGCCCTTTGGCCTCACATCTTCATCAAGATTGTTCACAAAGTGCACAGCTGTAGTGGCAGCAGCAGCACTAAGGAAAGCTGGCATCACAGTCTACCCTACATAGATGACTGGTTAGTGTGTGGAAAAACAAAAAGGGAAACCGAAACATCATTCCACTCCGAAATGTAATGGACTTGATGCTCAATCTAGGATTCCTGCTGAACCTAGAAAAGTCCTCTCTAGAACCAGTACAAACCTTAAAAGTCATAGGTACAGAACTGGACACAGTACAAGCCAGAGCATTTCGCACTGAGAAAGGATGCACACACTGGTGGCCTTTGCAGACAGTTTCCAAACAGGAACAAAAAGGTCTGCACAATAATTCCTCAGACTCCTAGGTTACACGTCGGCAACCACATCAGTAGTCCCAAGGGCATGACAGCACACGAGGAACACTCCGTGGTACCTAACAAAACTACTGGTCTCACCTGAGACAGCCTCTGACCACCATGATCCCAGGAAAAGAGGATCTGGTATAGTCAGTACAGTGGAGGGAAAATGTAGCCCATCTGAGAAAGGGGATACTCTTTCAACAAAAGTCCCACACAGTGGTACTGACAACAGATGCTTCCCTTAAAGAAAAGAAACAGGGTTTATTGGCGAAAGGGACCACTTGGCCCACCCAGTCTGCCCAGATGTTCTCTGCCTGATCTGTTTCCGCAGACTCTAACTGGTCTCTGGCGAGTCTCACCTCTCTTCCTATTTACTAATGTTCCCCATATCTGTCCCACACATGCCTGAAGCTCCCCACTGTTTTGAACTCCACCAGTTCTGCTGGCAGCTTGTTCCAGGTGTCTATCCCCTTCAGTGAAGTAGTTTCCTCACATCTCTCTTAAACTCCCCCTCCAGCTCCATCACATGCTCCCTGGTCCCGGTGATCTTTCTCATTTAAAAGAGACTCCCCTCTTGCACCCTGTTCACCCCTGTGAGGTACTTGTAGGTGTCCATCATGAACCCTCTTATTCTCCTCTCTTCCAGGGTGTACATGGTGAGATCCCTCTGTACATGGTGAAATTCGTCAGTCTGTCCTCGTAGGGCTACTCCTGCAACCCCTGCACCATTTTAGCTGCCATCCTCTGAACTGCCTCCACCTTGTCTATGTCCTTTCTAAGGTGTGGCCTCCAAAACCAGACACAGTAGTCCAGCTGGGGTCTCACCAGCAAGTGATACAGTGGCAACACCACCTCCCCCCTCCTACTGGAGATACCCCTCTCTGTGCACCCCTGCATCCCACTAGCCCTACCCACTGCTTTATCACACTGCCCTGCCAGTTTGAGGTAATCAGTTATGATAACCCCAAGGTCCCTTTCCTGCTTAGTGACTGTCAGTGTCACCCTATCCTATACACTGCAGCTGGGTTTCTATGCCCTAGGTGCATGATTTTGTGCTTTTTGGCATTGTACCCCAACTGCCATGCTCTTGACCACTCCACAAGTTTCCCAGGGTCCCTGTACATTCTCTCTACCCCCTCCTAAGTGTCCACCCTATTACAGATTTTGGTATCATCTGCAAAAAGGCATACCTTCCTTTCCAGTTCTTCTGCAATGTCAGTTATGAAAACATTGAAGAGGACTGGTCCCAGTACTACTAAGCCCTGTAGTACCCCGCTGGTCACTTTCCTATCCTTAGAGTCAGTGCTGTTAACCACTACCCTCTGACACCTATCTGTTGACCAGTTTCTAACCCAGTTCACCACTTTTGATCCCACCCCTAGATTGCTCAGTTTCTTTATCAGTCTCCTGTGTGGCACAGTGTTGAAGGCTTTGCTAAAGTTGTGATAGGCCATGTCCCCTGCCCTCCCTTCATCTATTTCCCTGGTCACCCAGTCAAACAAATCAATTAGATTTGTCTGGCATGACTTCCCCCCAACCCCTTAAATCCATGCTGCCTCTGGTCTTGCAGACCAGTGTATTCATAATACTCTACTACCCTTTCCTTCAGCAGGGTTTCCATTAATTTCCCTACCACTGAAATGAGATTGACCAGTCTACAGTTGCTAGCTTCCTCCCTGGTGCCACTCTTATGTAGAGGCACCATATCTGGTCTTCTCCAGTCCTCTGGAACCACACCTTTTTCCAGTGAACTGTTGAATAAAGCCATCAGTGAGACAGCTAACACTTCCGTGACTTCCTTTAGTACCTTTGGCTGTATCCAGTCCAGCCCCATAACCTTGTCCACCTTTAGCGATGCAAGTCCCATCAGGACTTGTTCCTCTGAAAAATGCACTTGTGTCCACCTTGCCTCCCCCCCCTTTGTTCCTGCTGCTCCTTGGTGGGTCGCCCCCCCCTCAACTGTGAAGACTAAGCAGAAGTACCTACTCAGGATGGCAGCTTTCTCTTGGTCCTCTTCTGTGCAGTCTCCCCCTGCCTCCCTCCCAATCCTCACTATCCCTCCCTTACTCTCCTCTTCTTACTTGCATAGCTGCAGAAAGTTTTAGCCCCTTTAGCTACCCCTTTGACTATCCTTCCTTTGTTTTAATGGAGTGGTCATGTCTCAGATGTGACAGTAGAGGTCACCTGGAACAGATCAGAATCACAGGAGCACATAAACCTGTTGGAAATCAGAGCTGTGTGCTTGCCAATCAGGCATTTTCAGGAAATCCTAAGGGGTGAGGTCCTGCAGATCAGGACAGAAAACACCACAACAATGTACTACGTAAACATACAGGGAGGAGCCAGATCATCAAAACAGTGCAAGGAAGTACTAAAGATTTGGGATCTGGCTTACAGCCTGGAAACAGATATCTGCAGTCTGTGTTGCAGGGAAGGACAATGTCCTGGCAGATTCACTCAGCAAAATGGGCACTGTGTCCCACAAATCGTCAGTGAAGCATTCAGTAGCTCAGACAGTATTCAGTTACTGGAGACTACCAGAAGTGGATCTGTTTGCCGCATGGCAGAAGAAAAAGCTGCCACTGTTTTGCTGCAGAGCCCCATCTCGGGGTGTGAACCCTTAGGATGCCCAGAGCTTCCACTTGGGAAGAATGTTTCTATATGCTTTCCTTCCATTCCCCCTTGCTACAAAAGCACTGCTAAAAGCAAGATTAGACAGAGCAACAGTGATTCTGGTAGCACCAGACTGTCCAAGACAGCATTGGTACTCCCTCCTCCTACAAACGTCCAGAAAAAATTAACCTCTGCCAATGAGCAGGGATCTGCTAACGCCATCTAAGGGTAAGCTGACACATGATGAATCTGGCATCTCTTTATTTGAGAGCCTGGCAACTGTAACCATAGACTTCTCAGAGCTAAACCTATCAACACAAGTACTAGAAGTCTTTAAGGTAGCCAGAAAATCTTCCACAAGGAAAACGTATACAGCTAGAGGTGGGCCGAAGTTTAAATCAACAGGTGAATTTACCGCAAAGGAACCAAAATTCGCCTCTGCAGAGCTCTGTGAAGTTTCCCCCACCTTCAGAAACTTAAAAATGGTGAAGTTCCGCCACAAAGTGCAGAATTTCGCCTGTGAAGTGCGGAATTTCGGCAAACTTCCACCATTCGCGAGCAAAATTCTGTAGTTCATGGGCAAAGCTCCGCACTTCATGGGCAGAACTTCACCATGTGGAATTCACGAAATTCACAGATTAATACGCAGAGTGAAGTTTGCCAACTTCGCCCACCTCTCTGCACAGCAAAGTGGAAAAGATTTTCATTTTGGTGCACAGACAGGAAAATGCCTTGCAGGCAGACATCCCAGTAATACTGAACTATTTAATGCACTTAAAATCAATTGGCCTTAAACTAATATCTGAAACTGCAGCATATCAATCCAAGACAAACAAAAAAACCATACTGTCACACCCAGAGTTCAAAAGGTAAACCAGATAGCCCCACCAGTCAGTACTTCAGTCCCTACATGGAATCTAACCTTGGTAACTTCAAGGCTGACATTTTTCACCCTTTGAACCAATGGTCACAAGAGATTCCAAGTTTGTAACATGGAAAACAATATTCCTAGTGGCCGTAACCTCTGCAAGAAGGATCAGTGCTCCAGACACTAAGTATAGAACATGATTTGTTTGTGTTCCACAAAGAAAAGGTGACGCTATGGACAAATGACACTTTCCTCCCAAAAGTGTTGTGAGAGTTTCACTTGAACCACACATTGCCTGTTTATTTTAAAAAAAAGGGCAAGGTAAGGCAAGGCAAATTTTATTTATATAGCGCCCCTATCCAGGGGCTCAGAGTGCTTAATAAAAAGTAACAATAAAATGCAATAAGGCAACCCCAGAAATAAATTATTCAAAGAAGATTAAAAACCTATCAAATAAAGAAGTTTTAAAAGAAGCTTTAAAGGCCTCCACAGTGCAGGCAGCCTTTTTTTTTAACTTTATTTATTGAAGAGTCAGGGGGCTGAGAAGAACTCTATAGAGCCAGAAAAGCAATGACATATTGATCACTTACATCTTATTACATGTACAAATCAATTAGGGTACAATCCAAGATCCGTCTATATCTCCATCTTATACAGTGAAACATATTAACTATATCCAATTTTGGCTTTTCTATTTCTTTCTTTACCGAAAAATTCTCAATTTATCCAACTGGGAACTGATATGACCCTTCAATTTAATGTAACCCATCCCACGTTCCAGAGCCAGAGGACCCCTTCCATCTGTGCAGAGGTTAATATCCTCATAACAGAGGGTTTCCAAGAAGAGCGGAAACCATTCCTTACCCAGTGCCCTCTCAAGGGGGGACCATATCATATTGTATTTATCTAGTCGCTCCAAAACTTTATATTGGATATGTTCTAACTTCATATTATTTAAGAGGGCTTTTGCCTACTGGGCGATAGTAGGCATGGCCTGGGCCATCCAATTTTGAGCTAAAATCTGTTTACCCACAACCAGGGCTAGTCTTCTCAAAGGATGCGTAGCTTTTGATTGGCTCCCTCCATTTCTAGATACCCCCAGTAAAATATCCACAGGATCTAGTCGAATCTCACATTCCAAACCTTATTTAGAATTTGATTTATCTCATTCCAGTATATTCCTACCTTTGGACATGCCCAAACCAAGAGTAAAACGTACATCCCTGAGCACAACATTTAGGACATTGGTCCGAAATCTGAGGGTTAATCTTGTGTGCCAGAGCTGAGGTATGGTAAATTCTATTCACAATATTATAGTTAATTATTCGTAGCCTATTGTTTACTGAGACAGCCTTGCTACTCCGAAGGGCCAAGTTCCAATCCCCTCCAGTTAACATGTTTACGCCCAGGTCTTTATCCCAGCTGTCCTTTAGTTTTGCAACTTATCTGGTTGAGCTCCCAGTAAAGCTTTGTATAGTACTGACAGTGGTTTCACACCCGCATGTTTTTTACAATGTTGAAAAATCTCCTCCAGAGACGTTCTGTTCAAGGATGGTTCTTCTCCTTTTATCCCAGCTAATTTAACCAGCCTGGCCCTTATTACCACATAAATAAGGTAGTGTGAGGGGTGAATATCATATAGTTGTCTTAACTCAGAAAAGCTAAAAAAGGTCTCATTATTAAATAGATGAGATAGGAGAAAGACACCCTTCCCCTCCCACTGCCCCAGAGCACGTTTGCCCGAGGGGGGGGCCCTTCCATCTTTCCACAAGCTGTACAAAATGAATCCCTCAGGTGACATGCCCCCCTTATCCCCCATCATCAGTGAAGCCACCCTCCAGGCCTTAAGCATATTATTGGTGAACGGGTTTTTAAGTTTCTCACCATCTCCCTCATGAGAGCTGAATGGGAGGAGGTACAGGGTATAGGGTGAACACCACCCTGGATTGTGACTCCATAGTGACCCAGGCCCTCGTTCTTCCTCCTGTTTCCTGACAGTCCATAATATATGTTAGCTGGGCCGCTAAAGCATATAACTTCAGGTTGGGGAGTGTCAAGCCCCCTCTATGAAATGGCTGCCACAACACCTCCTTCCTAATCCTAGGTCTACGATTTGCCCAGATTAAAGAGGTGATCGAGCTCTCTAGAGACTTCAGGTAACACAGTGGAGGCATAACAGGTAGGGTCTGGAAGAGATAAAGGCATTGAGGTAGTATTTGCATTTTTACTAAATTTACTCTTCCCACCAAGGACAGGGAGAGCGACTTCCACCTACTACATTGTTCCTTTATTTTTGTTGCCAATGGGTTATAATTTAAATGTCCCACATCCGTTATCTTACGAAGAAGCACTATTCCCAAATATTTGATTACTGTTCTAGGGGGGATATCTATTCCACTTATATGTATGGACCCTCCATCGTCCATCAAGGGGAGCCACTCGCTCTTATTCTAGTTGATCTTATGCCCAGAGAGAGGACCGTATTCCTTAAAAAGAGAAGTCAGAGCAGGCATAGCTCTTACTGGGTCAGCCAGAAATAATAGCACATCATCTGCAAAGAGAGCGATAACGTGCTCCTCCCCATTAAATGTATAACCCTCTATTTCCCGGTGATGTCTAATAGCTGTCACTAATACCTCAATAGTCAGGACATATATCATTGGTGAGAGGGGACATCCCTGTCTCATCCCTCTATGAAGCCGAAAAGGGGGTGATAACGTATTATTTGTAAGGATTTGGGCCCACGGGGATTGGTATAACCATTCTACCCATCGCCTGAAAACCAGGTACAAACCAAACTTTTTTAATACTGCAAACATAAAAGGCCACTCGACCCTGTCGAAGGCCTTCTCCGCATCCAGTGCGAGAAGGCCCCCATAAGCTTTTCTTCCTCTTGACCCCTGCCAGATGATATTCATTACCCGTCTTAAATTATGTCTTTCCTGCCTACCCTTAACAAAAACCCCTTGATCGTGATGAATAACCTGTGGTAGGACCCCCTCCAGCCTCCTTGCCAATATTTTCGCTATTATCTTATAGTCAGCGTTTGGTAAAGAGATTGGACAATAACAGCCACATTTTTTGGGGATCCTTGTCTGGCTTGGGTAAAATTGTTATAATAGCTAGCTGTTGAGACGGTGTCAACCCCTCTTCCTCCAAAACCTCCCTTGCCATACATGGAAAGAGTTGACATAAATCTCCCCAGAACTTTTTATAGAATTCCAAGGGTAGGCCATCTGGCCCCGGAGCTCTTCCCGATCTTGACGCTCATATTGCCTCCTTAATTTCCTGTGCAGTGAGCTCTTGTACCAACTTTTCATTTACTTGGGTGGGTATTGTAGGTAGGGGAATATTATCTAGAAAACTATCTAGATTTGTTTCTTGTGGGAATTCTGATGTATATAGCTTTTCATAGAAGGATTTAAAAATAGTGTTTATCTGTCGGGCAGAGGAGGTACAATCCCCATTCTCATTTTCTATTGCTAGAATAGTTTTCTCTGCTCTTTGTTTCTTAATTAACCAGGCCATCCATCTCCCTGACTTGTCCCCCTCAAAGTACTGTCCCGCTTTTGACATTAGGATATCCCTTTCTATACGCTTACAGCACAACTGGTTATACTCTCCCTTCATACTCTTCAACTTCGCCATATCCCCAGGTGACTGGCTGTTCATAATCTGCTTTTCTAGCTTCATTATATTGGATTCTAGTTCATTCTTCCTTCGTTTCTCTTACTTGCCTTTGAAGGCTGCATAAGAGATAGTCTCCCCCCTTACAAAGGCTTTCGAGGCCTCTCATGTAGTCCTTGCTGAAGTGTCTTCCACTCTTTTGTTTTCTAAAAATTCCCGAAGTCTCTTGGACATTTGTTGTACATACAGGGGATCTAACAATAGTGTAGGATCCATTCTCCATTGACGCACCGCCCCCCTTCATCTACCTCTTTCTCCACTTCTAAATATAGTGGTGCGTGGTCTGACACTATAATAGGACCATATTCTATCTCTCTTATTCGCCCTAGAAAAGTAGGGGAAGCCAGCAAATAATCTAGTCTTGTATAGACCTTATGGGCATAAGAATAGAAAGAGAACTCCTCTGTATCTGGGTGTTTAAATCTCCACACTTCCTGCAGGGCCCTTTCCTCTGCTAGTCTCCGGAAGTGCTGGCAGCCTTAATGTATGGTGGAAGAGAATTCCACAGGAGCAGAGCAGCCATGACAAAGGCCCTATCTCCTGATCTTTTTAGGTGGGAGGATGGTACAACTAACAAGTCAGCCTTGGTGGAGCATAGGGGATGGATAGGAGAGTACGGAATCAGGAGCTCTTTTAGGTAGTCAGGTCCCAGACCACGTAGTGCCTTGTATGTTAACAAGCCTATCTTGAAGCTGATGCATGCACTCACAGGAAGCCAGTGCAGAGAGTGCAGGACAGGAGTGACATAGTCCCTCATAGAGGTACCGTCAACATCCAGGCCACAGCATTCTGCACTAGCTGCTGGCAATGCATCAAACCCCCAGACAGCCCTAGGCATAGGGTGTTACAGTAATCAAGTTGGCTAGTAACAAAGGCATGGATAACCATAGCCAGGTCAGTAGGAGTAAAAAAATGGGCTGATCCTGGCAATATTCCAGTGATGGAAAAAACTGGCCCTATTGACCAATGAGACCTGTTTTTCAAGGTCAAGACGATCATCAAGAATAATGCCAAGATCCTTAACCAACTTTATCACCGACGGGATGACCATCAACCACAAGGGCAGGCAGTCTCTCGTCAGCTAAAATACTCCCACGACCCAGCTCGGTCACCATAACTTCTGTCTTGCCAGGGTTGAGACATAGCTAGTTAGTGGACATCAAGTCATTTATCTCGGCTAAGCACCGATTCAGTGTATCTTGGGCAGAAAGGTCACCAGGGGCACAAGACAGGTACAACTGGGTATCATCTGCGTAGCAGTGAAACCCCAGATTGTACTACTTAATGATCTTTCCAAGTGGCAGCATATACATGGAGAACAACAGGGGTGCCAAGACTGCCCTGTGGAACACCACAAAGCAACACGAAAGAACTCAAAGAAAAATTTCCTAGGATAGCACGCTGTGATCTTCCAGTTAAACATGAGCAAAACCAGTGCAAAACTGCTCCAGTAACACCCACATAGTTCCACAGATGGTCCAACACCCCCCCCATGATGTACCATATTAAATGCTGAAGATAGATCCAAGAGCACTAAGATAGTATAGTGCCCTCAGTCCCTCACCATGAAGAGATCATGTTCTAGTCGGACCAAAGCCAACTCAGTCCTGTGCCATGGCCGAAAACCTAACTGGAGAGGTTCATAAATGGATAAAGTCTCCAGGTGCTCAACCAGCTGGTCCACCACCACCTTCTCAATATGCTCCCTCAAAAAGGGAAGATTAGAGATAGGCCTATAGTTTGCAAGAATATCAGGGTTAATGGATGTTTTTTTAAGGAGCGGTCTCACTACAGATTCTTTCACAGATGCAGGAAAAAAACCCTCACATAATGACCCACTGACGATCTCCACAAACACTGGACCCAAGAAATCTAAGCAGCTGATGACAAGCCACGTCGGACCCGGATCCAGGGCACAGCTGGTGGGACGTATGCTGGTGAGTACCCGAAGAACCTCATCCGCCAACACCGGCTGAAACTTAGTCCAACTCGGCAGACAATATTCACAAGCAGATTGATCACTTCGGTAAAAACTGGACCAGAGGAGGTAATACATGCCCTGATAAAGGCCACCTTGTCGGCAAAAAACTGCCCAAACTGCTCGTACTTTTCTACAGAAAATACTGCCCCAGACTGGAGACAGGAGGAATTTAACCAACTGTCGACAGTGCGGAACAGCGCAGCTGGATGGTTTCTTGCCACAGCAAACACACACAAGTGAAGGTGAAAGGGCCTTACATTCTCTGAGTGTTAAAGGGCCATTTGTTTATACAAGAGTAGGACTAAGGCAATAAGGAGTGATAACAAGCAACTGTTTGTCACTTATGGAGAAGTGTCACAGGGACACCCTGCCTGCCAACAATCATGACATTGTTAAGATGGATAGCATCCACTATCCAAAACTGTTACGTGACAGCAGGTAAGGGACCCAGGGGGACATTTCACTAATGGAAGAGCAGCCTCTGCTGCTGCCAGAAGGAACATACCCCTGGATGAAATCTGTACGGCTGCAGACTGGGCTTCTGCCCACATGTTTATGTTTTATTACATACTGCAGGTTGGATATCCAGGCCAGAGAGGATGCCAGCTTTGCCACCTCAGTGTTGCAGAAATCTTTTTCCCTAAGTAATCCTAAAACTCTCCAACCCAGAGTACTGCCTGGAGTCTACAAGAGTTGGGCTACCTGTTCTAAGCTATTGTTGTAGAAGAAAAGGATACTGAATGTAATACCTGTCTTCTAAATAATTAGAACAGCTAGTACAATTCACTCTTCCCTACCTCCCCTTTTTAGGATTATTATAGACAGGTTAGGGTGTTACATGACCACTGCAGCTTGAGCTCTGCAATGAGCCTTTGCCTGTTCCTGCTATATGTTATACCTTTTACTTAAAATTTGTTTACACATGTTTTGCTAATTTACTATTTTTACTCAATTGTAATTGGTAATTTTTAGGCACCAGACATAGTTTGGAGCCTATTGTCTCAGGATAACTATTTTGAATCTCAGGTTTTCTGTAATAGGCTGTGTAGGGAACTATTCCCCATTGACACACCAACAGAGAATCGGTTGTGTGATTTACCCCGAGTTTGCTCCATTGACTTTGCATGGAGCTGCATGAGCGTATGGCTATGTCAGTTCTTGACAGGACTTGTTTTTTCTACCTGCCGCATATAGAGCTGGTTATCAGTGCATCAGATTGAAGACACTGAGATGGAGCAAAGGGTGCATTTTTCTCCTACTTTGCTGAGATTTTCAGGACGGGACTGAAACAATTAACAAGGCTGTCAGATGTCCTGCATCTTGACATGGGAAGCCTGAACCTCCTCTGCACAGAAGAACTTGAGGGTGGACTAAGTGTTGTTGACATCTGAAGCCGGAGCTGCCGTGACCCACTGCAGGGTACAGAGCAAGGTATTCTGATCCCCGAAAGACTACCTTCACCCAGCCAGGAGTGCACAATGCGCAGAGATGGTGCACGATGCCAGTGGGGTGCTGCATGATGCAAGGATTTTTTTTATCCTCCTCATAGTTTTGCAAGAACACCTATAGCACCCTCATTCCTCAGGATTTATTTTCCTTCTCAGCCATGAAACACCAGCTATGGACACCCTGCCAGCTTCCAGGCTGGGAACTCGCTGTGACATGGCTTGCACTGGTACATCACCACCCCAACCACTCAGCCAGATAGACCTCAGCAGGCACCCAAACAGAAGACACCACAGGTCCCAGCTGCAGGGTGACATCAGGGACCTGGCCAAGCCAGAGATCAAGCAAGAGGACAGCTAAAACTACTCATCCAAAGCAGGGTACACCCTGCCACCCACCCTGATGCCTGAAGCTTATTTCCACCCACACTCCCCTTGGAACACGTTCTTCTGGGCATCCCGGACCTCAACCACCAGCACCAGCCCTGGAGTCAGCAGCACCAGCATGCTACCCAGCCAGCAGCCTTTCCCTAAAGCTGAGTTTGGGTTTCCCTGTGATGTACCCTGCAGGGATCCCTGAACCCAAGTTCCAGGGGATTTCCATGCATCATGGGCAGTAGTGGCAGCCAGAGAAGCAGCAGTTCATCAAGCGGGGCAACCAGCGAGGAGAGTGCCCCTTGGGACAGTCCAGACGACATAACTAACATGATGTGTAATTAACCAGCTTTGTAACTAACACACTGCTGCTATACTTGTTGGCATGGTTTTACCAGATTCTTGTTTGTGAGTTGAGTTCCAAAAAAGCTAAAAACGTCTAAATATACAGGCATGGATGTCTAGGAGCACTATTGTATAAACAAATAAGAGAGTATGTTGTTTTACAATAGCACCCCCAGGCTTTATTTATTTATTTGAAAATTGGTAATTGGGAGAGGAACACTGAGCAAAGGCTTGTTTCCAGGTGCAACCCAGGGCAGGGGAACAGTGGAAGAACAGCAGCACAATACATGGAAGTAAAATATTAGAACAATTGGTAAAAAATTACCACAAAATTTGAATCAATACACAATTGTATGTGCAGACAATAAAGTATGGTATGGCACAATGTGACTGCCTAGCAAGTGCATATTCAGAAGTGGCAGCGATACTTGGTGAACAAGAACAATATTGACGACAGGCAGTAGACTGAAGGGGCGAGTAAACTGTCCAACCTCATAATGGCGGGAGAAAACTTTCATGGTATGGAAGTTAAACCAAGGTAGGAGCAGGGACCCAGTCTGCTTGCCAGGGTGGGTAAGGCTTGTCACAAACCCACTCAGCAGGTCAGGCCCGCTACTCCCAAAGTGCCAACCTCCGAACAAGGTAACCCTCTTGTCTGTTTTGTGAGTTCGGATCAACCTTTGGTCTCAAGTCTTGGAGGGATTCATACTGTTAACCTCTTGCTAGCGTAGCCAATATACAGGCTCAGATATTTCTGTCTTTGGGCGGGGGGGGGGCCAGATATCTTTGCCTACGGGCACCTAACCAGGTATACAGAGATGAACCCTTAAAAACTTTAATAAAGACCTCAGATTTAAAACACTTCTCTTTCCAGTTTGGTATCACAATTCAAGCTTATGTCTATTGTGCGCTTTAACCATATATTCTTTTCTTACAACTAAAAGAAATTCAAAGACAGACCAAATATGTTCTAAAAAAGAATTTTACTAAAATAGATAAAAATATGTAAAACACAAAATACAGAACTGTTATATCACAAGACATACACATCTTTTAAAAGAACAAGGTTTAAACAATGCAATTCCTACTACAGTACTTAGTCTCTAAATACCTGCTTAAAGTACTCACAGATGTGTCCTTGTCAGAGTCTAGATAAAGTGTGTAAGTAAAACAGAATTATTCCTTAAAGTAAACTGTATTTGCCAACCCATTTTGTGTGAGGTCATCTACCTCCTCCTCCTCTGTCAGAATATATAAAAATATATCTAATAAAAAAACAGGATATCTTTTCAAAGTATTAATTTTGCGGTCCTCAGCATGACTCAAATGTTCTTCAAATGACATCTCTTTGATCTCATGATAAGCCTCCCCCTTTCAGGACATGAAAGCATCTTTATGATTTTCGCACTAATACATCACAACCTGCTTTTCTTCCTTTTGGAACGTCATAAAATGGATATGCTCAACTCAAGCTTCTTCCACCCTGTAATTAGGTTCAGGCCTTCCACGTAACACCTGGGCCCGGATATTCAGAGTGTGCCAGGCTGTGGTGCAAGCCTTGGCATAGCACAACTTGGCTGCGCAGGGGCGTTGACAGGGTGATATTCAACAGAGCTGTGTCATGGCACAGCATCATTGAATATTGCACCCTGGCCACCCGCAGTGCACATGGTGCAGTGGCCAGAGTGGAGCAGGGGGATACGCTAGCACAAGTTCCGTTGCGCTAGGCGCATCAACCAGGATATTCAAAAGTGCACATGCAAATGGGGCCATAATGTATGCTAGGCGCAAATGGGGCCATTTGCATGTCATTACGTCTCCATTTGCATGCTGGTGCGCCGATCCCCGGCAACTTGTGCCTGGCGCCCTGCCAGGCTGCAGCCATCGGGGACTGACACCCCCTGCACAAGCGGAAAGGCGCCCCACCGCCTGATTGCAGGCATAAGTTGCATTATAAAAGTCACATATCCCTGGTGGTCCAGTGGACCGCTTGCAGCTTGATCGCGGGCATCCATAATAAGAAATAACACTCCAAACCAACCCTGGTGGTCCAGCGGTACCCCCCCCCACCCCACCACTGAGCCCCACCCTGCTCCCCTCCCGGTCAGCGGGGCGGCAGCACCCCAGCCAACTGACACTGTATGGTAGGGAGCTGTATGCCCATTGGTCCTCAGCGTGAGCCAATGGGAGTGCAGCCCGTACTGTACTACACAGTCCAGATATGTGAATGGATTCGCTGGTACGCCAGAACCAGTGGGCGACAGCCTACCAGAGTGGTGTCAGTCGGTGAGCGGCGGGGCGGCAGGTGGGTGGGTGCTGCCGCCTGCCGCTGACCGGAGGGGAGGCGGTGGGGCTTAGTGGGCGGGTGGGGAGGGGGTACTGCTGGACCACCAGGGTTGGTTTGGAGTGTTATTTCTTATTACAGACGCCCGTGATCGGGCTGCGAGTGGTCCACTGTACCAGCAGGGATATAGGACACTTTATTCTTCTACAGATGCCCGCGATCGGGCTGCGAGCGGTCCACTGGACCACCAGGGATATGGGACACTTTATTCTTCTACAGATGCCCGCAATCAGGCTGCGAGCGGTCCACTGGACCACCAGGGATATGGGACACTTTATTCTTCTATAGACGCCCGCGATCAGGCTGCAAGCGGTCCATTGGACCACCAGGGATATTGGACGTTTATATTCTTCAACAGATGCCCACGATCGGGCATGGGGGGGGCGCCGCCACGAAGGTGCAGCCGGAGCTTGGGGGCACCACAGGTGGCAGCTGCCGTTGCTTGCATCATGGCAGCTCACCTGTGGGTGGCCAGCTGTTGTTCCTTTTTGGCTCACCTGTGTGCAGCGAGGTTGGGGTGCGTGATGCATGGCCTCAGCACATCCCGGCTGAATATCGGATGCAGTGCATGCATGGCATGCCCCCTACCTGCACCGCATAATGCTATTGATGCTGCCCGGTGCACGGGATTTGTGCCAGGCTCAATCCCTGTTTGAATATCGCACCGGGGTGCATCAGTGGGTTGCGCATGGCGCATGTTGCGCCATGTGCAACCCTTCTGAATATCTGGGCCTAGGTATCTAAAAACTGAGTGTGTGAGATCTCACATGCTGTTTTCAGCATTTTCTCATGGCTTTCATCTTTCAGCTGAAACCTTGGGGGAGGGTGAATGAGGTCATTCTAAGAGCACCAGATTTTTCAGCAGAGACAACCAGTAATCCATTTTTTATATTTAAAACAAAATGATACAGCACTCAGAACTGGCTGTCCACGTCACAAGGCTCAGCCGTGGTGGTATCATGAGGAAGGGTAACAGGAACAGGAGGGGAGTGGTTGGTATTTCAACTAGTGCTTGAGGAAGCCAGGGGATGGGGAGAGGCTAGTAACTTTAAAAATGCAGGACCTTCGATTTAAAAAAAAACCAAAAACTTGGAAGATCATCTGTGAAGCCCTGGAAGTTTTGTTCTCCCTCTCCCAATGAACAGAACCCCATGGGAAATGGTTTGGTGGTGGTGGTGGTGGTGGTGGTGTAACATTACAGGCAAGTCATAGCAATCAAAAGTTTATCTAGTGCCAGTGTAACGTTTGTTAAAATGGCTATATACAAATAGGTGGGGCTGGGGATAGAGAGTCAGTGCTATGACTGTTGGTTGTGGGGGGTCAGTGCTGTGACTGTTGAGTGGGGCCAGTGTCCAGAATGGGATTGTGGGTCAGTGCTTCGACTGCTGAGGGTGGGGGCTTAGTGCTGTTACTAGCAGGGTTGGTGGTGGGTCAGTGTTGTGACTATGGGGGGGTGAGGTGTCAGTGTTGTGACTGTTGGTTGTGAGGGTCAGAGCTGTGACTGTTGGGGTGGGGGTCAGTGCTGTGACTCCTGGTTGGTGTCAGTGTTGTGACTGTTGGGTTGGGAGTCAGTGCTGCGACTCTTGGGGGTGGGGGTCAGTGCTTTGACTGCTGGGGTGGGGGTCAGTGCTGTGACTCTTAGGTTCTGGGGGGAGGGTTACTGCTGTGTCTGTTAGGAGAGACAGTACTGTGACTGTTGAGGACTGGGAGTCAGTACTGTGACAGTTGGGGTTGGAAGTCGGTGCTGTAATTGTTAGGGGTGAGGTGGGGTAAATGCTGTGACTATTGTGTGGGGGGCAGGGTCCAGACTGGGGTGGGGGTGTCATTGCTGTGACTGGGGTGGGGGTCAGAGCTGTGACTGTCAGGGGTGGATGGGTCAGTGCTTTGACTCTCGTGGGTGGGAGCTCAGCGCTTTGTCAGGATGGGGGTCAGTACTTTGACTGTTGAGGGTTGGGAGTTAGTGCGCTGACTAGGGGTTGAGAGTCAGTGTTGTGACTTAGGGGTGGGGTCTGTGCTGTGACTATGGGGGTGGGGATCAGTGTGTGACTGAGGGGTCAGTGCTGTAATTGTTGGGTGAGGTTAGGGTCTAGACTGGGGTGAGGGTTAGTGCTGTGGCGGTCGGGGACAGGGAATCAGTGGTATGACTGTCAGGGTGTGGGACAGTCATGTGACTGTTGGGGTGGGGGCAGTGCTGTTACTGTCCATTGGCGGGTAGTTCTGTGATTGGTGGGTGGTAGAGGATCAATGCTGTGACTGTTGGCTGTGGGGGGGTCAGTGCTGTGAATGTTGGAGGTGGGAGGTCAGTGCTGTGACTATTGGGGTGGGAGGTCAGTGCTGTGACTGTTGGAGGTGGGAGGTCAGTGCTGTGATTGTTGGAGGTGGGAGGTCAGTGCTGTGACTGTTGTGGGTGGGGATCAGTGCTGTGACTGTTGGAGGTGGGAGGTCAGTGCTGTGACTGTTAGGGTGAGGGGCTCAGTGCTGTGACTGGAGGGATCAGTGCTGTGACTGTTGGAGGTGTGAGATCAGTGCTGTGAATGCTGAAGGTGGGAGGTCAGTGCTGTGACTGTTGTGGGTGGGGATCAGTGCTGTGACTGTTGGAGGTGTGAGGTCATTGCTGTGAATGCTGAAGGTGGGAGGTCAGTGCTGTGAATGTTGGGGGTTGGGGTCAGTGCTGTGACTATTAGGGTGGGAGGTCAGTGCTGTGACTGTTGGGGGTGGGAGGTCAGTGCTGTAATTGTTGGATGTGGGAGGTCAGTGCTGTGACCATTGTGGGTGGGGGTCAGTGCTGTGACTGTTGGAGGTGGGAAGTCAGTGCTGTGACTATTAGGGGTGGGAGAGGTCAGTGCTGTGACTGTTAGGGTGAGGGGTCAGTGCTTTGACTGTTGGCGGTGGGAGATCAGTGCTGTCAATGTTGGAGGTGGGAGGTCAGTTCTGTGACTATTGGGGTGGGAGGTCAGTGCTGTGATTATTGGAGGTGGGAGGTCAGTGCTGTGACTGATGTGGGTGGGGGTCAGTACTGTGACTATTAGGGGTGGGAGAGGTCAGTGCTGTGACTGTTAGGGTGAGGGGTCAGTGCTGTGACTGTTAGGGTGAGGGGTCAGTGCTGTGACTGTTTGGGGTGGGGGCTCAGTGCTGTGACTGGAGGGATCAGTGCTGTGACTGTTGGAGGTGTGAGGTCAGTGCTGTGAATACTGGAGGTGGGAGGTCAGTGCTGTGAATGTTGGGGGTTGGGGTCAGTGCTGTGACTGTTGGGGTGGGAGGTCAGTGCTGTGACTGTTGTAGGTGGGAGGTCAGTGCTGTGAATGTTGTAGGTGGGAGGTCAGTGCTGTGACTGTTGGGGTGGGAGGTCAGTGCTGTGATTGTTGGAGGTGGCTGGTCAGTGCTGTGACCATTGTGGGTGGGGGTCAGTGCTGTGACTGTTGGAGGTGGGAGGTCAGTGCTGTGACTATTAGGGGTGGGAGAGGTCAGTGCTGTGACTGTTGACGGTGGGAGGTCAGTGCTGTGAATGTTGGAGGCGGGAGGTCAGTTCTGTGACTATTGGGGTAGGAGGTCAGTGCTGTGATTATTGGAGGTGGGAGGTCAGTGCTGTGACTGTTGTGGGTGGGAGTCAGTGCTGTGACTATTAGGGGTGGGAGAGGTCAGTGCTGTGACTGTTAGGGTGAGGGGTCAGTGCTGTGACTGTTGGGGTGGGGAGTCAGTGCTGCAACTTCTGGTTGAGGGTCACTGTTGTGACTGGAGGGGTCAGTGCTGTGACTGTTGGGGTGGGAGACCCCCTCTCATGCCCTCAGGTCTACTGACTCCTGGCTATTGGTAATCCCTCACCGGCGGACCTCTGCAGGCCAATCGACCTTCTCCTACCATCTCCCTAAGCTCTGGAATGACCTGCCGGCCCAAATCCGCCATTCCTCCTCCAAGCATTCTCTATCCTCTGCCCTCATAATCTTCTATGCGGAAAACTGTTCATGCCCCTGACCTCCTCCCCCCACCCTTCCTGCTTCTACCCCCCACGTTTCCCCTTCATCTTACACGGCCTGACCAGCGTTTAGCAGTCGACCAGAAAGGCTGGCATATATTTTTCTACCAACCCCACACTTGCCCCATACTGCACTTCTGTTTATCTCCCTGTCAGATGTCTTCCCTTAGTCAGTACAGTCGTCTATGTATAGTGTAACTTATCCAGACCTAATCCCTACTCCCTGTTCTTAAAGCCTTCAAGGCAACAAGTTCTAAGCTGGCAGCATTGTGTAACTATAATTCAATTTAATGCAAGTAATGTAGGCATGTATGTAAACAAAGTATGTAATGTCACTCTCATTCATGTAAACTAAGTATGTAATGTCACTCTTATTCATGTAAACGAAGCATGTAATGTCACTCTTATTCATGTAACAAAGCATGTAATGACACTCTTAATTCATGACGCCAATGTGTAACTCAACTGCTATGTATCACGTACACTCCTGCTCTCCTATGTACCCCCAGGTTGCACCGTGAGACGAGCATCTTGTTGCTCAGTATGCCATTCCTGGTGAAACATTTCAATAAATAAAATAAATAAATAAAATCAGTGCTATAACTACTGGGAGTGGGGGGTCAGTGCTATGACTGCTGGGGGTGGGGAGGTCTGTGCTGTGACTGACTATATATCCAAGATTCTATTTTCTACCGAGTCAGGCGTTGTGCTTTTGTCTTGGCACTCTGTGACTGATAGATTTTTAAAAAGTTGGCTGACTGTTGTACACTTTTGCTACAGCCATTGCTTCATAAAACCAGTAGCTAGTATACAGTACCTACCTACTGGAGCATACTGAAAATAAATTAATAAAATTTGCCTTTTTTTATTCCTCTCAGATTTAGAGTCTACGTGTGTGAAACAAGGTAAGATTTTGCTGTAGACATCGGTGCCAGCTGCCTGCCAACTTTGTTTTAGTACCACTTATTCTATAGTTGTTATATAAAATCAAAACACATTTTTAAGTTTTTTCCTCCTGACTCTTGAAGTCTATGCAGAACTCTCAACACTGTGACTGAGTAACTGATTTTTTTCATAACTTTGGCCACAACTGCTGCTGGATAAAACCAGTAACAAGTACCTTCTGGTGCCTGCTGGAAAAAATATAAATAAGAAGTAATCTTTTTCTTCTCAGATTTAGCATCCATGTGCACAAAATGAGGTATGCTTTTGCTGTGAAATAAGGCAATCTGTTGTGGAAATCTGCAGTCCCAGCTGCCAGCCAACTTTGTTTTAATACCACTTATTACGAACATATGAACATACAAAATTGCTTGCAAATACAGGCCAAATGGTCTATCGCGTCTGCCTGATTGTGCAGCACAGAGGTTAGACTCCTGCTGCTCCCCCCACCCTTTGCCCCCCTCTCTTCCTCCCATATCTTCCCATTGACTAGTATCTTGCCCTTAACCCTATCCCACCCCCTTTTAAAACTCTCCACTGGTTTAAGAGATACCGCTCCTTCATGGAGCACATTCCATCCCCCTGCCACACTCTCCATGATATAATGCTTCCTTGCCTTCCTCTTGACTCTACCCCCACCAACTTCAGGCTGTGCCCCCTAGTAATCCCTTCTCCCTTTAATCGAAACATGCTATCCATACTAACCTTGTTGATGCCCTTTAGGTACTTTAAGGTTTCAATCATATCACCCCTTTCCCTTCTCTCCTCCAATGAGTACATGTTGAGGTCCCTCAACCTATCCTCGTAAGGCTTCCCCTCCATACCCCTGATCATTTTAGTCGCCCTCCGCCGTACCCCCTCCAGTAACCTGATGTCCTTCTTTAAGTATGAGTTCCAGAACTGTATACAGTACTCCAAGTGCGGCCTCACCAGTGACCTGTACAGTGGCAGAATGACTTCCTCCATCCTGGAGGTGATTCCTGTAGCAATGTACCCCAGCATTCTATTGGCTTTTGCCAATGTTTTCCTACATTGAGACGAGTGGTTCATATTCTTTGTGACCATTACCCCCCAAATCAAAACAAAAGCATTTTTATCTCCTCTCTCTGGCAGTCTGAATGCTATGTTGTACTCTCATCTTTGCATACTGCGACTGATTGATTTTATTACAAGTTGGCTAACTGTTTTAAAGGAAAACACTTTTCTTTGAAACAAACCCACTATCTAACAGATAATCCGGCCTCCCCACACACACATTTGGGGTTTCCCAGGAAAGAATATGTATTTTTAAGTATCTCTTATCTTGTACTTCAGTTTTGCAAATTCTCTGGAAAGTAAATAATGGCCACGCAGCACCAATATGAGTATAGAGTGCAGCTCTGTGCTGCTCACTTGTATGAATTCAGTACATTAAGCAGTGCAGAGCCGCACTCTGTACTCGAAATGGCACTGCACAGCATGGCTATTATTTACTTTCCGGAGGATTTACCAAATAAAAGTGATTCTTTCCTGGGAAACCTCAAATCAGGGGAAGCTAGACTGAACGCTATTTTCTTTTTCTTCAATTTAAAAGATAATTTTTGGCAATTGACAGTTTGTCTGGTGAGTGACTATGTCAAACAGTCATCAGTCAAAAAATGTCTGTAGTCGAGCCTACCCAAAAATGATGCTGACTGTGGTTGTTGTTCGGCACTTGTTCGCTGTCCTGCTTTCCCCTGCTCTTCTAGCAGACCAGTTGCTGCTAATTGTAGCACTACTAGTTCCAGTGCCACCACTTCTACTCCTGCTCTGTATCTGTGTCTGCATCTGCCTCTGCATCTGCATCTGTATCTGCATCTGCCTCTGTATCTGTCTCTACCTCTATCTGTATCTGTATCTGTCTCTACCTCTACCTCTATATCTGTATCTGCATCTGCCTCTGCCTCTGTATCTGTATCTGTCTCTACCTCTATCTGTATCTGTATCTGTCTCTACCTCTGTATCTGTATCTGCATCTGCCTCTGCATCTGTATCTGTATCTGCCTCTGCATCTGTATCTATATCTGCCTCTGTATCTGTCTCTGCCTCTGCATCTGTATCTGCCTCTGCATCTGTATCTGTATCTGCCTCTGCATCTGTATCTATATCTGCCTCTGTATCTCTCTGCCTCTGCATCTGTATCTGCCTCTGCATCTGCCTCTGTATCTGTATCTGCCTCTGCATCTGTATCTGTATTTGCCTCTGTATCTGTCTCTGCATCTGTATCTGCCTCTGCATCTGTATCTGTATCTGCCTCTGCATCTGCCTCTGTATCTGTATCTTATTCTCCATCTTTATCTGTATCTGCATCTGTATCTGCCTCTGTATCTGCCTCTGCCTCTGTATCTGTATCTGTTGCTGTTGTTGCCGGGGTGGCAACAACAGCAGCAGATACAGGTACAGATACACCGTCACCATCACCACCTCCACTATTATTGCTGTGATCACCATGGCTGCTGCTGCCACCACAAGTAATGTAGTTGTCCAATCTACTATTATTGGTTCTGTGGGCAAGAACTGCCACTGGTGCCCACCACCACCACCGTCACAAGAGCATTGCCCAAACCATCTGCTTCTTATAGTTGCAACATCTCTGCTGCAAGTGTCTACTTCAGTTCTTCCTTCTCAGTCTTCAAAACAGATGTTTTCTTTATCATGATTTTGGTAGGCCTATTAGACCAAACAATGAAAATAAAATGCTAATAGTCAAGGCCACTGATTTTTGTTTTTTTTACCAGAAAACCCAGTAAAATTCTGGAATTTGGACTCCCTGCACAACAGTAAAAACAAAGAATTTTACGGAATTTGGCATTTTAGGCCAGATCAGTAAATCTGCAGAACTTGTTTTTTTTCTTATAATTGTTTCCTGTATTATTTTCAATTTGCTTCAATTAATGTTCTGTATATTAAGCCTTCTTTTATTCTGATTATTTATACACATTCCAAAAGAATGATAGTAGAATCCTAGTAAAATCCAGAAATTAGACTAGCAATCTGGTGCAATTCATGAAATTCCAAGTCTTGCAAATGGAATTTCATTATTTTAATCCCCATAATTAGCCTTGCTAATAGTCCACTAATATGTACTATGCAGTACAGCTCTGCTTCAGTATACTTTACTAAGTTCTCTACCCATGCTGAGCAGAAAACATCCAATTTGTCTGTTTGATGGTGCTTTATACAAGTCCGCAGCATTTTTTATAAATGTACTGAAAATGATGGTCAATTACCCAAATACTCAAATACCCGAATACTTATGACATTCAGGAGCTGATAAGGCGGTAGCCCAAAAATTAGCTCTTCTAGATTAAGAGTAATATAACAGTTTACCGCAGTTTGCCATATGACTGTCTCGTCTAGTTTTAAAACCCCCTTTGTCTCACTGGTGACTATGGTTTCAGGCAGGTTGTTCCAGATGTGTACCACCCTTTGCATGTAGAAATACTTTCTTTTATCCAGTCTAGACCTCGTAATCTGTACTTGCAACATATGACCACATCTTCTGTAATTATTATACTTCAGATTTATATTCAGCTGTTTCATAAGGTATGGATCATGCCTAACATCATAAAACATCAGCAGATCACCCCTTTTCTATGCTGTTCTAGGGAGTAGAGTTTCAAATTATTTAATCTCTGTGTGTATGATTGATTTTTGTATTCTCTCAATATTTTGGTTGTTTGGTGCTGCAGCTTCTCCACCATATCCACTTCAGATTTCCTGTAAGGACACCAGAGCTGACTGCAGTAATCCAAATGCGGAATGACATACGATTTGTACTATGGCATTATCATTTATTTGTTTGTACTCTTAATGTTTCTTTTTATTGTGCCCATCACCTAGCTGGCTTAGTTACTGCACTACTAGATTGTTCCTTGAAATTCAGTGAATTATCAATAATTATACTTAAGTCTATTTCTGAAGAGGTTGATTTCAAGATTGTATTGCTTAGTACAATATTGGATCTGTAAGTTATGTCTTCCTAGATGGAGAACATTACAATTGTCAAAATTAAAGGACATGCCCCATTTATAAGCCCAAGTGGTTATGGCATCCAAGCCTTTTTGAATACTAGCGATTTGTTCCATGGTACTTGGGGGTCCACCAGTCTTAGTGTCATCAGCATATATGACAATAAAATTCTCAGTATTATTATCTAAGTCAGCTATTAATAGTTGGAACAAAGCTGGTCCCAGTACAGATCCCTGGGGAACACCACTCTTCACTCCCCCCTCCCGTGATAGAAAACCGTATATGGAAACCTTTTGTATATGATTGGTTAAACAATTCACAGCCCATCTTGCAATACAGTTGTCCAGTCCTGTATCTTATTAATTTTTCTACTGTTGCCCAGTGCGGGACAGTATCAAAAGTCCTATGAAATTCGGTTCTATGTGATAACGGCGAATGCCTAAAGGTGATCGCCATTATCTAGACGTCAAGAGTGCCGAAATAAATTTTTGCCACTCTGTCACCTCGCACTTAACAACAGGGCACGGGGGACTTAGTTTTTAAATGTTTTATCTGAGGGGCTTCTGCACTTCACTTAAGGATTCTCAGCTCCAGGGGTGTATGTCGGGGGTGAAAACATTTAAAAAGGGTTTGGCCAAGCAACAAAATACATCAGCGCCCAGACTCGAACCCAGTACCCTGGTGACCAACGCCACGAACCCACCCACCACCCCATGGGGTCGGCTCAGCAGCCCACCATGGCACCACCCCTCACATACCCTCCCATCCCTCGCTGTACGTGCCTGCTCCCCCCCCCGCACGCATACATATAGCGACATCCTGTCGCTATATTCGCCCAGCCGCCCTGCCCTCTCGTAGTTGTCCCTGAAATGTGCTGGGGAGTGAGTCGCCATTATTGTAGGTACCCATTCCCCAATGCTGATATCACAGGATGCCCGAAAATCTAGGAAGATTATATCTGCTGCCCCAACCTAGATCAAGAATAGCACTAATTTTTTCATAAAAGCAAAGGAGGTTTCTTATGTAAGATCGACCAGCAGTGAAAAAGCACTCGGGGAGTGGGGGAATTTAGGGCAGACTGTGTGGGCCAAGCAGTCCTTATCTGCTGACAGTGTCTATGAATCCTTGAAAAACCATGTTGACCCAAGTTGACACAATCATTCAGTTTTAACTGCATTTGGATCTTATACTTAATTATGGCTTCCAAAACGTTACTGGGGACTGATGTCAAACTGATGGGTCTATAATTTGGACATCCAGTCTGTTACCCTTCTTATGTATAGGCGTGATCTTTGCTATTTTCCAGTCATATGGGACCTCCCCTTCCTTCACTGATTTTTCAAATAATATCTGAAAAGGTACACAGATATTGTCCTTCATTATCTTTAACATATAGTTGAAAATCTGAATACTTGGACAGTATTTAATGAATGTTTGACTGATACATATGTATGTATTTGCACACCCTAGCAGTATCCCCTTTGTAGACGGGGATTATACTGTCAATATTTTAGCAGCAGCATCCCCAGTACAGATGTCAGAGTTAGGCCTCATGTTGTTTAACAGTAGTATCCATTGTATGAAATGTCAGTGGTATAGTATCTGTACTTAACAGTAGTTATCACGGTACGAAGGTCAGGGTTCTATTGCCCTAAGTTTGCAGCAGCATCATTGGTATGAATATCAGTGTTCTACTATCCATACCTTAGTAGCAGTATCCAAAGGCAGAGCTGTTAGGGTTATGCCACCCGTATTTTAACAGCAGTATCCCCAGGACAGATTTCAGGGTTATACTGCCCAAATTTTAGCAGCAGTATCCCTAGTAAAGATTTAAGGGTTATACTGCCCATATCTTAGCAGCAGTATCCTTGATATGGATGTCAGGTTTATACTGTCTGTATTTTAGCAGTGCTATCCCTGGGAAAGATGTCAGGGTTATACCACCCGTACTTCAGCAGCAGTATCCTCAGTATGGATGTCAGGTTTATACTGCCTGTATTTTACCAGTGCTATCCCTGGGAAAGATGTCAGGGTTATACCACCCGTATTTCAGCAGCAGTATCCTCAGTATGGATGTCAGGGTTATACTGTCGTATTTTAGCAGTACTGTCCCCGGGAGAGATGTCAGGGTTATACCACCCGTATTTCAGCAGCAGTATCCTCAGTATGGATGTCAGGGTTATACTGTCTGTATTTTAGCAGTACTGTCCCTGGGAGAGATGTCAGGGTTATACCACCTGTATTTTAGCAGCAGTATCCTCAGTATGGATGTCAGGGTTATACTGTCTGTATTTTAGCAGTACTGTCCCCGGGAGAGATGTCAGGGTTATATCACCTGTATTTTAGCAGCAGTATCCTCGGCAGGGACATCAGGGTTATTCTCTGTATTTTAGCAGTACTATCCCCAGGAGAGATGTTGGGGTTATACCACCCATATTTTAGCAACAGTATCCTCAGTATGGATGTCATGGTTATACTATCTGTATTTTAGCAGTACTGTTCTCGGGAGAGATGTCAGGGTTATACCACCTGTATTTTAGCAGCAGTATCTCCGGTACCAAGTGGTCATTTAGTACACTCAGAGGTAGAAACACAGAATTTGTCAGCAGAAAAGGACAGGTAGACCCATCCAGTCTACCCTATAGCATACCAAAGAGGCAGTTTGTAGGAAGAGCAGTGCATACAATACATAACAGGTTGCTGGGAGAAAAGAAATATCCAATCTGTTTGTTTTCTGGGCATCTCTCCTAAGCATGCACACATATAGTCTAAAGTCTCAATCCCAGTACAAGGCATCATGGATATGCAAGTCCTTGTGCAAGGCTGGCTGACAGGGCTTTGCCAGAGCAGATATTACCTTTTAAGCTACTCAAGGATTTGCATAGTATACCCATGATACCTTGCACTGAGACTGAGGCTGCTGTATATGTGTGGTTTTGCAAGATGCAGAGAAACAAAACAATTTGTTACAGATGTCAGGGGTATACTGCCTGTATTTTAGCAGTAATATCCTCGAAACTGCCACAAACTGGATGGACCTCTGGGTCTTTCCCTGCCAACCCAATCTATGTTGCTATAATTTAACAGCAAGATCCCTGGTATAGATATCTGTGTTATACAGCCTCTATTGTAGCTGGAGCATCCTCGGTATGGATGTTAGGGTTATACTGGCCGTATGTTGGCAACGGTATCACCTGTATGGTCAGCAGGGTTATACTGCCTGTTTTTAGCAGCTGTATCCCCAGTGTGACCTGCAGGGATATATTGTTCATATTTTAGCAGAAATATCCCCAGTACAGATGTTAGAGTCATACGGCCAGTGGTTTAGTAGCTGTAACCCACTACAGAAGCCAGGATTTCTTAGTTTAGTAGTAGAAACCATGGCACAAACATCGGGGCTTATTGGCTATATCTTACTAGCTTTATCCCCAGCAGGACAATCAGGATTATACTGCCCTTATTTTAGAAGCTGTATCCCTGGTGTGAATGAATGGGTTATACTGTTCGTAGTTTAATAACAACAAGTCAGTACAAATGTCAACATTTTACTGCCTGTATTTTAACAGCAGTATCCCCAGTACAGATGTCAGGGTTATAGTGTCTATATTTTAGCAATAGTAACCCCAGTAAGGAATGTAATGCCATCATATTGCAGCAGCGATATCTTCAGCATGGGTATCACAGTTATACTATCCATATTTTAATAGCAGAATCCCCGGCTAAAGCATCAACTGTTCGTATCTCAGCAGCATTATCCTAGGTGTGGGCGTCAGGGTTAAACAGTTTTAATTTTAGCATCAGTTTTCCTTTGTACTACCTGTATTTTAGCCAAAGCATCCCAGGAACAAATGTATGGGTTATGATGCCTGTATTTTGCCTTCTAGCCAACAATGAAGCAACCTGTGTGACTTAATCCTCATTGTTAGAAGTCATGGTCATACTCCCCATATTTCAGCTGCAGTATCCCTGGTATCGACTAGGCTTATGCTGCCAATTCAGCAGTTTCTAGGGACATGGATATGTTGTTCATCCACACTGTCTGGCAGGTTCCTTGCCGCTTTAAATCTTGCCGGAAGGTCTTCAAGCTGGCTCCTCCCACCCACCCGGGTGGTAAAACTCTCGGCTCCGCCCCATGACGCCAGATCTTCCTTAACGCTTGGAAGCTCAGGTTCCCTCCTTAACGCTCTGCGTATAAGACTGGTTCCTAATTCTTCGAATTTTCGAAATTAAAAGTTTTGCTAAAAAGACTTCGGTCTTCTCCTCGGCCGACGCGACAAATCGACTCGGCTTCCGGAGATGCCCTTGTGGGCAGAAGATGTCTCGGACGGATCTGCACTCCACGTGCGTTTACTGCTTGGGCCTTGAGCATGACCCGCAGGCCTGCGACCTGTGCTCTTCCTTTTCGGCCTACGTCCTCGAAGACCGTGCTGCCCATTTACAACTAGGCGTCCTGAGAAGAGATTTCCTCCGGTTAAGTCAAAAGAGGCCCGGTCAGCGGTGTCCGCGGCGGCGGGCTCGGCGGATCAGCTGGAGCAAATGATCGCCCTCGAAGAGGAGGCGGCGCGGACCGCTTCTACCTCGGCTGCGGCATTTGTCCCGCTTTCTCTCGGTGCCTCTTATTCGGCTTCTTTAAGGAGCTTTGTCTTACCCTCTGGACAAAAGGGGAGGGTCCAACTTCTTCTGGACCGTTTTCTCGGTCCAAAAAGAGAGACAAGAGTAAGTCTCACCGTCAACGCTCTTGGGAGCGGGAAAGATCCCTCTCCCCTAGTTGTTGGCCGTCGACTTCGGTCGACCCCTTGGCTTCGGCCACTGGTTTCACGGTGTCCCCGTCAGGCCAGTTGACCGAGACTCCCGTCGACACGGTCGAGATTTTTCTCGACCCGTTGGACGGGTTGTCGGCTGGAGAAGCTGAGAATCCTCTCTCCGGTTCCCCCGGTGGGAGTTGAGGATCCCGTCGGCTCGTCTGTGCCTCCGGTTCCGGAGCCTTCGGTGGAATCGTCCGAACCGAGGGGAGTGCCGATTCCCCGCGACACCTCCCCGCACCACCCTCAGCCTAGCCAAGGTTCTCGGTCTCGGTCTTGGACGTCTTCGCGGTCCAGCCGATCCCGCCATCATAGGCGGTCTCGGTCTCGGCACCGCAGCAAGCGGCGCCGCCGCTCTTCCTCTTCCTCCTCCTTGGACGAGCGGAGGCTTCGGCGCAAGTTGCGTCGGAGGTATGAGGAACTCATGTGGCAACAGCTCCTTCTGACCAGGAATAAGCCGACGCTGTCGTCTTCCCCGGCCATTAAGTGGCTGTCACCGGAGCGACCGAAACAACCCTCGCTTTAGCCGAGGAACTCTTCCAGGCCGGTTGTTCGCCAATTCCAGCTGCCCACCGATTCCGTGGAATCTCCACCTCCACAGCCGTTAGTTGGGGCTCGACCAAAAATTCTCAGTCGGCTCAGGGACTGCCCCATAGGCTGTCTGTCACCCTCACTCCCGATAGACCTCGGCAGGTGGAGGGTGGCTCAGGCCCGAGGCAGCTCTTTGAGGACTCTTCCGAGTCCGAGGATGATTCTTCCCTTTTCTCCAAACGAATGGATTTGGAGTCCTCAGGGGGACAGTCGGTGGACGATAGCCCTTCGTCCTTCCTAGGATTGCTTCGGCTCATCTCGGAGTCCACCGGGATGAAGCTCGAACCCGTTTCTAAACGGGCCAGGTATCCCCTCACGGAGATTCTGGACCGAGGGGATTCCCCTACGGAGGCCTTTCCGGTGGCCGAGGCCATAGTGGGTCCGGCCTTGGAGCTCTGGCAGCGCCCTGCTTCCTGTCCTGCGCCTTCGGCCAGGATGGCCAGGAAGTATGTGGTCCCTACCGGTTCCCTGTCCAGTTTTTCGGAACACCCCTCGGCTGAGGGGTTGGTTACTGACAGCGTTTTCCGGCGTGCCGGGAACGCTAGGGATGTGGACAAACCTCCCGACAAGGAGTCCAAGAAATTGGACTATGCCGGGCGAAAAGTCTATGCTGCGTCCTCCCTCGGCCTTCGCCAGGCCAGTTCGTCCGTCCTCATGGCACATTTCTCTCATGCCCTGTTGGGCTCCCTGGATGAGGTCGTCCCTCATCTTCCCATGGATCTGCAGACCACGGTCAGGCAGGTGCGGGACCAGGGCAGGGCAGTGGCCAAACAGCAGCTCCAGACTGCTTTAGACATTGGGGACTCATGTGCCAGGTCTGTGGCGGCCGCAGTGGCTGTGCATCGGGCTTGGCTGAGGATATCCACCTTTACTTCGGATACCCAGCACAAGTTGGCGGATGTTCCCTTTTTGGGGACTGACCTCTTCGGCCCTGGGGTGGAAGGTCACCTGCAGAGGATCGAGAAGTCCAATGCTACCTTGGACTCGGTCTCTTCCGCTCAGAAGGACAAAGGCCGCAAACCACAGCCTAAGCCCTTTCGTCCTTCTGCGCCCGCCGCGTCCGGCCCAGCAACGTCAGGGCCAGCAGGCTCGGGCTTGGCATCCCAAACCCAAGCCCGGAGCTTCCTCCAACAGGAAGCAGGGAGGTAAAGGCCCAGGAGGTCCCTCGGCCGGTCCCTCCTCCAAGCCTGCCCAGTGACGGGCTGAGGGGTGTCGCCCCCAACCCCGTCACCTCACCCCAGGTTCCCCCCGTGGGGGGACGGCTCCGGCACTTCCTTTCCGCCTGGTCCGTTATTACCACGGACAGGTGGGTACTGGAGGTGGTGGGAAAGGCCTCGCTCTAGAATTCGAGCAGGCTCCCGCCTTCAGAGCCGCCGCACCTCGGGGGGCCTCGGGGTCCGCAGCCTCACTGTCGGCTCGTCGGGCCGACATCGCTCTCCTCCTCCAAAAGGAGGTGATCAGGGAGGTAGCGGATCCTCCCTCAGACCCAGGGTTTGTGCCCAGGTACTTCCTGGTTCCGAAACGGATGGGGGCTGGCGCCCCATTCTCGACCTGCACGACCTGAACAAGTTCCTAAGGTCTCGAACCTTCAGGATGGTCACTCTGGCTCAGATAATACCATCCCTGGAACACGGCATGTGGTTCTGCTCTCTGGACCTGCAGGACGCGTTCTTTCACGTCCCTATCCGTCCGTCTCATCGGAGATTCCTTCGCTTTCGAGCGAAGGGATCCCTCTTCAAGTTCCGAGCCATGCCCTTCAGCGTGTCTCCAGCTCCCAGGGTCTTCACAAAATGCATTGCAGTGGTGACAGCTTTCCTGCGGCGCCGAGGGGTCCGGGTGTACCCTTACCTGGACGATTGGCTGATAGCAGCCCCCTCCAGACAGGAGGTGGAGCGGTCCAGAGATCTGGCCCTCCAGGTTTGCTCTCAAGTTGGCCTTCTCATCAACGAGGCCAAGTCGGAACTCGAGCCAAAGCAGGTGATTCTGTTTATCGGGGCAGAGCTCGACCCTCTTCGAGCCAGAGCACGGCTCCCGGCGGACAGGGCCGAGGTTCTTACCTCCTTTGCCCAGTCATTTCTGGTTGGGCAATTGCGCCCTGCCCGGGACTTCCTGCGCCTCCTGGGTCTCATGGCGGCCTGTACCAGCGTGGTCCGTTGGGCACGCTGGCACATGCGCCCCCTTCAGTGGGGACTGGCCAGCCAGTGGTCACAACGCTGCGATCCATTGGACCAGCTAGTGATGGTGACCCAGGAAATGTGGAACGCTCTCCGGTGGTGGACCGTTCCATCTCATCTGCAGGAGGGCATCCCGTTTGTCCGCCCCGAGCCGACGGTCTCTCTATCGACCGATGCCTCTCTGATGGGTTGGGGTGCCCATCTGGGGGAACACCGAGCGCATGGCCTCTGGTCCCCGTGGGAGTCCCTATGACACATCAACCTGCTGGAGCTCCGAGCGGTCCGCCTAGCTCTCACCGCCTTTGCTCCATTTCTCCGGGGTCAAGTGATCCGAGTCCAGACGGACAATACCACGACCATGTACTACCTAAACCGCCAGGGCGGGACGCGCTCCATGCTTCTTTGCAAGGAAGCTCTCCGCATTTGGTCACTCGGGCGCAGCCTGGAGTAGGATCTCCTAGCCATTCATGTGGCAGGAGCCTCCAACACCCTGGCCGATGCCCTGAGCCGGATAGGGGCTGCACCTCACGAGTGGTCTCTCCTGCCGGAGGTAGTACAAGATCTGTTCTCCCACTGGGGCACACCTCAGGTGGACCTGTTTGCCTCCAGGGAGAATGTGAAGCTGAGGCTGTTTCATGCCCGCCCCCCTCAGCAGGGCTCGCTGCAGGGGGATGCCTTCTCGAGGCTGTGGACCCCAGGCCTCTTCTACGCCTTTCCCCCATTTCCCTTGATTCACAAGGTGCTTCTCAAAGCAAGGAGGGACAAGGCGCAGGTGATCCTGATAGCCCCAGACTGGCCCCGCCAGTTCTGGTACCCAGATTTCCTCAGCCTCAGCTCCAGGCTCCCGAGGCAGCTTCCAGCTCGCCCGGACCTGCTCTCAGTCAATCAGGGGAAGGTGGTCCATCCGGACCTTCAGTCCCTGCACCTGACAGCCTGGTTCCTGAACGGCTAGAGTTCCAGGCCTTGGGTCTTTCC
Organism: Neoceratodus forsteri; assembly: GCA_016271365.2. Lineage (NCBI taxonomy): Eukaryota > Metazoa > Chordata > Ceratodontiformes > Ceratodontidae > Neoceratodus > Neoceratodus forsteri. The sequence goes on along the minus strand of CM028131.1, from coordinate 1,631,176,126 downwards.
GACGAGGTCCTCAATGTTGTTGAGGCGTCCTGTAAAGAGTCGACCAGGAAATGCTATGCCTTCAAATGGAAGAGACTTTCCATTTGGTGTCAGGGCAAGGGCTTGGACCCTTCCTCCTGTCCTTTGGCAAGCATCTTGGACTATTTATGGTCCCTTTCTAGTCAAGGGCTTAGGTCGACGACCCTAAGGGTGCACCTGGCAGCCATCTCTGCTTACCGGGCGCGGGCCGGGGAGCAGTCGGTGGCGCAGGAGAAGGTGGTCTGGCACTTTTTCAAAGGCCTTGATCACATTTCCCCTCCGGTGCGAGAACCTCCACCTCCGTGGGATTTACTGCTGGTACTGGCTAAGCTCATGGGCAAGCCATTTGAACCAATGCACAGGTGTGAACTCTCTCACCTGTCGTGGAAGACCGCCTTCTTGGTGGCTATCACGTCAGCCAGAAGGATGGGAGAACTCCAGGCGCTCTGCATCGAGTCTCCTTACCTGGTCTTCCACAGGGACAAGGTTGTCCTGCGCCCCCAACCGAAATTCCTTCCGAAGGTGGTGTCAGAGTTTCACCTTAACCAGATGTTGACTCTGCCGGTGTTCTACCCCAATCACACCTCGGAGGCCGAATACAGGCTCCATACTTTGGACCCTAGAAGGGCGCTCGCTTGTTATAAGGAGTGCACGGCTGAAATTTGGGGAGAGGGTCACCAGCTGTTTGTCACCTACGCTGAAGCCGCAGACCTGGTGACCTGCAGCCAAGCGGACGATAAGCAGGTGGGTCACCTCCTGCATTGATCTCTGCTACAAGTTGGCGGGCATGGAGCCTCCCAGAGGGATAAGAGCTCATTCTACCCGTCATACTGCTGCATCAGTGGCTGCTTCCAGACACGTCCCTATCCAGGATATCTGCAGGGCTGCTACCTGGAAGTCAGCACACACCTTCATCACGCATTACCACATCGACCTTGAGTCACGCCGGGATGCTGGTTTTGGGGCCTTGGTTCTCCAGTCTCTATTCCCTAAGTAGGGGGTGTGCGCCTTGCCTTCCTCCTCCCGGAGAAATGCTATGAGTCTGCCAGACAGTGTGGATGAACAACATATCCATGTCCCTAGAAATACAGGTTACTCACCTGTAACAGGAGTTCTAGGAATGGTATATGTTGTTCATCCACACGACCCACCCGACCTCCCCGGCTTCGACGCACAACCTGAGCTTCCAGCGGGCTAGATCTGGCATCATGGGGCGGAGCCGAGAGTTTTACCACCCTGGTGGGTGGGAGGAGCCAGCTTGAAGACCTTCAGGCAAGATTTAAAGCAGCAAGGAACCTGCCAGACAGTGTGGATGAACAACATATACCATTCCTAGAACTCCTGTTACAGGAGAGTAACCTGTATATCTTGAGTATAGTCATCAAGATCCTACCAGTTATATTTTAGCAGCAGTAACCTCAGTAGTGATGTCAGGGTAATACTGCCCATATGTTACCAGCAGTATCCCTTGTACAGAGATCAGGATTATACGGCCCATATACCAGCACGATTATCCCCGGTATGGATGCCAAGGATATACTGTCTGTATTTTAGTAGTAGAAATCACTGGCATGCATATCAGGGTTATACTGTCACTAGTTTAGCTGCTACATTCCTGGTACTGGGTACTGAAGTCAGGGTTATACTGCCCATATTTTAAAAGCAGTATCCCTGGTCTGGATGTCATATTCATACTGTTCATAGTTTAGTAGCAGAAACTCCAGCATCAGTGTCAGGGTTATACTGCCGTATTTTAGCAGCCTTTATCCCCAGAATGACAATCAGGGTTCTCGCGGATGCCGGTACCCGCATCCTGTACGCACATTTTGTGTGTCGAGGCGCTTGTTTTTTTTAAAGTCCCCAAGACACTCGTTTCCAGAGCCATGGGAGTCGCTTGAGAGAGCCTGACGCCGCGATTGTTGTAATGGAAAGATTAAGACAATACTCCAATAAGTTTTAGGGCATTTTAAACTATTTTTTATGTTTAGAGGATGAATTCAAATTATTATGGCCACTGCCACCAACAAAGCTCTTGCCAGTTGAGCAGTGGCCGTAATTTGTTTGAATTCACCTTCTGAAACATAAAAAAATGTAGTTTAAAATGCCCCCCTAGAAACTAATGGAGCGCGCTCCCCAAGCTCTATAGAATCTTACATTACAAGCAGTGCGGGCACGGGGTTGCGGCTCCCATGTATTCAAATGGGGACGCAAGGAAATTTTCCGCGGACTCACACTTTTGGGCTGTGAACTCCCCCCCAACCACCTTTTTTTTTTAAAGCCAGTCCTGGACCCCAAACAAAAAATCCTACCGAGAGCCCTGACAATCTGGGCTATGCTGCCCTTATTTTAGCAGCAGTATCTCTGGTACAGATGCCAGGTGCCAGGGTTATACTGCCTGCACTTTAGCAGCTGTATCCCTGGTACAGACATCTGGGTGTAATGTTAGGAGGAGAAACCCTGGCATTGATGTCAGTGGTATACTTCTGTCTTTTAGCAGCAATATCCCTGCCACAAATGTCAGGGTTATACTGCTCATACTTTAATAATAGTAAATCCAGTACAAACGTCAGAGTTATACCCTCGTATTTTAACAGTGGCATATTCAGTACATAAATCAGAATTATACTGTCTGTATTTTTGTAACAGAATCCTTATCACAAGCATGAACTGTCCGTTCATGTCAGGGTTATACTGTACTAATTTTATCAGCAGCTTCCTTGTCTGGGTTATTTTTGTTTAGTTATTTAAAAATGTGATAACCGTGAAACGTACACTGAGCTGAGGCTCGTTTCAGGTGCAACCTGGGGGAAGGGGGAGAGGGATTACGCATACAGGCAGATACAAACATCAGAAGAGCATTAATGGCAAAAAGCAAGTGCAGAATACATTTGGCAACAATGCTGAGCCGCAGATACACAGGGATACAAACTGAGAGGCATACACTAAAACATGTAGGTACAAAATCATGTTGATAAGGTTGGGTGAGATTATTCATACTCAAAAGGGGGACAGGACAGGGGTCAGGGAACTCCAATTGTGGGAGCCTAAGTACAGAGGGGTGAGGAGGCTGTGGTGAGAAAGGGAAATGAGGAATTAGGTGGAAGGGTGACAGGAACAAGGAGGGTGAATGCTACCTGTATTTTAACTGTAGCATCCCTGTACAAATGTCAGGGTTATACTGCCTGGATTTTGCCCTCAAGTTGTAAATGATGCAATGCGTAACACTGTTAATGAATCCTCACTTAGAAGTCATTGTTGTACTACTTGTATTTTAGCAGCAGTATCCCTGGTATAGACATCAGGGTATACTGCTGGTCAGTATTTTAGCAACAGTATTCCTGGTATGGGGTCATATTGTCTCTATTTTAGCAGATGTATCCCCAATACAGATGTTAGGGATATACTGTCCATATTTTAGCAGCAGCATCTCTGGTAAAGATGTCAAGGCTGGGGGCATTGTGGAGCCCAAGCAAGATGGCTGCTTGGGATTAGCATTCTGTAAACATCGATAAAACTACATATGACTTATAGCATATAAAGAAAAACTGAGCTGTATCAATTTTGGAGTGCTTGCTTCACCAGGACAGGTAACCTGAGGAAGAACAAACCCCAGCAGGAAGGAACAAATTGCAAGTCTGTTCCTGGCCCTCTGACCACGCAGTCTGCTCCTAGCCAAAACACAGCCATCGCAGAGGAGGGCCAGAGGAGATGATACAGATCCTTGGAGTTAAGATTACTAAATTAATCACTATGGTGGCTGGTCTTGCAGAAACATCTGATACCCTTTTGAATAGGGTAACTACCTTAGAAAGTAACCTGGAGACTGTTAACATGGAGGTTGTTGAAGTGAAGAAATGCTCTGAAGCGGCCCTGAGGTCTACGGCCAATTTGATCAAGGAGAACGGGCATCTTAAATCCCATTTGGAATCACTGGAGAATCAAACGAAAGTAGCCAACATCCATTTGATTGGATTGTTGGAGAGAAGTGAGGGAGACCACTTGAAAATGTTTCTCAGGGAGTGACTGGAACAACAGTTTGGAGACCGACTTGTTGAGAGACCAGTTACCATCCAGAAGGTGTATCAGGTGACATTTCAAAGTAGGCAGGAAAACCCCTAGGCACCAAGGGCTATAGTTCTGGTCTTGGATGGTGTGGGGTCGAGAGACGTTATCCTGGCACTTGCTTAGCAGAAAAAAACACTGCTATATCATGGTCAGCAAATCTGACTGTACCCTAATCTAAGCTATGGAACAAGGCAGAGAAAAAAAATGCTTTGATGAGCTACAGTTGATTTTGAGCTAAGAAGATATTTCCTGTGGAATTCTGTTTCCAGCCAGATTGTGTATTACACATAACATATAGAATAAAGTATGGGTCTGGGTGTGTAACAAGAATTTACACACACCCGAGGGGTTTGATGCTACATAAACCCCAAGAGCGAAGCTCGAGGGGGTTTATGCATAGCATCCAACCCCGAGGGTGTATGTAACTTCGAGTTTACACACACCTAGACCCATATTTTATTTTATATAATTGTTGGGTTTCTCTTTTTCGTTTCAGCAATTATATAAAATTAAAAAAGGCTGCTGTGCCACCGCAGTCCAATTACGTCATGGCACACAGTCGGCTTTCACTTTTATTTCAAACTTTTTTCCCCCAATATTGTGAGGGTGGTCAATTCAGTAGCCATGTGGAACATTTAAGTTTATTTGAAATGTTACTTGTTGCCAAGTGTCCGTGGCAGTTTCTGTCCATGTTGGGTTTGTAGTTCGGGAAGGAGAGCGATCAAAAATGGAGGCGCTTGAGCAGGCGCATGCGCAGAGTGGGGCAAACTGTGCGCGTGTTTGCCGTTATAAATGCTCCTTTATAATGGCAAATTACGCCACTGTTTCCCTATGGGAAAAAGAGGAAGCCATTAATTATAGGAAGATTTTTGCCCTTTTGGACCCTGCTGAAGTACTTAAGTGGGTCCACAACATGCTACACTGAGGTCACGGAGAACTGATGAGACGCACCAATAGTCAGATGCAGAGGACGATGGCAAAACCTGAAGGAGACTGAATGCTGTTCAGGTCTGACTTCAAAAATCTCTCTCATGAAGCCTGGCAACCCCTGTATGATGTAACTGACGCTTCTAATCCAGATTTCCTGATTTAGTTTTGTAGGGGCAATACAGGCTACTCACACTTTTCCACTTCAGTTACCTGTTTTGGGGCCACTCTGATTTTGCCACAGGGCTAAGCTGGACATTATCAAACATTACAGCACGGCGGGACATATAATGTAAGAGCGTTGTTATGCTCGATTTAGTTAAAACAGTTACTTCATATGGTTTATCAGCTGTAGCTTTACAACCTGCAAAGCTATAATACAGTGAATTTATTTCAGAGTTGTAATCCATGTTTGCTATATGCCATTCCTTTTTTTTGGCATTTACTTTGTTTACTGCATGACCTTCTCATTTCCTTATGTAGGAATCTGAGACATGGAAAGACTGATGTTTATCTATTTAATTGGCATGCAGCTCATGGACTCGTTTCACACAGCATTTATTGGGTGAATTATCTTTTGAGTGAAGAATAGTCTTCTAACGATAATATTCCGACAAAGACGTATCTTACTGATACAGTATATTCTTGGTTATAGTGTATGTATTAAGAGGTTTGGCACCCCCAATTGGGCATCTGTTAGCCTCATGAACTATGTCAGGTGCATTGCTGTATGTCAGTTGCTAAACAATAAATATATAGTTAAAAAAAAAACAAAGACGTCTGGGTCACACTGCCTTTTTTTTTTTTTTTGTAGCATCCCTAGGACAAATATCAGGTTTATTCTGCTTGTATTTTAGTGACAGTATGCCTGGCACAAATGTTAGAGCTATACTGCCAGTAATTTAGCAGCAGTATCCCTGGCACAGACCTCATCATTATACTGCTGGTATTTTAACAGCAGTATCCCTGGTACTGACGTCAGGGTTATACTGCCATTATTTTAGCAGCAGTATCCCCAGTACAGATTTCAGTGTCAAATTGCCTGTATTTAAAAAACAGTGTTCCTGGCACAAACATCAGGTTTATACTATCTGTATTTTAGCAGCCTCCCTGGCACGATCATCAGAGTTAGTCTTTCTGTAAAGGAGGCAGTGTGGTCTGGTGTTTAGAACACTCACTTGGGAGCCAGGAGATTCCATGTTCAAACCCCGCTAGAGTTAAATATTGTCTGTGTGACTTTTGGCAAGACATTTATTCCCCCACTGCTCCAGTACCCTCTGCTGTGAAAATGAGTAGAAGCAGTCACTGGTAGTGAGATACTGCATCTTAACTGGTCTATTCTGGGGAAATAAATTACAAAATAAATAAATTCTAGCAGCAGTATCCCCAGTATAAACATCAGGAGCCTGATATTCAAAAATGGGCAAAGCAGAGCACACAGTTTTGTACTACGCTTTTCTATTGCTCAGAATGCTGAGAATGTTATATTCAGTCAGACAACGCACCAACACTATCTGACTGAATATAGGGGCATGTCGGTGCAGCACTAAATCAAGTAGCACTGCCCCGACATGGATCCCTGCAGTGCAGGGAATAGTGCCACCAGATCAGATAGCATCGGTAACCCCGGGCATGATATTCAGACAGCCCCATGCAAATGAGCCCTTTTGGCAGACAAGGCGGTAAGGGGCCAATGCATGCCCATTATGGGCCCATTTGCATGGGAAGTAGTGGCAAGTTTGCGTGCCGCCACCCCCACCCAGATTGCCCTGTCACGGAGAAGTAAGGAATTCTCTGGTGTCTAGTGGTTCCCCCCCAACTTTCCGATCACCATCCTAACATATAAAAAAAAATGCCCTCGTACCTAGTGCTTCCCTCCCTGATCACTATTCCAACAGATAAAATTAAATTCCCTGGTGCCTAGTGGTCCCCGCTCCCTCCGATAGCTGACCCATTCTTGCAGTAATGTATCCCTGGCGTCCAGTGGTCCTCCCCTGCCCTCTGATCCCTGACCCAATAAAAATTAATATAATCCCCAGTGGCTAGTGGTCCCCCCCCCCGGCCCATCACCAGTGAAATGAGATACATTCCTGGTGTCTAGTGGTCCCTCCCATCCTCCAGTCGCCAGCCCTGGAGTGATCCACCCATAACCATAATGGTGTGCTTCTTGTACACTGGTTGCAAAAGTGCAGTAAAGTATATTAAGTTGCACAATATATCAAAAAGGACCTCTCTGACATCTAGTGGCACCCCCAGCCGCTGATCCCCCTACAACCATACCACATCCCTGAGATCTAGTGGCCCCCACACTGCAGGCACAAACCACCTACCCTGCAACCCTCCACCTGAATTGCCAGTGCCGTGGCACAGATATGATGACTGGCACAGCCCTTCTCTCATCTCCTTGGCCAACCGCCATATGAATAGACAGGGAGTGTGCATCCTATTTATAGTACAGGGTGCGCGTCCTCTGTACTGTACAAGGAGTGTGCATCTTCTGTACTGTATAAGGAGTGTGATGCCTGTGTACTGTACAAGAAACATTCGCTACTAATACAGTACACAGCTGCGCACTCCCTGTACAGTATAGAGGATGCACGCCCTATACTATACATAGGACACGCACTCCCTGTCTATTGATATGGTGTCTGGTCAAGGAAATGAGAGGAGGGCCATACGAGTCATCATATCTGAGCTGCAGCACCATCGATTCAGGTGGAGGAGGGTTGGTAGGGTAGGTGGTCAGTGCCTGTGGTGTGAGGGGGGGCGCTAGATGCCAAGGACAGGGTACGGTTGTACAAGAATCAGCAGGTGGGGGGGTGCCACTAGAAGCCAGGGAGGTCCTTTTTGATGTTTTTGCAAGTTACTGTACGTTATTGCACTTTGTGACCCAGCTGCATATTAAGCATGTACTATTATGGTTATGGGAGGCTTCACTCTGGGCTGGCAATAGGAGGGACCACTAGGTGCCAGGAATATTTCTATTTCACTGGTGATAGAGTATGGAGGATGGGGGGGAACTGCTAGTCACCAGGGATTATATTGCTTTTTTATGGGCTGGGGATCTGAGGGCAGGGATACATTATTGCAAAAACAGGTCAGCGATTGGAGGGAGGGGGGACCACTGGGCACCAGTGAATGTAATTTTAACTTTCAGACCAGCAATTGGAGGGTGGGTGGGACTACTAGACACCAGGGACTTATATTAAAATACTGGTACTGGGAATTGGAGGGTGGGGCCATGGGTCACATGGAACGAATTTTTAACAGGGTCAGGGTTCAGAGGGTGGGGGCTGCCACTGTCCACCAGGGAGCAGGTGTGCTCCCTCACCGCCAACGTTGCTGTTAGCTGCAGTTGCTCTGGCGACCACTAGGGTTGCCCAGAGTAAATTGGGTTTTGATTGGTGTTATTTCCACTGCATAAATTTACCATGCTAACCCCTTTTGTGCAGTGCAAATCCACTGAATATTGCATTGCCCGGGGTATTCCTCTCCCCGTTCCTCCACTTGCCCACCCGCATACATTATTGTTTGTGCACGTGCTAACTCTGTTAGTGTGCGCAACTGCCCCTTTTGAATATTGCGCTCCTGCACAAATCCCAGGCAAATGGGGTGCAAACACTTTGCCCACTGGGCAGAGTTTGGAATATCGGGCCCCAGAGCTATGCCATCCATATTTTAGTAGCAGTATCCCCAGTACAGACCTCAGGGTTATAATTTTCATTGTTTTTACTTTCCGTTTATGCCACCTCTCTTGGCTGGCATCTGGCCCCACCTTCAGGCTCCTGCATCTTTCCAACCCCATCACCCTGACATCTCCTGGAGACTTACCTCTCCTGCTTTTCCCTCATGGCTTAGCCCCCACAATAGAGTCCTTAGGCTGGGCCAGGTCCCTCGAAAACTCCAGTTAGCATCACCAGGAGAGAGCCAACTTGGCGAGTGTGGGGTCTGCAGGACAGCAGGGTCGTCATTCTGCTCTACTGAGGATCCTTTTTCCATTTTTCTTCCCTCCCCTCCCCTCCCCTTGGAAGCACTGGCAGACAGCTGGTATGTGCACATAGTGCATGGAGCCCCTCCGAGCCAATCAGCACTTCCCCACTCTGTGATGCTCTCATGCTTGCACTGCCACCTGTGGTCACCCAGGTGGCAGTCGCACGGCAACAGTGGTCTACCTCTCCCCAGAGGAGGAGAGCATCCTTTGGGATGCTCGATCCCCCACCACCACCAACCCCCAATGACTCAGGCTCACTACTGAAGTCAGGTCACCAGCGTCGTGAGTGGGAGTGTTGCCACAGGATTATACTTTCTGTATTTTAGTGTCCAAGTCTCTGGTACAAATATCAGGGCTTTCAAACAACATGAAGTCTTGCTGTATTCTGACAATCTGCAGGTAGCTCCAGCCTTTGAACTGCCCCAGAGTGTAGAGGGTTAATTTTCTATGCAGTGCATAGAACGTTGAGCTCGAGCTCGGTTGAGGTCTCTGGCTGCAGCAGTTTGAAACCCAACCATCAGATTCTTTACTCTGCTTCACTGAACAATCGCTCCGTAGAGTCTCCTTCTGCTCGGTTCAAAGTCGGTTAAAGTGTCACTTTTTCTGCTCAACTTCCATAGTACTACAGTTCAGGGCTCTGTCTGCGGTACAGTAAGTACTTTAGGTAGTAGTTCTGGGTTATTTGTGGAAATTGTAAAAAAACTTTTCTCGATCGGTTCGACTGAACCTATCCAACATATTTGAAATCTGTGTGTTTTCCTTTAGTGTGTGGTTACCGGTCCTCATCGGTTTAAAAAAAAAACGTGTTTTAACATTTCTTTCCAATACCCGTAACACGGTTGGAAACTGATAAGGGAGTCTTGCCTGGCGGTTGCCGAAAAAAGGGTACATTTGGTTAGGTTGGCCATGTCTGAGAAACCCAAGAAAAAAAACCGGCCCACTGAGTTTCAGCACTACAGTGAGTGTGGGGAGGTCTTTGCTAAGGCCGATCCCCACACCACCTGTGTTTATTGTCTGAGATTGACCACCTCGATACAGACTGCCAAATATGTAAAAACTTTCCTAAGTCTACCTAAACTTTTTTCCAGGGTAGACTTAGGGAAAAGGAGACCGAGAAGTCGGCTGACCCGGATGGCCAGCCCGGTTCGGTTCCGACCGAACCAGAAGGAGTGCCCTCTGACCAGGGTGATACTTCGGGCAAGAGGAGAGCCGATCCTGAGGGATCGGTTCCTACAAAAAGGAAGCATAAAGAAAAATCAGCTGGTTCATGTTCCGACCACTGATGAGATTACCCGAGCGATTCGGATAGTTGAATCGCTTCACCCGGTTCCTTCCGATCCGGCTCCATTAGCTAGGGGTTCAGTTTGGTCGGTTCCTCTGGTTCAGGATTATGCCCCTGAAGATTTTTATGATGGGAATTTGAGGTGGAGGGGGATTATGAGCAAAATGATTATTATGATGGAGCAGAAAGTCTGGATGTGCCCATCTCCCCAGACAGACCTTCTGGTGTTTCCCCTCCTAGGCTCTCTGAGTCCCCTTCCCACTAGCTGTTCTACAGAAAAGTGGCTGAAACCCTCCCGCTCCCTATGGAGGTGGCTACAGAGGATCAAGAGGAGCCTGATTTTGTTGAAATGATGGACATCCCAGAGTCCAGGAGGCTGTCTATTCCTCTACACAAATCGTTGGGAAACAGACACAAAAAAATGCTGAAGTCTCCAAATACTGTACCTCCTGTTGATAGAAGAATGGACAAGAGATATACCTTATCAGGCTCAGACACGGAGTTTTTCTATCAGCAATGCAGCCATGGTGGGGTCGTGCAGGCTGCAACCTGTGACAGGGCTAATGTTCCCTTGGCTTCACACCCCCCAGATTAAGACTCCAGGAGGATGGATGCCTTGGCAAAGAAACAGTACATGGCATCCTCTTTGGGACTCAGGCAGGCTAATTATATGGCTTATGCAGCCAGGTACCAGAAGTCCAGGTGGGACACTGTACTGGCACTGGCTAAACAGGCCTCCCCCCAGCTGGCCAGGGAGCTGGAGGAGGTGGCTGCTGACGGGATTGAGGCATCTAAGGTACAATTTCATACTGCTGTGGACTCCAATGATGTGTCATCAAGAGTCATGGCTACATCTGTGGCTCTTCGGAGAATGGCTTGGCTCAGATGTACTAGCCTCTCACAGGACACCCAGGCTAAGGCTATGGATTTCCCTGTGGAAGGTAACTCTCTGTTTGGGGAGCAGACAGAGAATTACATGAAAAAGATGGAGGAATATAGGACCACTTATAGGAGTGCACAGGCCAAGGAGAGGCAGGCAATTCCTCAAAGGCAGCAATCTAGGGGCAGGGGCAGGCCTTTTCATAGGCCTTTCTATCAAGCACAGGCCTCTTCTCCCTTTTCACAGAGGGGGTTCTTCAGAGGGAGAGGCAGAAGGGGGATGAGCAGGGCTACATCCACTCCTCAGCCTAAGGCCCCTGCCAAGCAGACACCCTGATGGGTCTGCCTGGGTCGACTCTCCTATCCCTGTAGGGGGGAGGCTGGCTTACTGTGTCCAGGACTGGATGTCTATTACTTCAGACAAGTGAGTCCTGGAAGTAGTAAGCCAGGGACTGGTTCTCAGCTTCAAAAAATTTCCGAAGATGAGAGCCAGATCTTTTCCACCTGCAAGTCTCTCCGAAACCCTTGCCCTAGAGGCAGAGGTTTCATCTCTTCTGGCCTTAAGAGCCATAGAGAGAGTTCCTATCCTACACCGGGGCAAAGGTCTGTACTTTTACCCCAAAAAAGTCAGGGGAGTGGCGACCCATCCTAGATCTAAGATACCTGAACAAACATCTTTTAAAACCAAGGTTCAAGATGGTGACTGGGAATAATTCTTCCCTCCCTAAGGCCAGGGCAAAATCCAGCAGCAGATTTCCATTTTTCCATATCTGGACGACTGGCTCATAGTGAGTCAGTCTCCAGACCAAGTCAAGTCAGACCTGCAAGTGACTCAGCAAGTGCTCACTTCCCTGGGATTTCTTCTCAACCTCCCCAAGTCAGTTCTCGAACCGGTGCAGCTTCTTACCTTTATAGGGGCAGAGCTAGATACTGTCAAAGCAAGAGCCTTTCTTCCCCTGGAAAGGGCAAGAGTTTTTATAGAACTGGCTTCTTCCTTCAGCCTTCAGGTGTCCTGACCAGCAAGGCACTTCCTGCAGCTCTTGGGACACGTGACATCTTCTACAGCGGTGGTCCAAGGGGCAAGATTCCAGATGAGGGACATTCAGTTCCATCTGAGGGCCTTTTGGTCCCAAAGGAAGGATCCTCTTACCAAACTGATTCCAGTGACTCGGGCACTGATCCAGGCTCTTCAATGGTGGCAGGATCAGGACAATTTAAGGCAAGGGGTCCCATTTGTCACTTAGTCTCACTCGGTGGTCCTTACCACGGATGCTTCCCTTTTGGGGTTGGGAGCCCATCTGGGGGCTCTCACAGCCCAGGAACTGTGGTCCCGTCAGGAATCCCTTCTTCATATCAATCTCCTGAACTTAGGGCAGTTTTTCTGGCCCTGCAAGCTTTCTCTCAGTCCGTGCAGAACAGGGTGGGTCAGGTCAGAACAGACAACATCACCACCACCACCATGTGGTACATCAACAAGCAGGGAGGCACTCGGTTCATGGCCTTGTGCACGGAAGCCATGAAATTGTGGTCCCTGGCTTATTTTCTGCAGACATCTCTGATAGCAGTCCATCTTCCAGGGAAGGACAATGTGCTAGCAGATGCACTGTGCAGGATCTCCCAGGGCCATCACGAATTGTCCCTGGACCCTCTTGTGTTGAAAGTGATTTTTTCAAGGTGGGGCACTCCAGAGATAGATCTCTTTGCAGCCCCAGACAATCACCAACTTCCTCTGTTTTGTTGTAGACCCCCAGTCTTGGGCTCAGTCCCTCTGGATGCTCTGATGTTGAACTGGAAGGGAAATTTCTCTATGCCTTCCCTCCCTTTCCTCTACTGTTCAAGGTTCTGGTCAAGGTAAGGTCACAACCCTGCAAAGTGATTCTGATTGCTCCAGATTGGGCCAGGCAGCCCTGGTACCCCCTCTTACTGTCCCTAGCAGTCCATCTTCCCCTGTCTCTTCCCAGGAATTACAACCTGTTAACCTCCTCTCAGGGGAGGATTTGGTACCCCAATCTTCGGTCTCTCAATCTCAAGGCATGGCTCTTGAAGAGTTAGAGTATGCAGATTTGCATCTGTCCCAAGGGGTTCTGGATATTCTCAAAGCCTCTAAAGCCTGCCACCAGAAGACTTATAACTCCAAATGGAAAAGATTCAGCATTTGGTGTTCCAAGAAACATATATCTCAGACACTGCTGAATTGCCTACAGTTCTGGATTATATGGTCCATCTTAATAGCCTAGGCCTCAGACCAGCTACTCTCAAGGTACACTTGTCAGCTGTTTCTGCTTTTCTGTCAGTGGAGCTTCCTCACTGTCATCTCACCCTGTATTCTGTAAATTTTTCAAGGGATTGCTTCATACCAATCCTCCCTTTAGGGATCCTGCCCCTGCCTGGGACTTAAATGTTTGCATTGCTCAATTTATGCAACCCCCATTTGAGCCTATGTTGTCAGCAGAGCTTAAGTACTTGACTTGGAAAACTGTGTTTTTGGTAGCCATTACCTTTGCCAGGCGTATCAGTGAATTGCAAGCCCTGTCAGTGGAACCTGATTTTATCTCCTTTCATAGAGATAAAGTGGTCCTTAGAACCAATAGGAGGTTCTTGCCCAAAGTGGTTTCAGACCTCCATTTGAATCAGCGTGTGTCTCTCCCTGTTTTCTTCACTGTTCATTCTTCCTCAGGGGAGAGGAGGCTACACAGTTTAGATGTTAAAAGAGCCCATAGCTACTACATGGAGCATACCAAGGGTCACAGGTTTGATTCCCTCCAGTTGTTCCTCACTTATGGGGAAGTGGGAAATGGCAAACCTGCCACCAAGAGAACTGTTGCCAGGTGGATTGTTTCTTGTATACAATTCTGCTATGAGAAACTGGGAAAAATTCCACCCTCAGGCCTGAGGGCTCATTCCACAAGAGGTACAGCTGCTGCCAGGGATATCCCTCTGTTAGAAATTTGTCAAGCAGCCACCTGGAGAACAGTCCATACCTTTACCAAGCATTACTCTCTGGATATCCAGGCTAGGAGTGATGCTCCGTTTGGCACAGCAGTACTTCAGAGCCTATTCCCAAAGTAGGTTCTCTCCCTCCTCCATGGAGATACTGCTTGGTAGTCTGCAGATTGTCAGAATACAGCAAGACTTCATGTTGTTTGAAGAAAAAATTACTCACCTTAGTAATTATTTTTCTCCTAATGGAGTCTTGCTGTATTCTGATGACCCTTCCTGCCTCCCCTCTCAGAACCTGTTTTTGGGAAGTGGGTGGGCAGGCGCAGTGTTGCACCCCAGGGGTGCTTCAAGCACACCCTCCACTTTATCTGGGTGCTTTGTATTATAATATTTTATTATTGGATAGGTTTTGGTTTTGGGTTTCCTGACTTGAGTCTTTCTTTGGAAATCCAAAACTTTCTGTTGCCAGTTGGCTAGTTAAAAAATGTTACAATTTCCACATAGTTAGTCAGTGAGTGTTTGCTCGTAAGAATCTGATGGTTGGGTTTCAAAGTGCTGCAGACAGAGACCTCAACCGAACTTGAGCTCAACGTTCTATGCACTGCATAGAAAATTAACCCTCTACACTCCGGGGCAGTTCAAAGGCTGGAGCTAAGTGCAGATTGTCAGAATACAGCAAGACTCCATTAGAAGAAACATAATTACTGCGGTGAGTAATTTTTTCATGCTTTCCATGTTTTAGTTGCAGTATCTCTGGTGCAGACATCATGGAGATGCCATCCGTATTTTAATAGCAGTATCCCCCATACTTTGAGGTGAATATACCATCCTATAACATTTTCCAAGCTGATAGACAAACAAAAGGTGGAGAGGTTGCCATCTACATCCATGATAAGTTTTCAGCATCTGTTATCAACTCAACTTCTATTTCTAAAGAATATGAAAGCCTGACTCTCAAAGTTGAGCTCTCCCCATCTCTCTCATTCTGTGTGGCAGGATGTTACAGGCCCCCATCAGCCGGACTACTACTTTTAGATCACTTATACAATACATTAGGGTCCATGTCCTCTGAAATAATCATACTGGGTGACTTTAACCTGGATTGGTGTTCCAATATTTCCAGACCACTCAAAAACCTATGTGACTCCTTCGGATTATCCCAACTTATTACGGAAGTAATGCGCCATAATACAAAGAACCCAAATAACAGTACATTGTTGGATCTTATCCTAGTAAACAAACCACACCTATTCTCTCATGCTGGTGTACTTTTCTCTGACATCAGTGACCACTGCTTCGTTGCCTGTGTGAGATCTGCCACAAAAACAGCTCCTGCATCCAAATTTACTATTAAGAGGAGTCGCCGTAACTTTGACCCTTGTGCATTTATACCTGACCTACAGAACTACCTAAGATGGCAGGACTTCTATCTTGCAAAAACAGTAAACACGGCATATATTTCCCAAGAAATTGTGCTAGGGTCCCTAGATAAGCATGCACCCATGGTCAAAAACAGCAAAAAAGGAAAAAGATCATGCCCATGGTGTACAGCAGAACTGAAGACTGCCTTGCTCAACAGAGACCTACTTTGCAAAAAAGCTCAAAAATCAAAGCTACAGACATACTGAACTTTATTTAGGAAGGTCAGGAATCTTTGTACCGAATCAGTAAGGGAGGCCAAGGCTGGTTCTTACCGGGCCAAACTTGACGCATCTTCCAGATGTACTGCTAATTTCTGGAAAACCCTCAAGGAGATTGAAGGTTATGCGTCTTCTAACTCATCACCTACTAAAGTATCCAAGGGTGGTGTCTTAGTTACAGATAAACAATTAATCCTTGACCAGCTGAATAATCATTTCGCCACCATAGGATTAGCCTTCGATACCTCACCTGCCAATACTCTTCGCTCCCAATTTGGTGTTCTCCTTACAGCCTGCAACACTGAAGGAGGTTGAAGACCTACTCCTACAACTGGATACCAGGAAGAGTGCTGGTGCAGACTGCATCGACCCTTTTTTCCTGAAAATTAGCCTCCAAGCCCTGACCATGCCAGTCACTCACCTCGTCAACCTATTTCTCCTGCATGGCGAAATTCTTCCCATATGGAAAACCACCCACGTGATTCCCTTATTCAAATCTGGAGACCTTAGTGACCTCAACAACTATAGGCCAATCTCCTTACTCCCTATCCTATCCAAGATGCTTGAGAAAATAGTAAGTACTCAGCTTAAAAACTACTTAGAATCTGAAAATCTGTTAAACCCTCTGCAATCAGGATTCCAGCCATGCCATAGCACAATTTCAGCCCTAGCAAAGGTTACAAGTGACTGGCAGGAGGCCTTAGACTCCAAAAACTTCGTGTGCACAGTATTTTTGGACTTAAACAAGGCGTTTGATACTGTCGATCATGAACTGCTCTTGGTATCACTCCATAATATTGGTGTGGCCACCCCCTCCCTGAGATGGTTTTCTAACTACCTTATAGGGTGCCAACAGCAAGTTAAAGCTGAAGGGGAATTCTCTCCGCTGAAACCCTTATTGAGGGGTGTGCCGAAAGGCTTCATTCTGGGTCCACTTTTATTCACAATTTATATTAATGGAATTGATGTAGGAATCAATTCTGCCAACATCCATCTATTTGCCGACAATACGGTTCTCTACATTGATAGACCAACCCCTGAAGCTGCATGCAAGGATCTTCAGCAGGAGTTTAATCAGTTACAGCTACAACTACTGAAGTAAAATCTACTTTTGAACACAAAGGAAATGAAGGCGATGCTCTTCTTACCTAGCATTAATGCTAACAACCCTGTTACGGTGCAATCCATTCTTCAGATCACTACACTCCTAGGAGAGCCTCTACAGTTTGTGACCAGATTTAAATACTTGGGGGTTTGGATAGACTATAAGCACTCCTTCCTTGAGTACATTGAAGAGCTGATGAAAAAGCTCAGACAGAGGCTAGGCCTCTTTTACAGAATCACCACCTTCCTCTCCTTGTTGGATTACGCAGATTTTTTGTACAGCCAAGGCCCTGCCTCTACGCTAGCCAAACTAGATACATTATACCATAGAGCCATGAGATTTATCACTGGTGCTCCATACTCTACGCATCACTGCTCTCTACATACCATAGTAGGTTTGTTCTCATTTTCCTATAGAAGGCAGGAAAATGCTGTTCTTTGGACATACAGAGCTATCACCAAAAAGCTACCTCAATACATATCAGATTGTCTGCCGCTAAGCACGGCATGTACATATGCATTGAGAAGTGCCTCCTATATCTCACTTACTGTACCCAAAGTCAAATCGCGTTTTGGTAGATCGGCCATAAGCTACGCACTACCCCTTTTATGGAACAATCTACAAAAACTCTTGAGACTGGTCCACCCTATACATCTCTCAGCATTTAAAATGCCGTATGCATGCTCTGTCAAGGAGTCATGTAACTGCTTCCCCCTGATTAGTGCCATGCTAATGTTTCTGGATCACTGAGTCCTCCTAGCTCCTGCCAACCACCTCATCCCTTTCCCCTTCCCTCCTTATAGGTTCTCAACTCCTCATTATGCCGGTGTTCATCCCCTATGGCCGCACTTGTCCATTACTTCAGCAGCGTACTATTTTGCTCCCCATCCTCTCAAATATCCTTGACCTGCCCTCTCCTTTATGTATGTTACTAGCATACACCATATTATTATCTTCTGTTCTTACCATCTGTTCCTCTCTCTCAAGGCTCCCATCGAAGTCTATGTTAATGTATATACTGTATTTTTCCAGGTATCTGACTGTGTTATTTCTGCACTATATTTTTGACTGCCTATGGACATTAATTACCTTGTGTTCTCTCACGTACAAAATGTGTACACATTGCAGTTTTACCCTGTATTATCTTATATTATCACATGTATAATGTATATACAAACTACAATATTAACAGATTCTGAACATGTATATACTATATTTAATTGTCTACCATGTGTATTGTTTAATTGTGAATGTTTGTATGTGTACTCAGTATGTATTTTGTACAGGTCCACCTCGAAAAGGAGTTTTTTCTCAACGGTGTTATGCCTGATTAAATAAAGATTTTGATTGATTGACAAACATCAGGGTTATACTTTCTGTATTTTAGTATCCAAATGCCTGATATGGATACCAGGGCTACACTTTCTGTACTTTATCAGCATTATCCCTGGTACGTATATCAGGGTTATTCTGTCTGTATTTGTAGCCGTATCCTTGGTACAGACATCAGGGTTATACTGCCGGTATTTTAACAGAAGTATGCCTGGTACAGACATCAGGGATAAAATCTGTATTTTATCTGCAGTATCCCTGGTACAGACGTTAAGAGTCATACTGTTTTATCAGCAGTAACCCCAGTACAGACATTAGGGTTATATTTTCTGCATTTTATCAGGAGTATCCAGGGTTATACTATCTGTATTTTAATAGCAGTCTCCCCAGTACAGACAAGTTATACTATCTGTATTGTATCAGCAGTATCCCTGGTACAGACATCAGGGCTATACTATCCTTTATTTTAGTAGCTGTATGCCCAGTACAGACATAAGAGGTATATTACATGTATTTTAGTAGTAGTATCCCTGGTATACATAGCAGGGTTATAGTGTCCATATTTTAATAGCAGTATCCCCGGTACACACATCAGGGTTACGCTTTCCATACTTTAGTAGCAGTATTTCTGTTACCGACATCAGGGTTATACTCTCTGTATTTTGATAGCAGTATCCCTGGTACAGACGTCAGGGTTATAGCTTCCATATTTTAGTAACAGTATTCCCAGTATGGACTAGGTTGCTCAGATAGTCCAAAATCTGATCTGACAGCCAGATATTGGATGTCGTACTATCTGAGTCTGATGTCTGGTTGTAAAAACAAACAAGAAAAACTCCTACATCTCTCTCAGACATGAATGCCCCTCGTACTTCATAACTAACTGTGCAAAACACCCTGTAACCCACAAGTTCCCTCCTTCCCACCAAGCTTATTTAGAGAACATGTTATATTTAAGATTGTCATCCCTATAATAAAAGGAAGCTGCTTGCCAGCAAAATGTAAGTCACCCCCACACTGGCACAAGTCAAAATATCCCCAACCCTGCAGTTCAATATAGAACTCCCCCTGCCCAACACACCTACTAGCCCCCGCCTCCCTCCTTCCTCCCCATATCACCCAAATTGGTGTAACATTCAAGTCAGGTAACTCGAATCAGGTCCCACAGCAGAACAGCTTGGGCTCATCTTCATTCCGGAGGTGTGTATGAATGAAATTATGTCTTCCTAGAGTAGTAATATGTTATTAGCCACCTGACGGATGGTTAATAAGGTGTTACAGCTATAGGAGGATGTCATTTCATTTATACATACTTCTGCAATCAAGACAAGTGCAACCTGCTCTGCCAGTAAGGTGTTACTACCATAGGAAGACATCATTTAATTCATGCAATACCTCCGGAATGAAGACAAGCACAGGCTGCTCATCTGTAGGACCTGACCTGGGCCATCTGACTCAGATGTTACACCAATTTGGGTGTTATGGGGGGAGAAGGGAGGTGGGGGCTAGTGGATGTTCTTTTTTTTAAATTGAATCAGGGGGTTGGGGACCTTTTGGCTTGTGCTAGGGTGTGGGCATTCATAATGTAGCAGGGGGGCATAGTCTTATTTTATTTTAAGGATGACAATTTTGATTATAATATATTGTTTTGCAACGCCAGTGACTCCAGTTCAGAAACAAGTCTGAGTTGTTGGGAGCCAGCCAGGAGGAGGAGGAGGAGGAGGAGGACTGAGCATCCTAGAGGATGCTGTCCTCTGCCAGGGTGGAAGGTTTGCAGCTGCCACCTCGGGTCTGCCATGTGGGTGACCACAGGTGGTGGTGCAGACAGGGGCTTGGTATCAGGGAGAGGGGAAGGGACACCAACACAGCTGGATGAATCACGCACTTCCGGGTGCCTGCATCACTCATCTTACAGCCATTTGGCATCTCAGGGACAGGGGACCAGGAAAAAAGAGGAAAATATCCCCAGTCACTGCAGAATGACATGGCTCCCACTCCACAGGCACAGTACTGCCAGCCTTGGCACCCACTTCCGGACCAAGCATGGCCTTTTGTCACGGGCAAGGCACCACCCTATGGACCTTACTCTGGAGGTAAGCTATGGAGGAAAAAGGAAGCAGGGGTAAGTCCAGGAGCAGTCAGATGACAGGACTGGGAGTGGGAGACAGCTGAAGAGGGCAGACTGGGAGTGGGAAAAATGATAATATATTCTTCAAGTGGGAGGAGGGAGGTTGTGGGTTACAGGCTGGTTTGGGAGGGGATTTAATTATATATATGGGGTCTGGGGGCTTGTTTGTACAGGGTGGGGGAGATTGTTGTTGGGTGCCAAATCAGATCAGATTTTGCAACCGAATCTGATTTGGTATCCTAAAATGTAGGATTTACTGTAGGATATTCAGCAGCTGTATCCACAAAATCCTAAACTGTAAATTTTTGCTGATATCTTGGGTGTTCATTTTTTTTTTAAATATCTGGATAACACTAGTACAGATATTAGATTTGTACTAGCCTTTAGTTTAGCTGTGGTGTCCTTGGTGTGGACATCAGTGTTCTACTCCAAAATTTACTCTGCCTCTATTTTAGCAGCAGTGTTCACCACTAAACACATGCTGACAGCTGGTGCTTGCTGCTGTGTGTGATGCTAAGATACAGCTGACTCAGAGCTGAGTTTGTAGGCCCTGGAGACTGATGAGTCAGAAAGGCAGGGGTAACTTATCAGACCCATCTATCGTGTTGGGGGGTGCTGGAAAAATGAACACAAAATGAAAATCAGGTAACTGGCTGAGGCCAAGTATTCACCATAGACAGTAAAATATAACTGTGAAACTAAACTCAGAAAAGTGGGAGGGAGAACATTTGGATAATTGGGCTTTCAGTGTTTTGTCATGAGCAGACACTTTAATTTTGGAATTACCATGCAGCCGGCAGGGCTTGATGAGGGGGACATTGTGAATTACTTTGTTCTTTTTCTGTTCCCTGCTTACAGGCGTTGCTGTGTGAAACATTCAGAAATGTTGTCTTTCTAAGACGGGAACATGAATGCCCCCTCAGAACCAATAATTAAGATGAGGATTGATTGAACCCTAGTATAAGTAAGCAATAGTGCAGTCTAGGTTGAGTGATTTTGGGTCAATAATTCCACACCTCTTGAGGGTGTTGTTCAGTATGAAACACTTGCGACAATTGCCTTTACAACACCTGAGAGGTGTGTGATTACTGACCATAATCACACACCCTAAACTACTTTATCTCACGTATAATATTGGCAGAAAAATTCTAAATGAAGTCGAGATATTTCTTTAGAAACACTGACATTTTATTTTGCTAACTGTGGGAACTGTGCTTGGACATAAAGTAGTCCCTTTAACTCTGAATCTGCAGCATAACAGTAGAGGAGAGCATAACAGTAGCTGACATTTTAATAAAACTCACTTTAACTGTAAACTTTGGAACTCAGGACATCACTGTATTTTTGTGCTTTTTGTTTTAACCTGAACTTAACCTTGCTTAACATGGTACTCAGTGGCAGTCTGGCAGTACAAAGCAGAATGATCGGAACGATCATTGTTAACTTTAATTAAAGTTAAATACAGCATTGCCTGCTATGGTACAGTGTTGCAGAACTGTACTTGCTTTCAGTTTCCCTCCTTGATTCTTGAAGCCTTTTCATTGGGCTTCTGTGGTTCCCCATAGTCAGTGTGCACTGTGAAGCTGGAAGGTGGAGTGGTGGTGTTGTCAGTGACGTGCTGCTCGTCTTGGGTGGCTCCCGCTGCTTCAGCTCCTATGGCGATCTCCTCATGCTGCGATATGCATAGAGCAGCAAGTCATGGTGCAGTTATGTTTGTGGCCAGCACCAGTGGGGTCACAGTTGAAGTAGCATGCTCGATTGGTCATTGAGACAGCCACCAGGAGAAAGTTGAATTGGTGGAGTGAGCTGCATTTGAACTGGCTGCTTCTGTAAGTTGTGCTGTCGGCTGCCAGCACATAACTGAAGAAGTCCAAGGCAAGAACCATCAGAATGATGTGGAGTCGGGTGCCAGTCATAAGAGGTGATGGGGAGAGTGTTTTCTTTTTTTTTTAATTCATATTTATTATAGAACTGGGGTACATTGACTATTACACAAAAGAACAAAGTACAAAAAGATGGCAGCTGCTCCACTGTCAGTATCATAAAATTAATATTGAAATTGTAAAATAAAATATGGTTCCACAACCCAGTGAGAATCTGAGGATCATATCTGTATTAGTAGGTGTAAAGGTTGCACTAAAAGTGCCCCTCTACTAGTTGGTACACCAGACAATGGGAACAAATTGTTCCTTTGAACACCCCCCTGCAGTAAAATTAGTGCCTATAGAGCGCCCCTCTGAAAAGTCCAGTGGGCCCATCTCCTTGCAAAAGTGGGGAGCCTCAAATTTACTTTACAAGTCAGCTCTTCCTTATTTTGTATATCAAGGAAAGTATCCAGCCATTGTTGAAACATTGGGGGCTCTTCTTTGAGCCAGTTTCATGTTATGGCTTTATGTGAAGCAGCTAGTAGAATATTCCAAAGGTACGTCAGATCTGGGCCCATGGCCTAAGATGGTGGGAGCCACTACTCTGCACTGACCCTAGTGGCCATCCCACCCCTTTATTTCTGCCACCCCTTTTCTAAAAATTTATGATTTGGTGGGATGATAATGGAGAATAATTCTTTTTTTTTTTTATTTAGTTGTTTAACCAGGTATAGCACACTAAGCTGAAAACTTTTTTACAGGAGCGACCTGGGAGCACAAGGAGATTAATTGACTTGCTCAGGGTCACACAGTATGCAAGTGGAAGCTGTGGGATTCAAACCCAGGTCTGGTTTGCTGGATGTCACCAAATTTGCAGCTCAGAGCCTTAGACCACCGCGCTATACTGCCTCATTCTTGTATTCTTGTAGTGTATTAAGTATCCGTCGCCAATAATTTGTGAGAGACGGGCATGCCCAGGAGAGTGTTTTCTGAGAGGTGAAGAGGGCTTCATTTTCGGTGTTCACTGCTCTGGTTATGCAGATTATTGGTACAGGGTGACTGTGCAGTAGTGAGTGAACTGGTGGCTGCAAATACAGGTTTGCTGATCTGGGAGGGGGATGCAGTGATATTCAAATCATCATGTGATGTGGCTTGAATGGCTGTAAGTAGTTCACACGTGCAATTATGATTCAGTTAAGCAATATACCACGACAGGGTGTGGGTGATGGCAGGATTTACCCACGCCTGGTATGGTGGTTTGCTCATGAGGCCGCTGGCCGAGTTAGGAAACTACACCGGGTGGCACATGACCACGAATGTAATGTACTCAGTCAGGGACAGTCTATCACAGCGGACGTGAATTTAATGTAGTCAGTCAGGGACAGTCTGTCACAGTGAAAAGGAATGTTCTCACCCAAGGGGTCCTTTAGCATCAGTAGCAGTATGCAGTAAGCTAGCTAGGTTCAGCTGCCTCGGAGGTGGAGTTTATGATAATGAATCAAATGAATTAGCCAGTCAGAAGAGAGTTAGAGGGTGTGCTGAGTGGAGCTTGCCCAGAGGGCACCAGAATTTTTTCTCCGCCTGACTGAGTAACACTGCCTCTGGGGTGCTCTCTCACTTTTGGCCATAGAGAAAATTTGACTAAAAAATTCTTGCTTTTTTCTTGCGTCTGTGCTGAGTTTGTGAGTATTTTATACTTATTTGCTTTATTTTTCTATTTTTTAGCAGTTCCTGTTGGTTCCCGGGAACTGTGTTTCCCCTCTTTTTCCGCGGTTCTCCGTAGTTCTCTTCAGTTATTTTGAAGTAAAATAAATAGTGTCTTTGGTGTATTCAACGGTATTTTGGTTTTCTTAGTTAACAGTTCCCTTTTTTCTGTGAGAACCATAATTTTTCTTCATTTTAAGCTACTTTTTACTTCAGAAAGTCGCGGTTCTTTACTGTGAGGGAACCGTCCCCTAAGCATTAAATTTCCCACTTGGGAACATTTCTTTCTGTCATTTCTGACAAACTGGTATGTCAGAAAGATCCAAGAAAAGGACTGGACTTACAGGTTTAAAAAATTGCTTAAAGTGTCACAAAATTGTGGCTAAAGCAGACAGCCACGACTTGTGTTTTACAGTGTTTAGGTCCAGACCATTACTGTGTTCTTTGCTCTAAATTCTGTTCAAAAACAATAAAAAAGAGCCAAAATATTGGAAATTATGGCTTTTCAGTCTGCTTCTCCCTCTGCCAAAATGTCTGAAGAGGGGTCCTTTTCCCAGGCTAAATCAAAAGATAAGTCCTCCAGGGACCCCTCTGAGAATAAGTCAGACAAGCACAGTAACAATGAAAATAGTAACCAGCCAAAAAAGAGACAAGGGGAACAGGTAACAGGTAACAGATGACGTGCCTGCTAAAAAGAAATTTAAAGAAAAGCATACCGCTGACCCTCCCGCATCAAGGCAAGGGGAGATGCCAGTGGCACAAAAACATAAAGAGAAATAAAAAACAAAAAGAAAGTCAGTCACTTAAAGAGCTGGTGACATGTTCAAGACAGCTTTAACAAAACCTAATATTTGGATATAGTCCAGCTTGTATTTCCCATTAGTGCTGTATTCCTCCTCACCATTATTTATTACTGGGGTCATCTGAATGAAAGCAGGATCTTTGTCCTTGAAGAGTTTGTCTATTCCTGCTGCTTTCTCCCCAACTGAAGTCACAGAGCACAGCTTGTGATATCACAGTTACTGCCATGAGAACAGATTGTGATGTCACAACAGAGGATTATGACTTGAAGTAGGGAGTAAGCTATAGAGGCAATGGATTCTAAAGAAGCTCTAAGGGATAATGATCATATATTCATGCAGATTTCCTTAGTAATAAATAATGGAAAGAGAAACATAAAACATATAAAGAGAATGCAGGCAGAATTATACCTAATTATTATGTTTTTTAAAGTTTTCTTTGAGGCATCACATTAGCTCTTTAAAGAAAAAGAGAAAGTCTCTGACTTGGAAAAAGATTTACCCCCGTTAAAGAAATGGTCACAGCTTGGAACCTTTACCAAACTATAAAGTGTATGGGCAGTATTTTCTCTACCCCTTCTACCCCGTGCACCATAGCATTTCTGTCCCATCTTTTGGCCCAGATTACTACTATGGTATGGGAGATGGGAATAATGATGACGAGTCAGAAGGTCAGTCCCTGGAACCTGATGTCTCGCTAGACCAGGTGTTTGGTACTTCACCCAATGGCCAGGAGTATTTTTACTCCCTAGTTACCTTTTTACAGCACATGGTGGATACTCTGGACCTCCCTACCCAGGAGATCACAGAGGATGAAGAAGAGAATGAAGACTACAGAGAGATGATGGGTCTTCCACCTCCCAAAAAGATAGTGCTACATATTTACAAATCATTAAAGAAAACTACCATGAAGTTACTTCAGACTCCCACTTCCTTGTCTGGAGTACACATAAAGATTGACATGAAATATCAGCTGGCAAGAAATTATGCTGATTTTCTGTATGTTCACCCAAGCCATGAAGGAGTAGTGCAGGCTGCGGCTTGTGACAAGGCTAAAGTCCCACTATCCTCTCAGCCTCCTGAAAAAGAGTCCAGAAGACTGGATTTTATGGCAAAGAAATCTTACACCACTGCTTCCTTACTTTTGCACCTATCTACTTATATGGCATACTCTGCCAAGTATCAGAAGGCCTTGTGGAATTCGGTGCTGGCCATCTTGAACCAGAAATCATATAAGATGGAACAGGATTTTGCTGAGACTGTGAAAACTGGATTAGAAGCCATTAAGTACCAGTTTCACATGGCTGTGGACAATAATGATGCAGTGCAAATCAGGACAGACAACACCACTGCTGTGTTTACATAAACAAGCAGGGTGGCACAAGGTCGACTGTGCTTTGCAAGGAATCAATGAAAATTTGGTCTCTGGCTTACTCTCTCGATGTAAGCCTCTCAGCCATACACCTCCCAGACAAGGAGTCACATCAGCCAAGGGCACAACGAATGGATGTTGAACAAACAGGTCCTTGCCATAGTATTCAGAAGGTGGGGCATACCAGAAATACATCTGTTTGCCTCTCACCTCAACCATCAACTTCCTTGGTGCTGCTGCAGGCCCTCAGCAGATGTCTTAACTCTGGATTAGACTGGCAAGTTTCTTTATGCCTTCCCTCCATTTCCTCTGATTCACAGAGTGTTGTTGAAGCTGAGGGCCCAATCAGCAACAAAGATCCTGGTGGCACCGGATTGGCCAAGGAACCTTGGTATCCTCTCTTAGTTGTCCTGTCGCACAGCAAGCCTATTTGGCTTCCTCTCAGTCACTGTCTCCTGACTCTACCACAGCTAGGAGTGACCTATCCAAATCTGCAGTCTCTTCCCCTCAAAGCTTGGCTCTTGAGGAGTTAGAGTACCCAGATTCTCAGTATTCAGAACAGGTCCTTAAAATCCTGAGGATGGTCAAAAAACCTAGTACCAAGAAAACTTATGCAGCTAAGTGGAAACGATTTCCTTTCTAGTTCAAGAGGAAGCACATAAATCCTCTCAGAGCCTCAATACCCAGTCTTTTAGATTATTTGGCTCACTTACAGGCCTCAGGTCTAGAGGTCTCATTCTTAAAACTTCACCTGGCTGCAATTTCCGCTTACCTGTCCATAGGTAAGGACAAGTCAATCGTTTCATTGCCTGTTTTAAACCTGTTCCCCCTCGGGATCTCAACCTGTGCATTGCCAAGCTATTGGAACCACCTTTCGAGCTCATGGCTACAGCCCATTTAAAATATGCCATTTGGAAGACAGTCTTTTTGGGTGCCAACACTTTTGCAAGAAGGATTTCAGAGTTGCAGGCACTCTGTACTGAACCAAGTTACATTATCCCTCACAAAGATAAGGTAGAGCTCAGAATGAACAGGAAAGTTCTGCCCAATGTGGTCTCTGAATTCCACCTTAACCAGTCTGTTACCCTTCCTGTATTCTTTACTAAAAAATCCACTCCAGGAGAACAAAGACTCCACAGTTTGGATGCGAAGAGAGCCCTATCTTACTACTTGGAACACACCAAGCAGTTTAGGGGCTTGCTACTCATCTTTTCTTCACCTATGGGGAGGTAGTTAGAGAAAGGCCAGCCACTAAGAGAACTGTCTCTCACTGGATAGTCTCTTGCATTCAGTTTTGTTATGACAAGGCTGGTAAACAGTCCCGGAGGGCCTCAGGGCCCATTCTACCAGAGGCACTGCTGCCACTGTGGCAACTGCAAGGGATATTCCCTTACTTGATGTCTGTAAAGCAACCACATGGAAGACTATATACACATTCACAAAGCATTACTGCCTGGATGTACAGTCCAGATCTGATGCCAAATTTGGCACGGCGGTCCTGCAGAGCCTCTTTCCTAAGTAAGTTTTGTACCCGCCTCCCAACTACACTGCTTTGTAGTCTGCTGTTGTTACTGGTGCTAAGAGACCCCTGGGGTGCGAAGAAAAAAATTACTCACCGTAGTAATATTGTTTCTTCCAAGGTGTACTTTAGCAACAGTAACCTCCCACCCTTCATCCCCAAGTGTTCTAACTGAAGAGGACTCTGCTTCTTTTACTGCTGCCTAATTTGTTGCTGAACTTTTGAATTGCATTTAAAGCAAAGTTTACATGTGTTTTCATTTGTTCATTGTTCATGTAGTTGCATGATTTTTAAATCCTTTTGGTTCACACTTAAAATGGGCATGTTCCCATTCTGGCTTTGAAAATATTCTGGTGCCCTCTGGGCAAGCTCCACTCAGCACACCCTCTAACTCTCTTCTGATTGGCTAATTCATTTGATTCATTATATTAAACTCCACCTCTGAGGCAGCTCAACCTAGCCAGCTTACTGCATACTGTTACTGATGCTTAAGGACACCTTGAAAGAAACAATATAACTATGGTGAGTAATTTTTTCTTATGTACTCAGTCAGGGGTGGTTTGTAACTGGGGCCATGAGTGTTATGTACTCAGTCAGGGATGGTCTGCCACAGAGGCCATGAGTGTACTGTACTCAGTCTGAGATGGTGTGTCACAGCGACCATGAATGTAATGTACTCAGTGAGGGACAGTCTCTCACAGAACCCATGAATGTAATGTACTAAGTCAGGGATGATCTGCCACAACAGCCATGAATGTAACATACTCAGTCGGGGAAGGTCTGTCACAACAGCCATGAATGTACTGTACTCAGTCAGGGATGGTCTGTCACAGCGGCCATGAATGTAATGTGCTCAGGGACGGTCTCTTGTAGCAACCATGAATGTAATGTACTTAGTCAGGGACGGTCTGTCACAGCGGCCATGAATGTAGCGTACTCAATCAGGTATGGTCTGTCACAGTGGCCATGAATGTAGTGTACTCCTGTAGTTTGGACAAGATTTCTTGCATTTGATGGATTTGCTGGGCCTTGCACAAATTGTTGCTACTGAGACCCACAGACATGGTTGGACTTAGTATTCTCACTGGGGCTTGAGATAGGTAACCTCAAGATTGTTCTGGTCATTTGGTTAGATCACTGCGTGGTAAAGTTCTCGTTTGGGGCCTCTCTGGTAGTCCTGCTCCTGTTGGGATGGTCCACTACTGCCCTATGAAGGGGTTGTCCCCAGCAGGACTACAACTGGTGATGGACTTCTCAGGTGTGATGGTTGCTTGTGGGTCAGGTTGGGGAGATGCAGTAATGGCTCATAACAGGGCTGTTGCCTGGCTCTTGACTCTGTTGCACCAGTGTGTATGCGACCCAGGTCTTCTCACTTGAGATTACCATGATTTGACAAGAAACTCAAGAAGATGAAGACTGGGGTCAGAGGTTTGAATGTTGTTGGCGGATGTCTGGGACTCAGGAGGACAAACTGACTTTGAGAACTCAGTATGGTGATTATCAAAGATCAATCTCCTATAAGAAGGCAGCATTCCTGTCCGGGGAGATAGATTCAGGAAGGAACAGTCTGGCTCAGCTCTTTTGGACTGTGGACAGGTTATTTCATCCTACCTGTCTACAGCCGAAAAGAGCAGTTTCAGCCACGAGTTGTGAAGAGTTCACTCAGTTCTTCTCTGACAGACTGTCCTCTGTCAGGTGTGGGATTGCCCCAGTGGGGCTGTCACAGTCCAGCAGCTGAGAGGTGGTTGTCACTAGGAACACTCCTCCTGTCTGAAATGAGTTTAGGCCACTGTGGGTGAAAGTGGTTTGTGAGGTAATCTTGAAACTGTGTCCCACTTGTGAAATGGGCCTGGGCTCGACTCGTCTCCTCAAGGGCTGTGTGGGATCTGTAGGTTCAGTGTTTGCCAAGATTGTCCAGTGCTCTCTCTCTCTCTCAGAGGGGTCCTTCCCTATCACCTTGAAAGAGATGCTGGTGAAGCCCCTTCTGATGAAACCATCTTTGGACCCAAATGGCTTAGTGAATTACAAACCAGGCTTTAACCTTCCCTTTTTGGGAAAGGTTATTGAGAAGATAGTGACTCTGCAGTTCAAGTCACATCTCACTACCTTTGACATCTATGAGCCTTTCCAGTCAGGATTTAGGTCTAGGTTCAGTACAGAGACTGCACTGGTCAAAGTGCATAATGATCTCCTCAGTGCTAGAGATAGAGAGGAACAGTCAGTTCTCATTCTACTCATTCTCTCCTCATCATTTGACACTGTGGAACATGATGTGTTGGTGGATCACTTTAGGGAGCTCTGTGGACTCGCCAGTACTGTCATCAGCTGGTTTGAGTCATTTTTCACAGGAGGAGGCAGAGTCCCAGGTAGTGATGGGGAATTTGTCCTCATTCTCGAAGTCCCTGTCTTGGGGAGTTCCTCAGGACTTGATACTCCCACCCATGTTGTTCGCAGTGTACATGCTGCCCCTGAGTGAGCTCATTAGATGCTGCAATATGGGTTTCACTGCTATGCAGCTGACACCCAGCTGTAGTTGTCATTTCCACCTGAAATATGTGATGGGTTAAGGTACTGAATTTATGCCTGGCCGAAATCTAGGACTGCATGTCCTCAAGCTGACTGAACCTGAACCCGGACAAGACAGAGGTTCTGGTGATTGAACCTGGTCATCAGCAGGGTGCAGAGGTGGTAGGAGAGGTGACCGGCCTAGTACTTGGTTCCTCTCCACTTGCTGCCTCTGCTAAGGTGAAGAATCTGGGGGTCATTCTGGATGGTAGGATAACACTTGAGGCTCAGGTATCATCTGTCATTCTGAGTGGCTTTTATCATCTAAGGCAGTGATGCATAACTTTTTTGGGGTTAGGGACCAGACTGAAGATGAGTCAAGTCTGAGGGCCATTGTTAAATTTTGTGCAATGATGTCATCAATACAGTAGCTATAATCATGCCCAAATTAATCACGTGATTTATCTCCCCATGAAATTCAAATAAAACAAGAATATCATAATAAAAGCAAGCATTTGTCAATGGTGAATGTTTGCTTGCTGGCACTGGCATTGGTAGTGTAGGCGTTAGAGAGCTGCATAACAGGAATGGCAGTGAAGTATTGAACTGAAGCCAACCCCACCACCACCCTGTAGAGACTGACAGGCATTGGGGTGTGCCTTTGGGTTATCAGGCATAATGGCCATGCCATTTCACCACACCCTACCCTGCAGACACCGGCAAGTGTGATGGTGTGCCTTGCGGTCTTTGGCCCTTATGCTCACCCCATTCCATCAGGAAATATGGTGAGATGGATGCTGTATAGGAGAATGGGGTGAACTTTGGGGCCAAAGAGTCCAAGGCACACCTCGATGCCTCTCACTGGCTGCAGGGTATGGAATGGCATGAGTATTACAGGCGAGAATCCCAAATCACACCCATGATGCCTGTCAATCTCTACAGGATGGTGCATTATGGTTGGAAACCCTAATGCCTCAGGCGTTCGTTGGCATTTTCACTCCAAATTTTCAACATGGGTTTTTTTGTGACCCCCACCTTATGAACAGTGGCAATATCAGTGCGTTAGCCGAAGGCTGATTTTGCACAGCGACTACGCCATTTGGCACCACAGGTGCAAAAACACATTTCGAAAAGGATGTGAAAAATGACAGCTGTAGTGTTCATGGGGAGGTGCAAAAAACGGCAATGTTGAAAATCTGCAGTGAAAATATTAAAGAAACTGGTGAAGTCACGAGCGTGCGTAGAAACTGCACAACACACACCCGTAATGCAATTAGTTTGGGGATTTTTTACAGCAGATTGTCAACACAGGCATTTTGGAACCTCCGCTCATGAACAGTGTCACTGCGATTTTCTTAATCTGTCCCAAACAGTGATTTCCCACAGCGACCACACATTTTACGCTGGAAGTCGAAAACACATTTCGGCCATGTTGTGAAAAATGACAGCTGTACTGTTCATAAGAAAGTGTGGAAAAATGCCACTAGTGAAAAATCTGGACTGAAAATATGAAATCCATGAACTTACGGTGTGTGGAAATTAACATAATTGCTCGTAGCACAGTCATTTTATGTACTTTTTCACCACATTTTTAACATAGCCATTTTAACACCTCTGCTCATGAACAGTGTCACTGTGATTTTCTTAATCTGTCCCGAACATTGATTTTACACACTGACTGTGCCATTGTGTGCTACATGTGCAGAAACACGTTTTGGGCAAGATGTGAAAAATGACAGCTGTACAGCTCATAAGGAGGTGTGGTAAAATGGCATTGTTGAAAATCTGGAGTGAAAATATTGAAAATTCACGAATTTACGAGCGTGCGTAAGAGCAGCGCAACGCATGCTTATAAAACAGTCACTTTTGGGAATTTTTTCACCACATTTTTAACATAGCCATTTTAACACCTCTGCTCATGAACAGTGTCACTGTGTTTTTCTTAATCTGTCCCGAACATTGATTTTACACACCGACTGCGCCATTGTGCGCTGCATGCACAGAAACACATTTTAGGCGAGCTGTGCAAAATGACAGCTGTACTGCTCATAAGGAGGTGTGGTAAAACGGCAATGTTGAAAATCTGGAGTGAAAATATTGAAAATTCGCGAACTTACGAGCGTGCATAGGAACAGCGCAACACATGC
Source organism: Neoceratodus forsteri (assembly GCA_016271365.2). Lineage (NCBI taxonomy): Eukaryota > Metazoa > Chordata > Ceratodontiformes > Ceratodontidae > Neoceratodus > Neoceratodus forsteri. The sequence goes on along the minus strand of CM028131.1, from coordinate 1,631,143,907 downwards.
TTGTAAAACAGTCACTTTGGGGAATTTTTTCACCAACTTTTCAACATAGGGTTTTTGGGGGCCTACCTCATGAACTGTGACACTGTCATTTCATAAATTGGTTCTGAAAGGTGGTTCGGCGCAGTGACCGTGAAATCACCTTTCGGGGCAGATTAACACAATGACAGTGGCAGAATTCATGAGGTGGGGTCTCAAAACCCCCATGTTGAAAATTTGGTGAAAAAATTCCCAAAAATGCCTGAGATATGCAGCAAAATTGAAAAAACCCTATTTATTCCATTATACAGCTTACTGGCATTTCCTCAGTTCGCGGTCGGCTTTGAAGAGTGCAGACGTGTTCCCGGTCCACCAAAGATCGTTGCGCCAGACTCCGGAGGTAAGTATGGGGTGAGGGGGCTGTGGGGAGGCAGGGTGGGCGCAGGTGGGAGGACGGGGTCCAGGACAGTCAGTGAGGGAAGGTTTTTTTCTTACAGGTTTTTTTTTCCCTTTGACGACGCGGGACTTGTGCCATGCTGTGGTGGGCTCCCAGCGTGGCAGCTGGAAGGCTGTTTGGGGGGGCAGTGGAGCCGACAGGGTATTGGGTACCCCCATCGGCCATAGGGACTGTTGCCATTCTGGGGTGGGCTCCCAGCGTGGCACCCCGTAGTCTGTTGGGAAACAGTGGAGCCGATGGGGATTAGGCACCCCGTCGGCCATCACCGAACTATTGCCACGCTAGGTGGGTTTCCAGCATGGCACCTGGAACTCTTTTGGAGGGGGAGAGAGCGCAGCAGAGCCAACGGGGGATTGGGCACCCCAGTCGGCCATACAGTGTGTGCGTGGGGGGGGGATGCTTGAGCACGCAGTATGCATGTGTGTTTGTGGAGCGCATGAGCACACATCTTATCGCTGCTCACTAAAGCGGAGCTCTCCCTTTCAACTGTATGGCACTGCATTTTCAACTGCTGTCATAGACAGCTGCAGCATTCATTGGCGAACTGTGGCCGCCCTTGCAAATACACTGACTGCATTGGAAGACAGGGTGCCACATCTACGAAAACTCGGATGATGGCACTATGTTTCTTGCACATGCACATTGCAAACATAAAGAGACTTTAAAAGTTGCAAAATTGGGGGGCTAGCCACTTTAGTGAGGGAACCTGTTTCATGACAGCTCCTACCACAGGCATTTACTTTCATTTTTCACAGTAAAAATCATTTGGAAATCTGCATTCTCAGAGCTTGGGGACTTTCAGAAATCCATAATGGCAGCACAGCAACCAGCAGTAGATTTCTTTAAATAGAAGGCATCTGCCAGAGTACAGCTGCAACCTGACTTGGGAAAATCAAAACCTCATTTAAAATGTTATGCAAGTTAGTCGAAAACATTTTTTGTTTTTCTGTTGCTTTACCCGCTGCCACGATTTTTCCTTGGCAGTTCCATCACCCTCCTCACCTACCACCTTCTCTCTCACTCTGCTCCTGCTCTTCTTGCCCCCATTGTCTGCTTCTTTACCTTGCCTGCCTCTCACATTGCCCAGAAGCTTCTCAGGAGTTTGCTTCGGCTACTGTTGTGCTGACTGCCCGCACCTGGGTCCACCATTTGCGACTTTATGCACTTTTTATGAATTTGATATGATATTTATTGGCATTCTGATTTAATAACCTGATTCAATAACCTGAGACAATTGATGATTATTGAATAATCAGTCAATGTTTATTGCTTAAGGGGCAATTTGAATTTCACAGTTAGGATCTGGGATTTAAATAGCTATATTGTTTAATAACCAGTCAAGATACTTAAAATAGCTACTGTTTATCTGTTTGCATACTGGCCACACATATTATCTCGACCTGCAGTTAAGAGGAGTGGCATATTTTTGAGGATTCTAGATAGCATTTGTGAGTAATTAGCTCCTAAATTACAGAGGTTGGATCAACCTAGGTGGCTATACACTGTTGCAGGTCACAGTTTAACTTTCTATATCTGTTTATTTTGCACTGCTGCTTATTTTGCACTATTACTGCTTATTTGCACTATTGCATATTTTATTTCGCTTTACGGTTGCTGTGTTGCTGTATTGCACCTTGGTTTTATTGCACTACCCACAGTTAGGGCTTCAGACCCCAGATTTTAATCATTATCCAGAATTTAGACCTTGCTGTGTACATTACATGTAGTCAAATTAAATTAATAGGAAGGACTAGTATTGATAAAATTGAGCATACAAAGAATCCGGTACTTTATTCTAATAAAATCATAGTACTGTAGTCATCATTATTTATTTATATTACTAAATATATTACTAAATAAACCCAGGATCATAATGGTTTCTACAAGAAGTGGTATAAATGCCTCACTAGTGACAGATATAAATATGGGGGATAAAGAACATGTTAATTTTGGTTAAATCAAAAAATATAACACCACAAAGAAGAATCAGACAGAATCAAAGGGAAGGGGTACAAAAAACAATAAAAAAGGAATAAAACAACTATAAATTACGGAAATATGGAAGGAACAAATCACTTCCCCAATATATTTATCTACCCCTCTTTTTTTTTTATCATTATATTCTTTCTCTCCTACCTCTGTGGAGCGGGCGGCGAGTCATCCAGCCGCCGGCAACTGCACCTCCGGACCCAGTCTGGCCAGCAACATGCTCTCCTCCATGCAGGTCAGCATGCAGAGTCCCTCCCCCTCAGGGGACCAGGATCATGATGCTTGGGGGTGCACCTTTTATGTCCGGGGATGCGGCGCATGGCCATCAGCCACCATGACCACCCCACAATTTTCCACCTGGATTTTTCTCCCTTGGAACCGGACGTGTAATGGCATCTGTGCACAACATGCTGACGCCTGCCATGCTCCAACCCTCAACTGCGCGCACTACTAGCAGTGCCCCTGGCTTCTGCCAGTTGCCACTTCAGTGCGACAGGAACCCCTTCCCCACCTCAGAGAGAGGATAGCTGTCACGGGACGCTTGATCCTCCCTCTCCCCTGCCAACCCCCGATGGCCTGAGTCTGCTCCCGAACCCGGGGTCGCTGGTGTGCCATGAGGTGTGGCGTCCGGTGCCTCAACCTACAGCGCCACTGGGCCGGCTTAATCTACCCCCTTCTAAGAAGTAAAAGGATGAGTGAGGAAGATAAAAAAAAAAGATGACAGAGATAGATTCAAACATCCCCGGTGGAAAAACTTCAAACTCCTCTATAGGAACTGCAGAAAGCATTTCCCTGCTAGCCTATGGAATTGACTCTATGGAACTTGATATAATCGAATCAGGAAAATCTAACTCCAGTGGCCCATCAGCCGTCTTTTCACCATACAGCCTTTCTGAACTTGAAAAGAGCCCAAAACTTTCCTTCTCTGCAACACCTTTTGGTTCACTCTCTAGTATATATTCACAAAGGGAGGAAAAAACTCAGAGGGTCCAAGGAACAGAAAGAAGAAATAATCTGGCATCCATAATACAAGAGCTCAGCACAACTATAGAAGTGTTAAAAAAACAAGGGACCTTATATGGTGAAGAAACTAGAAGGAAATTGTTCGAAAACAGAACAACCATGGAGTCCCCCTCTAATGAAATAAAATTCAAACATCAAACTACAATGCATAATAAACCACAAACTGAATTTAAAGAATATTTCACGGATGAGGGCGATTTTATCTCTTGTCTGACCACCGTGAAGCAAATGTTAGAAATAATAAAAAAAAAATCCATACTACATAGATATTATTATATTAGAGAATCTGGGTGCTTTCAAGGAAGATAGATCTAACTTGAGAACCGACAGTTTCCATAACCAAGTGATACTGGGTAAACTGAGTGAAAACAATTTAAAAGTAATTAATTCCTCCATTGCATATAATGAGAACAGTCTGGTACTAGCTCCGTCAAAGGAAAACAAATCAATTCAAGCAAATCTTCTGCCACCCTTTGATAAAGAAAAGATCTGTGAATGTTATGTCAAATTATCCCCAAAGAAAAAAGATTAGAAAAGCCCCAAAGAGGCAAATAGAATAAAATAACTAAATTGGTGACTACTTTAAGGGGAAAAGAAAAAGAAACACAGGAAAAAGGAACAGAAATAAGAGCTAGGCAGGAAAGATCAGAACTTATGAAAACAAAGGGACTTGGAAGTATAGCAATGGAAAAGGAACCATTAGATAAATCATATAAACCATTGGTAGGGACACCTAATCAGGACTGTAAAATGGAGATTCAAGGAGAAGATTCTGTGGGGAGGGAGACCAAGACCAACAAGCATCCCTTAGGCCCTTATTGGGAGGACCCAAAGGAACAAAAGGAAGCACTTAGTAAAGAGACACATCAAAATCATACATTTACCTTATTTGGGAAATACATTAACCAAAACCCAAATGAAATAGAATATTTATTAGAAATTTATGGTGTACCAAAACTAGAAAATGAGAACCAAGTGATCCTATCAAAATGGATGACACACCTTCTTCATTTATCAGATACTGAAGAGGAGATTTTCATTATGAGGCCACCTAATTTAGTCTTCCAAGACTGTATTTCATTATACTGTCAATCAGAAAGTCTAGCAAATACTACATGGAAAATGGAGCCAATACTAGAACTGAGTGGAATTCTACTTTCCCCTCCCCAGAAAGTACCAATCATAAAAACTGAGGGGAAACAAAAAAACATACCCAAACAGTAGGAGGCAAAGAAAATGGAAGGGAAAAATTGATGGTATAATAGAAATAATAAAAAAACTATGAGAAGAAACAACAGGAGTAATGGGAATGTAAGACAGTGTCCATCTTTGGTTGGGAAACCTCTAAGGAGGACTCTGCGGGCACTATTAGAAACAAAATATTGTCCTTTTTTCATACTTTTTTTTTACATATCGATATTACCAGAAACTCTATAGACTCAATGAAGATTCACAAACAATATTTTGATTCTTAACAAATTGATATTACATTCAAAAATATACAAATAGCTAGATCAGTGCTGAATGCCGCACCAAAATTAGATGGGCTAGGGATATATATAGTGACACCACAGGTATTTGACATTCAGACCCAAAAAATAGAACATCGAGAAGTGGAACGCTTAACGAATAATCCAGGTGGAAAAAGTCCTAGACTGACAAGTGACAGGGAGGCCATCTTAAAAAGAGATGGCTTCCTATTACTAAGACATCCTGAGAGTGATTGACAAATACCGGACCAAAAACAGGAAACGGATAAAAATCGAGAATCCATGGGTAATTTGGTTAAAATTATATCTTGGAACATTGAGGGACTACATATTAAATCAGCTGATCCTGAAGTTAGAGAATTTTTAGTAATACATGATGTCATATGTCTTCAAGAAACATGGTGTGTTAATAATACACTACCAGTGTTACCAGGATATTCAAATTATTCAATACCTGCCATCACAGAAAAGAAATTTGGCTGCCACAAGGGAGGGTTGTCAATCTATATAAATACATCTTTGAACTACAGAATTCATAAACTCAGTAGTTCATCAGATAATATTCTGATGTTCTTACTAGAAAGTGAACATTCAGAATTAATAATTATGAATGTATATTTCCCTCCAAATAAGGTGAAAACTGACAATATACTCACCCAGTTAAAGATGTCATTTGAAAATACATATGAAACAAAGGGTAACATAGCTACGGTGATACTAGGTGATTTTAATGCAAGACTTCCTACTCTATGTCAAAGTAGTAGAATCCAGAATGAACTTACCCCATATTTGCCAATAACAAACCCAAGGGTAGCCAGTACTAGAGAATCTAGGGACTTGAAAAATAAGCTAGAGGGAAAGAATTATACAAAATCATGACTGAGCTAAATATCTGTGTACTGAATGGACGCCTTCCAGGAGACACTGAAGGCAAATTCACATACAAGGATCTTCTATTATTGACCTAGTGCGAACCAACATGGAAGCCACAAAATTGATCCAAGACCTTAAAATTATAGAATGCCTGGAATTCGCACATTACCCTATGGAAGTTCTGATCAAAATTTTACAAATGGAAAAAGCAGCTACTAAGGTACATATAAACAAAGGGGTAGAGATTATAAGCCAGAAAAGAATTAAATGGCACACCAGGACTTCCAATCTGTTTAATGAGGTTTTTTTATGCGGAACAATTGTACGATATATGAACACAAATTATAGAGGGATCCGATTATAAAAACACTTTTAAAGGGAAACACTGGAAAAGGCACAGCTTTACCCAGGCGCTACAAAAATGCCTGGTTAGTGCTTTCAGACAGTAACATTCTTTTAATGACCTCTAATTGCTTTTTTAGTGATTTAAACAATGGCCTTCAACTTTCACTTTCTGTTGCTGGCAGCCACCATCTCATGTGCAGCAGAGAGCTTCCTGAGCTCACTTTACGCTAATATGTCCTGCCAACCAATAGCAGAGGTCAAACAGACATATTAGCATACAGTTAGCTCAAGAATCTCACTGCTGCTCATGAGATGGTGGCAGCGAGCGACAGAAAGTGGAAGCTGTGGGCAGCTGTTTTAAATCATTGAAACAAGTTGTTACTGTCTGAAAGCACTAATTGAGAGTTTATGTAGTGTCTGAGGAAATCTGTATCTTTTCCAGTGTTTTCCTTTAAGTTGCGGTAAGAAATAAATACTCTGATTAGGCCTCACTGTACAACTAATCAATTAAAACAAACTACCAGAACTAATAAGTTTTGGTTTAAACAAACTTGTCGCAAGGACAAATGTATTTTTAACCAAATTCTTAGACAATGTAAAAAAAAAAAAATGCTGGTGACCAAAAGCAGTCCAAAACTATAAATCATGCCAGAAAGGAGTATAAAAAATATTGGAGCCTGAAAGCCACAGACACAATCTTACTTTATGGGAAAGATTGAGGAAGGCTGTGTTTAATAGAGAGAACACATTTTTGGGGAAATTGGTAAGTCAGGGTTATAACAGATATACTTCTAACCTCGAAGCCTATATTCCCCCAAATGTATAAGTACCATATTTTTCCAGTTTATACTTCTCCAAAGAAAAGGAAATTACAGCATCAAAAAACAATATACTGGATAGTGAGGCCCGCTCACCCTATAAAGAATGAATCTGAAAATTCAACATTATTCTATCAAATTTTTAATCAAGTGACTTCCAGTATTCACAGATCAACGTTTCGGGTAAACCCTTCTTCAGGAAACTGGTTTACTCTAAAAAATCAATCAAAATTAATTACATACAAAAAAGATTAATTCACTATTTAACCTCATAATCTAATACTATATACAAAATAACAAAATACATCTTTAAAAGAACAGAAACAAAACAAACTGTCCTTACATTTTGAAATTGATTATGTTTTCTTACAGTCACTGTTGTTTCAGGTTCGATTTCCGCTTATGGCCACTGAATAACAAAAAATCAAAACAAAATAAAAAAATGTTTGCTGTAATTACTGATCCATTCACACAATAAAGTGAATGTTAATACTTTTTTATAGTTATCAGGTTTATAATCACTTTTTATTTAAAACAAAAAACGTATTCAACTTCATGATTTTTTCAGATGTATATAAATACCCATAAGTGACTACTTAAAACACTTGAATTTATACTGTTTAAATAGGTAAACAGTTTATTATGTTATAATCTAACGCTCCTACTGCAAGATGAGGCAGAACTACCTCAAACATTTGTTATCTCCATATTACTTCCTTCATTTTATTAAATTGCACTATGCTGCTTTTCACTCTCAGTACCTCCATGTATCGCTGATATTCCCAAGTAGTTGTAAATTCAGCACATTCATCAAAATTAAATCTGCGTATGCATTTAAGATGGTAAATAGTAACATACAAAGTGTAGAAGAAGTCGCAAGGGGTAAAAACGCTAAAAAATATCTCAAGTATTTCAGTGCGTTACAGCGTACTTTACTGAAGGCAAAAGCAACAAGAAATCCGATCAGTTATCAATGCTAACCTGTTTCCAATATCTCAGGCATTTCCATGCGTTTCAGCGTACTTAACTAGAAGCAAAAGCGACAAGAAATCCTATCAGTTATCAAAGTTCTGACATTTTAAACGTTTTATCCTACATCAACAATTGAATTACTTTGTTTTAAACTTACAATAAATGTATCTCAGCGTCTGGTGTGTTATGTGTTGGGAGCAACGCATGAGGCCGGTAATACCTGCATTTTAAAGGGAGGGAGAACTCCACCCCCAAATCCAGCAACCAACGCAGAACGTTAATGGAAGCAGCAAGTGCCTACCTGTGTGCTGGACCCGCCTCTGGCGGCACTGAGTACCTTAATTCTCAGTGTTAGGGGACATAGATCTGACCAACTTACATCATGTAACATACTTTTTAATTTAAAAGAATACCTATTTCTGACTGACCCCTATAATTCTTGAGTATTCCAACTATAGCTCTATTACAGAATGTGCCAAGTACCTTAACCCTCAATATTAAAGGGGATAAGTCAGACCAAAGTAATTTCTTCTCAATTAAACTATAAACGTTTATATGGCCTATTATCTGTCTTTCTCAGGCAATCAGATTATTAGGCTGTCATACCATCAGATCAAATTTCCCTGGACCATAATGACTCTCATATTATATGCACTCAAAATTTAATGTGGGCCCAAAATTATAATCTACAGTTTCAAATGGAATTTTGTTGTGACTTACAGTATACCTGAAATCTAAGGTATTATTATAGATCTCTCTTTATCCAAGACTGAAAACAAATTGTCATAAGACCTATAATTAGTTCACAAGATCGGCTGCCATTCTATCACTTCATTTAATCCAAACTTCGGGTTATTTGTTTGAAAATAATTAATAAATCTCGCCTCTCTTAGCAACAATTTATTATTATAGTTTCCTCCTCTATTGTCTTTATGTACCTTTTCAATACCAAAGAACCTTAAAGTAGCGATAGTAGGGAGTCGAACCTGAAACAACAGTGATTGTAAGAAAAGATAATCAATTTCAAAATGTAAGGACAGTTTGTTTTCTTTCTGTTCTTTTAAAGATGTATTTATTTTTGTATATAGTATTAGATTATGAGTTAAATAATGAATGAATCTTTTTTGTATGTAATTAATTTTGATTGATTTTTTAGAGTAAACCAGTTTCCTGAAGAAGGGTTTACCTGAAACGTTGATCTGTGAATACTGGAAGTCACTTGATTAAAAATTTGATAGAATAATGTTGAATTTTCAGATTCATTCTTTATAGGGTGAGTGGGCTTCACTATCCAGTATATTGTTTTTTGTTGCTAAGTGTCAGCTACTATACTGGGATTTGCTTGGTCCCTCCCCATGATAGATGTACTAACACTTTTCATATACATTTTTTCAAGGAATTTGGCTGTACTGGACGAATCTTTTCTCGAAATTACAGCATCCCAAATTATAATCAATAAGGACCTAATGATGTTCCATCTCCCAATATGCATTCAGAAGGAGGAAATCTGTAATGCACTTCTGTTGTTAGCTTCTAATAAAGCACCAGGCCCAGATCTAATAATAGGAGACATATGCAAATCGTTTATCGGCTGGTGGCTTCCCATTTTTAAAAGGTTATTCAATTCCTTTGTCCAAGGCCATGACTTTCCGATGCATTATCATATTTAAAAAGGGGATCCTATGGACCCCAAGATGTATAGGCCTATCAGCCTCATTGCTGTGTCACAAAAAATATTCTCCAAAATTATATTAATTAGATGGTTAGATTGGCCGAATGAACAATCCATAATCAATGAATTGCAGAATGGCTTCAGAAGTGGTAGATCCATGATTCAGCACTGCTACATGCTAAGTTCCCTAATATGGAAATATGTGAAGATTAAGAGTGGTAAGTTACATTGCTGTTTCGTGGACTTCTCGACCGCCTTTGATAGTATAAGCTGGAGTTTATTATGGAGAAAGTTGGAAAAATATAGCTTTGATCCAGTGTTATTGAACATTTTAATTAGACTTCATAAAAATACATTGACTAAGGTACAATACAACCAATATGGCCAAACTACTTTAAAGTTTCCAGCCAGTCTGGGAGTATACCAAGGATGTTTATTGGCACTGACTCTATTCAATTTATGTATAAATGACATCCTGGAGAGACTCTATGATCCGGATTTCCACTCACCCAAAGTAGCTAATAAAAGAATACCGTGTCTGGCATATGCCGACGATTTGGTTTCACTCTCAGCATCCTCATTGGGTCCCCAGAGGAAACTGAACCATTTTGCTGACCTATGCAAAACCCACAGATTAAACATCAATGAAGGAAAAATAAAGATTATAATCTTTGTAACCGGAATAGATCCCTACCAAACATCTGGATAAACCAGGAGAAAATAGAAATAGTAAAACACTATGACTAGTTAGGCGTCAGACTTTCCCAGAATAATTCTTGGAAAGAACACTTACAGCTTACTCAGTCTATGATGAACATAGCTTTGAAAGCCTTTAACATCTTTAATGCCAAACTGGGAAAAAGTACGATCACTGGGGTATTAAAGGTCCTGAATGCAAAAATAAATATGAGCACCCTCTATGCTTCAGAAGTATGGGGCTCCGATAACTTAAAGGAGTAGGAAATTCTACTTAATAAATTATATACTGTAGGTATATACCAATGATTCCTCAGTCAGTTTCCTCTGCTATTTTAAGAATGGAATTGGGTCAGTACTCCATTTCTACGCTTCCCCTAGAAAGACAAATTTTATTTACATTTAAATTATTTCTTTACATGAGACACGTCTACCACACTGGTGTCTTGAAGAAGAAATTAAACATTCAACTCAAGGTTTTACCTCCACTAGTTTACAGTTAATTAAAAAAGCCATAATATTTTTCAACAGTGCGGGGCATTCACTATGGGATATATATCTGAAGCCATGGGAGGAAATAACCTGTCTAGTTAAGGCTAGATTAAGAGACATAGATATAGCTAATAACACTTGCCTCTCTGCATTAAAATTATTTAGATGGTACAAACAAATGAAAGTCATCCTTGTGTTAAAACCTTACTTGAAATGTAACTGCCTATGTCCCCTCTAGCATGGTTTCTGTAAGCATCATAGTAACTCCTCTGCACTGGCCCTCTTCTCTGACCACATTCTTAGAAATACGGATAAGGGCAAGGCCATAGGAGAGGTGTTCGTGGACCTATCTAAGGTCTTCAACCTTGTCGACCACCATCTTCTCCATTCCACACTACTTCATTTTGGCTGTTCCCCTGATACTGTGGAGTGGTTCTGTAGTAATCTCTCCAGCAGGTCTCAGGCTGTCCTAATAGGTAAGGACTTTTCTTCTACCATACCTATTCACACAGGAGCCTCCCAGGGTTCTATACTTGGCTCGCTAGTCTTTTCCATGTTCATAAATGCTATCTCTGCTGATAGCCTCAACTGTCATGCCCTCCTTTATGCAGACAACTTAGTTCTCTATCACAGTGATAAGTCATGATTCCATCTCATCCACCCTCTCAAGAAACTATGCCTCCATACATCATTGATTCCTCTCCAGCAGGCTCCTAGTCAATGAAAAAAAGACAAAGACAATGCTCTTTGGCTCAAAACCTTTCCTTGCCAAGGTTGCTAAAACTACCTCCTCCCTCCTGGTATGTACCCAGCAGGCCCCCCCTCGAAAATGTCCCCTCATTCAAATACCTAGGTGTTACCCGTGACCCCACCCTTACCTTCTCTGAACATATAAATAACAGTGTGCAGAAAACCCACCCAAAATTAGGTGCTGCTTACCGTATCAAATAGTTTCTGTCTCCTGAAGCTCATCTTGCTATCGTGCAAGGAAACCTATTTCCCCTTCTTGACTACTGCTCCCCTATCTAGTCCTCTGTGTTCTCTTCCCTACGTTCTCAACTAAATACAAGTTATAACTCCATCTGTCGCTTTGTTCTTCGAGCCCCCTACTCCACCCACCATTGTACACTCTATCAGTCCCTAGGGCAGCTCCCTTTGCAAGGCCACTTTGAATATGCCATGGACTGCATAGTGGATAATGCATTCAAGTGCAGTCAGCTGTCCCCCTATTCCTCATTGCTAACTCACAAGACAGCCTCCAGGTGCCCCGGAATATCCTCAGTCTCTCCTCTGGAAGTACCACACATCTCTACTATTATGGGAACTAAGGCCTTCTCGGTCTCTGCCCCTACCCTATGGAACAGGCTACCATCGTCTACCCCCTCCCACCTGTCCTTCAAAACGAACCTAAGAGCCTGGCTCCTATCAGAATCCACCTGCAACTGTGTCCAGGACAACAAGTAGTACCCGCAAACCGCCCTGATTTATGACTGCTTTGTTTCTTGCGCTCCCACTAATCCCTGCCTTTCTATATCTTCTGTTTTCCCTACACCCTAGCATTGTTATGCATCTCTGTGTTTTGCTCCCCTGTTCCATCCTGACCTCCAAGCAGTTTCTGGTTTCCTTTCTCCTGAACCTGCAATGTCTTCTTATCATGTCTGTCAGTTTAATTCAGCTCAGCTGTAACGACTATTTGCTCTTAGCATAAAGATACTGACTGTTGTAGTATATCTTTTATCATTTTTGTAACCAATTTGTTACCGCTGCTCTGTATTACTTTTTTTATGTTTTTGTTCATTTATATTGTATCTCTGTTGACCTCATATAGAGGTGTTTGGATAATGCTGTATTTTTTTTTTCCTGCTGTTCTCTGCGGTTTAACTCATGTTTGACCATTGTCTAATGTCACCATTGTGTATTATGTACTACTGTCTCTATATATTTACTGCTGTTGAACTATGTCGGTACCACGTTGTGGCCCGGGTCGTGACTGAAAACGGTCCTTTGGATCAGCACACTTATCCGGTTACCAAAGACATAAATAAATAAATAAAAACTTGATACGCCTGACTAATCCCAAATCAAGGAGACTAATAACCAGATTAAGATTGAAAATATATTTGGCTCAATATACTCAATTTAAACAAAAAAGACCTAGAATAGCCTCCCCTTTTTGTAAATGTGGAAATAATATAGAAGATAATTTTAAACACATTTTATTAATCTGCCCTCTTTATACCAAGGGCAGGACACATTCGCTAGGGGATGTTTCGAGTGGGCTTGGTCTCCCTCCTGAACAAATTGTATCCTTTTTCCTTCTCTACAAATGTTGCTTATATCTCACACAAATTGGTAACATTTTTAACCTCTGTACGCTTATAACTCTGAAGGGCAAAGGAATATAACTATTGTATTGGAGCAAAACTTTTATTGTATTCCATTGTTAGTATATACATTTTCTGTATCTATATACAGTGGCCACAACATGGCCAGTTTATAAACGTGCAATATATATTATGTATTTTAAGATTATTGTATAATATTATACTTTTACGGTTTATACGTCTGTATTAAATTGTAATGGCATGGCACCGAACAATAAAAAAAAGCTTGAACCTGAACAGTCTGGGGTAATCTATCACACTAACCATGAATGTAGTATATTCAGCCAGGGACAGTCTGTCACAGCTGCCATGAATCTAATGAACTAAGTCTTGGACTATCTGTCACAGCAAACATAAATGTAATGCACTTAGACAGGGATGGTCTCTCACCACCATCATGAATGTAATTTACTAATTCAGGGATGATCTGCAACAGAGGCCATGAAGGTAATGTACTCAGTCAGGGGAAGCCTGTCACATCAACTATGACTATATTATACTCACTCAGGGACCATCTGTCAGAGTTGCCATGAATGTAAGGTACTTAGTCTGGGGGGGTCTGTCACAGCACCTATTAATGTAGTGTACTCAATCAAGGATGGTCTGCTACAGCAGCCATGAATGTAATATACTTCAGGGATGGTGTGTCACAGCGAGCATGAATGTAATATACTCAGTTAGGGATGTGTTTTACAGCTGCCATGAATGTAATGTACTCAGTCAGGGATGATGTGTCACAGTGGCCATGAATATAATGTGTTCAGTCATGCATAGTGTGTCGGAGTGGCCAAGAATGTAATGTACTTAGTCAGGGAAGGTCTGTCACAGTGGCCATGAATGTAATATACTCAGTCAGGGATGGTGTGTCACATTGGCCAAGAATGTAATGTATTTAGTCAGGGAAGGTCTGTCTCAGTGGCCATGAATGTAATGTATTCAGTCAGGGATGGTGTGTCACAGTTGCCATGAATGTAATTTGCTCAGTCAGGGAAGGTCTGTCACAGTGGCCATGAATGTAATATACTCAGTCAGGGAAGGTCTGTCACAGCGGCCATGAATGTAATGTACTCAGTCACGGATGGTTTGCCACAGCAGCCATGAATGTAATGTACTTCAGGGATGGTGTGTCACAGTGGCCAAGAATGTAATGTACTTAGTCATGGATGGTGTGTCACAGTGGCCATGAATGCTCAATCAGGGAAGGTCTGTCATAGTGGCCATGAATGTAATGTACTCAGTCAAGAATGATCTGTCACAGCGGCCATGAATGTAATGTACTCAGTCAAGAATGATCTGTCACAGTGGCCATGAATGTAATGTACTCAGTCAGGGAAGGTCTGTCACAGTGGCCATGAATGTAGTGTGCTCAGTCACGGATGGTGTCTCACAGTGACCATGAATATAATTTGCTCAGTGAGGGAAGGTCTGTCACAGTGGCCATGAGTGTCATGTACTCAGTCAAGAATGATCTGCCACAGCGGTCATGAATGTAGTGTACTCAATCAGGGAAGGTCTGTCACAGTGGCCATAAATGTAATGTACTCAGTCAGGGAAGGTCTGTCACAGTGGCCATGAATGTAATGTACTCAGTCAAGAATGATCTGTCACAGAGGCCATGAATGTAGTGTACTCTGTCAGGGAAGGTCTGTCACAGTGGCCATGAATGTAATGTACTCAGTCAAGAATGGTGTGTCACAGCGGCCATGAATGTAATTTGCTCAGTCAGGGAAAGTCTGTCACAGTGGCTATGAATGTAATGTACTCTGTCAAGAAGGATCTGTCACAGTGGCCATGAATGTAATGTACTCAGTCAGGGAAGGTCTGTCACACTGGCCAGGAATGTAATGTACTCAGTCAGGGAAGGTCTGTCACAGTGGCCATGAATCTAATGTACTCCGTCAAGAATGATCTGTCACAGAGACCATGAATGTAGTGTACTCTGTCAGGGAAGGTCTGTCACAGTGGCCATGAATGTAATGTGCTCAGTCAGGGATGGTGTGTCATAGCGGCCATGAATGTAATGTACTCAGTTAGGGACACTCTGTTGCAGTGACCATGCACGTAATGTACTCAGGAACAGTCTATCGCAGTGACCATGAATGTAATGTACTCAATCAGGGAAGGTCTGTTACAGCAGCCATGAATGTAATGTACTCAGTCAGGGAAGGTCTGTCGCAGTAACCATGAATGTAATGCACTCAGTCAGGGAAGGTCTGTCGCAGTAACCATGAATGTAATGTACTCAATCAGGGATAGTCCGTCGCAGTAACCATGAGTGTAATGTACTCAGTCAGGGATAGTCTTTCGCAGTGACCATGAATGTAATGTAGTCAGTCAGGGATGGTCTGCCACAACAGCCATGAATGTAATCTACATGTTTCCACACAAGAAGCTGTAATGGCAGTATTGTGCTGGTGCTTCACAAAAGGGCTGCCAGCCCAGAAATGACAACACAAACTTGGGCCAGTGAAGCACTTTAGAAAACAAAAAAAGAGATAAAGGGCTGCGCTGTAACTGAAGCAAATGCTTTAATGTGAACTTAATGGCAGGTACAAATACACTGCTCGAGCTGCTGCCAACTAGCCCCAGCACGTCAGCTATCACAGCCTTCCTCAGGGAGTGTGGCAGGAGAAGAGCATATCATTGTTTAAATAGACAAGATGCTGTGATGTTATGCATAAGTTAAGTGAAAAGTGCAAACACATGAAAAACTTATTTGTGACATTTTAAATACTATCTGTAATAGTCATTCAAACAGCAGGAAGTCTTGCTGTATCCTGACAATTGCAGTTAGCTCCAGCCTTTCAACTGCCCCGGAGAACATAGGGTTAACTTTTCTATGCATGGCCTAGAATGTTTATCTCGAGCTCGGTTGAAGCCTCTGCCTGTTGTTATTTCAACTGCAACTGTCAGATTCTTTACTCCACCTCACTGAACAGTCGCTCCGGAGATTTCTCCTGCTGCTCGGTTCAAAGTCGGTTGAAGTGTCGGTTTTCGGTTGGTTTTTCTTCCGAAATTGTTGTTTCCGCATAGTCAGTTCAAGTCTCTGTCTGTGGTACTGTGAGTACTAGATAGGTTTTGTTCTATTTTCTGTGTGGAGCTTGTAAAGCTGTGGCGAACCGATCATTTTGAGGTAAAATTTGTACTTTACTTTAGTGTGTGGTTACCGGTCCGTATCGGTTCTAAAAAAAACGAGTTTTAGTACGTTTTTTTCCAAGACTCGTGACACGGTCAGGAACCGATAGGGGAGTCTTGCCTGGTGGACTGCCGAAAAAAGGGTAAGTTTGGTTAGGTTGGGCATGTCTGAGAAACCCAAGAAAAAAAACAGGCCCACTGGGTTTCAACACTGCAGTGTGTGTGGGGAGGTCTTTGCTAAGGCTGATCCCCACACCACCTGTGTTTATTGTCTGGGGTTTGACCACCTCGATTCAGACTGCCAAATTTGCAAAAATCTTCCCAAATCTACCCTGGAAAAGAAATTAGGTAGACTGAGGGAAAGGGAGGCGGAGAAGTCCACTGACCCGGATGGCCAGCCCGGTTCGGTTCTGACCAAACCAGAAGGAGTGCCCTCTGACCAGGGCGATACTTCTTCGGGCAAAAGGAGAGCCAATTCTGAGGAATCGGTTCCGACAAAGCGAAAAAGAAAAGACAAGTCGACTGGTTCGGATCCAGAATCTCATACTCCGACTGCCGATAGAAATAGCCAAAGTGATTATTGTGAAATCGCGATCGGTTCCGACTGATCCGTACCTTTGGCAGGGTCTCGGTTGGTCGGTTCCCCGGTTCCGGATTATACCCTGGAAGAATTTTATGAACCGGAGTTTGAGGAGGAAGAAGAGTTGGAAGATGATTATGGTGATGGTGAAAGTCTGGATGTGCCTATTGACCCGGACATCTCCCCAGACAGACCTTCAGGTGTTTCTCCTCCTAGGCTTTCTGAGTCCCCTTCACACTACATGTTTTACAGAAAGGTGGATGATACCCTCCAGCTTCCTGTGGAGGAGCCAGTGGAGGATCAGGAAGAGCCTGACTATGCAGAGATGATGGACAGCCTACAGTCCAGGAGACTGTCTATATCCCCTCCACAAATCTTTTGGGAAACTGACACAAAAAATTCTTAAGTTTCCCAATTCCATGCCTCCAGTGGACAGAAGAATGGACAAGAGGTACACTCTTTCAGGCTCAGATACGGAGTTCCTTTATCAGCAGTGCAGCCATGTTGGGGTTGTACAGGCTGCTGCCTGTGATAAGGCAAGCATTCCCGACACTGTACTGGCACTGGCTAAACAGGCTTTCCCCCAGCTTGCCAAGGAGCTGGAGGAGGTGGCTGCAGTTGGGATTGAGGCATCGAAAGTTCAGTTTAATGCTGCTGTAGACTCCAATGATGTATCATCAAGAGTCATGGCTACATCTGTGGCTCTTCGGAGAATGGCTTGGCTCAGATGTACTAGCCTCTCACAGGATACCCAGACTAAGGCCATGGATTTTCCTGTAGTGGGTAATTCTCTGTTTGGGGAGCAGACAGAGAATTACATGAAGAAATGGATGAATACAGGACCACTTACAGAGTGCTCAGGCCAAGGAAAGGCAAGCAACTCCTCAAAGGCAGCAGTCCAGGGGCAGGGGCAGGCCTTTCCAGAGGCCTTTTTACCAAGCACAGGCCTCTTCTTCTTTTTCGCAGAGGGGGTTCTTCAGAGGGAGAGGCAGAAGGGGGATAAGCAGGCCTGCATCCACCCCTCAGCCTAAAGCCCCTGCCAAGCAGACACCCTGATGGGTCTGCCCGGGTCGATTCTCCTATCCCAGTAGGGGGCAGGCTGGCTTACTTTGTCCAGGACAGGATGTCTCTTACATCAGACATGTGGGTCCAGGAAGTAGTAAGCCAGGGTCTGGTTCTCAGCTTCAAAAAATTTTCCAGGCTCAGAGCCAGGTTTTTTCCACCTGCAAATCTCTCAGAAACCCTTACCCTTGAGGCAGAGGTTTCTTCTCTCCTAGCTCTAAGAGCTATAGAGAGAGTACCTACCCTACACTAGGGCAAAGGATTGTACTCCAGGTACTTCCTAACCCCCCCAAAAGACAGGAGAGTGGCGACCCATCCTGGACCTAAGATACCTGAACAAACATCTTTTAAAGCCAAAGTTCTAGATGATAACTCTGGGAATTATCCTTCCCTCTCTAAGGCCAGGGGACTGGCTAGCCTCCCTTGACCTCAAAGATGCCTACTTTCACATTCCCATCAGGTGCTCCCTCAGAAAGTACCTCAGGTTCAAGTTGCCCTCAGGCCACTATCAGTTCAGAGCAATGCTCTTTGGCCTAACATCAGCCCCAAGGGTCTTCACAAAGTGCCTGGCAGTAGTTGTTGCCTTCCTAAGAAGACAAAAGATTTCCATTTTTCCATACTTGGACGACTGGCTCACAGTGGGCCAGTCTCCAGACCAAGTCAAGTCACACTTGCAAGTGACCCAGCAAGTGCTCACTTCTTCAGGATTTCTTCTCAACCTACCAAAGTCAGTTCTCGAAGCAGTGCAGCTCCTCACCTTTTTAGGGGCAGAGCTGGATATGGTAAAAACAAGAGCCTTCCTTCCCTTGGAAAGGGCAAGGGCCCTCATGGAAGTGGCCTCTTCATTCAGCCTTCAGGTGTTTCGACCAGCAAGGCATTTCCTTCAGCTCCTGGGCCACATGGCAGCTTCTACAGCAGTGGTCCAAGGCGCAAGATTCCAAATAGCAGAGACCACCCCCCTCCCCTGAGGAGACTGGAGGTCGCGAGGGCCTGCTCTGAAGCCCTCCCTGCCCGCAGAAGCCCCGAACCCGAGACACACCAGAGACCACTCCCCCCCTGAGGAGACCGGAGGTCGCGAGGGCCTGCTCTGAAGCCCTCCCTGCCCGCAGAAGCCCCGAACCCGAGACACACCAGAGACCACCTCCCTGAGGGATTCTGGAGGTCGCGAGGCCTGCTCTGAAGCCCTCCCTGCCCGCAGAAGCCCCAAACCCAAGACACACCAGAGACCTCCCTGAGGGGACCGGAGGGGTCGCGAGGGCCTGCTCTGAAGCCCTCTCTGCCCATAGAAGCCCCTGGGAACTGAGACACACCAGAGGACCACCCCCTCCCTGGGGACCGAGGTCACGAGGGCCTGCTCTGAAGCCTCCCTGCCCGCAGAAGCCCCGAACCCGAGACACACCAGGTAATTTCTAGCAGTCCAGGCTGCTGCCACCACCGTTAGCCATCTGGTGCCTTTTCGAAACGGCCACAAGCTCCCTGCTCAGCGATGAATCCCGCCAGAGTAGCACCCTCGAGTTGCTGCCCAGGCTCAAACGGAGCAGAACTGTTACTTTTGTGCCTGATTTTGAAACTTTTAAAACAAACCAGCTAAAACTATTTGCATTTGCCTGTAACTGTATTTAAAAGCTTAGAGTCACTGCAAGCCCAGGACCTGTGTTCTATCTGAAATCCCCCCTGTGCAAATCTCACTGGGGACTGTTTGTTAATTTGTAAAGTGCATTTCCAGTTGTAACTGAATTACCCCCCCTGTGAAAAACTCATTTGGGGACTGTTTAACTTACATACTAACATACTATTTGCCAGCAGATTAGGCCTTATGGTCTATCAAGTCTGCTCGAACCTAGATCCTTAGTTGGGTGCCGAGACCCTCCCATCCCTTGTGCTCCAGAAACCCCTATCATCCATCCCCACCCCCCCGGGATAGGCCATCATCTGATACATCCACTTTCTGTGTCTGTCCCACCCTCTCTTAAAGCTCTCCACTGTGGATCTCTGAACCAGCTCACCAGGCAGAGCATTCCAAGGGTCCACCACCCTCTCAGTGAAAACCTCCTCCTCTTTTCCCCTCACCCTTCCACCTTCCAACTTCAAACCATGCCCTCTGGTGATGCCTCCCTGCTTTAGTCTAAAGATCCCTCCATGTTTACCCTATTTATTCCCTTGAGGTACTTGAAGACCTCAATCATGTCCCCCTGTCTCTCCTCTCCTCCAATGAAAACAAGGCAGAGCTCCTCAAGTCTGTCCTCGTAAGTCAAATCCTAGCCCTCGTGTTCATCTTTGTTGCCCTCCTCTGTACCCTCTCCAGGAGCTGTATGTCCCTCTTCAAGTGTGGTCTCCAGTACTGTACACAGTACTCAAGGTGTGGTCTAACCAGTCCATTGTACAGTGGCAGAATCACTTCCTTGCCCTAGAGGTGATCCCCATGCGATGCATCCCAACATCCTGTTTGCCTTGCTAGCTGCTCTCCTGCACTGCTCAGTGTTATTCATACATGTATCCACCATGACCCCTAGGTCTTTTCCCCTGTTGAGGCTTCCAGCACCTCCCTCCCAGGGTGTACCTGTGTTTAGGGTTCCCGACCAAGATGCAACACCTTGCACTTGGTGATATTGAAATTTAATTTCCATGTGAGCCCAGCTCCAGGGTGTCCAGGTCCCTTGCAGGGTCAACCTCCCTCTTCTCCTCAACTACTGCTCCCATCTTGAGTCATCCGCGAAGAGACTCATTTCACACCCTATACCATCCCTGATGTCTGATATGTATGCATTAAACAGGATTGGACCCAGGACCGAGCCCTGTGGTACCCTACTCCAACCTCTGTAGGGTTGAAGCTCCCACAGACCACTACTCTCTGAGTCGTCCAGCTATCCAGTTTTCAATCCATCTGACCATCAAAGGGCCTACTCCTAACCCCATCAGTTTCTCCACCAGACCATTGTGGGGACAGAGTCAAGCCTTGCTGAAGTCCAAGAATAATACATCCACAGGCTTACCCCTATCCAGTTCTGATGTTACCCATTCATAGAACTCCACAAGGTTGGTTTGACATGATCTACCTGGCACAAACCCATGCTGCCGACTATCCAGACCTCCCACCTCCTCCAAGTAAACCCCCAATCGTTCCTTTAGTATACTCTCCATTAATTTTCCCACCACCGAGGTTAAACTGATGGGTCTATAGTTTCCTGGTACTTCCTTCGACCCCCCTTTATGGATTGGGTGCTTTTCTAAGTGCTTTTCCTGTGTGCAGAATTTCAGTTTGCCCTGCTAGTAATCACCTTCTTTTTTGAATCACAATAGTACCTGATAGCCCACAGCCCATTTGCTCTTCTCCCCACACCCACTACCAGCCCGCCCCCAGCAAGTTAATCTTTTGCCTGTGCTTGATCTTTTTTTTTTGTAACACCCAACTTCTCCATTAGCTCCTTATATTGTTTTGCCACTAGAGGGAGCCTGATTAAGTTTAAACAATTTGCTCCCAATACCTCACTTGTCACATTTTACTGCTCTCTAGTAGCTGTTTCACTTGGTGATCACCCCTCATCACCCCTCTCCAATCGTCGAGCTATCCACGCCATTGTGCACTCCCAGATCAGCCCTCCTCCTCCTGCTCCTGTCAGGCAATGTCCACCCCAATCCCGGGCCTGGCAGCACTGGTCCTCCCCTGAAATCTCCTGGGCTGCGCATTGCTTCTATGAACATCTGTAGCCTCCTGAAAAAACTGGACTCTCTACACTGCTGGGTGACGCTTCATAAACCTGATGTTGTTGCCCTGGTTGAAACCTGGCTGTCTCCCTCCACTCCTAACTCTCATGTCTCCCTTCCCGGCTACACTCTCCATCGGTTGGACCGTGTCGGCAGGAGAGGTGTGGGCTGTGTCTTCTATTTGAAGGATTCTCTCATGGGGCTACCACTTCCCCCGCCTGACCTCGACCATGAGGCCCAGGCACTTACTCTAAAGCTGTCCCCTGACCCAGCTAGAGGCCCATTATTCCTAACCGTAGCCTACATACCCCCCAAGAACCAATCCCAGGCCCTGGGCCCACTAATTGACTACCTCACCTCCCCACCCAACTCGTCGGACCAAATCTTGGTGGGCGTTGAATATAAACTGGCTCTGCCCTCGTCCTCCCTCCCACCGTAGAGGGTTCGATTCAATTGACCTAACTCAGCTGGTCACACAGCCTACTAGAAAACCTGGGGACAAGCACCCTCCTGGATGTGGTCCTCACCAACAGGCCAATCCGCATCCACAACATGCAAATCCTCCTGACTGCCTCAGTGACCACTCCCTGTGCTTTCAACTGGGAAACCCCTCGGCCCTCATCCCGGTCAAAACCACCTCTCGAAGGCGGCTTAGGCCTGTGGTGGACTCATAGGCCTTAAAGCTTCCTTGCCCACACTGATTGGTCCCTCACCAGGCAGCCAACATTGACTTGGCCCTGGCCTCTTTGTGCACTTTCAACTTTGCCTGTGATATCTTTGCTCCCATAACTGCTAGGAGGTCCAAAGTGAAACATGCCCTTGGATTACCCCTGCCCTACTGTGGTAACTAAGCAGCGCGACAATCTTTGGCACCTTGCTGTTGCACTGGCCTCTCAGCTGACAGGCAGTCCCATGCTGCCTCCCAAACCAGTGCACTTGGCATCCGCAGCTAAAGGCGAAATACTACCAAGCCTCTCTCTACTCCTCCTGGGGAACCCCAGGTGCTTCTGGGACAACATCAAGCAACTGAATGGTCACTCCCAGTCCCCTCTCCTTCTCTTCTCAACATCAATGGTACCGTCTCCTCTGACCCTGCCCTCATTGCCACCCACCTCAATAACTCCTTTACCGACCTTAGCTCAGTACTTCCTGGTAACTTTTTCAGTCCACCTCCTCCATCTGTACCACCACCCATTGCCCACCCTCTTTCCACCTCGCGCTGTGTCACCATGCAAGAAGCTAGGCCTTACTTGCTAAAAGCCCTAAAGGTAACACCATCGTAATGACTCACTTGATCCCTGCCTTTTCGTCAGGTCCTGGATCAGGTCCTCTTACCTATTATGCATTTTCAACAAATCACTCTGTCTCAGAATTCCCCTCTGCCTGGAAGATTGCCACAGTTACCCCTGTCCATAAAGGTGGTGACAGGACTCTTCCGGGTAACTACCGACCATCTCAATCCTCTCCCCCTCTCTAAAGCGTTAGAGAAATTGTAGCGTCCCAAGTCTCTGACTACCTCTGTAAGTACAATGTTCTCTGCCCTGAACAACACGGGTTCAGAGCAGGTCATAGTACCAATACAGCACTCCTGGAATTTTCCAGCTTCCTCCATGCCTCCTTGGACTCTGGTGCCTGGCTGGTGCTATATTCATTGACCTGTCTAAAGCATTGATACTTGCTGCATCCTCTTTGCTCTCCACCCTCGACCTAATAGGCTTTGCCTCAGGACCTGTTCCTGGTGCACCAGCTATCTCTCCGCCTGCTCCCAATGTGTGAAAGTCAACGGTACTCTCTGAAACATGCCCCATTCGCTCTGGGGTGCCGGGAGGGCTCAATTCTTGGACCCCTACTATTCTCACTCTTTCTTAACTCCCTACCCAGCAGTTGTAATGGGTAAGATGCTTTCTGTGCTGATGATGCTGTTCTCGTTGCCTCCCACAATGACCCCATGCTGCTACAGAACTCCTCCAACTAGTCTTTGACTCTGCAGCTACCTGGTTCACTGAGCACCACTTGTTATCAACCTTAAGAAAACAAAAACGATGCTCTTCTCCCACCCCCAAAATAAGTACACAAGTTTCCCTTAGCTGTCCACTCCACACCCAATCTCGTCATTGACCAGGTGCAGTCCTATAAATATCTTGGTATAACCTTTGACCCTGCACTTTCATTCCATGGACATATATCTGCCCTAAATTCTGTCGCCAACTCACGGCTAGGCATTCTTTACCGGCACAAGAAATGCCTCCCTCCTGATGCCCTCCGCCTGGCTGTCACCTCCTCTGTCATGTCTCTCATTGACTATGGCCTTCCGGTCTATGGCTCAGCAGATCAGACTGCCCTCAACAAGGTTCACCTCACAGTTAATAAGGCCTGCAGACTTATCACTGGTGCTCCCAGACTCACTCACACATGTGAGCTGTACACCCTGGCTACCCTACTCAACCTGGAAGAGCGACTCATGTATCAGACATGCCAGCTCACCTTTAAAGCCCTGCGTGGCCTATCCCCCATAGGCCTATCCAACTCTATTCGCCGTACTGCACCGACCCTGATCACGCGCAGCTCGTCAAGAGCTACCCTAGTTATTCCGAGAGCCAGGACCTCTCAAGGTCAGAGGGCATTCCCCTACCGTGGCCCCCACTGGTATAACTCCCTCCCTGCCAGTGTCTCAAACTCACTAACCTTAGCTTGCTTTAAGCCCAGGCTCAGAAACTTCCTGCTTAGCTCTCGCAAATGCAACTGCCGCTAGCCTAGAGTAAATAAATAAATAAATAAATATATACACTCTGTTTGACAATGCTCACTGAGCGGCTCCCCCCCCCTTTCCTTTCCCTACTAATTCCTCCTTCCCTATCTCCCTCCCTTCTACTCCCACCAGCTCTCCCCCGACCATAAGTTTTGCACCTTTTGTTACCTTTTGCTTCGTTGGAGATTGTATTCTATTGAGACAAAATTGTAATTGAACTGTAACTTTTTTGTTTGTAAGTACTGTGTCCCTTGTACTACTGTTCTGATGTCCTCTTTGTGACGAGGTACCTTTGTAAATGAGCCTCTGGCTCAAAGGTTTCTAAACTGATGTTTAACTAAATAAATAAATAAATAAATGAGGGACATTCAGTTCCACTTAAGAGCTTTTTGGTCCCAAAGAAAGGATTCCCTTACCAACCTAATTCCAGTGACTCAAACTCTGATCCAAGCCCTGCAGTGGTGGCAGGATCAGGACAATTTGAGGCAAGGGGTTCCAGTTATCACTCAGTCTCATTCAGTGGTCCTCACCACAGATGCTTCCCTGCTGGGCTGGGGAGCCCATTTGGGGGAACTTACCACCCAGGGACTGTGGTCCCCTTAGGAATCTCTGCTATACATCAATCTCTTGGAACTCAGAGCAGTGTTTCTGGCACTGCAAGCTTTTTCCAAATCTGTACAGAACAAGGTGGTTCAGGTCTGAACAGACAACACCACCACCATGTGGTACATCAACAAGCAAGGAGGCACTCGGTCTACGGCCTTGTGCACAGACGCAATGAAGTTGTGGTCCCTGGCCTATTCCCTGCAAACCTCTCTGATAGCAGTTCACCTTCCAGGGAAGGACAATGTTCTAGCAGATGCACTGAGCAGAATATCCCAGGGCCATCATGAATGGGCCCTAGATCCTCTGGTGTTGAAAGTGATTTTCTCAAGATGGGGCACTCCAGTGATAGATCTTTTTGCAGCCCCAGACAATCGCCAACTTCTTCTTTTTTGTTGCAGACCCCCAGTGTTGGGCTCAGTCCCCCGGATGCTCTGATGCTGAACTGGGAAGGGAAATTTCTGTATGCTTCCCCCCCTTCCTTCTCCTGTTCAAAGTGCTAGTTAAGATAAGGTCACAACCATGCAAAGTGATTCTGATTGCTCCAGACTGGGCCAGGCAGCCATGGTATCCCTTATTGCTGTCCCTAGCAGTCCATCTTCCCCTGTCTCTTCCCAGGAATTACAACCTGTTAACATCCTCTCGGGAGGATTTGATACCCCAATCTTCAGTCTCTCAATCTCAAGGCTTGGCTCTTGAAGAGTTGGTTTGCAGATCTACATCTTTCCCAAGGGGTTCTGGATATCCTTAAGGCTTCTCGAAAGCCTTCCACCAGAAAGACCTACAACTCCAAATGGAAAAGATTCAGCATTTGGTGTTCTAAGAAGAACATTTCTCCAGACTCTGTTGAATTGCCTACGGTTCTGGATTATATGGTCCATCTTAATGGCCTAGGTCTCAGACCAGCTACTCTGAAGGTACACTTGGCAGCTGTTTCTGCCTTCCTGTCTGTTGGCAAGTCTTCCTCTCTGTCATCCCATCCTGTATTCTCTAAGTTTTTCAAGGGATTGCTTCACACCAATCCCCCCTTTGGGGATCCTGCTCCTGCTTGGGATCTTAATGTTTGCATTGCTCAGCTTATGCAACCCCCTTTTGAGCCTTTGTCCTCAGCAGAGCTTAAGTACTTGACTTGGAAAACTGTGTTTTTGGTAGCCATTACTTCTGCCAGACGTATGAGTGAATTGCAAGCCTTGTCAGTGGAATCTGATTTCATCTCTTTTCAGAGAGATAAAGTGGTCCTTAGAACTAACAGAAAATTCTTGCCTAAAGTGGTTTCAGATTTCCACCTCAGTCAGTCTACATCTCTCCCCGTTTTCTTCACTTATCATTTTTCCTCGGGAGAAAGGAGGCTACACAGTTTGGATGTTAAAAGAGCCCTTAGCTACTACATAGAGCGTACCAAGGGCCACAGGTTTGAATCCCTCCAGTTGTTCCTCACTTATGGAGAAATTGGGAAGGGCAAACCTGCCACCAAGAGATCTATTGCCAGGTGGAGTGATTCTTGCATACAATTCTGTAATGAAATACTGGGTAGAACTCCACCCTCAGGCATGAGGGCTCATTCCACAAGAGGTACAGCTGCTTCCCTGGCTGCTGCCAGGGATATCCCTCTCTTAGAAATTTGTCAAGCAACCACCTGGAAAACAGTCCATACTTTTACCAAGCATTACTCTCTGGATATCCAGGCTAGGAGTGATGCTTGGTTTGGCACAGCAGTACTTCAGAGCCTGTTTCCAAAGTAGGTTCTGTCCCTCCTCCATGGGGGTACTGCTTGGTAGTCTGCAGTAGTCAGAATACAGCAAGTCTTCATGTTGTTTGAAGAAAAAATTACTCACCTTAGTAATTATGTTTCTTCTAGTGGAGTCTTGCTGTATTCTGACCTCCCCCCTGCCTCCCCTCTCAGAACCTAGATTTTTGGGATGTGGGTGGGCAGGCGCAGTGTTGGCACCCTAGAGGTGCCCCCCTTTACACCCTCTTTTTTCTTTGGGTGGAATGTTGTTTCATTTGATTGGTTTTTGTTTTTGGGTTTCCTGACCTGAGTCTTCCTTTGAGAACCAAAAACATTATATTTTTGCCAGTTGGCTAGTTAAAAATTTTTACAGTTTCCACACAGAACACCTAGTGAGTTTTTGCTCGTAAAGATCTGACGGTTGCAGTTGAAATAACAACAGGCAGAGGCTTCAACCGAGCTCAAGATGAACATTCTATGCCATGCATAGAAAAGTTAACCCTATGTTCTCCGGGGCAGTTGAAAGGCTGGAGCTAACTGCAATTGTCAGAATACAGCAAGACTCCACTAGAAGAAACATAATTACTAAGGTGAGTAATTTTTTCTTCACGACTTTGTAAATGAAGTCATTCGTTCATAAAGTTGTGAATGACTATTACAGTATGCACTGCAGCAGATACTGTAAGCTGTCAGTTGGCGGGCAACTATGGAGGTATACGTGTGGGTTTGCTGCCTGCCAATGACGGGGGTGGTGGAGCTGGGTGGTCTGGGGGTCCTGTGTGGGTGGGGTGTGGGGTAACTCTAGACTACCAGGCAATGGGTTTTACATATTTTACTGTGATTAGGGTTCACAGACGCGGAAGTACCACTGGACCACCCGGGACTGTTAAAATACATTTTTACTGCGATTGGGGTTACGGGCGGGGAGGGGTATCATTGGACCACCAGGGAATGGAATGCTATGTTTTATACGGTGATCAGTGTTACGGGAGGGGAGGGGAGGGGGTTACCACTAGGCTACCAGGGAATGAAATGCTATGATCTTATCTGTATCAGTCTTCACCATTCATCACCCTTGGGTTCATGGCCGGAGGTCATGACCCCAGAGGAGCTTTTTTTTTTTTTTTTTCTTTTTTAGGTAGGTGGAGCCGACGCACCATCGGCGCCGCCCTCGAGGCTGACGCATTGCGTGGCACTCGCGGGTTGGCCGTTAGGCTCTGTTGACTCCGCCTGCCTGCCAGTTCTTTGTCTTCCGCCATAGAAGTCACCTCATGGGAAGCCAGATTCAATTTGAGGCCTACCGCCTATGCAGTTTGTTCTCCAGCTATTTCTCGTGCCGCAGTATATCGGTGCCGTGTCCTACCGGTTCTAGTTGTCTTACTCGACATCGCTGGTAAGATCTTTCCATATATTTTATTCTTGTCGATGTCAAGTCTGTTTTTGGTGTTTTTTTCTTCGTAGGTCATGTCTGGGTCGGCGAGCAAGAAGACTTTGAAGACGGGACGGCCCCCCCATGCAACAGTGCCCTTGTGGCCATAAATTTTCCTTCACCGACTAGCACAACCATTGCCTTACGTGTCTTGGCCCGCTTCACGACATGGATTCGTGCTACGCCTGTTTCTCCATGGACCTCCAGGTCATCGAACAACACGCATGGAAAGTGGGGCGAGCTCCGCCGACTTTCAGGGGTCAGGTGCTCACTCGTCGGGCCAAGCCACGTACTCTTGGCCTTTCCTCTGGGTCCCTTCCCGGTTCTACATGGACCGAGGAGGAGGGAGCCTTGGCTACTAGTAGCCTGTCCATTACCGAGGCTGGGTTTGCTGCCTGCCAGTGATGGGGGTGGTGGAGCTGGGTGGTCTGGGGGTCCTGTGTGGGTGGGGTGTGGGGTAACTCTAGACTACCAGGCAGTGGGTAACCGCGGTTGCAAGACCCGGGTTGGCGCTGTCCTTGTTGCTGTCGGTCGGTGCCGTTGCGGGCCTCGGCGCCATTCGCGGTGCCGTGGGCCCTGACGGAGCCATCATCGGTGCCGGTTTGTCGCTCAGTGCCGTGGCTGCTAAATGACACCAATACTGCTAGCAGTGCCGTGGGAGTTTCTACGGCGCCGTCTTTGTCTGCGTCTCACCTCGGCGCTGTCTGCGGAGCCGAGGTTGTGCACGGCGCCGTGTCCTCAGGACTCTGCTCCATGGGGGCATCGCATTCCACTGTCGGCGCCGTCATTGGTGCCGCCTCTGCCCTCGGCGTCATTCGCGGCACCGTGGAGCTGGGCGGCGCCGTCGTCGGGGCCATCTCCGCCCTTGGCGCCGCTCATGGCGCCATGGGTACGGATGGCACCATGGCTGGTCCCGACTCTGGAGCTGCTGTTCACGCTGGGGCCGTGCTCTCTGTGGATTCCACTCATGGTGCTGTAGGGGGCACTGGCACTGGCTCTGGCATGGCTTCGGTTTCTGGCACCCCCCTTTGGCAAGGATGGCACCGGGCATCCTCTTACAGTCTGGCACAGGGCCTTGGCCTCTACCTCTTCGGAGGCAGAGTCGGGCTCTGAGTCAGGTGAACAGTCTGACTCCTTGGGGTTGACTGTTGGGGTGGGCAGCCCTGTAGTATCCTCGACAAGCCAGAGTCAGCCCCGTAGGTAGGGTCGGTTGCTGCCGAGACTGGGGTCAGGGGTGCTGACCAGCGGGCAGTGGTGCAGGCCACCATTGCTCTGCAGCCCAGTCTTGGTGGGTTCACTGACCCTTGAGCAGTGGTACCCCCACCTGTGGTGTGCCTGGATCGCCCAACTTTGGGGCCGATCAGAGCACCTGTCAGAGGGTACTGTGCCCTGGATAGCTCCTTCAGGTGCTGGCCAGGGCTGTCAGCTACCTAGGCTAGCCTTCTCGAGGAGGGGGCTCTTTCAGACTCCAAGGGGTCCGAGGGGCATGGGTTCTGCATGGCGACCTTTTTCTGGGGCCCACCCGGGCTCTGGAAGAAGCCGTAGTGCAGATCTCCGCTCTTCCTCCTCGGTCTCTTTGAGGGAACCCCATTCTTTTGAGGTAGGGGACCATCCTTCTGGACCTGTACAGCCCCGGTCGCCTCACAAGGGGGGATTCTTCCAGGCGCAGCCAAGGCAGTACCAAAATAGTTGTTCAGCTGTCGGGTGTGGATTCTTCCGGAGCATCTTCTTCTTCTTCTGGTGCTCTTGGTCTGCTCCTTAGCCCAGGCGGAGGTCAGCCGATATCTCTTCTTGGTTCTGTCCCCATCCCTCTGCCACATTCTCCTGCACTCCCAGGCATCTTTGGTCCTAGTGGGCCTCTCTCCTGGAAGCAG
The DNA here is from genome assembly GCA_016271365.2 of Neoceratodus forsteri. NCBI lineage: Eukaryota > Metazoa > Chordata > Ceratodontiformes > Ceratodontidae > Neoceratodus > Neoceratodus forsteri. The sequence goes on along the minus strand of CM028131.1, from coordinate 1,631,113,854 downwards.
TTCAGGGCTGTGGCTGCTTGGTTCCCAGCTTACGTTAGAGCAATGGAAAGACAGGTTCTAGGGACATGGATATGTTGTTCATCCACACTGTCTGGCAGGTTCCTTGCCGCTTTAAATCTTGCCGGAAGGTCTTCAAGCTGGCTCCTCCCACCCACCCGGGTGGTAAAACTTCTCGGCTCCGCCCCATGATGCCAGATCTTCCTTACTGCTTGGAAGCTCAGGTTCCCTCCTTAACGCTCTGCATATAGACTGGATCCTAATTCTTCGGTTCGCCCGAAACTCATTCTTAAGTTTTCAAGACTTCGGTCAAATTACTCCCTCGCAGCTGCGTTGGACAAATCGACTCCCAGTTTTCGGAGGTGCCCATGTGGGCAGAAATGTCCGGGACGGATCCGCACTCCACGTCCGTCTACTGCCTCAGCCTAGACCATGACCTGCAGGCCTGCGAGTTATGCCGTTCCTTTTCGGCCAACGTCCTGGAAGACTGCGCTGCCCGGTTACAGCTTGGGCGCCCCAAGAAGCGCCACCCGCCGGTGAAGTCAAATGAAGCCCATTGGGCGATGTCCACGGCGGCTGGCAGATGATCGCCCTCGAGGAGGAGGCGGCCTAGGCCAAATCTTCTTCTTCCTCGGTCGCGGCATTTATCCCGCACTCCTTTGGATCCTCCTCCACAGCTTCTTTTAAGGAGCTTTGCCAGTCCCTTTCCACAAAGAGACAGGGGCCATGGGACCTCTTTTCAGTCCAAAAAGAAGAACTCAAAAGGTAAGTCCCACCGTTGGCGTTCATGGGAGCGGGAGAGGTCCCCTTCCCCGGACAGTCGACACTCGACTTCGGTCGAGGTTGCGGCTAAGGCCGCTGGCTTCATGGTGTCCACGTCAGGTCAGCCGTCCGAGACACCCATCGACGCGGACGAGATTTTTCTCGACCCGTCGGATGGGTTGTCGACTGGTGAAGCCAGCAACCCTTCTTCACCGGTTCCCCCGGTGGAGACTGAGGACTTGCCTGCACTTCCCGTGCCGGAGTCCCCGGTCAAAGCTTCCGAGCCGAGGGAAGAACAGGTGTCCCCCGCTCCTTCCCAGACCCATCCTCGGAAACACCGAGGGTCTCTGTGTCAGTCTCGGACCTCGTCTCGGTCCAGCCGATCCCTCTGACATCGGCGGTCTCAGTCTCGGCACCGAAGTAAGTGGTGCCGCTGCTCATCCTCGTCTTCCTCCTCAGAACAGGAGAGGCTTCGGCACAAATTGCGTCAATGCTACGAGGACCTAATGTGGCAGCAGTTACTTCTGTCCGGGAACAAGCCAACACCATCGCCTTCCCCGGCCATCAAGTGGCTGTCACCCGAACGCCCGAAACAACCCCTCGCTGTAGTCGAGGTGCCCAAGCCTTGGCCAGTTGTTCGGCCGAAACCAGCTGCCCCCCCAATTGTGGTGGAACCTCCGCCTCCACAACCAAAATTGGGGGCGCCAACCAAGGACTCTCGGTCGGGTCAGGGTCTGCCCTGCAGGTTGTCAGTCACCCTCACTCCCGACCGTCCTCGGCAGGTGGAGGGTGGCTCAGGCCCCAGGTGGCTCTTCGCGGACTCCTCGGAGTCTGACGACGACTCTTCTCTGTTCTCCAGGCCCATTGACCTGGAGTCCTCTGGGGGCCAGTCGATGGATGCGAGCCCATCGTCCTTTATGGGTCTGCCCGGCTCATCTCGGGTCCACGAGGATGCAGCTCGAGCCACGTCCGTGCGGGCCAAGTATCCCTGGACGGAGATATTGACCGAGATTCACCCACGAGGCCTTTCCGGTGGCTGAAGCCATTGTTGGCCCAGCCTTGGAGCTTTGGCAGTGGCCGGCTTCCTGTCCTGCGCCTTTGGCCAGGATGGCTAGGAAGTATGCGGTCCCTACCGGCTCTTTGTCCGGTTTTTCTGAACACCCCTCCGCCGAGGGGTTGGTCACCAATAGCATTTTCTGGCATTCCAGGAACACTAGGGATGTGGATAAGCCCCCCGACAAGGAGTCCAAAAAGCTGGACTATGCCGGGTGCAAGGTGTACGCTGCGTCCTCCCTTGGCCTCCGCCAGGCCAGCTCGGCCGTGCTGATGGCACACTTCTCCCACGCCCTCATGGGCTCCCTGGATGAGGTGATCCCTCATCTCCCGGCCGACCTGCAGACTATGGTCAAGCAGGTACGGGACCAGGGAAAGGCGGTGGCAAAACAGCAGCTCCAGACAGCTCTGGACATTGGAGACTCCTGTGCCAGATCAGTTGCAGCCACAGTGGCCATGCGCCGCAGAGCATGGCTGAGGATATCCACCTTCACGGCGGATACCCAGCATAAACTGGCGGATGTCCCCTTCCTGGGGACTGACCTCTTTGGCCCTGGAGTGGAAGGTCACCTACAGTGGATCGAAAAGTCCAATGCCAATCTCAGCTCGGTCACCTCCACCCAGAAGAACAAGAGCCATCACCAACAACATAAGTCCTTTCGCCCTTCTGCGCCTGCAGCACGTCCGGCCCAACAGCACCAGCATCAGGGCCAGCAGGCTCGTGCATGGCACCCCAAAGTCAAGCCTGCAGCTTCCTCTAACAGGAAGCAGGGAAGAAAAGGCCCAGGAGGTCCCTTGGCCGGTCCCTCCTCCAAGCCTGCCCAGTGATGGGTTGAGAGGTGTCGCCCCCAGCCTCGCCACTCCCCTGGGTTGCCCCCTGGAGATGGCTCCGCCACTTCCTTTCCGCCTGGTCCGCTATCACCATGGACTGCTGGGTGTTGGAGGTGGTAGGAAAGGGCCTGCCCCTGAGTTTGAGCAGGCCCCGCCTCGAGCCGCCGCCTCGGGGCTACGGGTCCGCAGTTTGTCGGCTCGCTGAGCCGATATTGCCCTGCCTCCAAAAAGAGGTGATCAGGAAGGTGGCGGATCCTCCACCAGACCCGGGGTTTGTGTCCAGGTACTTCCTGGTCCCAAAACGGACGGGGGCTGGCGCCCCATTCTAGACCTGCACGACCTGAACAGGTTCCTAAGGTCTCGGACCTTCAGGATGGTCACTCTGGCTCAGATAATCCCATCCTTGGAACGAGGCATGTGGTTCTGTTCTCTGGACCTCAGGATCGCGTTCTTTCATGTCCTAATCCGTCCGTCCCACCAGAGATTCCTCCGCTTCAGGGCAGAGAGTTCCCTCTTGAGTTCTGGCCATGCCCTTCGGCCTTTCCCTAGCTCCCAGGGTCTTCACCAAATGCATGGCAGTGGTGACAGCATTCCTGTGGCGCCAAAGGTCCGGTACCCCTACCTGGACGACTGGCTGATTGCAGCCTCCTCCAGAATGAGGTGGAGCGTCCAGAGATCTGGCCCTCCAGGTTTGCTCTCAGGTTGGCCTCCTCATCAACGAGGCCAAGTCGGAACTCATGCCAAAGCAGGTGATACAATTCATCGGGGCAGAGCTCGACTCTCTACGAGCCAGAGCACAGCTCCCGGCGGACAGGGCCAAGGTTCTTTCCTCCTTTGCCCAATCATTTTAGGTTGGGCAATTGCGCCCTGCCCGGGACTTCCTGGGCCTCCTGGGCCTCATGGCAGCCTGCATCAGTGTAGTCCGTTGGGCCTGTTGGTACTTGCGTCCCCTTCAATGGGGGCTGGCCAGCCAATGGTCACAGCACTTCGATCCTCTGGATCAGCTAGTGACAGTGACCCAGGGGATGTGGAACGCTCTCCAGTGGTGGACCGTTCCAGCACATCTGCAGGAGGGCATCCCGTTCGTCTGCCCTGAGCCAATGGTCTCTCTATCGACCGATGCCTCTCTGATGGGTTGGGGTGCCCATCTGGGGGAGCACAGAGCGCACGGCCTCTGGTCCCTCGGGAGTCCTGATGTCACATCAACCTGCTGGAGCTTTGAGTGGTCTGCTCAGCCTCACCGCCCGCCTCCATTTCTACGGGGTCAAGTGGTTCAGGTCCAGATGGACAATACCACGACCATGTACTATGTAAACCGCCAGGGCGGGATGCGCTCCATGCCTCTGTGCAGGGAAGCTCTCTGCATTTGGTCATTCGTCCGCAGCCTGGAGGCGGATCTCCTTGCCATCCATGTGGCAGGAGCCTCCAACACTCTGGCCGATGCCCTAAGCCAGAGAGGGGCTGCTTCCCATGAGTGGTCTCTCCTGCCGGAGGTAGTACAAGATCTGTTCTCCCACTGGGGCATGCCTCAGGTGGACCTGTTTGCCTTCAGGGAGAATGCAAAGCTGAGACTGTTTCATGCCCGCCCCCCTCAGCAGGGCTTGCTGCAGGGGGATGCCTTCTCGAGGCCGTGGACCCCGGGCCTCTTCTACGCCTTTCCCCCATTTCCCTTGATCCACAAGGTGCTTCTCAAGGTGAGGAGGGACAAGGCGCAGGTGATTCTGGTAGCCCCAGACTGGCCCCGCCAGTTCTGGTATCCAGATCTCCTCAGTCTCAACTCCAGGCTCCCGAGGCGGCTTCCAGCCCACCCGACTGATCTCAGTCAATCAGGGGAAGGTATTCCATCCGGACCTTCAATCCCTGCACCTGATGGCCTGGTTTCTGAGCGGCTAGAGTTCCAGGCCTTGGGTCTTTCTGACAAGGTCCTCAACGTTGTTGAGGCGTCCCGTAAGGAGTCGACCAGAAAATGCTACGCCTTCAAATGGAAGAGATTCTCCATTTGGTGTCAGGGCAAGGGCCTGGACCCTTCCTCCTGTTCCTTTGCAAGCATTCTGGACTACCTGTGGTCCCTTTCTCAGCAAGGGCTTCAGTCGACGACCCTTAAGGTGCACCTGGCAGCCATCTCTGCTTACTGGGCACGGGCCGGGAAGCAGTCAGTGGCACAGGAGAAGGTGGTCGGGCGCTTTTTCAAAGGCCTTGATCACATATCCCCTCTGGTGCGAGAACCTCCACCTCCGTGGGATCTACTGCTGGTATTGGCTAAGCTCATGGGCAAGCCATTCGAACCAATGCACAGGTGTGACATCTCTCACCTGTCATGGAAGACCGCCTTCTTGGTGGCTATCATGTCAGCCAGAAGGATGGGAGCGCTGCAGGTGCTTTCCATCGAGTTTCCCTATCTGGTCTTCCACAGGGACAAGGTTGTCCTGCGCCCCCACCCGAAATTCCTTCCGAAGGTGGTGTCGGAGTTTCACCTTAACCAGGTGTTGACTCTGCCGGTGTTCTACCCCAATCACACCTCGGAGGCCGAATATAGACTCCATACTTTGGACCCTAGAAGAGCGCTCGCTTACTATAAGGAGCGGATGGCTGAAGTTCGGGGAGAGGTTCGCCACCTGTTTGTCACCTACGCTGAAGCCGCACCTGGCAGACCTGCAGCCAAGTGGACAATAGGCAGGTGGGTCACCTCCTGCATAGATCTCTGCTATAGGTTGGTGGACATGGAGCCGCCCGAGGGATAAGAGCTCATTCTACCCGCCATACCGCTGCATTGGTGGCTGCTTCCAGGGACATCCCTATCCAGGAAATCTGCAGGGCTGCTACCTGGAAGTCAGCAAACACCTTCATCACCCACTACCACATCGACCTTGATTCACGCCGGGATGCTGGTTTTGGGGCCTTGGTTCTTCAGTCTTTATTTCCTAAGTAGGGGGTGTGTGCCTTGCCTTCCTCCTTCCGGAGAACTGCTAGGAGTCTGCCAGACAGTGTGGATGACCAACATATCCATGTCCCTAGAAATACAGGTTACTCACCTGTAACAGGAGTTCTAGGAATGGTATGTGTTGTTCATCCACACGACCCACTCGGCCTCCCCGGCTTCGACGCACAACCTGGCATCCAGCGGGCTAGATCTGGCGCCATGGGGCGGAGCCGAGTTTTACCACCGGTGGTGGGAGGAGCCAGCTTGAAGACCTTCCAGCAAGATTTAAAGCGGCAAGGAACCTGCCAGACAGTGTGGATGAACAACATATACCATTCCTAGAACTCCTGTTACAAATGAGTAACCTGTATTTTTTCAACCTCCCCCCGAGCCGCCGTCCTCTGAGCAGTCGGTGCCCTCCAACTCTTCGTCCCCCTCTTCTGGGGGAGAGGAACCTTCTGTCCACATCTCTTCAGTAGCTAATCTCGCTGAGTATCAGCGTTTCCTCGTGAGGATGATGGAGGACTTGCACCTTACCCCTGTCACTGTAAGCAATCCAGAGCACTCGGCGCACGCCTTTCTAGGCAAGTTCTGCGAGACCACCCTTGTGGTGCCTCCCTGTCCTGCTCCCTTTCGGGAGGCGGTGTTGCGCTTCTGGCAGAGACCCTTCTCTGGAGTTCCTGCTCCTAGGGATCTCTGCCAGTGGTATTGTGGCCCCCCAGAGTCTCCAGGTTCCGTGCCTCCTCCGCAGTCCGGATTGACGCAGTTGGACACTCCTGATTGGCTTTGCACCCTTCACTGTGACCGGCCCCAGATCAAGATTCCTCGGATTTTGACTTCTGGGGTAGGAGGTCTTACTCGGCACGGTTGTTGCTTTCCATTTCTGCACATCAGGCCCATTATGCAGCCTATGACAGGTTCTTGTGGTCCAGGCTAGGTCAACTCCTAGCCTCATTGCCTGACACAGAGCAAACCAGGCAAGCCATTGCACTCTCTGCACGTGGCCTGGAGCTAGCAAGGCACCAAGTGAGGGCATCCTATGATGCTAACGAGGTAGCTACCAGGGTCGTAGGGACAGCGATCTGCACTAGGCGGACAGTATGGCTGTGTTATTCCCGGGTGTCATCCTTGGCCCGGCGTTGGGTAATTAACTCTGCTAACCAGAGAACCTATCTTTTCTCCCATAGAGTGAGACAACGTTTGTCGGGGTAACTTCCTTCCCCCTCTGGGGGGGTCCCCGTCTCACTCTTCCCACTCTCGGGCCTCTCCAGGCCCTGAAGGTTCTCCGTCTTAGTGTGTCGCCCACTGAGGGCTAAGGGACTTTGCTCCTTAGGGTGTAAAAGAAAACCCCCTTCGGGCGGGCTCGGCACTCACCCAAAGGTGATAAAAGGTGAAGACTGACACAGCTAAGATATGAAAATTACGTGCCTACCATAATTATGATCTTTCTGTGTATCTTCACCATTCATCACAACTCCACCCTCCATCCCCCTGGGGCCTCAGTCTCTGGGTCCACCTCCCTCTCTGTGCCCAACCTCGCCCCCTCCTTTCTTTGTTAGGAGTGGGGTAAACGGGCATATAGGGAGACTATGTTCGGGGTAGAGTGGTCAGCATGGGGGGCACTCCTTCTCTAGTGCATTTGCTACATCCCTGTGGGGTGGGAGTTGGTAGTTGCCCTCCATTCTCTCCTCCTCCTTGTCCCTGTCATCTTATTTTTCTTTGTCCTTAGGACTATCCTTTATTACACACAAAAAAAAAATCCTTTTCCTTTTTCACCAAAATCTTTCCTTGAGAGGGTGTTAATTCTCTGTGCCCTGTCCTTCTTCCAGAATAGCCAATTCTGCTCAGATGGAGTTTTTGCCAGCCATTCTGTGCCTTGAATTCTGGCAAGAAGCCTTTTGGCTACTCCTTGCAGTTCCTATACAATCTGGAGATGGACCAGGGTCTGGGATGTGTTAACCTTCTCCCCTCTCTTGCTACCTTCTAAATTCTTTGTCCCACCCTGCCTCCCTCCTCTATTTCCAGAGATTGGGGCCCCTCCTAATCCCTCTAGTTTCTGACTTCTTCTTTCTGTCCTCTCAGTCATTATTTCTCCTTTTAGTTTTATATCTTTTCCTTTTTCCGGTCCCTTGGACTTCCTTGTCCCACTCTCCACTCCCTTCCTCTTACCTCTCCGGCGACTCAGAACTGGCAGGCAGGCGGAGTCGACAGCGCCTATCGGCCAACCCGCGAGCACCACGCAATGCGTCGGCCTCGAGGGCAGCGCCGATGGTGCGTTGGCTCCACCTACCTAAAAAAAAAAAAAAAAAAAGGCTCCCACGGGGTCATGTCCTCCGGGCCATGTACCCACAGGTGATGAATGGTGAAGATACATGGAAAGATCATAATTACAGTAGGTACATCATTTTTATTTTTATACAGTAATCAGTGATATGGGTGGGGAAGGGGATACCACTAGACTACCGGGGAAATATGATTTGGAACATTACGGGTGATCGTAGTTATGGGTGGGGAGGGGGGAACCACTAGACTACCAGGGAGTTAAAATCTTATTTTAGTATGGCGATCGGGGTTGCAGGCAGGGAGGGGGGGAAGCACTAGACCTCCACTGACAGCACCGCATGATGTGCAGGGCGCCAGGCACATTTAGCTGGCCAGCTCTGCACAACTCATGCAAATGGGGCCATGATGACATGCAAATGGCCCCATTTGTGCCTTGTATGCCTAATAGCCTCATTTGCATGTCCAGGTGTGAATATCTGGAAATTGCACCTGGTGCAACTCCAGTTGCGCTGGCGCATTCCCATTCCAGGTCTGCAGGCCTGTCTGTGGGATGCGCCGACACATTGTATTTGCGTTGCGTACATTATTTGCTATATTCAGAAGAGATGCGCCATGGCACATCTCTTTTGAATATATCCCTTTGTTGCTCCAGCGCAACTCAGTTGAGCTGCGTAACCACTTGCGCCATTGCCAGGCGCACTTCTGAATATTGAGCCCAGTGTATCCAATCCTTCCTTACCATTCATTATATTCTGTTACAAAAGTAATAGGACCAAATTCCTGTTTTGTATGCCCATCTTTACCTTTAAGCAGATCCCCTATCTGTAACCAGTGTCCTTTCTTTGCATTTAGACAGTAGATTCCTGTCATAACCCCTAGCACAGGCTCTGAATTCTAGCTCATCCGCTTGCTGTTTAAAAGTTTCAGTACTGATGCAGTTACTCCACAACCTTAAAACCTGACTATATGGGGCAGAATATTTTAGTGCTACTACATGTGCACTATCCGCATGTAAAACAGAGTTTGTAGCGGAGTCCTTTCTAAAAGAGTTTGGTTCAGTGTGGCTTTGTTTTACATCTGTATTGCAAAGTGTTACATCTAAAAAGTTTATCTACTAGCAACATAAGTAAATCTGAGATTCTGATTATTATCATGGAGCCAGTTCACAAATTCTTCTATTTCTGACACGCCCCCCCTGCCGTATGCAAATTATATCACTGACAAAATGATACAATGTCTTTATTGTGCTTATGTGTGGATTTATTTCAGGATTAAAGATGGTATTTCCTTCCACATGCCTAAGAATAAGTTTGCGTATGACAGGGCCATGGAAGCCCCCTATGGCTGTTTCATACACCTGTAAAAGTGTTGCCATTAAATTCATAATGATTGTGAGTCAGTATGAGCTCTAGAGTGGATAAAATTAATTTAACAGATCTGGGCCCAGATATTCAAACTGCGCCATCGTGTGGCGCAAGCCCTTGTGCTGCTCAAAAAAATTGTGCAGGGGTGTGGCCAGGGCGATATTCAACGGAGTTGCGCTATGCCACAACTTCTTTGAATATCGCCCCCTGGCCACACCCACTGTGCATGGTGCAGTGGAACTGCGCCACCGCAAGTGGTCAGAGTGGAGCATTGAGATGGGGTGGCGCAAGTTCCATTGCGCTATGCACAGCACCTGCGATGTTCAAAGGGTGACATGCAAATGGGGCCATAATCTGTGCAAGGCGCGGGGGGGGGCCATTTGCATCTGATTATGGCCCCATTTGCATGCCATTAGCATGCAGGTGCACCGATCCCGGACGACTTGCGCCTGGTGCCCTGCCAGGCAGCAGCCGTTAGGAACCGGCGCCCCCCAGCCCGATTGCGGGCAGAATTGATATTCCGCCCCCGGCAGCCCGATCGGGCATAATGTAAACCTCCACCCGTAGCCCGATCGGCGGGCATGCTGTTACCGTCCCCAAATAGCCCGATCGCGGGCATAATGTTACCGTCCCGGAGATATCTCGATTCGGCGGGCATGATGACAACGCCCCCTCAACAGCCCGATCGCAGGCATGATAGAAAGGGTCCCCACCCGAGTAGCCCAACGGCGGCATCCACACCCCCACGCCCAGACTCCTGGTGATCTAGTGGCCCCACCCTCCCGCCCACGGGAGCCCCACCACCCGCCACCCCCGTCAGCCGGTGGGCAGCAGCACCACCCGCCTGCCACCGCCGCCGCCGACGACGCTCAGGTTGCTACGCCTGTTCTGAGATGAGCCATGGGCGCAGCCCATACCAGCATATGGAGTCCAGATATGTAAATGGTCATTCATTCCATATTCGACTGTCTTGTACGGAGGGGACTGCACGCCCATTGGCTCATGCCTGAACCAGTGGGCGTGCAGCCCTACCGAGCTGTCATTCATTCCATATCTGACTGCCTTTAGCTGTAGTGAGTTGCACGCCCATTGGCTCATGCTCTGAACCAATGGGCTAGTTCACGAAGGTCAGCCCGGCGGGCAGGCAGGGTGCTGCCGCCGCCGCTGGGACGGGGGGAGCGGGCAGGGGCCCTACATGGAGGTGTGGGGGCCACTAGATCACCAGGAGTCTGGACATGGAGGGTGTGATGCCGCCCGCGATCGGGCTACTCGGGTGGGGGACCTTCATCATGCCTGTGATCGGGCTATTCGGGGAACGTTTATTATGCCCGCGATCGGGCTATTCGGGGCGGTAACATTATGCCGGGCGATCGGGCTATTCAGGGGGGTGGGGGGACTATTTATATTATGCCCGCGATCTGGCTATTCGGGGACGGTAACATTATGCCCGGGCGATTGGGTTGCTGGGGGGAGAGAATTACATTATGCCCGCGATCGGGCATGGGGGCATTGAACAAGTCGAGAGCCACTCCACAGGTGGCAGCTGCTGTGTTGCTCCCGCATGCGGCAGCTCACCTATGGGTGGCCCTCGACTTGATCCTTTTTTTGGTGTAGTTGCAGGCGCAGGAAGGGCTGGCGCCTGCATAACTCTGCACGGCCCGGCTGAATATCGGGCTGTACAGTTTATGCATGGTTCCTCCCCATTCGGTTGCGCATGCCTTCATTAGCATTGCGCTGTTGCTCAGCATGATTTGGGGGGCGCAACTGCCTCCTGCTGAATATCGCAGAATGGCGCATTTTGGACTTGCGCAGGCGCAACCCTATTGCACATGGCTCAACTCTTTTGAATATCTGGGCCATGGCCTCATTATCATCACCATCTTTTCCCAAGTAGTATCTGCATGAGCGGTACTTTGCTTGTGCCTAATGGATGTGTATAGTGTCTCCACGTCAGTTCCCAACCAAATAAAATTTTCATCCCAAACAATGTTTTGACATTTTTTTCAGGAGGTCAGTGATGCCGTTGAGGTAAGAACTCAATCTAATCACATTTTTTTGTAGGAAATAATCATTGTTCCCAGGTTTTCAATAATGGAGTTAACACCAGAAACAATAGGCCTACCCATGGGGGACAGAAACATTTTTATGAATTTTTGGGGAATATATAAAATGCTGGTGTAGATGGAAATTCATTCCAAATGAAAGTAAATTCTTCCTCTGAAATTGCACCACTTATTTTTGCCTCCTGTAGTAACTGGTGCAATTCCCTTTTGAATTTCTGTAGTGGACCGGATGGTAACTTTCTGTAATGATGTGCATTATTCAATAAAAACATTACAATACGTATATAGTGGTCTCTATTAAGTACTACCACACTGCCCGCTCCCCCCCATATCTGTTGGTTTTATGACTACATCTTCACATAATTAATTCTTTCCGAAGCTTTATGTTCTGCTTTTGTTAAATTATTGTTATTTGGTATACCAGCTGTCTCTAGGAGGTAGTTCACTTGTTGTGTTACCACTTTCTCGAACATAGTAATTGCAGGGTTGAAAGTATTAGGGATAAAGGTAGATTTACCCTTGAACTGCATTTCTCTCACTTCTGAAATGCCCCCAATTGAAATTACATAATTATTACCTGTTCCTTGACTACTAATAGAGTCCTGCTCCAATCCATTATCTACAGAAAATGTACTGTTAAGTAACTGCCCCAAATCGTCTATGCTGGTATCTTCCAAAATGTTCAGGTTAGTCCCATAGGTTTGTGGGTTTGAATTCCCCTCCATCCCAATATTGGCAACTTCAGCTGGCAGCTTGTCAATGTCTTACAGGTTGTTTGTTAGTTCCTTCGTGTATCCCATGTTTTTATTAGGGGTAGTATTTCTATTAAAAAGATATCTTAATTGGATTTTTCTGAAACATTTGTATAGATCCACCTTCACTTGGAAGGGGTTAAGTTGTGGAGTGGGTATAAATGACAGTCACCCCTTTTTCTTTTTTTAAATCTAGGTGTTTATGCTCCTCCTTGGGGATTCCGGAGGTAGCTTTACTGTCCTTGGAGAGCTCGACTCAGCCCCTCGGGGCATCATCTAGCCTGCGGCATCCCCCACCTTCTTCCTTCATTTTCTTCTCCCTTTCTATCCCAGGACCCCAGGCAAACTGCAAGCATGCGTGTGTGTGGAGGCATACACGCACGCTGAGACCCTGGTGACTACCCCTTCCCCCCACCTGACCTAGCGCCACTTCTCCCATATGGCATGGCGCTGCCACAGAGTTTCCACTTGACGGCAGCGAAGAGCTGAGGAGAAGTTTTCTACCTCCCTGGGAGAGGAGAGCTGCCTGTCAGCTGCTCATCCAGCTCCCTCCCTCGCCCCCCACTCCAGCTAGCCCCTGGCAGCCTGAGATCGCTCCTGGACACAGGTCACTGGCATGGCGCAAGGTGTGGCGTCCGGTGCCTTAACCCTCAGCACCACCAGGCCGGCCTGTGACAGTTCCCTTTTGAGCACCTTAATTTGATCTGGCGATAACTCTTTAGTAGATGGATTCAGTACTTGTAACTTATTTTCTTCTCCCTTAGTACTCTTTTTTTGGTTTTCTGTCCCTTTTGCCCCCTCTTTTTCCTCTTCTTTTCTTTTTCAGGGTTGTTTTCGATTTCTGCTTTTTCTAAAAAAAAAAAAAACTTCTGCAGCACTTTCTTCTACTTCAGGAAGCTTCTTTCTTTGACAGCTTTTACTCCTTCCAATCCTCACTCTGGATTTGCTTCTGCCTCATTTTTGTTTATTGCCCCACTCTAAAATATGACCATTGTCATAGTCTTCCTGATCCCTTTGTGACTTTTTCTACTTTCTACTATAAGTTCTTCCTCATAAATTGTTACTTTCTATTTAAGTTGTAATTCAAAATCCTTAAATTCCTTTTCACTTTTAAATTGAAGTACAGCTAATTTAGCTTCCTTGATTTGCACTACAAGATCTTCATGTTTGTTAATATATTTTTTATTACTAATTGTACAGATTGCCTAGAGCATGCAGTAGCCACCTGTAACCAATCTTCTTTTTGTCTAAAACTTTTAATCTACTTAATGGGATTACTGACACCCTGAGACCTCTATATGCTTGCTTTTTTCGATGTATTGCTCCAGAGTAGTAATGTTATAAGTGATGTCTACTTCTCTGCATAATAATCTCTCAAGTTTATTAAAAGCCCCTTAAATATCTCCAGTGACGGGTATCACTTCTTCATTACCGTGTAACTTCTTTTTTGCCTTTTATCGTTTACTGTTTAGAGACTCATTCCTCTCCCAGCTGAATTCACTCCTGGGAGTTGATGCCTCATCGTTCTACATTTCTGGAGATTCAGTTACAGTACTTATGGTAAAAATACCCAAAATTCAGACCTCCAAATGAAGGTGTAGAGGAGCTTTGTATTTTCAATGTATCTCTTCTATAGCTCCGTTCAGTGGATTTCAGAAAAGCAGCTCGAGCCAAGATTTCGTTTTATGCTGTAAATGCTGTAACTACAGTGCCTGCAGTCAGCAGCAAGCTAAATGGCTTAAACACATGTGCCCACACAAAGAAGCCGCAATGGCAGTATAGGGCTGGTGCCACACAGAAGGGTTGCCACCCCCGAACTCACAACACAAACATGGACCAGCGAAGCACTCGAGAAAACAAAAAAAAAGACATAACTGACTCTGTTATAACTGAAGCAAATGATTTAATGTGAACTTAATGGCAGGTACAGATACACAGCCCCAGCTGCAGCAAACTAGCCCCAGCACTTCGGCTATCGCAGACTTCCTCAGGGGGCATGCGAGGACAAGTGCATATCATTGTTTAGACAAGATGCTGTGATGTCATACATAAGTGAAAAGTGCAAAGTACAAACACATGAAAAAAAATTACCTGTGCATATACTATCCATAGAAACATTGATACAAAGCTGCACATTTTACAATTTTAAATTACTCAGTCAGGGGAGGTCTGTCACAGTAACCATGACTGTAATGTATGCAGTCTGGGATGGTCTGGCATAGTGGCCATTAATGTAATGTACTCAGTCAGAGAAGGTCTGTGACAGTGGCCATGAATGCAGTCTGCTTAGTCAGGGATGGTCTGTCACAGTGGCCGTGAATGTAGTTTACTAAGTCAGGGATTGTCTGTTCTAGCAACCACAAATGTAATGTAGTCCATCAGTGATGGTCTCTTGGAGCGACTGTGAATGTATTGGAACTAAGTCTGTGATGGTCTGTCACTGTGACCATGAATTTAATGACTCAGTCTTGGATCGCCTGTCACAGCAAACACAAATGCATTGTACTCGGTCAGGGATAGTCTTTCACAGTGGCTATGACTGTAATGTAATCAGTCAGGGGTGGTCTGTCACATCAACCATAAATATAATGTGGTCAGTCAGCAACCGTCTGTCACAGCAGCCATGAATGTAATATACTTAGTCAGGGGTAGGCTGTCATGTCAACCATGAATGTAATGTACTCAGTCAGGAACTGTCTGTGACAGCTGCCATGAATGTAATGTACTCAGTCAGGGATGCTCTGTCACAGTGACCATGAATGTAAGCTACTCAGTCAGGGATGATCTGTCACAGCAGCCACAAATGTAATGTATTCAGTCACGGATGATCTGTCACAATGGCTATGCATGAAGTGTACTCAGTCAGGGATGGTCTGTCACAGCGACCATGAATGTACTTTGCTCAGTCAAGGGATGGTCTGTCTCAGTGATAAGGAATGTAATGTAATTATTCTGGGAATATCTGTCACAGTGGCCATGAATGCAGTCTACTCAGTCAGGGATGGTATGTCACAGTGACCATAAATGTAGTCTACTATCTCAGGAACGGTCTGCTGCAGTGACCATGAATGTAATGTATTCGGTCTGGGATGGTCTGTCAGAGCAACTGTGAAGGTAATGAACTCAGTCAGGAACAGACATTCACAGTGACCCTAAATGTACTCAGTGTGGGATGGTCTGTTGAAGTGATCATTAATATAATGTACTCAATCAGTGATAGTCTGTCACAGTGGTCATGAATGTAATGTACTCAGTCTGGGACTCTATCACAGTGGCCATGACTATAATATACTCCATCATGGATGGTCTGTCACAGTGATCATAAATGAATGTATTGAGTCAGGAATTGTCCATTACAGCAGCAATGAATGTAGTGTACTCAGTCAGGGACTATCTATCACAGCAACCTTGAATGTAAAGTACCCAGGGGACCATCTGTCACAGTGACTATGAATGTAATGTACTCAGTTAGGGATAGTATGTCACAGTCACTGTAAATGTAATATACTCAGTCAGGGACAGTCTGTCACAGTCACTGTAAATGTAATGTACTCAGTCAGGGAAGGTCTGTCACACTGACCACGAATGAAGAAAACTCAGTCAGGGGCAGTCTGCCACAGTGACCATGAATGTAATATACTCAGTCAGGGATGGTCTGTTGTAGCAACCATAAATGTAATGTACCCAGTCATGGATGGTTTCTCAGAATGGCCATGAATGCAATGTACTTAGTTCGAGATGGTCTGTCACAATGGCTATAAATGTAATGTAATCAGTTAGGTGGATGGTCTGTCAAAGCAACTGTAAATGTAATGTACTCAGTGAGGGATGTTCTGTCACATCAGCCATGAATGTAATGTATTTGTTCAGGGATGGCATGTCACAACTGCCATGAATGTAATGTACTCACCCATGAATGTAATGTCACAGCAGCAGTGAATGTGAGGTACTCAGTCAAGGATGGTCCATCACAACAACCATGAATGGAGTGTACTCACGGATGCCTGTCACAGTGACCATGAATGTACTCAGTCTGTGATGCTCTGTCACAGTGGACATGAATGGACAGTACTCAGTGAGGGATTGTTTGTCTCATCAGCCATGAATGTAATTTACTCAGTTAAGGATGGTCAGTCACAGCAATCATGAATGCAATGTACTTATTCTGGAACAGTCTGTCAAATGGCCATGAATGTAGACTACTCAGGTCAGGGATGGTCTGTTGTAGCGACCATGAATGTCATGTACTTAGTCCAGGAGGGTCTATCAGAGTGACTGTGAATGTAATGAAGTCAGTCAGGGATGGTCAGTCACAGCGGCCATGAATGAATATACTCAGTCAGGGACAGTCTGTCACACCGGCCATGAATGTTGTGTACTCAGCCAGGGATGGTCTGTCATAGAATCATAGAATCTTAGAAACTTGGCGGCAGAAAAGGACCCTCCGGCCCATCTAGTCTGCCCCTTACCTCTCCTTACTCATCCCTCCCTCCCTGCTTCCCCTGGAAACCCCCCTCCTCTTACTATTCAGCCCCATATGACTGTCCCATGCTTTCTTGAATCCCTCCACTGTTTCAGCTCCCACTACCTCCTCTGGAAGCCTGTTCCATGCCTCCACCACCCTCTCTGTGAAGAATTTTCCCCTCACATTGCCTCTGTATATTCCTCCCTGAAGTTTTAGGCTATGCCCTCTAGTTATAGCCCCTTCCTTCCTTTTAAATAAACACCCTTCCTCTACTTTGTTGATCCCCTTGACATATTTAAAAGTTTACAGTGTCCACAAATTTTGTGTACTCACTCATGGTCCATCTGTCACAGCAGCCATAAATGTAATCTACTCAATCAGAGACAGTCTGCCAAAGTGACCATTAAATTAATGTAATCAGTCTGGAACGGTCTGCCACAGTTACCAGAAATGGAATATACTCAGTAAGGGACAATCTGCTGTGGCGACCATGAATGTTAAGTACTCAGTGATGGACGGTCTCTCACAGCGGCCATGAATGTAATGTCATCAGTCAAAGATGATCTGTTACAACAGCTATTAATGTTATGTACCCAGCCTGGGACGGTCTGTCAGAGTGACTGTAAAGGTAGTGTACTCAATCAGGGAAGGTCTGTCACATCAGCCTTGAATGTAATGTACTCATTCAGAGATAGTCTGTCACAGCTTACATGAATGTAAGACACTCAGTCAGGGATGTTCTGTCACAGTGGCCATGAATGTAAAGTACTCAGTCAGTTACAGTCTTTTGCAGTGACCATGATATAATATACTCAGTCGGGGATGGTCATTCACAGTGACCATGAATATAATGTACTAAGTCAAGGATGGTCTGCCACAGCAGCCATGAATATAATGTATTCAGTGAGGGATGGTCTGTCACAGTGACCATGAATGTGACACACTCAGTCTGGGACCATCTGTCACAGAGTCCATGAATATAATGAACTTAGTCAGGGATGGCCTGTCACAGCGACCATGAATGCAGTCTACTCAGTTAGGGATTTTCTGTCACAGAGGCTATGAATGTAGTTTACTAAGTCAGGGACAATCTGTTCTAGTGACCATGAACATAATGTACTCTGTCAGGGATGGACTCACAGAGTGACTGTGAATGTAGTGAACTCAGTCAGGGACGGTCTGTCACAGTGACTGTGAATGTAATATACTCAGTCTGGGTCAGTCTGTTGTAGTGACCAGGAACATAATGTACTCAGTTAGGGATGGTCTGTCACCGTGGCCATACATGTAATGTACTCTGTCTTGGACTTTCTCTCTGTCGCAGCGAACATGAATGTAATTTACTCAATCAGGAATGGTATTTCACAGCTGCCACGAATGTAATCTACTTAGTTGTGGATGGTCTCTCACAACTGCCATGAATGTAATTTACTAAGTTAGGGTGGTCTGCCACAGCAGCCATGAATGTAATCTACTCAGTGAGAGATGGTCTGGCACAGTGGCCATGAATGTAATGTACTCAGTCAGTGACGTTATGTCACAGCAGCCATGAATGTCGTGCACTCTATCAGGGATGGCCTGCCACCATGGGCATGAATGTAATGTACTCAGTCAGTGACAGTCTGTCACAGCGACCATGAATGAAATGTGCTCAGTCAGGGATAATGTATCACAGTTACCATAAATGTAACATTCTCAGTCTGGGACAGTCTGTGACAGTGGCCATGAATGCAGTCTACTCAGTCAGGGATGGTCTGTCACGGCTGCCTTGAATGTTATTCAGTCAGGGACAGTTTGTTGCAGCGACCATGAATGTATTGTACTCATAAGGGGACAGTCTGTCAAAGCGGCCTTGAGAGTAATTTACTCAGTCAACGAAGGTATGTCATAGCGTCCATAGAAGTAATGAACTCAGTAAGGGATGGCCTGTCACATCGGCCATCATTGTAATCTACTTATTCAGGGACTGTCTGTTACAACAACCAAGAATGTAGTTTACTCAGTCAGGGACCGTCTGTCACAGCAACCATGAATGCAATCTACTCAATCAAGCACAGTGTGTCATAGCAGCCATTAATGTAATGTACTGAGTCAGGGACCGTCTGTTACAGCAGCCATGAATATGAATATAGAGTACTCAGTCTGGGATGGTCTGTCACAGTGACCACGAATGTGATCTACTCAACCAGCGACCATCTGTCGCAGCAACCATGAATGTAATGTATTCAGTAAGGGACAATCTGTCACCCAGACCATGAATATTGTGTACTCAGGGATGGTCTGCCACAGCAGCCATGAATGTAATGTACTCAGTCAGGGAAGATCTGTAACAGTGGCCATGAATGTAATGTATTTAGTCAGGGATGGTCTTTTATAGCGACCATGAATGTACAGTAGTGTACTCAGTCAGAGATGCTCTGTCACAGCAGACTTGAAAATAATGTAGTCAGGCAGGGTACTCAGTCTGTGATGGTCTGTCACAGCAACCATGAATGTTATGTACTTTGTCTGGGATGGTCTATCACAGTGGCCATGAATGCAGTCTACTCAGTCAGGGATGGTGTGTAAAAGTGGCCATGAATGTAGTTTACTCAGTTAGGGACAGTCTATTGCAGCAACGATCAATGTAATGTGCTCAGTAAGGCACAGTCTGTCACAGTAACCTTGAATGTAATTATTCGCTCAGTCAGGGAAGCTATGTCGCACTGACCATGCAAGTAATGTACTCAGTGAGGGATTGTCTGTCACATCGGCCATCAGTGTAATTTACTCATTCAGGGATGGTTTGTGAGAGCTGCCAAGAATGTTATGTACTCAGTCAGGGAGAGTCTGTCACACTGCCCATGAATGTAATGTACTTAGTCAGGGGCACTGTGCTGCAGTAGCCATGAGTATAGAGTACTCAGTCAGGGACAGTCTGTCACAGCAACCATGAATGTTATGTATTCAGTCAAAGACAGTCTGTCACAGTGGCATGAATGTAATTTACTCAGTCGGGGACCATTTGCCACAGCAACTATGAATGTAACGTATTCAGTCTGGGACCATATGTCACAGTTACTATGAATGTAATGTACTCAATCAGATATGGTCTGCCACAGTGACAATGAAAGTAATATATCCAGTCAGGGACAGTCTGCACAGTGACCATTAATGAAGTGTACTTAGTCAGGCACGGTCTTCCACAGCGACCAGGAATGTAATATACTCAGTAAGGGACGGTTTGCTGTAACATGCATTAATGTATTGTAGGAAGTCATGGACAGTCTCTCACAGTGGCCATGAATGTAATTTACTCAGTCAGGGATGGTCTGTCACTACTGCCATGAATATAAGGTATTCAGTCAGTTACAGTATGTCACAGTGACCATAAATGTAATGTACTCAGTCAGGGATGGTCTGCCGCTGTGGCCATAAATGTAATGTACTCAGTCTGAAATGGTCTGCCACAGTGGTCTTGAATGTAATGTACTTAGTTAGGGACCTTCTCTCAGTGCCACCATGAAAGTAATGTATTCAGTCTGGGACCATCTGTCACAGCAGCCATGAATGCAGTCTACACAGTTAGGGATAGTCTGTCACAGTGGTTATGAATGTAGTTTACTAAGTAAAGGACTGTCTGTTTTAGCAAGTATAAACATAATGTACTCCATCGGGGACGGACTCTCACAGCGACTGTGAATGTAATGAATTCAGTCAGAGACAGCCTGTCACAGTGATCGTCAATGTAATGTACTCAGTCTTGGATGGTCAGTCTTAGCAGCCATGAATGTAATGTACTCAGTCAGCAGTGATCTGTCACAGTGGCCATGAATGTAATGTATTCAGGGAAGGTCTGTCACAGTGGCCATGAATGTAATGTACTCAGTCAGGGAAGGTGTGTCACAGCGGCCATGAATGTAATGTACTCAGTCAGGGAAGTTCTGTCACAGTGGCTGTGAATGTAATGTACTCAGTCAGGGAAGGTCTGTCACAACGGCCATGAATGTAATGTACTCAGTCAGGGAAGGTCTGTCACAGTGACCATGAAGGTAATGTAGTCAATCAGGGATGGTCTTTCACAGCAGCCATGAATGTGATGGACCCAGGCAGGGGTGGTCTGTCACAGCAACCATGAATATAGTGTACTTCATCAGGGACCGTCTGTCACAGTGACCATGAATTTTGGAAAACTCCACTCAACCGTATCATCCTTGCTATGGGTTACTGATCATATTTTAACAGCTGTGGACAAGGATCATGTTATTGCTGCGATTTTTGTTGGAACTGGTCAAAGCTTTTGATTCTGTCTCCCACCCTCTCCTGATCAACAAGCTCCACTCCTTTGGGCTCCCCGCCCCCCAGTCACAGATGGTTCACCTCATATCTTTTCAATAGACAGCAATCAGTGCATTTGGGTAACTCCTCCTCCCCTCCAGATCCATGCTGGTGTCCCTCAAGGGTCCATTTTGGGCCTCATCCTTTTTTCGTTGTTTATAAGCAGTCTCCCTGCAGTGTGCACCAATTCCCTCATCCACATGTACGTGGCTGACTCTGTCCTATTTACCTCAGGTCCCTCCACAGCCACAATTCATGCCACACCCCAGCAAGCTCTAAATAAAGTGCTGTCTTAGTTTCAAGCCAATCACCTAAAGGCGAACACAAAAAAGACTGTTGCTATGCTTTTTGGCACTACTCAAAAGCTAGCCAGAACCACGTCTCCACCAGTGTTTACCACTTTGGGCTGCACCCTGCTTGATCATGTGTCCAAATTCAAATATCTCGGGGTCTGGTTGGACAATCATCTAGCCTTTGCAGTCCACATCGACTCCATATGCTCCAAACTCTGTCCAAAACTGGGACTACTGTACCAAAACAAGGATTGCCTCCTCCTCCCTATTTGTCGTGAATTAATCTCAAAGATGATCCTACTAATATTCTGCTATGCTGATGTAGTCTACAGAACTGCTGCAGCTTTCTCACGCTCCAAGCTCGATATGCTTCTGTACTCATTCTGTTGATTTGCCACCAATGGCCCCTCACACCATCATTGTAGTCTTGTCTCCTCTCTCTGTCTTTCCTCCCACTTCCCCTCAGGTGTTCTGCTGATTCCCTAACTCTCATTGTTAAATTCTTGTTCGGTCTACTTCCTCCCCTCTGTTCCTCCAAGCTGTCACCAGCTGCCCTATCCTCCTATGATTTACGCACCAGTAACCCTCGCTCTTTCTCCCTCCCCATCCTTGCACCTCTACCGGTCAATCTGCCTTCTCTTACAGGCTTCCTTCCCTCTGGAGCCTTCTCCCTTTTCAACTCCAGAACTCCCCCTCTTTCCCCTCTTTCAAGCAACACATCCGCCTCCTCCATTCCCACCTTGCTCCTGCCCTACTTCCCCCTCTCTCTTACCTCTTCCCCCCTCGTCCCATTCCTCCTCTTCTTCTAGCTGCTGCCTTGTAAGCCTCAACCTAAATTTCCTGTGGATTTTTTCCCTGCCTACTCTACTTACCATTCCTCTATCCCCCACTATATGTTTGTCCTGAATCCAATAACTAGCTTAACACCATGGGTACCCCATGTATGCATTATGTATCAAACTGCAAGTTCTCTGATTCTCTGCCTGCCATGTAATCAACATGCATTTGTTTAATCTTATTGTAGTCTAATTCTTCCTTATGCTCGTTTACTATCAAATCACCATGTATGCCTTGCCAATCACCAATAATTGTATTGTAGTCTTACATGTCCTGCTTAACTCTCCCTGTTATGCTTGTACCCACGGGTCGCACCTGGAAATGAGCCTCAGCTCAGTGTGCCTATCCCAGTAACCAAGCTTTTAAATAAATAAATAATCAGTCAGGGACAGTCTGTAACAGTGGCCATAAATGTAATGCACTCAGTCAAAGAAAGTCTGTCACAGCGGCTTTGAATGTAGTGTATTCAGTTAGGGATGGTCCTTCACAGTGGCCATGAATGTAATGTACTTAGTCATACTAACATACTAATTGCCAGCAGATTAGGCCTTACGGTCTATTGAGTCTGCTCGAACCTCAGATCCCTAGTTGGGTGCCGATGCCCTCCCCCTCTTCAAACAACTTGAAGTCTTGCTGTATTCTGACAAGTGCAGTTAGCCCCAGCCTTTAAACTGCCCCGGAGAACAAAGGGTTAACCGTTCTATGCAGAGCATAGAATGCTGAGCTCAAGCTCGGTTGATGTCTTTGTCTGTTTCCCTTTGAAAGCTAACCGTCAGATTCTTTACTCCGTCTCACTTGAACAGTCGCTCCGGAGATTTCTCCTGCAACTCGGTTCGAAAGTCGGTTTAAGTGTCGTATTTTCGTTGGTTTCTAACCGAAAAAATTTCCCGCATAGTCGGTTCAGTCTCTGTCTGTGGTATCATGAGTACTAGATAGGTTTTGTACTGTGTTTTCTGTGTGGAACTTGTAAAAGTGTGGATCGGTTTGGCCAAACTGATCATTTGTTTAATTCTTGTGTAACTTTAGTGTGTGGTTACCGGTTCTTATCGGTTCTAAAAAAAAAAACATGTTTTGAAACTTTTTTTTCAAAACCCGTGACACGGTCAGGAACCGATAAGGGAGTCTTGCCTGGTGGTTGCCGGAAAAAGGGTAAGTTTGGTTAGGTTGGCCATGTCTGAGAAACCCAAGAAAAAAACCGTGCCCACTGGGTTTCAACACTGCAGTGAGTGTGGGGAGGTCTTTGCTAAGGCCGATCCCCACACCACCTGTGTTTATTGTCTGGAGTTTTACCACCTCGATTCAGACTGCCAAATTTGCAAAAATTTTCCAAAATCTACCCTGGAAAAGAGATTAGGTAGACTGAGGGAAAAGGAGGCCGAGAAGTCCGCTGATCCGGATGGTCAGCCTGGTTCAGTTCTGACCGAACCAGAAGGAGTGCCCTCTGACCAGGGCGATACATCTTCGGGCAAAAGGAGAACCAATCCCGAGGGGTCGGTTCCAACTAAAAGAAAGTGCAAAGAAAAATCGTCCGGTTCGGATCCAGAAGTCCATGTTCTGACCGCCGAAGAAATAGCCAGAGCGATTCGGATTGTGGAATCGCTTCGACCGGTTCCGACCAATCCAGCACGTTTTGGCAGGGGCTCAGTTCGGTCGGTTCCCCCGGTTCATGATTATACTTTGAAAGAATTTTATGAACCGGAGTTTGAGGAGGAAGGGGAGTTTGAAGATGTTGATGGTGATGGTGAAAGTCTAGATGTGCCTGTGGAACTGGACATCTCCCCAGACAGACCTTCAGGTGTATCCCCTCCTAGGCTTTCTGAGTCCCCTTCCCACTTTATATTCTACAGAAAGGTGGCTGAGACTCTCCAGCTTCCTATGGAAGAGGCAGTGGAGGATCAGGAGGAGCCTGATTATGTAGAAATGGTGGACATCCCAGAGTCCAGGAGACTGTCTATTCCCCTCCACAAATCTTTTGGGAAACAGACACAAAAAATTCTGAAGTCTCCCAATTCTATACCTCCTGTGGACAGAAGAATGGCAAGAGGTATACACTGTCAGGCTCAGAAACAGAGTTTTTATACCACCAATGCAGCCAGGTTGGGGTTGTGCAGGCTGCTGCCTGTGATAAGGCAAGCATTCCCTTGGCTTCACACACCCCCAAAGACTCTAGGAAGGTTGATGCCATGGCAAAAAAGCTGTACATGGCATTTTCCCCTGGGACTCAGACAGGCGAATTATATGGCCTATACAGCTAGGTACCAGAAGTCCAGGTGGGACACTGTACTGGCACTGGCTAAACAGGCCTCCCCCCAGCTAGCCAAGGAGCTGGAGGCGGTGGCTGCAGATGGGATTGAGGCATCTAAAGTTCAGTTTCATGCTGCTGTGGACTCTAATGATGTGTCATCAAGAGTCATGGCTACATCTGTGGCTCTTCGGAGGATGGCTTGGCTCAGATGTACTAGCCTCGCAGGACACCCAGGCTAAGGCCATGGATTTTCCTGTAGTGGGTAATTCTCTGTTTGGGGAGCAGACAGAGAATTACATGAAGAAAATGGATGAGTACAGGACCATTTACAGGAGTGCTCAGGCCAAGGAGAGGCAGGCAACTCCTCAAAGGCAGCAGTCTAGGGGCAGGGCAGGCCTTTTCAAAGGCCTTTTTACCAACACAGGCTCTCTTCCTTTTCACAGAGGGTTCTTCAGCGGGAGAGGCAGAAGGGGGATGAGCAGGGCTGCATCCACTCCTCAGCCTAAGGCCCCTGCCAAGCAGACACCCTGATGGGCCTGCCCGGGTCGACTCTCCTATTCCAGTAGGGGACAGGCTGGTTTACTTTGTCCAGGACTGGATGTCTATAACATCAGACAAGTGGGTCCTGGAAGTAGCAAGCCTGGGACTGGTTCTCAGCTTCAGAAAATTTCCAAAGATGAGAGCTAGATCTTTTCCACCTGCAAATCTGTCAGAAACCCTTGCCCTAGAGGCAGAGTTTTCTTCTCTTCTGGTCTTAAGAGCCATAGAGAGAGTATCTACCCTACACTGGGGCAAAGGCCTGTACTCCAGGTACTTCTTGACCCCAAACAAGACAGGCGAGTGGCAACCCATCCTAGACCTAAGATATCTAAACAAACATCGTTTAAAACCAAAGTTCATGATGGTAACTCTGGGAATAATCCTTCCCTCTCTAAGGCCAGGGGACTGGTTAGCCTCCCTTGACCTCAAAGATGCCTACTTTCACATTCCCATCAGGTGCTCCCACAGAAAGTACCTCAGGTTCGAGTTGCCATCAGGCCACTATCAGTTCAGAGCAATGCCCTTTGGCCTAACCTCAGCCCCAAGGGTATTCACAAAGTGCCTGACAGTAGTAGTTGCCTTTCTAAGAAGGAAAAAGAGATTTCCATTTTTCCATATCTGGACGATTGGCTAATAGTGATCCAGTCTCCAGACCAAGTCAAGTCTCACCTGCAAGTGACCCAGCAAGTGCTCACTTCTCTAGGATTTCTTCTCAACCTTCCCAAGTCAGTTCTCGAACCAGTCCAGCTTCTTACCTTCGTAGGGGCAGAACTGGACACACTCAGAGCAAGAGCCTTTCTTCCCCTAGAAAGGGCAAGGGTTCTTATGGAACTAGCCTCTTCCTTCAGCCTTCGGGTATCTCGACCAGCAAGGCATTTCCTCCAGCTCTTGGGTCACATGGCAGCTTCAACAGCAGTGGTCCAAGAGGCAAGATTCCAGATGAGGGATATTCAGTTCCATCTGAAAGCTTTTTGGTCTCAGAGGAAGGATTCCCTTACCAAACTGATCACAGTGACTCTGGCCTTGATCCAAGCCCTCCAATGGTGGCAGGATCAGGACAATTTAAGACAAGGTGTTCCTTTTGCCACTCAGCCTTGTTCAGTGGTCCTTACCATGAACGCTTCTCTTCTGGGCTGGGGAACCCATCTGGGGGCCCTCACTGCCCAGGGGCTGTGGGTCTCCCCAAGAATCCCTTCTCCATATCAATCTCCTAGAACTCAGGGCAGTTTTTCTGGCCCTGAAAACTTTCTCTCAATCAGTACAGAACAAGGTGGTTCAGGTCAGAATGGACAACACCACCACCATGTGGTACAGCAACAAGCAGGGAGGCACTCTGTCCATGGCCTTGTGCACAGAAGCCATGAAATTGTGGTCCCTGGCTTATTCCCTGCAGACCTCTCTGGTAGCAGTTCACCTTCCAGGGAAGGACAATGTGCTAGCAGATGCACTGAGCAGGCTCTCTCACGGCCACTACGAATGGTCCCTGGACCCTCAGGTGTTGAAAAGTGATTTTTTCAAGGTGGGGCACTCCAGAGATGGATCTCTTTGCAGCCCCAGACAATCACCAACTCCCTCTCTTTTGTTGCAGACCTCCAGTCTTGGGCTCAGTCCCCCTGGACGCCCTGATTCTGAATTGGGAAGGGAAGTTAAAGTATGCCTTCCCTCCCTCCCTTCCCACTCCTGTTCAAAGTTTTAGTCAAAATAAGGTCTCAACCTTGTAAAGTGATTCTGATTGCTCCAGATTGGGCCAGACATCCCTGGTACCCTCTGTTGCTGTCCCTAGCAGTCCATCTTCCCTTGTCTCTTCCCAGGAATTACAACCTGTTCACATCCTCTCAGGGGAGGATTTGGTACCCCAATCTTCAGTCTCTCAATCTCAAGGCATGGCTCTTGAAGAGTTAGAGTTTGCAGATCTGCATCTTTCCCAAGGGGTTCTGGATATTCTCAAAGCTTCTCGAAAGCCCTCCACCAGAAAGACCTATAACTCCAAACAGAAGAGATTCAGCATTTGGTGTTCTAAGAAGCATATTTCTCCAGATACTGCTGGATTGCCTATGGTTCTGGATCATATGGTCCATCTTAATGGCCTAGGGCTCAGACCAGCTACTGTCAAGGTACACTTGTCAGCTGTTTCTGCGTTTCTGTCTGTGGGGAAGTCTTCCTCACTATCTTCTCATCCTGTGTTCTGTACATTTTTTACAGGATTGCTTCACACCAATCCCCCTTTTAGAGACCCTGCCCCTGCCTGGGATTTGAATGTTTGCATTGCTCAACTTATGCAGCCCCCTTTTGAGCCTATGTCCTCAGCACAACTTAAGTACTTGACTTGGAAAACTGTGTTCTTGGTAGCCATTACCTCTGCTAGGCGTATTAGTGAATTGCAAGCCCTGTCAGTGGAACCTGATTTTATCTCCTTTCACGGGGATAAAGTGGTCCTTAGAACCAACAGACGGTTCTTGCCCAAAGTGGTTTCAGACTTCCATTTAAACAAGTCTGTGTCTCTTCCTGTTTTCTTCACTGATCATTTTTCCTCAGGAGAGAGGAGGCTACACAGTTTAGATGTTAAAAGAGCCCTTAGTTACTACATAGAGCATACCAAGGGTCACAGGTTTGACTCCCTCCAGTTGTTCCTCACTTATGGAGAAGTAGGAAAGGGCAAACCTGCCACCAACAGATCTATTGCCAGGTGGATTGTGTCTTGTATACAATTCTGCTATGAAAAACTGGGAAAAACTCCACCCTCAGGCCTGAGGGCTCATTCCACAAGAGGTACAGTTGCTTCCCTGGCTGCTGCTATGGATATCCCTCTCTTAGAAATTTGTCAAGCAGACACCTGGAAAACAGTCCATACCTTTACCAAGCATTACTCTCTGGATATCCAGGCTAGGAGTGATGATCGGTTTGGCACGGCAATACTTCAGAGCCTATTCCCAAAGTAGGTTCTGTCCCTCCTCCATGGAGGTACTGCTTGGTAGTCTGCACTTGTCAGAATACAGTAAGACTTCATGTTGTTTGAAGAAAAAATTACTCACCTTAGTAATTATGTTTCTTCTATTGGAGTCTTGCTGTATTCTGACCTCCCTTCCTGCCTCCCCTCTCAGAACCTGGTTTTGGGAAGTGGGTGGGTAGGTGCAGTGTTGCACCTCTGGGGTGCTCTTTTTACACCCTCTTCTTGTGTGAGTGTTTATTTTGTTATGTTCCTGTTTGGTCTGGGTTTTGAGTTTTGGGTTTCCTGACTTGAGTCTTCTTTTGGTAGTCCAAAACTTTTTGTTGCCAGTTGGCTATTAAAAATTTTGTTTTTACAGTTTCCACATAGAATACTATTACGAGTGTTGCTCGTAAGAATCTGACGGTTAGCTTTCAAAGGGAAACAGACAGAGACATCAACCGAGCTCGAGCTCAGCATTCTATGCTCTGCATAGAAAGGTTAACCCTTTGTTCTCCAGGGCAGTTTAAAGGCTGGGGCTAACTGCACTTGTCAGAATACAGCAAGACTCCAATAGAAGAAACATAATTACTAAGGTGAGTAATTTTTTCTTGTGTTCCAGAAACCCCTATCATCCATCCCCACCCCCCTTGGCCAGGCCATCATCTGATACATCCGCTTTCTGTGCCTGTCCCACCCTCTCTTGAAGCCCTCCACTGTGGATCTCTGAACCAGCTCGTCAGGCAGCGCATTCCAAGAGTCCACCACCCTCTCAATGAAAAACCTCCTCCTCTTTCCCCCCTCAGTCTTCCACCTTCCAACTTCAAACCATGCCCTCTGGTGATACCTCCCTGCTTTAGTCTAAAGATCCCCTCCATGTTTACCCTATTTATTCACTTGAGGTACTTGAAGACCTCAATCATGTCCCCCCTGTCTTTCCTCTCCTCCAATGAAAACAGGCAGAGCTCCTGAAGTCTGTCCTCATACGTCAAATCCCCTAGTCCTCGTATCATCCTAGTTGCCCTCCTCTGTACCCTGTCCAGGAGCTGTATGTCCCTCTTCAAGTGTGGTCTCCAGTACTGTACACAGAACTCAAGGTGTGGTCTAACCAGTCCATTGTACAGCACAGAATCACTTCCCTGCTCCTAGAGGTGATCCCTCAGATGCACCCCAACATCCTGTTTGCCTTGCTAACCACTCTCCTGCACTGCTCAGAGTTATTCATACATGCATCCACTATGACCCCTAGGTCTTTTCCCCTATTGAGGGCCTCCAGGCCCCCTCCCATGGTGTACCTGTGTTTGGGTTTCCCGCTCAAGATGTAACACCTTGCACTTGGTGATATTGAAATTTAATTTCCATGTGTAGAGCCCAGCTTTCCAGGGTGTCCAGGTCCAATTGCAGGGCCAACCTCCCCTCTTCCCCCTCAACTACTGCTCCCATCTTGGAGTCATCAGCGAGGAGACTCATTTCACACCCTATACTCTCCCTGATGTTCGATATGTATGCATTAAACAGGGTCAGACCCAGGACCGAGCCCTGCGGTACCCCACTACCGACCTCTCTAGGGTTCGAGAGCTCCCCACTGACCACTACTCTCTGGGTGCATCCAGCTAGCCAGTTTTCAATCCATCTGACCGTCAAAGGGCCTACTCCCAACCCCATCAGTTTCTCCACCAGACTATTGTGGAGGACAGAGTAAAACGCCTTGCTGAAGTCCAAGAATAATACATTAACAGGCTTTCCCCTGTCCAGTTCTGATGTTACCCATTCGTAGAAATCCACAAGATTGGTTTGACATGATCTACCTGGCACAAACCCATGTTGCCGACTATCCAGACCTCCCACCTCCTCCAAGTACACCCCCAATCATTCCTTTAGTATACTCTCCATTAATTTTCCCACCACCGAGGTCAAACTGATGGCTCTATAGTTACCTGGTACTTCCCTCGACCCCCTTTATGGATTGGCACCACATGTGCCTCTGCCAATCCCTAGGTACCCTCCCTGTCTCAAGCTACGTGTTGAAGAGCTCCGCCAGGGGTGCAGCCAGTATGTCTGCCAATTCCCATAGTACTCTCGGATGAATGCCATCCGCCCAGGAGATTTGTCTTCTTTAGGGCCTTGAGGGTTAACTACACCCTTCGGTGGAGATAGCATCATCCGTCCCCTCCACCTTACTGGCCTTTTTATCCTTATCCTGATGTGACACCCCTGGGGTACCTCTCCCTTCCTCCCTCTTGTTCCATTTCTGTTGCTCCCCTGATCCCACTCACTACCGCTTGTATCCCCATCGTGCCTTGCTTTGTAGATATCCCATCCCCCTCCCTAGTGAACACAGAGGCGAAGTACTCATTTAATACCTCTGCCTGGTCCCTCACCTCTTCCACCCACCCTCCTTCTGATCTCAATCTGCCGAGGTGGCCCTTAGTTTTTCTCTGCTCCCCAATGTACTGGAAGAACTCCTTTTCCCCTCCATGTATCCCCTGTGCCAGCCGCTGCTCTTTACTGCACTTTGCCCCCCTCACCATCCGGGTGACTTTTCTAGATGCAAGATGGTACATTTCCTTTTCCCTAACCCCTCTTGTTGTTTTATATTTTTTGTAGGCCGCCTTCTTTTCTCTGACCACTACCTGAACCTCACTGGACCACTGGCATGGTTTATGTGACCTTGCTCCCTTACGTTTCACCTTAGCGCAGGTCCTGACTGCCTCATGAAGTCCCCATTTTATGACCTCCAATCTCTTTTCCACATTTGTCATTGATGTAATCCCCTTCAAGTGACCCTTGAGAATATTTCCATGCCTACAAAGTCTGCCCCTGAAGTCCACTGCCAGTGTCCCTAGATCTCCTCCTCCCCCATGCTTATTTGAAACCAGACAGTATTGTGGTCGCCCAGTCAGGGATCCTCTACAACCAGGTCCCTTACTAAATCCCCATCTGCCAGAACCACGTCCAGAGGACATGCCCCTCCCTTGTGGGCTCCATCTCATGCTGTGTTAAGAACACATCCTGTAAGCCGTCCAGCAGCCTGTGCTCCTTGGCCACCCTAGAGGACATGGTTCCCCAGTTTGTACCTAGGATATTAAGGTCCCCCATCAACACCACTCCTTCCCCTTTTGGTATACTGGGCAATTATGTTGTCCAGCAAACCATCCTCCAGTACATCTCCCATCCTGGGGGGCCTATATACTACACCCAGCTTGACCTTACCTCCTGCTGGGGTTCGTAAGGTGACCTATAAGGCCTACACGTTTCCCTCTGCCTCTTCTACCCTAGCAATTTCTATGTCATCTCTAATGAACATAGCCACTCCACCCCCTCTGCCCTCCTTTCTGTCCTTCCTAAACATAGTGTACCCCCACACGTTTAGGTCCCAGTCATGGTTTTGTTGGCCCACGTTTCCGTGACCGCGCCACATCCACCCCCAACAGCATGGCCTGGAACTCTGGCAGCTTGTTTCCCAAGCTCCTGGCATTTACTAACACCACCCCTACCCCTTGTCCCAGATCCCTTGTCGAACCCCACCCAGGTTCCTATGCTTCCATCCTCCCTCTGCTCCTCCTGAAACCTCCTCCCAGAGTCTGTTTCCCTCCCCCTTGGGTTTGAAGGCTACTCCCTCATCTGGAGGAGAGGGCTTCTGGTCAGCACCTCCCTTATCCCTCCCCCTCACAAGTTTAAACCCCACCTTTCTTGAATGTAGTCAGCCACCCCCTGTTTAAGGACTTCCTTCCCTAACTGGGCAAGATGAAGCCTGTCCTTGGCATACAGTCCCTTATCCTCCCAAACTCCTTTCCAGTTCCCTAACACCCCCAACCCACTCTCTTCACCCCACTTCCTGAACCAGTCATTAACCTCTGTGATCTTCATTTTTTTCTCCACTGAGGCCTTTGGTACTGGCAATATCTCTGAAAAGGAAATGTTGCATCCATTATCCCGACAGACTCTGGCAAGTTCTTGGAACCTTGCTTGGATTTCCAAAACGCTATTTTCCTCTAGATCGTTAGTTCCCAAATGCACCAGGAATCCGGTTTCCCTCCACAATCCCTAACCAGTTCGTACACCATGAACTTTACTCTGTGCACTGTGAGCCCAGAGATACTCAGTACCTTCACCTGGCTATGGCATCCACCCCCCTGTCCCTCCCACTAGATACCCCTAATCATCGAGTCTCCCAATAACAGAACCTTAACACCGCCAACATCCTTATGGTTACCTCCACTATGTGCTCTCAACCCCCCATCCCCCCCCTTTATTCATGATCTCAGTTCCATGGGAGTCTTCCTGCCTTATTAGAGACCCCCTTGTCATCCTCCCCTTTCTGCCTCCCTTGTTATTTTGCCCACTTAACTTAGACCCCCCCGAATAGGTGTCCCCTTTAACCCTCTCTTATCCGAATCATTTATCCTGGCCCTGATGGTTCCTCTTCCCCCACACCACCATCCTCCCCCTTTGTAATAGTAACCCTACCTCCAGAGGCCCTCTGTGGGTCCCCTTTACCTAGGGCCCCATCCTTGGTACAGACCCCCCTTGCTGAAGGGGGGCCCTCCCTGCCTCCTTGTCTCCCAGTTTCTCTCCAGTCATGCTCTCCTCCCTCATGTCTGCAATATGTTGCCTCTCCCCCATCTGTTTAACATTTATGTTTCCCCTTCTTCCTGTGGGACTATTTCTATCCTTTCCATAGCCGGTCTGTGATGCCCTATGGGTATCCGACTCCCTCCCCCCAGCCTCTGTATCAGTTCCCTCATTTCCACCAACCCCTTCCTCCCCTTCTAGGTTGCTTAGTAGCTCAAATGTATTGCAACACTCTATGCCAGCCTCCATCAAGTAACCTGAGTTTCCCCCAAGTGCCCCTCTAAACTGCCTCTCTTCCTCCCCTCTTGTCCTGTTCTCCTTCGGAGTTCCCTTCCCACAGTCTGCTCTTTTAGGCTTCCCCATAACAGTCCCTCCTTCTCACTGTCTGCTCTTCTAGGCTTCCCCACAACAGCCCCTCCTGACTCTTCCCCTCCACTCTTTTATATTCGAATGTTTACCCGACGTTTCCCTTAGCATCAACATCCCAATCTAAGGGTCTCTGTCCCTAATATACCCCCTCCTGCTTGCTGTAACATAACGTCCTCTAATTTCTGAGCATTGCCCCAGCCTCCCCTCAGCCCCACCATTCTGCCGCCCATATCCACACCCCTTATCCTTGGACACCCCCCAACTCCCTCAGCTTACTCCTTAACCAATATACTTCACTCCTGATACAAGATAGCTGTCTACAGAGTGGGCAGCCTCCCTCCCTCTCTCCAGGCCCAATTGAGAATTATTGCCATCCCACAGCCTGTGCAGCCTACAACCCTTCCGAAGATGCCCTTTTCTCAGTCCCTTCCCCCTTGAATACAGTCTCTCTCTATATACTGACTGCAGTTATTTACAAACCCAATTTCAACCCCATCAATAAAGTTCCCAAGTCTCACAAACACATACAGTTCAGTGTGGGTCCAGTCCCACTAACAGTGTGTGTATGCAGACATCAAGTACAGTATGATGTCACAGGCCCACCCGTTCCTGTTGCTTCAAATTTCAGTCACAAACAGAAATGCACAGCCCTTCAATCCCAACCCCCAGTGGCTTTTTAAGTATTTAAGAAAGCCTACAAAACAGGGTGCGTGGGAGGGCATCTACCACCACCAGGCAAACATCACATTTAAATTTCACTCTAATTATCACTGCCAAACGAGTGTTCCCACACCCAGCACGCAAGCCCCAATAGTTACAATATCACAACCCAAGTAACAGTTCTACCTCAAAGTAGTAATTTTTAACACACAGAACTAATTTCAAGTACAAAACTGTTCAAATATTTCAGTTAAAATAGAAGATAAAACCAAACCTCTTTCCTGAACAACCTCCTACTTCTGTTCCCAGGTGGACAATGAAAGACAAGATGATTCTTGTAATTACCCCTCCCCGTAACACCAGGCAAACATCACATTTAAATTTCACTCTAATTATCACTGCCAAACAAATGTTACCACACCCAGCACACAAGCTCCAGTAGTCACAATATCACAGCCCAAGTAAAAGTTCTAACTCAAAGTAGTAATTTTTAATACACAGAACTAATTTCAAGTACAAAACTATTCAAATATTTCAGTTAAAACAGAAGATAAAACCAAACCTCTTTCCTGAACAACCTCCTACTTCTGTTCCCAGGTGGACAATCCTAACAATAGTCAGGGACAGTCCGTCACAGCGACAGCAGCCATAGAAACATAGAATTTGATGGCAGATTAGGACTGCTTCGCCCACCTAGTCTGCCCATTTCCCTACCTGATGGATAAGCTGCAGATTCTAGTTAATCAACAGCTTACTTCCTCCTACCCCCCACTAGAATTGCCTTATGCCTGTCCCATGCATTCTTGAATTCTCCCACTGTTCCTGACTCCACAGCCTCCTCAGGAAGGCTGTTCCATGCATCCACAACCCTCTCTGTGAAAAAATACTTCCTGTTTTCTACTGTTGATGCCTCTCCCTATGCATCCCAGTATCCCCCCAGCCCTCCTTACTGCCTTCTCACTTTGCTTGCCCACCTTTAGGTCATCTGATATAATTACTCCTAGGTCTCTTTCGATTTTTGTTGTTGTTATTAACTCACCCCCCATTGTGTACTCTTCCCCTGGGTTTTTGTATACCAGATGCATTACCTTGCACTTCTTTGCATTGAATGTGAGCTGCCACATATTTGACCATTCCTCCAACCTTGCCAAGTCCCTTTTCATCCTTTCCACCCCACCTTGTGTATCAACCCTGTTGCAGATCTTTGTGTCATCTGCAAAGAGACATACCTTTCCTTCCAAGTGCTCTCCAATGTCACTTATAAAGACATTAAAAAGGACCAGTCACAGTACCACCACAATTGTAATGTACTCAGTCAGGGATGGTCCATCACAGCAGCCATAAATATAATGTACTTAGGGACAGTCTGTCACGGCAGCTATGAATGTAATGTACTCACTCAGAGATAGTCCAGCTATGAATGTAGTTTACTCAATCAGGGAAGGTCTGTCACAGCAGCCATGAATGTAATGTAGTCAGTACGTTACAGCAATTCTGAGGGCCCCATACACAAAGTCACTTAACAGAGGGTAGTTCCAGAGGACTGGAGAAGTGTGCATGTAGTACCACTGCACAAAAGTGGCAGCAGGGAGGAGACGGGGAACTACAGGCTGGTCAGCCTCACTTCAGTGGTGGGGAAGATCATGGAGACACTGCTGAAAGAAAAGATAGTGACACACCTGGAATCCAGGGGAGCCCAGGATCAGAGGCAACATGGATTCATAGCAGGGAGGTCGTGTCAAATAAATCTGCTAGATTTTTTTGATTGGATGACTAGGGAAGTTAATCAGGGAGGGGTGGTAGACGTCGCCTACCTAGATTTCAGGGAAGCCTTCTACACCGTCCCACATAGAAGGCTGGTTAACAAGATGGGGGGGTTAAAAACTGGCTGACAGACAGGAGGCTTAGGGTGGTGGTAAATGAGATCCAATCCAGGGAGAGAGGGGTGACCATCGGAGTACCACAGGGATTAGTACTGGGTCCAGTCCTGTTCAATGTCTTCATTAGTGACATTGCAGAGGGGCTAGAAGGAAAGTTCTGCCTATTTGCAGATGACACCAAGATTTGCAACAGGGTGGATACTCCAGAAGGGGTTCAAAAAATGAAGAGGGACCTGGAGAAGCTTGAAAGATGGTCAGAGATGTGGCAACTGAGATTTAATGCTAAGAAGTGCAAAATAATGCACCTGGGTATAGGGAACCCTTGGGAGAGCTACAGAATGGAGGGAGGAGCTGACATTCACAAAAGAGGAAAGGGACCTAGGGGTGAGCATCTCTGATGACCTCAAGGTATCAGAGCAATGCGAAAAGGTTGCGGGTAAGGCCAGTGGAATGCTGGGATGCATAGGCAGGGGTATCACTAGCAGGAGGAGGGAGGTGGTGATACCATTGTATAAAACATTGGTAAGGCCTCACCTGGAGTACTGCATGCAGTTCTGGAGGCCACACCTGTGCAAGGACATAAACAAGGTTGAGGCTATCTAGAGAAGGGTGACAAAGATGGTACAGGGCTTGCAACACAAAACATATGAGGTGAGACTAAGGGACCTCAATATGTACTCACTGGAAGAGAGGAGAGAGTGGGGTGACATAATAGAAACTTTCAAATACCTCAAGGGCATAAACAAGGTGCAGGTGGGGAAACTTTTCCAATGGAGAAAAAGTACTAGAACTAGGGGGCACAATATGAAATTGGAGAAGGGTAGATTAAGGGGTAATATGAGGAATTTTTCTACACAGAGAGGGTAGTCGATGCCTGGAATAGCCTGCCACAAAAGGTAGTGGGGGCAAGCACAGTGGAGGGGTTTAAGCATGCCTGGGAGAGGCACAGGGGAACCGTGAGAGGGGAGGGAGTGATAAAAAGTCATTGATCACATAAGGTCAGTGGTCACATACACTGTATAGGGCCTATGGGCAGACTGGATGGGCCTAATAGTCCTTATCTGCCAGCAATTTCTATGTTTCTATGTTTCAGTCAGGGACAGTCCATCACAGCGGCCATGAATGTAAGGTATTCAGTCAGGGATGGTCCGTCATAGCGGCCATGAATATGAGGTATTCAAGTCAGGGGATGGTCCATCACGGTAACCATGAATGTAATTTACTAAGTCAGGGACGGTCTGTCACAGCGGCCACGAATGTAATTTACTAAGTCAGGGACGGTCTGTCACATCGGCCACGAATGTAATTTACGAGGTCAGGGAGTACATTCTTCACGTACCTCTACTAGATGGAAGATGAGTGCAAGCAGCTAAACAGTGGGAGCGATCTCTCAGGCTCTTGTCCACTCGACTATGTGTTAATTATTTGGGTGCTATTCGGGGGTTGGGGCTGGTATGTGTATTGGGCACAGGATGCACTGTTAAACACTGGGTGCATCATTGTGCCAGGAGCTGGGGATGTGTGCTAAAGTATGGGTGGAGTGGGAATGTTTTTATAATAGGAAGCTATTTTATTACAAGAGAGTTTCACTTTTTCCTGCTTCTGGGGCTTGGAAGGGGAGAAGTGAGGTTTGGGAGTTACAGGGTGGTTTGGGCAGCGATAATTAATGCAGGGTGGACGTGAGGGCCTGCACATGGTGGGGCTAGTTTTGTTTTCACAATGGATGCCAAATCAAATTGGATTTCCAAATCTATATCCAATTTGGTATCTTAACATTTAGGATTTAAGATGTTCATCTTTATCTGAAAACACGAAATCCTAAAATTTTACTGAAACCTGAGGTATCCATTTTTATAATGGACTAACTGAGCAACCTTAGTTAAAAGAAGTCCCCAGTGTTCCTTTTGCAAAGATGAGGGGATGGTTTATGGAAAATTCTTATTAATTTTCCACTTGTTGTTAAAGATCTGCTAATATGTGTTATATGACTAGTAACTGATGCAGTGGATATGAGTGAATTACTGTATCTTTGTGATGCTCCATGCAGCTGTTTAAACTTTTTACTGTAAAGACACCATTGAAAATGAGCCTTTTGCTTAGGCCCTAACATCTCTAGTTGATTATGATTCTAATAAGTACAATTGTTAGGAGTATTTTAATTACTATTAATAAGATCCAGATATTTTTTCAAATATTACCTTCTTACACTGGGGATCCATCCAGGTGATTATACTTCCAGGTGTTAGGTGTGATAGACCCTTATGTGCTGCAGGATTACAGGGGGAAGTGACAGGCCACCAGAGTGTGTGTGTGTGTGTGTAGTACTCCTAATGCACTAGAGTGCCTCTCTGGACAGTGGGCATTGTAATTTAAAATGCTAGAAAGTGGCCAATAGCCAGTTGCCTGTCTACACACTAATTAACTTTTCAGCTTTTGATCACACGACTCAGAGTCCTGATTGATGGTTTAAAGTGGGTAAAGCATATCTGCTGCCATTAATAGATGCTTTAGCCCTGGTGTGCTTGATTGATTGATTGAAGAGTTTAATTGGAGAATAATATGAGGCAGCATTCAGCAGAGAGACATGACAGCATTACTGAGGACAAGCGAGCAGATGGGTGAGAGTCAGAAGGCAGAAATTCCTCCAAAGTGTTCAGTGTATTGTCAGCAATGGACAACAGCAGACCAGTGTTCCCATTAAGGCTGCAGATCTGGGGGTGCACTGTACCCTCTCCAAATATTTCCAGGGGTAGAAATTAAATTATAAGGGTTCATTCTACCATTTGTACAACATTTTTGTGGGGTACAGATACTGCAAACAGAATTATGGGGGAACAGTGTACCCCTTCACACAAAAAATGTACTTGAATTTCATAATTTGTACTTGAATCACGTACAGTTGGGGGTAAATGGGAACTCTGCAGCAGACTCTCACAGATTGCTCTTACAGACCTGGTTGCTGATAAGATGATTGGATCACGATGTAATAAGTTGTTTCGTTGTCCTGTGGTTGGATCTTGTCAGGAAATGTGTCCAAAGTTAGTGTCTGCTGAGAATTTTTGCTCTAGAGTAGTAGCACCTACTGGTGAAAGTGACTCCCAGATCATAACATATTAAGTGTGGGTGTTCGGGCGCAAGAGTGGAAAATGTGCTGCCTAGTTGTCATTTTATATGAAGCACCAGGATGACGAGTAAGAAAGGCAACTAAATAAGGGAGCTACAGCTCTGGCCTCCGAGGCTGCCTGTCTGTCGTACAAACAGTTTCAGTTCAGTTTGTTAAAAATAATAGTAAGTGTGGTTTGCAGTCAGATCCAGCAGATTTCTTAGCTCTTTGTAAATTATCAGCGATGATTACACAAAAAAAGCCTGCTTAAACCTGGCTTGCATGTACATAGGGATCTCTTCAAACTGCAAGCTGTTTCACGTGCATGTTTTGAAAAAGTGGGTTGTTTTTACTTTTCTTTTTAAAATGTAGAATTGTTTTTATTTTACAAAAAAATCTTTGTTTGTAATATTGTATTCTTTCTTTAATATTGTATCAGTCAGATGAGTTATACAGTTTTAATCTGGATGCTTGGGCATTCCTGCATGCTGCATGAGTGCTGTGCCTTTGTGTCCTTTGGGGGACCGAACCATTCAGCTTCAGCTTGCAGTCCCCTCACCCAAAGGTGATGTGTGGCAACACTCTTGATATGTGCAGAGATGACTTGCTATCCATAATCACATATATTTTTGTTTGGCATTTCTAAAATGTGATTTGGAGACCAAACTTTCAGAGTCTGGTATGTTGCTGAACCACCATAGGATGGAATGACCTCATTTTTCAGAACCAGCTGAACCCACAAGATTTTGTGTCATCACTATATTTCTTTTTTCGAGAAAGCAATATTACAATCCAGCATTAGAATGCTGAAATATCCTGTAGATGAAAAAGTTGAAAAAAAAAAACAAAAAAAAACAGGACCCTCCCTTTATTGTTCTTTGGAAAACTATTAATCCTAGACATCAGCGAATGTCAGCAACATGTCAACCACTGACAAACACCGATTTATATGTTATTGACATTCAATGCCTCTGT
This sequence comes from Neoceratodus forsteri, assembly GCA_016271365.2. Taxonomy (NCBI): domain Eukaryota; kingdom Metazoa; phylum Chordata; order Ceratodontiformes; family Ceratodontidae; genus Neoceratodus; species Neoceratodus forsteri. Next base: position 1,631,074,644 of record CM028131.1, on the reverse strand, counting down.
CAGGTCCGTCTGCATTTCTACCTGCCTTTCACCTCTGGAACAACCTCTCACTCCCCATTTACCTCTCCTCTTCCCCTTCTTCAATCAGCCCCCTCCATTAGGGCTCACTTTGCCCTGCCTATGCCTGTTTACCCCCCTCCACACATTCATCACCCCATCCTCCTCCCATCACCAAAATTAAGGTAGACTGGATGAATCTATGATCTTGACAGTGGCTATATTTATGTTTCACCTGACCCCTTAGTAGTGTAGGCACCCTGCCCCAAGGTACTGATTCCAGTCCTTTTAAACTGCTGTAGATTGCACTCCTGTAGTTACGTTTTCTATTGCACTCTTGCGGTAGTGTTTTTGTTCTACCCATTAGTTTTTACTTATGTTTTTGTAATTTTGCCCCTTGTTATTTTGCACATTTGCTGTACTGGTTTTGCTCTACCCATTAGGGTTTACTTACGTTTTTGTAATTTTGTTCCTTGTTATTATTTTACACAGTTATTGTTCTGGTTTTTGCTCTGTCCATCATTTTTTTCCTGTGTAATCCCCTTTCCCCAAGTTGCACCTAGAAACAAGTCCCAGCTCTGAATGCCTTCCCTGGACAAACTGTTTTAAATAAATAATTAAGTAAAAACTACCATTACGTTTTTTTAAGCAAAGAAAACCTATGAAAAAAGTAAACATTATTCAACTTGAAAACATCTGTAAGGAGTTTAGATCTAGGTATGGTATAAAACTTCGATTGGGAACTGAATGTATGTTTATTTGGATTTATTCATTTGGTAATTGGGTCGATATACTGGGCCAAGGCACTGTTCCAGATAGGACCTTGGCCGGAAGACAGAACATGCAAAAATGAAATATGAACTGAACACGGTAAGCACAATTTACAATTAGAAAGGCTATTCAACAGAATTAATATTTACACACAGAACAATCTAAAAAGTTATTCAAACAACATGAAGTCTTGCTGTATTCTGACAATTGCAGTGATTCCCAACCTTTGAACTGCCCCGGAGAACTAAGAGTTAACTTTCCATGCAGGGCATGGAACCCTGAGCTCGAGCTCGGTTGAAGTCTCTGTCTGAAGTGTTTTGAACTTAAACCGTAAGGTTCTTTACTCCACCTCACTGAATGGTCGCTCCGGAGATTTCTCCTTCAGCTCGGTTCGAAAGTTGGTTAAAGTTTTCAGTTTTCGTCGGTTTTAAACCGTAAAAAGTATCCGCATAGTTGATTCAGTCTCTGTCTGTGGTGCCGTGAGTACTAGATAGGAATTGTTCTGTTTTTCTGTGTGGAACTTGTAAAAGTGTGGTCGGTTAGGCTTAACCGGCCATTTGATTGTGAATTTGGTTGGTATACTTAGTGTGTGGTTACCGGTTCTTATCGGTTCTAAAAAAACTGTGTTTTTAACCGTTTTTTTCCAATACCTGTGACACAGTTAGGAACCAATAAGGGAGTCTTGCCTGGTGGTTGCCGAAAAAAGGGTAAGTTTGGTTAGGTTGGCCATGTCTGAGAAACCCAAGAAAAAAACCGTGCCCACTGGGTTTCAACACTGCAGTGAGTGTGGGGAGGTCTTTGCTAATGCCGATCCCCATACCACCTGTGTTTATTGTCTGGGGTTTGACTACCTCGACTAAGACTGCCAAATTTGTAAAAATGTTCCTAAATCTACCCTTGAAAAGAGATTAGGTAGACTGAGGGAAAAGGAAGCCGAGAAGTCCGATGACCCAGATGGCCAGCCCAGTTCGGTTTCAACCGAACCAGAGGGAGTGCCCTCTGACCAGGGCGATACTTCTTTGGGCAAAAGGAGAGCCGATTCCGAGGGATCGGTTCCGACAAAAAGGAAGAGCAAAGATAAATCGACCGTTTTGGATCCAGAGGTTCATGTTCCGACCGCCGAAGAGATAGCCAGGGCGATTCAGATTGTGGAATCGCTCTGTCCGGTTCCGACCGATCTGGCTCCTTCTGGCAGGGGTTCGGTTCGGTTGGTTCCCCCAGTTCAAGCGTATACCCTTGAAGATTTTAATGAACCAGAATTTGAAGAGGAAGGGGAATTTGAGGATTATGATATAAGGGAAGGTCTATATATGCCTGTGGAACCGGACATCTCCCCAGACAGACCTTCAGGTGTTTCCCCTCCCAGGCTTTCTGAGTCCCCTTCTCACTTTATGTTTTACAGAAAGGTGGCTGAAACCCTCCAGCTTCCTATGGAGGAGGCTGTGGAAGACCAAGAGGAGCCTGGCTATGTAGAGAAGATGGATATCTATTCCCCTCCATAAATCTTTTGGGAAACAGACACTAAAAATCTTAAAGTCTCCTAACACTATACCTCCTGTGGATAGAAGAATGGACAAGAGGTGTACACTTTCAGGCTCAGACACGGAGTTCTTATATCAACAATGCAGCCATGTTGGGGTAGTGCAGGCTGCTGCCTATGACAAGGCAAATATTCCCTTGGCTTCACATTCCCCTGACAAGGACTCCGGGAAAATTGATGCCATGGCAAAGAAGCAGTACATGGCATCTTCTTTGGGACTCAGGCAGGCGAATTACATGGCCTATACAGCCAGGTACCAGAAGTCCAGGTGGGACACTGTACTGGCACTGGCTAAACAGGCCTCCCCCCAGCTAGCCAAGGAGCTGGAGGCGGTGGCTGCAGATGGGATTGAGGCATCTAAGGTTCAGTTTCATGCTGCTGTGGACTCCAATGATGTGTCATCAAGAGTCATGGCTACATCTGTGGCTCTTCGGAGGATGGCTTGGCTCAGATGTACTAGCCTCTCACAGGATACCCAGGCTAATGCCATGGATTTCCCTGTGGTGGGTAATTCTCTGTTTGGGGAGCAGACAGAGAATTACATGAAGAAAATGGATGTGTACAGGACCACTTACAGAAGTGCTCAGGCCAAGGAAAGGCAGGCAACTCCTCAAAGGCAGCAGTCTAGGGGCAGGGGCAGGCCTTTTCAAAGGTCCTTTTACCAAGCACAGGCCTCTTCTTCCTTTTCTCAGAAGGGGTTCTTCAGAGGGAGAGGCAGAAGGGGGATGAGCAGGGCTGCATCCACTCCTCAGCCTAAAGCCCCTGCCAAGCAGACACCCTGATGGGCCTGCCCGGGTCAACTCTTCTATTCCAGTAGGGGGAAGGCTGGCTTACTTTGTCCAGGACTGGATGTCTATTGCATCAGACAAGTGGGTCCTGGAAGTAGTAAGCCAGGGACTGGTTCTCAGCTTCAAAAAATTTCCAAAGATGAGAGCCAGATCTTTTCCACCTGCAAATCTTTTGGAAACCCTTGCCCTAGAGGCAGAGGTTTCTTCTCTCCTAGCTTTAAGAGCTATAGAGAGAGAGAGAGTACCTACCCTACACTGGGGCAAAGGACTGTACTCCAGGTACTTCCTGACTCCAAAAAAGACAGGGGAGTGGCGACCCATCCTAGTCCTAAGATATCTAAACAAACATCTTTTAAAACCAAAGTTCAAGATGATAACTCTGGGAATAATCCTTTCCTCTCTAAGGCCAGGGAACTGGCTAGCCTCCCTGGACCTCAAAGATGCCTACTTTCACATTCCCATCAGGTGCTCCCAAAGAAAGTACCTCAGGTTCGAGTTTCCCTCAGGCCACTATCAGTTCAGAGCAATGCCCTTTGGCCTAACCTCAGCCCCAAGGGTTTTCACAAAGTGCCTGGCAGTAGTAGTTGCCTTTCTAAGAAGGCAAAAGATTTCGATTTTTCCATATATGGACGATTGGCTAATAGTGGGTCAGTCTCCAGACCAAGTCAATTCTCACCTGCAAGCGACCCAGCAAGTGCTTACTTCTCTAGGATTTCTTCTCAACCTTCCCAAGTCAGTTCTTGAACCAGTCCAGCTTCTTACCTTCTTAGGGGCAGAACTGGACACACTCAGAGCAATAGCCTTTCTTCCTCTAGAAAGGGCAAGGGCTCTTATGGAACTAGCTTCTTCCTTCAGCCTTCAGGTATCTCGACCAGCAAGGCATTTCCTCCAGCTCTTGGGCCACATGGCAGCTTCAACAGCAGTGGTCCAAGGGGCAAGATTCCAGATGAGGGATATTCAGTTCCACCTGGGAGCTTTCTGGTCTGAGAGAAAGAACTCCCTTACCAAACTGATTCCAGTGACTCTGACCTTGATCCAAGCCCTCCAGTGGTAGCAGGATCAGGGCAATTTAAGGCAAGGTGTTCCTTTTGTTGCTCAGCCTTGTTCAGTGGTCCTTACCACGGATGCTTCTCTCCTGGGCTGGGGAGCCCACCTGGGGTCTCTCACTGCCCAGGGCCTGTGGTCCCTCTCAAGAATCCCTTCTCCACATCAATCTTCTAGAGCTCAGGGCAGTTTTTTCTGGCTCTAAAAGCGTTCTCACAGTCAGTTCAGAACAAGGTGGTTCAAGTCAGAACAGACAACACCACGCCCATGTGGTACATCAACAAGCAGGGAGGCACTCGGTCCATGGCCTTGTGCACAGAAGCCATGAAGTTGTAGTCCCTGGCTTATTCCCTGTAAACCTCTCTTGTAGCAGTTCACCTTCTAGGCAAGGACAATGTGCTAGCAGATGCACTGAGCAGGATTTCTCAGGGCCATCACGAATGGTCCCTGGACCCCCAGGTTTTGAAGGTGATTTTTTTCAAGGTGGGGCACTCCAGAAATAGATCTCTTTGCAGCACTAGACAATCCCCAACTCCCTCTCTTTTGTTGCAGACCTCCAGTCCTGGGCTCAGTCCCTCTGGACACCCTGATCCTGAATTGGGAGGGGAAGTTTCTGTATGCCTTTCCCCCCACCTTCCCACTCCTGTTCAAAGTTTTGGTAAAAGTAAGGTCTCAACAATGCAAGGTGATTCTGATTGCTCCAGACTGGGCCAGACAGCCCTGGTACCCCTGTTGCTGTCCCTAGCAGTCCATCTTCCCCTGTCTCTTCCCAGGAATTACAACCTGTTAACATGCTCTCAGGGAAGGATTTGGTACCCCATTCTTCAGTGTCTCAATCTCAAAGCATGGCTCTTGAGGAGTTAGAGTTTGCAGATCTGCATCTTTCCCAAGGGGTTCTGGATATCCTCAAAGTTTCTCGGAAGCCCTCCACCAGAAAGACTTACAACTCCAAATGGAAAAGATTCAGCATTTGGTGTTCTAAGAAGCATATTTCTCCAGACACTGCTGAATTGCCTATGGTTCTGGATTATATGGTCCATCTTAATGGCCTAGGCCTTAGACCAGCTACTCTCAAGGTACACTTGTCAGCTGTTTCTACGTTTTTGTCTGTGGGGAAGCCTTCTTCACTATCTTCCCATCTTGTGTTCTGTAAATTTTTTAAAGGATTGCTTCACACCAATCCTCCTTTTAGAGACCCTGCCTGGGATTTGAATATTTGCATTGCTCAACTTATGCAACCCCCCTTTGAGCCTATGTCTTCAGCAGAGCTTAAGTACTTGACTTGGAAAACTGTGTTCTTGGTAGCCATTACCTCTGCCAGGTGTATCAGTGAATTGCAAGCCCTGTCAGTGGAACCTGATTTTATCTCTTTTCACAGGGATAAAGTGGTCCTTAGAACCAATAGAAGGTTCTTGCCCAAAGTGGTTTCAGACTTCCATTTAAACCAGTCTATGTCTCTCCCTGTTTTCTTCACTGATCATTCTTCCTCAGGAGAGAGGAGACTACACAGTTTAGATGTCAAAAGAGCCCTTAGTTACTACATAGGGCATACCAAGGGTCACCGGTTTGACTCCCTCCAGTTGTTCCTCACTTACGGAGAGGTGGGAAAGGGCAAACCTGCCACCAACAGATCTATTGCCAGGTGAATTGTGTCTTGTATACAATTCTGCTATGAGAAACTTGGAAAAACTCCACCCTCAGGCCTGAGGGCTCATTCCACAAGAGGTGCAGCTGCTTCCCTGGCTGCGGCCAGGGATATCCCTCTCCTAGAAATTTGTCAAGCAACCACCTGGAAAACGGTCCATACCTTTACTAAGCATTACTCTCTGGATATCCAGGCTAGGAGTGATGCTCGGTTTGGCACAGCTGTACTTCAGAGCCTATTCCCAAAGTAGGTTCTGTCCCTCCTCCTTGGAGGTACTGCTTGGTAGTCTACAGTTGTCAGAATACAGCAAGACTTCATGTTGTTTGAAGAAAAAATTACTCACCTTAGTAATTATATTTCTTCTAATGGAGTCTTGCTGTATTCTGACCTCCCTCCCTGCCTCCCCTCTCAGAACCTGTTTTTGGGAAGTGGGTGGGCAGGTGCAGTGTTGCACCCCAGGGTGTTTTGTTTGCACCCTCTTCTCTTTTTGTTTGGGTGCTTATTTATTATTGTTATTTTTAGTACACTGGGTTTTGTTTTTGGGTTTCCTGACTTGAGTCTTCCTTGGGAATCCAAAACTTTTTTCAGCCAGTTGGCTGGTAGAATTTTTACAATTTCCACACGGAATTTTTAGTTTAGTTGGGCTCGTAAGAATCTGACGGTTTAAGTTCAAAACACTCCAGACAGAGACTTCAATCGAGCTCGAGCTCAGCGTTCCATGCCCTGCATGGAAAGTTAACTCTTAGTTCTCTGGGGCGATTCAAAGGTTAGGAATCACTGCAATTGTCAGAATACAGCAAGACTCCATTAGAAGAAATATAATTACTAAGGTGAGTAATTTTTTCTTATAGGGTAACAATTTGAACTGTTAGTGTGATGAGGCAAAATGTAGGTAACTGGGTACCTTGGTAGGTTAGGAACTGCCAATGTAAATGTTGTAAGTCACATATTGGTACACACGCAGGGCCCAGAAAGGAAACGTTAGTCAGCAGATCTCTAAGGGATCTCTGACCTCTCCTTGGGTGTAAGAATTAAACTAGAAGGGAAATATTAGAGTCCCAAAGGGCTTTGTCAGTTAAAAAAAATGCCTCCTAGCCTCCAGAGAAAACCAACCAAGCGCAGAATAAAGATTACACTAATGAGTGTACAAAGGTGAAGAAGGAAAATGACAGACACTATTGTACACTGTCGTTAGATAAGCCAGCTCTTAAGCTGCTGCTCCAGAGTAAATAACAGCTCCAAAGTCTAACAGATGGAAAAGACAACTCGTTACAATCATTAAAGAGACTTACCAGACTGATGATATCCACCTCGTATACTGAAGCCTTACCCCTGCGAAAAGTATTTGCTGCTTAGGGTCCCAAAATAATCACTGTAGTTTTTATGTAAAAACACTCGTAAAAATTGTCCCCACCGGGTCTTGCTGACTTCCCGGTCTGTAATGCCGCCCACGCTCCGACCGCATGCACAATTACATTATGATGTAAAACCAGGGAGTATGTGGGGACACGCTCCATTATAGCCTAGGGGGCTACTTTCCAATCATTTTTATATATTGTAATGGTCAACTGGTGATTAATCAAGGGCACCGATCAACTAACAAGGAGAGTATCCCCCCATAGGCTATAATAGAGCACGTCCCCATGCACTCCCTGACTTTATATCATAACGTGGCTGTGCGCAGGGTCGGAGCTGTGATTTTAAGCATGCGCATTACTGGCTCTCTGTAATGTGCATGCTCAGAATCACAGCTTCGATTTTCTAACAGAAAATAAAATTGGTTCCAGCACTTGGTTTTTAAAGGGACCAACTTTGGAGTAATCAGTGTAGCTGCAAGAGATGGATATTGCTGTTTTTACAGGTACGACCCCAAAAACATAATTTGCTTATGAACAAGTTTCTACTTGCTCCTGCGCCAGTGCAGCTCAAGGATGCGTGAAGCCCATATTATGTGAGTTCCGATTTAAATGCGATGTTTGCTAAAATAATACATATCAAGCACTTCCATGCAAATATGGGGCTAGATATACAATTTATATTACTGCACCTTGCACTACACATCTTCACTTTCAGCCTTTCAAAATTTGTCGTGAAGGCTGACAGTGTCCCTTTAATGTGGGACAGTTGAGAGGTATGTTTGAAATACCTTGATTTAAGGTTCCAAATTTCCTATTTGCAACAATTTAGCTATTTATAGTTTAGTCAGTCACTAGTGGTGGAAAAATGCATAAAAGTAGCCTAAAGATTTTCATGTTGTTTCATAAGTAGTAGTAAATCTTTGGTGAGCTATTTGCAGTTGTTACCACAAAAGCACCTTTAACCTTTTTAGTAATTGGAAAATGCTTGTCCTGACTGAGTAAAAATGAAATCAGAACAGAAAAAGTCTAATGCAGTGCAAGGACAGCGCTAACATGCACCAAAAGGGCAAAATTTGCATCCTGCCCAGAAATGACCCCTCTTGCAACCATATCAGCTAGGGAGGGGCATTGGAGTGGAGGGGGAATAACACACCTAAGTTTGTTTATTAACGTAATATATGTGTTTGTTTTTTTTAATTATTGATGTTAATAGATAGCTAAGTTAGTTAACACACTGAATGATTTGAAATTCTTGTTACCGGAGAAAAAAAACAATTTTCTTTTGTGCCTAATTGCCTATTGAATGATAGAAAACCACAGTCTACAAAATCCCATAAGAGTATTATCCATCTGTCATTTTTTAACAAAGTCAACGGGACATTAGTTTTTTGCAATCATCTACAGGATGGACTTATGGCATTCAACGATAACGGGACATTAAATGGGCTTTGGTGACCCTTAGGGGCAATCTGTAACGTTCACCGAAAAGCTTAATTAGGATCATTGTAACATAAGAGAAAATCATAATTTAGTAGACACTGTGATATGTTTGTGCAAGATTCATGTTTTTCTGTTAAAAGGATGTAAATTTTTACCTATACTTAAATAAAAGATGAAGTTAAAAAAAAAAAAGAAATGACCCCTTTTCACTTTGTCAGTGGGTCCAAATTGATGCACCCACTCTATAACAATATCTAAATGAAGGTAATGTGAACTGTTCAAAATCTGCCACTGATAATGTTTTGACCTAGTAGGTTCCTCTTTAGACCCACATTTTTTTACACCAGTGGGCCCAATTTGACCCATGTTTTAAACTCCCCAATGCTGTCACTGATGCAATGTCTGTATCAGTAATAATGTCAACATAATGTGTTCCCTAAGTATGTGAGGAGACTGGTTTTGATTGTGCAGTAGTTTAGCTAATTGCACTCACCTTATACTTGAGTCCGCTTGATGTAGCCAGATGCTTCTTGTTGGGGAAAGGGCAGTCAGCTGCTGTCATCTGCTCAGTGTAAGGCAGCCTAGACTACTTTTTATGTTGGCCCTACGTAGTGAACATTTTGTTAGTCAAGTGGCTTTTGAGGGGTGTGACACTGTCAGTCCAGTGCAAAGTGGTCTGCAAGGGGCTCGTCAGTGTCACACCAATCATTAGTCAGGCTGATCATGACACTGTTCTGGCTCGCTGGGTGGAAACTTTGTGTACTTCAAAGGAGAGAGCTGACCCAATCATAGGTCGTCTCTTTCCTTTGATCTACACCGGCCAGCAAGTACAGCTGATCTGTCATGATCAGCCTCCCGTAACAAAGAAGACCATCCATCAATGTCTGTTGCTGCTGCCCCTATTACTGTTCTACCACCTGACCCTTCCACTCAGCACCCCCCCCATAAACATAACACTGGCAGTGGGAGTGCCCAGTGCCCCAGTGTCGCCACTTGAAATAAAACCTTCACTCGTAGATTTTTTTAATACACCCTGCAAAAGAGAAAAACGCCTATTGATGTCTGTCACAGCCATTATTGTAACTGCCACTCCCCCAAGCCCAACCCATGTTAACCCTTGCTGTGCCGCTGACAGAGATATCAGTCCAGAATTACCTGCCCCTTTTTACTTCTACAATAGCACTTACACTGGGGGTGCCCAATTCCCCAGTGTCTCCTCCTGAAATAAAGAAAACTGTCCCTTGTAGTTTTTGTTTTTTTAAATACACCCTTTAAAAGAAAACCGTCCCTCAATGTCTGTTGCTGCCCTGCCTAACTGTCCCCCCAAGCCCAACCCGTGTTAATCTTCTGGCATGTGGATACCCAATCCCCCGTGCTGGCTTCTACCCTCCGCTCTGCTCATTTTGGTTTTCCAATTCCAGGGACCCCACCCATGGTACTGCCAAATATAACACTGACACTGGGGGTTCCCAATCCCCCAGTGTTGCGACCTGAAATAAGAAAGTTGTCCCTCAGTTTTTTTTTTTAATAAACCCTGTAAAAAGAAAACTATCCATTGACGTCTGTTGCCACCATTAATGTCCCCACCTCCCACTCAGCACCCACCACCCAACCCCAAGCACTTACTTACCCACTGGGGGTCCAACGCCGTAATCCTTTCTGGACTGCTGACACATCTTCACTCTTCAACGCTGGACTGCAAACTAAGGAAATCAGGTATGCAGTTCAATGTATTTAAATGGGGTTTTGAACTTAGTGGCACAACTTGGTCATTTATGAATATTTTTAACCCACATTTTCAACATGGGTTCTTTTGGGACCCCAGTTCATGAACAATAGCAGTAAAAGTAGGCAAATTTGTCCCAAAAGGTGATTTCATGGTTACTGTATGAAATCACCTTTCGGGCAGGAGTTGAACATTTTCTCCACCCTTGCTCATGAGGTGGGGTCACAAGAAGGCTATGTTGAAAATTTGAGGTAACATTATTAAAATACAACAGAGTTATGAGCCTACTTTGAAATTTGCAAACACAGGCTCATAACTTTGGTACTTTTCAATATTTTGTCCCCAGATTTTCATCATAGCTATTTCTTCACAACACCTCATGAATGTGACAGCTGTCATTTTTCAAATCTTGACCAAAATGTGTTTTTGCATCCCGAAAGGTGATTTCGTGGTCGCTGTACAAAATCACTTTTTGGTCAGGAGCTGAAAATGTCTGCCTTTGTTCATGAGGTGAGGTCATAAGAAGGCTATGTTGAAAATTTGGGGTAAAAATATTTAAAAAAACAACGTTATGAGCCTACGTTGACAATTATGAATGCAGGCTTGTAACGTTGGTATTTTAAATATTTTGACCCCAAATTTCAACATAGCCATTTCTTCACAGCCCCTCATGAATGTGGCAGCTGTCATTTTTCAAATCCTGGCAAAATATGTTTTTGCACTTACAGTATGGTACAAAATCACCTTTTGGGCAGGATTTGAACATTTTCTCCACCCTAGTTCATGAGGTGGGGTCATAAGAAGGCTGTGTTGAAAATTTGGGGTAAAAATATTAGAAAACAACCAAGTTAAGAGTCTACATTGCAATGTTTTAATTTATGCTCGTAACTGTGGTACTTTTCAATATTTTGATCCCAACTTTTCAACATAGCCATTTTTTCACACCACCTCATGAATGTGACAGCTGTCATTTCTCAAATCCTACCCAAAATGTGTTTTAACACTTGTGACACAAATTACGTTTCAGCCATTGTTTTATAAATGACACCTGTTATGCTTAGAAAGAGTGGTCATAAAAAGATTATGTTTAACATTTGGGGTAAAAATGTGAAAAACCAACTACGTTATGAGGAAATGAATTGTTTCAACATTTACTCAGAACTTTATCTTTTGCAGATTTTGGTCGCTAATGTTCAACATATCTCTTGTGTTATCCCATCTCCTGAACATGGCAGGTGTCATTTTTCAAATCGTCTCCAAAACTTGTTTCCACAATCACACAGCGAAATCACCTTTCGGATGGGATTTTAAAAATTCCACCTGCCTTGATCATAATATCAGGTCACAGAAAGACTGTTGGACATTTGGGGTCAAAATGTGGGAGCACATTTAAAAGTAAAATATTGCACCTCATCTGCTCTATCCTGTGTAAATACATACTAAAAATGTGTACAAACAAGACCCAGTACAACAGCAATACCAGTGGCAAACATTCAGCATTGACAAATGCTTGTTAGAACTTATCTATAAACTGTTCATACTTCTTGACAACTATCATGTACATGTAAACTCTGTGGTGGAGCATGGCTTTAGAGTTTTGGGTGCCCACAGTGAGATACTGCAAATCATGAGGCCCCCACTTAACTCATATTGGCCATGTCATTTACTCTGTACCACATGCACATTATGTTTTCAATACAACCTGTGAATTTTGTATTTATTTTCTTAGGGAAAGGTAGCAATGGTAGACCTTAGGACCCCTCTACCCATCCAATCTATGACTGTTCATCTGCGTCTAAATGGCTAGGCCATACCTTGGTGAAAAATGTTATTTATGTATTTATTTATTTAGTTCGTTATTTATTTACCAGGTAGGTGCATTGGGCAAATCAAATGCCTATTTTCAGGCACAACCTGGGAGAATACAACAAGGGTGGTCAAAAGTAAGGAACAGTTATCACAAATATTCAATATGAGCAGAATTCAGTACAAAATAGACAACAATAAAATTATAGGATGGATGTGCCCAAGTCCAATTATTGTCTTGTTAAGGTGCAACAAAAGGCCTCACTTGGCTAGGCAGTGCCTTATGATGTGACATTATAATATATAATTATAATATAACAAGACAAAAATAAAAAAAAAATTAAACTAATAAGATGCACTGGCTCTGGCTGGTGGCCCCCCCATGAGCAGGGTGCCCCCAAAAATGGTGGGGTTCGCTGGTGCCGAAAACCAGCTGTGTTTCACCTATATACGTAAGCACCCTCATGCTCCGTTTTGGTAATTAGAGCAAATTCTTCTTGTCCTGCTTGCAGATTGGTATAGACTTTGCTGTTCTGTTTGGTGATTAGTGCAGGCTCCCCCATTTGGTGACTGGTTCAGGATCAAGATCAGGGTTTCAGTCTTTCAAGCGACCCCACACCTCAACCTGGCACCCAGTTACTTTAATGAACACCCTACCTGGTGAAAATGGGGTGACACCAGGGTCAGACATCCTGACTGATCCTGACTGGTTCAAGGCCGCACCAGCCTATTTCCATCCGGTAAGTGGTCCTCATCTGTTGGAGCCCTTGCAGTGTCAGTGAGGTGGCGATTCTTCAACCCAACTCCTAGTCTCCCCAGCAGACCTGGATGCACCCACTGATTTCTCCTGTCCTTACTTTGATCCATAGTAAATGAACTAGGACCCACAAGGGCTATAAAGGATTCTCTTGCGGGAGAATTTGCTGACTCTTAAAATGGATGCAAGGCTTCTCCCTTTATACAGTGGCAGTGGTCTTATGTCTGGGAGCTGGTCATGTCCTGAACAGTTAGCCCTCAGGCCACCAAACAGATCTTGGAAGCCTTGATGGCACAATGCCCCTTGGTAACGATCCATTAACGATACATACAACAGACTTGGGGGGACATCCAGAGCCCCAGTTGAGACTTTCCATAACAGGTGCTGAACATATATGGTTCTAAGAGAATATTCTATACTTGCAGCCCAGAATCTTTTATCTGCAGTATTAGACCTGTGATGTCATTTTTTAGTGTGAGAATATGCTGGAGCATTGAGAGTGAGGTTCCTGGTCTGATTCTGTCAGTGGGCGCAAAAGGCAGTGAAAGAGACAATGAGGATGAAAGTGGGAGATAAAATTAGTGGTAAATGAAAAATGATAGAGAAGTATGGATGGTTGTTCTGTTGCTGCTGCTTCCCCTTTCCCTGAAGCCAGTGAGCCAATGAGATGCCTTCCTTAGGGGGACTGTGAGACTGATGAGGCCGTCAGTAGCGTTATGGAACTCCACTGCTCTACAGCCACCCTCTGCTGCAATTTGATTTTAGTTTAGCTTCATTTTTACATCCCTGTGCATCACCAGTTCAAGAAAACAGCAGCAGAAGCAGCAGAGAGCAGGAAAGACTGCAGGAAGGTCAGGGGGGGGGGAGCCTTACTGCTGCATAGATTATTAACCAGTTAAACAGCAGAGAGTAGAAGAAAGTACAGGACGGGCAGGGAAAGCTTTCTTCTGCATGGATTATTTAAGAGAGACTCTGTACTAAATAAATGGCTCAAAACTAATAGCTTTAGAACAGTTATATTTAGCTTTAGTGTTGTCTACTATAGCTTTTTTTATTTATTTTTTACTTTTTCTGTTGTTGGTCTCCTAAATATTTCAGATAATGCAATACTTATTTTACAGAGTCTTGCAGAAAGCAGCAGAATGTTCTTAACTGACCTCACAGTTGCTGTTGGTGACCTCACAGCCAATTATTATGGCAAGCACTATGATGTTATAACCACTATGATGCCATTATGGTGGCAAGATTAATGAATGCCATGGCTCAACAACAAGGCCCTTGTTAGTTGAGCAGTGGCCTTCATTAATCTCCAACTCACCATCATAATGTATTAAACAGTAATGAAAATTCAGTCCCATTCATTTTAATGGAGCGCACACCCAAGCTCTTCCCTTGCTGCACGGCATAACGTGCCTGAGCGCAGGGGCATATACATGACTAGGGAAGTGGGAGGGATCAGCTGGCCACCTCGTTGGGACCAAACTATGATCCCTTCGAGATAAATATAGGCTGGCATGAAAATATTGAAAAAAAAAAAAAAAGAAACAGACTATTACCGACCTAAGGTACCATATACAGAAAGTGGTGCCTTAAGGTTACAAAATCACTTTAACTTCTCGTGCCTCCATTCAGCCTCCAGCACCCCTTCTCCCACAGGCCTCACAGGTCAAGCATTGAGCCTGGCACAGACAACTGGGCAGGAAGCACACCATAGCGAAAGCACCTGTGGCAGGCCCCAGAAGTTAGGAGGAGACTCATGGACTTTATACAAGTTTGCTTCCTGATCCTGCAGGGGTAGGGCTTATATCTAGGGCTGGTGGCGTGGGGTGGCATGCATGATGGTGGCATCCATCATGGATGTCACTGTCAGTGGCTCAGTAGGTTGCACACCCGCCTTTAAAGCTGGAAGATTGGAAGGCTGTGGGTTCCATCCCCACACCAGGAACATGGGTTAAATCCCAGTACTGACACTGTAGTGCAGTATGAGGTGGATACTGCTCTCCTGAGGTGCCATTTTTCCGATGAGACGTTAAACCAGTCTGCCTGTTCTGGTGGTGGTTCAGGTGGATGTTAAAGAGCCCATGGCACTTCTCGAAAAGAGTAGGGAAATTCCCCGGTGGCCTGCCAAACTTTCCCTCACTCACTAAAAATACCACCAACAGCTAAATCTAGTTCAGTGTCAGTTGGCTTCCATCTATATCCCCCCCCCCTTCCCTGGGATGAGGCTCAAAATAGGTAGAATTACCTCGTCTTCCATTCCCAGTCAACAAAAACTAACAAAATAAATAAATCTATGTGGCTGATGGCATTTATTTTCCCATGCTTTTCCCCACCCTCCTCCCACACTTACACTCTGGCAGCATCATGTACACTAGCCTTGAAAGGCGGAGGCAGGATGTTGTGTTGCATGATCACTCACAACATCCAGTGCCTCCCTTGATCGGGTCCCTCACATGAGGCACTAGAAGAGCCCACAGACCCCCACCAGCCCAGAGTGGTGCCATGCAAAGCCCACATGGGAGCACTCTTACTTCACTAGTGCCACTAGGCCAGGCACACAGCACATTGTTAATTGCAAAGAAAAGCAGCCAAGCCCATGAGGCCAAGTACAGCTTACAATTATGAATACAACCCACAAGTCCAAGTGCTGAGTACAGCCTACAAGGCAGAGTACAATTCACAAGGCCAAATATAGTCCGCAGGTCTGACTGCAGCCTACAAGTCCCAAGTATAGCCTCTAAGGTCAAGTGCAGCTCATAAGACCTAGTACAGCCTAGAATTTCAAGTTCAACCCATAAGGTCAAGTACAGTCCAGAAGGTTAATACAGCCCACAAGTGCCAAGTATAACCTAGAAGTGTGAGCACAACCTACAAGTCCAGTTACAAAAAAAACAAAATAACTGCAAGTCTGAGTAAAATTCATATGGCTAAGTACAGCCTGTGACACTTGGACAGCTGGTTCTGATCACTGTATCATTTTTTGTAATATAAAAATGGGTTATGGACTGTCTCTCTTGACAAATGCTGAAACAGCATGTGAGTATGACACACACACACACGCACAGGTTTTAGATACAAGGGCCCAGATATTCAAACTGCGCCAGGCTGTGGCGCAAGCTTGGGCGCAGTGCAACTTGGCTGCGCAGGGGCGTTGACTGGGCGATATTCAACGGAGCTGCGCCATGGCACAGCATCGTTGAATATCGCACCCTGACTTCCCGCAGTGTCCATGGCGCAGTGGCACTGCACCAGCGCAAGTGGCCAGAGTGGAGCAGGGGTTGCGCTGGCGCAAGTTCCGATGCGCTATCGCAGCAACTGCGATATTCAAAAGTGCACATGCAAATGGAGCCATAATGTATGCAAGGCACAAATGGGGCCATTTGCATGTCATTATGGCTCTATTTGCATGCAGGTGTGCCGATCCCCAGCAACTTGTGCCTGGCGCCCTGCCAGGCAGCACCCGTCGGGGACCGATGCCCCCTGCACAGCGCGGCAATGTGCCCCACAGCCTGATCGCGGGCTTCAGTATAAATAAAAAAAATCCAATATCCCTGGTGGTTCAGTGGACCACTGTCTGCCCGATCGACAACTTCAGTATAAATAAAAAGAATTATGTCCAATATCCCTTGTGGTCCAGTGGACCGCTGTCTGCCTGATCGCGGTCTTAAGTATAAAGAAATAGATTCCAATATCCCTGGTGGTCCAGTGGACCACTGTCAGCCTGATCGCAGGCTTAAGTATAAAGAAATAGATTCCAATATCCCTGGTGGTCCAGTGGACTGCTGTCTGCCCAATCACGGGCATTTGTAATAAAAAGATTATGTCCAATATCTTGGTGGTCTAGCAGTACCCTCTCTCCACCGCCCACTGGAGCCCCACGCCACTCCGGTCAGCCAGCGGGCGGCAGCACCACCGCTTGCCGCCCCCACCGACTGACACCGTAGGTAGGGCTGTCGCCCATTGGTCCACAGTGTTAGCCAATGGGCGTGCAGCCATCCTCACATTCCATATCTGTGCAGTCGGCGGGCAGCGGGTGGCAGGCGGATGGAGTGCTGCTGACCGGGTGGGGCGGCGGTGGGCTCAGTGGGGGTAGGGGGTATCGCTAGACCACCAGGGATATTGGACATAATTCTTTTTTTATTACAAATAAGGGATATTGGAATATATTTATTTATTTATTTATACTTACGCCCACGATCGGGCTGACAGCGGTCCACTGGACCACCAGGGATATTGGAATCTATTTCTTTATACTTAAGCCCGCGATCGGACTGACAGTGGTCCACTGGACCACCAGAGATATTGGAATCTATTTCTTTATACTTAAGCCTGCGATCTGGCAGACAGTGGTCCACTGGACCACCAGGGATATTGGACGTAATTCTTTATTTTTATTACAAATGCCTGCGATCGGGCAGACAGCAGTCCACTGGACCACCAGGGATATTGGAATCTATTTCTTTATACTTAAGCCCACGATCGGGCTGACAGTGGTCCAGTGGACCACCAGGGATACAGGGGTTCTTTTATTTTACAAATGCCCGCAATCGGGCATGGGGGCGCCGCCAGGTGCAGCCGGAGCTTGGGTGGCCACCCACAGGTGGCAACTGCCGTGTTGCGCCCTGCAAGTGCAGCAGCTCACCTGTGGGTGGCCATCCATTGTTCTTTTTTTGGATCAACTTTGTGCTGCAGGCGCAGGTAGGGTTGCGCATGCATGGCCTGGCACATCCGTGCTGAATATCGGGCTGTGCAGGTATGCATGGGCGCGCCCCATCTGCGTCCCGCATGCATTAATGATGCGCCCGGGCGCATCGATTTGTGCCGCACTTTTCCTTTTGAATATCGTGCCGGGGTGCATCAGTGGGTTGCGCATGGTGAAACACTGTTTGAATATCTGGGCCAAGGTGTTACCTGGAAGGCACGAAGCTAATTACAGACTTTAACTAAGTTAATTATAGCTGTAGTTGATAAGAAGAAAAATCATAAACTTTGATAACGCTTAGAGGAGGAAGAGCAGGTTGTGACGTTTTAGTGCGAAGTCATCAAAAATGCTTTCATGTCCTGGAAGGGGGAAGCTTATCATAAGATCAAAGAGAGTCATTTGAAGAACATGAGTTATGCTGAAGTTGCAGAATTTAATACTTGGAAAAGACATCTTGTTTTTATATAGATATATATTTTTTATATATTCTGACAGGGAGGAGCTAGGTGACCTCATGCAAATAGCTGGGGAAAACCAGCTTTTAAACATTATTCTGTTTTCCTTCAGGGACACTTTTATTAGACTCTGACAAAGAAACATCTGTGAGCACTTTAAGCAGGTATTTAGAAAGAGAGAGAGAGAGAGAGAGAGGCAACATCTAAGTACTATAGTAGGAACTGCACTGTTAAAGCCTTGTTCTTTTAATAGATTTGTATGTCTTGTGATATAATAGTTCTGTATTTTATGTGTTACATATTTTTTATCTATTTTAGTAAAACTCTATTTTTAGAGCCTACTTGGTCTGTCTTTGATTTCTTTCCTTTTACAAGTGGAGTATACAGTATATGGTTAAAGCAGACACTGTACATAAGCTTGAATGGTGATACCAAACTGGAAAAAGGTAAGTGTTTTAAATCTGAGGTCTGTTATTACAGTTTTTAAGGGTTCATTTCTGTACACCTGGTTAGGTGCCCGTAGGCAAAGATATCTGGCCACCCGAAGACAGAATTATCTGAGCTTGTACATTGGGTACGCTAACAAGAGGTTCACAGTTTGAATCCCTCCCAAGACTTGAGACCAAAGGTTGATTCGAATCCACAAAAGCAGACAAGAGAGTTACCTTGTTCTGTTAACTGTTCACAAGACTGCACTCGGAGGCTGGCACTTTGGAAGTAGAGTGCTGACCTGCTGAGTTGTTTTGTGACATAGCCCATAAGGTCGAATAGAGCCCACTTTTCCAAGTGCAGTCTAGAAGTCCATGTACAGCCAACAAGGCCATGTACAGCCTACAAGTCTGAGTAGAGCCCATAAGGCCATGTACTGTCCACAAGTCTGAGTACAGCTCATAAGGCCAAATACATGTCTAAGTATAGTGCACAAGGCCAAGAACAGACCATAAGGCCAAGTACAGCTAATAAGGCCAAATATAGCCTACAAGTCCAAGTGTATACTACAAGGCAAGTATAGTCCATAAGGCCAAGTACACCCCATTAGGCCAAGTACAGCCCACAAGTCTGTTTACAGCCCATAAATACAATACAGTCCATTAAGCCAAGTACAGCCTATAAGGCTAAGTACAACTCAAAAGTTCGAGTATAGCCCACATGGCTGAGTACAGTCCATAAGGTCAAGTACAACCCTCAAGTTAGAGTACAGCTCACAAGGCTGAGTACAGTCCACACAGCCAATTATAAGTCTAATTAATTATTCATGACCTCAACTAGCTCACTGATTGGTTGCCATGCCATTCTGAAATCTCTTAGAAATGCCTGGCACGGCAGTCACACAGCTGGCTGCTTGCTGTACACCAACAGCAGTGGCGGAAGAACAAAACAAATGTTTTCCATGCGGTCAGTGTACTCGATCACTCAGAAATGGGCTACAGTAGAAATCGTGGCAGTCTAAACACTCATGCAGCCACGACACTATCAGTACTACCGACAGGACGTCACCTCCCGCTGTCAACTCCACACAGTTACAGCGCAGACGAACTGGCAGCATGTGGCAGTGTCAGCACTCACTGCCACAAAAAAATAAATAGAGAAACCTGTTAAAAAAAAAACTTTCATTATTGCGATTAGACTTATAATCGCAATAATGACTGAACAGCCATTCATTTCCTGGGGATTAACGACCGGCTGATGTGGATCTCCCCTGGCTGGTCGTTACTCCCCAGGAAATGACCGGCTATCAGTCATTATTGCTTAAGTACTGTACAGCCCATAAGGCCAAGTATAGCCCAGAAGTCTGACTACTGCCCAGAACTCCGAGTACAACCCACATGTCCAAGTACAGCCTGCAAGTCAGAGTACTACCCTCAAAGCCAATAGAGCCGATAAGGCTGCAGTGTCTCCTGCTCCCACTGGTGCAGAATGGGTGAGTAGACAAACCTGGGTCACCCACATGGGAGTGCGAAGTTCTCCACAGGCACCTGTAGGCTGTACAGCAGATAGTTAATTGTGAACAAAGAAAGTACCAAAAAACAGTTGATCAGTCTTGCTCAATTTCTTTTTCGTTTTTCTTGATATGTAAATTAAGGCTGTACTTGCAGCTTATTTATGGGTTGCAGCTTCCTATTTATAATAAAATTATTTATATCAATGCATAATATTTTATTGGACTCAGTTAGTTTAAATACATAAATTACTATATGTGTTTAAAGAGCAGCTGAAGCCTTTGGGAAAACTTTGGAAAACATAATATTTAGACACAATTCAGCTTTTATGTCATATATCTTGTATACATTTCTCCTCACCATTATTTATTTATTACTGAAGAAATTCCCACAAAAACAAGCACTTTATCCATTAGAGTTCATCTGCCTCTGTAGTTGAATCCTTATTTGAAATCATAATGCTTGGTTGTGACATCACAGTCTGTTGCCACAGGAATAACCATGATGTCACAGACAGAGTATTATGACATCAGGTTGGGAAAAAGCAATAGGAGCCGATGAACCCTCAAGGAACAGCTATCCTGTTTTCATACATATGACTCAGTAATAAATAATTTGGATTAGAGATTGACAGCTTATGATAAATGTAAACTGCTTTGTGTCCAAATATTATGTTTTTCAAAGTTCTTATCAATGCGTCAGTGGCTCTTTAATAACATATATGTTCATACCTTTAAATCTATTTTTTTACATCCCAATGAATCTAATTTTTCTTTGCATATTTGTTCTGATCTACATGTGTCAATAAAAAGATGTTGAATCACAATACGTTGTATAGTTATTAATGCCTACACAGTCCATTTCCATGAATTAGTTTTCAACACTTGCTTAAAAAGAATTTTTAAAAGAAAAATTTACATAATTCATTATTTTCCATATCATTAGAAACCAAATGAAAACTTTGTTCTTAACAACCGGTAAATGTAATCTGTTTCTATTTGTAACCCCTAGATGGCGCTATCCCAGGGGCTACTACCCCTGTCTGATTTGCCACTAACAGGTTGAGGGGCCTGGATCCAATGACGGGTGCCTCCACCCAGAGGTCAGGGTTTGCAATAGTTAAACTAACTTGGTCACAGCCCTCTGGGACACTGCAACCCCCCTTTCTTCCCACTAGTGGCCCACACAATATATCAGAATTACCTTCACAGTATACACTTACCCCAGGTCTGGTTCCGCACTGGGACCTCCTGTGAAATGAGATACAGTGCAACAATCACAGTACAGTACTTTAACATAGACAAATACCTCAGGCAGTATAACTTTGCTGAAACAAGCAGCTCTGATTTATTTAGGGGGATATAACAAGGACAGGGGGAAATCAGGTTAATCAGCTTATCACTCTAATAATCTACCTATGGCTCTGTGCACAGGCCTATCCCTATCAGTTACTGTCCCTAGGTACCCAAGCCCTAGTGGCTAGTCCAAACCGTGGCAGCTGGTAGGGGCCCTTTCACACAGAGAAAAGGAGAATTAAACAGTCAGCAGTACAGTAATTCCGTTTGGATTTAATGTGGCAATTCAACGAGAGCAACCCTGAATTAGTACTCACGACCTCCAAATAAGATAGGGTCCTTCAATGTCAGCAGGGCTCACTTGAGGTACACAAACCTCTTCACACATCCATATAAAAGCACTATACCAGGCAGGCTGCATCTGTATTCCGATCGCAATTACTGCACAATACCGAGAACACACAGCAGATTCAGTTCCTGACAGACCGAGCAATTTTCAGCAATTCTTCCAGTCTTCTACAGGGTGAGCCTGGTTTCTACTCTTCAGAGATCCTTTGATTCTTTTCACAGGACGGATTCAGTCCTAACAAGCTGTTACACAAGCTGCAGACCGGAACTCTGGGCCTTCACACGTTTTTTGACTAAAACTGCACACTGAAAAGCACAGGGCTCCTTCCTTCTTCACTGCCAAAGCTCAACTGAATCTCCAACTGACAAAACCGGCACTTCCTTTGAGTTCCTCCCAGTTCTTGACTGGATTGGCTGTCGCTCACAATAGACTGCTGCTGTTGGTCCAAAAGGCACTGAAGTCTAAACTACATCTCCCAGAGTCACTGCCCATACAATCCTCTTGTGGCTGGCTCCAGATTATGAGTCCAAGTTCTGATTCGTCCAAGGCACCATTTTAGAGCTAGCTTACCCCACACTGATTGGTCCAGTTCAGCAGTTCAAAACTAGAATGGGGAACTAGCACACAGTTCTGACTGCAAAGAAAGCAGGTTAGACAAACTGTAATTTCATTATTACTCTAAATAATTTCTGGCAAACAGTTACATCTTTCAGATAGGTTCCCTTTGCACTCCTAGTGACTGCAAAAATGAAGTGAATTGGCAGCAGCTTGAGTGGTACTCAATCAAAGAAACACACAGTCCCCCATACAAACTAATTATGTCTGCAAGCAGACAGCTCTTAAAGAGACAGTACCAGAGGTTCTAAAAACACTCACTGATAAATGGCTTAAATGCCAAACACCATTCAGGCTTGGAGCATTCAAGCAAGCTCCTGGAAGTCTTTTGGGAACCCCCATTTGCAGGGGGGTTACATATTTGTGTTCACACGTCTGTCATTCACTTAGTGTAATTTCATCCTGAAACATTACACAAAAGGTAATCAACTTAGGAACCCCTGAATACCTAGTCTCTCATTCCCATGAATAAGCTGCAGTACAGTGAAATGTCAGGGTAAATCTGCATTTGTAAGCAGGGGGTGGAAGTTACATATGAAGAATAAAGAAAGAGAAACTGAGCAAGACTGAGCAACTGTTGTTGGTTCTTTCTTTGGATTCAACGCAGTGTTAGCTCTCTTTCAGGAATATCTGGAGGCTTCTAAAAGAACTGTGATCAGTATGGTCTTCTGTACACTTAATTGTGAACAAAAGCAGCCCACGTGGCAGAATACAGCACAAACAGCCGAGTACAGCCCACAAGTCTGAGAATAATCCATAGGACGAGTACAGCCTATAAGGTCATGTGCAGCCCAGAAGGCAGTGTACAGCCTGCAAGAGCAATAAAGCCCATAAGGCAGAGTACAGCCCACAATGCCAATATAGCCCAAAAGGCCGAGTGCTGCCCATAAGGCTGAGTATATCCCACAAGCCTGGGTACAGCCCACAAGGCCAAGTACAGCTCACAAAGCTAAGAACAGCCAACAAGGCCAACCCACACCATGTAGAGCCCACAAGTCTATGTATAGGTTGCAAAGCCGAGTACATGTCACAAGGCTGAGTATAGCCCACAAGGCCAAGTATAGCCCATGAGGCTTAGTATAGGTCCCAAGCCTGAGTACAGCCCAGAAGGCAAAGTACAGTCCATAGTACAGCCCACAAGGACATGTATAGCCCACAAGGCTTACTATAGGTCCCAAGCCTGAGTACAGCCCAGAAAGCAAAGTATAGCCCACAAGGACATGTATAGCCCACAAGGCCAAGTACAGTCCATAAGGTCGGGAACAACTACAAGGTGTGCACAAGGCCAAGTATAATCTATAAGGCAGAGTTCAGCCCAGAAGGCCTACAATGTCTCATACAGCCCACAAGACCAAGTACAGCCCAGAAGGTGGAGTACTGTAGTATTATGGAGACAAAACCCCTAACACTCCCTTAAAGTCAGACTTGCCTGTTGCGGCTCCCCTGGTTCACAGTAGTGTCCAGTGACTGACCAATGATTTGAATAAACTTGGAGACAATACAAAAAAAATTGTATAAATGGAAGAACTAAACCGGTATACCATAGTTCAACTCAAAGCCTCATCATTGTCGTTGTTTCCATGCTTTTTTGTATTTTTTTTCCCCCTTTGCCCCTGACCTTCATCCCAACAATTGGTCACTGCCACAACCCCTTTCCTCTGGCTGGAAGGGGGGTGAGGGCAAGCAGCCACCTTCACAATGAGTGCCACTCCTCAGCTTGCCATCAGGGGGCAAGTGAACATATGACTGCCTGCACCCTCCCTCCTTGGGAGCTGAGCACCTTCCCTCTACAATGCACTGAACCACCATGGCTATAGCATGGAATGTGGGGGCTCATATTTGCACTCTGGTTTCCAAGTTCCATGTTTTTTTTAAATAACTGGCTCCCATTTTGGACAGGTGAGGAAGATGGATGTCTGTGCTGCAGCTCTCTGGTTTCACAGACTGAGTTTTGAGGTTTGGTATGGATTCCTCTGGGCTCTAGTCTAGAAAGAGAACAGAGCCCTGAAGTCCTCTCCCTCTCTGTCTCTCTCTCTCTCGTGATCTCTCTCTCTCTGTCTCCCCACAATATTCTGCCTTTTGACTCTGTGTGGGATAGCTGTGGAAATCCAGTGTTCAGCAGATTTTGTGCAGCTCAAGCAGACTCTGCCCTTCCTTGCATAAGCAGTCCCTGTCTGCCAAAGTAGCAAAACCCTTCCAGTCATGTCACACAGCTAAGAACATTTCAGGGCTGATCATCTCTTTGCCAGGACAGAATGGAAGAAACCTTTAAGGGCAGGGTCCCCTTTGAGGGGTTAACACATGTTAAGAGAGTGGTATCCAACTTTTTGGAAAGTTAAAGAACTGTGTTACCACAGGAAAACATTTCCCAAATGCAAACTGTATTAGTATTGGGCAGAAACAGTTCTAAATAAGAGAACCTCCTAGACCCTGACTGGTCTTTCTATACGTTAGAACCCAGCAGAAGTTCCTCTTAGAAAACAGCCCCTGTAGTTTGAAATGCATAAGAGTTCGCAGCCTGGTAGTGATAGCTGCAGGGGCATAACTCTCAACAGCTATGCAATTTGCATAGCTCTGTGACTTTTACACCTTACTTTACCCTTACTCCGCAAAGATTTACGGATGCTCCTCATAATGTTAGAGTTACAGTATTTGTGGCACAAAACTATTACACTTTAAACTAATTTGATTGAAACAGTCCTTAACATTAAACATATGATTCATACTATTCTTAAACTTATTATTCCTTAAACTAAAAATGTGCTATGCATTCTGGCGTTTGCTCTGCATGTTAATGGCCAGTTCCATGAATTTAAGTGCTGAGAGGTCGACAGGTATCTGCTGTGGACAGGATGTTGACAGGTACCTCTTTGAGGGATCATATCACTCCTGTTCTGCGCATTCTGCACTGGTTGCCTGTGAGTTCACGCATCACCTTCAAGATTTGCTTGTTGACTTACAAGGCCCTACGTGGTTTGGGACCTGACTACCTTAAAGAGCTCCTGGTTCCCTATCGGCCTTTCCGCCCACTCCGCTGAGGCTGATCTGTTTGTGGTGCCTCCTTCACTCCTTAGGAGACTGGTTGACAGAGCATTTGGAGTTGCTGCTAGGTCCAGAAAACTCATAGGGCCTGATTTTGTTTTAATTTTTAAGTTCGCTGGATGTTCCACAAAGGCTTGGTGACCTGCCTAAGTGCCTTGACCACTTGACAAACTCTTTGCCGGTGAGCTAGTGTCTGGGGGGCATAATCTTCATCAAAGAAGACCCGAACATCGCCGTAGTGAGTTGCATTTTTGCTCCATGCTGCCCTTAAAACCTCCTCCTTAGCCCGAAAGTCCAAAAAAAACCATCACAATGGATCTGGGTCTCTTCTTTGGGTCCTGGGAACAGCAAATCAGGGAGCGATGAGCACAGATTATTCCTAGCTCTTTATCCGATGGTAAGTTTAATAATTCTTTAACAAAGCTCTCTGTAAAAGACAGCATATTCCCAGTCTTGGTTCCACTGGCTCTTACAAAGATGACATCCTAGCAGCAAACCTGACTCAGATGGTAACCTCCCCCAACCGGAAAAATTACAAAACTGGTACAAGCACCCTTATTGACTGGGTTCTCACAAATCACCCTGACCGGATAAAAAACATTAAAGTCCTCCCGACTCCCTCAGTGACCACTCCCCAGTGTCCTGTACCTGGTCTAATAAATTTCTCAAGCCACCCCCAAAGTTATAACAAGCAGAGTATTGCCTTATGGGAATCTTATCAAGTTGAAAACCCATCTCCTACAACAGGACTGGGCGTCAATCCTTGAATCAACTGATATTAATACCACACTAGAATACTTCATTAAATCTTTCAACTCTGCATCAAACTTATCGCCCCAGTAAAGGCGTAAAATCAAAGCGCTATCAAATCCGTGGATTACTGCCAAACTACTTGCCGAGCTCAAGGTTCGGGACCACCTCTGGGCAGTTGCCAGAGAAACAGGCTCACCTCATGATACCCTAAAATACAAGCAGGCACGAAATAGATGTACCTCACAAATTAGGCAAATGAAGGCGCCTATTTCAAAATGCCCTTGAATCCACCTGGGGTGATGGAAGAGCTTTTTGGGACAACATCCGAAACGTAATGGGTAAACAATCAAAATCGTCACCTACCATTATGAAAGTTGATGGATCCACCACTCTTGACCCAAAGTCTATTGCAGATGCGCTTAATAAGACATTCACAGACCTTAGTGGGGTCCTCCCCCCAGATTTCTTCTCGGACTTACCTGTGCCTAGCCTAGTATCACAAAACACCCCTCATGACAAACCACAATTTTACTTCAAGAAAATCAAAGTGCACGAAGCACACAAGTACATAAGAAAGGCCTGCTCCAAATCCAGAACAAGTAGTGACACGCTAGATCTAAAAATCCTGTCTCTCACCCTGGATGAAGTAATTCACCCCCTTGCAAAAATTCTTAATCTGTCACTTTGCCAAAGTCAATTTCCCAACAAATGGAAATCTGCCATAGTTACGCCAGTGCACAAAGGGGGGGACAAAACCTCAACAGGAAACTATCGACCAATATCAATACTCCCTTCCCTCTCCAAGGCACTTGAACGAATAGTGGCAGACCAACTCTCTGATTACCTGGACAAATACAATCTACTCTGTAATCAACAGCATGGCTTTAGGAAAGGACATAGTACAACAACAGCCTTACTTGATTTCTCTGGAGAAGTCCACTCAGCCCTGGACAAAGGGTGCCAAACAGGTGCAGTCTTTATCGATCTTACAAAGTTTTCGACACAGTCCATCATGGCCTACTTACCTCCCTACTTTCTAGCCTAGGCCTGGCCGAAGGTCCTTGTGCTTGGGTAAAAAGTTACCTGTCCAATCGGTCACAGGCTGTAAAAATCTCTAATGAACTCTCCGACTTCAAACCAGTTCTCTCGGGTGTACCACAGGGATCAATTCTTGGACCGCTCCTCTTTAGCCTGTTCCTTAACTCCCTCCCAGATATCTGCCAGGAGAAAATAATCTTATACGCTGATGATGCTGTAATTCTCTCTTCCCACAAGGATCCAAACTCCCTACAAAAAAGCCTGCAACTTGCTTTCTCTAGTGTTGAAAGGTGGTTCCTGGATAGTAAACTTGTGCTGAACCACAATAAAACAAAAGCCAGGCTCTTCTCCAATCACCAAAACAAAAATAGGCATACTCCACTCACCATACAAACCTCTGCGGGAATTACACTGGACCAAGTAAATACTTTCAAATACCTTGGCATCACTTTTGACCAAGGGCTCACCTTTGCAACCCACATTGACAACACTGCGAAAACAGTGAACCAACGCATGTGGAATACTATTCCGTAACCGTCAATTTCTAAATCAAGCGGCATTGAGAATAGCTATACAGAGTTCCATAATCTCAATCATTGACTATGGCCTTATTATTTATGGCTCAGCTACCTCCACTGCTCTAAAGGCGTATCTCAGTCACTCTAAATAAGGCCTGCCGCTCCTCACGGGGCTCAAAGACTGACTCACACGTGTGATCTGTACTATGAATCAGGCTGGTTGAACCTATCAAATCGTCTTATTTATCTCACCTGCACAATGGCAAAAATCTATCTTGGGACTGACTCCATTATGTATTCAAAACCTACTCCGACTGAATCCTGGCTAACGACCCTCCACCAGATCTGAACGCCAACCTTTCCTGGTTCCGAGATGCCGGACTGCACAGGGACAAAGATCTTTCGCATACAGGGCCCCAACATGGTTCAATGCGCTTAGTCCACCTACTCTATCCTCAACCTCGCTTGAAGCTTTCAAATCCATGCTCTATGCCCACCTCACCACCACTAGCAACTGTGACTGCGCTAGATAAAGACTACTACTCCTCATGTCCAGCCTCACATCTGGGGCCTCTTCCCCCTGACTAATGAACCCTCTGGTACCTCTACTACTTCCTGTCTCCCACCCAAACTCACTCCCCTTTTCCTGTCCTCTCACTTCTCCCTCACCACCTTTCCCTCCTCTCTAGCCTCCTTTTGGCGCCTAATGATCACCCTCTCCCTGGAAGTTTCCTTAACTCGAAATTGTCTACTCGCTTGAACCTGTTATAGCTTGTTTTTCTATGAAACTTAAAAACGTTGCTGCCTTAAACTGTTAATAGCAAATTTATGATGTAACTTTCCTGTCTGGTTTTACCTGTAATGTGTATCGTGCTTTGTTAAATGTTCTTTGTGACGTGGAACCTTTGTAAAAGAGCCCTGGCTCAAAGGTATTAATTCCTAGACTAATAAACTAAACTAAACTAAACTTCAGGGACCCCATGCAAACAAAGGTTGTTCCTTCGATTGCGATTTTCAAGGTCTTACAACTGTTATGAGAGGCACTGGTCCCTGCGATGCAGATCCAGCAAAGCGGTGTTATGAAGATCAGTTGTGGTAATATAATCAGTGAGCATGTATTCTAACGCGTTGTTCTATCTTCCAGAAGTGTTAGATCCTTTCGGTCTTCTGAAACCTTTACTTCAAACAACATGAAGTCTTGCTATATTATGACAATTGCAGTTTGTCCCACCATTAGAACTGCTCCGGAGGTGAAAGAGTTAACTCCCATTCTAAGAATGGAACTTAGAGCATGAGCTTGGTTAGAGAAGCTCTGTCTGGGTTATTTCAAACCCAAGCTGTCAGATTCTTTATTCCGCCTCACTGAACAGTCGCTCCGGAGATTTCTCCTACTGCTCGGTTCATTTCTCGGTTTAAACAGTGTTTTCTCGGTTCAAATCAACCGAGAATATTATTATTTTAACCACAAAACCGATCGGTTCAAGCTCTGTCTGTGGTATCGTAAGTAATTTCAGTGTAATTTCTGTGTGGAACTTGTAAATGTTATCGGTTCGGTTTTGAACCGATCAGCTTGCTTTAAAACGTGAAGTTACAAAAATTAGAGGTTTTAGAGTGCGGTTCCCGGTTCTTATCGCTTCTAAAAAACCCGAATTCATTACGGTTTTCAAGACCATTGACACGGTTAGGAACCGATAAGAATTGTCTTGCCTGGCACTACCGTTAAAGGAGCAAGTTTTTGGTTAGGCTGGCATTATGTCTAGAAACCCAAAGAAAAACCGGGCCCACTGGGTTTCAATACTGTGATGCTTGTGGGAAGTCTTTGCCAAGGCTGACCCACACACCACATGTGTATATTGTCTGGGGTTTCACCACCTCAATTCAGACTGCCAGATTTGTAAAAATTTCCCTGCAGCCACCCTGGATAAGAGAGTTGGCAGGCTCAGGGAATGAAGGCCAAAAGTCCGCTGACCGGATGGCCAGCCGGTTCGGTGCCAACCCGAACGGAGGAAATGCCATGACCAGGCGAGACTTCCTCGGGCAAGCATAAAGCTGGCTCGGATGAGCCAGTTCCAGTAAAAAACAAGAAAATCAGCAGGTGTGGAGCCCAAAATTCCTTCTCCAACTGCTGCAGAGATAGCAAGAGCTATTCAGATTGTCCAGTCACTTTCTCTGGTTCCATCTGAACCGCCACTGTCTGGTAAAAGGTTGGTTCGGTCGGTTCCACCGGTTCAGAAATATGATGTTGAGGAGTTTTATGAACCAGAGGAGGGGGAGGATGATTATGAACAGTATGAATGTGACTTGGAGGGTCTGGGTGTGCCCATTGAACTGGACATCTCCCCAGACAGACCTTTAGAATCTCCCCCTATGCTTTCTGAGTCCCCCTCTCACATTATGTTTTACAAAAAAGTTGCTGAAACCCTCCAGCTCCCATTGGAGGAAGCTGTGGATGAGCAAGAGGAACCTGATTTTGTAGAAATGATGGCTATACCAGAGTCTAGGAGATTGTCTATTCCTTTGCATAAATCATTTAGGAAACAAACAATAAAAATTTTAAAAACTCCTAATTCTGTGCCTCCTGTGGATAAAAGGATGGACAGGAGGTACACACTGTCAGGTCCTGACACAGAATTCCTTTCACAGCAATGCAGTCATGTTGGGGTGGTTCAGGCTGCAGCCTGTGTTAAAGCTAATATTCCCCTGGCTTCACATCCTCCTGACAAGGATTCCATGAAGATTGATGCCATGGCTAAAAAACAATACATGGCAGCGTCCTTGGGACTCAGGCAAGCAAATTACATGGCTTATGTAGCAAGGTATCAAAAATCTAGATGGGACACTGTCATGGCTTTGGCCAAACAGGCCTCTGGCCAGCTTGCTAATGAGCTGGAACAGGTGGCTGCTGATGGCATTGAGGCATCAAGGTGCAGTTTCATGCTGCTGTGGATTTTAATGATGTATCCTCTAGAGTCATGGCTACGTCTGTAGCTTTTCGTAGGTTGGCCTGGCTCAGGTGTACTAGCTTGTCACAGGATACCCAGACTAAGGCTATGGATTTTCCTGTGGTGGGAAATTCTGTTTGGGGAGCAGACAGAGAATTATATGAAGAAAATGGATGAATATAGGACTACCTATAAGAGTGCCCAAGCCAAGGAGCGGCAAGCCACTTCTCAAAGGCAGACCCCCAGGGGTAGGGGTAGGCCTTTTCACCAAACCCAGGCCTCCTCTGCTTATGCTCAGAGGGGCTTCTTCAGAGGCAGACGGGGTGTGGGCAGGCCTGCTCCCACCTCTCAGCCTAAAGCACCTGCCAAACAGACACCCTGATGGGGTGCCCAGGGCCGATTCTCCTTTACCCGTAGGGGGCAGGTTGGCTTACTTCATTCAGAACTGGGTGTCTCTAACTTCAGACAAGTGGGTCCTGGAAGTAGTAAGCCAGGGTCTGGTTCTCAGCTTCAAAAGTTCCCAAAGATGAGAATCAGATCTTTCCCACAAACTCTTTAGAGACCTTTACTCTAGAAACAGAAGTCTCAACCCTCCTGGCTCTCAGAGCTGTAGAAAGGGTTTCTCCCCTACACCAGGGCAAGGGTCTGTACTCCAGATATTTCCTTACCCCAAAAAAGACAGGAGAATGGCGGCCCATTTTAGACCTCAGATATCTGAACAAACACCTTTTGAAACCAAAG
This sequence comes from Neoceratodus forsteri, assembly GCA_016271365.2. NCBI lineage: Eukaryota > Metazoa > Chordata > Ceratodontiformes > Ceratodontidae > Neoceratodus > Neoceratodus forsteri. Next base: position 1,631,043,382 of record CM028131.1, on the reverse strand, counting down.
TTCAGAATGGTAACTCTGGCAATGATTTTACCCTCTCTAAGGCCAGGGGACTGGCTAGCCTCCCTGGACCTCAAGGATGCCTATTTTCCGTCCTAATCAGAAGCTCCCACGGAAGTACCTCAGATTGAACTGCCCTCAGGTCACTACCAGTTCAGAGCAATGCCCTTGACCTCACCTCTGCCCCAAGGGTATTCACAAAATGTCTGGCAGTAGCAGTTGCTCATTTAAGGAGGCAAAGTTGTTGTCTTTCCCTATCTGGACGACTGGCTCATTGTAGGCCAGTCCCCAGAACAGGTAAAATCTCACCTGCAAGTTACCCAGCAGCTGCTCACCTCCCTGAGGCTTCTTGCCAAATCTTCCAAAGTCAGTTCTGGAACCAGTTCAGGTGCTCACCTTCATAGGTGCAGAATTGGACACAAAGCAGGCCAGAGCCTTCCTACCCTTAGAGAGGGTAAGGAACTTGGTGGCTCTGGCCTCCTCCTCCTCTGCAGGTCTCTCGACCAGCAAGACACTTTTGCAGCTCCTGGGGCACATGGCTGTGTCCACAGCCGTGGTGCAGGAGCAAGATTTCAGATACGGGACATTCAGTTTCACTTGAGAGCCTTTTGGTCTCAGAAAGAGACCCCCTTTCCAAGTTGGTCCCAGTGACCAACCCTGATCCAGGCCCTCCAGTGGTGGCAGGATCAGAGCAATTTAACACTGGGGTCCCCTTCATTCCTCTGTCTCACTCCTTGACCCTCACTACAGATGCTTCCCTCCTGGGGTGGGGAGCCCACATGGGCGACCTCTCCACTCAGGGAGTGTGGTCCCCCCAGGAATCTCTGCTCCACATCAATTTGCTGGAACTCAGAGCTGTCTTTTTAGCACTTCAAGTGTTTTCTGCGTCTGTTCAGAACAAAGTGGTACAAGTCAGAACAGACAACACCACAACAATGTTGTACATCAACAAGCAGGGGGGCACTCGGTCTTCGGCCTTGTGCACCGAGGCAATGAAGTTGTGGTCTCTGGCCTATTCCCTGAACACTTCCCTCATAGCAGTTCATCTTCTAGGAAAGGACAATGTTCTAGCAGATGCTCTCAGCAGGATTTCCCAGGGCCATCACAAATGGTCTCTGGATCCTCAAGTACTGGGGATAGTTTCTGCCAGATGGGGCACCCCTCAGATAGCTCTTTTTGCAGCCCCAGACAATCACCAACTTCCACTTTTCTGTTGCAGACCCCCAGTGTTGGGCTCAGTCCCCCTGGATGCCTTTCTCCTAGATTGGGAAGGGAAGTTTCTTTATGCCTTTCCCCCCTTCCCTCTCCTATTCAAGGTGCTAGTCAAAATCAGATCCCAGCCTTGCAGGGTGATTCTGATTGCCCCAGACTGGGCCAGGCAGCCCTGGTACCCACTCCTTCTGTCCCTAAGAGTCCATCTTCCCCTGTGTCTCCCCAGGAATCACAACCTGTTAACCTGTGCCCAGGGGAGAGTTTGGTATCCGAACCTCAAATCCCTCAACCTCAAGGCATGGCTCTTGAGGAGTTAAATTGCTGACCTACACCTTTCTCAGGGTGTTCTTGAAATCCTAAAGGTTTCTGAGCCTTCCACTAGGGCTACTTATAATTCTAAATGGAAAAGGTTTTCCATTTGGTGTGCTGAGAAACATATTTCCCCAGAATCTGCTGATTTGCCCATTGTTTTGGACTATATAGTCCATCTTAATTCTTTGGGCCTGAGACCAGCTACCCTGAAAGTACATTTGGCAGCTGTCTCTGCTTTTGTTTCAGCAGGAAAGCCCTCCTCTCTTTCCGCTTACCCTGTATTTTCCAAGTTTTTTAAGGGATTACTTCATACTAATCTACCTTTTAGGGATCCGGCCCCTGCCTGGGAACTTAATGTTTGCATTGCCCAGTTAATGCAACCCCCTTTTGAACCTCTGTCTTCTGCAGAGCTTAAGTACTTAACTTGGAAAACTGTTTTCCTAGTGGCTATCACTTCTGCCAGGCGCATAAGTGAATTGCAAGCCTTGTCAGTAGAAACTGACTTTATTATTTTCCACAGGGATAAGGTAGTCCTCAGGACTAACAGGAAGTTTTTGCCTAACGTGGTTTCAGATTTCCATCTTAACCAATCTATCTCCCTTCCAGTGTTTTTCACTGAACATTCTTCCTCTGGTGAGAGGAGATTGCACAGTTTAGTTGTTAAGAGGGCCCTAAGTTACTATATAGAACGTACCAAGGGTCACAGGTTCGAATCCCTCCAACTTTTTCTCACGGTGAGGTCGGAAAAGGGAGACCTGCCACTAAGAGATCAGTTACCAGGTGGATTGTCTCTTGTATCCAATTTTGTTATCAGAAACTGGGGAGAGTTCCCCCCTCTGGCCTGAGGGCTCATTCTACCAGAGGTACAGCCGCGTCTCTAGCTGCTGCCAGAGACATCCCTATCTTAGAGATATGTCAAGCTGCTACTTGGAAAACGATACACACTTTCACCAAGCATTACTCCCTGGATGTCCAGGCCAGGAGAGATGCTCGGTTTGGCACAGCTGTGCTTCAGAGCCTATTCCCTAAGTAGGTTCTGTCTCTCCTCCATGGAGGTACTGCTGTGTAGTCTGCAATTGTCATAATATAGCAAGACTTCATGTTGTTTGAAGAAAAAATTACTCACCTTAGTAATGTTGTTTCTTCTAATGGAGTCTTGCTATTTATGACCTCCCCCCCAGCCTGCCCCTCTCAGAACTTCTACTTGGGTATGGGGTGGGCAGCCTAGTGTGGGCACTAGTTATGCCCATTATATGTTTTCCACCCCTTCTTGGGGGTTTTTTGGGGTGTGGTGTTTTCATTTTATATTATATTGTACTTCTGGTCCCCTGACTTGAGTCTTTGTGTTGGGACCAGCAATAGGAATTAATATTTAGGTAGCCAGTTGGCTAGTGTGGTTACAGCTTCCACACAGACCTTAGAGAGTTTTTGCTCGTAAAGATCTGACAGTTTGGGTTTGAAATAACCCAGACAGAGCTTCTCTAACCGAGCTCGTGCTCTAAGTTCCATTCTTAGAATGGGAGTTAACTCTTTCACCTCCGGAGCAGTTCTAATGGTGGGACAAACTGCAATTGTCATAATATAGCAAGACTCCATTAGAAGAAACAACATTACTAAGGTGAGTAATTTTTTCTTCTAAGCATTGTAAGTTGTTATTTATTTGCTTTACAGTGAGGCATAATTTCTTACAGGGAATAGTACAGTCCGCCTCCTCACACTCGCTTGTTGGTGGGGACGATGCCAGGGTGGAGGCTGTGGCTTAGGATGCCCCCTGCAGATGAGTTTCAGCTTTGTTTTTCTGTGCTTTTGCAGTGGCCCCTGCCAAGAAATCTTTATTCCGCTGCCTCGAGGATATTATATATTATGGGCCAGATATTCAAAGGGTAGCACCGGGCGCAAATCCGTTGCGCTGGATTAGCACTGAATTTGCCCCCGACAGCAATATTCAAAAGGACATTTAGCGTCGGCGCTAGGTGTTAGCACCAACGCTAAATCATAATGTATGCAGGGGAGGGACTGAGGGGACGGGACCTGAATGCCTGCGCAACATCATATTGAAAGGTATAGCGCCACGCTACAGGCATTAGCGCAACCTGTAGCGCGGCGCTAACTACCGCCAAAAAAAGGCTGGCAGTAATGCAAGGGCCCCCATGAATCACAACCCCGACCACACCATAAGGGATGTATCCCTGGTGGTCTAGTGGTCCCCCCCCCGGGCACCGCTTCCGACCCCGTTGTAATTTTAAAACCCTAATTTTCCCTGGTAGTCTAGTGTTCATCCCCCAAGCACCGCTCCGACCACGGTAGAATAATATATTAGCCTATTTCCCTGGTAGTCTAGTGCCCCCAAGCACGCTCCCAACCATGGTTGAATAAAAGTAGCGTAATTCCTGGTAGTCTAGTGGTCCCCCAAGCACCCGCTCTGACACGATTGAATACAGAAGTCGCGTAATTCCCTGGTAGTCTAGTGGTCCCCCAAAGCACCGCTCCCGACCCGTTGTAATTAAAACCTCTCATTTTCCCTGGTAGTCTAGTGGTCCCCAAGCACCGCTCCGACCACGATAGAATATATATTAACCCTATTTCCCTGGTAGTCAGTGGCCCCCAAGCATCACTCCCGACCACGGTTGAATCAAAAGTCGCGTAATTCCCTGGTAGTCTAGTGGCCCCCGCGGTGACAATCCGCCCATCCATATAGTTCCAGAATGGAACGGTGACCGGCTCAGCCCTCCTCTCACCACCACAGCTGGCGTAGCTGAGATGGAAGGGCTTCCACCACACTCGGTCGGCGGCTGGCTGTGATGGTGAAGAGGCTGAGCAGTGCCCGGCTGGTGGCTGTGGATGGTATTGTCACTGCGAGAGACACTGAACTGCCAGTGTAACTGGATTCAGCCGTGATGGGCGATAACGGAAGTGACGAAATAAACTGTGTTTCTGTTCTGCAGTGGTGGCCCGGGCTGCTGTTTCCTCGAGTGCCGAGCACACATTTAGCCGTGGTCGGGGCGTGCTTGAGGACACTGAACTACTCAGAGAAAAATATTGTTTTCTACGGGGTCAGGAGCGGTGCTTGGGGGAGGGGGGACCACTGGACTACCAGGGAGTGGAAACAACACAGGTGGACACAGGGACCATGACGGCTGTGAAGGGCTGCCTGGCCCAGCCTGTCTGCCCAGGTCACTATATGTTGGCTGGCTGCGCTGCACAGCCCAGTGACCCTACAGCTGACAACCCACCCCCATCCCCAGCAGGTTTGCCTAATGCCTGCCCCATGCATACTTGTGTTCCACCAACACCTGCTGTGGGCTGCCCCTGTTGGTGTGGAGTGAGGGCATCATCCAGGGCATGTGTGGCCACTGGTAGTGTGTGTATATATATATATATATATATATATATATGCATGTGCCTCTGTATTGATCTATAGTTATAGATCGCTACGGATCTATATATCTCATTATGTACTGCTTGCAGTGCTACATAGCTATGTTGTATGCACTGTTCGTACCTGCCAGCGCACAGTTCCTGCTGCTGCCAGCTTCGTACATCCATTCCGACCAACAGGGGATGCTGTGGGCATGCCTTGGCCTGCAGCATCCAGCCTGTACTTCGTTCCGACCAAAGGGAGCTTTTGCTCCATGCAGTTGCACGGGCAAACTGCATGGTAATGTATCTTCTACACAGCACTTAATGAGATGCAAATCTGCTTGTTTGCCCACGGATTACCTAAGTAGGCTCATTTGCATGGGAGCTTTGAATATAGCTCCGTTTGCCCTGGGCTAACCAGTTTGCACTGGGCTAATGTGTTAGCACTGTGCAATAAGGTTAGCCCCGGGCAAACAACCTCACTTCAGCATAGCACACTAAGCACAGTTCTGCAGTGTGTGGCTTACATTGTTGTTTGCAGTCATACCTCTCAACTGTCCCTGATTTTCAGGGATGTCTCTGATTTTACCTCAAACGTTTACTCTGTCCCTCCTACAACTTGTGTTTCCATGACCAAACAGTGGGGGTTGTAAGCATAACATAATGTCAGACATTACTGTTACAGATGTGTTCTTCCCTAGCAAATGCATTTTATACTACACCACTTATTCTACCAGCTTCCTGAGTAGATACCTCCAGTTTGTTAGGTGTGTCCTGATTTTAATTCTTTGTCCCTGATTGTTTTAAGCCTTGTCCCGTGTTATGAGGCAGAGGTTGAGAGGTGTGTTTGCAGTAGCTGTGTGACATCTCTGTGCAATCACACACAATGTTCTCCACCTGCAACACTGGCTTGCTACAGAGCCTAATAAGCTGCAGCTGCAGTTTGCAGTTCCCTGTTGCTATATTCAGTGCTGTCTTACTCCTGGGCAATGTTTGCCCTGCACTCCTGGGCCTGTTTGCCCGGCTTCCTTCACTTGCAATATTCAGCTGGTTTTGCACCGGGCTATTCGTTTTGAATATGGCTATGTTTTTGCTCTGGGCACAGTTTGCCCGGCGGGCAGTGCTAATTTAGCCCCGGGGCAAAGTTTTGAATATCTGGCCCTATATATTCAGTGATTTTGCGATTTTGTGTCAGAATGGCAATTTTGCACAAATGATGATCCCAGATTGTAATTTGCCAAGGCGGAACTCTAGGACTTAGGCTGCCATCAGTTTGGTGATGGAACTGGAAGTCGGTCATGTTGAAAGTTTGGTGAAAAATATTCCTAAAAATGCCCGCGTTACGTGTGTTCGTTGAAATTTTTCTACACAAGTGCATAGCTTTGGTAATTTTTAATATTTTGCTCCAAATTTTCAACACAGCAAATTTTCACACCACCTCATGAACAGTGCAGCTGTCATTTTTCACATCCTGTCCAAAACATGTTTTCACACCTGTGGTATGGAATTGTGGTTTGGCACAGATTTGAACAATTTCATCTATGTTGAAAATATGGGGTCAAAATATTAAAAAATTACAAAGTAATGACAATCTGTTGTGATTTCGCTACGCCTGCTCGTAACTTTGAAAATGTTAAATATTTTTACCCCAGATTTTCAACATAGCCTTCTTATTATCCCACCTTATGTATGTCACAGCTGTCATTTTTCAAATCCTGCCTAAAATGTGTTTCGCACCTGTAGTGCTGGAATGCATGCTTGCAGCTAAGTAGAATTACGTTTTGGCTGGGATTCAAAAATGTTCTGTAATGGGTACATGAGGTGGGGTAATAAGGTGGCTGTGCTGACAATTTGGTCACTGTTGTCCTATAAATGGAAGCGCAGGGCCTGGAGGGCCCTGTGCTTTCACAGCTACATACATATGAGCATCTATGGAGGGATGGGAGCACAGGGTCCAAAGGAACCTGCGCTCCCACAGTAAAATAAGCATAGTATTATACTATCTCAAAAAGTAAGGAAATAAGTCACAAAAAACTTTGTTAATGCTCCAGTTAGGGTCAAAGCTACAAAAGTTGGGAAATGAGGCATTAGGGTTTCCCTAACACCCCACCCTCCTAAACTGGGCAGGAGAGCAGGTGTGGGGTGTGCCTTGGGCTTCTCAAGCCAAACGCTCACCCCTTTCTCATAAAGTCTACACATCTGACCTCATTTACAGATGGAATGGGGTGAGTGCTAGGTTTGAGAATCACAAGGCACACACCACACCTGCTCTCCTCCCTGGTTTGGGAGGGTGGGGTGTCAGGGAAACCTTAACACCTCATTTTTCAACTTTTGTCACTTTGACCCTAACTGGAGCATTAACAAAGTTTTTTGCAACACACACACACACACACACACACATATATATATATATAAATTTTTTTTGCAAAAAACTATGTTAATGCATCAGTTAGGGTTGAGGCTAAAGCGTCAAATGTAGGGAAATATGATGTTAGGGTTTCCAACCCTTCCATCCCTTTGGAGCCTGTGTGAACACATCCATCTGGCTGCAGAAGGGCCCTGTGTTTCTGTGCCCCCATAGATGCAGACATCCATTGGTTGTCAGTCCTGTAATACTCATTGAGACATTTCTTTTTTAATATATAGATTGTCCCTTGATTCAGACATGTCAGTTCAGAAGTACATCTAACACTAATACCTAGTTACTAATATAGGCAATAATAATAATTTTTTAAAATTTTACCTGAATCTCCACTCTGCTCACTCTCCCAGCTACCTGAGAAACAGAGCGTACTGGTAGTTTTTAGAATTTGCTACTGCAGATGGTAGCATGCTGCTGGAAGCAACTCACTGTGATGTCTGCAGTCCGATCCAGGCCATTCCTGGAGATGTGCACATTTCAGAAAGTCAGTTTTCAACCCAACATTCATGGTGAATGAGGTTAGTGTGAGGGAAGTAATATTTTAGGTTTCTTTTATTGTGCTTAACAGGGAGTTTGAAACTGGCATGCCATCTGTTGTTTTTGTGGTACAGCACTTTGTAAACACTGCCTCTACAGAATGGGGATAGCATGAGTCAAAGACAAAGCCATAATAACTGGGTGTGATGTCATACCCAGTTATTATGGCATTTGAAAGCAACCAAAAACTAGTTGATAAAGGGGCCACCAGTCATTTGATTAATCTATCTACCTGTCTGTCTAGCTATCTATCTATCTAGATATTCAAGGCAAAAAACTGTGTTAATGCACCAGTTAGGGATCAGATTAAAGTAACAAAAGTAGGGAAATGTGGTGTTAGGGTTTCCAACCGTAACTCCCCATTCCGACCCCCAAGCAGCAGAAGGAAAAAACATTATGATTTTTGCTGTCCTGAGTCTTGACAAATCAGTGGTGGGGTCTTCCTTGGAGTTCTCAACCCTAATGCTCATCTATGCCCCCAGCCCATAGCCTCCTGTCCAAAGCACAATGTATACTTCTAAGACAGTGCCTCATACTGCTATAGTCTTCAAACTTATAGAACTATATCTCATCACAGGTTGCCAACAACTTGTGGACCCTGCCTGAAGAAAATATATCACATCTGACCTTATTTCTTTCAGAGAATGGGGTGAGCTTTAGGGTTGAGAACCTCCCACCAATGATGTGCCAAGACTCAGAACAGCCAAAACCGTAATTTATTTTCCTTTTGCTGCTTGGGGTGGGGTGGGGGTGGATGGGTAGTTAGGTTGGAAACCCTAACACCACATTTCCTTACTTCTGTTGCTTTAATCTAAATCCTAACTGGTGCATTAACACAGTTTTTTTGCAATGAATTTCCTTTCTTTTTGAGACAGTAGAATCAGATCCTCATTTACGCAGGTCCCTCTGGAACCCGTGTGAACACATCCATCTGGTTGCGGAAGCGCAGGGCCCTCTGGGCCCTGTACTTCTGTGCCTCCATAGATGCAGACATCCATTATTTGTCAGTCCTGTAGCACTCATTGAGACCTTTCTTTTTTGATCTATAGATTGTCCCTTAACTCCAAAGATTGACAGATTTATGGCTCATTAAAGTTGCAGTGTTGCCCTATGGAAATTTGCATTTTTTTATTTTTATGTTTTTGCTAAGGCAATTCTGGCAATCTGGAAAGTGATTTATCTGTTTTGTTTTAATTTTATTTTGTTGGGCTCGCCTCAAAGAAAAAACATATTGAGCGTTCCCCTTAACTCTCAGTGCTTGATTGTATACAGGCAAAATGTGTTTGAGGTTATTTTAGGCATAACTCTGTCCAGTTTTGTTGGTTTAAGATGAAATGTGGTATCCTTGTAGTCCAAGAGGAGCTACACATTTGATGCTCTTTTGATGATTATCAGATCATAATTTTGGATTTGACACCATGGTGAAGTTAGGAGGTAATTTTTGGGTGCTGTGCTTACATCATGAATTTGAGAGGGTTTTATGTGTTAGCCTTGTAGTACTCATTGAGACTTCTTATGAATTATAGATTGTCCCTTAAATCCAAAGATTGACGGAGTTATGGCTTGTTAATGTTGCAATGTTATCCTATGGGAATTTTAATTTTTGAATTTTTGTGTTTTTTTTCTAAGGGAATTTGGGCAATCTGTAAAGTGATTTATCTACTTTGTTCTAATTTTGTTTTGTTGAGCTGGCTTCAAAGAAAAACATTATGAAGTGTTCTTAACTCCTGGTGCTTGACCGTATATGGGCAAAAATGTGTGGCGGGTTTCTTAGGCATAAGTCGGTCAATATTTGTCAGTTGGAGAGGACACTTCACATGTTTGTAGTCTAAGAGGAGATACACATGACATATTTTTGAATAATATTGGACTTTAATTTTGGATTAAGCACCATGGTGAAGTTGGGTGGTCATTTTGGGGTACTGTGCACACCCCATGAATTTGTGTGGTATGTTATGTGTTACTATTGTAGTACAGATTGAGACCTTTCTTTTGATATCTAGATTATTCCTTAACTCCAAAGACTGGTGGTGTTATGACTTTTGTAAGTTCCAATGTAGGAAAAAAATGAAGTCCAAATTCTTCTTTCGTGAAAAATCATCTTCTTTTATGAGATTTTTATGAGCTCACAAAACAGGATTGGCTCTCATGAAAGAAGAATGTGTAAAAAACTCAGTACAAATTCTTCTTTTGTGAGAATGGACCTCCTTTCGTGAGAGTTTCATGAAAGAAGATGCCTTCTCACAAAAGAAGATTCAGAAGAAAAAAAAATACCCTAAGTCCAAAATCTTTTTTTGTATGGCTTTATCCTTCTTTCGTTTGGCCCTATTCCTCTTTCATGGGCCACACGAAAGAAGAAAATTGTTTCACAAAAGATGATTTATAAAATGTTTCAAAAACTTATTTAAGGGTTGTTTTTCCAAAAACAAAGTCCAGAATCCAACGAATCCAGTTCCGTTTAGCTAGATTCATGTGTAGGTGTCTCTGCAGAGCATCATTTTTATGGGTTCTGAAAATTATTTTTTTTAATGAAAACAAGATGGCCACCACATGAAAGAAGAAGAATTTTCTCTCACGAAACAGGATTACCCCCTCAAGACAGAGAAATCCTATTTCATATGGCCAAATTCTTACTTCTTATCAAACATCTATCCAAAAGACCCTACTGAGCATGCTCAGAACAGAACTCCAGAGGCTGATCCTTATAACTTGGGAACAGGGTAATATCTTTTCACCAAACCAACGAAAGGTACCATTCCGGGGCAAGCCCTATCTACACTGAAAATTTCAGAACACAATTCCAAGCCATCTGGGCTATAGGCAATGACCAAAAAAATAGCAAAAAACACAAGTTTTTCCTAAAAATGCACTATCCAGATCTTGGAATCTGCACATCTGACTGGAATGAAACTTGGCAACTCAAGAGACCTTGCCTCCTCTCCCTCGACTGCGCGCATGCAAATTTTCGTGCAATCCTGTTGAATAGGAGTGAAGCTATTAAGGTGCAAAGTTAGAGGTTTAACATTAAACACTCTACTCAACCCTAACTATAGTGGCGCTACCGCACCACTATAATATAGATATATAGCTCTCTCGCTCTCTGGACTAGAGGTATTCTGGTGTCTTCTTCTCAGACATCAGCGATCACTGCTTTATTGCCTGTGTAAGGTCCAACTGCACCGCCTCCTCAGCAGCCAAATTCTCAACTACTAGGTGCTTACACAACTTCAACCCCTATGCATTCATCACCGAGTTAACACATTCTGTACACTGGCCAGACTTCTATCTAGCAAAGTCTATGACTACTGCTTACGATATCTTCCAAGACATTATCCTAGCCACTCTCAATAAACATGCACCATTAACAAAAAATCGGATCAGAAAAAAAAACTGTCATTGGTTCTCTACCAAACTGAAGGACGCCTTGCATAATAGAGACCTGCTGTGAAGGAAGGCCAGCAAGACAAAGTCCAGGAATGACTGGAATCTATTCAGGAGGGCAAGAAACCAGTGCACCAAACTGGTAAGAAAAGCAAGGTCTAGTTTCTATCACTCCCAACTGGATCTTTCATCCAACTGCTCCTCCAATTTCTGGAATCTAATCAAGGATATTGAAGGCCTCTCCAACCGTGCCTCATTGCCGACAAAAATCTCGATTGCCACTACTACACACACCGATAAATCTTCAATCCTTGACTCTTTCAACAACCATTTTGCCACCGCAGGGTTAGCATTCGATACCTCCCCGCCTAACACACTTCACACCCACCTTGGACCCAGTGATTAAGGATCCCCAACCCCAAATCTATCTTTCTCCTTTCAACCTACAACTTTGAAGGAAGTTAAAGATCTCTTACTCCAGTTGGATCTTAGAAAAAATGCAGGAGCCGATCAAATTGGTCCTTATTTCCTAAAGCTGGACTATTGCGCCCTGGCAGTGCCCATTACTCACCTGTTTAACCTCTCCCTCTCTCAAGGTGACCTCCCTTCTATCTGGAAAACGGCCCATGTTATCCCACTGTTCAAATATGGAGATCCCAGCGACCTGAACAATTACAGTCCAATCTCCCTTCTAGCAACCCTGTCTAAGATGCTGGAAAAAGTTGTGAACACCCAGCTTAGGAACTATCTGGAATCGTCGAAACTGCTAAATCCACTACAGTCAGGCTTCAGATCACAGCACAGCACAATATCGGCTCTAGCCAAACTGACCAATGACTGTCAGACTGAGTTGGACAACAAGAACTTTTTTGAAGCTGTATTCTTGGACCTAAGCAAGGCATTTGATACTGTTGATCATGGCCTACTGCTCACGTCCCTTCGACAAATTGGCCTAGACACAATATCTACCCGATGGTTCGAGAATGACCTCATAGGCCAATCACAGCAGGTAAAAGCAGAAGGCGAAGTCTCTCCCTTAAAACCGCTTCTGAGAGGAGTACCTCAAGGTTCCATCCTGGGACCCCTGTTATTCGCAATCTACATCAACAGGATAGACGACACTATAAAACAGGCCCAAATACACTTCTTTGCGGATGATACAGTGCTTTATGTCAGCAGACCCTCCCCTGACATTATGTACTCAGTCCTCCAGGATGAATTTAATCTTCTACAACGTCAGCTCATAAATCAGAAGTTACTTTTGAATGCCAAGAAAACAAAAGCAATGTTCTTCTCGCCTTTTCCCAGCCTACCTTACCCAGCCTCGGTTGGGACTCTCCCCCTGGTCACTACCATACTTGGTGATCAGCTAGAGTATGTGACCAAATTCAAATATCTGGGGGTATGGCTCAACAACAGACTCTCCTTCTGGGTTCATATTGAGGAACTGATAAAGAAACTTCGTCAGAGGCTTGGCCTTTTTTTCAGGATAAAAGACCTCCTCCCCAGGGAAGCCAAGAAGAGGCTAGTTCAGACTACATTTCTTTCTCTGCTAGACTATGCTGACTTTCTGTACAATCAAGGGCCTGCCAGAGCGCTCTCTAAACGCAACACTCTTTATCACAGAGCCCTAAGGTTCATAACAGACCTTCCCTACTCCACCCACCACTGTTTGTTGTACACGGCCGTAGGGTGGTCCTCTCTCAACTGCAGGTGACAATGAAATGCCATCATCTGGACATATAAAGTCATCCTAAATAAACTCCCAAACTATATTTCTGATTGCTTGCCATTTTGCACTATCAGTAAATATGCGCTGAGAAGTGCCTCCTATATCTCCTTGAAGGTGCGTAAGGCCAGTACTCGCTTTGGCTGCGCAGCCATTAGCCATGTACTGCCATCAATGTGAAATAAACTGCAAAAATCTCTAAAGCTATATCGTCAGCTTAGGAACGTTCAAAACACTTTACTCCAATCATGTCACTGAACCCGGTGTCTGCCACTCCTGATCATGTACCCCTTTTTTCTGGACCCATTTCCACCTAGCTGCAACATTCCCTAATAATTGGTCCAGCCACAGCCTGGCCCTCTCTCGCTCCCTCTCTCTCTCTCTTTCTCTCACACACCATCTTTTTCCCCTTCTTTGCTTCTCTCCTCCTCTTTCCTCCCCCGACCTGCTCCGGCACTGCACTGACTTCATTCGCGCCCTGCCCTCCATCTTTCTTACTACTAGAAGACCTCATAACACAATCTGCAATGTGCACCTTATTCTTAAACGCCGCCCCTTCCCCCTTCCTCCCCTGCTCCACTCATCCCATCCCTCCCATACCCCTTGTGAGCCTTCTACGTGACCATGTGGCTCCAGTCAGCTCACCTTCCCCTTACGACCCATACTTTTGCACCTTAGTTGCGGAAGCCATCTGCAATACTGATTGTCTGGACAGTTTGTTTGGCTGTTCACTTATTTCTATCGACTCCTGCTCTCACCTCTGCTTTCTTGCTAGTACATTGTAATGTTGTGTATCTCCTTGTTTCCCTTGTGTCTCAACATTAATGCACTCTGCTTGACCCGACACATGTTCATTTAACCTGTGTCACATTATTATCTCTGTTTATCTCCACACGGTTTATGCTATTGTATTGTAATTATTGTGTATTATACCTTATTCTGTATTTGTTACATCCAGGTCCACCTTGAGAATGAGCCTTGCTCAACGGTGACTGCCTGGTTAAATAAAGATTTTGATTGATTGATTGATTGATTAAAGATAGTTAAAATGAGGTTTAGCTTGGTTATTTCGTGGATACATGAATGGCCCAGCTGGGAGGGATCCATGTGGGGGGTGGCCTGCGTGCATGGTAGGCCACTCTTGGGGGCTCTGGCAGCGCGGGAGGTGCACAGGATGGTGGGCGGTGTGGGTCGCTTGGGGGGGTTGGGGGCTCCCTGCATGTTGCACTGCATAGCAGCCAGAAATATCAAGAATGAATGGCAGTAGATTTCATTACCAGATTTGGACATAGAAGTGCCTGATGGGGCCCTCCTTCTGCACCTGTGATTGCCCTACTTGATATTGAGACAAAATATGACTAGTTTAGAAATGCTCTAATAGCAGTATTGCTGGTGCACATGTAATGTTTGTTGCCCTTGGTGCTTGAGGTCTGTTTAAGTCTTAGATGATAAAGGCCTAGGCGGCAGGTTAGGGGGACTCATAGGGGTCCTCCTACTGTGGATGGCCTTCATTGCCACTTTTGCTCAAAGGACATCTGCACCAACCAGCTCCGCATAATGTTGGAATCCTCTGGAGATTTTTTCACCGATCATGGAGCCCACATATGGTGCGTAGTAGGGAAGGGACACCTTCCATATACTGACAGTTTTTACCCTGCTGGAATAGCCTGCCACCACACCAGTTGATGTCTGGCTGTGGTGGGGTGCATGGTGGGGGGGTCCTTGGCTCTTTGGGCTCGCCCCTTCTGAGCGCTTCTGGCCTGCTAGTCCAAGGTCTCCTGGCACTGGATCCTGCATGATGGGGGACCTGGGAGACTGGGTCCTATGCTAAGGTTTGGTGGACCCTGGCACGCTGGCGGACCCAGGTAACATGAGTCTTTTTTCAATGGACCATAGCTAATAAGTGTGATACATTAATATGTAAAATTATTTGCCAGATGGAAGTGGAAGCTTGTCTTTTGGGTCCATATCCGCTTTATACGGAGTCATCAGCTTAATCTGGCTCGAGGTCAGTTGGCATTCATCTGTATCCCCCTCCCCCGGGTCGTGCCTGAAAATAGGCAAGATTTGTCTAGTGCACTTACCCGGTCAACAAAAACTAAATAAATAAATAAATCAGAAACTGGACAGCTGCTATCCTAAATGGATCCACTATTGTGTTTGGTGATTATTTTACCCATCCAGTTTCCTGCCCTTGTAGGGTTAGGGAATACTGGTAGGGGAGCCACAGCTTATGGCTCCTTGCCTTGTCCCATAGAGTATCTGAAGGAGGATGAGGGTTGGGTTTACTCTACCTTGAAGTACAACTCTATTGTTTTGACTCTTTGGTTTGTTTCAATTGTACATAGTTCTTAACAGTTACCAGTTTTTAATATAAGTAGTAGTAGTAATAATTTTTCCGGAATTAAGTGCACACCTATCCCCTTGGGTCCCCCCAAATTTGTCCTTTCTCAGTTTAAGATGGCTGGTCTAATAATTTCATCCTTTAATATCAGGCGTATTAACAGTCCAGTCAAAAAGGCCCATGTGTTACAAGAGCTCCAACGTCAACGCTCTACAGTGGCCTCCTTACAAGAAACCCACCTTGACGACAGAGAGGATCTTAAGCTTAGGCAGGGGTGGGTTGGGGAAGTCTATGCCTCACACTATGTAGAACACCCACACCATAGGGGAGTCACTATCTTGGTCCAACATAATGCTCCTCTTTATGTTTCTCAAGTAGATGCTGACCCAGAAGATAGATTTATAAGAATACATGGGGAATACAGAGGGCAAAAGTACATCTTGCTCAATTTATATGCCCCTAATGAGGAATCAAAACGTATTTCCTTTTTGACTAGGGTATTGGGGGATACTGTCATTGATACAGAAAGTTTAATAATAGTAGGTGGCGACTTCAATGCTGTAATAGATTTAGCAAACGATCGGGTTGGGACTAGATCAGCGGGGCCCTCTGGGATGGGGAAGATACTATCTAGATTGTGCTCCGAGTTGGCCTTGGTGGATGGTTGGCGATTTTTAAACCCAAGGGGCCGAAATTACACTTATTGCTCCCCTAAGTAGAAGATGTACTCTCGCATTGATATTTTTTTGGTCTCGACCTCTTGGGTGCCAAAGCTGAGCGGTGCTGCAATAGGATCCATTGCCTTATTGGACCACGCTCCAATAAATATGCAGTTGGATATGGTCCCTAGGCCATCAGAAACCCTATGGTGTCTAAATGTCAGTCTCTTAACACAGCCTGAGTTTCTAGACTTGGTCAAGGAAGCCACTAAAACTCTCCTACAGACGAATCTCCTGGGGGATACTGGAGCAGCGGTCCGCTGGGGTACACTAAAATGCTACCTGTGTGGAGAGATTGTTAAATATTCGTCCCGGGTTAAAAAAATCCATATGAAACAGAGCCTAGACCTAGAGCACAAAGTTGCAGGCCTGGAAGACCAACCCCAATTAACTTTATTTTTTATTTATTTATTTATTTATTTAGTTAAACATCAGTTTAGAAACCTTTGAGCCAGAGGCTCATTTACAAAGGTACCTCGTCACAAAGAGGACATCAGAACAGTAGTACAAGGGACACAGTACTTACAAACAAAAAAGTTACAGTTCAATTACAATTTTGTTACAATAGAATACAATCTCCAACGAAGCAAAAGATAACAAAAGGTGCAAAACTTATGGTCGGGGGAGAGCTGGTGGGAGTAGAAGGGAGGGAGATAGGGGAGGAGGAATTAGTAGGGAAAGGAAGGGGGGGGGAGCCGCTCAGTGAGCATTGTCAAACAGAGTATATATTTATTTATTTATTTATTTTACACTAGGCTAGCGGCAGTTGCATTTGCGAGAGCTAAGCAGGAAGTTTCTGAGCCTGGGCTTAAAGCAAGCTAAGGTTAGTGAGTTTGAGACACTGGCAGGGAGGGAGTTTAGATGAGAATGAAAAATTACAACTTGAACAAGAAAAACATAAATTAAACCAGTTATTAGACACCCAAATAGAAGGCCAATTATGGTACTCTAAGCAGAAATGTTTCGAGCATGGTAATTGAGCAGGTAAGCTTTTGGCCTGGGAGCCATCTAGGTAGGCAGCCAATAGAGCAGTGCTTAGATTCCATGATCCAGACAGAGGACCCTCTACAATATCCCCACTCCGATCTCTCAGTTTTTTTGTAAATTTTGTAAATCTGTATACACAGTTAAGAGAAGCCCAGGTCACTTAGAATGATCCCATAAATATTTAAATGACCTGCAACTACCAGCTCTTGGACAGGAACAGAGGGAACCTTTAGAGGTACAGATTGGGGAGCAGGTGATATTAGGAAAGATTAAATATTTGAAAAACGGGAAATCGCTGGGTACCGACAGATTTACTTCAGAATTTTACAAACAGTTCGCCTCTACACTGATAGCACCACTTTCGGCAGCATTCAGTGAGGTGATGGGGGAAGGGGGGGATACTTGCCTCATGGAACCTGGCTCAAATCTCAGTTATTCTAAAACCAAATGAAGATCCGGAAGAGTGCAGATCATATTGCCCTGTCTCTCTCCTTCCAGTGGACCTCAAATTTTGTACAGGTATCTTAGTGGATCACCTGCAGTCAGTTCTAGGAACGTGGATATGTTGTTCATCCACACTCTTTGGCATGTCACTTTCCCTTTAAATCTCGCCGGAAAGTCTTCAAGCTGGCTCCTCCCACCCACCTGGGTGGTAAATACTTCGGCTCCACCTCATGACACCAGATCTTCCTTTCCAGGAAGATTTGGGATTCCCTCGTGCTAACTCTAGCCATATTAGGCCTGGATTCGTATTGTGTTTTTGCAGTTAGCATCAGACTTGTCTGAGTTTTCAGTTCGATAATGAAGCATCGGATATGGAGGACAAGTTGTCACCTGGTTTTCGCCGGTCTGTGTGCAGCCAGAAAATGTCACACACCGATCCCCACCTTACCTGCGTGTACTGCCTAGGTGTCGGTCATGACACCACCACCTGTACTTTTTGCTTGGCTTTCCATCCCAATGTCCTCGACGACTGCATGGCATGCCTTAAGCTGGGGTGACCGGAGAAAAGGAACCCGCCGGTGAAATTGAAAGAAGCGAGGTGGGCAGTTTCCGCAGCCGAGGGATCCACTGAACAGCTCAAGCAGATGAAGGCCTTCGAAGAAGAAGCTGCCCAAGCTTCGGCCAGCTGAAGTTTCTTTGTGCCTTTCAACCTCGATTATTCCTTCACAGGTTCCTTCAGGGAGATGTACCAGTCTCTCCACACCAGGGGTGAGGCACCCTCAGGCTCGCACTCCTCCTGCCCTCGGAAGAGGGACAAGGATCCAACGTCTTTGAAAAGGAGACATTCCTGGAACCGAGAGAAGTCCGAGTCCCAGGACACTGTGACCTTGACTTCGGTCAAGATTGCTTCCTTGGCCGCCGGCTTCACGAATCTTCCGTCTGGCCAGGCGGAGACTGAGAGATCGGCTGATCTGGCTGAGATTGTTCTAGAGCCGATCGAGCCAATTTCGCCGACTCCAGTCGACGATTCTCTAGAGAGGACCCCGGTCCTTTCTTTCCTCGATGATGAGACACTTCCTTCGGGTGTCCCCATCAAGGGAATTGGTCCGGAACCTCGATTCTCACCGAGCCCGGTTTTGCCTGATCCTGGTCGACCCCATCGGTCTCGATTGAGGACTTGGTCTCCTTCTTCGGCGGGAAAACCGAAGAAAGGCCACCGACATTCAAAAAAGAGGTGCCGCCACAGGTCCTCATTCTCCTCGGACGAGGAGAGGCTTCGACGGAAATTCCGTCGATGCTAGGAGGAGCTTGTGTGGCAACAGTTGATTTTGGCTGGACAGAAGCCGGCTATGCTGTCCACCCTGGCCATTACTTGACCTGCGCCTCAAGGGCTGACGCCGACCCCTTTGGACCTGAAATCTTCGGTTTCTTCACCTGTGGGGCCGGCCATTATTCCTAAGCCCATACCAGTCTCACTACTGATTAGGGTGGAACCACCGCCTAAACAGCCTATCTCAGGGGCTCCCTCAATAGGGGATCGTCCAGACACCGGACTTCCCCGACGCCTGTCCATCACGGTTACCCCTGACCACCCTTGGCATATCGAGTGGGCATAGGCGAGAGACCGCTGTACCACAACTCTTCGGATTCGGATGCCACCGGTTTGCACTCCCATCCAGATGATGAGGAGTCACTCTAGGCGGGCCTGGAGGAAGGTCCTTCCTCCTTTCAAGGCATCCTCTGCCTCATTTCCGATTCCACTGGAATACCCCTGGAGTCTATCCAGAAAAAGGTAGAGTACCCCTTTACGGACATCCTTAAGAGGGAGAATACCCTGACGGAGGCCTTCCCAGTGGCTGAAGCCATTACTGGTCCAGCCCTTGCGCTTTGACAGCATCCAGCCTCCTGCCCAGCACCGTCTGCTTGTATGGCCCGTAAGTATGCGGTGCCTATGGAATGCCTACCGGGATTCATGAAACACCCCTTGGCTGAGAGCCTGGTGACTGCTTCTGTCTTTAGATGTACTGGTAGCTCGGCTGACACCGACCGACCTCCGGACAAGGAGTCCAAGACATGGACCACTCTACCCGTAAGGTCTATGCGGCCTTGTACTTGGGTCTTTGTCAGGTCAGTTCGGCTGTAATCATGGCACACTTCTTCCATGCCCTCCTTGGGTCACTGGATGAAGTACTTCCTCACCTCCCCGCGGACATGCAGACCACGGTCAAGCCAGTCCGTGCTCAGGGCCGTGCTGTTGCCAAACAGCAGCTCCAGACGGCCCTGGACATCGGGGATTCTTGTGCCCGCTGTTTAGCAGCTGCAGTGGCCACCCGACGCAGGGCTTGGTTGCGGTTATCCTCCTTTCTGGTGGATACCCAGCACAAGTTAGCTGATGTGCCTTTCCTTGGTACCGACTTGTTTGGCCCAGGAGTGGCATGCCATCTTGAGCATATTGAACAGTTCAGTGCCACCTTGGATGCCACTTCTGGTAAGGGTTCCTTGGACAAGAACCAGCAGAAGAGGAAAAGGAAGATTTTTCGGCAGTCCTCCCCTGTGGTCAGGCAGCCCTCCTATCAAGGAGGTCAACAGCACCAACAGCAGCAGCAGGCTCAAACTTGGCACCCTAGGCCCAAGCAGGGCCCTCAACAGCCCTGTAAAGGAGGCCGAGGCGCTGGTCCAGGTGCCTCCTCCTCCTCCTCCTCTAAGCCTGCTTAGTGACAGGTTGGGGGTTGCCACCCCTACTCCCGTCATGCCTGCCCTGGGTCCTCCCCTGGGGGGTCGGCTCCGCCACTTTCTTTCCACCTGGTCCGATATCACTTCGGACAGGTGGTTTCTAGAAGTGGTCGGGCAGGGACTGCCTCTGGAATTTGAGCAATATCCGCCCAGCCGAGCCCGCGCCCCTCGGGAGGAAAGGATCTCAGCTCACATGCAGTTGGCCCTTCGGGACGACAAAGCTCAGCTCCTCCGCAAGGAGGCGGTAGCTCCAGTGCCGGATCTGCCTGTAGACCCAGACTTCGTATCCAGGTACTTCCTGGTGCCCAAGCGGATGGGGGTTGGTGCCCCATCCTAGATCTCCACAACCTGAATCAGTATCTCAGGTCTCGCACCTTCTGGATGGTAACTCTGAACCAGATCACACCATCCTTGGAGTGAATCATGTGGTTTTGTTCTCTGGATCTGCAGGACGCGTTCTTTCACGTCCCAATCCATCCGTCCCACCAGCGGTTCCTCCGCTTCAGGGTCGAGGGGACCCTGTACGAGTTCCGAGCCATGCTGTTCGGCCTGTCATCGGCCCCGCTGGTCTTTACCAAGTGCATTGCAGTGGTGGCAGCCCATCTTCGGTGTCGAGGAGTTTGAATCTACCCTTATCTCGACAACTGGCTTCTGGCAGGTTCCTCCCTTCAGGAGGTGGAGAGATCCAGGGATCTGGCTCTCAGAACCTGCTCTTAGCTTGGCCTCCTGATCAACGAGGCCAAGTCGGAACTCGTGCCGTCTCAGGTGATGGGCTTCATCGGAGCAGAGCTCAACTCTTCTCAAGCCAGAGCCCGGCTCCCGGCAGACAGGGCGGAGGTTCTTTCCTCCTTTGCCCGATCATTTCTGGTTGGGCTCTTGCGCCCTGCCTGGGACTTTCTGCGCCTTCTGGGTTATATGGCGGCATGCACCTCAGTGGTTCGTTGGGACAGGTGGCACATGCGCTCCCTCCAATGGGAGCTGGCTGCCCAGTAGACTCAGCGCCATGGTCAATTCGACCAGGTGATCATGGTAACCCAGAAGCTGTGGGACGCTCTCCAATGATGGACCGTCCAAGAATGGTTGCAGGAAGGGATCCCATTTGTCCACCCCGAGCCAACGGTCATCCTCACGACCGATGCCTTTCTCATGGGCTGGGGAGCCCACATGGAGGACAACAGGGCCCATGGGTTCTGGACCCCCAAGGAGTCCTGATGCCACATCAGCCTACTGGAGCTCAGAGCAATCAGACTGGCACTGTCAGCATTTGCTCCTCAGCTCCGGGGTCAAGTGGTTCAAGTCCAGACGGACAATACCACGACCATGTACTACCTCAACAAACAGGACAGCACGCATTCCCGTTTGCTGTGCAAGGAGGCATTCTGCATCTGGACCCTCGTCAGCTGGTTGGAAGTGGATCTCCTGGCCATCCATGTGGCAGGAGTCTCGAACCAACTGGCGGATGCTCTCAGCCACCTAGGCCAGACATCCCACAAGTGATCCCTCCATCCAGAGGTAGCGTACAGTCTGTTCTCCCATTGGTGAAAAAACTGTTGGTGGACCTGTTTGCCTTCAGGGAGAATGCCAAGCTGAGTCTGTATCATGCCTGCCCCCCTCAGCAGGGCTCGCTGCAGGGGGATGCCTTTTCGAGGCCGTGGACTCCAGGCCTCCTCTATGCCTTCCCTCCATTTCCCTTGATCCACAAGGTGTTACTCAAGGTGAGGAGGGACAAGGCAAAGGTGATTCTGGTAGCCCCAGATTGGCTGCGCCAATTCTGGTACCCAGATCTCCTCAGCCTCAGCTGCAGACCCCCGGAGCGGCTTTGCACACGCCTGGACCCGATATCATTAAACCGGAAGAAGGTCTTCCATCCAGACCTTCAATCCTTGCACCTCACAGCCTGGTACCTGAGCGGCTACAGTTCCAGGCTCTGGGTCTTTCCGAGGATGTCTACACTGTGGTGGAGGCATCTCGTAAGGAATTGACCAGGAAATGTTATGCCTTCAAATGCAAGAGATTTTCCATTTGGTGTCAGGGTAAGAGTCTGGACCTCTTATCCTGCTCTGTGGCTAACATTCTAGACTACCTTTGGTCTCTCTCCAAAGGGGATCTGCGGTTCTCAACCCTCAGGATGCACCTGGCAGCCATTTCTGCTTACCGGGCGCGGGCCGGTCAGCCGACAATGGCACAGGTGACAGTGGTCGGGCGCTTCTTCAAAGGCCTGGATCACATATCCCCTCTGGTGTGTGAACCTCCACCTCCGTGGGCTGTCTTGCTGGTTTTGGCAAAGCTTATTGGGAAGCCATTCGAACCCATGCACAAGTGTGAGCTCTCACACTTGTCATGGAAGATGGCCTTCCTGGTGACTATCACGTCAGCCAGAAGGACAGGGGAGCTCCAGGTGCTTTCCGGGGACTCCCCTTATCTGGTCTTTCACAGGGACAAAGTTGTCCTGCGCCCCCACCCGAAATTCCTTCCGAAGGTGGTTTCAGAGTTTCACCTTAATCAGGTGGTGACTCTGCCGGTATACTACCCCAACTACACCCCGGATGCCGAGTACAGGCTCCATACTCTGGACCTGAGACGTGCTCTGTCCTACTATAAGGAAAGAACGGCAGAAATTCGTGGAGAGGTTTGCTAGCTGTTTGTCACCTACGCTGAAGCTGCTTCTGGCAGACCTTCAGCCAAACGGACCATTGCAAGATGGATCACATCATGCATAGGTCTGTGCTATGAGTTGGCGGGCAAGGAGCCTCCCAGAGGGTTAAGAGCTCATTCTACCCGCCATACTGCTGCATCGGTGGCTGCTTCCAGGGACATCCCTATCCAGGAAATCTGTTCGGCTGCTACCTGGAAGTCAGCAAACACCTTTATTTCCCACTACCACATCGACCTTGAGTCACGCCGGGATGCTGGTTTTGGGGCCTCGGTTCTCCAATCTCTGTTTCCTAAGTAGGGGGTGTGTGCCTTGCCTCCCTCCTCCTGGAGAACTGCTAGGAGTCTGACAAAAAGTGTGGATGAACAACATATCCACGCTCCTAAAAGAACAGGTTACTCACCTGTAACAGTAGTTCTAGGAGTGATATATGTTGTTCATCCACACTCACCCACTCGACCTCCCCGGCTTTAGGCGCATCACCTTGCTTACAGAGGGCTAAGATCTGGCATCATGGGGCGGAGCCGAGGTATTTACCACCCGGGTGGGTGGTAGGAGTCAGCTTGAAGATTTTCCGGCGAGATTTAAAGGGCAAGGGACATGCCAAAGAGTGTGGATGAACAACACATACCACTCCTAGAACTACTGTTACAGGTGAGTAACCTGTTCTTATTGCCTCTCTGGTATACAGAGATCAAACGGGTTTCATAACTGGTCACTTCCTGCAGGACAATATCAGACAGTTACTCAACATTATTAAAGCCCAAAGAGCAAGCAAATCCTTTCAACCTGCTATAAGTATGGATGCTGAGAAGGCATTTGATAGAGTCAATTGGTCATTCTTGTTGCTCACTTTACAGAAGTGTGGGCTAGGAGAGACATTTATTAAAACTATTAATGCGTTGTACTGCACTCCAGAGACACGGGTTAAGGTGAATGGTTTTCTGTCAGATCGGTTCCCATTACAACAGGGTACAAGACGGGGTTGTCCTCTTTCCCCTCTACTATTTGATCTTTTGCTAGAGCCTTTGGCAGTTTCCATCAGAGATAATAACAACATTAAAGGGGTTAAGGTGGGGGTCCAAGAACAGAAGTTGGCCCTCTATGCAGATGATTTACTTTTTTTCTTAGAAGGCCCAGCCACTTCTGTGCCCCATCTCTTACACTCTCAGGCAGAATATGTCTCCCTAGCGGGATACAAAATTAACTTTCAAAAATGAGAAGCTATGATCCTAAGTGGTTTCTCCTCGTCAGATTTCAAAAGGTCATTCCCCTTCATCTGGGACCCAAGAAATACCTTTTTAAAAATAATTACTTGAGACTATTTCAGGAAATACAGGCAGATATAGCCAGATGGACTATATTGCCACTTACACTATATAGCAGAATTCAAATGCTTAAGATGAATGTGTTAAAGTGACCAGTGGCGCTGAGGGTTGAAGCCCTGGATGCCATACCTCGTGCCACACTGGTAATCCAGGTTCGGGAGCAAGCTCAGGTCGTCGGGGGTCAGCGGAGTAGGAGAGGATTGAGCATCCGGAGGACTGCTGTCCTCTCCTGGGGAAGGTAGGTGGATGACTCCTCAGCGCGAGCGGCTCCCAGCGGAGGTTGGGAGCGCTGCAGTCCGGGGATCATGCTGATGCAGGGGAGGAGCCTCGGCGGACATCCGCAGGCAGGGTGCGGGAGCACGCCTGGCTGTACAGGATGTCATTGCACGTCTGGGCTCCTAGGGGGAGCTCTCACAGAACAAGGGAAAACACCCATCGGCTGGGGGATAGACGTTGTCTGCCCTCACCTCCGGCACTGGATCCTGCCCACTGTGGACCTGGGCTCGGCATCACCTCTACCGATGGGCGCCCGGAAGAAAGCGCCGAGGGCAGAAAGCGGCCTCACTCGGGGGGTGGATTCGGAGGATTGCTCCGCAGTGTGTTGCGTGTGTGCCGAGGACCAGGGGCACAGCTGGGAGGATTTCAGGTAGATGGGGAACAAGTAGGTCGACTGAAGGGGCCCCAGCCAGCGGTGACGGGAAGGAGAAATAGTTAAAAAAAAAAAAAAAAAAAAGATGAATGTGTTACCACGTATATTATTTCTGTTCCAAACTCTCCCTATTTCAATACCAAACTTTTTCTGGAATCATCTCCACAAGGAAGTTCAAAGATTCATATGGTCAGACACCCATCCTCGACTTGCGAAGACCCTGCTCCAGACTCCCCGAGCTGAAGGAGGCGTGGCCCTCCCAAGCTTTTATCACTACTGTTTAGAGGCTCAAGGGGCCCAGCTGTGTACCTGGACCAAAAGGCGCATAAATTCTGGCTGGTACCAATTAGAGGAAGCCTCATGGCTGGGGTGGGCTCTCTGGACGTTACCAACTACCACTCTCCCTGCACTGGTCTGAAACAGTACAGACAACCAGTGGGTTAAACATTCCCTGTGTATCATTCTCAGGCAGTGCAAAATTACCCATACACTGAGAGGGTTAGGACCTTTGTCCTTGATCCATCATGAACCCTCCTTCTGTCCTCCCCGACTAGATAATGGCTATATTTATTGGGCGGATCACAAACTGACGACATTTCTCCAATGTACAGATGAACAAGGGTGTCTCACATTTGCCCACTTACAAACCAGGTATTCCCTGCGTAAAGAAGACCATTACAGATTTTTACAAGTTCGACATTTCCTATCGAAGCCAGTGGTTCTTGCACAAATTCGCAGAGAGCGCACAGATCTGGAATCTTTTTTCTGCTATGCCACCATCCTTAAGGGTAACTCCCATTGTCTCTCAGAATTCTATTCAGTGCTAATCTATACGATGACTCCTCCCCTAGAATCCCTCAGGAAACGGTGGGAACAAGATACAGAGCAGCCAATAGATGCCGAACAGTGGGCCAAGCGGCTAAAATGAGGGTGGCAGGTGACCACATCTCCCACATGGTGGGAGTTTAATTGGAAAGCGTTAGTCCGTCTTTTTCTTACTCCAGTCATAACCAAACATTTTAATTCCACTCATACAGACCTATGCTGGAGGGACTGCGGAGGTAGAAGAACCCACTATAATATTTTCTGGGTGTACCCGAAGTTAGTGGGATTCCGGCAAACTATACACTTAGAAATTCAACAACTAACTGGCCTCACTGTCCCCTTTACTTTTATCGACTTGGTGTTGGGATTGCCAACTCTGCTCTCCTGCCCTAAGGAGGCTAAAATGTTGGGCCAAATGCTTAGTGTGGTAGCATTGAAATGTATCACTTCTAACTGGCTCCACCCCACCCCACTGACTTTGGGATGTTGGCAGGCCTGTGTAGCTGAACTGGAGAGGATGGACAAGATTGCAAGTCAGATTCGACTACAAGTAAACAAATTCTTAGCCATATGGAGCCCTTGGCATCAGACTCACCTATATCTAGATCCCCAGTAAATAGGGATTTTAATAACTAGAAGAGGGGGGCCCTGAGGAGGAGGTAAAATGCACGCTAGACCTTTACGTTTCCTTTTCCATCCTTTTTTGTTTTGTTGGTTGCTACAAAGTTTGTAAGTTAGACTAAATCATACAGTAACCATTGTATATAAACCATTTGGGAAACCAGTAATAAGGGAAAACTTTTGCTAGGTGTCCTATCACCCCTTGTAGATTTAGGTTATAGCTGAAGATTGTTTTACTTGGGAAGGAGGAATTTCTGGCCTTCTCAGAGGAACTCTAAGAGACCGAAGACTGTAATACATCAACATCTTCAAACATTCTTATGGACAATAAGTCAAGGACACTGACGTGTAATTATTAATATAAGAAACATGGTTTTCCATATTTTGCCTTATTTTTTCTTTACCTTGTTGGTAAAGGTATTTTTATTTACTATTCTAAAGGCAGATACTGAACTGTATTTTTAACCTGGTCGGTTAGTTCTTTACGAATTCAGAATTGAAAATGACAACTGATTGTGGCTGTAATATTGTGGAAATGACTGTTGTATCATCCACCAATAAAAACACTTTGAAGTTAATTAAAAAAAAATTTCAACATGACCTTTTTGGGACCCCACCTCATGAACACTGGGGGTGAAATTTCATTATTCGGGCCGGAAAGGTGATTTTGGGTAGTGAACGTAAAATTGCCTTCGCGCCCAATTAATGAAAGTGACAGTTATAGTGTTCATGAGGGTGAAATCTAAAAACTACATGTTAATTGATGAAGAAATTCAAAAAATGGCAAAGTTATGAACATAAGTTCAAAAGCGCCATTGAAATACATTGTACGAGGCTAGCCCAGTGGCACTGAGGGTTGAGGCACTGGACACCACACCTCATGCTATGCCGGCAACCCGAGTTTGGGAACGACCTTGGGTCATCAGGGTGCCAGCACGGGGAGGAGGGGCAGAGCAGGATCGAGCAACCTAATCCAGTTCTCCTCTCCTGGGTTGGTTTTCACCCCCCGCCCCCCCCGTAGTTCCACTTCCACCAGGTGGAGGTCCAGTGGCAGCGCAGGTGGGAGGGAACGGCAAGTCAGGAGGGTGCCTCAGAATGCGGCGTGCCCATGCCTCCACATGAGCATGTGCACGCCCGAGGAAGGGGGTGGGTGAAAACGGGACAAAAACCAAATAAACACATAACTGAAAAAAAAAATACATTATACAGTACTTACCTTGATTCCTCAGTTTGTAGTTTGGCTTTGAAGAGTGCAGACATGTCCCGGTCCACAGAAGATGACAGCCTGTGACCTCCGGTGGTAAGTATAGGGTAAGGGGGGGGTGGTGGGTGCTCAGTGGGAGGGTCAGGATGGGGGAGGGGGACGGCAGGGACAACAAGGGACTGTTTTCTTTTTTCCAGGTTAAAACAAAACAGACGTTGGGGGACGATTTTCATCTTTACAGGTGAAAACTAAATAAATATTTTGGGACACTAGGAGTGGGTTCCCCAGTGTTCCACACTGCTGGGGGGGGGCTTCTAATGCCGATGCAGAGATTGGGCCCTCTGATGTTGCCAAATAAGACAAGAGACTGTGAGGGGGGCATATGACACTGGGGGTGGGCATCCCAGTGTCAGATTAAATAAATAAATGCATGCTGGATTTAGTTAGTGTCAGATTCATACATCCTGAAGTATCACAACCTGCGATCTAAACACTCTATGGAGCATCATCGTAATTAAGCAGCATACTTATATTAAAATAGATAGAATGCAGTTAATGAGACACCATAGGACATTAAAATCATCACACCAGGCATACATATACATGAGCACCACATTTGGTTCCTTATGCTTGGCGTCCATCATTCCTCATACAGGCCGCTATGCTGGCCAGTATATGGCCCGTTCACTTCTATAAGTGTTTACAGGTGCCCGTTGTTTAAGGGTCAGGGTCATCCAGCCCTTTATTTCTACTGTACAAGCAGGCATAAATTTAATCTTTGGTTACAATCATGCCTTGGGCAAGTTCCAAAAGGATGTTTTAGTTTATTTTCCTTCTGGACTTACATGCCATGAGTCTGTTTACTTCAACAGTTTACCACAATCCTTCCAATTGTCAGTCAATATTTCATATACATGAGAAACATAAAAGCAGTACCTTTTTGTGGGGGAGTTTTAAATCTCCATTCCAGAAGTAAATTTAGGCCTACCAGCCTCCACTCATGGGCGCAATTTGAGAGTTTGAGCCCAATGTTATACCTTTGTCTAAGCCCTTAATGCCAAACGAGCATCCTCACACTCTTTTCTTCTCCAGCCCTAGAGGTCTGCTGTTGATTTTCTTTTCCCAGAGAAATCTCGCTCCATATCTTCAAGCTTGTACAAACACTAAAAAGGAAAAAGGAAGGCACGCTCCACTGAGCATAGTATTAACTTTTAAATGGCAAAAGAAACAGAAACCTGTAAGCCCTCAGGCAGCATTAGCATACCTTTAATATGTAAAAATTAGGCATATAAGCACTAATGGCGCTCCTCCCTCAGTTCTCCGGGTTTCATCCAGTCCAGACTAAAAACCCATTGCATCCAGCAGCGCATCCCATAGAAATACAGCCATATACAAAACTGTGAAAAGTATTGTTTTTAGTTTGCCTTTTATAAAGGCTTTGCACAGTCTGTCAGCGCTGTTCCATGCTTTAAAGTTGAGTTCATTGTAAATATATAAAAAATATTTCCAGGTGGGATGCTTAATAAAACAGTCAACGTCATTAACAGGGCAGCCTTTAGACCTAATGCAACCACTTCAGACAGACTAACAGTCCACACATATCAGCACTAACACCGGATCCAGTTCTCAGCAATTTCCAGCAAAAATGCTCTTACAGTCACTCTGCTAAGCCAACCATGATCTTTTAAAATACCAAACAGAGTTCATTAACAGATAAGTGCACTGGAAGTTTAAAACAACAAAACTCCAGCACAGCAGTATTGAAGCAGAGTGGAGCAGCTAAGCGGCCATCTTGCTGCTCTGCCCTGATACACTGTCTTGATACAGTGAAATATTTACAGCATGGGGGAATTCACAATAAAGGATCCTTTTTCGTGACTTGTGATACGAAAAAGGATTCTATTTTCATCTCACGCGGTCACGAAAAAGGATTCCTAAGAGTAAATAAAACACGTTTCTAACCCCAGGTATTCTTCAATATCATTAACTCATGCAGTAATCCTTCTGGATTGCACTGCCCTGGAAATAAATGGAACTTTATGCAAATAATGGAACATTAATTGGCTCATGCCACTATTCAAATCTGCTGCCCTGCGTTCCAAGACTCTAAGATTTCTTTCTCCACCTGTCTAGTTGGTCGCCTCGGAGACTGCTCCTCAGCATTTACTGAGAGAACTTAGTTTGTGCCAACAAAAAACATTAATATCGTTTCTATTTTATTTCATTTCTGCTGCCCGCTTTAGTTTCTAGTTTATTTTAATGTCATTTAGTTTATTTTAGTTTTGCGGTTCCTCGTCGGTTCTCTGTAACCGGTGAGGAATCATCTTAGTCTTATTTACATTAGCATTAAATCACTATTGCTTTAGTTTGAATTGTAGTGGTTGTTTATTTGTTGTTCCGGTTTATTTGTATAACGTTTTTCTGGGATTTTGAAGGTTTTCTTGGTTGAGGAACCGGCCGCGAGCTATTTACATTTAAAACTTGCGGTTACTCTATGGTTTCTTCTTGGTTCATGAACTGATATAGAAAACTTTAGAATTCATATTTAAGTTCTTAAGTTTACCATAACAATGTCTGATAAACCTAAGAAAAAGACCGGACCTACCAGATTTAAAAATTGTATTAAATGTCAGGAAATATTCGTCAAGGCGGACAAGCATGAACTTTGCTTGTTTTGCCTGGGAGTTGAACATTTTGATGTTGAATGTGAAATACGTAAAAGTTTTCTGGAGAAAACTGTGGAAAAACGTAAGAAACCTTTCAAAGAGAGGATGTTCACAGGATCTGTTTCGGATCCGAAGAATCTGAATGTTGATAAAAATATGTCTAAAGATGTATGTTCAAACGCCCCTGAAAAAGGCGAGACACCCTGACTGAAAAGGCCAGGAGAACCGGTAAAAGATTCACCTCCTTTAAAAAAGCTGGACAAGAAAAAGAACACTGGTTCCTCGGCTGAAAAAGCAACAGGGCTCCCAGTTTTCCAGGCAATATGCCAACTGCTGACCAGGTGGCACAGGCTCTCCCAAATATTGCAGGCTTTGCAGACTGGTTTGGCTCCGGTTAACCAGCAACTGGTTCGTTTTTCAGCACCTATGTCTGTGTCCTCTGTAGAGGCTATGGGTCCCTCCCAGGATGATTTTGGGGAGGAATGTGAGGATGAACTGATCAAACCAGAAATTTCTCCTGAACATGGCTTTGATACCCCCCCCCCACCCAGTGACTGAGGATTTGAAGCTCTAGACCTCACTCCTTATGAGCCTGAACAGGATGAGGAGGAGGAGGTGCAATTTATGTATATGATGGGGCTAACACCCACAAAAAAGGTGTTGTTGCCTATTAAATGCTTCAAGAAGCAAGTGCTTAAAATTCTTGATACCCCAAACACCATCTTTCCCGTGGACAACAAAGCTGGCAAGAAATATCAGCTTGATCCATTGGGGGTGGATTTTCTACTTTCTCACCCAGACCCTGAGGGGGTGGTGCAAACAGCAGCCTGTGATAAGGCTAAAGTACCTCTGGCTACATATCCACCGGACAAAGACTCCAGGAAGTTAGATGGGATGGCTAAAAAAGGGTACCTGGCAGCCTCCCTGAGCATTAGGGAAGCTAACTACATGGGCTATGCAACCCAATATCAGAAAACCCTGTGGAACTCCATCATGGCCATTGCTGATAAGGCACCCCCAAGTCTGCAGGCTGACCTTGTGGAAACAGCTGGGTGTGGTCTGGAAGCCACGAAATATCAATTCCACATGGCTGTTGATGCGAATGACAATGCAGCCAGATGGATGGCCCTGTCCATAGCCCTCTGAAGATTTGCCTAGCTTAGGGCAACCAGTCTTACTCAAGATACCCAAAATGAGGCCATGGATTTTCCGGTGGAGAACAATACTCTGTTTGGACCCAAAACAGAAGAGTATATGAAAAAAGTGGACGAATATAAGGCCACTTACAAAAGAAACTCTGCCAGAGAGAGGGCCTGTACTTCATACAGGCCCTATGGAAGGGGAGGTAGAGGTAGAGGTAGGGGTTACACCCAACCTTTCTACCAAGCACAAGCTACCCCTAGTTATTCACAGAAAGGGTACTATGGGGCAGGGGTCACAAAGGCTGCAGAAGGGGAGAGCAATCCCTTCAGCCTTCCACACAGTCGAAGCAGAACCCCTGATGTGTTAGTCAGGATCACCTCCTCTATTCCAGTTGGAGGCAAACTGACCCACTACTTCCAAAACTGGAAATCCATCACCACAGACAAGTGGATACTGGAGTTGGTGGGTCAAGGACTGGTCCTCAGTTTCAAAACCTTTCCCAGGTTAAGACCAAGATTATTCAGGTGCCCAGATCCAGCAGAGAGGAAACTACTAGAAAAAGAGGTTTCCTCACTGTTGGAAGCAAAGGCAGTAGAACCAGTTCCTTCCTCTCAAAGGGGAAGAGGTTTTAACTCAAGATATTTCCTGACCTCAAAAAAAAACGGGGAGTGGCGACCCATACTGGATTTGAGATCCCTAAACAGACATCTCATAAAACCAGAGTTCCGAATGGTTACTTTGGCAATGATCTTACCCACATTGCAACAAGGAGACTGGCTGGCATCACTGGACCTAAAAGATGCCTATTTCCACATTTCCATAAGGGAATCCCACAGAAAGTACCTGAGGTTCAGACTGCCATTAGGACACTACCAGTTGCAGCTCTGCCTTTCGGCCTGACTTCTGCCCCAAGGGTATTCACAAAGTACCTGGCAGCAGTGGTGGCACACCTGAGTAGATAGGGTGTCTCGGTGTTCCATTATCTGGACGACTGGTTAGTGGTGGGAAAAATCCCACAACAAGTAAGAGATGCCTTCGAGTCTCACACAGGAGACATTGGAGTCCCTGGGATTCCTTATAAACATCCAAAAGTCTGTGTTGCAACCTGTTCAATTACTGCAATTCATAGGAGCAGAATGGGACACTGTACAGGGAAAGGCCATCCTTCCCCAAGGCAGAGCAGACAGTATTGTGAGCATGGCAGGTTCTTTCATCCAAAACAAACCAAGACCCACAAGACATTTTCTGCAACTGCTGGGACACATGGCTGCAGCTACAAGCACAGTGCAGATATGTCGGTTCCAGATGAGAGACATCCAGTTCCATTTAAGGTCCCACTGGTGTCAAAGTTGGTGCCAGTGTCAGAGACCCTGATACAGGCCCTGCAGTAGTGGCAGGACAGAAGCAACTTGAGGGAAGGAGTACCATTTGAGACTCGGTCTCCTACCATGGTACTCACAATTGATGCTTCCCTGCTAGGTTGGGGGGCTCATCTAGAGGAATACACAGTGCATGGCACTTGATCCCCATGGAGTCACTGCTACACATAAACCTTCTGGAGCTCAGGGCAGTGCTTCTAACTCTCCAGTCTTTTGCTTCCCTGATAAAGGGAAAGGTGGTACAGGTCAGAACAGACAATACCACCACTATGTATTACATCAACAAGCAGGGAGGGACAAGGTCCGACCTGCTGTGCACAGAAGCAATGAAAATCTGGGGTCTGGCATATTCTCTAGAAGTGTCCCTGGTGGCAGTGTACCTTCCAGAGAAAGACAATACTTTGGCGATGCCTTAAGCAGAATCAGCCAGAACTATCACGAATGGTGTCTCAACAGACAGGTGCTGGAGATATCATTCAGAAGGTGGGGCACTCCAGAGATAGATCATTTTGCCTCAGAAGAGAATCATCAGTTGTCAAAATTTTGTTGCAGACCCCCAGCCAAGGGGTCAGATCCCATGGATGCCATGGTACTGAATTGGACAGGAAAAACCCTGTATGCGTTTCCCCTATTTCCCTTATTGCTCAGGGTCCTGATCAAGCTCAGGTCCCAGTCAGCCACAATGATTGTGATAGCTCCAGACTGGGCAGGCAGCCATGGTACTCACTACTGCTTTCTCTGTCAGTGGCTCAACCAATACACCTCCCACACAGACACAATATCCTGACATCCTCCCAGGGGAGGATTCTATACCCGAACCTCAGGTCTCTCAGACTGAAGGCATGGATCTTGAAGACCTAGAGTATGTGGACTTGCACCTTTCAGAGGATGTTCTGCAGGTGCTAAAAGGTTCTGGGAAACCTTCAACTAGGAAAACCTATACTTCCAAATGGAAGAGGTTTTCCATCTGGTGTGCTTCACAAGGGGTGGTTTCCACAGAGGCTAGGCTGTCAGTCTTGCTGGAATATCTGACATACCTAAATACTCTGGTACTTCAGCCATCCACACTCAGAGTTCATCTGGCATCCATTTCTGCATATCTGTCAGCTGGTAAAGGGGTCTCCTTAGCAGCTAACCCTATTTTTAGGAAATTCTTTAAAGGGTTGGCCCATCTGCATCCTCCTCACAGGGAACCAGCTCCAGCCTGGAACCTGAATATCTGTATTGCCAAGCTCATTGAACCCCCATTTGAACCATTAGCCAGTGCCCATCTGAAATCTGTCATTTGGAAGACTGTCTTCCTAGTAGCCATCACATCTGCAAGAAGAATAAGTGAGTTATAAGCTATGTGTCTGGAGCAAGACTACATTTCTTTCCACAGAGACAAGGTGGTGCTCAGAACTATCAGGAAATTGTATTTAGTTATTTTGAAAAAAACTCTGAGCACAAGCTCTTTTTCAAAGATTCCACATCATAGATTGCAAAACAAAGTACAGTAGGAGAAAGCAAAAGTACATTACAATGAAAAATACAGCTTGGATTCAGAACTTACAGAATAACTCAAAAACATAGGTACAACTTAAATAACAAGAAAAAACACTTTATGGGGGGGGGGGGGGATAAGCAGCCTCAAAGTGCCTTCCTAAAGTAGTTTCTGACTTTAATCTGAATCAATCTATTACTTTGCCAGTCTTCTTCACCAAGCATTCTAGCTCTGGGGAGTGTAGATTGCATAGTCTAGATGTAAAGAGAGCCCTGAACTATTACATCAAGCATACGAAGGAGCATAGGCAGGAAAAGCAACAGCTGTTCCTGACCTATGGTGATGTGGGTAAAGGTAGGCTAGCCTCAAAAAGGACAGTTATACGCTGGATTGTGGCATGCATACAATTCTGTTACACTAAAGCTGGCAAGGAACCCCCAGTAGGCCTTAGGGCACATTCAACTAGGGGTACAGTTGCTACAGCAGCAGCAGCTAGGGATATTTCTTTGTTGGAAATCTGCAAGGCAACCACATGGAAATCTGTCCATAGCTTTACAAAGCACTATAGTCTGGACATCCAGTCCAGGAATGATGCCAGATCTGGCACAGCAGTGCTGCAGAGTCTGTTCCCTAAATAGGGTTCTGGACCCTCCTCCAAAGGTACTGCTTCACAGGCTGCAAGAGTTAATGATACTGAAGAATACCTGGGGTTAGAAGAAAAAATTACTTACCATAGTAATCTTCTTTCTTCCAGGGTATTCTTCAATATCGCTAACTCTCCCACCCTACCTCCCCTTCCAGAACATATCAGTGTAAGATTACAAGTGTTACTGTGTGTTGGTTGGCCTTCACTGGCACACAATCTTTTTTAAACCAGTAGGCCCAGTTTCTATTTCATTGGTATTTTTGGACATTGCCAGCTGGCTCAGGGAAATAAAAGAAAAGGTAAGTTTTAATCTAATTAAAGCATTATTACTTTGTTATAGTGTTAGGATAGCATAGTATGAGACCTAGGTACAGGCTTAATCGAAATCTGAGCGTCTTGGAATGCCTACGGTTGGCAGGGCAGCAGATTTGAATAGTGGCACAAGCCACTAATGTTTCTTTATTTGCATAAAGTTCCATTTATCTCCAGGGCAGTGCAATCCAGGAGGCTGACTGCAAGAATTAATGATACTGAAGAATACCCTGGAGGAAAGAAGATTACTACGGTGAGTAATTTTTTCTTCTGGGGCATATCTCTAACGTTGAAGTGCAGATTGCACCTAAGGAGGTCCCGATCGGTCAGCTAGGTGTGGTGGTCTCTCTCCAGGATGTCATTTTTGTGGCTGTTGAATTTTTTTGTTGTTGAAAAAAACAGAAAACAAGATGGCAGCTGGCAAAAAAGGATTTTTCTCCCACGAAAAAGGATTTTAGTCTCACAAAAAAGGAACAGGTCTCGTGAGACAGAACCCTTTTTTGTGAGATCAGATCCTTTGGCGAACCTTCTCCCTCTATCCAGAAAAGTGATCTTCCCATTGAAAACAATGGGAAATGAAAAACTGAATTAGTTTGCAACAGACTAGTATTTTTCACAAAACAAAGTACGCCTGTTCTGTTACCCAACCTGTTTCTACCATAAAAAAATCACACCAAAATTCCACAGCGTCTGGACGCAAGGTGATAAGGAAAAAACTGCAAAAAATTGTGACTTTATGACTTTTTGCACTGTCCATATCTCAGAATTTGTACATCCAACCAGAATGAAACTTGCTACATCAATAGATCTACCCCCACAGGACAGCGCCTGCCAAATTTTGTGCAAATCCATTGATCGGTTGCAAAGTTAGTAAAGAGCAAAATTTGAGGTTTAACATTAAACATGCTACTCAACCCTATCAGTAGGGGCACTACCGCACCCCTACTATAATGTATACAAGATTTATTTAATTATTTCATTTTCTGAACTAAATGTAATTGAATATGTCCTCTTGATTCTGATAATTGATAAATACACTCATTAAGGGTAAATTACTTTGATCAAGAATTACCTTGGCAATGAGTAGTGACTTACTGCCTTAACCTTTCAGAATGATCTCTCACGTTTTAACTACAGATATTGAAAAGATACACCAGTGTACAGCTTGTATGGGTCTGCCATGGGAACTCTACCCTATGATGTGTTGATGGCTTGAACAGACTCCTAGTCAAACTGAAACAGCTCTTTTGGAAGTTATATTATTCCAGATGGATTTCAACTCCTGGGAATGAGGAACTGTGCCTGTAGCAGAGACTTTTTTTGAGTGTTGTTCCTTATAGTTTTGTAACTCGTAACTTGCAGAGTGCAATAAATTGTAATGTCATGGGTGAAACATCTTTCACATTTCCAGACCTGATCTAGTGGACTTGGTGAACTTTAAACCTTTAATAAAAAACATAATTAACTTCTAACTCAAATAAAAAGGGACCAAGGTTCTTAACAATCATACCCTCAAGCTTGTTTGTTTTTTTATGACCCCTCCTGTATAATGAGTGCTTGTTTCCCTCAGGAGCTCCCAAGGTACACCCTAACCCCTGCCTTACTCTAACTACGGTCACCTACCACTATCGAGCCTTTGCCTCCCCTAAGGCGGTGGCAGGGTTGGGGGACTTACCCTTGAACTTTTTGTCTGGAGATGCTCTGTTGGTGAGGCAGGGTCCAGATGAACCAGGATTCATTGTGGCAGGGACTGAGGCAATTTTTCTGCTGTTTCTCCCAGTCCCTAAGAGATGTCACATGCAAGGACGTCCAGGCGGGCACACGCTGTGTGTGTGTCAGTACACTGATGTCAGCTATGTCCCACTCTCCCATCGGTCCTCCAGATGCATTACTGCCTGTGGTCACCCAGGTGGCAGTACTGCGGTGGAGGACAGTATTGCAGTGGCTGTCCTCCTCTCTGGAGGAGGAGAGGGTCTTCTGGGATACTTAATCTTCCTCACCCCAGCTGCCGACCCATGCTTTTTAGGTTGTTTAAATCCAAATGAAAGCAGCTTGGCTAATGCAATGGCAACTGTGGTTCTTTGTCCCTTGGCAACGTCAATATACAGTCTCACTGTTTGTGTGGTACCACAGCATGTTTTACTAGGTTTTACCCAATTTGTGGGGGAGGGGGGCATAGTTTGTTCCTCCTTACCACGCCTCTGGCTGGAATTTCCTTTTGTTTAGCTTATCAGCCTCCTGCCTGGCTCATAGCTGTACCCAGGTGCTTCTTCAGGGAGCCAGGCACCTCTCCATGAACCTCCTGTGATTGGCCTTTGAGGAAGGTCCCTCAGTTTTAGTGACAAGGGTGGCACTGGTGCTTTATTCAATCGTAGGCCTGTGTAGGGGTCCCCACATCTATCCCAAGTAACAGGAGACCAAAACCCTACATGGACATGAAGGGCAGAGCTTAGACATCATCTGTTCATCAGAGGATTCCCTTTTTCAAACAACATGAAGTCTTGCTGTATTCCAGGATTTTAAGTAATTGATTAGCAGTTTTTTCCTTGGGACAATACTAACTGTACAGAAAGTATTTATATAGGTTTTCTAGAAGTGTTATGTTTGTTAAACACAGTGAGGCAGGTGCTATACATTTTCACAATGTTTTAGAACTGTTATGAGCAAACCGCTAATCAATTTTTAGAGTTAAATAAAATCCTGGTATTCTGACATAATGCAGTTAGCCCCAGCACTTGAACTGCTCTGGAGAGGAACGCGTTAACTCTATCCAGAGCATAGAATGTTGAGCTCGAGCTCGGTTCAAACCTCTGTCTGCTGCACTTTCAAGTGTAACCATCAGATTCTTTACTCCGCCTAACTGAACAGTCGCTCCAGAGATCTCTCCATCGCTTTCGGTTCGGTAACAGCAAAACGTCGGTTTTATACCGCATTTTCTTTATTCTACTTCAGTTCAGATCCCTGTCTGCGGTACAGTAAGTGCTTAGGTAGTGGACTGAGTGTTGTTTCTGTGTGTGGAAATTGTAAAAAGGTTTTCAATCGGTTCGGTCGGAACGATTGTCTGGTTTTGCTTTAATTTTATTTACAGTTTAGTTTGAGGTACTGGTGCTTATCGGTTCTAAAAAAAAAACAACAACGTGTTTCAGACATTTTTTTCCAATAGCTGTAACACGGTTAGGAACCGATAAGGGGGTCTTGCCTGGCTTAAGCCGAATAAAGAAAAAAGAAAAACCGGGCCCACTGGGTTTCAACACTGCAGTGAGTGTGGGGAGGCCTTTGCTAAGGCTGGTCCCCACACCACCTGTGTTTACTGTCTGGGGTTTGACCACCTTGATTCAGACTGCCAAATATATAAAAATTTTCTTAAAGCCACTCTAGAGAAGAGATTGGGCAGGCTTAGGGAAAAGGAGGCAGAGAAGTCCACTGACCTGGATGGCCAGCCCAATTCAGTTCTAACCGAACCTGAGGGAGTGCCCTCTGACCTGGGCGATACTCCCTCTGGCAAAAGAAGAGCTGATCCTGAGGGGTCGGTTCCGGCTAAGAGAAAGGAGAAATCGTCCAATTCGGATTCAGAACCACATCGTCCAACTGCCGAAGAAATTGCCAGGGTGATCAGTATTGTTGAATCGATCTGTCCGGTTCCGACAGATCCGGTACCTCTCGGTAGGCGCTCGGTTTGGTCAGTTCCTCCAGTTCCAGACTATTGTCCAGAAGAGTATTATGAACTGGATCTGGAGGGGGTTGAAGACTACGATGACAACGATGATGATGAAGATGATGATTTGGAAGGTCTGAATGAGCCCACAGAACCGGACATCTCCCCAGATAGGCCTTCTAGTGTTTCCCCTCCTAGGCTTTCTGAGTCCCCATCCCACTTTTTGTTTTAGAAAAAAGTGGCAGAAACCCTCCAGCTCCCTCTGGTTGAAGCTGCTGAGGAACAAGAGGAGCCTGACTTTGTGGAAATGATGGACATCCCAGAGTCAAAAAGATTGTCTGTTCCCCTCCATAAATCCCTG
Source organism: Neoceratodus forsteri (assembly GCA_016271365.2). Lineage (NCBI taxonomy): Eukaryota > Metazoa > Chordata > Ceratodontiformes > Ceratodontidae > Neoceratodus > Neoceratodus forsteri. The sequence goes on along the minus strand of CM028131.1, from coordinate 1,631,004,280 downwards.
GGGGAAGAGATCAAAAACTTCTTAAAACACCAAATTCTTTACCTCCTGTGGACAAACGAATGGACAGGAGGTACATGCTGTCAGGCTCAGGTACGGAGTTCTTGTACCAGCAATGCAGCCATGTTGGGGCTAGCAGGCTGCAGCCTGTGATAAGGCTAACATACCTTGCCCCCAGATAAAGACTTTAGGAAGCTGGATGCCATGGCTATAAAACAGTACTTGGCATCCTCCTTGGGACTCAGGCAGGCTAACTACATGGCCTACACAGCCAGATACCAGAAGTCCAGATGGGATACTTATTCTGGAACTGGCTAAACAGGATTCCCCCCAGCTAGCCAAGGAACTGGAGGAGGTGGCTTCTGGTGGGATAGAGGCATCTAAGATCCAATTTTATGCTGCTGTAGACTCTAATGATGTATCATCATGAGTCATGGCTACATCTGTGTCTCTTCAGAGATTGGCTTGGCTCAGATGTACTAGCCTTTCACAGGACACCCAGGCTAAGGCCATGGATTTCCCTGTGGTGGATAATTCTCTGTTTGGGGAGCAGACAGAGAATTATATGAAAAAAATGGATGAGTACAGGACCACCTACAGCAGTGCACAGGCCAAGGAAAGGCAGGCCAACTCCTCAAAATCAGCAGTCTAGGGGCAGGGGCAGGCCTTTTCACATGCCTTTCTACCAGGCACAGGCCTCCTCTCCTTTTTCTCAGAGGAGGTTCTTCAGAGGGAGAGGCAGAAGGGGATGAGCGGGGCTGCATCCTCCTCTCAGCCAAAGGCTCCTGCCAAGCAGACACCCTGATGTATCAGCCCGGGTCGACTCCCCTTTTGCAGTAGGAGGCAGGCTGGCTTACTACTTCCAGGCCTAGAAGTCTGTTACCTCAGACATGTGGGTCCTAGAGGTAGTGAGCCAGGGACTGGCTCTCAGCTCAAAAAATTCCCAAAGCGGAGTCAGGTCTTTTCCACCTGAAAACACCTCCGAAACCATTGCCCTAGAGGCAGAGGTTTCCTCTCTGTTGGCTCTCAGAGCCATAGAGAGAGTTCCTACTACACACAGGGGCAAAGGTCTATACTCCAGATACTTCTTTACCCCAAAAAAGACGGGGGAGTGGCGGCCCATCCTAGACCTAAGATACTTAAACAAGCAGCTAGTCAAACCAAAATTCAGAATGGTGACTCTGGGAGTAATTCTTCCCTCTCTGAGACCAAGAGATTGGTTAGCCTCCCTGGACCTCAAGGATGCCTACTTTCACATTCCCATCAGGTGCTCCCACAGAAAATACCTCAGGTTCCGAATTGCCTTCAGGCCATTATCAGTTCAGAGCAATGCCCTTCGGACTAACATCAGCACCAAGGGTGTTTACAAAATGCCTAGCAATAGTAGTAGCCTTTCTAAGGTGACAAAACATTTCCATATTTCCATACCTGGACGACTGGCTTATTGTGGGACAGTCTCCAGACCAAGTCAAGTCAAACCTGCAAGTGACCCAACAATTGCTCACTTCTCTGGGTTTCCTCATCAATCTTCCAGTCAGTTCTCGAACCAGTGCAACTCCTGACCTTCATGGGGTAAAGTTGGACACTGTCCAAGCAAACGCTTTTCTTCCCTTGGCAAGGGTAAAGGCCCTTACAGATCTCGCTTCTTCTTTTTGCCTTCTGATGTCTCACCCAGCAAGGCATTTTCTTCAAATCCTGGGCCACATGGCAGCGTCCACTGCAGTGGTTCAAGGCGCCAAATTTCAGATGAGGGACATCCAGTTCCACTTGAGGGCTTTTTGGTCTCAGAAAAAAAGATCCTCTAACCAAACTGATTCTAGTGACTCAGACTCTGATCCAGGCTCTCCAATGGTGGTTGGATCAGGACAACCTCAGATAAGGAGTCCCATTCATCACTCAGACTCATTCAGTGGTACTGACCACAGATGCTTCTCTCCTGGGGTGGGGAGCTCACTTGGGAGCTCTAACAGCACAAGGAGTGTGGTCTCCTCAGGAGTCTGTCCTTCATATCAATCTTCTGGAGCTCAGGGCAGTGTACCTGGTGCTACAAGCTTTCTCTGACTCAGTACATAACAAGGTGGTTCAGGTCAGGACAGACAACACCACCACCATGTGGTACATCAACAAGCAGGGAGGCACTTGGTCTACAGCCTTGTGACGGAAGCCATGAAATTATGGTCTCTGGCTTATTCTCTGCAGACATCTCTGGTGGCAGTCTACCTTCCAGATAAGGACAATGTGCAAGCAGATGCTCTGAGCAGGATATCTCAGGGCCATCACAAATGGTCCCTAGATCCCCTACTGTTAAAAGTGATTTTTTCAAGATGGGGCACTCCAGAGATAGATCTCTTTGCAGCCCCAGACAATCACCAACTTTCTCTCTTCTGTTGCAGACCCCCAGTCTTGGGCTCAGTACCTCTGGATGCTCTACTTCTGGATTGGTAGGGGGAATTTCTGTATGCCTTTCCTCCTTTTCCTCTGTTGTTCAAGGTTCTGGTCAAGATAAGACCACAATATTGCAAAGTGATCCTGATTGCTCCAGACTGGGCCAGGTAGCTTAGGTATCCTCTCTTGCTGTCCCTAGCAGTCCATCTTCCCCCATCTCTTCCCAAGAATCACAATCTGTTAACCTCCTCTCAAGGAAGGATTTGGTACCCCAACCTTCGGTCTCTCAACCTCAAGGTGTGGCTCTTGAAGAGTTAGAATATGCAAGCCTACATCTGTCTCAGGGGGTTCTGGGTATTCTCAAAGCCTCTCAGAAACCTGCCACCAGAAAAACCTATAATTCCAAATGGAAAAGATTCAGCATTTGGTGTTCCAATAAGCAGATATCTCCAGATACTGCTTATTTGGCTACAGTTCTGGATTATATGGTTCATCTTAATGGCTTAGGCCTCAAACCAGCTACCCAGAAAGTACACTTGGCAGCTGTTTCTGCATTTCTGTCAGTGGGAAGGGTTTCCTCACTGGCATCTCATCCCGTTTTCTGTAAATTCTTTAAAGGATTGCTCCATACCAGTCCCCCCTTTAAGGATCCTACTCCTGCTTGGGATCTTAATGTTTGCATTGCTCAGCTTATGCAACTCCCTTTTGAGCCTTTGGCCTCAATAGACCTTCAGTACTTGACTTGGAAAGCTGTGTTCCTGGTAGCTATTACCTCAGCCAGGCGTATCAGTGAATTGCAAGCTCTGTCAGTGGAGCCTGATTTTATCTCATTTCATAGAGATAAGGTGGTCCTTAGAACTAACAGGAGGTTCTTACCTAAAGTGGTTTCAGATTTTCATCTGAATTAGACCATGTCTCTTCCTGTCTTCTTCACTGATCATTCTTCTTCAGGGGAGAGAAGGTTACACAACTTGGATGTTAAGAGGGCACTTAGCTATTACACTGAGTGCACTAAGGCTCTTAGGTTTGACAGTCCTCAGTCATTTCTCACTTATGAGGAAGTAGGAAAGGGCAAATCTGCTACTAAGAGGACTGTTGTCAGGTGGATTGTCTCTTGTATACAATTCTGCTATGAGAAGCTAGGCAAAATATCCCCTTCAGGCCTGAGGGCTCATTTGACTAGAGGTACAGCTGCTTCTCTGGCTACTGCCAGAGATATACTATTATTAGAGATATGCAAAGCAGCCACCTGGAAAACAGTCCATACATTCACCAAGCATTACTCCCTGGATATCCAGGCTAGGAGTGATGCTAGGTTTGGTACAGCAGTACTGCAGAGCCTATTCCCAAAATAGGTTTGTCCCTCCTCCATGGAGGTACTGCTTGGTAGTCTGCATTATGTCAGAATACAGGAAGACTTCATGTTGTTTGAAGAAAAAATTACTCACCTTAGTAATTGTGTTTCTTCTAATGGAGTCTTATTATATTCTGACCTCCCCCCTGCCTCCCCTCTCAGAACCTGTTTTTTGAGAAGTGGGCTGGCAGGTGCAGTGTTGCACCTCATGGGTGCACTTAGCACTCCTCCCTATATAGAGAAGGGGAGTGGGTTATGTTATATTGTTTTTTGTAGTAATGTTTGTTCACTACCTAGTTTTTGTTTCGGCGTTCTCGACTTGAGTCTTTTGGGGACCCAAAACATTTGGTTGCCTTTTGGATAGTAGTTTTACAATTTCCACTTTGCAGGTGTAGTTAGTTAGGATTAGCTCATAAGAATCTGACTGTTACACTTGAAAGTGCAGCAGACAGAGGTCTGAACTGAGCTTGAGCTCAACGTTCTATGCTCTGGCATAGAGTTAACTCTTTCCTCTCCGGAGCAGTTCAAGTGCTGGAGCTAACTGCATTATGTCAGAATACAGCAAGACTCCATTAGAAGAAACACAATTAGTAAGGTAATTATTTCTTCCTGTCCACCCCAGAATAATACATAGGACATGCAAGGCACTGGCACCCCTGTCACACCTGCCTTTACTTGCTTTCCTCACCCAAAAGCACCTGTACAGTCCTCTTTGCTTTGCCAACTGTGGTCACGCAGGTGGTTGTAATATAGTGAGAGGTGTTGTTTTTCCTCCACAGAGGAGGAGTCCTCCCTGTGGGTTGCTCAGTCCTCCTGAAGCTGATCCTCCACCGATCTGGACTCAGGGTGTGAGCCCAGTTCACCAGCATCAGAAGTAATAGCTCTGCCACCACACTGGAGGGACAACTCAGGTTTTACTCTCTATGTGAGGATCTTATGTCTCCCTTTGGTTAAGAGACATAGTCAGCTGGCCTCCTCCAGAGCAGGATATGTATGCATCAGCAACAGGGACTCTCCAGGCAATCAGTCTGCAGATTATGCTTCAGATGCCAAGGAAACAGGGCAAACTCAGTGACAATGTTAGTAATCGAGTGAACAAGAGCTAAAAAAAGCTGCTCTGGTGCTGGAGATCATATACTGAGCCCGGATCAGCACTCCCAGGGTTAAAAGCTACTACAAGGGTTAACATGAGGGCTACAAATCTAGCACAGACTAACTAACTTTTGGCAGGACTGCCTTTCTAAATATGTAGGCCATTTGTAGTCAATCAGACCCAACTCCCAACTTAACCTGAATAGAGGAGACAAGAAGACTGCAAAGAGCACATTAGACATTCTAATATGACAGAGAAGAATGGGTGACCATTTCCAGAAACACTGAGACCTAATCCATCATCCTCTGTAGTCTCTCCTTTAATTCCTTCACTGCAGTAGAGGACTGAGGGCACAGAGTGCGTTGCAAGGGTGGGGGTTCTAAAAGAGTGCTGTGCATGACAGGCAGCTTCTTTGAAGATAGCAAAAAGTAGGGAGTACACTGAGCTCTGAACAAAAAAAACTAAACACTGCTACCCTAAGCTAGGATTGATCATTTCAGGGATTTAAACACTGACCTCCCTATGTATGCATCATACCTTCCTATATGTGTTTGGCACCTTCCTGTAATCATGGCATACCTTTCTGTATGTGTAGGGTACCTTCCTGTAATCACGGCGTATCTTTCTGTATGTGTGTTTGTCTGCTTGCCTGTCTGTATGCATGACATACCTTCTGTTTTGCATGGTGTACCTTCCTGTATGCGTGGCATACCCTCCTGTATGTGTGGTGTACCTACCTGTAATCAGAGCACCTTTCTGTGTGCGAGGCATGCCTTTCTGAATCCATGACATGCCTTCTTGTATGAGCAGTATACTTTCCTGCATGCACTGTGTATCTTCCTGTATGTATGTTATACCTTCCTACATGTGTTACATAACTTCTGTACGCATGGCGTACCTTCCTTTATGTGTGGGGTACCTTCCTTTAATCATGGTGTCCCTTTCTGTATGTGTGCATGCCTGTCTGTATATATGACATGCCTTCTGTTATGCACGGTGTACCTTCCTGCATGCATGGCATGCCTTCCTGTAAGCGTGGAGTACTTTCATGTATGTGTGGTGTACTTTCCTGTGTGTGGCATATTTTCCTGTACATGTAGCTTGCCTTTGTAAACATGTGGTGTACCTTCCTGTATGCATGGTGTACCTTACTATATTCATTGCTTGCCTTTTTGCATACATGATGTATCTTTCTGCAGGGGGGCATTCCTTCCTGTAATTATGGTATACCTTCCTGTACGTGTGACTTATCTTTCTAAATGTGAGGCATACTTTCCTGTATGAAGGGCCTGGTTTCCAGTAAACAATGTACTTTTCTGTATGTAGTGGGTGCCTTCCTGTATGTGTGACATATCTTTCTGTACATGTGGAGTACTTTCCATTATGCATAGTGTGCCTTCCTATATGTGTGGTGTGATTTACTCTTGATATACCTTCCTGTATGTGTGGCATGACGTCCTGTATGTGTGGCATGACTTCCTGTATCTTTGGCAAGACTCCCAACTTCCTGTGTGTGTGGCATGACTTCCTGTAAGTGTGGCGTGAATCCCTGTATATGTTGCGTAGTGTACTGTATGTGTGGTGTGTGCCTTCTTCTATATGTGGCATACCTTTCCGTATGTTTGGCTGCCTTCCTGTATAAGTTGCATACTTTTCTGTACGTAGGGCACACCTTTTTGTGTGCATGGCATGCCTTCTCGTAAGTGTGGCTTAACTACCTGTATTTGTGGCCTGCCTTACTGTATGCGTGGTGTAGTTTACTGTATGTGTAATGTGCCTCCCTGTATGTGTGGTGTGTCTTCTTGTATGCCTGGTATAACTTCTTGTATGTGTGGGTGCCTTTCTGTAAGCATAGTGTGCTCTCCTGTATGCATGACGTGCATTCCTGTATGCATGGTGTGCCTCCCTACATGTGTGACATGCCTTCCTGTATGCATGGCACATCATCTTATATGTGTGTCCTGTCTTACTGTATGCATGGTATACCTTCCTATATATGTGGTGTGCCTTCCTACATGTAAGGAATGCCTTCCTGTATGTATGGAGTGCCTTCCAACGTGTGTAATATGACTTCCTGTATGGATGGCATATCATCCTGTACGAGTGGTCTGTCTTACTGTATGCACAGTATACCTTTCTATAGGCATGGCATGCCTTCCTACATGTAAGGAATGCCTTCCTGTATGCATGGCATATCATGTTGTATGTGTGGCATACCTTCCTGTATGTGTGAAGTACCTTCCTGCATACATGATGTACCTTCCTGAATGGGTGGAGGACCTTTCTATACGTGTGGCATACCTCACTGTTTGTGTGGCATGCCTTACTCTGTATGTGGCTTACTGTATGTGTAGCGTGTATTCATGTACGTGTGATGTACCTCTCTGTATGTGTGGCATGCCTTCCTGTATGCATGGGGTGTAGTAAACCGTTACAAGATTTTTCAACCCATATGCATCACCTTGCTCCTTTTGGCATTGAATTTCAGATGCCAAATACTGGGCCATTTCTCCAGTCTTCTTACAGCCTGTCTCATGATGTTAACTCCTCCTTCAGTATTAACCCTCCAACAGAGCTTTTTTTATCATCTGTGAACAGAATTACCTTGCATTGAATACCTCCACACATGTCACAGATATACATATTGAACAGTAGTGGTCCCAGAATGGAACCCTGTGGTACTTCACTAGTCAATATCCTGTCTTCAGAGAATTTACTATTTAGGACCACCCTCTGGGTTCCATTAGTCAACCAGATTTTGATCCAACCAGTTTTCCCATCCCCTTAGCCCTAGAGGACTCATCTTCCTAACTAGACTCAAATGTGCTACTGAGTCCAGTGCCTTGCTGAAATCTAGGTATAGCAAATCCAGGCCCAGCCCCTGTCTGCTATTTGTGTCACTAGATTAAAAAAAGTCAATTAAACTGGTCTAATATGACTGGTCCCTGGTGTATCCATGTTGGTTCCTATCTGTTAAGTTGTTTTCCACCAAGAATGCAACTATCTCCTCCTGGATAAATGAAGTTTTCCCACTATTGGTATCAAGTTCATCAGCCTATAGTTCTCCAGATTTTCCTTATCATCCCCTTTATGTAGTGGAACTACATAAGCCACCTGCCAATCTACAGACACTACTCCCGTTACTATTGATTCCCCATAGAGGATTAATAGTGGTTCCACCAGACTCAGTCTTGTTTCCTTTAAAACTTTAGGATGAATCCCCATCTGGGCCTGGTAACTTATTCATTTTAAATTTCCCATTCCCTTGTAATTCCTCACTTCTCAGACTTGTCCCATGTGCATCAGCCACATATTTCCTCCTGGTGTTTGGGAGTGGGCCTACTTTGTTGAATGCGAATATCAAACAACAGTGTTAACACACTCAGTATTGCTGCCTTCTCTTTATCCTCAACTGTACAAATTCCTTCTTGCCTTATCCTTTCTACAAGAACAGAAAAACAAGGTGCTGCATCAGCGTGTGGTCTAAAAACACAACAAAATAATAATTTTAAATGCATGCTGAAAATTGAAAATAGGGGTAGAATTGATGTTTAGACCATAGGTCTTCTTCAGGAATTGTCTAAAAGAGAAAAATATGCCTAACTTTGCTTTTTTCTCTTTTAGATAATTCCTGAAGAAGACCTATGATTGAAACGTCGATTTTAACTCCTTTTTCTATTTTCAACGTGCATTTAATATTTAAGCAATAATGCCCGACAAGTTGTGTGTTGTGCTGGGATAACGCCACACCTGAGGTGGTTGGGCACGAGGCCACAGGCCGAGTGTGTCCAGTACCTGAGGTGTGACATTATCCCAGCACAACACACACCCTGGAGGAGGGCATTATTGCTATTATACAATGGCTTGTTGTAATACAGAATAAAAAAAATAATTTTAAAGGTTTTTGTTAGTGTGGAAGAATATTTTTGTTTCTTAAGAGAAGATGGAAAAAAAGAGTAACTAATGGTCATCATGGTGGGCATCCAAATGGTTCACAGTGCTGAGACTAGACCCGAGATGTTGTGTTGGGATGACATCATGGGTCCAGTCCCAGACTGACCAATCAAAGACCAGGATTCTTTCTTGCCATTGTATAATACCATTTTGTTTTGTTATCCTTTCTATGCTGTCCCTTGTCCTCCTTTTTTTCACTTATACATCTAAAGAAGGATTTGTCATTTTCCTTTACCTTTTCTGCTATCCTTTTTCTGCCTTTGCCTTAGCCTCCCTGATAATCTCTTTGTTTGAATTTAGTTTCTCTTTATACCTCTCTCTCTCTCTCTCTCTCTCTCTCTATTCATCTCACTCTGCTCTTTCTCACAAAACCAGAATGCATGTTTTTTCCACAGAAGCCTGCTTTTTTTTTTTTTTTAAACTCTCATTCCCTCCGGTTCATGGACCGAGGAGCCTCTCTCAGGCATCCAGCTGAATCCTGCCCGGCCCAAAGTCCGCCTGTCTAAGCCTCCTCTCTCCCCCCCTCACCACGCAGCTGGTCCCCCCAGCTGAACCCCTCCAGGGTGGGTCCGCCCCTCCTCTTTCGGTGCTCTTACAGACGTCCTTCCTAGCTGCTTGGCGAGGGCCTGGGCGGAGGAACTGAAAGGTCATCCAGGACGGACCCGGCAGTGGGCATGGGGGCTGGTGCTATCACCTACCCCAAGGTCTGGGTTTTTCCTTGTTCTGCGATCCCCCCTCCAGTGCGTGGCACATGCCCGATGCTCTGGCTCACAGCAAGCCTGCCTGCATCGGCCACACTGAGCCCATGCTGCCCAGTGTACTGTAACCCCGGTCTCCACCGGGTGCTGGCTGCCGGGCCGTCCCCCATCCCTCCGTCCGGGAGAGAGCACCACAAGGGCACTTGCTCCTCAACCCTCCCCTGCTAACCCCCGGCGCCTGAGCTCATTCCCAAACTCGGGTCGCCGACATGGCACGAGGTGTGGTGTCCAGCGCCTCAACCCTCAGTGCCACTAGGCCAGCCCGAAGCCTGCTTATGTTGTGTACATGGTGTACCTTCCTATGTGCAAAAGATGTGCCTTCCTGTATGGGTGGAAGACCTTCCTGTATGTGCAGTGGCTAAATTAGAAATGATAAGGTAGGGGAACGCTCACCTTCAGATTTATAGGTAGTGGAACTATCATTTCTAGTTGGTGGAACTCTCCTATAATGTTCAATGGAGAAAGATGACAGAGTTGCAGGAACTCTCGTACAATTTTATGAGAGATTGGGGGAACGAGTTACTGTGTGTTCCTGTCCAGTGTAACCCCTGTGTATGTGTGATGTACCTTCCTATAAGCATGGCGTAATTTCCTGTATGCTTGTTGTGCCTTCCTGTGTACATGGCCTTCTTATATGCATGCTGTATCTTCCTGTATTTGTGAAGCATCTTTCTGTATGTGTGGAGTACTTTTCTGTGTGCACAGTGTTTTATGCATGGCTTGACATCCTCTATGTGTTGACTGGTTTCCTGTATGCATGGAGTACCTTTATGTACAGTATGTGTGGTATACCTTTCTGTAGCAAGGCATACCTTTGTGTATGCAATGCATACCTTCCTGCAGCATGGCATATCTTTCTGTATGCGTATCATACCTTACTGTATGTATGACTTGGCTTCATATATGCTTGGCATGCCATCTCACATTTGTTTGAGTTCAGGTTTCGAAAAGTCAAAATAACAGAATGCAGTTCAAGTTGTTTTCATGAAGTGCTTTACCCAACGGTGACTAACAAAGCAAGTTTAATGTTGTTAAATAGTTTAATAGAACCAAGTAAATCATGGATTCATGCTTGAAATGTCCCAGCATGCTGCACTGATAAAGGGTGAGCCGTCGAGTGTTATGTGAGGTCACCGCTGGTAACAAGGTGCCGGGCGAGGAGAAGCAACAGTGCCTTAGTCTGTTGTTGCGAAGCGTGCTGTGATATCATAAATAAATACTCCATGAGATCACAGAGTGCCTGTGGGGGCTTACTACATTATAAAGATTTTGTAGATATGGATTGTTAGCCCTAGTAAGGATAATGGAAATTTTAAACAAATATGCTCTGATAAATAGTTATATTTATGTTAAACAGTTGCTTGAGACGGAGTATTTTTACTGGGTTACTGCATTTTTATTTATTTTTTTTTTAATTTTATAATTTGACAAGTACCTTGGGGTTTGGCTTGATCCCTCTCTTGATTTCTTTTCCTACTTCAATGCCCTTCATTCTAAACTGTGCCCCAAACTTGGCCTGCTCTACAACCACAAGGCTAGTCTTCCTCTTCCGGTTAGACACGACCTGTTGATCAAATGGATCCTCCCAACCTTCGACTATGCTGATGTGGTCTACAGCACCGCTCCAGCAACCTCCCTATCCAGACTTGACGTCCTCTACCCCGCTTTCTTTCGGTTCACCAGTAACTCCCCCATCTTACTCACCACTGCAACCTCTACTCTTTCCTGTCACTCCAGTCCCTCTCTCAACGATGTTCTTTGCATTGTGTCACCCTCCTAGCCAAGTTCTGGTTCAGCGCTCTCCCATCTTACCTTGCATCTCTCCTCAGGCCTGCCACCCCCTCGTCGTACAACTCACGGCATAGCGGCGCCTGCTCTTTTGCATTCTCACGTGTCCGCACTTTGTCTGACAAACTGGCCTTCCCTTACAGGCTCCCTTTTCTCTGGAACAGCGTTCCACCCCATACCTGCCTCACTTCCTCCTTCTCTGCCCTCAAACGCCTACTCAGACCAGCCACCACCTCTTCCTGCACCTGTCCTCACCCCTTGTACCCACCCTCTCTTCTCCCCCTCTTCTCATCTCCTTGCTCTTTCCGAACCACCACGTACCTTCAATGGTCTTAGCTCTGCACAACTGATCTACCCATAACTGGAAGTCCAGCCTTACACTGTATATATTTGTACATAAATCTTGTATCATATTATATAACACTATTTGTTAGTAGCAAATATATGTACAACTGTGCCTAACACTTTGTGTTTTTTTAGTACGTTTGACCCTATGTTTGTATCTGTACCGCCTACCCCGGTTGTACCTGGAAACGAGCTTAGCTCCTGGTAGCTTTCCCAATTATCAAAGTTTAAATAAATAAATAAATAAAATTAAACAACTATATTTCAGTAATAAAATTAAGGGACAGCAGGAGTTGGGTTGCCTTTGTTAATCTGACCCAAGGGCCATAAGACACTCAGCTTCCCCTCATGCCTCATAATCCCCCTAGGGTTAGATGAACTAATGGTCCCTAACCACAGGTTGTGTCTTAATAATGCTTAATTGTAGCTGAATAAATGATGTTTACAGTGGTTTATTTTAGAATGTGTAGATTATCTGCCTCTCACCTGTAAAACCTGTTTAGTACCTCCTTGCTATCCGCACACTCCTAGTACAGATGGAAGGAGAGACTTGAGGGTGGATATTCAAAGCAGCTGATGGCCCACAGGCCCCCAGTAAGTGACATACAGTATGGACAAAATCAGAGTTCCTTCTTTTCAAACAACATGAAGTCTTGCTGTATTCTGACAATTGCAGTGATTCCCAACCTTTGAACTGCCCCGGAGAACAAAGAGTTAACTTTCCATGCAGGGCATGGAACGCTGAGCTCGAGCTCGGTTGAAGTCTCTGTCTGGAGAGTTTTGAACTTAAACCGTCAGATTCTTTACTCCGCCTCATTGAACGGTCGCTCCGGAGATTTCTCCTTCAGCTCGGTTCGAAAGTCGGTTAAAGTTTTCAGTTTTCGTTGGTTTTAAACCGAAAAAAGTATCTGCATAGTCGGATCGGTCTCTGTCTGTGGGTCCGTGAGTACTAGATAGGAATTGTTCTGTTTTTCTGTGTGGAACTTGTAAAAGTGTGCTCGGTTCGGCTGAACCGGCCATTTGATTGTGAATTTTGTTTGTGTATTTAGTGTGTGGTTACCGGTTCTTATCGGTTCTAAAAAAAAATGTGTTTTAACCATTTTTTTCCAATACCCGTGACACAGTTAGGAACCAATAAGGGAGTCCTGCCTGGTGGTTGCCGAAAAAAGGGTAAGTTTGGTTAGGTTGGCCATGTCTGAGAAACCCAAGAAAAAAACCGTGCCCACTGGGTTTTAACACTGCAGTGAGTGTGGGGAGGTCTTTGCTAAGGCCAATCCCTACACCACCTGTGTTTATTGTCTGGGGTTTGACCACCTCGATTCAGATTGTCAAATATGTAAAAACTTTCCCAAATCTACCCTTGAGAAGAGATTAGGTAGACTGAGGGAAAAGGAGTCCGAGAAGTCCACTGACCCGGATGGCCAGCCCGGTTCGGTTTCGACCGAACCAGAAGGAGTGCCCTCTGACCAGGGCGATACTTCTTCGGGCAAAAGGAGAGCCGATTCCGAGGGATCAGTTCCGACAAAAAGAAAGCGCAAAGATAAATCGACCGGTTTGGATCCAGAGATTCATGTTCCAACCGCCGAAGAGATAGCCAGGGCGATTCAGATTGTGGAATCGCTCCGACCGATCCAGCTCCTTCTGGCAGGGGTTCAGTTCGGTTGGTTCCCCCAGTTCAAGAGTATACCCTTGAAGATTTTTATGAACCGGAATTTGAAGAGGAAGGGGAATTTGAGGATTATGATGTAAGTGAAGGTCTGGATGTGCCTGTGGAACTGGACATCTCCCCAGACAGACCTTCAGGTGTTTCCCCTCCTAGGCTTTCTGAGTCCTCTTCTCACTTTATGTTTTACAGAAAGGTGGCCGAAACCCTCCAGCTTCCTATGGAGGAGGCTGTGGAAGACCAAGAGGAGCCTAATTATGTAGAGATGATGGATATCCCAGAGTCCAGGAGACTGTCTATTCCCCCTCCATAAATCTTTTGGGAAATAGATACTAAAAATCTTAAAGTCTCCTAACACTATACCTCCTGTGGATAGAAGAATGGACAAGAGGTATACACTTTCAGGCTCAGACACGGAGTTCTTATATCAACAATGCAGCCATGTTGGGGTAGTGCAGGCTGCTGCCTGTGACAAGGCAAATATTCCCTTGGCTTCACACCCCCCTGACAAGGACTCCAGGAAGATTGATGCCATGGCAAAGAAGCAGTACATGGCATCTTCTCTGGGACTCAGGCAGGCGAATTACATGGCCTGTACAGCCAGGTACCAGAAGTCCAGGTGGGACACTGTACTGGCACTGGCTAAACAGGCCTCCCCCCAGCTAGCCAAGGAGCTGGAGGCAGTGGCTGCAGATGGGATTGAGGCATCTAAGGTTCAGTTTCATGCTGCTGTGAACTCCCAGGATGGCTTGGCTCAGATGTACTAGCCTCTCACATGATACAAAGGCTAAGGCCATGGATTTCCCTGTGGTGGGTAATTCTCTGTTTGGGGAGCAGACAGAATTACATGAAGAAAATGGATGAGTACAGGACCACTTACAGGAGTGCTCAGGCCAAGGAAAGGCAGCAGTCTAGGGGCACGGGCAGGCCTTTTCAAAGGCCTTTTTACCAAGCACAGGCCTCTTCTTCCTTTTCTCAGAGGGGGTTCTTCAGAGGGAGAGGCGGAAGGGGGATGAGCAGGGCTGCATCCACTCCTCAGCCTAAAGCCCCTGCCAAGCAGACACCCTGATGGGCCTGCCCGGGTCGACTCTCCTATTCCAGTAGGGGGCAGGCTGGCTTACTTTGTCCAGGATTGGATGTCTGTTACATCAGACAAGTGGGTCCTGGAAGTAGTAAGCCAGGGACTGGTTCTCAGCTTCAGAAAATTTCCAAAGATGAGAGCCAGATCTTTTCCACCTGCAAATCTCTCGGAAACCCTTGCCCTAGAGGCAGAGGTTTCTTCTCGCCTAGCTTCAAGAGCTATAGAGAGAGCACCTACCCTACACTGGGGCAAAGGACTGTACTCCAGGTACGTCCTGACCCCCAAAAAGACAGAGGAGTGGCGACCCATCCTAGACCTAAGATATCTAAACAAACATCTTTTAAAACCAAAGTTCAAGATGATAACTCTAGGAATAATCCTTCCCTCTCTAAGGCCAGAGGACTGGCTAGCCTCCCTGGACCTCAAAGATGCCAACTTTCACATTCCCATCAGGTGCTCCCACAGAAAATACCTCGGGTTCGAGTTGCCCTCAGGCCATTATCAGTTCAGAGCAATGCCCTTTGGCCTAACCTCAGCACCAAGGATTTTCACAAAGTGCCTGACAGTAGTAGTTGCCTTTCTAAGAAGGCAAAAGATTTTGATTTTTCCATGTCTGGACGATTGGCTAATAGTGGGTCAGTCTCCAGACCAAGTCAATTCTCACCTGCAAGTGACTCAGCAAGTGCTCACTTCTCTAGGATTTCTTCTCAGCCTTCCCAAGTCAGTTCTCGAACCAGTCCAGCTTCTTACCTTCATAGGGGCAGAACTGGACACACTCAGAGCAAAAGCCTTTCTTCCTCTAGAAAGGGCAAGGGCTCTTATGGAACTAGCTTCTTCCTTCAGCCTTCAGGTATCTCGACCAGCAAGGCATTTTCTCCAGCTCTTGGGCCACATGGCAGCTTCAACAGCAGTGGTCCAAGGGGCAAGATTCCAGATGAGAGATATTCAGTTCCACCTGAGAGCTTTCTGGTCTCAGAGAAAGGACTCCCTTACCAAACTGATTCCAGTGACTCTGACCTTGATCCAAGCCCTCCAGTGGTGGCAGGATCAGGACAATTTAAGGCAAGGTGGTACCATAGATGCTTCTCTCCTGGGCTGGGGAGCCCACCTGGGGTCCCTTACTGCCCAGGGCATGTGGTCCCCCCAATAATCCCTTCTCCACATCAATCTTCTAGAGCTCAGGGCAGTTTTTCTGGCTCTAAAAGCATTCTCACAGTCAGTTCAGAACAAGATGGTTCAAGTCAGAACAGACAACACCACCACCATGTGGTACATCAACAAGCAGGGAGGCACTCGGTCCATGGCCTTGTGCACAGAAGCCATGAAGTTGTGGTCCCTGCCTTATTCCCTGCAAACCTCTCTTGTAGCAGTTCACCTTCCAGGCAAGGACAATGTGCTAGCAGATGCACTGAGCAGGATTTCTCAGGGTCATCACGAATGGTCCCTGGACCCCCAGGTTTTGAAAGTGATTTTTCAAGGTGGGGCACTCCAGAGATAGATCTCTTTGCAGCCCCAGACAATCACCAACTCCATCTCTTTTGTTGCAGACCTCCAGTCCTGGGCTCACTCCCTCTGGACACCCTGATCCTCAGTTGGGAGGGGAAGTTTCTGTATGCCTTTCCTCCCTTCTCTCTCCTGTTCAAAGTTTTGGTAAAAATAAGGTCTCAGCCATGCAAGGTGATTCTGATTGCTCCAGATTGGGCCAGACAGCCCTGGTACCCCTGTTGCTGTCCCTAGCAGTCCATCTTCCCCTGTCTCTTCCCAGGAATTACAACCTGTTAACATCCTCTCAGGGAAGGATTTGGTACCCCAATCTTCAGTCTCTCAATCTCAAAGCATGGCTCTTGAAGAGTTAGAGTTTGCAGATCTGCATCTTTCCCAAGGGGTTCTGGATATCCTCAAGGCTTCTCGAAAGCCCTCCACCAGAAAGACTTACAACTCCAAATGGAAAAGATTCAGCATTTGATGTTCTAAGAAGCATATTTCTCCAGACACTGCAGAATCGCCTACGGTTCTGGATTATATGGTCCATCTTAATGGCCTAGGCCTCAGACCAGCTACTCTCAAGGTACACTTGTCAGCTGTTTCTGCGTTTTTGTCTGTGGGGAAGCCTTCCTCACTATCTTCCCATCCTGTGTTCTTTAAATTTTTTAAAGGATTGCTTCACACCAATCCCCCTTTTAGAGACCCTGCCCCTGCCCGGGATTTGAATGTTTGCATTGCTCAACTTATGCAACCCCCCTTTGAGCCTATGTCTTCAGCAGAGCTTAAGTACTTGACTTGGAAAACTGTGTTCCTGGTAGCCATTACCTCTGCCAGACATATCAGTGAATTGCAAGCCCTATCAGTGGAACCTGATTTTATCTCCTTTCACAGGGATAAAGTGGCCCTTAGAACCAATAGAAGGTTCTTGCCCAAAGTGGTTTCAGACTTCCATTTAAATCAGTCTGTGTCTCTCCCTGTTTTCTTCCCTGATCATTCTTCCTCAGGAGACAGGAGGCTACACAGTTTAGATGTCAAAAGAGCCCTTAGTTACTACATAGAGTGTACCAAGGGTCACAGGTTTGACTCCCTCCAGTTGTTCCTCACTTATGGAGAAGTGGAAAAGGGCAAACCTGCCACCAAAAGATCTATTGCCAGGTGGATTGTGTCTTGTGTACAATTCTGCTATGAAAAACTGTGAAAAACTCCACCCTCAGGACTGAGGCTCATTGCACAAGAGGTACAGCTGCTTCCCTGGCTGCGGCCAGGGATATCCCTCTCTTAGAAATGTGTCAAGCAGCCACCTGGAAAACAGTCCATACTTTTGCCAAGCATTACTCTCTGGATATGCAGTCTAGGAGTGATGCTCGGTTTGGCACAGCAGTACTTCAGAGCCTATTCCCAAAGTAGGTTCTGTCCCTCCTCCTTGGAGGTACTGCTTGGTAGTCTGCAATTGTCAGAATACAGCAAGACTTCATATTGTTTGAAGAAAAAAATTACTCACCTTAGTAATTATATTTATTTTAATGGGGTCTTGCTGTATTCTGACCTTACTCCCTGCCTCCCCTCTCAGAACCTGTTTTTGGAAAGTGGGTGGGTGGGCAGGTGCTGTGTTGCACCCCAGCAGTGTTTTTTGCTTGCACCCTCCTCTCTTTTTGTTTGGGTGCTTATTTATTATTGTTATTTTTAGTACATTGGGTTTTGTTTTTGGGTTTCCTGACTTGAGTCTTCCTTGGGAATCCAAAACTTTTTTCAGCCAGTTGGCTTGTAGAATTTTTACAATTTCCACATAGAATTTTTATTTTAGTTGGGCTCGTAAGAATCTGATGGTTTAAGTTCAAAACTCTCCAGACAGAGACTTCAACCGAGCTCGAGCTCAGCGTTCCATGCTTTGCATGGAAAGTTAACTCTTCGTTCTCCGGGGCAGTTCAAAGGTTGGGAATCACTGCAATTGTCAGAATACAGCAAGTCTCCATTAGAAGAAATATAATTACTAAGGTGAGTAATTTTTTCTTGCCTTCCAAGTCTGTAATGGCACAAAATACCCCTTTATGTAGCTTGTCTTTATAGATTTCTCTCAAAATGCCATAAAATAGATTTAACATCACTAGACGTGGAACTCCTGGACATACTGTAAGTACAGGCTCAGTCAGTAGTTAGGGTTTCCCCCCTCAATCTTCAACTTTAATCCTGCAAGTGAGAGACAGGGCCAAAATGGGGCACACATCGTTAAATCACGGAGCCAAGGCTCAGGACACTGTAGTTGATCTAGAATGTCATGTTTATAAATGTTATTCTCACCCCAGGAATTCTTCGGTATGCTTGACAGGTGCAGTATGCCAGCTGGGTTCAGCTGCCCTGGATATGGAGTCAGTGTAAATGAAGCTGGCACATTGGTCAATCAGAAGAGAGAGAGAAGGAACGTGCTGCCTGCAGTCAGCCTAGAGGGTTCGAGAATTATTTCTCCACTGACTGAGCAACACTGTCCCGGAGTGCTCTTTCTTCTCAATGCTTGAAGAAATTAATTTTCTTTAAAAAAGTGTTCTTTTTGTGTTGCCTTCAGTAATTTTCAGGTATTTTTATTGCAGTTGCAATATTTTTAGTGTTTTTTTTACCATTTTTTGCGCAACCGCAAACTTTGTTTTTCGAGCTTTTTCTGAGGTAAAAAATACCGCACCTGAGGTAAAAATCTGGCAGAAAAAGGTTTTTTATCATTTTTAAGCACTTGCAGTTCTTTTTCTTCACATGAAACTGCATTTTAATACATTTTGCTTTATTTTTTTACAGTGGTTGTGAACTTTTTTTCCACACATCTTCCCTGAGCTTGGGGACATTTTTTTTCTTTCTGTCCCCATCTTGGGAATCACTAATTTCCTGACATTTTGGCATGTCAGAGAAGCCAAACAGAAGAACTGGACCGACAGAAATTAAAACCTGTATAAACTGCTCTAGCGTCCTGGATAAGGCAGAGATCCACAACCTTTGTTTAAACTGTTTAGGTCCAGACCATTCCTGTGAAACTTGCTCAAAAATGTTAAAGAAAGCAGCCCTTAAAAGGGCTAAAGATTTGAAATCCATGGCCTCACAGTCTGCCTCCCCTCCTTTAAAATCGCTGAGAGGGTACCTCATCTCAGTATAGAAATAAAAATAAGTCCTCTAAGGACTTCAATGAAGTTAAGTCTGATAAAAGTAAAAATTCTGACCAAGCCTCAATAAGACAACGTGAGCAAGGTTCTGATTCAGTCCCTGCTAAAAAGAATAGAAAAGAAAAACATACTGCTGCCCTTCCTGCTGAAAAGCAAAGGGAGATGCTGGTGGCACATAAAGATATGCCCTCTGGTACTGAAATGGCTAAGGCTTGGCATATATATCAGACTTTACAATCTATGGGCAACTTTTCAGTGCCGCTTCAGATCCTGATAGTCCTCCCCCAAATTCTGGCCATGACCAGGGTTTTCACTACCATATCTACCCGGAATAGACTATTAGAAAATGTACAATCACCTCAGTATTATACCTACTCCAATTAGTACTGGACTGTTGTTGTTTTGAATTTAACCTTTTATCTTACCTTCCTATAATACCTACTCTGTAACTGTATTATAATTAGTGTATGCTTGTGCTTGTCTTGTGTCTTTACTCTTCAGAAATTGTCAAATTTTTGTACCTTATTCATTGTACTGTCCCTGCCTCTAATGTTTTGTTTCTGTAACCTCCTAGGTCGTGCCTGAAAATAGTCATTGCTATGGCTAGTGCACCTTACCTGGTTAACAAAAACCAAGTAAATAAATAAATAAATTATGAAGAAGAGGATGAAAATAAAGTAGAGGGCGACCTTTTAGAGCCTAATGGGACCCCTGACTTTGGTAACTCCTCTAATGGTCAGGAGGTTTTCTCATCTCATTTCACTTTTGTAAAGCATATGGTGGACACCCTGGACTTTGTTATCCAGGGGCACTCCTATGAGAAAGAGGAGGAAGACTATATAGAAATGATGGGTCTTCCCCCCTCTAGAAAATTATTCTTGCCCATTCACAATGCTCTTAAAAATGCAGCTCTGAGAATATTCCAAAACCCTACTTCTGTTCCTGGAGTAGAAAAGAAAATTGAAAAGAAATAGCTAGATAAAGCGAATGCTGATTTTCTGTGTGCATCCAGACCACCAGGGGGTAGTACAGGCTGCAGCCTGTGACAAGGCTAATGTACCTCTTACCTCTCAACCCCCTGAAAAAGAGGCACAGAAACCAGATTCTATGGGCAAGAAATCTTACACAACTGCTTCATTGCTGCTCTGCCTTTCTTCATACATGAACTGTATATGCCATTACCAGAGAGCTCGCTGGAATTCTGTTCTGGCCATAGTGCAACAGGGAAAGGACACTATGGTTCAGGACATCACTGAGACAGTAAAGACAGCCATAGAGGCCACCAAGTACCAGTTCCACATGGCTGTAGACAATAATGACAGAGCATCAAGGGCCATGTCTCAAGCCATTTCCCTCAGGCATTATGCCTGGCTGAAAACCACTAATCTTTCACAGGATACCCAGTCCAAGGCTATAGATTTCCCCTGTGAGAACAATTCTCTCTCTTTGGGGATAGAACTGAAGCTTACATGAAAAAGGTGGAGTAATATAAAGCCACCTACATGAGTAATGCGGCTAAAGAAAAGCCCTCTATTTCTCAGAAGTCACAAACTAGAGGGGGCAGAGGGTACTTCCCCAGGGCCTTTTACCTGATGTCAGTGCCCATGGATTTTTCACAAATGAGGGGATATTTCAAAGGAAGAGGCAGAAGAGGCTAGAGAAGGGCTAACTCCACCCCCTCTTCCACTACTCCAACAAAACAGCAGTACTCCTGACTGCATCCAGGTTGCCTCCCCTCTCCCAGAATGGGGCAGGCTATCCCTCTACCTTCACCAATGGCAACTCATCACCTTGGAAGAGTGCGTACTGGAGGTAGTGGGCCAAGGCCTTTCCTTATAGTTCAAAAAGCTTCCCTCTCTTCAAGACTGGGACTAGCAGTATAGTCTAGAGGTTAGAATAACGAGCTGTGATGAACTTGGTACATCTGGCAGACCTGGGTTTGACTCCCACAACCTCCACTTGCATACTGTGTGACTCTGAGCAAGTCACTTAACCCCCCAGTGCTCCCAGGTCACCCCTGAAAACAGGCACTTGTGCCTAGTGGGCCTTAACCGGTTACCAAAGACTAAAATTAAAGGACCCAAGCTTTCAAAGTCCCTGACTCCAACAGAGAGAGATTGCTGTTGGAGTTAGAGGTGAAAAACCTCTTGAAGGTTCAAGCTGTGGAAAGAGTCCATTTCCTCCAGTGGGGAAATGCCTCTATTCCAGGTTATTTCCTCACTCAGAAGAACAATGGGGACTGGCAACCTATTCTTTACCTAAGGTACCTGAACAGGCACTTGTTAAAGCCAAAATTCTTATTTTTCTTATCCCTCTGTAGTCTGGCAGAAGAGGCCAGAGAAGGGCTAACTCCACCCCCTCTTCCACTACTCCAACAAAACAGCAGTACTCCTGACTGCATCCAGGTCACCTCCCCCCTCTCCCAGAATGGGGCAGGCTATCCCTCTACCTTCACCAATGGCAACTCATCACCTTGGAAGAGTGCCAAAAAGCTTCCCTCTTTATGACCCTCCCTCGGAGGGACTCCTCCTCTGTGCTGAGCGTCCCCGTCCCGACCGACCCCATAATTCCCCTGTGGCTTGCTCCCATGATGGGGCCAAGGAGGGGAGCATCGACTTTCTCCCCACCCCGGAGCATAATCCAAAAGTCAGGCGCCGTAAGACGTGTCGAGACCATCATGGAACCTGCCAGCTCCCTTTTCATGTTTTCTCCCGTCCCCCCTTCCCACCGATGTAAGGACACCGGTTACATACTGGTGTAAACCCCCCCTACAAATGGGGGTTCCCAAAAGTCTTCCAGGAGCTTGCCTGAATGCTCCAAGTCTGGAGGTGTTCGACGTTTAAGCCGCTTAAGTGTGAGTGCTTTCATAGCCTCTGGTACCATCTCTTTAAGAGCTGCCTGCTTGTAGCTACACTTAATTGAAAAGGGGGGGCTCTGTGTTCTAATGCCCAAATCCCACCTGGGCTGCTGTTAATTCGCTCTGTTTCTGCTGTTGCTACATGTGCAGAGGGAGCCTTGTTGAAAGATATAACTGTTTGCCAGAAATCATTTAGAGTGACTGAGAAAATGTAGTTTGTCTAACCTGTCTTCATTTCAGCATGAACTGTTTCAGTGTAGCTCTTTCATTTTGGTCCTGAATTGCTGACTTGGACCAAGCAGGATGATAGGGAGACCTTAAAATGGAGCCTGTGGACGAATCGGAACTTGGACTCTCAATTTTGAGCCAGCCACAAGGGGATTGTATGGGCAGTGACTCTGGGAAATGTAGTTTTGACCTTGGCACCTTTTTTCACCAACAGAGGGAGTCTTTTTGTGAGTGACAGCCGAACCAGCCAACAGAATGGTGTGGAGCTAAAGGAAATGCCCTGCTCTGTGACTGGAAAGAGGAGATCAGTTGTGACAGTGAAGAGAGAAGGAGCTCTGTGCTTCTGTGGTGTATAGTTTCACGCAGGAAGCGCGTGTGAGGCCCTGAGCTTTGGTCTGCAGCCTTTGTGAGTGTCAGTTTGGACTGAATCCAAGTTGTGAGGAGAAAGAAGCACCAGAAGTGTGGAAACCAGGCTCACCCTGTAGAACACTGGAGAAATTGCTGAATCGCGCTTGGTCTGTCAGGAACTGAAGCTGCTGTGTGTGCTCCTGGCTATTTTGCAGTAAGTGCGATTGGGATCGAGGAGCAGCCTGCCTGGTATAGTACTTTTCTTTTACACATGAATGTGCATAGTGCTTGTGGGGAATCACTATTTCCAATCCCCTGTGCTGTGTGTCGAAGCTGGAAGCAACCCCAGCTTGTCTTGGACTAAATCCATTTGCTATCAACTGCAGTGGGGTCCAGTCACAAGGACCTTGTCTCTATGCCCTGTTGTTTCTGACAATCCAGAAGAACATCCACCATCTGGTTCTCAGCTTGGGTATTGTGAGTACAAATCAGGGTATTCCCCTGCAGCCTGTTTTCAATCACAAGTGTGTCATCTAATTCTTGTTGTTTCACTGCTTCATGGACTGAGCCATCCGGCTCTGGATTACAACTGGGAGTTGTGCATATATTTTCTTCTACAGGGCCCTATCCATCTGCACCTGCCGGCCAACCCCGGGCAACGGAACTGGGTACCCAGAGTGTGACTTTTCAGACCCTGTATGTGTGCACAGTACTGTGATTTAATGGCACCAATTAACCTGATTTCCCCCTCCCGTGTTACTGTCCCCTAAATAAATAAGATTTGTTGTTGTTATGCTATATACTGTCTGTGGTGTTGGTACTTATGGAAACAGTATTGTATTTCGTTGTGTATGTTGTTTAACCTCATTTTACAGGGGGTCCTCAGAGACGTGCTGCAGAATCAGTCTCGAGGGTAAGTGGTACTTTATGAGTGAACAGTGTGTATATGTGGGGTATTGGGGCTGTAACTCCTATGTACTGTGTGAGCCGCTAGAGGGACCCAAAGGGGGTCACGGTGTCCAAGAGGGCTGTGATCAAGCTAGTCTAACCACTACAAACCCTGACCTCTGGATGAAGGCACCCACCATAGAACCTAGGCCCCTCAACCTGCAAGTAGTCAAGCAGGCAGGGGTAGTAGCCCTTGGGATAGCGCCACCTAGGGGTTACACAGTCAATGAGTGGGATGACAGGACCACCTCCCGAGAGAGGAGAGCAGTCCTCCAGACGCTCAGTCCTCTCTAGCCCCTGCTGACCCCTGGCTATCCGGGCTCATTTGTGAGGCGTGGCGCAAGGTGCAGCGACCAGCATCTCAACCTCCAGCGCTACTGGGCTGGCTGTTAAAGCCAAAATTCAAAATGGTCACCCTCACCCAGGTGATACATTCTCTGCAGCAGGGAAAGTGGCTAGTTTCCCTGGATCTCAAGGATGCCTACTTTCACATCCCACAAAAGGTTTCTCAGGTTTCGGCTGCTATCAGGCGATTACCAGTTTGCAGCCCTGTCATTCGGACTCACTTTGGCTCCCAGAGTCTTCACAAAGTGCCTAGCAGTTATTGCAGCTCACTTAAGGAAACAAAAAGTGTCTGTCTTTCCATATTTGGGCAACTGGCTGATAGTGGGCAAGTTGCCACAAGAAGTTACAGAAGTCCTAAAACTAACAAGAAGCACTCTGGAGTCTCTGAGCTTCATCATCAACAAAAAGAAGTCCCACTTCAAACCAGTTCAGAAACTGGACTTCACTTAGGCAGAACTCAACATCCTCCAGGGGAAGGCCTTCCTCCCTGTAGTCAGGGTACAAGCTTTTCTGAGCTTAGTAAACTCCTATGTCATAGGTCAGCCAAGGCCTGCAAGACATTTTCTCAGACTTCTGGGCTACGTGACATCCATGACAGCAGTGGTCCCAGGCACCAGATTCCAAATGAGGGACATTTACTATCACCTCAGGTCTTACTGGTCCCAGAAAAAGGATTATTTTTCAAAACTAGTTCCAGTCACCAGAACACTCCTTCAGACTCTCGACTGGTGGAAAGACAAAGGGAACCTCAGGGAAGGAGTTACCTTTCAGTTAAGGCAATCTTCCAGAGTGCTTACAACAGATGCCTTCCTCCTTGGTTGGGGAGTCCACCTACAGGATCACTCCATAAGCGGCACATGGACTCCCAAAGAGTCCACTTACCACATCAATTTAGTCAAACTCAGAGCTGTCTACCTGGCCATCAAAGCCTTTGCCCCACAGCTAAAGGGATACTCTGTGCAAGTGAGAACAGACAACACCACTGCCATGTTCTACATCAACTAACAAGGTGGCACAAGGTCCACTAAACTCTGCAAAGAGGCAATAAGAATTTGGTCCCTAGCCTATTCCCTGGATGTGAACCTGTCGGTCATTCACCTCCCAGGCGAGGACAGTACCTTGGCAGAGGTCCTGAGTCACATCAGTCAGGGTCACCATGAATGGACCCTGAACAAGATAGTTCAAGTGACAGTTTTCAGAAGGTGGGGCATTCCAGAGGTGCATCTTTTCGCATCCAGCCTCAACCACCAGCTTTCACACAGCTGCTGCAGGCCCCCAGCCTTTGGGATCATCCCAGTGGATGCTTTAACCTTAGATTGGACAGGGAGGTTTCTGTATGCCTTCCCTCCCTTTTGTCTCACATACAGAGTTCTCCATAAACTCAGGAACCAGTCAGCCACTATGATCTTGGTGGCTCTAGACTGGGCAAGACAACCATGGTACTCACTACTCCTTGCCCTGTCAGTCAAGAAACCCATTCTCCTATTGGTGACCACAGTCTCCTGACCCTGCCTCAGATGGAGGTAGCATACCACAATCTATACTCTCTTCACCTCAAGGCCCAGTACTTGAGGAGTTAGTG
Source organism: Neoceratodus forsteri (assembly GCA_016271365.2). Lineage (NCBI taxonomy): Eukaryota > Metazoa > Chordata > Ceratodontiformes > Ceratodontidae > Neoceratodus > Neoceratodus forsteri. Next base: position 1,630,978,926 of record CM028131.1, on the reverse strand, counting down.
TTCTCTGATTCCCAGTACTCTGAGCAAGCACTAAAGATCCTTTGAATGGCTAAGAAGCCTAACACTAAGAATACATGCCTCTATGTGGAAGAGGTTTTCCCTATGGTGTAAGGAAAAGAGGATAAACCTTCTTAGGGCTAATCCTCCTACCCTTCTGGACTATTTGGTACACCTTCAGTCAGCAGGCCTTAAGGCCTCCTCCTCCTCCCTCAAGGTGCACTTAGCAGCCATTTCAGCTTATCTTTCCACAGGGAAAGAGAAGCCCCTCATTCTCAGCCTATATTCAAAACGTTTTTCAGAGGCCTGCTACATCTTCAACCACCACTAAGGGAACATGTCCCTCCCTGTGATTTGAACCTCTGTATAATCAAGCTCATGGACTAACCCTTTCAGCCCATGGCTACTGCTGAGTTGAAGTATGTCACTTGGAAGACTGTATTTCTGGTTGCCATCACTTCTGCCAGAAGGATTTCAGAACTGCAGGCCCTATGTACTGAACCTAACTACATCATTGCCCACAGGGACAAGGTAGTCCTTGGAACAAACAGAAAGTTCCTTCCAAAGGTGGTCTCTGATTTCCACCTTATTCAATCCATCACACTTTCTGTCTTTTTCACAGAAAAATCCACACCAGGTGAACACAGACTGCATAGCCTGGATGTTAAAAGGGCTCTGACCTACTATTTGGAGCCTACCAAGCAGTTCAGAGAAGATCATACTCAACTTTTCCACACCTATGGTAGGGTAGGCAGAGAAAGAACAGCTACCAAGAGGACAATATCCTGCTGGATTGTCTCTTGCATCCAGTTCTGCTACAGCAAAATTAGCAAACAGCCTCCTCAGGGCCTGAGGGCCCACTCTACTAGGGACACTGCTGCCACAGTGGCAGCTGCAAGGGATATTCCCTTACTTGATGTCTGCAAAGCAGCCACATGGAAGACTGTACACACATTCACGTAGGCATTAATCACCGATGAAGGTGGCATCTAATGGGGAGTTAATGCATGGTTGGGACCGTTGTGGCATGAAGCCGGGCCGGCGTACAACGCGGTCAACCATCCGTAACTCCCGATGGGATGCCACCTTCAGAGAGGATTAATGCGCTTGTAACATAGTCTGTGCATGGGTTTAGATGTTGCATATATGTTTCTGCTCATCTTATGTAACGCACAATGACACGAACAGAGGTGATCACTTATTTTTAGTGTTACTTTTGCAAGTCTGAGCCACCCTCACTTACATATATATATATGCTATTTTTTCCCTTTCCTATATTATTGCAATTATCAGTTTGCTACCGATTGCACTACATTTCGTCTATTTCTGTGTGGCTGTTTGTTTCCTACCGTTCCTATGATGACCGGTCCTTTCCTCTTTCACTGCATGAGCATGTTGCTGTGTCTCTGATCTGCATACAGCTGACGTGCTTTGCTGCCGCTTCCTGCTACTCTTTCACTGCTGATATTCGGTTTTTAATAGTGCATTATTTACGCTACTCACATTTCCCGACTGTCTCTTATGTCTCCTGTGTTTGTAGCTGCGGCTGCATACTTACAATTAACGGTCCAATATACCGTGCAATTGCTACAAGTGTATGCGTTTCCGGATCTTCCCTGTGTTCCTCCATGTTCCCATCCCTTCCATCCTGTCTCACTGACTACTTGTGTCACAGGTTCCTGTCTTGTGTCTGTCCCAGGTCCTCTCGTTCCACTCCTTTGCACTGTGTGCTTTTGTGGCTTACTGGTCTCTGCTTGTTTCTCCCGCATGATTGTTTCATGCTGTTCAGCCCATTCCTCCACACCTCTTTCTCCACATAGCCTAAACATTTGTCTTTGTCTCCCAGTCTACCTTTTGCGCTTGCCTCGTTCTGTTTTGTCCCATTCCCTCGCAGTCTCCTGTTGTGTACCTACGTGCTACTTCTGAACTTACTCCCTTCTATTCCTTCTGCTCTCCTCTTTCATATGCTGCTCTTTTTCCTCCCGTGGCTGTTTTTTGTACTGCACAAGCAACACGGCATTATCGTCTCATAATGCCGTGTTGCTACTCTACCAGCTGACGCTATTCGTCCTATCACCTTTCTTCTTTAGGATTGATTTTTTTTTTGCCATGTTACAAAAAGCATTACTGCCTTGATGTACAGTCCAGATCAGATGCCAAATTAGACACAACGGTGCTGCAGAGCCTTTTTCCTAAGTAGGTTCTGTACCCCCCCTCCCAACTGCACTGCTTTGTAGTCTGTGCCTGTCAAGCATACTGAAGAACTCCTGGGGTGAGAAGAAAAAATTACTCACTGTAGTAATACTGTTTCTTCCAAGGTATTCTTCAGTATGCTTGACCTCCCACCCATCATCCCCTATGTAACCTAATGGGAGATGGCTCTGCCTTCCTGTCTTTAGCCAAATTTTTTGTGGCTAATTTTATTAGGCGGTTGTTTCACAGTGGTTGTTCTGGTTTTTACATTACTTAGTTAAGTTTTACTCAATTTTTTTGATTCCTATTGAAACAGGTTTTTTCTCATGGGTACAGTTTTTTGTCCTTTTTCAGCATCAAAATAATTCTGGAGCCCTCTAGGCTGACTGCGGGCAGCACACCCCTTCTCTCTCTTCTGATTGGCCAATGTGCCAACTTCATTTACACTGACTCCACCTCCGGGGCAGCTGAACCCAGCTGGCATACTGCACCTATCAAACATACTGAAGAATGCCTTGGAACAAACAATATTACTACGGTGAGTAATTTTTTATCGATTAGGCAGCAGGGATTAATGGCCAGCGGTGACACTGCAGAGCAGTACTAAGGGATCAGGTGGTGTACTGTTAGAGGTGCCATCCTTTGGATGGGACAGTACCCTTACATACAGGCTGTGGCCCATCTCTGGAGGTCACCCAGTTGGAAGGCATAGTTCCCATGGGCACTTTGTGTGAGAGTTGGGGACTACCCTACAGTGTCACGCCCAAATTCCCCCATCAATAAAGCACATTGTTACAGTTAGGGATGTTCGGATTCTGATTTTCAGATTTGGATACATTGGAATCCGATCCAAAAGTTGGAATTTAGAATTTTTAGATTTAGTTGCTGAAAATCCTAAATCATAATCATTCAGATTCCATTCGGATTCTGATTAGATTCAAATTCCAAAATGTGAAATTTAATTCCAAAATTTAGAAACATGTATTAAATTATTCTGCATTTCATTTGGAATCGGATTCAGACTTTTATACTCCAAAAATAAAAAAAAGGGCAGATAGCTCGGATTTTTAAGGTATCCGACCACCCCTTCTTGTAATGCAGTTGTACGTTTGTTGTCGCTCTCAAGCACTTACTAAGTGTAAATGACTGCATACAATCCCTTCAGTACCAGTAAAGTGTATCTAACTCAGTGCTTTGGAAAGACCTTTTTTTTTTTCACAGTATATGCTTCTGTGGGGCCAAGATCCCACCAGTACCCCATTCCACCACTGCCAGGTGTCTTTATCCTGACCGTGGCTCCCCAACCCAAGTATACTCCCCCACCAGGACCATCCTCCAGCATCCTGGCACCCCCTGAGATCTGCCCTCTGAAGTTGGGCCCCACCTTTCAATGCCATGGCAAGTGTTGGTCAATTCTGTCTGGCCTGCTTGGGGAGGTGAATCTCTCTTCACTCTGGGATGGTAGGCTGCCCAAGGGTGGCAGGATAGGCTGTAGTCATGGTGGGCGGCAGGGCTTCATCCGACTGATGGGCAGCCAGCCATCTTTCATTCTTCTGTTTTTTGTCTTTTTTTTTGATTTCCAGGAGAGCACACTACTGGTGCTCAAGGTGCCGGCCCACCTTATGCCCCAACAGAGTGCGATCTCCCCTCCCATGCACTTAATCTTTCTGCTTTGCCACTTGTGGTCACCCAGGTATTGGTATAGCAGCAGGAAGCATTCCCCTTCCCTCCATGAAGAAGGCAGTGAATGCTTAACCCTCATCTTGCCAGGCTTCTCATGTATCCATGCTTGTGGCACGAATGCTGGTCATCGGCACCGTGAGTGGCAATGGCAATCTATGGTATAGATGTGTAACATGTATTAATCTAAATTCTATGGATAACGCTGGGTCCTTCTTACCCTAAGACAACTGTTTCTACCCTCTGTCTGTATTCCAGTCCTTGTCTCCCCCAACCTGAACTCTGTATTGCTTATATTGTCTGTAACTTCTTCATTGTTCTCCAACGTGGAGCCTTTGTAAAGGAGCCTATGACTCAAAGGGTTGTAATTCCAAATGTTGTTAAATAAAATAAATAAAATATAATAAATAAACAACCCTGCCACTGGACCAGCAATGAGAAAGCCATTTGTGAAGCACTTTGAAATAATGTGAGGATGAACTATTGAGGCACTGTATTAAACTAGAATTCAGCTTAGGGTTAACGTCTGTTTGGAGGCAGCACCTTCTTCGTGTGGGACAGAGGCAGTGGCAGCTCCAAGGAATTCAGATTGACTGGGGCACAAGTAGGTTACAAAAGTCATGATATGGGGCACAGACCTGTCCAGGTAGGTTGTTCCCTCCTCAGTAAGAGATGCAGTCAGTCCTTCCTACCACTTGGTTCACCCCTCTTATTTCAGAAATCACTGCTGACATGTGGGACTGCTTCTTCAATCATGAGGGGGGATCTGGAGTACTCCATTGTTGCTGCCCATCGGCATCCCTGCCCCAGACTGACCACAGCAACTCACATAATGGGTAGCATATGATGGAGACTGAGCACTAAAAGATGGGACTCCCTTCTTTCCAGGGGTCTGTGTGTCTGGGTAGGATGGAATGTGGGATTATGTGAAGTGTCGCAAACTCATCAGGCATTGTCATTGACTGACCAGCTGCCCTGTATGGAAGCAGATGCAGGAGATAGAGCCCATGAATGTATGAGTGTACGGGATGGAGTTTCAAAGAGATTAGATCAGACTAGGCCCTGTTGTGACTTGGTTGACCCTAGCCTGGCACCACCACTGGACAGAGGGATTCTCTGGGATAAGATCCCTTTTCCCAATGTTCAGATCTGTTCGGATTCAGAGGAGGGTTCCCTTTACATCCTCACCCCCAATGCTCAGATCTGTTTATATTTAGAGAAAGTTTCCCCGCCTTCCAAACAACATGAAGTCTTGCTGTATTCTGACAATTTGCAGTTAGCTCCAGCTCTTGAACTGCCCCGGAGAGTGAAGGGTTAAATTCTATGCCAGGCATAGAATGTTGGTCTCGAGCTCTGTTGAAAACTCTGTCTGTGTCCTTTTGAAACCAAACCGTCAGATTCTTTACTCCGCCTCACTGAACAGTCGCTCTGGAGATTTCTCCTTCTGCTCGGTTCTATTGCGGTTAAAGTTTCGGTTTTAGTCCGATTTTCGTTCCGTTTTTCGGTTCGAGACTCTGTCTGTGGTACCATAAGTACTTAGATTAATAGCTGTTGTGTGGAAATTGTGAAATTTTTCCGATTGGTTTGGCTGAACCGATCTTCTAGTAAGATCTTGAAAAAGAGACGAGGTACACCATGTCAGGCTCGGATACGGAATTTCTTTACCAACAATGCAGCCATGTTGGGGGAGTGCAGGCTGCTGCCTGTGACAAGGCAAACATCCCCTTGGCTTCACACCCACCAGACAAAGATTCCAGGAAGACAGATGCCATAGCAAAGAAACAGTACTTGGCATCATCTTTGGGACTCAGGTAGGCTAATTATATGGCCTATACAGCCAGGTACCAGAAGTCCAGGTGGGACACTGTACTAGCACTGGCTAAACAGGCCTCCCCCAGCTAGCCAAGGAGCTGAAGGGGCTGGCTGCTGATGGGATTGAGGCATCAAAGGTGCAATTTTCATGCTGCTGTGGACTCCAATGATGTGTCATCAAGAGTCATGGCTACATCTGTGGCTCTTCGGAGAATGGCCTGGCTCAGATGTACTAGCGTTTCGCAGGACACCCAGGCTAAGGCCATGGATTTCCCTGTAGTGGGTAATTCTCTGTTTGTGGAGCAGACAGAGAATTACATGAAGAAAATGGATGAGTACAGGACCACTTATAGGAGTGCCCAGGCCAAGGAGATGCAGGCAACTCCTCAGAGGCAGCAAGCTAGGGGCAGGGGCAGGCCTTTTCACAGCCCTTTCTACCAGGCACAGGCCTCCTCTTCCTTTTCTCAGAGGGGGTTCTTCAGAGGGAGAGGCAGAAGGGGGATGAGCAGGGCTGCATCCACCCCTCAGCCTAAGGCTCCTGCCAAGCAGACACCCTGATGTGTCAGCCCGGGTCAACTCCCCCATTCCAGTAGGAGGCAGGCTGGCTTACTTTGTCCAGGACTGGATGTCTGTTACCTCAGACAAGTGGGTCCTGGAGGTTGTAAGCCAGGGGCTGATTCTCAGTTTCAAAAGTTTTCCGAAACTGAGGCCCAGATCCTTTCCAACTGCAAATACTTCAGAAACCCTTGCTCTAGAGGTAGAGGTTTTGTCTCTATTGGCTTTAAAGGCCATAGAGAGAGTTCCTACTCCATACAGGGGAAAAGGTCTGTACTCCAGGTTCTCCCGAAAAAGACAGGGGAATGGCGACCCATCCTAGATCTAAGATACCTAAACAAGCACCTAGTAAAGCCAAAATTCAAGATGGTGACTCTGGGAACAATTCTTCCCTCTCTGAGGCCAGGAGACTGGCTAGCCTCCCTGGACCTCAAGGATGCCTATTTTCACATTCCCATCAGGTGCTCCCACAGAAAGTACCTCAGGTTCGAATTGCCCTCAGGCCATTATCAGTTCAGAGCAATGCCCTTTGGTCTAGCCTCAGCTCCAAGGGTGTTTACAAAGTACCTAGCAGTAGTGGTGGCCTTTTTAAGAAGGAAAAGGATCTCTGTTTTTCCATATCTGGAAGATTGGCTTCTGGTGGGCCAGTCTTCAGACCAAGTCAAGTCAGATCTGCAGGTTACCCAGAAAGTTGTCACTTCCCTGGCGTTCCTTCTCAGTTGTCTCAAGTCAGTTCTCGAACCAGTACAGCTCATCACTTTTATAGGAGCAGAGCTGGACACCCTCAAGGCAAGAGCCTTCCTTCCTTTTGCCTTTCCTTTGCCGCTTTAAATCTTGCCGGAAGGTCTTCAAGCTGGCTCCTCCCACCCATCCGTGTGGTAAAACTCTCGGCTCCGCCCCATGACGCCGGACCGAACCGGGCTGGCCATCCGGGTCAGCGGACTTTTTGGCCTCCCTTTCCCTGAGCCTACCAACTTTCTTTTCTATGGTGGCTGCAGGGAAATTCTTACAAAGCTGGCAGTCTGCATTGAGGTGGTCAAACCCCAGACAATATACACAGATGGTGTGTGGGTCAGCCTTAGCAGAGGCTTCCCCACAGAGACCACAGTGCTGAAACCCAGTGGGCCCGGTTTTTCTTTTGGGTTTCTCAGACATAGTGCCAGCCTAACCAAAACTTGCCCGTTAGTGGCAATCCGCCAAGCAAGACTCTCTTATCGGTTCCCAACCATGTCACGGGTCGTGGAAAAAACCGTAATGAAATCCGTTTTTTTAGAACCGATAAGAACCGGGGACCGCACTCTAAAGGACTAGAAAGTATTTTTAAAACAACCTGATCGGTTCAAACCGAACCGAAAAAGACGTTTACAAGTTCCACACAGAAGAAAATAAATGTAAGCCTATCTATTACTTACAATACCACAGACAGAGTTTGAACCGACCAATTGCGGTTTAATTTCGGTCAAGAAACCGAAAAATAAAACTTTTTAACCGACAAACGAACCGAGCAGCAGGAGAAATCTCCGGAGCGACTGTTCAGTGAGGCGGAGTAAAGAATCTAACAGTTTGAGTTTGAGCAACAACAGACAGAGTTTTCAACCGAGCTCGCGCTCAAGGTTCCATGCCTGGCATGGAAAGTTAACTCTTTCACCTCCGGAGCAGTTCGAAGGTTGGGACTCACTGCATATGTCATAATATAGCAAGACTTCATGTTGTTTGAATCACCTTGCATGGTTGTGACCTTACCTTGACTAGAACCTTGAACAATAGAAGAAAAGGAGGGAAGGCATAAAGAAACTTCCCTTCCCAGTTCAAAATCAGAGCATCCAGAGGGACTGAACCCAAGACTGGGGGTCTGCAACAAAACAGAGGAAGTTGGTGATTGTCTGGGGCTGCAAGGAGATCTATCTGAGGAGTGCCCCACTTTGAGAAGATCACCTCCAACACCAAAGGATCTAGAGACCATTCGTGATGGCCCTGGGAAATCCTGCTCAATGCATCTGCTATCACATTGTCCTTTCCTGGGAGGTGGACCGCTACTAGAGAGATCTGCAGGGAATAAGCCAGGAACCATACTTTCATGGCCTCCGTGCACAAGGCTGTGGACCGAGTGCCTCGATGCTTGTTGATATACCACATGGTGGTAGTGTTGTCCATCCTGACCTGAACCACCTTGTTCTGTATTGACCGAGAGAAAGCTTGTAGGGCAAGAAGTACTGCCCTGAGCTCCAGAAGGTTGATGTGAAGAAGGGATTCCTGAGGGGACCACAGTCCCTGGGCCGTGAGAGCCCCCAGATGGGCTCCCCACCCCAAAAGGGAAGCATCTGTGGTAAGAACCACAGAGTGAGTCTAAGAGACAAATGGAACACCTTGCCTCAGATTGCCCAGGTCCTGCCACCACTGAAGGGCCTGAATTAAGGTCTGAGTAACAGGAACTAGCTTGGTAAGAGGATCCCATCCCCGTCACCTTGCCCCTGGTTCCCCCCGTGGGGGGACGGCTCCAACACTTCCTTTCCACCTGGTCCGCTATTACCACGGACAGGTGGGTTCTGGAGGTGGTGGGAAAAGGCCTGCCTCTAGAATTCGAGCAGACCCTGCCCTTCAGAGCTGTCGCACCTCGGGGGGCCTCGGGGTTCGAAGCCTCACTGTCGGCTCGCCGAGCCGACATCGCTCTCCTCCTCCAAAAGGAGGTGATCAGGGAGGTAGAGGACCCCCATTCAGACCCGGGGTTCGTGTCCAGGTACTTCCTGGTTCCGAAATGGACGGGGGGCTGGCGCCCCATTCTCGACCTACATGACCTGAACAAGTTCCTAGGTCTCGAACCTTCAGGATGGTCACTCTGGCGCAGATAATACCATCTCTGGAACCACGGCGTGTGGTTCTGCTCTCTGGACCTGCAGGACGCGTTCTTTCACGTCCCTATCCTTCCGTCACATCGGAGATTCCTTCGCTTTCGAGCGGAGGGATCCCTCTTCGAGTTCCGAGCCATGTCCTTCGGCCTGTCTCCAGCTCCCAGGGTCTTCACCAAATGCATTGCAGTGGTGACAGCTTTCCTGCGGCGCCGAGGGGTCTGGGTGTACCCTTACCTGGATGATTGGCTGATAGCAGCCCCCTCCAGACAGGAGGTGGAGCGGTCCAGAGATCTGGCCCTCCAGGTTTGCTCTCAAGTCGGCCTTCTTATCAACGAGGCCAAGTCGGAACTCGAGCCGAAGCAGGTGATTCTGTTTATCGGGGCAGAGCTCGACTCTCTTCGAGCCAGAGCACGGCTCCCGGCGGACAGGGCCGAGGTTCTTACCTCCTTTGCCCGATCATTTCTGGTTGGGCAATCGCGCCCTGCCTGGGACTTCCTGCGCCTCCTGGGTCTCATGGTGGCCTGTACAAGCGTGTTCGTTGGGCACACTGGCACATGCGCCCCCTTCAGTGGGGACTGGCCAGCCAGTGGTCAAAAAGCTGCGATCCATTGGACCAGCTAGTGATGGTGACCCAGGAGATGTGGAACACTCTCCAGTGGTGGACCGTTCCATCTCATCTGCAGGAGGGCATCCCATTTGTCCGCCCGAGCCGCGGTCTCTCTATTGACCGATGCCTCTCTGATGGGTTGGGGTGCCCATCTGGGGAACACCGGTGACGGCCTCTGAGATTACGCGGGAGTCCTGATGCCACATCAACCTGCTGGAGCTCGAGCGGTCCGCCTAGCTCTCACCGCCTTTGCTCCCGTTTCTCCGGGGTCAAGTGGTCCGAGTCCAGACGGACAATACCACGACCATGTACTACCTAAACCGCCAGGGGCGGGACGCGCCCATGCTTCTATGCAAGGAAGCTCTCCGATTTGGTCACTCATGCGCAGCCTGGAGGTGGATCTCCTAGCCATTCATGTAGCAGGAGCCTCCAACACCCTGGCCGATGCCCTGAACGGATAGGGGCTGCATCTCACGAGTGGTCTCTCCTGCCGGAGGTAGTACAAGATCTGTTCTCCCACTGGGGCACACCTCAGGTGGACCTGTTTGCCTCCAGGGAGAACGCGAAGCTGAGGCTGTTTCATGCCCGCCCCCCTCAGCAGGGCTCGCTGCAGGGGGATGCCTTCTCGAGGCTCTGGACCCCAGGCCTCTTTTACGCCTTTCCCCCATTTCCCTTGATTCACAAGGTGCTTCTCAAGGCAAGGAGGGACAAGGCGCAGGTGATTCTGATAGCCCCAGACTGGCCCCGCCAGTTCTGGTACCCAGATCTCCTCAGCCTCAGCTCCAGGCTCCGAGGCAGCTTCCAGCTCACCGGACCTGCTCTCAGTCAATCAGGGAAGGTGTTCCATCCAGACCTTCAATCCCTGCACCTGACGGCCTGGTTTCTGAGCGGCTAGAGTTCCAGGCCTTGGGTCTTTCCGATGAGGTCCTCAATGTTGTTGAGGCGTCCCATAAGGAGTCGACCAGAAAATGCTATGCCTTCAAATAGAAGAGATTCTCCATTTGGTGTCAGGGCAAGGGCTTGGTCCCTTCCTCCTGTTCTGTGGCAAGCATTTTGGACTATTTGTGGTCCCTTTCTAGTCAAGGGCTTAGGTCAACGACCCTAAAGGTGCACCTGGCAGCCATCTCTGCTTACCGGGCGCGGGCCAGGAGCAGTCGGTGGCGCAGGAAAAGGTGGTCGGGCGCTTTTTCAAAGGCCTTGATCACATTTCCCCTCCGGTGCGAGAACCTCCACCTCCGTGGGATTTACTGCTGGTACTGGCAAAGCTCATGGGCAAGCCATTCGAACCAATGCACAGGTGTGATCTCTCTCACCTGTCGTGGAAGACCGCCTTCTTGGTGGCTATCCGTCAGCCAGAAGGATGGGAGAGCTCCAGGCGCTTTGCATCGAGTCTCTTAACTGGTCTTCCACAGGGACAAGGTTGTCCTGCACCCCACCCGAAATTCCTTCCGAAGGTGGTGTCAGAGTTTCACCTTAACCAGGTGCTGACTCTGCCGGTGTTCTACCCAATCACCTCAGAGGCGAATATAGGCTTCATACTCTGGACCCTAGAAGGGCGCTTGCTTATTATAAGGAGCGCCGCGGCTGAAATCGAGGGAGGTTAAGCCAGCTGTTTGTCACCTACGCTGAAGCCGCACCTGGCAGACCTGCAGCCAAGCGACTGATAGGCAGGTGGGTCACCTCCTGGATAGATCGCTGCTATAAGTTGGCGGGCATGGAGCCTCCCAGAGGGATAAGAGCTCATTCTACTCGTCATACTGCTGCATCAGTGGCTGCTTCCAGGGGACGTCCCTATCCAGGAAATCTGCAGGGCTGCTACCTGGAAGTCAGCACACACCTTTATTACCCATTACCACATCGACCTTGAGTCACGCGGGATGCTGGTTTTGGGGCCTCGTTCTCAGTCTTTATTCCCTAAGTAGGGGTGTGCGCCTTGCCTCCTCCTCCCGGAGAACTGCTAGGAGTCTGCCAATAAGTGTGGATGAACAACATATCCATGTCCTAAAATACAGGTTACTCACATGTAACAGGAGTTCTAGGAATGGTATATGTTGTTCATCCTACAATCCTCAACCTCGGCCGGCACAACCTGAGCTTCCAGCGGGTCAGATCCGGCGTCATGGGGCGGAGCCGAGAGTTTTACCACCCGGGTGGGTGGGAGGAGCCAGCTTGGAGACCTTATGACAAGATTTAAAGCAGCAAGGAACCTGCCAATAAGTGTGGATGAACAACATATACCATTCCTAGAACTCCTGTTACAGGTGAGTAACCTGTATTTTTGGGAGGTGGGTGGGCAGTGCAATGTTGACACTTCATAGATGCCCACTTTATTTTCACCCTTTATTAGGGTGCTTGGGTGTTATGTTTTAATTTTTCTTTCTTGATTCCCCTGACTTGAGTATTTGTTTTGGGATCAAGAACAAAAATGTGTTTTTGTAGTTAGTAGCCAGTGGGCTAGGGTAGGTTTACGGCTTCCACACAGAACCTTAGTGAGTTTTGCTCGTAAAGATCTGACAGTTTGAGTTTGAGCAACAACAGACAGAGTTTTCAACCGAGCTCGCGCTCAAGGTTCCATGCCTGGCATGGAAAGTTAACTCTTCACCTCCGGAGCAGTTCAAAGGTTGGGACTCACTGCATATGTCATAATATAGCAAGACTACATTAGAAAAAACAACATTACTAAGGTGAGTAATTTTTTCTTCTCATTGCTCCAGACTGGGCCAGGCAGCCTTGTTACCCCCTGTTGCTGTCCTTAGCAGTCCATCTTCCCCTGTCTTTTCCCAGGAATTACAATCTGCTAACCTCCTCTCAGGGGAGGATTTGTTACCCTAATCTCTAGTCACTCAATCTCAAGGCATGGCTCTTGAAGACTTAGAGTATGCAGCTTTACATCTGTCCCAAGGGGTTCTGGAGATCCTCAAGGCTTCTTGAAAGTCTGCCACAAGAAAAACCTACAACTCCAAATGGAAAAGGTTCAGTATTTGGTGTTCCAAGAAGCATGTTTCCCCAGACACTGCTGACTTGTCTACAGTTCTGGATTACATGGGTGTCCTTAATGGCCTAAGCCTCAAACCAGCTGTTCTCAAAGTTCATTTGTCAGCTATTTCTGCTTTTCTGTCAGTGGGGAAATCTTCCTGTCTGTCATCTCACCCTGTATTCTGTAAATTTTTCAAAGGATTGCTTCATACCAATCTCCCTTTTAGGGATCCTGCTCCTGCCTGGGATTTGAATATTTGTATTGCTCGCTGATGCAACCCCCCTTCAAGCCTATGTCCTCAGCAGAGCTCAAGTACTTGACTTGGAAAACTGTGTTTTTGGTTGCTGTTACTTCTGCCAGACGTATCAGTGAATTGCAAGCCCTGTCAGTGGAGCCTGACTTCATCTCTTTCCATAGAGATAAGGTGATCCTTAGAACCAATAGAAGGTTCCTACCTAAAGTGGTTTCTGATTTCCACTTAAACCAATCTATGTCTCTTCCTGTGTTCTTCACTGATCACACCTCCTCAGGGAAACGGAGGCTACACAGTTTAGATGTTAAAAGGGCCCTTAGTTACTACATAGAACATACAAAGGGTCACAGGTTTGACTCCCTCCAGTTGTTCCTCACTTATGGGGAAGTAGGTAAGGGAAAACCTGCCACCAAGAGAACCATTGCCAGGTGGATTGTGTCCTGTATTCAATTCTGCTATGAAAACTGGGAAAAACTGCACCTCAGGCCTGAGGGCTCATTCCACTAGAGGTACAGCTGCATCTCTGGCTGCAGCTAGGGATATCCCCTTGTTAGAAATCTGTCAAGCAGCCACCTGGAAAACAGTTCATACCTTCACCAAGCATTACTCTCTGGATATCCAGGCTAGGAGTGATGCTAGGTTTGGCACAGCAGTACTTCAGAGCCTATTCCCAAAGTAGGTTCTGTCCCTCCTCCTTGGAGGTACTGTTTGGTAGTCTGCAAATTGTCAGAATACAGCAAGACTTCATGTTTGAAGAAAAAATTACTCACCTTAGTAACTGTGTTTCTTCTAATGGAGTCTTGCTGTATTCTGACCTCCCTTCCTGCCTCCTCTCTCAGAACCTGTTTTTGGGAAGTGGGTGGGCAGGTGCAGTGTTGCACCCCAAGGGTGTCTTTACCCCACTCCTGTTGTGTTGGGTGCTTTGTATTTGTTTAATTAAGAGTTTTTAGTTCTTATTACCTGCTTTTGGTTCTTTGGGTTTCCTGACTTGAGTCTTTTGGGGAATCCAAAGTCTTTGTTGCCAGTTGGCTACTAGGAGTTTTTACAATTTTAGCATTTAGTCAATGAGTTTTAGCTTGTAAGAATCTGACGGTTTGGTTTCAAAAGGACACAGACAGAGTTTTCAACCGAGCTAGAGCCCAACGTTCTATTCCTGACATAGAATTTAACCCTTCACTCTCCGGGGCAGTTCAAGAGCTGAAGCTAACTGCAAATTGTCAGAATACAGCAACACTCCTTTAAAAGAAACACAATTACTAAGGTGACTAATTTTTACTTCCCTACCCTCAGTGTTTGGGTCTTCTTGGATTCACTGAGAGGTTCCCTAGCATCACTGCCCATCTCTGATCTGCTGCATGCAGTCACTATTGGTGCAGTTCTGCTACTTAGCTCTGGAGTAAACTGGACCCTGTACAGTATCCTTGCAGAATACATTAGTAAAGGAAGGTGTCAAATCCTTAAACTGGCTGCATACACACTGATTATTTCAGCATGCACTTGCTACTTTAGAGCAAGTAGATCTTCTTTCAGTGATGCAGCCGAGAAGGGAAAAGTAGAGCAGATGTAACTGTCTTCACATTTACCTATGGAGTGTAAATCTGGGTCGCGGTTGGTACTTGCTGTCAGACGCCCTCTTGTCTGGTTGAGCTGCTTCATTGTTGGAAGTGGGTCAGTATGTGGTATGTTTGGTGCCATTTTGACAGCTTGATTCATGGCAGAGTTATGCCTGTGTGTGCCTGGTAATGCTCTTTGTAGGACATTAGAGAGCTTTTATTCACACCGGGAACTGCTGTTAATACTGTACTTTAGTCAGACTGTGTTTGTGGTTTATTCATTTATTTATCTATTAAAAAGTGTTGCCAGTGTAACCCATAGGTGGCGCTATTCCTAGGGTTACTACCCCTGCCTGACTTCCTAGCAACAGGTTGAGGGGCCTGGGTTCAATATTTTGGTGCCTCCACCCAGAGTAACAATAGTGGGGGTATCTACCTAGCCTGGTATGGTTCCACTCTCAGAACACGCCCGTCGGGATGCACACGGTCATTAGGGCGACAAGTCCCGATTTCATCATCCTGTCTTTTGCGGGTGCCTGTGCCCCCCCCCATGTGGGGGGCTGTGCCCCACACACCCTCCTTTCTAATTATTCTAACTCCGGGGGGGGCGGTCCTCGGGGAGGGGACAGCGAATTTCCCCTTGTGGCACCCTAATTATGGGCACGTTCCGACGGGCACCATGGTGGCCGGAAGGGGGCTGGTATAGCCCTCTGGGAAGCTACAACCACCCACAATCCCACCTAGTTACCACTTACCCAGATACGAACAGTGACCCATAACAGCATTCAGTAGACAGTTTGCAACTTGTATTAATAATATGCTCACAGTTGTCCCACTTACCAGCAGGGTCTCAGGTCCTGGTGTGTGTGCCCTTCAACCCCTGTAAAAGACAGTTTGGCAAAACAGCATGCATTTTAACACATTCAATTTCACATCTATCACTTTAAACCCAGTAATAATATGCCCACAAGCTAGATTCAAAGTAACACAACAGATCAGATTTATTGAGGGGACATGAACAAGGAAGGGGTGTGAGTCTGGATGGATGAGTACTTTACTGATTAATTTCAAGTCTTTATGCATGTACTTTAGTCCCAAGCAATTAGTCCTACAGCACTGGGTACCCAGGATCTATGCTGGCTGGCCAGAAACATTGCCTGGGGGTGGCTGGCATTGCAGCTGAGTTGGGTCCCTTGATGGAAAAAAAAACAGCATGCATAAGCAAGGCTTGGCTATTCGTAATCCTGGCCGGTTGGTTGAAATTATTAAAGTTAATCATGAAAGTAATTAGATGATACCACATGAAGATTTAGCGGACTGTTGCAGGGAGCTACCCCGAATTTACTCACTGTACCAGTTGATGGCAGACAATGTGCTGGCAAAATGAAGACCTGGAGCTGGAAGCTGATGCACATGGTGAAACTGGGCCATCAATGACTCATGTCCACTTCACGACCAAGGTTGCTGCAACCTGTGATGGCTTTCTGCGCTGGGGCTGGATCCCCGAAGATGGTCTCTCGCCGAAGACACTGAGGCTGGCACACAAACAGATAGCATGGGCCGGTTTGGACAAAGGTTCATGGCTGGATCAACACTCTTGGCACAGTTTTGGTTTATTTTCTGGTGACCTTTCCAGCTGGTAGACAGTTTGCACACAAGTACAGGCAGGCTCCTTTCTGGCAATCAGGAGTCCCTGGGCAACATACTTCGATCCACATTGAACATGCAGCACATGTAAAGGAAACATCATTCAAGTCTCTACCTCTCAGTTCAGTTTCAAGCTGGCACACAGTTTCAGTTGATTCACGGAGCAAAACCTCCAAACGGCGGGCAGGCAGTTCCTGGCAATTAATCTTCTCTTTCGGACCACCAGAAACACACAAGATAGCCACTAGGTCTTTGTAGGCCCGATCTCCGCAGAGCCTACTCAGTAGTTTGAGCTGGAGTTCCAAAACAGGCCTGCCTTGATCTGCAGGCTGCTTTCTGCAGTCCCTCTAAATCTGGTCTCCCTGCCGAACTGACTGGAATTAAAACTACTTCTCCTAAATAAAGGCAGAAATCCTTGAAATATGGTTGGCTGTTCAGGCTACCTAGCATAGTTTTAGTCTCTTAATTGGCTGCAATTTAGGTGCCCAAACTTTGTCCCAGAAAGTCTCCCATAAGTCCACATTATACTCCCCTAAGTCTCTGGATGAAATCCCAGTTCGTGATTGGCTGACACACTCCCAAAATAGTGGCTGCCGTACAAGATAATGTCCCAATTATGCAGTCTCACAAGTTTCACAGTCTGGTGCAGCCAGGTTAAACATTATAGTATTATATTTTCCTCACACACTGGTATCCTCAACAGTTAAAATATTGCCCATACTTTTATTATCGCTGCCGCCATTATACGGTCCCCCCTAGGCAGCAGGCAGCAGCTTATGAATATTAATTAGGCGCATGAATATGTATGAGCCCTTTGATCTTGCCCCTCACTCAAATTCTATTAAAAAACGTCTGAGAGGCTTCTGCGCCGCTTTCCCACGGTCACTGGCCCCTTCTTGGCTGCCCAGGACCACCAAAAGACTCCCCGATTTAACCACAAACTGAGCGGTCGGCACATCAATGCACTGCATGCGCATGTGTGGTCGCTGGTGACACCAGAAACATGCTTGCGACTTGCGGTTACAGATTTCGTACCGAACCAGGCTCAAATAACAAATTTGTCACTATGGGGAATGTGGGGAACAGCAAGGGGCACCAGAGGAGTTCGGGGAGAGGAAAAAATGCCAGCAGCAGCAGCAGGAGGAAGCGGGACAATAGGGCAATATGGAGCAACTAAAGGTAAGCCCCTGAGGGGGGATTACACCAGGAAATGCATACTGAACTATTGCTCGTTTCCAGATGCGTCCTGGGGGGAGGGGGCAGTGGATTATAATAACAATACAATATCAAGAGACATATAACATAGCATTGCATATCAACAACATTAGCATAAGGATGATTAACGAAAAAACATTTGCAAATAACATTGTCAATTTACAAAAAATATTAGAGCATAGCAAGGTTATAACTGCATTTGGTGTGTTGCAAGAATGCAGAGGTACAATATTAAAATATAGAAGAGTAGATGGAGGAGTGGGGGATCATGAAGAGGTGTGAGGGCATGGAAAGGGAAACTTGAAGGGCAGTTATGGGGGGAAGTGAGGTCATGGAGTAGCGAGGGGAGGGTGTGACATGTATGGCGGGGGGGGTAGGGTGTTCCAGAGTTTAGGAAATCAGTAGCTGAAGGCAGCTTGACCAGCTGAAGTAGAGTAGGAGGGTACAGCCAGAGTGCAAGTGTCAAGGCTCCTCAGGGAGTGAGAGGAGGGAGGAGGAAGGGAAAGAGAGGCTAAGAGGTGTTGGGGGGAAGAGAACCAACCCAGAATTTGCTTATGAAGTTGATACAGTGCGCACGGCATCGGTTCTCTAGATAGGGAAAAGACAGTGACTGATACAGGGAACAGTGGTGAGTGCGAAGAGGACAGTCAAGAGCAAAGTGGCAGAAAGAATGAAAAAGTGTGTCCAGTCTGGCTAAGGAAGTACCAGGGGTGGCACTGTAGACTTCATCACCATAGTCAAAGACTGGAAGGGTCATTCTCTGGATGATTACATGGCGTGCCAGCAACAGGATGCAGTCACGGTTCCTGAACAAGGCACTGAGCTTGGGGTGGAGTTTTCTGAGTATGGCATCCACATGTCCAGAAAAGTTGAGGTGTTGGTCAAGCCATACCCCGAGATACCTGAAGGAGGTGACATTTTCCAGTGGGGTCCCATCTAAGGTATAGGAAGTGGAGAAGTATGGGAGCCTAGAGAGTCTCT
Organism: Neoceratodus forsteri; assembly: GCA_016271365.2. NCBI lineage: Eukaryota > Metazoa > Chordata > Ceratodontiformes > Ceratodontidae > Neoceratodus > Neoceratodus forsteri. Next base: position 1,630,960,607 of record CM028131.1, on the reverse strand, counting down.
GCCTCGTGCCAAAGGACACGGAGATGGTCTTCTTGGCATTTAGGAATGACTGGTTTGAGTGTAGCCAGAGCTGAACTTTATAGTCGAGCTGGAGTCTGGATGTCATGTCAGCCATGGAGTGGCCGGAGGCAAACAGGACTGTAACATTCGCATACATATGTATGGCTGCAGATGGGCAGGCAGTGGGGAGGTCATTTAGGAAAACAGAAAATAACAGTGGCCCAAGTACCGAGCCTTGCAGGACACCTGTGGTAATGGGGAGGGGTGGGGAGAGAGAGAGTGTTGCCAATTCTAACTGATTGGATCCTGCCCTCTAGGTATGACTGGAACCAACTGGTGGCTGCTCCAGAGAGGCCAGCAGCTGACAGCTTGGAAAGGAGGAGGGGGCGGGAGACGGTGTTAAAAACCTTAGCCAGGTCAACAAAAATGGCAGAGGTGATAAGGCTCTTGTCCATACCAGTGAGAATGGAATCAGTGAGCCTGAGGAGGGAGGTGGACGTGGAATGGTGCTTCCGTCAGCCCGATTGGAAAGGGGTGAAAAATGAAGACGAGTCAAGGAGGGAAGAGAGTTGGGAGAGCACCATGCATTCCTGTAGTTTGACAAGGATAATGAAGAAGGAGATGGGTTGGTTGTTCCCAGCAGTAGAGGGGTCACCTCCTTTAGGGAAGGGGAACTACAGTAGCATGCTTCCAGGCAGAGGGGACGGAAGCATGAGAGAAGGATAGGTTAAGAAGGTCAGCAAGAGATGAGGAGATAGCAGATGCAGAGAGGTAGAGGAGTTTGCTGTCCAGACCCTCAGGGCTTTTCAGCAGAGGAGGGTACAGGAGAGAAACTGAATGAGAGGGAAGGAGAGGGAAGTTGCAATAAGGACAGAGGGAGGAGGAAAGGGAGGAAGGGACAGAGAGGAGAGAAGAAAAGAGGCGCAGGAGGTGAAGAAGGAGTTAAACTCGGTGGCCACTGAGAGAGGATTGGAGAGGGAGGTGTTACCAGCTTGGAGGACAGGGGAAGGGGGCTTGGTAGGTGGGCAGAATAAAGCGTAGATCACTTTCCACAATTTCGACAGGTGATTTATGTTGTCCTCAAAGGTCTTGGAGAAATAGTCAGCCTTAGCAAGCCTGACTGCCCTAGAGCAGGCATTTCAGAGGTAACGGTACCTCTGTAAATTGTTGGAAGAGTGGGTACACTTGTGATTTAACCAGGCCTGGTCATGGGTACGTAAACAGGCTAGTAGCTCTGATGTGATCCAGGGGAGATGGGATCCCCTAACCCTGGTGCGCCAGAGGGGGGGCATGTAGATTCCAGATTTCTAGGAACTTAGATTTAAAGTAGGCTAGGGCATTGTCAGTGGTAGATGCCGAGGAGATTAGAGACCAATCTGTGTTATGTAGATCATTTAGTAAGGGGGTGAGGTCTAAGGATCTGAAGGACCTAATTAGTAGAATTTTGGGAGGGGCTTTTGGATGGTGAACCTTGTGGCTGCAGAAGGTAAGGTGAATGATCATTTAGTGCATCAGGGAGGATGCCGGCCTTAATGATGTGGTAAGGGTAAGAGGTGAGGACCCAGTTGATGAGGGAATGATTTAGAGTTTTGAAGTTTAGTCGCATGGGTTCATTAATTAACTTAGTTAGATTCAGGGAGGCAATGTTATAACGAACTTTGGAGTGGGTGGAGGAGATCAGTTCTGGTTGAACTCACCTAGGATAAGGATCTCCCCAGAGGAAGCATGTGATGTAATGGTGGCCAGTGTTTCAGTGATACCTGAGTGGGAGAACCCAGAGCAGCAGTAGATGTCGGCTATAAAATAGGGATAGAGTGGGGGAGGGAGAGAGAGCTTAATTAGCATTAGCTCATATGCAGAGGGGATGTAAGTAGATAGAATAGGAGAGAACTGGAGTGAGGAGTCAATGTATAAAGCTACGCCCCCACCCCTGTTACCATAGTCCTGGTGAAGAAGGGAATATCCGGGGATGGAGATGCACCCGTCTGGAACTTTGGAGGAGAGCCAAGACTCAAACAGAATGAGGATGTCAGGCTTGAGGCTTTGCATGAGCAGTTGAATTTGGGGGAGAAGGCTTCTAATGTTAAGGTGGGCAATCTTCAGATCCCGGGGGAGATTTAAGGGGGTGGATGGACCAGGGTTGGTTTTGATATCCCCAGACAGCAACAGCAGCAGGGCAATTAAGTGATAAGAGAAGGTTTTTAAGCGCGTTCTTGGCATAATCCTGGCAAATGGAGAGCAGCTGTGAGGTGTGGAGGGCAAAGAGGTGGTGGGAGTAAGAAGGACAGCAAGGAGGCAGGATGAGGGAAAGATTACTACTACAGGAATCCATGGGTAGTGGGACAAGGTGTGTATAGAGGAGGAAACAGTAGGTTGAAGGTGAACCACTCCTGGATGGCAGTAAAGTCAGTCTGAAAACTCTGCCTTAGTTTCTCCAGACACTTGTCACTGGAGAAGATAACAGCATCATCAGCATAAAGTAATATATTAGTAGACCCACAGACAACAGGTATATTATTTATGAATAAACTAAAGAGAAGGGGTCCTAGGATTCACCCATGGGAAACATCTACAATGACAAGCCTATTGTCCAAAAATACATTGCAACATTTTACTGCATGAGTTCTATCAGCCAAGTAGCCTTTAAACCAGTTGAATGCATCTTTTGAAAGGTCCAGGTTAAGTAGTTTCCAGCAGAGGAGGGCATGGTTTATAGGGTCAAAGGCCTTGATGAGGTCTATGTACCTGTATATGGCCCTAGCCATTTCTCCCCTGTTCAGGGCACAATATATTGAGTCACTGAACTGCAAGAATGCTGTCATAGTGCTGTAGTTTTTTTCTAATCCCATGCTACTCATTTGCCAGGAGGTCATGATGACTCAAGTATTGAGCAAGCTGGTCATTCACTACCCTCTCTAAGTTTTTTGATGGTGGGGTTAGAATGGAGATCAGGCGCTAGTTAGAGGGCAGATTAATATCATCCCCTACAAGTACTGGGGTCACATAGGCTTTTTTCTAAAGCTCAGGTACTTGCCCAGTGGAAAGGGACAGATTAAAAACAATCTGCAAGGGGTGGGAGACTTCCCTAATCACTAATTTGAACAGCTTCATATCAATGTTGTCTGGGCCAAGCCTAGTTGTAATTGTGGTCCTGGCATGCACATCAGCCCAAGTTATCCTTTTGAAATTGAACTTAGGTCACTTAGGTCTGGTGGGGGGCCAGTTGTATCATCTACTGTGGGGGGTGGGTACTAGGGTCTGGTATGTATGAAGATAAATCACTAAATGTTTTGTTAAAGGACTCAGCAATATTCTTGTCCCCTTCAATTGTGGTACCACCAACCACAATGGAGTGGGGCAAAGATTTTCTGGCATTGCCCATGATTTCGTTGATGCCATTCCATAGTTGATTAGAATACTTAAAGGTGACCTGCAAAATAGCAATGCAGCCCCCTTCCGTCCTCACATACTATGCAATACTGTTGCGGGAGTCTGGGGCTGCAGTTGGCATTATTTTTCATAAAGGGGCTTAATTTTAATAAAGCGCCGAAACTTTCAGCTGAATGCCGTAGTGCAGAGGGGACCCGACTGAGCGGGCGCAAGTGTTTATGGGTATTACACCCATTTAGTGTGATGTCATTCCACCACTACTATTATAAATTGCAACATTGGCGGTAGTTTATTATGCCGATTTTATTGCTTCCCGGTCAACCCGACTCCCCAAATATTACTACTGCAGTACCTGTTGCTGTAAGTAATATTTAGAGTCAAACCCAAGTAATACCCTATGAACACTTGCACCCACTCAGTCAGGTCCTCCGACTCACTGCTCGCCAAAAGTTTTGACGCTTTATTTAAATGAAACCTCTTTATGAAAAATAATGCCTATTACAGCCCTGGACTCCTGCAACAGTATTGCAAGGTATGTGAGAATGGGAGGAGGCTGTATCACTATTTTGCAGGTCACCTTTAATGAGTTTTTTTTTTTTGTTGGGTTTTGTAGTAATCAGCCTTGGCTTCCTTAATGCAGATTTTTACAGTGTTCCTTTCTATATATAGAATGAAGGAAGGCAAAGTGTTGTATACAAGGAAATAATATAATCAAAAGTAGTGTTGCAGTTGGGGTAGCATGGATTTCTGTCTGCAGGTGGAAGTTGGTGTGTATGTCTTACATCTGTGGCTGCAGAAGCACAGGCACCTTAGGGGCCTGTACTTCTGCAGCCAGAGGTGTGTGTATGTCATACGGTGTGCATGATTACCTGTGGCTACACAAGCACTGACCCTACAGGGGCCTGCACATCTACAGACAAAAGTAGTGTTGTAATGTGGTTATCATGGATTTCTGTCTATGGCTTCTGCAGCCAGAAGTGTGTATATGTCTTACAGTGTGCATTAGTAACTGTGGCTACAGAAGTAGTGTTGCAATTTGGGTATCATGGATCTCTATTTGTGGCTACAGAAGTGCAGGCCCCACAGGCTTCACTCTAGGTCCCATAGTGGCAAACATGTCTCTGTTATTTACCACTTTTTAATCCATACAGATATGGTATAAATATACAATATATGGGATATGACATTGGTAAGGGTGAGATAGTAGAAATATCTTCATGCGCTATACTTGACCTTCTGACCTCATGAGTGACAAAGTCACAAGTGAGGTCAGAAGAGGTCAAGGATGGCGAGTGAAGATTTTTCTGCTATCTCATTCTCACCCATGTCATATTTGATTTGTACGACAGGTGTTTTGGTGGTTTATTATAGAAAGGATCAAAAATTACAAAAAGGAAAAAGCACAAAATGTAAACTGTGCTCTTCCAATCAATGTCTCAGCACAAGAGAGGCAAATCAAAGCATTACAGATCAGTGTAGTACAAATCAATACAATTAATACAATACAAGCCAGTACAATCAAATTAGATGTGAAGCTGAAAACAACTAAGTCTATAGATCATCTTACATATGCTAGCTTTTGTGGTGCTTATTTCTCTTGTGATGTCATTGGCATTGTTAAAGCTGGCCTCTGATTGGTTTAGTATTCCGTTGTGACATACTCAGCTTTGCAAGTTAGTAGTACTATCTTTGAAGTTGGTCATGTATTCCATTGTGACATACTCAGCCTTGCAAGATAATTAGCACTGTCTTGCAAGTTGGTCATACGATAGTAGTTTTATCTTGGCCAATCCAGACCCACACCTGTTGTAAAAAATATATGGAGAGAATAAACAATGGCAAATTGTGGTATATGAACAAATAATACCATTGAAGGGTTGAACAAGCCATAAATCTAAGAGCCCGAAGGGCAAGTGGCCTTTATCAGCTTGTTCAACCCCGAGATGGTATTATTCCACGAGTATACCGGACTTTGCCATCTTTTATTTAATATATTACATTAGGTCGGTGTGTTTTGCTATAAGATAAAATGTGCTGGGTTTTTTTTGTGTAGCTGGTTTAGTGTATTTGCTTAAGTTAGAGTGTTTCTGTACTTCTGTAGTGTTCCCCCTAGTGTTTTTCTATAGTATTTTTCCATATTGTAAGGCTCTACAAGTGTTACATAGTGTTGTAACTTTAAGGTTCCCATAGTGCAGTGGCTTTCGATATAAGGAGGGCTAGATGGACCCATTTTTCCTTTAGTGTTGTTCAAGGGAGCAGGTGGAAGGTTTGGTAAGTTCAGGAGGCCTTTTTTACACAGTTAGCAAAATGGAGCAAAGCATATAAAATGTTTGGAAAGTGATTCAGGAGGCTTTTTATATGCTGTTAGCAAAATGGAGCAGAACATGTAAAATGTCTGGAAAGTGATTCAGGAGGCCTTTCTTATATAGTTAGCAAAATGGAGCAGAGCATGTAAAATGTCTGGAAAGTTATTCAGGAGGCCTTTTTTACACAGTTAGCAAAATGGAGCAGAGCCATGTAAAATGTTTGGAAAGTGATTCAGGAGGCCCTTTTTTACACAGGCTAACTTTGATTTCCATATGTGGTTGTTAGTTTGGCAAGTGATATGGAGGTAGTAGCTACAGTGGTTGGAACTGACTTGAGTTGGGAGCTGGCTTTGTTGCTGAGGGACATTTTCTTTACACAAGCTAGCTTTGACTTCCATGTATGGCTCTTAGTTTGGCAAGTGATATGGATGCAGCAGTAAAAGTGGTTCATATTTATGTTGTGGGGGGCTGTTTCTTTTTTGCAGGGGCAGTAGTTAGAGAGGCTGTTAGGGCTGTAATATGGGTGGTTTGCAGGTTGTTATTACATGTGTTATTTAGGTGGTTGTTACACATGTTAATAGTTCTGTAATAACATGCTTATATATATTTTGTCCATACTTGTAGTAGAGTGTTATTGACAATGTTATAGAATGTTGTAATTACTTCATGTTAGTTAATTACCATCAGTTATGGATGGTTATGGTGTCATATATGTTAATTGGCTACTATTATATATGGAGAAATAAATGATGGCTTTTTAAATGGGGACAAGGGCCCAACCATGTAATATATACAAAATCTCTCTCTCTCTCTCTCTATATATATATATATATATATAAAACGTAAATTATGGCAAAGTGTGGTATACAAAGAAATAATTCCATTGAGGGGTTGAACAAGCCAAAAAGTCACCACGAGCCCAAACGGTGAGTGGCCTTCAAGCGCTTGTTTGACCCCCTAGATGGTATTATTTTACGAGTATGCTGGACTTTGCCATCTTTTATTTTATATAATACATGTATAATAACCCGGTGAGATTCTTCGGCATTGCGTTCTCCCTGATGCTATCAGTGACCACTCTCCTGTTCTTTGATTTTGGTATAACAGGACCCCTAAGTCTCCTGCCAAAACAGTTGTGCACCAGGTCGTGAAGAAAGGGCAACTTGAAAACCTCCAGGCTTTCGCTTATCCTCACTTTACCTTGCCACTGTACTACATGTGTTGTAATGTACTTAATTGTTCTGCCATTTTTACCACTGTTATCTGTTATATTCATTGTCAGCACTAATTGTATTCTGTATATATGACATGTCTATTATCCATTGTCCCCCTTCCCCAGGATGTACCTGGAATCAAGCAGTACTCTGCTCAGCGTGCTTTCCTGGTAAAACTTTAAAATAAATACATAAATAGGCCCATCTCCTAAATTGTGATTGGTCACCTATTGACTCAGTGCGAAACGTTGACCAAGCACTAGATTTTTTTGTCTCTAGGGCATGTGACATTTATTCCCCCTTTCAGAAAACATAAGACTAAGGGGGCTAACAACCCCTGGATTACCCCTTCCATGCTTAACCGCATGACCTCCAGAGTCCAAGGACATTGATTGGCACCGTGCTTGTGCCACTGGAAAACAGGCTGACCTTCAGCTGTACAAAGCAGCCAGAAATGCCTGTATTCGTGAAATCTGCCACTTTAAGCAAGAACTCTGTAATTCCTGCGGTGATGGTAGGAGGTTCTGGGATAACCTGAAAGACCTTATGGGTACATCCAGCAAATCCTTCCCCACCATGACTGAAGTCGATGGTGACATCACCTAAGACCCCATGCGCATTGCTAGTACCTTCAACAATGCCTCCTGTGACCTTGGCGGCGTACTCCCCCCTGACTTTTCTGATGCACCTCCCTGCAAAGTTGAAGTCAGTACTGCCCCTCCCTCTGCCCCACATCAAGAGAATCACCTAACTGATGCCAAAAAATATATAGGTCGGGTGCTGTGCAAATCAAGATCCAGTAGTGACTCACTTGATCTTAAACTGCTTAATCTAACCCTGTATGCAGTCCTATCTCTTCTTACTAAACCACTTAACCTATCCCTCTGCCTTGGGCAGTTCCCTATGTGTTGGAAAACTGCTATGGTTAGGCCCATCCACAAGAGTGGGGACTGATCCTAGCCCTCAAACTACTGCCCTATATCCATCCTCCCTCCCCTCTCCTCTCAAAAGCTCTGGAACACATTGTTTCGGATCAGCTTACTAAATACCTGGAGAAATATCAATTACAATGTTCCCAACAACATGGATTTTGGAAGACTCATAGCACCACCACTGCACTACTTGAATACGCTGTTTTCTTACACAATGCACTGGACCGGGGACACCTAATGGGGGTGATTTACATCGACCTCACTAAAGCTTTTGATACGGTCAACCATACCCTTTTACTTGACTCACGTCTCACCTTGGGTCTCTCAGCTGAGGTGACTGACTGGTTTCAGAGCTACCTTGGTTACAGAACTCAGCAAGTCAGAATTAGTGATGTGCTGTCTGGCTGCTGCCAGTTGCAATCTTGGGTACCGCAAGGCTCGATCCTTGGTTCCATGCTCTTTAGTCTATTCCTTAACACCCTCCTCCAGGTTTGCTCATCTAATTTATTACTCTATGCAGATGATGCCTTCATTTTCTCAAGTCATCCTGACCCCCTCCCCCTTGAACTACAACTACAGCACATCTTTTCAGCTGTAGAGGACTGGTTCTCTGACCACAAACTTCTGAACTACAAAAAAACAAAATCCATGCTTTTGCCAGCCAGCACAGTAGGCACAAACTACACCAGTTGACCATTCTTAACAGCCTTAACTCTCCCCTTGAACAGGTCCAGCAGTTCAAATACCTCGGGATAACTCTAGATTCCTCCTTATCTTTTGCCTTCCATGTGGACCATGTTGCTAAGGCAGAAAACACCAGATTAGGGCTCTTATATAGGCATAGGCACTGTCTCACCCCTAGATGCACTCGACCTAGCAATCTCTAGCTCAATACTTTCTATAATTGATTATGGTCAAGTCATTTATGGTGCTGCCGCTGATAACATGCTCAAAAGAATCACTATTGACCTTAACAAGACCTATAGGCTAGCTGTGGGGGCCCATAAACTCACTCATACGTGTGAGCTGTATGTCCAGTCTAACTGCCTCCATCGTAAGGGCAGGATAAAATATTAGACTCATCTGTTAGCCAAAAGAATCTGCCTTGGCCTAACCTCCCCATCTTCTTAAAACTCCTTAACCAAGTAACTAACCCCCACCACACCCATGGAATGTCTAACCAGGCTCTCCAAGTCCCTTTCTGTTGAACCTCCTTGGCACAGCGTTCATTTAAGTTTCAGGCACCTAACTGGCTGAATGACCTCCCCTCATTTATCCATGACCAGTCAAAGATTGGCCCCTTTAAACACAAACTCTGCCAGCACCTTACTGCTCAGTGCAGGTGTGATTGTCTCCCATAAGCTGCTCTTCCCCTAACTGTGACCTTCCCTCCATCTGTCACCCTACACTCTCCCCCACTTGCTGCCAGTTTGCCCTTTTTCCTTCACTCTCAACCTCCAGCACTTACACTCCTCTCTTGAATTCTGTAACTCCTCTTACCCCGCGTAAATCCCATCCCACCCCCTCCCTTTCCTTTCTACTTCCCCTTCACCTCAATCCCCGTCTCCTTCCTTTTCCTCCCTCCACCTCCTTCCCTATGCCCCATCCACCTCTGCCTTGTCACACCTTCTCCACCACCCCCCATTTCACCCTCCCCTCCTCTATTTTGATGAAGCCATCCCCTTGGCTGCTGCTTCCCCCTTATAATTGCACCTTAGCCTGTTTTTTTTTCTCAGCCTTTATAAATGCACTGTTGACTCCATTTGTCAAGTCTGATTACTATGTAAACTGTTTTGTCTATGTACTGATGTGAAACCTTTATAAAAGAGCCTCTGGTCCAAAGGTATTGTAATCTGAGAAGTAAATAAATAAATTAGATATTTCGGTTGAACACTTTTTGCTGTGTCTTATGTTTTACCATAGTGTAGTTTTTTCCTTCTGTAGTGTAGCGGTTTGTGTTAGTGTTTTTCCGTTGTTTAGTGATTTTCCATATTGTAGTGGTATGTTCCTTTAAGAAGGTACCTAGTGTTTTTCTGTATTGTAGTGAGTTTTAAAGGGACTGTTGTCTTTTTTTCCTAGTAATGTTTCTATGCTGCAGTGGCCTCCTATAAAAGGAGGCGTGGTTCTGGCAGTCTTCCCTTTAGTTTTAGGATGAAGAGCAGCATAGCATGTGGCTGGGAGTGGCGTGGTGTGTGGTCGGGAGTGCTGTGCAGTTTGTCAGGGAGCGGCATGGTGTTCGGTCAGGAGCGGTGTGCAGTCTGTCTGAGAGCAGCATTTCCGACTGCATACACACTGAGCCGGAGCAAATGGAGGTTGGGAGCATAGAGAGACAAGAGGAGCAGTGGCAGCTGCAGCATGGTGGGCCTATGTGACAGACCTGCTTGCTAGGTGAGTGAGAGTGGAGGGAAGGTGTTGGGTGGGGTTTTAGTATAGGTTAGGGTAGTTTTCTGTAAGTAGAGTTTAGTGAGATTTTAGTGCGGCTGTCATGAAAGTTAATAAGGTGGATGTAACATGTATTATTAAGGGACCTGTTATATGTGTCATGGGATGGTTCGTAGTATGTTTGTTACAAAGGGTTTATTAAAGGGTTAATAACACATTAATATAGTGTAATTAGCTAATTGGCATTATAATGCGCTAATTGCTACCATGATATATGAGGAAATATATTATGGCTTTTTTCTATAGGGACAAGAGTCCAACCATGATATATTTGTATATAATGGAGCGCAGTTGCGTCCCTATAGTTAGGGTTGAGTAGGCATTTTAATGTTACATTCGAACTTTGCACTTTAATAACTTTGCAACCGTTCAATGGATTTGCATGCAAATTTGCATGCACTGTCTCCCAGGGTAGGTCTTTGGATGTGGCAAGTTAAGTTCTGGTGAGATGTGCAGTTTCTGAGTTCCAGAGTGGTGAAAAAAGCATTTTTTCACTCACTGACTTTGCTAGGCTTTTGCTTTCAAATTGCCTACAGCCCAGACAGTTTGTAATCTTGATCTGAAATTTTCAGAGTAGAAAAGGACTAGCCCACAGATGTGCCTTTTGCTAGTCTGGTGAAAAAATGAAAAAATAATAAGCCGTTGTAAGTTATTGCATTTTTAAAATTCGGAAAACATAATTCCTGAGCAAGCTCAGTAAACACTAAAAGATAGCTGTATGAAACGAAAAAGTAATCATGTTTCATATGGGTAAATTCCTTTTTCATTTGCCGTCATCTTGTTTCTGTTTTTTTTTGTTTTGTTTTGTTTTTTTTAAATAAAATTCAGAAGCCACAAAAATGACATCCTGGATAGAGCTCAGCACATCTGACTAGCTCAACTGGACCCTGTTAGGTGGATGCTACACTTACATTTTGAAAAAAATGCCTCCACATGTAGTTTTTGTTGCATTTTACATCCTTTTTCGTGACCACATGATACGTAAAAAGAATCTTTTTTTATATCACAAGTCACAAAAGAAGATTATTTTTCAAGAAGGGGAAAAATGTTTTTTTGTTTGCCGCATGTAATTCTTTCTGATCACCATTCCCATTGCTGGTATGCAGATTGCTGCTATGCCACCCACCAGCAATAGGGAAATGGCACCCCCCCCCCCCGATCCCTGTTACCATCATTGTTCTTTCTACCCCAGTGCATCTCTTCCTGCAGGTAAGAAAAAAGTAAAAAAGAAATGTAAGTCCTCAAACTGGATATAATGTATTTCTTTTCAAGGGAAAAAAAGGTGTTTCCAGAATTTGACTTAGTGTCAGTTTGGAAAACTGAGAATTGTGTGGTTATGAAGGGAGTTTATAAGAACACTAGCCCTGACATTTGGACTAAAAAAATAAAGAATAAAAAAAGCTAAGGGTGTTAGAAACCACCACCCCCAAAAAAAAAAAAAAAAAATAAGCTGAATGAACTGCACATTGCACATGTGCAAAGGCAGTGTTCTTTCTCTGGTGTGTAGTTGCACCCCCTCCCCGATCGCTGTCCCCAGAATGTTTATTTTTTTCGCTGGTATCTAGTGGCACCTGATACCTGTCCTGTCACCTGCTTTCTTTCCCTGGTGTCTAGTGGAACCCACCTCATCCCCGATCTCTCACACCTGAAAAAAAGAAAACGGTCCTCAATGTTTTTTTTTCATTGTTGTTTAAGCTGTAAAAATAAAGCAGTCCCTCGCCGATACAACCCGCTCCCACTCAGCACCCCACACACCCCAGTACACCTCCACACACCCTTACTCACCTGAACAGGTCCCAGGTTTGAGAGCCACTCTCCAATCAAAGACACGTTTTGCTGCTGGAATCGGCGACTGCAAAATGAGAAACTAAGGTAAATGCGGTTCAATGGATTTCAATTGAGGTTTCAACTTTTATTCATAACTCAGCCATTTTTTTGACATTTTGACTCCAAATTTTCAACATAGCCTTTTGGGGACCCCACCTCATGAACAATATGATTATCATTATGCAACTCCCAGCCAAAACGTGATTTTGTGGTTGCTTGGTGATGACAACTGTGACATACATGAGGTGGGATAACAAGAAGGCTATGTTGAAAATTTGGGGTCAAAATATGTAAAAATGGCAAAGTTATAACCATCCGTTGCAATTTCACTATGCATGCTTGTAACCTTGGAAATTTTAATTCAAGTGTTTATGCTCCCTGGGCGTGCTGGGGGCAGGAACTCCATCCCGCACCACCTGTCCACCAGCCTGACCACCCCCGAGACCCCCCACGGATTACCCCCAAGCGTGGCCAGGAAGGGAGCTACCTCCCTCCCTGGAGCACAATCCAAATCTGGGGAGGCTGCAACGGCAAAACAGGGATGGGACCTCATGGAGCCCCCCAGCCACCATTTCCCACTTTTCCAGAGTCCCTCCCTCCTGGAGGCGTAGCATGCTGAGTGTAAGGCACACACATGCCACCGTGGCTGCTTGTCTCCCAGCTTGCATCACCCCCCCCAGCCCACACTAGAGAGTGATCAATAAGAGCAACGATGATCCCTCCCTCCCTCGAGAGAGGAGAGCAGTCATCTGGACTATCATCGAGGCACAGGTCAGGACGCATAGGAAAAAGACAGAAGCAGTTGTAAAATTCGCAACAAGAGTTTTTAAACAACATGAAGTCTTGCTGTATTCAGACATAATGCAGTTAGCCCCAGCACTTGAACTGCTACGGAGAGGAAAGAGTTAACTCTATGCAGAAGCATAGAACGTTGAGCTCGAGCTCGGTTGTCAAACCTCTGTCTATGGCACTTCCCAGTGTAACCGTCAGATTCTTTACTTCTCCTAACAGTGAACTTCTCCGGAGATTTCCTCTGCTCGGTTCGGTAAAAGTAAAGCGTTCAGTTTAAACCGCATATTTCTCTCTCCTAAAGCTGGTCTCCAGGCTCCTCACTTCTGGGAGGTCCTTCCTGGAACCACGTGACAGGCAGGATGTAAGCTGATCTCTACAGGTAGGAGACAATTTCTCACCCACTTCCTCTGGACATCAGTTTACTTCCTGCCTGTCTGGTGGCAGTAGCTCTACAGGATGCTCTGTCTCAGAAGTGGCAACCTAGGAGAACCGTGAGTTTTTTTTTTCTTTTGGTGGCTAATTTAGGCATTCCTTTAACCCTCCGGTCTGTTTCAGGGACCCCAGTCTCAGCCTTACAAGCTCTGTCACTTCTGGGATAAGGGCTGCTATGGACCAGGGCAGACTCTCTGGGGCCATCTTTATTGATCTCTCTAAAGCCTTTGACCTTGTTGACCATGCTTTGCTATGCTGTCAACTTGGGTCTTTGGGCTTATCCCCTCCGGCCCCGAGTTGGTTCTCCAACTACCTTCATGGAAGGCAGCAACTGACCAAATATAGTAAGGTGTTCTCGGACGCCACCCCCGTGTCCTCAGGGGTCCTCCAGGGGTCAGTCCTTGGGCCCCTGCTTTTTTCCATCTTCATCAATGACCTTCCCTCCTCGGCGGCGTCCTGCAGGGCTGTCCTGTATGCTGATGACCTTGTTATCCTCACTCATTCAAAGGATATTGGGGTCATTAACCACCAACTGAGTGAGGGTTTCAGGAGTGTCCATTCCTGGATATCATCCCATAAGCTGGTCCTAAATCTTAAAAAGACCCAGGCCATGCTGTTCGGTTCCCTGGCCAAGTTAAAGGCCTCCTCTGTTCCTATGTGCATCTCGGGTATCGATGGCACTCCTGTTCTCACCACCGATTCCGTCAAATACTAGGGGTCACACTTGACCCTCAGCTCGATCTTGGTCAGTATATCCAAAATGCATGTAGAACTATTAACTGGAAATTGGGTCTGGCTTACAGGGAAAAGAATAACCTTACTCCGGCTGCTCGCCTAGCACTGGCTAGAGGGGTGTTTCTACCATCTCTCTATTATGGGCTCCTTTTGTTTGCCAGTACCTCCAAGATCCACCTGTCTAGATGGACTGTTGCCTATAATAACATCTGCTGTTTTGCTCTTGGAGTCCCTCATCTCACTCAGCACTGTGATCTGTACAGTAAGCTCAACTGGCTCTCCCCGACCAATTATTTGAATTTTGTTGTGGGCAGTTTCACGGGTAAGGTACTGGGTACTGCCACCCCCCCTGGACTGGCGGAGCTCCTTGTGCCAGCAGCCCCTGCTACCTACCCCCTAAGGTCACTGGGCCCTGCTATCCTTAAGGTCCCTCCTGCTCGTACCAAAATGGGGGACAGGGACTTTGCATCATGTGCCCCTAGACTGTGGAACTCCTTTCCTGTCCAGGTCTGGACCTCCCCCCAGTCGGGCCTATGCACCTCCATGTGGAACCACTTGAAGCTCTCGTCAGTATGTGACTGTCTTAACCCTCCCTGATTAGCCTGGTCCTCTGCACAGTATACTTGAGTGTATTCATTCTATGTATCTTGCAAATGTGTAAATTTTGTATATATCTGTATATATATATTGCTGGTGACGTTGTGTCAGTGACGCTGTACCTTAGCATACTGACTATGATTACTGTCGTGACCTGAGATATCTTACTATGTATGTTATGCTTCTCCTGACACCTGTGTATCTGCCCTGCTTGCTTCAAATTGTACTCTGTATGTTCTTTGATTTCCTGTACTCTCCCGGGTCGTACCTGAAAATAGGCATGTGTTTGTCTAGTGTACTTACCTGGTTAACAAAAGCTAAATAAATAAATAAATAGACAGGCGCTCCCTCTTGCCACGTTCTTCCTGCGCTTTGGCTGTGAAGGATACCGACCCCCCCCAACCACTCTTGCAGACCTTGGAGTGAGCAGCACCGCAAACACTTTCCCCGAGCTGGACAGCGCTCCTTCTTCATTGGAAGCTCCAGGCAGCACCTCCAACTGTTTTCTGCGCTGGGCAGCACGATCCTCACTCAGCTGCAAAGAGCTCTAGGCGGCTCCATTTTTCATCTACCGCGTCGGTGAGCACTAGGTGGGTTACAGCTCGTCGACGGGCTCTTGAAGCTACGAGTTCGGTCGGCGGCCACGGATCAGACAGGCCGCTGACTCAACTACCGGTCGGAGAGCCAGGGGGTACTTTAGGCTGTCTGACAGTGGTGATACAGTGCGCAAGAGATAGCGCTTTGTTGGCAGTCCCTCCGACCACAGGGTTAAAGCTCAACTGCCTCCAAGGAGGGGGGGGGGCCTTTTTCTCAGTCCAGAGCCATCAAGGGCCTTAGCTGCAGTTCTTAAAGGGACAGCCTGTTTCGGAGGCTAGAGGGTCAAGTGTTTTTGCCCCTCTATTCAAGTTGGGACGCAAGGGGGTATGGCTTCCACCAAGGACAGGCCCCCAGGGGAAGAAAGTGCCACAAATGTAGAACCCCGATGCTGGCCACCTTTGCGGGGTCACTCTGCATCAAATGCAACACAGCTGCCTCTCCTGCTGAGGATGAAGTGGAGGAAGTTTCCGCATCAGAACTTCAGGACCCACAGGATCAGCCCGTGAGTCACTCGCCCACCCTAGGGCAACACCACCTAGCCGGGACATTAGCCCCAGATCTCATTGCCAAATTGAGTGGAGCCTTTGCCCTCAACCCTTCCTGTTTCGATGTCTTACAACAACCCCGTGAATCCAGGACTCACAAGAAGGCCAACCATAAGCGCACCCCTTCGATCACCTCGGACGAGGGCTCCCCTCACTCCTCAAGGCATGGTAGGAGGAAATGGAGGAAGAGATCCAGACACAGGTCCAGGAGTTCTTCCGGACATAGGGACATAACACATGGAAAATCCAAGCAAGACAGATCCCACTCTGGATCAGACTATTCGTCCTTAGAAGAAGGCGAGCTCCCCAACTCGGATTCAGACACGGAATCCTCACCAGCCTGGAACTTCGATCTGGGGGATCTGGAATTTTTCATTAAAAAGGTGTCTGAAGAGATCCACCTAAGCTCACCACCCCTACCAGAGCCTAAGCGAATGAAGCCAGCATTCAGACTAGTGTCCTCCCCAAAGACACCGACTGCCTTCCCTTTGCCTCAGGCTATTGAGGACCTCTTAAAGGAAGAATGGCAAGGACCTGAACGGTCCTTCCCTGTCCCCCGCCACCTAACTAAACTACTAAGTTTCGATAAGAAACCTACAGAGAAGTGGCTAGACTGCCCTAGGATAGATCCGCTCATTTCAAGCCTCACGAAGAGGACGATCATCCCAGCAGAGTGGGGGACTCCCTAAGAGACCCGGTGGACAGGAAAGTGGACACCTCTCTAAAGAAGGCTTTTCAATCCTCGGCAGCTTCTCTCAAAGCAGCTACGGCAAACCTCTATTCTGCAAGAGCTGCGCTCTCCTGGGCCACCGACCTGGCTTTCTAGCTCACCGACTACCCAGACAAGAACCAGCCCATCTTACAACAGCTACAGCTCATGGGTCTAGCATCATCTTATTCGGCTGACATATCAGAGGAGGCAGTCAGATGCGCAGCTCGAGCTATGTTCTACCAGACCTCAGCGAGACGCAACTTATGGCTTCGAGCTTGGCAGGCCGGTGCCTAATCGAAGATGCACTTGGTCAATGCTCCGTACGAAGGAGGCCTTTTGTTCAGCTCAGCTCTAAAAGAGGCAGTCAAGAAATCTGGCAAAACAGCGAAAGTGCACGTGCCGCAAGCCAGAGGAAGAGCAAGACCCTGGAATTTTGGTTCAAGACAGAATTTTCAGACCCAAAACTACCCAGGGGCCAGAACAGATCAGCCCCAGGCAGACGCTCTTGGTTCAACCCCCGGTACCAGCGCGGCTCCAGAGGTGGAAGAGGAGGCGCCCGGGTTTTCGAGGATGACCTCAAGAAATCACAGTGAGAACTCACGGACCCATCCTCGGGTCGGGGGCAGACTGTCAAACTTTCTCGAGGAATGGGTCCACACCACAACAGACAAGTGGGTACTGGAAGTAATCCACGAGGGTTACTTAATCGAATTCAACACCTGGCCTCCCCTGCCCCACATAGTACCCTCACCAATATCGGCCAACCCAGTAAAGCGAGCGGCAACCCGACAAGCCATCACAGATCTCATTCAGTCAGCAGCGATCGAACAAGTTCTCACACTGGAAAGGAACAGAGGGGTCTACTCACTGTTCTTCATAGTACCAAAATGCTCAGGTGGCTTCAGACCAGTTTTAGATCTCAAGTTTCTAAACAGTTATGTACATCACAGAACTTTCAAGATGGAGACCCTGTCATCCGTCATTCGAGAAATCCATCAGGGAGACTTTTTAGCCTCAATAGATTTGCAAGATGCCTATCTACACATTCCCATCAGGAAGGCACACCGTCAATATCTGAGATTCTCAGTACAAGGTCAACACTATCAGTTCAAGACTTTGCCATTCGGTCTTTCCACAGCCCCCAGAGTCTTTTCCAAAGTCTTAGTGACGGCAATCACTCGCCTCAGAATGCAGGGAATCCAGCTCTTCCCGTAACTGGACGACATCCTAATCAAAGCCCTAGACTTCGATCAAGCAGTTCAGGCAGTGGAGGAGGTCACACGATGCCTCTCCTTGCTGGGGTTTGTGATCAATCAGGACAAGAGTTCGCTACATTCATCTCAGTCTCTATCCCATCTGGGGGTGAACTTCGAGATGATCCAAAACAAGGTATTCCCCATGGAACTGAAGTTCAGGGAGCTGGAGTCCCTCATCCGCAAATTCCAGTCAGCCCATTCTCTTCCAGCCTGCTCCTTCATGCAACTCATAGGGACGATGGTGTCCATGGCAGAATCAGTCCCCTGGGTGCTTGCCCATATACGTCCTCCCCAGTCCGCCCTTCTCCGGCAGTGGCACCAATCGAGGGACTCAATGGATCAGAAAATTCAAATACCACACCAGGTGAAGAAGTCCCTGAAATGGTGGACTCAGAAGGACAAAATCTTGAAGGGCCTCAGGCTGGGACATCCGCCCCAGATCAGAGTGACCACCGATGGCAGTCTCCGGGGGTTGGGAGCGCATTCGGATCAGTTTTCAACACAGGGCAAGTGGTCTCAGGTGGAGTCCCTCTACAACATCAACGTGCTGGAGATGAAGGCAGTCCATCTGGCTCTCCAGCAATTCAGATCGTAAGTATCCCACCAGGACGTCCTCATTCTCATGGACAATCGGACGACACTGGCTTACATCAACCGCCAGGGGGGCACAAGAAGCTCCCAGATGCTACAAGAAGCTCTTCTCCTCTTCCAGTGGGCGGAAGTCAACCTAACAAGTCTTCGGGCAGCCTACATTCCAGGCCAAGAAAATGTAACAGCAGATTGGCTAAGTCGAAAGGACATTCTCCCATGCGAATGGGAGTTAGAGAACAGCGCCTTCCAGATCGCCACGCAGCGGTGGGGCTTCCCGCAGGTAGATCTTTTCGCCTGCCAAAAAAACTGCAAGGTTCCAATATTTTGTTCCCTCAGCAGGGACGACAAGGCCATAGCTCAGGATGCATTCTCTATCAACTGGGGTCACTTCGATCTCCTATATGTGTTCCCGCCAATTCCAATCATATCAAGAGTACTGCACAAGATTACCCAGTACCAAGCCGAGGTGATTCTGGTCTGTCCACATTGGCTCCGAAGACCGTGGTTTCCACAGTTGGTCCAAATGTCTCGTCAGGCTCCCCTAATATTCCAGCCAAGCCCAAACGTACTACATCAGGGACCGGTGCAGCACCCAAACCCTCACAATCTGTCCCTCTCGGCGTGGAGATTGACCAGGAAACACTCAGGGAGTTTGGCATCTCTAAACCGGTAATTGAAACTTTGATTCAATCCAGGAGGGCCTCCTACTCCAGGGTTTATTACAGGATTTGGAGAAAATTCCTATTCTGGTTGCAGGACTCCTTCTTGGCGGATGACTCTGTCTCTCTCCCTACCATACTCCAGTTCCTTCAGGAGGGTTTCAACAAGGGCCTGCAACTGACTACCTTGCGAGTACAGGTGTCTGCCCTGGGGGCCCTGCTATTAGCAGACTTGGGTGAATCTTTAGGAGCCCTTCCTCATGTCCGTAGATTTCTGAGGGCAGCAACCTTAAAACGTCCTCCAATAAAACCGGTGGTATCCCCTGGAGGCTCAACCTAGTCCTGAAAGTGCTCTCCAAACCACTGTTCGAACCTTTAAAGGAGGCTTCCCTGCTCCATCTCACTATGAAAACCATCTTTCTCATCACCATCACTTCAGCCCGAAGCATCAGTGAGTTAGGGGCACTCTCATCCAAAGAACCGTATACTGTTTTTCATCAAGGCTCAGTAGTCATGCGAACGGATCCTGCATTCCTGCCGAAAGTGCTGTCTCATTTTCACTGCAACCAGGTCTTGAACATTCCTTCTTTCTGCCCTCACCCCAAGAGTGAGAAAGAGCAAGAATTTCATACCTTGTTTCCTCGAAGGTCCCTCAAAGCTTACATCAAGAGATCTGACACAGTCCGCAAGACTTTGAGCCTCTTCATACTTACATCAGGCCCGAATGCGGGTAAAAAGGCATCAAAGGACACTATTGCTCATTGGATTTGCTCCACCATAGTCATGGCCTACCCCAAGGCTAGAATTGCCTTGCCAGGACCTGTAAGGGCACACTCAACCAGAGCGATGGCTGTGTCCTGGGCAGAATTCTGAGAAGCTTCCCCGGAGGATTTATATAGAGCGGCAACATGGTCCTCCATTCACACGTTTGCGAAATTCTACAAGTTGGATGTCGCCACCTCTGCAGAGGCGTCATATGGCCACAGGGTCCTACAGGCAGTGGTGGACCCATAGAGGACTATGAACTGTATTTCCACCCAGTAGAGGGATGTACAGCTTTCGTATATCCCAGAAGTGAGGAGCCCGGAGACCAGCTTTAGGAGAGAGAAATAGAAAACCTGTAAATTTTCTTTCTCCGAATGCTGGTCTCCGGGCTACATCCCACCCAGAATGCAGAAAGTCGGCTGGTAGGCCGCAAGTTACACTAACCTTTCTTGTGCTTGTTCCAAGTTATGTGTTTCCTCAGATGACGAAGGCTATAGAATTACTGATGTCCAGAGGAAGTGGGTGGGAGGTCGTCTCCTACCTGTAGAGATCAGCTTACTTACTTCCTGTCACGTGGTTCCAGGAAGGACTTCCCAGAAGTGAGGAGCCCGGAGACCAGCAGTCGGAGAAACAAAATTTACAGGTATTTAAATTTCTCTTTTTTTTTTTATTTTCAGATTTCCAGCCTCTGTCTACAGTACAGGTAGTGTGTAGATAGGTAGTGACTGTGTTTTATTTTGGTGAAAAAGTGGAAATTGTCTTTTGCTTCAGTTTCTTCCCGGTTGGTCCAGTTTGGAACCGACTTTGTTAAATTTAATTTCTCTTTTTTCTGGGATTAGTGTGGTGTTCCGGTACCAATCGGTTTCAAAAGAACCGGACTTTTTGCTGGTTCTTTTAAAAAGCCTTGTGACACGGTTTGTAACCGATCGGTTGTTATATTACTTGGCAAAGCTGCAACAGGATAATTTATTAGGTTGGCCATGTCACAGAAACCCAAGAAGAAAACCGGTCCCACTGGGTTTCAACACTGTACTGACTGTGGGAGGCCTTTGCTAAGGCCAACCCCACCTCATCTGTGTTTATTGTCTAGGATTTGACCACCTCAAGTCAGACTGCCAAATCTGTAAAAACTTTCCTAAATCCACTCTAGATAAAAGACTGAGTAGGCTGAAGGAAAGGGAGGCCGAGAAGTCTGTAGATCCAGATGGCCAGCCCGGTTCAGTTGCGACCGAACTTGAGGAGGTGCCTACTGACCTAGGCGATACCTCCTTGGGCAAAAGGAGAGCCGACCCTAAGGGGTCGGTTCCATCCAAGAAAAAGTGCAAGTCTGCCAGTTCGGATCTTGTATCCCACTCTCCAACCACGGATAAAATAGCCAAAGCAATTAGTATTGTCCAGTCGCTTAGACCGGTTCCATCTGAACCGGTAGCGCGGTAGGTTCGGTCGGATCTGTCTCCTCCAGATTATGACCCAGATGCTTTTTATGAGGAGTGGGGGGGAGACGAAGACTATCCTGGTGATGATGATGACGATGAGGGTGGTCTGGATGTGCCAATTGAACTAGACATCTCCCCAGACAGGCCCTCAGGTGTCTCTCCTACCAAGCTCTCTGAGTCCCCTTCACATTTTTTGTTCTACAAAAAGGTGGCACAAACCCTGCAGCTTCCCTTGGTTGAAGCCGCAGAGGAGGATGAAGAGCCTGATTTTGTGGAAATGATGGACATCCCAGAGTCCAAAAAGCTGTCTATCCCTCTTCATAAATCCTTGGGGAAAGAGATACACAAAATTTTACAAACCCCTAATTCAGTACCTCCTGTGGATAAGAGAATGGACAGGAGGTATTTGTTATCAGGCTCAGCTGTGGAGTTCCTTTATTGTCATTGCAGCCATGTTGGGGTGGTGCAGGCTGCAGCCTGTGACAGGGCTAACATTCCTTTGGCTTCACACCCCCTGGATAAGGACTCCAGGAAAGTGGATGCCATGGCCAAAAAACAGTATTTGGCATCCTCTTTGGGACTCAGGCAGGCTACTTATATGGCCTACACAGCCAGGTACCAGAAATCCAGATGGGATACGGTTCTGGAACTGGCTAAACAGGCCTCTCCCTAGCTAGCCAAGGAGCTGAAGGTGGTGGCTGCTGATGGAATTGAGGCATCCAAAATGCAATTTCATGCTGCTGTGGACGCTAGTGATATGGCATCTAGAGTCATGGCTACATCTGTGTCTCTCAGAAAACATGCTTGGCTCAGATGTACTAACCTTTCACAGGATACCCAGACTAAGGCCATGGATTTTCCTTTAGTAGGTAACTCTTTGTTTAGGGAACAGACAGAGGCTTACATGAAGAAAATGGATGAATACAGGACCACGTACAGGAGTGCACAGGCCAAGGAAAGGCAGGCCACTCCGCATAAACAGCAGTCTAGGGGCAGGGGCAGGCCCTTTCAAAGGCCTTTTTACCAAGCCCAGGCCTTCTCTCCCTTCCCACAGAGGGGGTTCTTCAGAGGGAGGGCTAGGAGGGGGATGAGCAGGGCTGCTCCCTCCTCCTCTCAGTCTAAGGCTTCTGCCAAGCAGACACCCTGATGTGTCAGCCCGGGTCGATTCCCCATTTCCAGTAGGAGGCAGGTTGGCTTACTACTTCCAGGCCTGGAAGTCTGTGACCTCAGACAAGTGGGTCCTGGCAGTAGTAAGCCAGGGACTAGCCCTCAGCTTCAAAAAATTTCCAAAAAAGAGGGCCAAGTCTTTTCCACATGCATCAGTCTCAGAAACCCTTGCCCTAGAGGCAGAGGTTTCCTCTCTTCTAGCTCTCAGAGCTATAGAGAAAGTTCCTACTTAGCACAAGGGAAAATGACTGTATTCCAGGTACTTCCTTACCCCAAAGAAAACAGGGGAGTGGCGACCCATCCTAGACCTAAGGTATCTGAACAAACACATTTAAAATCCCAAGTTCAAAATGGTAACTCTGGGAATGATCTTTCCCTCTCTAAGGCCAGGGGATTGGCTAGCATCTCTGGACCTCAAGGATGCCTACTTCCATATTCCTATCGGGTGCTCCCACAGAAAATACCTCCGGTTCGAGTTGCCTTCAGGCCATTACCAATTCAGAGCCATGCCATTCGGCCTAACGTCAGCTCCAAGGGTGTTCACAAAGTGCCTTGCAGTAGTAGTGGCTTATGTCAGAAGACAGGGTATCACCATCTTCCCGTATCTGGATGACTGGCTTTTAGTGGGTCAGTCACCTTTACAGGTCAGTTAAGCTCTTCCGACTACCCAGGACCTACTCAGCTCCCTGGGGTTTCTTCTCAATCTTCCAAAGTCCGTACTCGAACCAGTTCAACTTTTCACCTTTATAGGCATAGAGTTGGACACTGTACAAGCAAAAGCCTTCCTTCCCCTGTCAAGGGTGAAGGCCCTAGTGGCTCTCACTTCCTCCTTTCGACCTCAGGTCTCCCGCCCAGCAAGACGGTTCCTCCAGCTCCTGGGCCACATGGCAGCTTCCACGGCAGTGGTGCAGGGAGCAAGGTTCCAGATGAGGGACATTCAGTTTCATTTGAGGTCTTTTTGGTCTCAAAAGAAGGATTCACTTACCAAACTAATTCCAGAGTCTCAGACTCTGGTCCAAGCTCTCCAGTGGTGGCTGGACCAGGACAACCTCAGACAAGGGGTTCCATTTCTCCCTCAAGTCCAATCAGTAGCTCTAACTATGGATGCTTCTCTCCTAGGGTGGGGAGACAACCTGGGAGCCCTGACAGCTCAAGGGCTGTGGTCTCCACAGGAGTCTCTCCTTCATACCAGTCTCCTGGAACTCAGGGCAGTTTTCCTAACCCTGCAGAGGTTCTCGGATTCAGTCAAGGGCAAGGTGGTCCAAGTCAGAACAGACAACACCACCACAATGTGGTACATCAACAAGCAGGGAGGCACTCGGTCCTCAGCCTTGTGCACAGAAGCCATGAGGCTGTGGTATCTGGCCTATTCTCTTCAGACTTCTCTGGTAGCAGTTCACCTTCCAGGGAAGGACAACGTACTAGCAGATGCTCTGAGCAGAATTTCACAGGTACACCATGAATGGTCCCTGGATCCTTACATCCTGAAGGTCATCTTCTCCAGGTGGGGCACTCCAGAGATAGATCTCTTTGCAGCACCGGACAGTCATCAACTTCCTCTGTTTTGTTGCAGACCTCCAGTCCTGGGGACGGTTCCCCAGGAGGCTCTCTTTTTGGACTGGAAGGGCAGGTTTCTCTATGCCTTCCTTCCCTACCCTCTGCTGTTCAGAGTTCTGATCAAGATCAGGACTCAACCCTGCACAGTGATACTGATGGCTCCAGATTGGGCCAGACAGCCTTGGTATCCTCTACTGCTGTCCTTATCAGTGTCACGTCCCCTGTCTCCGCCCAGGACATACAATCTCCTGTCCTTCTCCCAGGGGCGGATCTGGTACCCCAATCTCCAGTCTCTCAGTCTCAAGGCCTGGCTCTTGAAGAGTTAGAATATGCAGCTCTACATCTTTCTCAAGGAGTTCTGGATATTCTGAAGGTCTCCAGGAAACCTTCCACTAGAAAACTTACAACTCCAAATGGAAAAGGTTCAGTATTTGGTGCTCTCAGAAAGGCATCCTGCCTGATTCTGCAGACATTTCCACAACCTTAGACTATCTAGTTCATCTCAATGGTTTAGGCCTTAGGCCTGCCACTCTGAAGGTTCATCTAGCAGCTGTCTCTGCATTCCTCTCAGCAGGGACGGGCTCTTCCCTGGCATCTCATCCTGTTTTCAGAAAGTTTATCAAAAGTCTGGCTCACATTAACCCTCCCTTTAGGGAGCCCACTCCGCCTTGGGATCTTAATGTCTGCATAGCTCAGCTAATGCAGCCACCCTTTGAACCTCTGGCTTCGGCCGAATTGAAGTACTTGACCTGGAAAACTGTGTTCCTGGTAGCTATTACTTCTGCCAGGCGGATTAGTGAGTTACAGGCTCTGTCAGTGGAACCTGACTTCATCTCCTTCCATAGGGACAAAGTGGTCCTAAGAACCAACAGGAGGTTCTTGCCCAAAGTGGTATCATATTTTCATCTGAACCAGTCTATATCTCTCCCTGTGTTTTTCACTGACCATTCTTCTTCAGGTGAAAGAAGGTTACACAGTCTGGACGTTAAGAGGACCCTTAGCTAATATATTGAGCATACTAAGGCACATAGAAATGACTGTCTTCAATTGTTTCTCACTTATGGTGAAGTGAGGAAAGGTAAGCCTGCCACTAAGAGAACTATTGCCAGGTGGATTGTTTCTTGTATACAATTTTGTCATGACAAGTTGGGTAGGACGCCCCCTTCAGGCCTGAGGGATCACTCGACTAAGGGTACAGCTGCTTCTCTAGCTGCAACCATAGATATACCTTTGTTAGAGATCTGTAAAGCAGCCACCTGGAAAACAGTACATACTTTCACCAAGCATCACTCCCTGGACATCCAGGCTTGGAGTGATGCTAGGTTTGGTACAGCAGTACTTCAGAGCCTCTTTCCAAAGTAGGTTCTGCATTCCCTCATCCATAGGGAACTACTTGGTAGTCTGCATTATGTCTGAATACAGCAACATTTCATGGTGTTTGAAGAAAAAATTACTCACCATAGTAATGTTGTTTCTTCTAATGGAGTCTTGCTGTATTCAGACCTCCCCCACTGCCTCCCCTCTAAGAACCTGGTTTTGGGAAGTGTGCTGGCAGGTACAGTGTTGCACCTCAGGGGTGTACCTTGTACCCTCCCTCTTGGGTGGGTTAGATGTTATTATTTTTCTGGTGTTTTACTTAAATATTGTCACTACCTTTCCTTCTTGGGTTCTCGACTTGAGTTTTTTTTGGGGCCCAAAAAGAAATCTTTTGCCCTTTGGCTATATTTTGAACAATTTCCATACTATAGTATATTAGTTAGCTCGTAAGAATCTGACGGTTACACTGGGAAGTACCTCAGACAGAGGTTTGAAAACCGAGCTCCTGCTCAACGTTCTATGCTTCTGCAAAGAGTTAACTCTTTCCTCTCCGGGGCAGTTCAAGTGCTGGGGCTAACTGCATTATGTCTGAATACAGCAAGACTCCATTAGAAGAAACAACATTACTATGGTGAGTAATTTTTTCTTATTATGAATAACTATGAAATAAAAAAAATACAATTGTTCAGAATAACTATTTACAAGGACCGAATAAACAGAGAAGATCCATCTGAGTTTTCCTTCAATCTCTGTGTCCCTTGCAAGAAATTGCAGCTTTGTTTTTATAAGTCCTTGTAACCCCCCTTCTTAACAAGCATCCTGTTTTTTTCTAAAATGTGCTTGTATAATTCAGGCAGGTGCAGGCAGGAACACAATGTCCCAGAACTGAGGTCCCTTTTCCACAGCTTCTGCAAAAGGCTTAAAAAGTGCATTTCAGGTTAACCCCTTGAGTTTCTAATAACTTTTTGCAATCATCTTAAACTATAATTATATTCATTTCAACAGTAACACTATATAATTTCTAAACAAAGAGATCCCAATATCAGTTACATTTCCACATAATGATTTGCATATATTTTTATACCAGCAGATATGCAAGGGAGGAAAAGACAGAAACAGCAAGGGAAAACTGAGAGACAGTGAGAGGCAGAGAACTGTGAGACTGTCAGGGTGATCAAATCCTAGGTCTCACAGGAAAATCTGGTTGCGCAACCAGACAGACAAGAGACAGGAAAGGAAAGAACAGAACAGATCCCTGCATTCAAACTCTCCATAACAACTGAGACAAGGTCCTATTCAACCCTGTCACATGGGCACTCGACCACTTTCACCCCTGCTGACCCCCAATGGCCCGGGCTCATTCCCGACCCCAGGTCGCTGGAGTAGAGCGAGGTAAGGCATCCAGCACCTCAGCCCTCTGCGCCACCAGGCTGGTCCATAACTTTGGAAATTTTAAAGACTTTGACCCCAAAGTTTCAACATAGACTTCTTATTGCCCCACCTCATGTATGTCACAGCTGTCATTTTCAGATCCTGGCCAAAATATGTTCTCGCACCTGTGGCGTGGAATGGCATTGTAGCGCAGGGCCCAAAGGGCATTGTGCTCCCACAGGCAAATTAGGATACAATTACTCTATCTCAAAAACTA
The DNA here is from genome assembly GCA_016271365.2 of Neoceratodus forsteri. NCBI lineage: Eukaryota > Metazoa > Chordata > Ceratodontiformes > Ceratodontidae > Neoceratodus > Neoceratodus forsteri. Next base: position 1,630,933,690 of record CM028131.1, on the reverse strand, counting down.
TAGATGGGCGGGAGCGCTCCCATAGGCAAATATGAGAGATGCAGTTACACTAACTCCCAGAAAGTAAGAAATTCTTTGCAAAAATTATGTTAGTGCAACGAAGTTAAGGTTGACATCAAACCATAAAAAGGAGGAAATATGGCGTTAGGGTTGCCAACCCTAACACCACACCACCCTGCACACACCAACAGGCGTCGGAGGGTGCCTTGGGAGTCGTCAGCCCTCATGCTCACCCCATTCTCCCTATACTGTACCCATCTCAGCTTATTTACTTATGGAATGGGATGAGCATTATGGCTGACGACCCCAAGGCACCCCCCGAAGCCTGTTAGTGTGTGCAGGGTGAGGGTAGGGCGTTAGGGTTGGAAACCCTAATGTCGTATTTCCCTCCTTTTTACAGTTTGATATCAACCCTAACTGATGCAGTAACACAGTTTTTTGCAAAGAATACATGTATATAGATAGATATTTATCATGCTTGCTAGTTGGCTACGATCCTATATGGAGAAATGTACGATGGTTTTTTTATGGGGATGATGACAGAGATCCCAAGTTTGAATGCAACCACAGTCAGTGGCACACTGTATCACCTTCATTGAACCCCTTAACCACCCTGTACCCCAACTTTGCTGGACACGGACTTGCTCATGAGGGTGACTGCCCACTTGAACTTTGCTAGATAAAGCATTACTCATTAGGTGACTACCCAATGGATGTTAGAAACATAGACTTTGACAGCAGATGAGGACCGCTTGGCCCACCTAGTCTGCCCATTTCCCTAAGCTGCAGATCCTAGTTAACCAGCACTCTATTTCTTCCTACCCCCACAAGAATTGCCTTATGTCTGTCCCATGCATTCTTGAATTCTTCCACAGTTTTAGACCCCACAACCTCCTCAGAAAGGTGGTTCCATGCATCCACTACCCTCTCTGTGAAAAAATACTTCCTCACATTGCCCCTGAACCGCCCCCCTTCTATTTTTAAATTGTGTCCCCTTGTTCTTGCAACGCTCTTTTTCTGAAAGATGCTACCTCTTGGACTTTGTTGATTCCACTGAGGTACTTAAAAGTTTCTATCATGTCCCCCTCCCCGCCTTTCCTCAAGGGTATACATATTAAGCTCCTTTAGTCTCTCCTCGTATGGCTTCTCTTGCAGACCCTGCACCATTTTAGTTGCCCTCCTCTGGACTGCCTCCATCCTGTCTATGTCCTTGCAGAGATGGGGTCTCCAGAACTGGACGCAGTACTCCAGATGGGGTCTCACCAACTGTCTGTACAGAGGGATAACAACTTCCTGTTTTCTGCTGGTGATGCTCTCCCATGCATCCAGTATACCCCAGCCCTCCCTACTGCTTTCTCACATTGCTTGTTAACCTTAAGGTCATCTGATATGATTACCCCCAGGTCCCTTTCCTTTTTTGTTGTTGTTAATACCTCCTCCCCCCCATTGTGTAATCTTCCCCTGGGTTTTTGTTTCCCAGGTGCATTATTTTGCACTTCTTTGCATAGTGTTGCTCATCGGAGTGACTACCCACCTGGACCTTGCTGGACATCACATTACCTATTAGGTGACTGCCCACTCTGACTTTACTAGACATAGCATTGCTTATTAGTATAACTGCCCACTCAGACATTGCAAGACATAGCATTGACATTATGGTGACTGCCACCCGGATGTTGCCGGACATCACCTGACCCATTAGTTGGCTGCCTACCTGATCTTTGATGGACATAGCACAGCCCATGTGGAGACTACCCATTGCATGTTGCTGGACATATTATTGCCCTTTAAGGTGAGTGCTTGCCCAGACTTTGCTGAAATTTGCATAACTTATTAAGGTAACTGTTCAGAATTTTGCAGATTATTGAGTTAACTCAATGGGGTGACTGCCCACAATGACATTGCTGAACACTGCTTACCTCATTAGGGTGATTACCCACCTGGAATTTACTGAACAATGCAAAACTCATTAGGGTATCTGCCTTCCCAGATGTTGCTGAACATTGCGTAACTCATAGGGTAACTGCCCTCCTGGATGTTGCTCAGCATTGTATAACTCACTATGGTGACTACCACCTAGAATGTACTAAACCTTGCCTAATTCATTAAGGGGTCTGCCCACCTGGACATTGCTAAACACTGCACAACTCAAAGGTGTCTGCTTGCCTGTACATAGCTGAATATTGCAAACCTCATTAGGGTGCCTGCCTGCCCAAACATAGCTGAATATGGCATAACTCATTGGAGTGACTGCCTGCTCGAGCGTTGCTGAACATTGCGTAACTCATTAGGGTGTCTGCCTGCCCAAACATTGCTGAATATTGTGTACCTCATTAGGGTGACTGCCTGCCTAGTTGTTGCAGAACATTGTGTAACTCATTAGGATGACTGCCTGCTCAAACATTGCTGAATATTGCGCACTTCATTAGGGTGACTGTCTGGTCATTGCAGAACATTGTGTAACTCATTAGGGTGCGTGCCTTCCCAAACATTGCTGAATATTGCGTAACTCATTAGAGTGACTGCCTGTCTGGTCATTGCTGAACATTGCGCAAGGTTTTAAATAGGCTGAAAAAAATGATTAGCAGTTTGACGTGCGAAAGTGCTAATCAGTTGTGAAAATGCATAGTACTTGGCACAGATTGATTAGCAAAATTTTAAAAAACGATGTAGTTTTACTAATGTTGTGTACTGTGTCATGGACTCACTCAGTAATAGTTAGCTGTCTACTGCTAAGCATTTCTGAAAATGGGTAGCGTTAACCCCTGTTTTGCTTAGTGTTTTGCTGTGCTATACCAGATATTTAATACCCTGTTGCGTAACTCATTAGGGTGACTGCCTGCCCAAACAATGCTGAATATTGCGTAACTTATTAGGTGCCTGCCTTCCTGAACATTGCTGAATGTTACGTAACTCATTAGGGTGACTGCCTGCCCAAACATTGCAAAACATTATGTAACTTATTAAGGTGACTGCCTGCTCAAACATTGCTGAGTGTTGCGTAAATCAGGGTGACTGCCTGCCTGGTCATTGCAGAACATTGTGTAACTCAATAGGGTGACTGCCTGGTGAACATAGCTGAAACATTGTGTAACTTATTAGGGTATTGCCTGCCTGGTCATTGCGTAACACTGCCTGCCTGGTCATTGCTGAACATTGCGTAACTCATTAGGATGCCTGCCTGTCTGGTTGCTGCTGACATCACGTAACTCATTTGAGTGACTGCCTGCCTGGTCGTTGCTGAACATTGCATACCTCATTAGGATGCCTGCCTGTCTGGTTGTTGCAGACATCACGTAACTCATTAGGGTGACTGCCTGCTCCAACATAGCTAAACATTGCATAACTCATTAGGGCGACTTCCTGCCTGTTTGTTGCTGAGTATTGCATAACTCATTAGGGTGACTGTCTGCCCAAACTTGCTGAACATTTTGTTACTTATTAGGTTGACAGCCTGCCTGGTCATTGCTGAACATTGTGTAACTCATTAGGGTGCTTGCCTGCCTGGTCGTTGTTGACATTGTATAACTTATTGGGGTGACTGCCTGCTTGAGTATAGCTGAACAGTTTCTTACTCATTAGACTGAGTGCCCGAACGGATGTTGTTGAGTATCGCCTAATTTATTAGGGTGTTTGCCTGCCTCTACATAGCTGAATATTGCAGAACTTATTAGGGTGCCTGCTTACCTGAACATTGCTGAATATTGTATAACTTATTAGAGTGCCTACTGCCTGCCTGCCTCAACATTGCTAAATATTGCATAACTTATTGGGGTGCCTGCCTGAACATTGCTGAGCATTGTGTAACTCATTAGGGTGACTGCCTGCACGAATTCTGCCGGACATAGCCTTGCTCAATAAAGTGACTGTCCGCTCAGTGTACAGTGTGGCTGCTCTATTCAAACCCTCACTATGGGCTGAAGGCTAGAAGTCTATCTTCAGAGGAGGGGGAGGACTCAGAGGATATCAGTGTCTGCTGTATATTTTAGTACCATCCTTGTAGAAATACAGGGAAATATGTGTCTACATACAAAACCTCTGTCTCTCTGTCTCTGTCTCGCTCTCTCTGTCTTGCTGTCTCCCTCCCTCGTTTGGCATTTGAGAGTTCTGGGGGTATTTTTAGTAACCAATGAAAGGCTCTGAAATGGAGTCCTGCTGCTGATCAGCTGATGCTGCTGTCACTAATAGTTATCATCAAAATATTTTTTCCCATTCCTTGCCCCTCTTCTCTATTGCTTGTGTGTGGGGATGAGCGATGATTCATTTCAACCTGTTGGATTTTTCATGAGGTGCTGTAGCGGACAGACTGATATTTGTGCTGTGTGGCAGTCTACCCTGCCCCCTTGATGTTTACACTGGGGGAATCGATGTAGCTGCATTTAAAAAAAAAAAAGACAAGTTTCGTGACTAGGTTGCCTTGGTAACTGTGGAGCGGTGAAGAAGAAAGCTGTGTTTTCCCTCTCCCTGAGGTGTGGAGCATTTTTGTGTAATAGTCTCTGCAGGCTGGCTGGAGTTCAGTTCCTGCTCTGAAAATTGAAAAATATTATCTTCTCCCTTTTGATGTAAAATGCTTTAGTGCAGGCTGTTCAGAAAATGGATAAAAGAACCTGAGGAATTCAGAATCTGTCTCTCCAAAGTCAGGCTTAGCAAGCTAACAGAACTTCTGTTAGCAACTTAAATCCAGAGCTTTCAGCATATTTAAAATTCTTCAGTATATATATATATATAGATATATATATATCTATATATATATAGATATATATATACACACACATATATATACATATATATCAATAGTCTTCAAGCATTGCTGTATGTTTTGTGTGCCTGGACAAGCAATGCTGAAGTTAGGGAAAAGCCAATGTTGTGTCACATAATCATTCAAATCCCGTGGAATGTCAGGCCACAAATTCACCACAGCCCAGGGGACTTCAGACCCTAATGTTGCATTTCCTTACTTTTGTGGCTTTAATCTTCAATCCTAACTGATGCTTTAACATAGTTGTTTGCAGTGATTTTCCTTGTTAACAAAACAAAAAAAAGATGTGTAAAGCACCAGGCCTATAATGTGTTTTGCAAGGCACCCAACCCGTTTTACATGTGCTAAGATCTACTGCATGCTTTATGAGTGGCCTTGTGTTGGCCCTACGCAAAGCAGCAGATCAGCTGGGCACAGACCTGTAACATGCTTCACACAGCGCTTGAAGCAGCAGACACTTTGTGCATGGCACAGACCTGTAGTTGACTTTGCACAGGGCCTGTGGGAACTGCATAAAACAGACGACCCATGAGGCAGGTCTGAAAGTTGCCTCATGGGGATATGTGATAGAGAAGGTTCCAAAAGCAATAAACAAGGTAGATTATGGGGAAATATTCAGCAGGACTGGTGAATCAGGAAAACGGGAGCATGAGTGGCAGCTGGCAAGGGGAGAGTCAGGAGGGATGTGAGGAAGTTTTATTGTTCAGAAAGAGAGCCTGAGCCGTGGAACAGCCTACCTGCACAGGTGGTGGGAACAAGAGTCATCAATGGTTTGAAACTCAGCTGGGACCCAGTAAAAGGCTGAATAGTTACATGGGGAAGCATTAAGGGGGGCGGGGAGGTGAGGGAAGTAATTCTGACTAGACATTGGGTCCTGTAGGACAGGGTAAAACAGGGCAGACTGGATGGACCAATGGTCTTTTTCTGCCAACATTTTCTGTTTCTATGTCACTTGGGTGGTCATGGGGGGGGGCGTTAACACACTGTCCCTCAAATTTGGTAATAAAAGTTAAAGCTATGACTGATACAAAAATAAGCACAAAAAACCTCAAGTTCCAAAAAAGCAAACTGCACATGCCCATGAAGTTAGTTGTTTTGGGGGTATTTGTGTGTCTTTTTTGGGATTTGTTTCTTTTTTTCTAAGTCCCCCACAAAAAAACTAAGTCTGAGCGCATGCGGGAGGGGGGCCTTTTTGGGACTTGTGTTTTCTTCTGTGTTATGTCTCTGTCACCCATAACTTTTTTATTTTTTAACTTTTTTCCCCCAACTTTGGGGCCCCTAACTACCTAATTGTCATTTTAAATTTGGTCCTAAATTAGATTTTTCAGGGACACCAAATTCAGCATTTTTTTTGCCCCAAATACCAAGTCCTTGCCCATATGCAGTTTATTTTTGGAGATGTTTTTTCTCTACCCCCCAAGCCAGCACACAGCAGCAGAAGATGGTAGCTGGCTAAGGTGGGGAGGGCTGTGCCCGCTATCTAATGTGGGACCAAATAAAAGGGTATGTATTTAGGTGGCTGAGGGGAGGAAGAGGGTGGCATGGGTAACAGAGGGTGGGTAAGGGTGGGGGGGTCATTTACACCAGAATTGTACAGGCGTGGTGGGACTTTTGGCACAGTGGTTAGGGGGGAAGGATTACAAATTTAAATTATTAATGTCTGGCACTGGGGTTGGGAACCAGTTGTCAGAATGGGGGAGTGGTCAACAGCACTGGGATTGACTCCCGGTGACTGCTTATTATTTTTTTTTTGTTAGTTTATCTGTCCAACACCAGGTCTGGGCATCCATTGTCGGAATGAGGGGAGGGGCTGGTGGCACAGGGATTTGGCTTCTGGTGACCATTTACTTTTTCCAGTTTGCTGTCTGACACCGTGGTTGGGCATCCCACGTCAGAATGGAAGAGGGGTGCAACCAAGGTTGGGCTCCTATTGACCACATTTTTGGGGGGGGTTAAATTTTTGTGCCCCACTCCAGAGTTGGTCATCCAGTGTCAGAATGGAGGGTGGATAGAGGCTGATCTATGGTGCCAGGGTTGGACTCCCTGGGACTGCTTAGTTTTTTTTGTTTTGTTTTTTCATAATGATGGCTTCAGGGTTTCAGTCAAAAGCCAGATTCATGCACCTCTGATTGTTCTATTCTTGTCAGTGACAGTGGCTCATAAATTGACCTTATTTTGAAAATGCTGGTCTTTGAGGTTATCACATTAGATGACCTCAGTGTGGCAGTGCAGTGTGACAGAGCAGTGGGTAGGGCCAGTGCAATGCTGGGATGCATAGGGAGAGGTATCTCCAGCAGGAGGAGGGAGGTGGTGATGCCACTGTATTGCTGGCTTGTGAGACCCATATGACCAGTTCTGGAGGCTGCAACTTAGAAAGGACATAGACAGGATGGATGCAGTCCAGAAGAGGGCCACTAAGATGGTACAGGGGTTGGGTCAAAAGCCCTCTGGACAGCGACTGAGGGATCTCAACAAGTATACCCTGAAAGAAAGGACAACAAGAGGTGAGATGATAGAGACATACAAGTGCCTCACAGTGGTGAACAGGTGCAGGAGGAGAGTGTCTTTCAAATGAGAAAGAGCACCAGGACCAGAGGGCATGCAGTGAAGTGGAGGGGGGGGGGATTAAGAGGGGTGTGAGGAAGTACTACTTCGCTGAAAGAGTGGTGGTCAGCTGGAACAGACTTCCAGTGGATGTGTTAGAGGTGAAAACAGTGGGGGCTTCAAGCATGCAAGGGACAGAAATAGAGGAATAGTAGTAAATAGGCAGGGAGGAGGGAGGGTCACCGGAGACCAGTTAGGGTCAGTGGAAACAGACTAGGCAGGGACCATCTGGGCAGACTGGGTGGGCTAAGCAGTCCTTTTCTGCCTGCAAATTCTATGTTTCTTTGTTTCTATACTATGTAAATAAATTGCTTGTAAGGCATGTTGAGATACAGTGCACATACGGTACTACATAAATGTAAAATTCTCTACTATTTTTTAGTCCAGGCACTACCAGTAATTAAAGTAGTAATACACTGAGATGTGCCAAAGACTGTGTCACTATACAGACCGCACTGCAGCTGGGCCATGCACATGAAAAGATGACATGAGTCATTCTAAAACCCACGAGAAATCATACCTTCAGCTCCAAGAGAGGGGTGAAACTTGGACAATTGTAAAAGCAGACCCCACAACTGCCAGGAAAACCAGAAACAGACTTAAGTGATAAACTACTCTCTAACTGCTGACAATAAGCAATAAGGTATGTGCAGGGGTTAGATTAACAGTCTATTAATTACTCCTTGGGGTGTAATGTGGCACAAGGTGCAGCTGAGTGCCATACTGCCCCAAGAGGGTGATTAACTGTTAATTTAACCCCTGCACATATACCTTATTGCTGTTATTATAATGTGGAATAAAAAAAATAAATTATTTCATTTTTGTGGCACATTTTATCAGAAAATTCCCATTTTGCTGTTAAATAGTCCCTCCACCTTGTTATGTGAGGTAGGTGTGTAGACTTGCTGGCAAACAACTGGTTTAGTGTCCGTGATTGTGTTGGTCTGCCGCCGTTAAGCGGAGAAACAAGGGGGCATTAAACCTTTTTAAACTTTTCTGTTATTAAACTTTTAAAAACTTTTTGCTAATAAAGTACATGTTGCTTGGTTAGTTAGGGTTTAGTTTAAATTGGTAGTGCTAGATAGGGGCGTAAGTGAGGCAGAATTAGGAGCTCAGGTTTTTTTGTTTTAAGCTAGCTAGTAGTTTGAAGCTGAAAGTTAAAAGTTGCTCCAATACACAAGTTTGTTGTTATACGTACTAGCAGGAGAAGCTGCTGAGTGTTGGTCTTCGAGATGTGGGAATCTGTAATTTCTGGAGGCAGTGCTGGCTGTGGAGGAGTTCAGAGCAGCTCACCCTGTACTGGAGGTTGTGGAGCCGTTCACGTTTGAGTGGTGAAGTGTTGAGAGCCAGCCGCTAGAAGTGGAACAACGGAGGGCGGCTGGAGAAGGAAAGTGAAGGAGAGAGAACCAGAATGGAAACCGGGTTGTGGTGCTCAGCGTCCGGTGTCCTTAACTTGCCGGAAGGATTGCAGTAGAGCCTGCTGCTGAATGCGGTGTGTCCTGTTCTTTTCGGACTGCTGGCTGGTTTGCAGAGCTCATGGAGCTCGGTTTTGGACTCTGCAGGATTCTACAGAAGGAGTCTGGACTGTAGTTTTTAACGCCAGGTACTGTAATTTTGCTGTCCTCGAGGAAACTCTACCGGGGGTGGAGCCGGGCAGTGAGAGGGCCCAGGTATCCACAGAACCAGTTTAGAGTTCTGTACTGCCTACTGATAATCTTTTACAGATTATATGCATCACTGAAGGTGAACTTGTTAATCAGACTTTTTCTGGAACTCCCAGCTGTGAGAGGGCTGTGAAGTAACTGAAGAGTTGGATTATCTATTCTAGCCCAGGGGGGTGAGAGTACCTTGTCCGGCGATAAAGCCAGAGATTCTTTTGTGTATTGTAATAATGACTCAGTGAGCTCCCTGCTTGAATTATCTTGTGTGACCACTTGTACCTGGACTCCCTTTTGTTTTTTAACTTTAACTTTTCATTTGTTTAATTTTGGGGTTGGGGAAGGAGGGTTGGTGTGTGTGTGTGTATGTGTGTGTTTGAGTGTGTGGATGTGAGTGCGGTAACTTGGTATTATATTTGTTAAGCTAAAAGTGTTGATATATTAGTTATTGGTTGGGTTGGCTATTATTTGGGAGTTTGTTTAGTTTAGATATGTGTTGATCGGCAGCTCCCTTAAAAAGGTGCTGTTCCCCCTCTAGGCTCCGTGACCTCCATCCCTTTGACTGTCCATCATTATCAGCAGATGCCTACAGATGGTGTAGGGCACTGGGAATTGTTCGTAAGGGAAATGAGGGTCGGCGGGGCCTACTGTGGGGAATAGGACCGGAGGGGGAGGATTGGGATGGTGGGATCGAGGAGGCATCCTGGGGAGAAATGGGTTCAGGAAAGGGGTCCTCCCTGCCTTGTGCCCATACCCAAGGGCTCCACTGTTAGTGGGCAGGTATCCGGACCAGCCTCATCTGCCTATCCTTCTTGGGCAGTGCTATGCATTTCCAAATCTATCAAGAACAAGGCAGCTATTATTGCTGATCTTGTTTTAACATCTGATCTGGCTTGCATCACCGAGACCTGCCTGGACAAAAATGCTGGTCTAGTACTGGAATCGGCTGTTCTGGCTGGGTGTTCGGTGATGCACTGCCAGAGACAGGATTGTAGGGGAGGGGGTGTGGCAATTTGTTTTAAATACGACCTGAACCTCACAGCTCTCCTGGTGGGAACAACAAGGTCCTTTGAATGTGCGGCCGTTCAAGGGCTTGCAGGTGTAGGCTGCAGGATCCTTCTCATCTACTGTCCTCCAGGGAATGAGAAGAAATTCCTGTAGGAAGTTGCAGACTTCGTCATCGAACTGGTGTTGGAGTCACACAGATGGATTATTCTGGGCGACTTCAATGCCTGGGTCGACGATGAACTCTTGCAGTTTGGACAATACTTCCTCTAACTAATGGGCCTGACACAGGTTGTTACCTCCGCAACCCATGTACAAGGCCACTCTCTGGACCTCATCTTCTCAGTGGGATTGGAGGTCACAGACCTCATGGTGGAACTGGTCATCTGGTTGGACCACAATACTGTGAGGTTCTCGTTTGAAGCCCCCCAATAGACCTTCCTCTACGGAGATGGTCCAGTACCGACCTACGGAGATGGTCCAGTACTGCCCTGTGAGGGGTTTGACCCCACATGATCTGATGGCAGTGCTTGACTTATCAGGTATGATGAGTGCTTGCAATGAGCCATGGGAGTTGGTTCTGACCTATAATGGTTGTGACTGAAGCCCTCGACTCTATCACATCTGTCCATGTTCGACTCCTCACTTCACACCAGGGATCCCCTTGATTTGATGGGACTCTCGGGGAGTTGAAGATGAGGGGTCGAAGGTTGGAGCAAATTTGGTGGAGGTCCTGATCTGGGGAGGACAAGCTCATATGTTCAAGTTCTGGAGACCCAATCTCCGCAAAGACATAGACAGGATGGAAGCTGTCAAGAGGGGGGCAACTAAAATGGTGCAGGGTCTGCACTGGAAGACATATGAAGAGAGACTAAAGGAGCTTAATATGTATAGCCTCGAGGAAAGGAGGGAGAGGGGGGACATGATAGAAACTTTCAAGTACCTCAAGGGAATCAACAAAGTCCAAGAGGGTAGCATCTTTCAAAAAAAGAGATGTGCAAGAACAAGGGGGCACAATATGAAGATAGAGGGGGGGCGGCTCACAGGTAATTTAAGGAAGTATTTTTTCACAGAGAGGGTTGTGGATGCATGGAACAGCCTTCCAGAGGAGGTTGTGGAGTCAAAAACAGTGGTGGAATTCAAGCATGCATGGGACAGCCATAAGGCCATTCTAGGGGGTGGGGGTAGGAAGAAGTAGGCTGCTGGTTAACTAGGATCTGCAGCTTATCCAGTAGGTAGGGAAATGGGCAGACTGGGTGGGCCAAGCGGTCCTTATCTGCCGTCAAATTCTATGTTTTTATATTGATGTCTCATTACAGAGACTATCAATCAGCAATCTCCTGTAAGACGGCAGAGTTCCTGTCCAGGGAGATTGCTGCAGCAACTAATAGACCGGCTCAGTTCTTCAGGACTATCGATAGGCTGTGTAACCCCACCTGTCTTCAGTCCATAGGAGCCTTTTCACAAATAAGGTGTGATGAGTTCTCTCTGTTCTTTGCTGATAAGATTGCCTCCATCAGGTCGGGGATCCAATCAGCGCCCTCTATTGGGGCATGCAGTGGTGAGTCGGAGGTCGCGGGCATTCAGTCTGTCTGGTCGACTTCGACCAGTTGGTGGTTGTGGATGTTGTGAAGGTCATCTAGGAGTTGAGGCTAACCTGCTGTAGTTTGGACCCAAGTCCAACAAACCTTTTAGTAGGTTGTGTTGTTGTCATCAGCCCAGTCCTGGCTAGGATAGTCTGGTGTTCTCTTGTGACAGGGGTCTTTCCTGGATCTCTGAAGGAAGCAGTTGTAAGGCCGCTCCTAAAGAAAGCTTCACTGGACCTGGACTGCCTGGCTAACTACAGACCGATCTCTTAACCTTCCATTTGTGGGAAATGTTATTGAGAAGATGGTTGCCCATCAACTGGAGACCCATTTGTAAACTCATGGCATCTATGACCCTCTCCAGCTGGGTTTCAGGAAAGGGCACAGCACTGAGACTGCCCTCATTTGGCTGCTAAATGATCTCCTGGTGGCGAGGGATGGAGGAAGGTGTTCCATTCTTATTTTCCTTGATCTCTCAGCTGCATTTGACACCATGGACCATAGGGTGCTGCTGGAGCACCTGCGGGTTTGTTGTTGACTGGTTGGTACAGTCCTCAACTGGTTTCAGTCATTCCTCACTGGTAGAACGTAGCAGGTGGTGTTGGGGATTTTTTCCTTGGCATCCCTGCCTCTGCCATGTGGGGTTCCACAGCGCTCCAGTTTGTCCCCCATGTTGTTTGCGGTGTATATGCTACCACTAGGGAACATTATAAGATGGTATGGGCTGAGTTTTCATTGCTACACAGATGATACTCAGCTATACTTGTCTTTGCACCCAAGCAGCAGGAGACAATCTCGGTGTTTAATCGGTGCCTTGCTGAAATCGAAGACTGGATGAGGGACAATTGGTTGGGGCTGAATCCAGATAAGACTGAAGTACTAGTGGTGGAACCTGGTCGCCTAGGGGTGAATGTGCAATCTGGTTGAGTCTCCAGGCTTAGGCTTGGGGACTCCCAGTTGCTCACTTCTGTCAAGGTGAGAAGTCTTGGCGTTGTTCTGGACTGCAGTCTAACACTTAAATCCCAGGTGTTGGCCATGGTTCAGAGTGCTTTTTACCATGTGAGAAACATCACCAGGATTAAACACCTGATACCCACAGGTGATCTGCCATCACTGGTCCATGTCTTTGTGACGTTGTGGTTCAGTTACTGCAACGCCCTTTACCTGGGGCTATCGGGGGTTGATCATCGCCGCCTGCAGCTAGTGCAGAATGCAGCAGCCAGATTGTTGACCGGTCTGTCAAGATCGTGTCACATTACACTTGTGCTGCACTCGCTGCACTGGCTGCCTGTTAGGTGACGAATCACCTTCAAGGTCAGTTTGCTAACCTATAAAGGCCTACACAGTCAGGGGCCTGGCTACTTGCAAGACCTCCTACGGCCCTACCACCCTTCTCGTCCCCTCCGTTCGGCTGATGAGGGACTCTTTGAAGTCCCAAGGGTGTGTTTAACAACATCTGGAGCCTGTGCTTTTTCTTATATGGCACCAACCCTTTGGAATTTCCTCCCTTGTTCTATGAGAGAAATTCCAGCATTAGAAGTTTTCAAAAGGGAGCTGAAGACATTTTTGTTTAGGCAGGCCTTTCTGCCTGATTAGTTAGCTGACCTAATATTAATTAACCAGAAGAGTGTCTTACTGTTCATATGTCTTATTGTTTATATGTTAAATTTTTAACTGTTTTTAGATAATTTTGCTTGCTTGTAAAGTGCCTTGAATCATATTGAAAAAGTGCACTATACCAAATAAAACTGACGATGATGATGATGATAAGGTGCTTCCACAGAAGCCTGTGTTCTGAAGTAATTATTACTAGATACAACTTCTTGACATTGAAATAAAAAAAAAACTAGGCTTACAAGTGCTTGTTGTACGATATTTACAAAACTCCATTTAAGAATGGACATACATAGTTGCTTACGAGTTGCCTGATGTGAACGCATGTTTGAGGGCAATGAGGGCAACTGCTGAACGTGTGCTTTGGCTCAATAAAAAGTAATATTTTAGCAATATGAAATAAATAATCCTACTGTAGCTGTGTGGCAGAGTGTACAATTGTCTGTATATGGTGTCAAGAAATGTGTAGTCTAAGTGTTATTTTAGAAACTTTTTAAACCGTTACAGTAAATAAGTGCATGCACAGCAGTGATATGTGCTCCGCAAAGAGAGAAGGCTCTAGTGTACAGGTCAGTATTCAATGTACGGATTTTAAAAATGTATATAAATACATGTATGGGACTGATTTTGTGAAAATACCTGCATTGAGCTATACAGAATATCAGGTAGTCTCAAAATTACTGATCACTGTAAAATTAGTAAAAAGATTGTCTGTGGCTCTTGCGGTTTTTAAAATGAAACGCAGAGTCACTGGTCACATGTTCCTGAAAGAAAATATATGCCAGCTGGTTGCCACTTACAATCATGGGAGCCAAATAAAATACGAAATACATACAGAAAAGGATCACTGTTTCTGTATTAAGTAACCAATTAGAAAATGCTGCAGGTTGCTTAGTTTCAAGACAGAAAATGACCAATGGAGGCACGGGTGTGTGGGGTTGGGGAGCAGGGAACGGACGAAATGTACTGCACAGCATGTTTCACCATTCTTTTTCTATTGAACACACATAATATTCAGCTTCATGGCAGTTCTGATTGTTTCAGATTCAAAAGATGGGAAAGGGAGTTACTAATGGGACACCGATTCATAGGACAACCATTTCTTACATTTAACATGAAAGCCTCACTAAAAATAGCCGGAACTTCAAGTCATTCATACTAGGAAAAATCTACACTGTAAAGAGGCTGTACATGGTAGGGTAATGTTGGTTATTATACAATGGTGTCCAAGAATCCCAGATTCTGATTGGCTGACTGGCACCTTTCAGCCATGGTAAATCCTGGCATAACTCGCGCAAAAGGTGCCTGTCAGCTGCATCAGCAATCCCAACTAAAATCAATGCGATCCACCAAACATCAACCAGAAATGTGCCAGCTCAACTCTCCGCTAACCTGCATAGCTGGAGCAAGAGATTTAAATGGTCAGACTGTGCATACGAGCTTACGGATCAATAGTCCCAAACCCCATGTTATATCCTCCCAAAACAAGTACAAAAAAAGTCTAACTAATATTCAAACAACATGAAGTCTTGCTGTATTCTGACTGTTGCAGTTAGGTCCTGCCTTTCAACTGCCCCGGAGAACAAAGAGTTAACTTTCCATGGCCAGCATGGAACATTCAGCGTGAGCTCGGTTGAAGCCCCTGTCTGCTGTTGTTTAAACTCCAACCATCAGATTCTTTACTCCGCCTCACTGAACAGTCGCTCCGGAGATTTCTCCTTTGCTCGGTTCAAAAAAGTCGGTTAAAGTGTCGTTTTTTCGTTCGGGTTCTTCCGAATTTCTGCTACTGAATCTGTTGGTTCAAGTCTCTGTCTGTGGTACCGTCAGTACTAGATAGGTTTTACATTTAGTTTCTGTGTGGAACTTGTAAATTTGGGATCGGTTTGGTTTGAACCGATCAGATTGGTCTTAAAAAGTTTTGAATTTATTAGAGTGTGGTAACCGGTCTGTATCGGTTCTAAAAAAAAAAACGGATTTAATTACGTTTTTTTCCAAGACCCGTAACTTGGTCAGGAACCAATAGGGGTGACTTGCCTGGCGGATTGCCGAAAAAAAGGGCATGTTCTGGATAGGATTGGCCATGTCTGAGAAACCCAAGAAAAAAAATGGGCCCACTGGGTTTCAACACTGCAGTGTGTGTGGGGAAGCCTTTGCTAAGGCTGATCCCCACACCACCTGTGTTTATTGTCTGGGGTTTGACCACCTCGATTCAGACTGCTAAATTTGTAAAAGTTTTCCCAAAGCTACCCTGGATAAGAGAGTAGGTAAATTGAGGGAAAGGGAGGCCGAGAAGTCCGCTGACCTGGATGGCCAGCCCGGTTCGTTTCCGACTGAACCAGAAGGAGTGCCGTCTGACCAGGGCGAAACTACTTGTGGCAAAAGGAGAGCCGATTCTGTGGAGTCGGTTCTGGTTAAAAGAAAGAGAAGAGAAAAATCATCCGGTTCGGATCCATAAATGCTTTCTCCGACCACTGATGAAATAACCAAAGCGATAAGGATAGTTCAATCGCTAACTTCGGTTCCGGCCGAACCAGCACCATCTTGCAGGGGCTCGGTTCGGTCAGTTCCCCCAGTTCCGGATTATACTTTAGAAGAATTTTATGAACCGGAGGAGGAGGAGGGAGAGTATGAGGATAATGATGATGATGGTGATTATGAAAGTCTGGATGTGCCTATTGACCCGAACATCTCCCCAGACAGACCTTCAGGTGTTTCTCCTCCTAGGCTTTCTGAGTCACCTTCCCACTTTATGTTTTACAAGAAAGTGGCTGAAACCCTCCAGCTTCCAATGGAAGAAGCAGTGGAGGATCAGGAGGAGCCTGATTTTGTTGAAATGATGGACATCCCAGAGTCAAGGAGATTGTCTATTCCCCTCCATAAATCTTTTGGGAAACAGACATCTAAAATTCTAAAGACTCCTAACTCCATACCTCCTGTGGACAGATGAATGGACAAGAGGTATACCCTTTCAGGCTCGGACACGGAGTTCCTTACTCAGCAATGCAGCCATGTTGGGGTAGTGCAGGCTGCTGCCTGCGATAAGGCAAATATTCCCTTGGCATCACACCCTCCAGATAAGGACTCCAGGAGGTTTGATGCCATGGCAAAGAAGCAGTACATGGCAGCATCTTTGGGACTCAGGCAGGCTAACTATATGGCCTACACAGCTAGATACCAGAAGTCCAGGTGGGACACTGTGCTTGCTCTGGCTAAACAGGCCCCTGACCAGCTTGCTAAGGAGCTGGAGCAGGTGGCTGCGAATGGGATTGAGGCATCCAAGGTGCAATTTCATGATGCTGTGGACTCCAATGATGTTTCATCTAGAGCCATGGCTACATCTGTGGCCCTTCAGAGGATGGCTTGGCTCAGATGTACTAGCCTATCACAGGATACCCAAGCTAAGGCCATGGATTTCCCTGTCACTGGTAATTCTCTGTTTGGGGAGCAGACAGAGAACTACATGAAAAAGATGGACGAATACAGGACCACCTACAGGAGTGCTCAGGCCAAAGAAAGGCAAGCCACTCCTCAAAGGCAGCACTCCAGGGGCAGGGGCAGGCCCTTTCAAAGGCCTTTTTACCAAGCCCAGGCCTCCTCTTCTGCTTATGCTCAGAGGGGGTTCTTCAGAGGGAGAGGCAGACGGGGAATGAGCAGGCCTGCTTCCACCCCTCAGCCTAAAGCCCCTGCCAAGCAGACACCCTGATGGGTCTGCCCGGGCCGATTCTTCAATACCTGTAGGGGGCAGGCTGGCTTACTTTGTCCAGGACTGGAAGTCTCTGACATCATACAAGTGGGTCCTGGAAGTAGTAAGCCAGGGACTGGTTCTCAGCTTCAAAAAATTTCCCAAGATGAGAACCAGATCCTTTCCACCTGCAAACCCATCAGAGACCCTTGCCCTAGAGGCAGAGGTTTCTTCCCTCCTGGCTCTCAGAGCCATAGAAAGGGTTCCTACCCTACACAAGGGCAAAGGATTGTACTCCAGGTACTTCCTAACCCCCCAAAAAACAGGAGAATGGCGGCCCATTCTGGATCTAAGATATCTGAACAAGCACCTTTTAAAACCAAAGTTCAAAATGGTGACTCTGGGAATACTTCTGCCCTCTCTAAGGCCAGGGGACTGGCCAGCCTCCCTGGACCTCAAAGATGCCTACTTTCACATTCCGATCAGGTGCTCCCACAGAAAGTACCTAAGGTTCGAGTTGCCCTCAGGCCACTATCAATTCAGAGCAATGCCCTTTGGCCTAACATCAGCCCCAAGGGTGTTCACAAGGTGCCTGGCAGTAGTGGTTGCCTTCCTAAGGCGAAAAAAGATTTCCATCTTTCCATATCTGGACGACTGGCTCATAGTGGATTAGTCTCCAGACCAAGTCAAGTCACATCTGCAAGTAGCTCAGCAAGTGCTCACTTCCTTAGGATTCCTCCTCAACCTTCCAAAGTCAGTTCTTGAGCCAGTACAGTTCCTCACCTTCATAGGGGCACAACTGGATACAGTAAGGGCAAGAGCCTTCCTTCCCCTGGACAGGGCAAGGACCCTTATCGAACTGGCCTCTTCATTCACCCTACAGGTGTCTCGACCAGCAAGACATTTCCTTCAGCTTCTGGGCCACATGGCAGCTTCCACAGCAGTGGTCCAGGGAGCAAGATTCCAGATGAGGGACATTCAGTTCCATTTAAGAGCCTTCTGGTCCCAAAGAAAGGATTCCCTTACCAAACTAGTCCCAGTGACCCGAACCCTGATCCAGGCTTTGCAATGGTGGCAGGATAAGGACAATTTGAGACAAGGAGTTCCTTTTGTAACTCAGTCTCATTCAGTGATACTCACCACAGATGCTTCCCTGCTGGGCTGGGGAGCCCTCCTGGGGGATCTTACCACCCAGGGACTGTGGTCACCTCAAGAATCTCTGCTTCACATCAATCTCTTGGAACTCAGAGCAGTGTTTCTGGCACTGCAAGCCTTTTCCAAATCTGTACAGAACAAGGTGGTCCAGATCAGAACAGACAACACCACCACCATGTGGTACATCAACAAGCAGGGAGGCACTCGGTCTACGGCCTTGTGCACAGAGGCAATGAAGTTGTGGTCCCTGGCCTATTCCCTGCAAACTTCTCTGGTGCAGTTCACCTTCCAGGGAAGGACAATGTCCTAGCAGATGCTCTCAGCAGGATACCCCAGGGCCATCACGAATGGACCCTAGATCCCCTAGTTTTGAAGGTGATTTTCTCAAGATGGGGCACTCCACAGATAGATCTTTTTGCAGCCCCAGACAATCACCAACTTCCTCTCTTTTGTTGCAGACCCCCACTCTTGGGCTCAGTCCCCTGGATGCTCTGATTCTGAATTGGGAAGGGAAATTTCTGTATGCTTTTCCCGCCTTCCATCTCCTGTTCAAAGTGTTAGTCAGGATCAGGTCTCAACCATGCAAAGTGATTCTGATTACTCCAGACTGGGCCAGACAGCCCTGGTACCCACTGTTGCTGTCCTTAGCAGTCCACCTTCCCCTGTCTCTTCCCAGGAATTACAACCTGTTGACATCCTCTCAGGGGAGGATTTTGTATCCGAACCTCAAATCTCTCAATCTCAAGGCATGGCTATTGAAGTGTTAGAGTTTGCTAATCTGCACCTTTCTCAAGGGGTTCTAGATATCCTTAAGGCTTCACGAAAGCCTTCCACCAGAAAGACTTACAACTCCAAATGGAAAAGGTTCATTATTTGGTGCTCTAATAAGCGTATTTCTCCAGAATCTGCTGGGTTGCCTACAGTTCTGGACTATATGGTCCATCTTAATGGCTTAGGACTTAGGCCAGCCGCACTTAAAGTGCATCTGGCAGCTGTTTCTGCCTTCTTGTCAATAGGCAAGCCCTCTCCTCTGTCAGCCCATCCTGTGTTTTGTAAGTTCTTCAAGGGATTGCTGCACTCCAATCCCCCCTTTAGGGACCCTGCTCCTGCTTGGGACCTTAATGTTTGCATTGCTCAGCTTATGCAACCACCCTTTGAGCCTTTGTCCTCTGCAGAGCTTAAGTACTTGACTTGGAAAACTGTGTTTTTGGTAGCCATTACCTCTGCCAGGCGTATCAGTGAATTGCAAGTCCTGTCAGTGGAGCCTGATTTCATCTCTTTCCATAGAGATAAAGTGGTCCTAAGAACTAACAGGAAGTTTTTGCCTAAGGTGGTTTCAGATTTCCGCCTTAATCAGTCTGTGTCTCTCCCTGTTTTCTTCACTGACCATTCCTCCTCTGGAGAGAGGAGGCTGCACAGCTTGGATGTTAAGAGGGCCCTCAGCTACTACATAAAGCGCACCAAGGGTCACAGGTTTGAGTCCCTCCAGTTGTTCCTCACATATGGAGAGGTTGGTAAGGGCAAACCTGCTACTAAGAGATCTGTTGCCAGGTGGATTGTCTCTTGTATACAATTCTGCTATGAAAAACTGGGTAGAACCCCACCCTCAGGCCTGAGGGCTTACTCTACTAGAGGTACAGCTGTTTCCCTGGCTGCTGCCAGAGATATTCCTATCTTAGAAATTTGTCAAGCAGCCACCTGGAAAACAGTCCATACATTCACCAAGCATTACTCTCTGGATATCCAGGCTAGGAGTGATGCTCGGTTTGGCACAGCAGTACTTCAGAGCCTATTCCCAAAGTAGGTTCTGTCCCTCCTCCATGGAGGTACTGCTTGGTAGTCTGCAATAGTCAGAATATAGCAAGACTTCATGTTGTTTGAAGAAAAAATTACTCACCTTAGTAATGTTGTTTCTTCTAATGGAGTCTTGCTGTATTCTGACCTCTCCCCCGCCTCCCCGCTCAGAACCTGGTTTTTGGGATATGGGTGGGCAGGAGCAGTGTTGGCACCCTAGGGGTGCCCCTTTTTCACCCTCCTTTACTTTGGGTGTGTGTTGTGTTTTGTTTTTTGGGTTTTCTGACTTGAGTCTTTGCTTTGAAACCAAAACAACATTTTTAATAAATTTAGTTGCCAGTTGGCTAGTGTGAGTTTTACAGTTTCCACACTGAACTTCTAGTGAGTATTGCTCGTAAAGATCTGACGGTTGGAGTTTAAACAACAGCAGACAGGGGCTTCAACCGAGCTTGCGCTGAATGTTCCATGCTGGCCATGGAAAGTTAACTCTTTGTTCTCCGGGGCAGTTGAAAGGCAGGACCTAACTGCAATAGTCAGAATACAGCAAGACTCCACTAGAAGAAAAAACATTATTAAGGTGAGTAATTTTTTCATATTGCACACTGCCTCACCTACACCGACTCTGTCCCCATTTCACAAGAGACCATTACCTGCCAACTTGTAACACTCTCACTATCTCCGGTTTCCATTGTCCACTGAGATAGCTGATGTTACCATCATTTCCTCCCACCTCCGTTGCAGTATGTGGCTTGCTCCCCTCAAAAAAAAAAAAATAACATAAATTGAAAAGAAATTGCCTGAAAAAGACTGCGGACCAGAAGAGATTCTTTTGGCACTGAGACACTCGCTCCCTCCAGTTTCTGTTTTCCAAACCTGGCTGTGACTATTATTTCCTCCCACCTCCCTTCTGGTACGAGTAACTCCATTTTAAAAGTAAAAAAGAAACATGTTGCAGAAGACCTCAGACTGCTACTAATTCTTTGCTCTGAAAACAACGTGGACTTTTATATGGAATCGGTTATGTCATTAAAGTGAGGAGATCATGGCAATTATTAAAATTATTTTTTTCCAATCGGGTGCACTGTGGTCAGGGCTTACTGATAAAATAGCGGTCTTTTCATGATTGTTTTCTAATCGGGTGCACTGTGGTCAGGGCTTACTGATAAAACAGTGGTCTTTTCATGATTGTTTTCTGATTGGGTGCACTGTGGTCAGGGCTTACTGATAAAACAGTGGTCTTTTCATGATTGTTTTCTAATCGGGTGCACTGTGGTCAGGGCTTACTGATAAAACAGTGGTCTTTTCGAGTACCGAGGGGAAAATGAAGTGAAAACAAAATACTAAAATACTGCATTCCACTTTCCACATTACATTCAGCAGTGATGTGCGGGGGGGGGGAGGTTCCACAGGAGCTCAGAACTAGTTTCTGTTACGGCACAACAAATTGCATAACAATAATTTAAAATAAAAACAAACCTCTTTTTTCTTATTTTTTTTTCCCCTCACTAAAAAAAAGGGACCATTGTATAATCGCAATAAACTACTCCAGGGTGTGGGTTGTGCTGGGATTTACCCACTTCTGGTGTGGATTTGGTCACTCGGCTGCGCCTTGTGACCAAACCACATCAGGCATGGGTAAATCCCAGCATAACCCACACCCTGTCATGGTTTATTGCTCAAATGTAACCCTGCTAGAACCCTTGCAACCAATCAGATTTCTTCACATAATGTTCTGTTATAATAATATTCTGTTAACCCCAACATCGGTCCCATAATGCCAGATTGTTTAACAGCAACTGACACCTTTGGGAATACTTAAAAAAACATAATATTCAGACACAGTTCATCTGTTATTTCATGCATCTTCTATTTATTTTTATAGATTTACCCTGTTCATTATTTGTTACTGAGGAAATTCCAGAAAAAACAAGATGTTTATCCTTTAGAGTTCATCTGCCTCTATAACTTATTCACTACTTGAAATTATAATGCTCTGCTACATAACAATCTGTTGCCACAGAAATAACTGTGATGTCATAAGCGGACTATTGTGATATCAGGTTGGGAAGAAGCAATAGAAGTTGATGAACCCTCAAGTAACAAAAATCCTGTTTTCATGCATATGACCTCAGTAGTAAATAATGGGGTTAAAGGGAAACAGTGGAAAAGGTACAGCTTCACCCAGGCACTACAAAAATGCCTGATTAGTGCTTTCAGACAGTAACATTTTTTTAACAAATTACTGTAACTGATTTTTTAGTGATTTAAACAGTGGCCTTCAACTTTCACTTTCTATCACTGGCAGCCCCCATTTCATGAGTAGCAGAGAGCTTCCTGAGCTCAGTTTATGCTAATATGTCCTGCCAACCAATAGCTGAGGTGAAACAGGCATATTAGCATACAGTGAGCTCAGGAAGCTCACTGCTGCTCATGAAATGGCTGCTGCCAGCAACAGGAAGTGAACATTGTGGGTAGCTGTTCTAAATCATTAAATAAAGTTCTTACTGTCTGAAAGCACTAATTGAGAGTTTCTGCAGTGTCTGAGGAAAGCTTTGTCTTTTCTATTGTTTCCCTTTAAGAAATACAAAGTTAATAAGAAATTTAAAGCAGCTCTGTGTCCAAATATTATGTTTCTCAAAGTTCTTCTTGTGTGTCAGTGTTTTTTTAAGTTTGCTTCTGTTGCCTGAGAGCAGATATATTTGAATTCTTTTTAATGTTGTAATGAGTGAATTAAGAAAAAAAGAGAGAGAGAGAGAGAGGGAAAAAAAAGTTAATATGGGTGTTGATAAGAAAGAACAATATGTATTGTATGATAAAAAAGAAAGCAGATACAATGTTTATTTGTGGGGTTCCTGTGAACAAACAATCAAAAGCCTCAAATCCTGCACAAAGCATCATGGGTATCCAAATATGTGTGTGTGTGGGGGGGATAAACGGTCTACAAAATTATTCAACTGGTGCTATATTCTGTTTGACAGGTCACTAGTTAGGTCTCACCACAGCCAAGTCACACACACTAAACATAACAATGACCTTTTAAATCTGCACAAAAGACTATGCCAGATGACTAGGGATGAGTCAAAGCCTTCCCTTGAAAACCGAGCCACTTCAAACGCAAGTGGCTCCTTTTTTGGAAGACCTGGACCGAACGCAGCCAGCTCGGCTTGGATCTCACACTCCCCAGCATCCCTGTCATGTGACAGGCTTAGGATTCTGGGGAAGAGGTCAGAGGGTATACCGAGTTTGCGCATGTGCACAAACTCGGTATATCGCAGACGGCATGGCTACTCAGCGCGTCATTCTACTAGGGAAGTCGGGGGAGAGAGGGATTAGGTCTCTTGGCGGCCATGGAGGCATCAAGATGCAACCTCTTTTTTTTATTCAGCTACGTTGCCCAGGCCCTGTGGCTACACAGAACACATCCCTCATGCCCCCGTCCCCCTCATCTCAGCTTGGGGCTGGCAGTATAGACTAGAGATTAGAGTAACAAGCTACGAATGAGTTTGGTACATTCAGCAGAACTGGGTTTGATTCCCACAACCTCCACTTGCATACTGTGCGACTCTGAGCAAGCCACTTAACCTCCCCAGTGCTCCCGGGTCACCCCTGAAAACAGGTACTTGTGTCTAGTGGGCCTTACCGGGTTACCAAAAGGATAAAAAAAAAAGTCAGATTTTCAGCCACCGGGTTGATAAGCCCTGTGGCCATCAACCTTTTTTCACAGCAGCGAGGGACACAGCCACTCAAAATGAGGGACAGAGAGGGACACTGAACCGCAGACTGAGGGATACATCCTCAAACTAGATACAAGCTCAGAACAGTGTGGGAACAAGTGTCTTCACTTATACAAAGTTTATTTTTGATTTTGCTCTTTGGAATATCATACATTTCTGGTTTAAAATCTGAATTTTCATGCAGTCTCTGTGTGGGCACACCTTTTCCATGAGGGTTAGAGCAATTTTTAGGGGCAAAATGAGGGACGTCCATCATAATCAGAGAAAGTTGAGAGGTATGTACACAGACATGCCCCCCTCTCCTCCTCCCCCCAGTTTCCTTTTCAGCCACCAGGTTGCATAAGCCCAGTGGTCACACAGATGCCTCCTCCCTCTTTTTTGGCCACTAGGTTACCCAAGCCCAATGGTCACACAGACATCCCCCCCTTTTGGCCACTGGGTTACCCAAGCCCGGTGACCATACAGACACCCTCCGATCTCTTTTGGCTACCAGTTTGCCCAAGCCCAGTGCCAATAAAACAAACACCCTTACCCTCTCCCACCCTCTTAGGGCCCATGCCATTCACCTCCCCCCATCCAAGTTGAATCCTGTAGAAGAGAAAACAGTCAAACACTGTCCTTGTTTGCCCCCCACGAACCTATAAAAAGAAAATGGTCCATTGATGCATCTCCCACCCCTCCAGCACCCTGCCACCCCTCACCCCCCAGTCACCCACTTACCTCTATAAGGTCCCTTGTGGTAATCCTCTGTTATTGTAGCACACAATCTCTCCAAACCATGTCCATCCCTGAACTGAGAAAAAGCTTAAGTCTGAAATGATTTTCGCACTTAGGGTTTTGTTTTTTTTCAGTTCATTTTAACTCGCACTCATAACTTTCTGACTTTTAACGATTTTGACCCCAAATTTTCAATATCAGCTTTTTTTTACCCCACCTCATGAACTAGACAGGTGTAATTTTTCAAATCCCACTAGAAATGCCATTTCACCATTGTTCTGCAAAATGATGTTTCTGATGGGATTTGAACACCACCACCAAAGCTCCCAGTACATCACGTGCATAGTATACACTGATAAATGTCTGTCTATTCAATATTTGTCTGTCTTCATGAAACTGAGCTCAAATGGAAACATATAGGCTGGCTGGCCCAGTGGCGCTGAGGGTTGAGGCACTGGACTCCACACCTCGCACAATGCCGGCAACCTGGGTTCGGGAATGAGCTGGGGTCACTGGGGGTCGGCAGGGGAGGGAAGAGATCGAGCATCCGGTGGACTGCTCTCTCTTCCCGGGGTGGGTTTAGGGGATGCGCCTGCTCGAGGAGCGACCTCTGGTGGTAGCCGGGGGCGTTGATGGCGTGGCTCAGAGCTAGGGGGCTCAGCTATGGCATAGCGTTGCCTTGCCAGCCGAACTCTGCAGGGGGAACACAAGGGACAAAAACCAGAAAAAGCCTCTAGTCTGCCGGTGAGATGACGGTGGCCCCAGTGTAGCACCCACATCCCAATGCTGGCCCAGCGCGTTCAGGTCTCTCCATGGGCCAACCTATCGACAAGGTAAGGCACCTTACACTTAGAGTTGATCACCAGGGGACGGCGGAACCAGCCCCGGAGGTGATCTGGAGGTCGGGCCTGCCTAGGTTGTTCGGGGGGAGAGGCCTGGAGAAGCTGGGGTTCAGGCCGGGAGTTAGGGTAGCATCTGTGTGGGCACTCCTGAAGGATGCCCGGTGGTCTGGAAGATAAATAAAGTTGGAGACAAAAAAAATATGTAAGTTGGTCAGAAATTAACACTTTAAACAGCAGGATGCAATATATTTCAAGCAGTGGACCCCCTTTCTATATTACTGTCACTTCATTGACATTTTCTGGTGCTTTTCTCTTGATAACCCCCTTTTTCCTTCAGTTAGACATATAGGCCGAATCTGACAAATCCAAATCCAAACCCTTTGCAAAACCAAATCCAAGCTCAGCCTGGAACTGGCAAATTCAAAACAAAATCCAAATCCACCCTGGCTTTGCCCATCACTGATGATGACAATAGGTGGGAGCTGTAGCTTGCTGCCTAAAAATCACGAGCAGCTTAACTTGCTTCACTATCGTTTGCATCTGTATCCCCCTCTCCCTAGAATGAGCCTGATAAATAAACAAACAAACTAACATTGCCTGGGAACTGGGATTTGAACCTGGATCTCCTGGCTGACAGTCCTTTTCTCTGACTGTCAGACCTACACTTCCTCCTAATCATGTGACTCAGCAAGTACCAACAAAACTAATACTGACTCTTTAAACCCTAGCAGCTTCTGTTGGTAAGAGTCGTGGTAATTAAGGGAATTTTGAGTTAATTGAGCTCAAATATGAGAAACATCCACTGTGTGTGTGGAGAGCAATACTTGTGCCTGAAACCTCCAGCATTCGGTTTCCATAGCATCGTGCTGGGTTTCATTCTCCATAACAACAGCAGATGCAGTCTCTGCACCCCATACAGAACTTTGCATGTCTGGACTACCTTGCTTTATCTTCAGTTCTGAGAAATGAAGCGCATCAACCTTCCCATGGGGACACAGTTATTTTTCTTTTTTAACCTAGCCCCACAGAAGTAATGACAGTGGGATAATGAAGCTGGCCTGTTTGCGTAGCAGCAAGGCTCTCTGGCAACCTGGGTTCAGGAACAAGCCCAATATGCTGTGGGATCAGCACTGAAAGGAGGACTGAGTGCCCCAGATGACTTTTTCCTCCTTTGGGGCTGGGGGATTGCTGCTCTGCTGTGCTGTTACCACCTGGGCGACCCAATGTAGCAGTGCAGTGGAGGCAGAGTGGGAGAGAGGACGACAGCCAGGCCCTGGTTGGCACACTTGTGAATGTATGCTTTGAGCTCTTTGTGTGCTTGCACCCTAGGGGCCGGGGAGTAGGAGTGTCACGATAATGATATGACGATAAATCGTGATAGTTACCACTGACAATAATTTAGTGTGTAAAATGATACTGTGATTATTGCGCAATACAATATACCATGCTATGCAATGCTAAACTGTCTGAACTTGTTTGTATGGCTCTCTCCAAGTGCAACCGTGATTCCCTATCCCCCAACTTCTTCCAATCAGAACCTTACTATTTTTCCTGAAATTCAAAATGCTGCAGATTATCACAATAATCAACATGTAAGCAATAAGACATGATGGGGTGTGCATCAGACAGTTCTAACGCTTGGCTAGGGAGCATAGTGAGGCACAAGGCCGCAGGCAGAGTGCATTCAGTCCCCTAGCCACGTGTTAGAACTAACGCACATCCCCAGAGTGACTTACTGCACTTATAAAATGGGTCTGTGTATTCTACAAGGGGTTTGTAGTTTTAGCCATACATTAGACACTTCCAATACATGGCTAACAGTCAATCAGATTGCATGAAATTCTTTTGACCATTTCATAAATTGTGATGTTGTTACTCAGTGGAGATTCGGCTCACAGTCCAGATACACAGAAACGCTGCAGTTGTGCTGAGGATAATCTTTATTTTAAATCGGCAGGCATAGATGGAACAGCTACCTCTCCACCAACAGGTCTAATGTTTTCATGCCAAAGTACTGCCTCAAAGCCTACTGTGATTATTTTTTACACAAATATCATGATACAAAACATTTGATAGCGGTACATCCCTACCTGGGAGCAAGATGATGATAGGCATTCTCTGTCTGCCCCCACCTCAGTGACTGACTTCTCCCATCAAGGAGTCTCCTATCAGGAGACCATTCCTGATAGGCCTGGCCAGCCTGAGAGAGGCAAGCGGGGGAGGGTGGGGGCAACAGGAGGTGAGTCAGAGGTGAGGATGGGGTTGGGTGGTTGTCTGGCTGAAGGGAGCTGCTCCGTCAGAAAGGGGTATCAATAACGAATTGTAGCAATAAAGTGAGATAAGGGGGGCCATCTTGCAGTGCCTTTCTGCTGTTGAAGGAGCATGGCACCCCTTTGTTTTTCTGTTCTTTATTGTTCGCATCCCACTCTGCTGCCAGTCTAGCGCTTGCATGGATTTTGGAGACTTGTTTCCATTTGAGCTCAGTTTCATGAAGACAGACAAATATTGAATAGACAGACATTTATCAGTGTATATTATGCACGTGATGTACTGGGAGCTGTGCTCTGATCCCCTTATAGAACAGGATACAATAAATTCCCAGAATTCCTGTCCTACTGTGCATATGTGACATCCCAAACTGTAACAAATGTTGCCTTTGAGTAGATTTCCGATTGGTGGAAATGGGTCACATGACTCATACCTCATCCTTATCATTTGCTTCCCTGGTGTTATGGAAAGCTTTCCCGAATTTTTATGTCTTTCTTGAATTTTTTTCTAGTTTAAAAGGGCAAATGTTGCCATATGGCATTATGATAGTGGTAAGGCAACTGCAGGAGTGGGCATTGGGTTGGTGTTACTGAACGGTAATCCTGTCACCATGGTGGATAGCACTCGACTATGGCTCGTAGTTTTGCACACATGGGTGGGGGAGGGGGGATTACCCCCACAGTGCTTTACAGAGGAAAGCCTTAGGTAGATACCTGTAGTGCAGGTTCTGTGCGTAGGCAAACATTGAGCCATTAAACACTTAACATCCCAACTCAATTATGAATAATTCCACTAAAAGCTGTAGGGGACTTTTGGTCAGGACACTAAGAATAATCGACCATGCCCACTCCTTCAAAAACATAGAACTATAGAACAGCAGAAATAGGCCCACTTGTCCATCATCTCTGCCCAAGCCTATCTATTACACTTGCTACTGCAGGACAGTGATAAAAGTGAAGGCACATGTCATTGGGTCATTTGCTTTCACACGGATGATGACCAGAGACAGGAACATGCAACATCAATTTAAAGTGTTGTCCACAAGACAGCATCTCCAACAGAAGAGAGAACAAATAGGGCTGCTCCGAGCATTGTGGTGCTCCTGTGAACCAGCACAGCAAAACATAGGAACAGGAGCACTCACACACCAACAAACAAAAAGGACCCAAGTTGTCCAAAACTATAATTGATGCCCCCATTGTGTGGGGGTAGCTGGTCTCACTTTTTAAGTGATAACAGCTAAATCACTGTATCACAGTGTATTATCTTAAATAAATGATATTATTTTAACAAACTAAGCCTTTTTTGTCAGTGAGTGAGTGCACATTTATTCCCCCTTCAAGTTCCCTGTGTGCCCCTTCCATTTGATTCATAGGTCATAGACCACCCCAGTCTCACCGTTCTCATTTAAGCTGTATCCACAATGACTCAATCTCGTCCCCCTCACTTGTTAACAAACCACTGGTTACCTCGATGATCCCTTTCACATATGGGGCCACTTCTCCCCCTTGCCACCAGCCCTGTTTGTTCTAAAGACTGAGTATCCTGATATTGTGAGGTCCCAGTTGTGATACAGTTTTCCCCAGGTTACTGTCACGGCCACTGAGTCCATTTAGGCTTACCGCAGCAATGTCTTGGCTCAAAAAGAATCCATATGGATTTTCAAATTGAAAACTTTGAAACCCCATGGATTCAATGATCATATGGACTGGGAACCTTTTTTATGAAAAAATATTCAAATCAAGCATGGGAAATATTGATGAAAGTTAGATCCATCAGCATGTGGATAGGCATTCTATATAAACAACATTAATAAAACAATTATAGTATATGGTTAGGGTTTATTGTGGATGGAAAACGATGGCTTTCAAAATCTTGTTGTAGTACAGTTCATAGGTCAAAAAAATTGTACTATCGTTCTGACATCACATCGATAGTACAACAACTTTTTTTCTTGCCCTACCACCTGATTGGCTGATTCCCAGCAGGGATTCAAAAAAACAGAAGAAAATGTTGTCATTTAGCGATCGGTCAGGCAAGCAGTTTATAACTACAGTTTGGACACGGACTGTGTGATCAGCTCTGTGTGTCCAAACTGTTTTCAGTGTTTCTTTTTTTTTAATTTACTGCCGCAGTTTGTGGTTGTTACTGTGGCATGGGATGGTAGCGAGGAGTCCGGCAAACTGGTACCTTCTGGGGCAGGACTGCATCAAGCACTGGAATCCTCAGGTACGTGAGTGCAGAAAGAGAAAGGGAAAAAAAAAAAACGGAAATGTGAACGCAAGGTATGAACCTTGCAAAACTGTGGGCAACCATATACTATATAAAATAGTGGATGGTTGACCATCCATAACGCAAGCTTTGTTTCCACCTCGGGAGTCGATGGCTTCACAGAAACCTCTCGAGCTTCGCTCTTGAGGTTTCAATGACGCCATCGACTCTCTCAATGGAAACACAGCCTTGTTGTGGATGGTCAACCATCCACTATTCTATATGTAGAGTGGGATGTATGGACATTAGGTCGGTATGGGTACCTTTTTCCTACATTTGTAAAAAAATGTGTATCTATTATGTTTTTCTTTTGTATATGTGCAGAGCCCAGTCTGGTGTCCTATCAACTTATTTGTTTTAGATAAAGCTATGTATGAATAAATTAATTAATCTAGGATTGTACAGTAAATTAAGAATTCTGACTTAGAATATAGAAGAATAATGATGTGATGAAACATTGCCTTTTGGATTTTCATTGGCACAAAACACATGGGGTGGGATATTCAGACTGCGCCAGGTAGTGGCGCAAGCCTGGGCGCAGCACAACTGGGATGTGCCAGGGCACTGACAGGGTGATATTCAACGGTGCTACGCCATGGCTCAGCACTGTTGAATATCGCTCTGTGGCCACCCGAACTGTGCATGGCGCAGTGGCACTGCACCAGCACAAGTGGCCACAGAGGGGCAGGGGGATGCGCCAGCGCAAATGCCGTTGCGCTAGGCGCACCGACCGTGATATTCAAAGGTGCACATGCAAATGGGGCCATAATGCATGCAAGGTCCCATTTGCATGTCATTATGGCCCCATTTGCATGCAGGTGCACCCATCCCTGGCGCCTGGCGCCCTGCCAGGCTGCAGCCGTCGGGGACTGACACCCCCTGCACAAGCAGCAAAGTGCCCCACTGCCTGATCATGGGCATATGTATGAAAAGAAACGTCCAATATCCCTGGTGGTCCAGTGGACCGCTGGCAGCCAATCGCGAGCATATATAAAATTAGAAGGTCCTATATCCTGGTGGTCAGTGGACGCTCTCAGCAGCCAATCGGGCATATGTATAAAAAACAAAGGTCCTATATCCCTGGTGGTGCAGTGGACCGCTTGCAGCCGATCGTGGGCAGAAGTCTAATGAAGATTAATCCCCATCCCTGGTGGTCCAGCGGTACCCCCCTCAACCCTCCACTGGGCCCTGCCACCCCGCTCCCCGGTCAGTGGCGGCGGCAGCTCCCACCAGCGAGCCGCCTGCTGCCCGCCCGACTGACTGCGTGCAGTACAGCTGTATGCCCATTGGTCACAGCGTGGGCCATGGGCGTCTATATACTGTATTATACGGTCCAGATATGAATGATTCATTCACATATCTGGACTGTGTAGTACAGTACGGTCTGCATGCCCATTGGCCCACGCTGAGATCAATGGGCGACAGCTGTACTGTACGCAGTCAGTCGGCTGGGCGGCTTCGGTGGGAGCTGCCACCCGCCGCTGACCGGGGAGCGGGTGGCGGGCCAGTGGGAGGGTGGGAGGGGGTACCGCTGGACCACCAGGGATGGAGATTAATCCTTCATTAGACTTCTGCCCGCGATCGAGCTGTGAGCGGTCCGCTGGACCACCAGGGATATAGGACCTGTTTATATACATATGCCCTCGATCAGGCTGCGAGCAGTCCACTGAACCACCAGGGATATAGGACCTTCTATTTTTATACATATGCCTGCGATCGGGCTGCGAGCAGTCCACTGGATCACCAGGGATATAGGACTTTCTATATGTATACATATGCCCTCAATCGGGCATGGGGAGGGCGTTACCCGACGGAGGGTGCCGCCGGAGCTCGGGCGGCCACCCACAGCTGGCTGCTGCCATGTTGTGCCCTGCAACACGGCAGCTCACCTATGGGTGGCTGGCTGTTGCTCCTTTATTTTTTGGATCAACTGTATGGGGCATGTAGGGGTTGCGCCTGCTGGCTCCGCATCCCAGGCTGAATATTGGGATGTCCGGGGGGTATGCATGGGCACGCCCCTCTGCGCGCGCCATTACTGATGCGTCCAGTGTATCGATTTGTGCCATGCACATTCCTTTGAATATCGCTGGGCTAATATAAGGCGACATAACCAGCGCACCATGCGCAGCCCTTCTGAATATCCCACCCATGGTATTTTAACATCAGAATAATTTTTTGCTTGCTGCTGGGTTTCCTGCTTGCCGGCAATAGAATAAATAAACCCTGATCTAGAAATTAAAAGTAACCTGCAGGCAGGCAGCCCACCACCAGCATTGCACTTTGACTTGTAGTTGATGGTCGATTAACACACTAAATTAATTTATTATTATCACATGTTGGGCACAATATTTAAAGTCACTGTGGTAAGTTTAAGCCACGCTCCCTGAGGAAGACATATTTGGAGCTTCGAAGCACTGGGACTGGTCAAGTTTTTGGTTTCTTGCTATTGTATGCAACACTGGTATGCTTGTGTGATTTTGAACATTAAAATTTCACTCCCTTTTATGCCGTGGAGTGCTGGTGCCTTTTCGTTTTACCACAGATAATACCTGATGATCCACTACTTTGTTGCCCAGGCTCCTGCCAGTAAATCATATGGCTTTCCGGGAGTCTTGTTTACAAATGGAGCCTTCCCCAGATAGGGAAATGAGATCAGAGGGTATCTGACTGTGAGTCAGGTACTGCAGTTATTACAGAAAGGCTTACCCCTAGACAGGAAGATGAGACCAGAGGTTATTTGCCTAGTACTGCAGCAGTGGCACTATGATGTTATATTGGCCTACTATGTAGCTAATTAGTATTCCTTTTCTTCTATGCCAGTTAGGCCCTATCTCTTGAGAATCCCTTGCTTAACCAAATGGACATACCTTGCTCAGCGGCTGTATAGGCGGAGTCCCCTGCAAACCGACTGTAGGATATTACTCTGTTCACAAGTTAAATATTTAAAATATTAATTATTCAATACAATCATGAAACATTACAACAACACATTTTATGAAATGTTGACACACATGGGAAGCAGTATTTCCTGCTGACTGCCACCCCAAGTAGGACACCTTTATGTTCCGGCCGTTGAGTGCCGGACAGCTACCTGGAGGGCATCTGGAAGAAATGCAGTATAAATGAGAATAGACCATGCCCCCTGATTATAATCCTGCTTCCCAGTTGGTTGGAGACCTATTACCAAAACTGTCCCACAGATAAATTGGGCAGTGAAGCTTCTGTTCTGTATAGTAATTCAGCCCTGGTGCAGCCGACTAATACAAACACCAGTCGCTCTGAAAAGCTGTAGGAACAGAGCTGTTGATCAACTGGTAATCAAAGTCACATGAAGGCTTTGAAAAATGCCAGCTTCCAGAACATCTCCCCTGATTGTAATCCCATCTCCAGATTGGCTGGAGGCAGGGGTGTTCAAATCAAAACTTATAGGACTTGTCCAACCACCACTGTAGCTGAATTTGCACTTGCTCCCCATTCTTTACAGTGAAATCAACTCCATCTTTTGTACTTGCCTTTCAAGAAAATCAGCTTATCCTGGACAGGGGCAATAGGATTTGCACACCCCTGGCTGAAAGCCTACAACCCAAACTCTCCTACAGGTGAGCTGGGCAATATAGTACCTGTTCTGCTACAGTAGTTCAGTCCTGGAGCGGTTGACTGCCACTCACACCAATCAACCTAAAGACCTGCAGGAATATATAAGGAATAAGATGTTACAAAGTAGGATCTCTACTAGAGTAACATGCAGAGTGGTGAGTTAACATGTACACCACCTCAAGGCATGCTATGAGGTATAATACAGTATCTGCTTTGGAATGTTTTTTTTTCCAGCTATCAGTGTTTTTTTTATATATATATATATATATATATATATATATATATAATGAATGAATCATGGCGTTTTAGAGCTTTTCTGAATTAAGTGATCTTGCATGTTTGGTAAAGTGGCTTTAATTGGTCTCTAAGCTGCCCTTCAAGAGGCAGTGCTTACTTCAGGAAGTGAGTTGAATGTGACCCTTTTCTTCACAGGCTGAACAGGATTGGAAAGTTTGGCTTATATAGGTGAAACTTACTTCAGGAAGTGATTTAGGAAGTGATTTGAGTAGAACCACTTCCTTTTGGGTTTAGATTTCAGGTGGAGGGAGCTACATATTCTGTGAGTACCTGTATGTTTTTTTTGTTTTTACTGGTTTAAATTCTTGTTTGAATTGTTTTAGGTCTTTATTTGTTAATGGTGATTGCTGTTTTTTGATGGGCATATTTTAGGTAGGTTTTGTAGTTTAGGCTGGTTTGGCTTTCTTTTTTTTCAGGTTGCAGGTTAGTATAATTTTTGATTCCTGTTTATTTATTTTTTGTTGGGGGGCCCTTATTATATGGCTGGTTTGTCATTTATTTATTTTTTTTTTATTTAAAATTTTGGTAACCGGGAAAGGCACCCTGAACCGAGGCTCTTTTCCAGGTGTGACCTGTGGACAAGGGTAACATTACATACACAGGAGTCACATACAATCAATACAAGTGTAAAAAACAGTTTAGGCAAAGCAGGTTACGAGGCATTTTCAGATTTTGTTCAGAGAAACATGGTTTTACATTAGCCTGTTAATTTACCTACACAGTGGTGACTAACTTCATCCAACTTTTGCTTACTGTATTATGGTAGAGTTGGGGGGGGGAGTGTAACGAGGGGCAGGAGCAGATGGGGTGGGGGAGGAGGTGTACGTGTTGTTTGATAGAGGTGTGTGTGGGAGAGTTCCATAGTTGAGTTTGTTTCATAAAGATGGAATCTGTAGGAGAAAGTGGATTTGCCAGCTGTTGAAAAGGATTGGGGAAGAGAGAAGGAGCGGGTGTCCCTAGTGTGCAGGGCATAGGAGGTGGGTGCTGCAGGGGATAGCATGTCAGAGAGGTAGGGAGGTAGCAGGCTAAACCAGAATTTGGCTATTAGAGAGCAAATGCAGGCAACGAAGGTGGGATGGGGTGAGATGCCGAGGGAGGAGTAAAGAGAGCAGTTGTGAGTTCGGGGGGTTGGGGTTGTAGTGAAATGTTAGAAAGTGTTTAGTAGGGTGTCAAATCTGGATAAGGAAGAGGCAGGGGCTGTGCTGTATACAACATCTGCATAGCCAAAGATTGGTGTGATCATCTTGGTTACTATTTCGTGTCTGACTGGTAGAGGGAGGGAGGGAGTCTCTCTTTCGGACAACATACCTAGCTTGGGGGGGGGGTTTGAGGTGATGGCGTCTATGTGAGTAGAGAAGTTTAGGAAGGGGTCAAGCCGCACACCTAGGTATTTGTATGATGAGACATAGTCTAGAGGAATCCCATCCAAGGAGGTGAAGGCTGAGGTTGAAGGTGTGCTAGCTAATTTTTGTGCAGAACCAAAGGTCATCATGTGGTTGTAATATCTGCATATTGATGTTATTGCTGCTTCCTTTTTAAACTCCTACCTTTCATCCAAGAAAGAGAGATTCAGACTGCAGTAGGTAGCAGCCATCACAGAGGCAACAAGCCTTTGTGTAAAGCAAATCAACAAAACACATCGAAGGAAAAAAACACTATGATCCTCAAAAGAGGTGGCAGGGAAGGTTAAGGAGAAAAGGATAGCATTCAGGAAATATAAGGAAACACAGAAGGAGCAGGACAGAGAACTATTATCAGTTAAAGCAGAAGGAGGCACGGAAGGCAGTCAGAATAGCAAAGGCCCAAACTGAGGAAAAGATAGCCAACTCTGTTAAGAAGGGGGATAAGACCTTTTATAGGTACATTAGGGAATGAAGAAAGACCAAAGGAGGGATATTGAGGCTTAATAAAGGGGAAGGAATGTGGGTAGATGGTGACAGTGAAAAAGCAGGGATACTGAACGAATATTTCTGCTCAGTAGTCACAAAGGAAGAGGAGGGGAAGGTACCTAAACCAAACAAGAGAAACACTCTGAAGACAGGGGTCGATACCAGTCCATTTACAGAAGAGAGGGTTCTGAAAGAACTAATAAAATTGAAGGTGGACAGAGCAATGGGGCCCAGGAATTCTAAAAGAACTAAAGGTAGAACTAGTGACACCGCTGACTACTCTCTTTAACAAATCATGGGAGGATGGGGTGGTACCTGAGGACTGGAGGAAGGCAGGTGTGATTCCTCTTCACAAAAGTAGGAGCAGGACAGAGGCAGGAAACTATAGACCAGTTAGTTTGACCTCAGTGGTAGGGAAAATGATGGAATCACTTCTGAAGGAAAGAATTGTTGAGTACCCAGTGGGGCACAGGACCCAAGGCAGCATGGATTCACGATGGGAAGGTCGTGTCAGACGAATCTAATAGATGTCTTTGACTGGGTGACCAAAGTAGTAGACCAGGGAAGGGCTGCGGACATGGCCTACTTAGATTTTAGCAAGGCATTTGATACAGTCCCACACAAAAGATTAATACACAAGTTAGCCAGCCTTGGAGTGGGTCCCAAGGTGGTAGCCTGGATAAAAAATTGGCTAGACAACAGGGACGCAACGGTAGTATTAATGGAGTCCACAGTGAAGAAAGGAGGGTTACTAGCGGGGTACTGCAGGGTTCAGTACTGGGACCGGTCCTTTTTAATGTCTTTATAAGTGACATTGCAGAGGAACTGGAAGGAAAAGTATGTCTCTTTGCAGACGTCACAAAGATCTGCAACAGGGTTGATACACAAGATGGAGTGGAAAGGATGAGAAGGGACTTGGCAAGGTTGGAGGAATGGTCAAATGTATGGCAGCTCAGATTCAGTGCAAAATAATGCACCTGGGAAACAAAAATGCAGGGGGAAGAGTACACAATGGGGGTGAGATACTGACAACAGTAAAAATGGAAAGGTAGGGTTTTAAATAATTGATTAGCAGTTTTTTTGGGGGGGGTGATACTAACCGTACAGAAAGTATTTATATAGATTTTCTAGAAATGCTGTGTTTGTTAAACACAGTGAGGCAAGAGCAATGCATTTTCACAAAGATTTAGCACTTTTATGAGCAAAACGCTAATCAATTTTTAGAGTTAAATAAAACCCTGAAAGGGACCGGGGGGTAATTAT
This sequence comes from Neoceratodus forsteri, assembly GCA_016271365.2. Taxonomy (NCBI): domain Eukaryota; kingdom Metazoa; phylum Chordata; order Ceratodontiformes; family Ceratodontidae; genus Neoceratodus; species Neoceratodus forsteri. The sequence goes on along the minus strand of CM028131.1, from coordinate 1,630,896,955 downwards.
ATCAGATGACCTAAAGGTGGGCAAGCAATGTGAGAAGGCAGTAAGGAAGGCTGGGGGATACTGGGATGCATAGGGAGAGGCATCAGTAGTAGAAAACAGGAAGTTGTTATCCCTCTGTACAGACAGTTGGTGAGACCCCATCTGGAGTACTGTGTGCAGTTCTGGAGACCCCATCCTCAAGAAAGACATAGACAGAGTGGAGGCTGTCCAGAGGAGGGCACTCAAATGGTGCAGGGTCTGCACCTAGAAGACATACTGAAGAAAGACTAAAGGAGCTTAATATGTATACCCTTGAGGAAAGAAGGGAGAGAGGGGACATGATAGAAACTTTCAAGTACCTCAAGGAAATCAACAAAGTCCAAGAGGGTAGCATCTTTCAGAAAAAGAGATGTGCAAGAACAAGGGGGCACAATTTGAAGATAGAAGGGGGATGGCTCAGAAGTAATGCGAGGAAGTATTTTTTCATGGAGAGGGTTGTGGATACATGGAACAGCCTCCCTGAGGAGGTTGTGGAGTCAAGAACAGTGGGGGAATTCAAGAATGTATGGGACAGACATAAGGCAGTCCTAGTGGGGGGTAGGAGGAAATAAGCTGTTGGTTAACTAGGATCTGCAGCTTATCTGTTGGGTAGGAAAATGGGCAGACTAGGTGGGCCAAGCAGTCCTTCAAACACCATGAAGTCTTGCTATAATTAGGACTTATTGCAGTTAGCCCCTGGCTCTGAACTGCCCCGGAGAGGAAACAGTTAACTCCAGAGAGATCTGGAGTTCCACAGCGCGAGGGCGCTGTTCAAAGCTCTATCTGGCCAGTTTCAAATGAAACTGCCAGATTCTTTACTCCGCCACTGAACAGTCGCCCGGAGATCAGCTCCTTCAGCTCGGTTCATTTCATGTTCAAGTGAGTTTATTCGTCCATTTGAACCGCAAAAGTGTCTATTTTACCGATTTGGGTCAAAAGCTCTATCTGGTAAACCGTAAGTACTAGTGTTTAAGTCTGTGTTGAATTCATTATCGGTTCAGTCTGAACCGATCGGTTGCTTAAAATAACGAATTTATTCATTGAATGGGCTTTTAGAAGTGCGGTTCCCGGTTCTTATCGGTTCTAAAAAACTAGCATTATCTGGGTTTTTCAAATACCGTGGACACGGTTAGAACCGATAAGGGTGTCTTGCCGGCACAGCCGCTTAAAGGCAAGTTTTTGTTAGGCTGGCATTATGTCTGAGAAACCCAAAAGAAAAACCGGCCCACTGGGTTTCAACACTGTGATGTTCTGTGGGGAAGCCTTGCCAAGGCTGACCCACACACCACTTGTGTCTATTGTCTGGGGGCTGACCACCTCCTGTCAGACTGCCAGGTGTGTAAAAATTTCCCTGCAGCCACCCTGGAAAAGAGATTGGGCCGGCTCTGGGAACGAGAGGCCAAAAAGTCCGCTGACCCGGATGGCCAGCCCGGTCCAGCACCCACTGGACCAGAGGGAGTGCCCTCTGACCAGGGCGAGACTACCTCGGGCAAAAGAAAGGCTGGTTCAGAGGAACCAGTCCCAGTAAAAAAGACAAAGAAATCAGCAGGTCTGGAGTCCAAAATTGTCTCTCCAACTGCTGCAGAGATAGCAAAAGCCATACAGATTGTTCAGTCTTTGTCTCAGGGACTTGTCAAACCCCTTTAGTTGGGAAAAGGTGGCTCGCCCAGGTCCAGTGGTTCAGGATTATGATGTTGAGGATTTTATGAACCACAGGAGGGGAGGAGGAATTTGATCAGTGCATTGTGACTGGGAAGGTCTGGACGTGCCCATTGAGCCGGACATTTCTCCAGACAGACCCTTTGAATCTCCCTTGCTGTCTGAGTCCCTTCTCATTTTAGGTTTTATAAAAGGTGGCAGAAACCTCCAGCTCCCTTTAGAGGAGGCTGTGATGAGCAAGAGGAGCCTGATTATGTAGAAATGATGGATATTCCAGAGTCTAGAAGGTTGTCTATTCCTTTGTATAAGTCATTTAGGAAGCAAACAACGAAGATTTTAAAAAATCCTCATTCTGTTCCTCCTGTAGATAAAAAAATGGACAGAAGGTATACTTTATCAGGCCCTGATACAGACTTCCTCACTGACCAGTGTAGTCATGTAGGTGTTGTTCAAGCTGCAGCCTGTGACAAGGCTATAATATTCCCCTGGCCTCACATCCTCCTGATAAGGATTCCAGGAAGATTGATGCCATGGTGAAAAAACAATATATGGCAGCTACGTTGGGACTCAGACAGGCTAATTATATGGCTTATGGCTAGATATCAGAAATCTAGATGGGACACTATATTGCAGTTGGCCAAGAGGCCTGGGGCTAGCTGGCTAGTGAGTTGGAACAAGTGGCTGCTGATGCATTGAAGCCTCTAAAGTTCAATTTCATACTGCTGTTGATGTTAATGATGTTTCCTCTAGGGTCATGGCCACTTCTGTAGCTCTCCGTGGTTGGCTGGCTCAGATGCACTAATCTGTCCCAAGATGCTCAGTCAAAGGCTATAGATTTTCCGTGGTAGGAAATTCTCTGTTTGGGGATCAAACAGAAAATTACATGAAAAGATGGATGAATACAGAACTACCTACAAAGTGCCCAAGCTAAGGAGAGGCATGCCACTCCACAAAGGCATGCCCCCAGGGGTAGGGGCAGGCCTTACCACAGGCCTTTTATCAAGTTCAGGCCTCTTCAGCCTTTGCACAGAGGGTTTTTTTCAGAGGCAGAGGTAGACGGGGCACAGGCAGACCTCTCCCTCTCCTCAGCCTAAAGCTGTTGCCAAGCAGGCACTCTGGACGGGTGTCCAGGGACGATTCTCCTGTACCGTGGGGGCAGGTTGGCTTATTTCAGCCAGAACTGGTTGTCCCTAACTTGGAAAATGGGTTCTGGAGGTAGTCAAGGTCTGGTTCTCAGCTTCAAGCAGTTCCCAAAGATGAGAGCCAGACATTTTCCTCCTGCAAATCCTTCAGAAGCCCTTGCTTTGGAAGCAGAGGTTTCTTCTCTTCTAGACTGCAAAGCAGTGGAAAGGGTTCTTCCTTGCCATCAGGGCAAGGGGCTGTACTCGAGATACTTCCTCACCCCAAAAAGACAGGAGAATGCGGCCCATCCTAGATTTAAGGTTCCTGAACAAGCATCTTTGAAACCAAAGTTCAAAATGTTAACTCTGGCAATGATTTTGCCTTCCCTAAGGCCAGGGACTGGCTAGCTTCCCTGGACCTCAAGGATGCCTATTTTCATATCTTGATCAGGCCTTCTCACCGAAAGTACCTCAGGTTCGAACTGCCCTCTGGCCACTACCAGTTCAGAGCAATGCCCTTTCGGCCTCACTTCTGCTCCAAGGGTTTTCACAAAATGTCTAGCTGTGGTAGTGGCTCATTTAAGAAGGCAAGGGGTTGCTGTGTTTCCTACCTGGACGACTGGCTCATAGTGGGTCAGTTTCCAGATCAGGTAAATCCCACTTGCAAGTCACCCAGCAGCTTCTCACTCTCTGGGATTCCTGCTGAATTTTCCAAAGTCAGTTCTGGAACCAGTTCAGGTACTAACTTTCATAGGTGCAGAGTTGAACACAAAGTCAGCCAGGGCATTTCTTCCCTCGGAAAGAGTGGACAGAATCTTTGCCCTGGCATCCTCCTTTACCCTGCGGGTCTCTCGACCAGCAAGGCACTTTCTGCAACTCCTAGGGCGCATGGCTGCTTCCACAGCTGTCGTGCAGGGAGCAAGATTTCAGATGAGGGACATCCAGTTCCACTTGAGGTCCTACTGGTCTCAAAGGAAGGACCCCCTTACCAAATTAGTCCCAGTGACCAAAACCCTGATCCTAGCCCTTCAGTGGTGGCAGGATCAAAGCAGTCTAACTCAGGGGGTCCCCTTCTTCTGCTTCTTCATTCCCTCACCCTCACCAACGGATGCCTCCCTGTTAGGTGGGGCTCACTTGCGACCTTTCCACTCAGGGAGTGTGGTCCCCCAGAATCTCTGCTCCACATCAATCTTTGAACTCAGAGCTGTTCTCTTAGCTCTCCAGGCTTTTTCAGCTACTGTCCAGAACAAGGTAGTTCAAGTCAGGACAGACAACACCACAACAATGTGGTACATCAACAAGCAAGGGGCACTCGGTCTTCAGCCTTGTGCAATCAAGCAATGAAGTTGTGGTCTCTGGCTTATTCCCTGAACACCTCCCTGATAGCGGTTCACCTCCCAGGAAGGACAATGTCCGCATGGATGCCCTCAGCAGATTTCTCAGGGCCATCACGAATGGGCCTCTGAATCCTCTGTTGCTGGGGACAGTCTTTGCCAGATGGGGCACCCCTCAGATAGATCTTTCGCAGCCCCAGACAACCACCAACTTCCTCTGTTTTGTTGCAGGCCTCCAGTGCTGGGATCAGTCCCCTGGACGCTTTCAGTTGGATTGAAAGGAAGTTCCTGTATGCCTTCCTCCTTCCTCTCCTCTTCTCAGGGTACTAGTAAAAATCAGAACTCAGCCCTGCAAAGTGATTCTGATTGCTCCAGACTGGGCCAGGCAGCCCTGGTACCCTCTTCTCCTGTTCCTGACATTCCACCCTCCCTGACCTTGCCCAGGACCCACGACCTGCTGATCTGTGCACAGGGAGAGTGGTACCCGGACCTCATTCCTCCACCTCAAGGCCTGGTTCTTGAGGAGCTAGAATTTGCTGATTTACACCTTCTCAAGGTGTCCTGGATATTTTGAAGGCTTCTAGGAAGCCTTCCACTAGGGCCACTTACAACTCCAAGTGGAAGAGGTTTTCCTTTTGGTGTTCTGAGAAGCAAATTGTACCAGAATCTGCTGACTTGGCCATTTTATTGGACTATTTGGTCCATCTAAATTCCCTAGGCCTCAAACCAGCTACTTTGAAGGTTCATCTAGCAGCTGTTTCTGTTTTTGTTTCTGCAGGGAAACCTGTTTCCCTCTCCTCTCACCCTGTGTTTTCCAAGTTTTTTAAGGGGTTACTTCACACTAACCCTCCCTTTCGGGAACCAGCTCCGCCTGGGATCTGAATGTTTGCATTGCTCAGCTAATGCAATCCCCTTGAGCCTCTGTCTTCGCAGATCTCAAGTTTTCAACTTGAAGACTGTCTTTCTAGTGGCTATCACTTGCTAGGCGTATAAGTGAATTACAAGCCTTGTCAGTGGAAAAGGATTTTATTTCTTTCACAGAGATAAAGTAGTCCTCAGGACTAACAGAAAGTTTTACCTAAAGTGGTTTCAGATTTTCATCTCAACCAATCCATCTCTCTTCCAGTATTTTTCACTGAGCACTCTTCCTCAGGGAGAGGAGACTGCACAGTTTGGATGTCAAAAGAGCTCTAAGCTACTATTTGGAACGCACCAAGGGTCATAGGTTCGAATCCTCCAACTCTTCCTTACCTATGGAGAAGTGGGCAAAGGAGACCTGCCACTAAGAGGACAATCGCAAGGTGGATTGTCTCTGTATCCAGTTCTGTTACCAAAACTAGGTAGAGAACCTCCTCAGGACTGAGGGCTCATTCCACCAGGGTATAGCTGCATCTCTAGCGGCTGCTAGAGATATTCCCATTTTGGAAATTTGCCAAGCTGCTACCTGGAAGACAGTCCACACCTTCACCAAGCATTATTCCCTGGACGTCCAGTCCAGAGAGATGCTCTGGTTTTGGCACAGCTGTGCTTCAGAGCCTATTCCCTAAGTAGGTTCTGGCCCTCCTCCATGGAAGTACTGCTGTATAATCTGCAATAAGTCCTAATTATAGCAAGACTTCATGGTGTTTGAAGAAAAAATTACTCACCTTAGTAATTGCTTTTCTTCTCATGGAGACTTGCTATATTAGGACAACCCCCCCTCCTACCCCTCTCAGAATTCCTACTTGGGTACGGGGTCGGCAAATTAGTGCAAGCACTGTGACATGCCATTTTAGTCTCTCTAGTCCCCCCCCCCCCCCGTTTCATTTGGGTTAGGGAACTAGGTAATTCTGTTTTTTGTTAAGGGTAGATGGTCCCTCTCTGGACTTGAGTCTTTGGGAGAGGGGGCCTATTAGTGCTTGTCAGGGTGATCCTAACAACAATAGGTAATATTGTTTTTATTCTGTGATTGTTGTTGTGTTTTGTTGTTTTACTACTGGTAGGTAGCCAATGGCTAGTGTAGAGCTTTTCCACACAGACTTGCTATGTTAGTTTAGTCAGAAGAACCTGGCAGTTTCATTTGAAACTGGCCAGATAGAGCTTTGAACAGCGCCTCATGGTGTGGTACTCCAGATCTCTGGAGTTAACTGTTCCTCTCCGGGGCAGTTCAGAGCCAGGGGCTAACTGCAATAAGTCCTAATATAGCAAGACTCCATGAGAAGAAAAGCAATTACTAAGGTGAGTAATTTTTTCTTATCTGCCATCAAATTCTATGTTTCTATGTTTCTAGTATTGTGTGATATAGTGTGATATTTTATGATATGTTACAGATACCCCCATTCACTTGAATGGGTTATCGGTGATAAATCACAGTATCACATGAAACACTGATGATTGCTACTGTACATGGTCCCTGGTTGTAGACTGAGGAGATTTATCCTCTGCTCGTAAGGTAGGGAAAGGACAAACAGAAGACAAAACCAGTAAAATCCTGTTCTCACCTGGGAATGATGCCCCTGAGACAGAAGTCAAGAAACAACTGTGTTGGCTAGCCCATCAGTGCAGCAGAAGCACTGTCGCTCGTGACACCAGCAACCCAGGTTTGGTAGTGAGCCCGGGTTTTCAGGGGCTGACTGGGGAAGCATCGAGTGTCCCAGAAGACGCGCTCCTTTTCTGAGGAGGGAGGGATTAGCTGCTACTCCGACAGCACCGCCTGGGTCAGCACAGGTATAACTGCATGCAATACTGTGGGGACAGAAGACGTTGGCCAGTGACACACGGCAGGCTTGCTTGAATGGACATGCACATGCCTTTGAGCTGACATCCTGGGGATAGGCTGAAAAAGGAAACCAGCCCTGACAGCAGCAGGATGAGTCTCCCTGGCTGGCACGCAGGCCTTGCATTACCAACCCGTGCACCCTGCTGTCTCCACGAGAATCTGATATCTTTGGGGGGGACTTGGGGACCCTTCACCTCGCTATGTGGTTTAAGCCCCAGGGAATGGAGTCTGAGGAGGCAAGTTAGGAGGAAGGTGCTTGAGGGGACTGGTACAGCCAGGGAGGTGAAGGGGCAGGTCAGAGTAAGAAGGGGGCATCAAAAAAAATGAAATAACTGTGCCCCTAACATGGGCTGGCTTCCCCTATGTCAAAAAACTGGCCCATGTAGTCTGCCTGTTCTTTCCATGGTTGTAAAACAGAGGTTTTGGTGGGAGTAGTAGGCGCATAAGGGGAGACCCACTCTCAGTCTTTTTAAAGGGGATGCATTTTTGTGAACCTGATTAAGCACAGCAGGTTACCCAAGCGTGCATCCTTACCGCAAATGTAAGGATATGGCATATTCCAAGAAGCCACATTTCCAGGAAAGAAATTATCTGACTCCAGAGTGGGAATCAAACTCACAACCTTCTGGCCAAGAAGCAAGAATACAGCCACCCACTGGCACTATGATGACACTGATGAGGCCAAGTATGACTATTAGAAGATATGGGGAACTGGGCTGCCATTAGGGGAATGATTACCAAGCTGGGGGGAGGAGGAGAAAATGGTAGTCCACCTGGCCAAGGCATATTGCTGAGTCCCAAACATGAAAACTTCTGCACTTCAGTGTAAGGATCATAGGTGACTTAGAAAATTATGATGGTTAGGGGAAAATTAGGAGGGATTCAAACAACTGACCCGAAGTAAATTTGCAAACAGCATAATTAAACAACAGCAAAACTTACAGAACAATAGGGGTTTGAATCCCACTGATGCCAGTTTCATTAGCTTACAGCTACAATATGTAAGTCAAATCTACCATGACTGGATGGACACAGTAAAAATAATTCTATTGTTTTTGCCTGATTGTATCCCCCTCCCCTACAGAAAATAGGTCTTGGAGTTTTTGACACCTGAGCTACCCCTCCCAACCCCTCCCAACCAGTTGCTAGAATGTCATTTTATCAATACTTATGGCCCTCTAGGAGCTTTAAACTGTGAAAGTAAGTACCTTTTCCCCTTTTTTGTTGTAACACTGGTTTTGATTGATTGAAAGGCAAGCGGAGGAGCCCAGCTCTCATTTTATACAAAACATTACTTGGTACTGTGACCAGTTTAATGTAGGTTTATTGATTAGGAATGGTAGGTAGTCTCGGTACAGTTCCCAGTGGGTAGGTGTCCACATCACGAAACTACCAACACAGTTGGCACTAATAGGCACCCTTGTTGGCAGTCTCACATGAGAGACCAAGTATGGAATGGGCATGGAGTCTGAAATACCCTCTCGCCTACATGGTGGTCCCTCTGTGGCAGGGTTGAGGCACATTGACGGGGCAGTGTGGGGAAGCTTGCACTGTGTTCGCCCGTGTTGTACCTGTCATGTGGATAAGCAGAGGACTTCAGGTTCCAGTGCTGTCAGTCTTGCACCTTTCACGAGCACTAACCTCACACAGAAGAAAAATCTTAAAAAAAAAAAATCTCATCCTATCCAGGTGGCCATTTTGAGTTGGGTTAAGCTATGCATGGTTCCGATGCCATATGGCACTACGGGAAGGAATGGGTTTTTTAAATAAAAAATAAAAAAAGCAATGGCATAACCAGTTTGGATAAGTTAACCACCTAGAACATATGCCATTTCTGTAAAATAATCTTATCAGAACCTTTTTTCAGGTTTTGGTAAGGTTCTGATAATTTCAGAAACATTGATTTTGGAGCAGCAGTGCATGGCAGTGGTGAAAATTTTGACATATACGTTTTTATTCTACTCTGAATTACCCTTCATTTCCTGACTTACATGATACCCTTTTTCCACTATTTTGAATCCGCTTTACCACTTTTTTTGTACAGGTAAAATAATAAGAGAAGTGCAACATTTTATATGGCTCAGACCAGATTTTCATCAGTACGTTCTGTTGTTTCTGAACAGCCATTGTTTAAGATCACTTTTCTTGTGACTACAGTGAATACGCACGTAGCAGACACTGCTCCCTGACTTTATGGGACAACAGGTGTACAAAAACAGCTAAGAATATTGATGAGAAGTTGGTCTGAGCCATATATAAAAAGGAGCGCTCCTTTTATTATTTCAAATGTGAAGAAAATATGCTAAAGCAGACTCAAAATGGTTAAACAAATGCATCATAGAAGTCAGGAAATAAGGGGTACGCTAAAACAGAATGAAAAAGGTGTGGGTCAGACTTTTCCCTGCTGTCATGCACCGCTGCTTTAAAATACTCCCCCAGCATCTTTATCTAGTAGGAGAGCTGGTGGTGGTAAAAGGACCCAAAATGAGGCTAGAGGAAGTGCAGTACTACTCCGAGTTATTTCTAGATTCCTTTCCCTTCACTGACAGTAGCTTTAGGGTGGACAATGATGGTTAAAAAAGTGTTTGTTCTTTAAAAGGTTCTGGAAGTTCTTACAAGGTTCAGATAACTGTCAGAACTTTTTATGGCTTATAAGAACCTTTTGGAACCTCAGACCCTTTTGTGGTTCCCCCATCACTATTACTGACACATCAGAGAGAAGCTGCATACTGATAATAATGCGACGAGTACAGATTTTGTTCCACTCCAGAGAAGGCTCCATTATTGCCCTTGTGTAGCACAGATGACAGTAATCACAAAGGCTGTTTTTCTGATGTGCCCACCTGTGGGTGATACCGTCAACACTGACATGGCAGATTCCATGTTGACAATGCAGAGGAGTAATTAGGGAGGCATTCCCCCACAGCTGTCTCTGTTAAAGAAAGAGGAAGAGCTCTGGGCCAGTGCCAGCACAGAACAACACTGTGTAGGCTGGGACCAGTTACCATTTTGAATGGAAAACAAAATGGATTTAAATACTGCCTTTCATCAAGGAAGTATCTCAAAGTGCTTCACAAAAGAACTAGCACTAGCTTGATACTAGTTGTGCAGGAACTGTACAGGGACAGATGTACAGAGCAACAAGTACAGTACTGGTGGTGCAGGGACTGTACAGGGACAGATGTACAGAGCAACAAGCTAAATACTGGTGGTACAGGGAGTGTATGGGGACAGATGTACACAGCAACAAGCTCAATACTGTTAGTAGGGGGACAGATGTGCAGAGCAACAAGCTCGATACTGATGGTGCAGGGACTGTACAGGGTCAGATGTACAGAGCAACAAGCTCGATACTGGTGGCGCAGGGAGTGTACAGGTACAGATGTACAGAGCAACAAGCTCGATACTGGTGGTACAGGGAAAGATGTACAGAGCCATGAGCTTGATACTGGTGGTGCAGGAACTGTACAGGGACAGATGTACAGAGCAACAAGTTCAATACTGGTGGTACGGGGAGTGTACAGGGAAAGATGTACAGAGAAACAAGCTCAATACTGGTGGTACGTGGAGTGTATAGGGACAGATGTACACAGTAATAAGCTCAATACCAGTGGTACAGGGACAGATGTACAGAGCAACAAGTTTGATACTGGTGGTACAGGTACAGATGTACCGAGCAACAAGCTCGATACTGGTGGTACAGGGACAGATGTACAGAGCAACAAGCTCAATGTTGGTGGTGCAAGGACTGTACAGGGACAGATGTACAGAGTTACAAGATCAATACTGGTGGTACAGGGAGTGTACAGGGACAGATGTACAGAGCAAGAAGCTTGATATGCAGGGAGTGTACAAGGACAGATGTACAGAGCAATAAGCTCGATACTGGTGGTACGGGGACAGATGTACAGAGCCATGAACTTGATACTGGTGGTGTAGGGACTGTACAGGGACAGATGTACAGAGCAACAAGTACAATATTGGTGGTACGGGGAGTGTACAGGGAAAGATGTACAGAGCAACAAGCTTGATACTGGTGGTACGGGGAGTGTATAGGGACAGATGTACAGAGTAACAAGCTCAATACTGGTGGTACAAGGACAGATGTACAGAGCAACGAGCTTGATACTGGTGGTACAGGGACAGATGTACAGAGCAACAAGCTCAATACTGGTGGTACAAGGACAGATGTACAGAGCAACAAGCTCGATACTGGTGGTACAGGGACAGATGTACAGAGCAACAAGCTCAATGCTGGTGGTGCAAGGACTGTACAGGGACAGATGTACAGAGTTACAAGATCAAAACTGGTGGTACAGTGAGTGTACAGGGACAGATGTACAGAGCAACAAGCTCGATACTGGTGGTGCAAGGACTGTACTTGGACAGATGTACAGAGTTACAAGATCAAAACTGGTGGTACAGTGAGTGTACAGGGACAGATGTACAGAGCAATAAGCTCGATACTGGTGGTGCAGGGAGTGTACAGGGACAGATGTATAGAGCAACAAGCTCGATACTGGTGGTACAGGGACAGATGTACAGAGCAACAAGCTCAATACTGGTGGCATGGGGAGTGTACAGGGACAGATGTACAGAGCAACAAGCTCGATACTGGTGGTACAGGGACAGATGTACAGAGCAACAAGCTCAATACTGGTGGTATGGGGAGTGTACAGGGACAGATGTACAAAGCAACAAGCTCAATACTGGTAGTACAGGGAGTGTACAGGGACAGATGTACAGAGCAACAAGCTCGATACTGGTGGTGCAGGGACTGTAAAGGGACAGATGTACAGAGCAACAAGCTCAATACTGGTGGTACAGGGAGTCTACAGGGACAGATGTACAGAGCAACAAGTTCAATACTGGTGGTACAGGGACAGATGTACAGAGCAACAAGCTTGATACTGGTGGTGCAGGGACTTACAGGGGCAGATGTACAGAGTAACAACCTCGATACTGGTGGTACAGGGAGTGTATAGGAATAGATGTACAGAGCAACAAGTTCGATACTGGTGGTGCACTGACTGTACATGACATGTACAGAGCAACAAGCTTAATACTGGTGGCACAGGGAGTGTACAGGAACAGATGTACAGAGCAACAAGTTTGATACTGGTGGTACAGGGAGTGTACAGGGACAGATGTACAGAGCAACAAGTTTGATACTGGTGGTGCGAGGACTGTACATGACACATGTATGGAGCAAGAAGCTCAATACTGGTGGTACAGGAAGTGTACAGGGGCAGACGTACAGAACATGTTCGATACTGGTGATGCAGGGACTGTACATGACACATGTACAGAGCAACAAGCACGATACTGGTGGTTCAGGGAGTGTATGAGGACAGATGCATAGAGCAGTGAACTCCATAGTAGTGCAGCCAGGAGTGATGGAGACAGATGGAAAGAGCAACAAACTTGATACTGTTGGTGCAGGGGCTGTATCACGACAGATGTACAGAGCAGTGATCTCAATACTGGTGGTGCAGGGACTATAGTCAGTAGCACAGGGCAATGAGCTTAATACTGATGGTTCAGGGACTGTACCAAGACAGATGTACAGAGTAGTGAGCTCAATATTGGTGGTGTAGGGACTGTACAAGGACAGAAAGACAGAGCAGCGAGCTCAATTATGGTGGTACAGGGACTATACATGACAGATGCACAGAGCTTTATACTGGTAGTGCAGAGACACAGGGACAGATGCACATTGCAGGTGGCTCCATTCTGGTTGTACAGGAACTGTGTGGGGCAGATATAGAGAGCACTGAGCAGGATACTTGTGGTATAGGGACTATACAAGGACAGATGTACAGAGCAGGAATCTTGATATTGGTATTGCAGGGATACAGCAACAGATGCATAGCAAGGAGCTTAAAACTAGTGGCACAGGGGCTGTACAGTGACAGATGCACAGAACAGCTAGTGCACTACTGGTGGTACACTGACACAGAGACAGAAGCACATAGCAGGGAGTTCGATACTGGCAGTGGAGGAACTGCACGGAGAGAGATGCACAGTGCAGCAAGCTCCACACTGGTGGTGCAGGGACTGTTTAGGGACAGAGATACATAGCAGGGAGCTTGACACTGCTGGCACAGAGCTTACACAGGGAAAGATGTACAGAGCAGCAGTCTTGATTTTGTTGTGCTGAGAAACAGGGACAGATGCACATAGCAGGAGCTTGATGCTAGTGGTTCACAAACTGTATGAAGACAGATACAGAGAACAGCTAGCTCGATATTGGTGGTATAGGGACTATACAGAGTCAGATGCACAGAGCAGCAAGCTCAATACTGGTGCTTCAGGGACTCTGTGGGAACAGATGTACAGAGCAGCAAGCTTAATATTGCTGCAGGGACACGGACAAATGCACAGAGCAGTGAGCTTTATATGGGTGGCACAGGTACTGTATGGGGAGAGCAATACAGAGCAGCAGGAACTGTAGGCAACAGATACACAGACCAACATCTCACTGCTGGTGGCTCAAAGACTAGTTGCAGACAGATGCACACAGCAGCGAGCTCGATATTGATAGTGCTGAGACTGGGGACAGATGCACAGAGCAATAAGCTTGACACTGGTGGTTCAGAGACTGTTTAGGGACAGATGCACAAAGTAGCAAGCTTGATACTGGTGGTGCAGGGACTGTGTGGGGACTTTACAGACAGGTGCAGAGCAATGAGCTCCACACTGGTCATTAAGGGACTGTAGAGGGACAGATGCACAAAGCAGTGAGCTTGATACTGGTGGTTCAGGGACTGTTAGGGGACAGATGCACAGAGCAGCGAGCTTGATACTGGCAGTTCAGGGACTGTAGGAGGGCACATGCACAGAGCAATAAGCTTGATACTGGTAGTTCAGGGACTGTTTGGGGACCGATGCACAGAGTAGCAAGCTCGATACTGGTGGTGCAGGGACTGTGTGGGGACTGTTTACAGACAGGTGCAGAGCAATGAGCTCCATACTGATCGTTAAGGGACTGTAGAGGGACGGATGCACAGAGCAGTAAGCTTGATACCAGTGGTTCAGGGACTGTAGGAGGGCAGATGCACAGAGCATCGAGCTTGATACTGGTGGTTCAGGGACTGTTTGGGGACAGATGCACAGAGCAGCGAGCTTGATACTAGTAGTTCAGGGACTGTTAGGGGACAGATGCACAGAGCAGTGAGCTTGATACTGATGGTTCAGGGACTGTACCAAGACAGATGTACAGAGTAGTGAGCTCAATATTGGTGGTGTAGGGACTGTACAAGGACAGAAAGACAGAGCAGTGAGCTCAATTATGGTGGTACAGGTACTATACATGACAGATGCACAGAGCTTTGTACTGGTAGTGCAGAGACACAGGGACAGATGCACATTGCAGGTAGCTCCATTCTGGTTGTACAGGAACTGTGTGGGGCAGATATAGAGAGCACTGAGCAGGATACTTGTGGTATAGGGACTATACAAGGACAGATGTACAGAGCAGGAATCTTGATACTGGTATTGCAGGGATACAGCAACAGATGCATAGCAAGGAGCTTAAAACTAGTGGCACAGGGGCTGTACAGTGACAGATGCACAGAACAGCTAGTGCACTACTGGTGGTACACTGACAGAGACCAAGCACATAGCAGGGAGTTCGATACTGGCAGTGGAGGAACTGCACGGAGAGAGATGCACAGTGCAGCAAGCTCCACACTGGTGGTAGGGACTGTTTAGGGACAGAGATACATAGCAGGGAGCTTGACACTGCTGGCACAGAGATTACACAGGAAAGATGTACAGAGCAGCAGTCTTGATTTTGTTGTCGAGAAACAGGGATAGATGCACATAGTAGGAGCTTGATGCTAGTGGTTCACAAACTGTATGAAGACAGATACAGAGAACAGCTAGCTCGATATTGGTGGTATAGGGACTATACAGAGTCAGATGCACAGAGCAGCAAGCTCAATACTGGTGCTTCAGGGACTCTGTGGGAACAGATGTACAGAGCAGCAAGCTTAATATTGCTGCAGGGACACGGACAAATGCACAGAGCAGTGAGCTTTATATGGGTGGCACAGGTACTGTATGGGGAGAGCTGTACAGAGCAGCAGGAACTGTAGGCAACAGATACACAGACCAACATCTCACTTCTGGTGGCTCAAAGACTAGTTGCAGACAGATGCACACAGCAGCTAGCTCGATATTGATAGTGCTGAGACTGGGGACAGATGCACAGAGCAATAACCTTGACACTGGTGGTTCAGAGACTGTTTAGGGACAGATGCACAAAGTAGCAAGCTTGATACTGGTGGTGCAGGGACTGTGTGGGGACTTTACAGACAGGTGCAGAGCAATGAGCTCCACACTGGTCATTAAGGGACTGTAGAGGGACAGATGCACAAAGCAGTGAGCTTGATACTGGTGGTTCAGGGACTGTTAGGGGACAGATGCACAGAGCAGTGAGCTTGATACTGGCAGTTCAGGGACTGTAGGAGGGCACATGCACAGAGCAATAAGCTTGATACTGGTAGTTCAGGGACTGTTTGGGGACCGATGCACAGAGTAGCAAGCTCGATACTGGTGGTGCAGGGACTGTGTGGGGACTGTTTACAGACAGGTGCAGAGCAATGAGCTCCATACTGGTCGTTAAGGGACTGTAGAGGGACAGATGCACAGAGCAGTAAGCTTGATACCAGTGGTTCAGGGACTGTAGGAGGGCAGATGCACAGAGCATCGAGCTTGATACTGGTGATTCAGGGACTGTTAGGGGACAGATGCACAGAGCAGCGAGCTTGATACTGGTAGTTCAGGGACTGTTTGGGGACAGATGCACAGAGCAGCGAGCTTGATACTAGTAGTTCAGGGACTGTTAGGGGACAGATGCACAGAGCAGTGAGCTTGATACTGGTTGTTCAAGGAATGTTTGGGGACAGATGCACAGAGCAGCGAGCTCGATACTGGTGGTTCAGGGACTGTAGGAGGACAGATGCAGAGAGCAAAGAGCTTGATACTGGTAGATCTTACTTCGAGAGGACTCTTGCAGTAGGTAATTACATATAGGACTGAAGCCGGCAGGCATCAGGACCCCACGGAAAAATTTCTAGCTTACAGTCTCTGGCGGGGAACCACCCCCACATCAGATGACCGACGTCATGCGACGTCAGTATAAAGTGGCGGTCCCCCACGCCTGCCTTCCAGTTCTTTCCCTCCGTTAGCTTGTGAAAGTGCCTTGCGGTTAAGTTCACCTGCTCGTCAGTCTGTCATCGGTAGTTTTATCGTAGTTTTTTTTTTTTATTTACTTTGAATTTCTACTAAATTCACGTCAGTCATCATGGCGTTGTAGGTCGTCCCCTACACCCTCCGAGCACAAGAATAAGTGCGACTCGTGCAGGGCCCAACTCCCGCACAAGGACGGTCACTCCCAGTGCCTCTTCTGTCTGGGCCCGGATCATCCTGTGGAGAAGTGCCAGCATTGCCTGAAATTCAGTGCCGCCACCTGCAGAAGGAGGCAGAAGTCCCTGGAGGCCCATATCCTCAAAAAGAAAATGACCTTCATGGAAAAGGAGCTGAAGAAGCTTCGTCAGGCCTCCACTTCGCCCAAGGAACACCAAAAAAAGGACAAGGAGAAGCACTGGGACCATGACTCCTCTTCCTCGGTCACCGTGACTTCGGCTGGAGTCGCCATGCTCAAGGTAACGTCCCCTCCAGGGCCGTCTTGGAGGCTTCCAAGCTGGTGTCGACCCACCCGTCTGGCTCTCGCTTGGGCCCTTCGGGTGCCTCTGGGTCAAAGGAGCCTCCCACTCCTGGCAAGGCTGCTGACGCACGGCCTTCTAGTTCGAGTGGCTCTGGTAAGCCGGACGTCAGCTCCTCTGACATGTGCTCAGAGAAGGCTGCTAAGTCGCTTGACCCTTTGGGGCAGCGCATAGTCACTCCTCCGCCTGACCAGGCCGTTCCTCCTTCACGGCCTGCCTGGGGTGTTGGGTCCGCTAAACCAGATGACGGCTCCTCCGACGTCCACCCGGACTGTGCCGGTAAGGTGACCGTCGACCCTTCTGACGGCCGTATGGTGCAGCAGCCAATGCCGGACCCTGGCGTCCTGTCCACCGTCCCTGGCTCCCCGACGCCTTCGCTGCCCTTCAAGGATCCAGCGTCTTCCCGGTCTGACCCCAGGGATTTTCATCCACCCTCCCCGGGGGATGCCGAGGATATGGGCATGCTCCCGTCTGGTCTCCCTCCTGCTGGGCCGAACGACCTGACGTTGGTTCCTTGGACACTGGCACTGACGCTGGTTTTGCCGATGCCGGGCAACATCCCTGCTCCAGATGCCATCCCTACGCTGGGCCTGCCGCCTGCTGGGCCACCCGTTCCGGGTCCGCCTTCTGGGCCATTGCCGGGACTGTCTGCTCAGGCAGACCCCCGGTTCCCGGGTATCTGACGCCGTCCTATCCGATGCCGTCATACCCGGGTCTGCTGTATCAGATGCCCCAGTACCTGACGCTGGCTTACCCGACGTTGCAGTACACGGTGCCTCAGTACCCAACACCGGGCTACCCACTGTCAGGGTTCGGATATGCTCCCTACAGATACCCTCAGTATCTGTATCCCCCTCCTCCTCAACCGCCCCCTCAGCTGCTGGTGGATTTGAAGGAGACTCTGGCTTCCTGGTGGGCTGAGGCCAAGGCTTAACTCACCAGGGAGGCAGAGAGCCATCTTCCGACGTCGGTCCCGGTTCCGAACCCCCTATGTCGGAGACGAGAGAATCCCTTCCCTACTCCGGGTACCAGAGGTAAGCCCTCTGGTTCCAGAGCGGGGCTGGATACGCTTCCCTGAGGGCTTCCCAAGGGGTCTGTTCCTCCCCCACATCAGGAGGTGAAGTCTTCTTCTTCTTCATCCTCCTCGGAGACCTCGGATGACTCCGATGGGCGCTCCAATTTGGACGACGAGCTGCGCTCTCCAGATAAGCCCAGGCCGAGGACCCCTCCGAAGTCTCCTCCGGAGGATCCTTCCTTTATGGAGTTGCTGCGCAAAATCCAAGCCATCCATCAGTGGCATTCTTTGGAGCCAGATCCACAGCGGCAGAAGCTAGCTGCCCATTTGGATCTGCCTGAGGTCACTCATACCTTGGTTCCACCCTGGATCGAGCCTCACGCGGACCTTGTTACCACTATCTGGAAACATCCCTCCGCGTTAGCCCCCCTCCCGAGAAAGGCGGACAGACTATATCAGGCTCCGGAGGGTGTTGAGTTTCTTACCTCTCACCCCAAGGCTGACTCGGTCGTGATCAGCACAGCCCAAGGCCGGACAGCCAATCCAAAGCATTTGAGCTTGTCACACCCCAATAAGGAATCCCACCTTCTGGACCAGTATAGGAAGAAGGTCTTCGCTTCTTCCACTCTGGGTATTAGGGCCTTGAACTATGTCGCCCATATGGGGGATTACCAGAAGGCCATCCTTAGCGAGGTGGAAGCTAACTGGACTCCCTTCCTGAGTCACAGACCAAACAGGAAGTGGCAGACCTGGTCCGATCCGCTTGTTTGGCCAGTAGACACAGGCTTCGTGCTTCATATTATGCAGTGGACGCTGCTGGTAGGAGCTCGGCGTTTGCCGTAGGTTTGCAGCAACACGCCTTTCTCCGAGTGTCGGGTTTGGTCCCTGAAGTGCAGTCTGCCATCCAGGACGTGCCCTTCAGGGGTTTGGTGATGTCAAGGATATTATCACCGGACTGTGAGAGAAGGGCACTGCTCTCAAGGAAGTCGATGACTTGTACAGAGCCCCTCAACCGCAGCACTGTCCCTTTCGCAAGCGGGCATGGGCCAAGGCGAAACCACAAGGGAAGCGGGCCAACAAACGTCGGGCCCCTCAGGCTGCAAAGCTCCCCCCCCCGCCCAAATGAGCAGTGGGAGCTCCAGCTGTGGCGCTGCCTCACACCACCTGACTCCTTTCCTCTCCCACAGCCTCTGGCTCTTCCAGAGGAACCGATAGGGGGGAGGTTCTCCCTGCATCTACCGGGTTGGGAGAGGATCACATCAGACGTTTGGGTGCTCCAGCTGATAGCGGAAAGACACTCAATAGAGTTTCTTCAGAAACTTCCCAGAAAACACCCTCCAAGGTCGTCTTACTCCCCCGAACACCTTCTTCTGGTTCAGGAAGAAATCTCTGCCCTTCCTCAGAAGGCGGCTATAGAGCCCATCCCCCTCCATCTCAGGGGGACGGGTTACTATTCTCATTTCTTCCTGGTTCCGAAGAAGTCAGGTGAATTGAGGCCAATCCTCAGTTCCCTGAACCTGTTTGTGGAGTACAAGAGGTTCTGAATGCTCTCTCTGCAGAGCCTTCTGCCCCTCCTTTGGCCAGGACAGTGGCTGTGCACCCTGGACATGCAGGATGCCTACCTGCATATCCCTATCCATCCGTCCCACCGCAAATACCTTTGGTTTCTTTTCAGGGGGACCACTACCAGTTCAGGGCCCTCCCATTTTTTCTCTACTCAGCCCCCCCGAGTATTTACCAAATGCCTTTTCGTGGTGGCGGCCCACCTGCGTACCCAGGGGGCTCAGGTTTTCCCTTACCTGGACTATTGGCTCCTGGTGGCCCCGTCCAGGGATGATCTCCTGCACTCCCTTTCCCCTTACCCTGCAGGTTTTCACCAGCTTGGGTATTACCATCAACCAGGCCAAGTCCCATCTGAGCCCATCTCAAAGACTCCAGTTTATCGGGGTGATTCTGGATACGACTTCCAGTATGGCCTTCCTGCCTCTGGACAGGGTGGCCACCCTTCAGGCTCAGGCCAGCCTTTTGACCCACCGCAGGCAGGTCATTTCCAAGTCAGTCCTTCGCCTCCTCGGGCTCATGGTGGCTGCCATTGCGACGGTGCCTCGCGCTTGGCTCCAAATGAGAATCTCTCAGTGGACACTTCGGTCTCAGTGGGATCAACTGGTGGACGACTTGGATCACGAGATCCTGGTCTCCTCTCCGATGGTTCGGGACTTGCAATGGTGGATGGTTCAGGAGAACCTGTGCCGGGGAGTTCCCTTTTGTCTTTCTCCCCCCTCCCAAATCCTGATGACAGACGCCTCGGGCGAGGGTTGGGGAGCCCACCTGGGATCTCAACGGACCCAGGGCTCTTGGTCTAGGCTCGAGCAGACTCTTCACATCAGTGTACTCGAGCTGACGGCCATCCTGTATGCTTTACAAGCTCTGCATCTGTATCTGCTTCCCAGTCATCTGGCCGTTCAGACCAACAACATGTGCATAGTGTGGTACATCAATAAACAGGGAGGAACCCGTTCCTACCCTCTTTGCAAAAAAGTGATGCGGGTTTGGGATTGGGCGATACTTCACAACCTTCACCTCACGGCGGTTCATGTTCCGGGAGTCAAGAACACTTTTGTAGACCACCTCAGTGGTCGTCCACCCAAGCGCACAAATGGGAACTGGATCATGAGGTAGTAGAAGATGTCTTCCTATGCTGGAGAACCCCTCAGGTAGACCTGTCTGCCTCTCCTCTCAATGCAAAACTTCCTGTCTTCTGCTTGCTCGCTCCAGGGCGTGGAGTTTTTTGGGGAGACGCTCTGTCTCTAAACTGGAAGGGCAGATTCGTCTATGCTTTCCCCCAATCCCATTGATCCCGAGGGTCCTACACAAACTCTGTTCAGAAGGAGCTTGCATGATTCTCATCGCTCCGTTCTGGCCCAAGCAAGTTTGGTTCTCTCTTCCGCAACAGTACTCAGAGGAGCCTCCTCTTCCTCTTCCTCTTTCACAACTCTTGTTGACCCAGGATCAGGGGACCATGGTCAATCCAGGACTCAAATCCCTTCAGCTGCATGCGTGGCTCCTGCAGACGTGATTCAAACCCGGTCCGGGGTTTCATCGCTGGTGGCGGAGATTCTAGTGGAGGCCAGAAAGCCCTCCACTCGTTCCACTTACGCCATGAAATGGAATAGGTTTTCTATTTGGGCCTCTTCCAGAGCTTTCGAGCCATTCTCCTGCTCTGTTGGGAGGCTCCTGGATTACATGCATCACCTCTTCGATCTGGGTCTCAGTCACTCCTCCTTGAAGGTTCACATGGCGGCCATTTCCGCATACCGTGTTCCTTTTGGGCACTGGTCTGTTGCGCAGCTGGAAGTCACTAAGACTTTCCTTAGAGGGGTCCTCCACTTGAGAGCCCCCGTTCATGCACCTGCCCCTCCTTGGGACTTGAATTTCATTCTCGAGAAGCTTACCTTGCCTCCTTTTGAGCCAGCAGCATCAGCAGACTTTAAGTTCCTTTCCTGGAAGATTCTTTTCCTGGTGGCCATTACCTCCGTTCAACGAATTTCCGAGCTTCAGGCCTTAATGTACAAAATCCCGGACTTGATTTTTCACAAGGAATGTGTGGCTCTGCGTACCAACCCTAAGTTTCTCCCTAAGGTGGTAGCGGAATCTACGCTGAATCAGTCCATGGAATTGCCTGTGTTTTTTATGCAACATTCCAAACAAGGGGAGTACCTCTTGCATACTCTGGATGTTCACTGGATTCTGAGATACTACACCAACAGGACAAAGGATCTCAGAAAGACTGATCAACTGTTTGTCTCTTTTGCTCGCAAAAGAGAGGGCAATGCTGTCTCCAAGCAATGCTTTTCGAAATGGTTGGCTCATTGTATCACTTTCTGTTATGACAAGTATCACAAGACCTTGCCAGGTCAAGTCAGAGGTCACTCCACTAGGGGTGTAGCTGCCTCTACTGCTTGTTTCAAGAATGTGTCGGCAGCTGACATTTGTGCAGCCGCAACTTGAACTTCTGTCCATACCTTTACGAAACATCACAGTGTGGACATTGCCTCTCGCTGTAGAGCTGGCTTCGGGTTGGCTGTTCTGCAAGGTCTTCTTTTCTAAGACCTTCACAGCCAGAGGATCTGTGTATGAGTAGTTTCCTCCTCCCGTGAGCTTCTCTTTGTTCCAGACTGCTTGGGACTCAGTCCTGTATGTAATTACCTACTGCAAGAGCCCTCTCGAAGTAAGATAGTACAGTTACGTAAGAACTTACCGTAAGAGTAGATCTTCGCGAGAGGCTCTTGCAGTAGGTAATACCTTCCCGCCCTCCATCCCCCTTAGCTTTTTCAGCTCCTTTTCCAGGATGGGAAATATCCGCTTCTCTCTCGTCTCGCCTTTTGGCCTTTGGCGGGAAAGAATTGGAAGGCGGACGTGGGGGACCGCCCCTTTATACTGATGTCGCATGACGTTGGTCACCTGATGTGGGGCGGTCCCCCGCCAGAGACTGCTAGCTAGAAATTTTTCTGTGGGGTCCTGACACCTGCCGGCTTCAATCCTATATGTAATTACCTACTGCAAGAGCCTCTCTCGAAGATATACTGTTATGGTAAGTTCTTGCGTAACTGTACTTTCAGGGCTGTAAGAGGACTGAAGCACAGAGCAGCAAGCTCAATACTGGAGGTTCAGGGACTATAGCAGGACTAATGCGCAGAGCAGTAGGCTTGATAGTGGTGGTTCAGGGACTGAAGGGGGAGTGATGCAGAGAGCAGCGAGCTTGATGCTGGTGGTTCAGGGACTGTTTGAGGACACATGCATAGAGCAGCAAGCTCGATACTGGTGGTTCAAGGACTTAAGGAGGACAGATGCACAGAGCAGTAAGCTCGATACTGGTGGTTCAGGGACTGTAGGAGGATAGATGTGCAGAGCAGTGAGTTTAATACTGGTGGTTCAGGGACTGTAGGAGGACAGATGCACAGAACAGCAAGCTCGATACTGGTGATGCAGGGACTATAGCAGGACTAATGCGCAGAGCAGTAGGCTTGATACTGGTGGTTCATGGACTGAAGGGGGAGTGATGCAGAGAGCAGCGAGCTCGATGCTGGTGGTTCAGGGACTGTTTGAGGACACATGCATAGAGCAGTGAGCTCGATACTGGTGGTTCAGGGACTGTAGGAGGACAGGTGCACAGAGCAGCGAGCTTGATACTGGTAGTTCAGGGACTGCTTGGGACAGATGTATAGAGCAACAAGCTTGATACTGGTAGCTCAAGGACTGTAGGAGGACAGATGTATAGAGCATCGAGCTTGTTACTGGTGGTTCAGGGACTGTAGGAGAATAGATGCACAGAGCAGTGAGTTTAATACTGGTGGTTCAGGGACTGTAGGAGGACAGATGCGTAAAGTAGCAAGCTTGATACTGGTGGTTCACGGACTGTAGGAGGATAGATGTGCAGAGCAGCAAGCTTGATACTGGTGGTTCAGGGACTGTAGGAGAATAGATGCACAGAGCAGTGAGTTTAATACTGGTGGTTCAGGGACTGTAGGAGGACAGATGCGCAGAGTAGCAAGCTTGTTACTGGTGGTTCAGGGACTGTAGGAGAATAGATGCACAGAGCAGTGAGTTTAATACTGGTGCTTCAGGGACTGTAGGAGGATAGATGTGCAGAGCAGCAAGCTTGATACTGGTGGTTCAGGGACTGTAGGAGGATAGATGCACAGAGCAGTGAGTTTAATACTGGTGGTTCAGGAACTGTAGGAGGACAGATGCGTAGAGTAGCAAGCTTGTTACTGGTGGTTCAGGGACTGTAGGAGAATAGATGCGTAGAGTAGCAAGCTTGATACTGGTGGTTCAGGGACTGTAGGAGGATAGATGTGCAGAGCAGCAAGCTTGATACTGGTGGTTCAGGGACTGTAGGAGGATAGATGTGCAGAGCAGCAAGCTTGATACTGGTGGTTCAGGGACTGTAGGAGGATAGATGTGCAGAGCAGCAAGCTTGATACTGGTGGTTCAGGGACTGTAGGAGGATAGATGTGCAGAGCAGCAAGCTTGATACTGGTGGTTCAGGGACTGTAGGAGGATAGATGCGTAGAGCAGCAAGCTCAGTACTGGTGGTTCAGGGACTGCTGGAGGACTGAAGCACAGAGCAGTGAGCTTGATACTGGTGGTTCAGGGACTGTAGGAGGACTGATGCACAGAGCAGTGAGTTTGATGCTGGTGGTTCAGGGACTATAGGAGGATAGATGTGCAGAGCAGCAAGCTTGATACTGGTGGTTCAGGGACTGTAGGAGGATAGATGCACAGAGCAGTGAGTTTAATACTGGTGGTTCAGGAACTGTAGGAGGACAGATGCGCAGAGTAGCAAGCTTGTTACTGGTGGTTCAGGGACTGTAGGAGAATAGATGCGCAGAGTAGCAAGCTTGATACTGGTGGTTCAGGGACTGTAGGAGGATAGATGTGCAGAGCAGCAAGCTTGATACTGGTGGTTCAGGGACTGTAGGAGGATAGATGTGCAGAGCAGCAAGCTTGATACTGGTGGTTCAGGGACTGTAGGAGGATAGATGCGTAGAGCAGCAAGCTCAGTACTGGTGGTTCAGGGACTGCTGGAGGACTGAAGCACAGAGCGGCGAGCTCGATACTGGTGGTTGAACTAAGGTTTTTATTTTAATTGTAAAAGCTCCTGTATAATTTATGCATTATAATGTAGCTGCAAAAAAGTTTATATTGGAAAAACTATTAGAGAAGCTCCAACAAGAAATGTTGAACATTTGAGAGCATCCTTTTAGACAAAAGTGGATAGTGCGGTTGGTATTCATTTCACAGATGTTCATAAAGGGGATACATCATCATTTAAATACGTAGTGTTTGATGGGGTTCAACCACTTCCAAGGGGTACAAAAATGGGGAAGAAACTTGAGCAACTGGAAGCACGATGGATTTATGTGCTGGAATCCTTGACACTAAAGGGTTTAAACAATGACATTGACCATACTGTGTTTTTGTAAATAGTAATAAAAAATGAGAAGAAATTCTGTTTTTTTTTTCCAGTGCTGTGTGCAATGGGGAGAAATTTAGAAATGTAAAGAAAAAGTATTTTATAAAAGTGATTTTAGATATAGGTTCATAGGAGTTTTATTCAGTACTTGATATGGTAAATAGTAATATACTAAAAATGATTTTAAATAGGTTATATAGTCACTTGTGGATGTCTATTTGTTAGGGGGATTATCCCTGGAAGAATTAATTGAATGGCTTGGAATGGAATGTTATAAAATATAAAAATGTAAGTATTTGTAGACAATATAAAGTACTGGCACTTTAAGAAAGCCATGCATGAATTATTAATGTATTCTAATTTATTCAAATTGAATTGAAATAGATGGGCTTATAAGGGCTGCCCCCTAGGCAGTACGACACCCCAGATGAAGTGATATGTAAATTATGAAGCGCTGGCTTAGTCCACGGTCTCAGCACCTTAAACGCGGACGGGGGTTGGGTGGGGAGAGTAGGTTTGGACACTGAACTTTGAAAAGACAAACTAAGAGTTCAAACAAACAAAATGAATGGAAGTGACCTGAAACCAATCTGAAATGAACTGTATGTATTCATTTATACCTGCTTCCTGCCTGTGATTTTTGCACTACTTTTGCACGTTTGCACTTTTGTGCACTTTTCTGAAGCCGCTTCAGTTTAAAGTTGGCTATGAATAAAAAGATGAAGGTTATTTCTCTAATGTATTGTGTGAATCTGTGCCAGGTTTCCATGTGAAGAAGTGGTTCAGGGACTGTAGCAGGACTAATGCACAGAGCAGCAAGCTCAATACTAGTGGTTCAGGGATTGTAGAACAGATGCACAGAGCAACAAACTCAATACTGGTGGTTCAGGGACTGTAGGAGGACTGATACACAGAGCAGCGAGCTTGATAGTGGTGGTTCAGGGACTATAGGTGGACAAACGTACAGAGCAGCGAGCTCGATACTGGTATTTCAGGGACTATAGGAAGACAGATGCACAGAGCAGCGAGATCGATACTGATGGTCCAGGGTCTTTTTGGGGACAGATGCACAGAAGACCGAGTTCTGTACGGGTGGTGCAGACATTGCAGGGGGACAGATACACAGAGCAGGGAACTTGATACTGGTGGATCAGTGACTGTAGCAGGACAGATGCACAGAGCAGCGAACTCGATACTGGTGGTTCAGGGATCATAGGAGGACAGATGCATAGAGCAGTGAGCTCAGTACTGGTGGTTCAGGGACTGTTTGGGGACAGATGCACTGAGGAGCAAGTCCTGTACTGGTGGTGCAGAGACTGCAGGAGGACTCATGTACAGAGCAACAAGCTCAATACTGGTGGTTTAAGGACTGTAGGAGGACAGATGCAAAGAGGAGCGAGCTCGATTCTGGTGGTTCAGGGACTGTTTGCGGATAGATGCACAGAGCTGTAAGTTCAACACTGGTGGTGCAGGGTTCTATGTCACAACAGTGAAAATTTCACAGCAACTCGCATAAGAGCGAGCACCTTTTGCCGAAAACAAAATTGGCTGTACAACAACCACAGCAATAGTCACGACAGTGACGGCACTATACAGTGCAATATGGGACAATATACAGTAACATTTATTGTGGGGGGCTACCCCCCTTGGGGTGGACACTGGTGGACAGCGGAATACATGGAAGGGGGGCAACAGTATGCAGGGGGATACCACGGCTGGGGCAGGAGAGTCAGGGGGAACCAGAGAACACACAACAAAAAAATAAAAACGTTTAACACCTAAAACACTTTCCAAAACATTTACCTACAGGCAGTCCCGAACCCAGGATCATGACCATTCTAGCTGGGGACCATATCCACCACTCCAGGTGGCCAGCTCGGCAGCAGCAGGCTGCACTACTCCATTTATCCAACATCAGTAGATACTTCCCCATAATTCACCCTCACCATTCTGTCCTTCCAGACTCGCTGTTCCCTGATGGTCGTTACTCCTTCGGGCGTGCAACTAGAGTCACTCACATTTGAGTCACTCAGTTTGCTTCGCCCATATTACGGGATACCGTGGTCCAGGAACTGACTGGGGACAGATGCACAGAGAAGCAAGTTCAAACAACATGAAGTATTGCTGTATTCTGACAACTACAGTGATTCCCAACTTTTGAACTGCCCCGGAGAACTAAGGGTTAACTTTCCATGCAGGGCATGGAACGCTGAGCTCAAGCTCGGTTGAAGTCTCTGTCTGGAGTGTTTTGAACTCAAACCGTCAGATTCTTTACTCCACCTCACTGAATGGTCGCTCCGGAGATTTCTCCTTCAGCTCGGTTCGAAGTTGGTTAAAGTTTTCAGTTTTTCGTCGGTTTAAACCGAAAAAAAGTATCTGCATAGTCGGTTCAGTCTCTGTCTGTGGTGCCGTGAGTACTAGATAGGAATTGTTCTGTTTTTTTGTGTGGAACTTGTAAAAGTGCGGTCGGTTCGGCTGAACCGACCATTTGATTGTGAATTTTGCTATATATAGTGTGTGGTTACCGGTTCTTATCGGTTCTAAAAACGTGTTTTAACCGTTTTTTCCAATACCCGTGACACGGTTAGGAACCGATAAGGGAGTCTTGCCTGGCGGTTGCCGAAAAAAGGGTAAGTTTGGTTAGGTTGGCCATGTCTGAGAAGCCCAAGGAAAAAAATGGGCCCACTGGGTTTCAACACTGCAGTGAGTGTGGGGAGGTCTTTGCCAAGGCCGATCCCCACACCACCTGTGTTTATTGTCTGGGGTTTGACCACCTCGATTCAGACTGTCAAATATGTAAACATTTTCTCAAATCTACCCTTGAGAAGAGATTAGGTAGACTGAGGGAAAAGGAGGCCGAGACGTCCACTGACCCGGATGGCCAGCCTGATTCGGTTTCGACCGAACCAGAAGGAGTGCCCTCTGACCAGGGCGTTACTTCTTCGGGCAAAAGGAGAGCCGATTCTGAGGGATCGGTTCTGACAAAAAGAAAGCGCAAAGATAAATCGACTGGTTCGGATCCAGAGGTTCATGTTCGACCAGCCAAGAGATAGCCAGGGCGTTATCTGATTGTGGAATCCTCCGTCCGTTCCGACCGATCCGCTCCTTCTGGCAGGGTTCGTTCGTTGGTTCCCCTGGTTCAAGAGTATACACTTGAAGATTTTTATGAACCGGAGTTTGAAGAAGAAGTGGAATTTGAGGATTATGATGTAGGCGAAGGTCTGGATGTGCCTGTGGAACCAGACATCTCCCCAGACAGACCATCAGGTGTTTCCCCTCCTAGGCTTTCTGAGTCCCCTTCCCACTTTATGTTTTACAGAAAAGTGGCTGAAGCCCTCCAGCTTCCTATGGAGGAGGCTGTGGAAGATCAAGAAGAGCCCGATTATGTAGAGATGATGGATATCCCAGAGTCCAGGAGACTGTCTATTCCCCTCCATAAATCTTTTCGGAAACAGACACAAAGAATCTTAAAGTCTCCTAACACTATACCTCCTGTGGATAGAAGAATGGACAAGAGGTACACACTTTCAGGCTCAGACACGGAGTTCTTATATCAGCAGTGCAGCCATGTTGGGGTAGTGCAGGCTGCTGTCTGTGACAAGGCAAATTTTCCCTTGGCTTCACCCCCCCTGACAAGGACTCCAGGAAGATTGATGCCATGGCAAAGAAGCAGTACATGGCATCTTCTTTGGGACTCAGGCAGGTGAATTACATGGCCTATACAGCCAGGTACCAAAAGTCCAGGTGGGACACTGTACTGGCGCTGGCTAAACAGGCCTCCCCCCAGCTAGCGAAGGAGCTGGAGGCGGTGGCTGCAGATGGGATTGAGGCATCTAAGGTTCAGTTTCATGCTGCTGCTGTGGACACTAATGATGTTTCATCAAGAGTCATGGCTATACCTGTAGCTCTTCGGAGGATGGCTTGGCTCAGATGTACTAGCCTCTCGCAGGACACCCAGGCTAAGGCTATGGATTTTCCAGTAGTGGGTGATTTTCTGTTTGGGGAGCAGATGAGAATTACATGAAGAAAATGGACGAGTACAGGACAACTTACAGGAGTGCTCAGGACTAGGAAAGGCAAGCAACTCCTCAAAAGCAGCAGTCTAGGGGCAGGGGCAGGCCTTTTCAAAGGCCTTTTTACCAAGCACAGGCCTCTTCTTCCTTTTCGCAGAGGGGTTTCTTCAGAGGGAGAGGCAGAAGGGGGATGAGCAGGCCTGCATCCACCCTTCAGCCTAAAGCCCCTGCCAAGCAGACACCCTGATGGGTCTGCCCGGGTCGACTCTCCTGTTCCAGTAGGGGCAGGCTGACTTACTTTATCCAGGACTGGATGTCTATTACATCAGACAAGTGGGTCCTGGAAGTAGTAAGCCAGGGACTGGTTCTCAGCTTCAAAAAATGTCCAAAGATGAGAGCCAGATCTTTTCCACCTGCAAATCCTTTGGAAACCCTTGCCCTAGAGGCAGAGGTTTATTCTCTCCTAGCTTTAAAAGCTATAGAGAGAGAGAGTACCTACCCTACACTGCGGCAAAGGACTGTACTCCAGGTACTTCCTGACCCCCAAAAGGACAGGGGAGTGGCGATCCATCCTGGACCTAAGATATCTGAACAAACATCTTTTAAAACCAAAGTTCAAGATGATAACTCTGGGAATAATCCTTCCCTCTCTAAGGCCAGGGGACTGGCTAGCCTAACTGGACCTCAAAGATGCCTACTTTCACATTCCCATCAGGTGCTCCCACAGAAAGTACCTCAGGTTCGAGTTGCCTTCAGGCCACTATCAGTT
Source organism: Neoceratodus forsteri (assembly GCA_016271365.2). Classification (NCBI taxonomy): domain Eukaryota; kingdom Metazoa; phylum Chordata; order Ceratodontiformes; family Ceratodontidae; genus Neoceratodus; species Neoceratodus forsteri. The sequence continues at coordinate 1,630,867,561 of CM028131.1, read as the reverse complement.
CAGAGCAATTCCCTTTGGCCTAACCTCAGCCCCAGGGGTTTTCACAAAGTGCCTGGCAGTAGTAGTTGCCTTTCTAAGAAGGCAAAAGATTTCCATATTTCCTTATCTGGACGATTGGCTATTAGTGGTTCAGTCTCCAGACCAAGTCAAGTGTCACCTGCAAGTGACCCAGCAAGTGCTCACTTCCCTAGGATTTCTTCTCAACCTTCCCAAGTCAGTTCTCGGACCAGTCCAGCTCCTTACCTTTATATGGCAGAACTGGACATACTCAGAGCAAGAGCCTTTCTTCCCCTGGAAAGGGCAAGGGCTCTAATGGAAATAGCTTCTTCCTTCAGCCTTCAGGTATCTCGACCAGCAAGGCATTTCCTCCAGCTCTTGGGCCACATGGCAGCTTCAACAACAGTGGTCCAAGGGGCAAGATTCCAGATGAGGGATATTCAGTTCCACCTGAGAGCTTTCTGGTCTCAGAAAAAGGACTCCCGTGCCAAACTGATTCCAGTGACTCTGACCTTGATCCAGGCCCTCCAGTGGTGGCAGGATCAGGACAATTTAAGGCAAGGTATTCCTTTTGTTGCTCAGCCTTGTTCAGTGGTCCTTACGATGGATGCTTCTATTCTGGGCTGGGGAGCCCACCTGGGGTCCCTTACTGCCCAGGGCCTGTGGTCCCCCCAAGAATCCCTTCTCCACATCAATCTTCTAGAGCTCAGGGCAGTTTTTCTAGCTCTAAAAGCATTCTCACAGTCAGTTCAGAACAAGGTGGTTCAAATCAGAACAGACAACACTACCACCATGTGGTACATCAACAAGCAAGGAGGCACTCGATCCACGGCCTTGTGCACGGACGCCATGAAGTTGTGGTCCCTGGCATATTCCCTGCAAGCCTCTCTTGTAGCAGTTCACCTTCCAGGCAAGGACAATGTGCTAGCAGATGCACTGAGCAGGATTTCTCAGGGCCATCATGAATGGTCCCTGGACCCTCAGGTTTTGAAAGTGATTTTTTCAAGGTGGGGCACTCCAGAGATAGATCTCTTTGCAGCCCCAGACAATCACCAACTCTCTCTTTGTTGCAGACTCTCCATTCTTGGGCTCAGTCCCCCTGGACGCCCTGATTCTGAATTGGGAAGGGAAGTTTCTGTATGCCTCCCCCCCCCTTCCCACTCCTGTTCAAAGTTTTAGTCAAAATAAGGTCTCAACCTTGCAAGGTGATTCTGGTTGCTCCAGATTGGGCCAGACAGCACTGGTACTCCCTGTTGCTGTCCCTAGCAGTCCATCTTCCACCCGTCTCTTCCCAGGAATTACAACCTGTTAACATCCTCTTAGGGGAGGATTTGGTACCCCAATCTTCAGTCTCTCAATCTCAAGGCATGGCTCTTGAAGAGTTAGAGTTTGCAGATCTGCATCTTTCCCAAGGGGTTCTGGACATCCTCAATGCTTCTCAAAAGCCCTACACCAGAAAGACTTACAACTCCAAATGGAAAAGAGTCAGCATTTGGTGTTCTAAGAAGAATATTTCTCCAGACACTGATGAATTGCCTACGGTTCTGGATTATATGGTCCATCTTAATGGCCTAGGCCTCAGACCAGCTACTCTCAAGGTACACTTGTCAGCTGTTTGTGCATTTTTGTCTGTGGGGAAGCCTTCCTCACTATCTTCCCATCCTGTGTTCTGTAATTTTTTTAAAGGATTATTTCACACCAATCCCCCTTTTAGAGACCCTGCCCCTTCCTGAGATTTGAATGTTTTCATTGCTTAGCTTATGTAACCCCCTTTTGAGCCTATGTCTTCAGCAGACCTTAAGTACTTGACTTGGAAAACTGTGTTCTTGGTAGCCATTACCTCTGCCAGGCATATGAGTGAATTGTAAGCCCTGTCAGTGGAACCTGATTTTATCTTCTTTCATAGGGATAAAGTGATCCTTAGAACCAATGGAAGGTTCTTGCCCAAAGTGGTTTCAGACTTCCATTAAAACCAGTCTGTGTCTGTCCCTGTTTTCTGCACTGATCATTCTTCCTCAGGAGAGAGGAGGCTACACAGTTTAGATGTCAAAAGAGCCCTTAGTTACTACATAGAGCGTACCAAAGGTCACAGTTTGACTCCCTCCAGTTCCTCACTTATGGAGAAGTGGGAAATGGCAAACCTGCCACCAAAAGATCTGTTGCCAGGTGGATTGTGCCTTGTATACAATTCTGCTATGAAAAACTGGGAAAAACTCCACCTTCGGGCCTGAGGGCTCATTCCAGAAGAGGTACAGCTGCTTCCCTGGCTGCAGCCAGGGATATCCCTCTCCTAGAAATTTGTCAAGCAGCCACCTGGAAAACAGTCCATACCTTTACCAAGCATTACTCTCTGGATATCCAAGCTAGGAGTGATGCTCGGTTTGGCACAGCAGTACTTCAGGGCCTATTCCCAAAGTAGGTTCTGTCCCTCCTCCATGGAGGTACTGCTTGGTAGTCAGTAGTTGTCAGAATACAGCAAGACTTCATGTTGTTTGAAGAAAAAATTACTCACCTTAGTAATTATATTTCTTCTAATGGAGTCTTGCTGTCTTCTGACCTCCTTCCCTGCCTCCCCTCTCGGAACCTGTTTTTGGGAAGTGGGTAGGCAGGTGCAGTGTTGCACCCCGGTGGTGTATTTGCTTGCACCCTCCTCCCTTTTTGTTTGGGTGTTTATTTATTATTATTTTTGAGTACATTGGGTTTAGTTTTTGGGTTTCCTGACTTGAGTCTTGCTTGGGAATCCAAAACTTTTCAGCCAGTTGGCCAGTGGAATTTTTACAATTTCCACATAGAATTTTTAGTTTAGTTGGGCTCATAAGAATCTGACGGTTTGAGTTCAAAACACTCCAGACAGAGACTTCAACCGAGCTCGAGCTCAGCATTCCATGTCCTGCATGGAAAGTTAACCCTTAGTTCTCCTGGGCAGTTCAAAGGTGGGGAATCACTGCAATTGTCAGAATACAGTAAGACTCCATTAGAAGAAATGTAATTACTAAGGTGAGTAATTTTTTCTTCTGTACCAGTGGTGCAGAGACTGAAGGAGGAGGAGAGATACACAGAGCAGTAAACTCGATGATGATGGTGGTGCAGGGACTTTATTTATTAATTTATTTAAGAGTTTCACCAGGAAGGCATACTGAGCGGAGTACCGCTCGATTCCAGATGTGTCCTGGGGGAGGGGGGAAGGTCAGGACAAGTACAACATTTGAACACAACAATACACAGTGCAGATTCAGCATCATAACAGGAATTAAACAGTGCAACAGCAAGCAAATAACTTAGATGCTGCATGCAGCAGCTAACAGAGAGTGAACTACTAACAAGTCCAAATGAACCAGCAGACCAGCTAGGCAATTAGTGTGAGATAGAGTAAATGCTGGAGGACACATTGACAAGGACAGATGTGCAGAGTAGCGATCTTGATACTGGTGGTGCATAAATTGTATGGGGAGAGATGCACAGAGCAGCAAGCACGATGATGGTAGTGCAAAAGGGACAGCTACACAGAGTAGTGAGGTTGATACTGGTGGTGCAGAGACATACATTGACAGAACTGCAGAGCAGCGAGCTTGATACTGGTGGTACAGGGACTCTACGGGGATGGACGCACAGACTAGTCAGCCTGATAATGGTGGACAGATGCACAGACCAGTAGGCTACCCTAAGCTACCTCATTTCTCTTGTATATGAGTCTGAGTGCCTGATCAGTTTCTCTGTTTTACTGCTCAATGATTCCTCGCTGTGTCACTAAAAAAAAAAAAATTCATCTCCTAGGGTACGACACCTACTGTCTGTGTGACTCACCCCACCACTTGTCGTAGTCATTACAGTGGCTAGGTGTCACGGTCAGTAGTGTGGGGCCTGTGGGTTGCAGATGTCATCCAGTCTCAAGGCCATGAGTAGGCCTGTCCTTGACTGGAAAGTATAGGAAAGGAATACAAAATGAGACTATATGAACAGTACATATAAAAGGCCAGCAGAGGACGGCCTAAAAGTCTATCGAGTCCCTTCAATACAGATCTCATGCTCATACGCTACATGTTGCTCCGCCCCCTTCCCTGTCACCCTCACCTTCCTCTTGAATCTGTCCCACCCTCTTTTAAACCCCCCAACTGTTCTGTGATTTACTACCCCCTGTGGCAGTGCATTCCAGCCTGACACCACCCTTTTGGTGAAGAAGTGCCTTCTGGCATCATTCGTGTAACCCCCCATTTGTAGCTGTGCCCTCTGGTGTTTTGTTCTCTTTTTGCAAAAGAGATACCCTATGTTACCGTGATAATGCCTTTAAGGTATGTGCAGGTCCTTGGGCAGCTACAGGGAGAATATCTTTCAGAGGTGCTGCTGATGTGGTCTGCGCAGCTAAAAGAGCCCATGTGGGCTTATTGCCCAGTCATCCAGCAACGGAAGTCTTAAATACTACTCTGTGAGGTGCCACCAACCATAAGTCTGCATGGTTAAAGCTTTCCAAGGGGGGTTGGACCTTACCACCTGGTGGGACTGCCAAGACATTATGCCGCTTGGCAAAATCGCGCTGCCAATATAGCGTGCTTTCTGCCATGAGGCCCCCGACCTCCCCCTTCCCCACTAAAGATTCTCAACTCGGGGGGGGGGGTCCAACTTGGGGAGCGCACAAGTCGTAAAAAAATAAAAGTTTCTGGGATCAGGAATCAAACCCGATCCCAGACGCAGCATCTGGGTTCCTGCTGTTGTTGAGCCATGGCAGCTTCTCGTCGGAACCTGCTCCCAGCAGAGGTCTTATCCTCTGCCTGGGAAAGCGCTACTGGTGCAATGCCAAGTACAGCAGTATACGCGATATTGCACCAGTAGCGGTAGCATACTGCGCTGTGCCGAGTTAGCCATAATGTCGTACGCTAGTAAGCATGCAACATTATGACCCGGTAGGGTACGGAGTAACTATGGATGCAAATCCAGGATTCCAAGAATAGGACAGTCAGGATGGGAGTGGTGTACAAGCCGCCCTCTCAGACAGAAGAGTTAGACAGGGAACTAGCAGGACAGATCAGGAGAACCTGTGAGAAGGGTAGTGTGGTGATTGTGGGGGACTTCAACATGTCAGGAGTGGATTGGAGTACCCCAACAACCAGGAATAGAAGGGAGCAAGTACTGCTGGATACCTTCCAGGATAGCTTCCTGATGCAAATGGTCAGTGAATCAACCAGGTTAGGGAATATGCTTGACCTCATGCTGGCAAATGGGGAGTTTGTGAGGGAACTTAGGGTGGTAGAACCACTGGCGGGGAGTGACCACCACTCAATATGGTTCACGTTGGATATGGGTAAGGAAGGAGTAGAATCCGGCACAAGGGTGCTGGACTTCAGGAGGGCCGACTTCGGGAGGATGGGGGAAGTGGTAAACGGGTACCTGGCCAGAATCCAACCTAGTATGGGCACTAACCAGAGGTGGAAGCTCATAATGCTGGGGATAGTGGAAGCAACCAGTACCTGCAGCAAGGCCCAGAGCAAGAAGGCTAGGGCAAAGAAACCTAGCTGGGTGAGCAAGGAGGTCTTGGAAAATTTAAGGAGGAAAAGAGGTGCCTTTAGGAGGTACAAAAAAACAGGGAGGGGGAGGACAGGGTGGAGTAACTGAAGAAATTGAAGGAGGTGACAAGGGCAGCCAAGGCATCTACGGAGCTCAGGCTGGCGCAAGGCATTAAGAAGGGGGAGAAGGACTTCTTTAGGTATATCAGGGAGAAAAGGAACTGTAAGGACCATATAGTAAGGATTAGGAAGGAGGGGGGTTGGGTGGAAGCAGAGGGTGATAAGGCAGAAGCACTAAACGATTACTACTGCTTGGTATTTAGCAAGGAGAAGAGAGGGGTGATATCCAAGGGGGGAGGGAGGGCAGAAACAGAGGGGGAAGGGGTGACAGACTGGGAAATCATGGAGGGCAGGGTTCTGGAGGGTTTGAGGGCACTGAGGGTGGACAAGGTGCCAGGCCCAGATGGCATCCACCCAAGGTACTGAAGGAGCTGGCAGGGGTTCTGGCGGGACCTGTGGCAGACCTGTTTAATGCTTCACTACACTCAGAGTGTAACCTCAGGACTGGAGGATGGCTCATGTGGTGCCCCTCCACAAGAGCGGCCCCAAGGATGAACCGGGGAACTATAGACCGGTGAGCCTCACATCCATCGTGGGTAAGCTGATGGAGACTATCCTGAAGGAGAGGCTGGTGGCCCTCCTGGAGACCAAAGGACTACAGGACAGCAGACAGCATGGCTTTGTAAATGGCAGATCCTGCCAAACCAACCTGGTGGAGTTCTATGACTGGGTAGCTAGGCAATTGGACGGGGGCCATGCAGTGGATGTCCTGTACCTGGACTTCAGTAAGGCATTCAGCTCAGTGCCGCATGGGAGTCTGGGAAGTAAGTTAGAAGGTACAGGGTTGGGTGCAAAGCTAATGAGATGGGTAGGGAACTGACTTCAGGGAAGGCAACAGAGGGTGGTGGTGGGTGGGGAGCGCTCAACCCCAAGGGTAGTGATGAGTGGTGTTCCGTAGGGCTCAGTGTTGGGACCAGTGTTGTTAGGGATATTCATTGCAGACATATCATTGGGCATTAAGAGCAAGACCAGTCTGTTTGCTGATGACACCAAGATGGGAGTGGTGGTGGACAACCTAGGGGGAAGGCAGGGTATGCAGGACAATCTGGCAAAGCTGGAAACCTGGTCGGACACCTGGCAACTGGGGTTCAATGCCAAAAAGTGCAAGGTGCTGCATTTTGGGGTGAAAACCCCAAGGAGGAATTCCCAGCTGGGGGAAGTGCAGCTAGCAAAGACAGAGGAGGAGAAGGATCCGGCGGTGCTCATTACGGGGTCAATGAACAAGTCGGTACTATGTAGGAAGGCAGCTGCAAAGACCAACAAAATGCTGGGTTGCATTGCAAGGGGTATATCTTCAAGGAGAGGGAAGGTGATTCTGCCACTGTATAGATCATTAGTTAGACTACACCTGGAGTACTGCGTGCAGTACTGGCACCTGTATCTGAAGAGGGACAGTAAATTACTGGAGGGGGTGCAACGCAGGGCAACAAAGATGATCAAGGGGCTGGGGGACTTAGCATATGAGAGGAGGCTTGAGGGAGCTGAACATGTACTCGCTGGAGGAGATGAGGGACAGGTGGGATATGATTGAAACCTTCAAGCACATGAAAGGAATAAACAAAACAGGTAGTGAGGGGCTGTTCAAAGTAAGGGAGGGCAGGAACACCTGGGGCCATTATATGAGACTGAAGGGAGGAAGGTTCAGGAGGGAGATGAGGAGACACTTTTTTACAGAGAGGGTGGTAGCTGGGTGGAATGCATTACCGGCAGAAGTGGTATCCAGTAGAACAGTGAATTGCTTAAAAAGGAGCTGGGACAGGGCAAGGGGGGGGTCAAGGGAGGGAAGGGTGGGAGGGAAGGCAGCTGCAGAATAAGGGGTGCTAGCTGCACATTCGAGCAGACTTGATAGACACTAGGCCTTTATCTGCTGGCAAATGTTTTATGTTCGTAAACCCCAAGAACGAAGTTCGAGGGGTTTATAAAAGCATCCCATACTGAGAGTATGTATAATATTCTGGGTAATACGAAATCACACATTCTGTTTGCACCCTTTGCAGGTTGTGTGAGAGGCCCTTTGGCACCATGCATTCCTGCATAAAGCTGAACCAGCCTAAAATTTCATGGTGATTTGCATATACAGCCCATGATGCTTTGCATTATGGGGTATGTGTGATTTTGTATTTCTTTGAAACTTGGCTTTATGGCCAACGACCTTTGGGGTGATCCTTGCCTCAGTGCTTTTGCACTGAGGTTCTTTGTCTTTTAATATTCTGGGTTACACATGCCTACATATATTTTATTTTTTATAACTACTGCCCAGCGTTTTTCATAAGGGAGGGGTTTAGAGAACATGAGAAGCAGCTGAGTTATATAAACTCATTCTGTAACTCTTAGCTCAGTTATGTAAACTATAAATCGTTTGTTTTTAAGTTGTAAAAATTCAGCTGCTTTTCAGTGAGGGACACTGTTTGATATAAGAAATAGTTGTGCTACCAGGATATGCAGCTTCAGCAGTGTGAGTTTGATTGAGATTTCCTGGTTACACATGATCAGCTACAACCAAAAATTATAACACTGTTATTCAGATATTTAAAATGCAGGCCAGTAGGTATGTATGGAATAATATAGGGTTAGGTGTGTATAACGAGAGTATAATAACTGGCTTCCCCTTTTTCCCATAGGGAAACCGTGGCGTAATTTGCCGTTATAAAGGAGCGTTATAACGCGCAAACACGCCGCATGGTTTCTCTGCTGTGCGCATGCTCACAGAGCAGCGACTGATCCTGACCGCCGCCGCTTCTGTGTTCCTCAAAAACAGCAATCAGCAAGAATAACTCAGGCGATAATAACTATTAGTTCATCAACAGGCTAAGGCTTATTCTGAAAGATGTGGAAGACACTCGGGCAGAGGTCAGCCATTTTTAAAAGACAGGGACGGATTCCCATTTTGGCACCACACTAACATTAAGCCGAACCGTGGTTGCACTACAAGGTCTTTATTTTATATAATTGCTGAGGCGAAAAAGGGAAACCCAGCAATTATATAAAATAAAATATGGATTAATGTGATTAAACTTGAAGTTTACACACACCCTAGGGGTTAGATGCTGACATAAACCCCTCGGGTGTGTGTAAACTTCACGTTACACACACTAACCCATACTTTATCCTCTATTTTATACACACTCAATATGTGGGATGCTACATAAACCTTGAGAGCGATGCTTGAGAGGTTTATTAAAGCATCCCACACTAAGATTCAAGTTTTGAACAGCTACCCATGTTTTGTTTTAAATAATTGCTGGGATCTGTTTTTTCATCTCAAAAGTATGGCTTCAGTTCTGCCTCCAGCCACACTTGCTCTGCTGCCCCCCTCACTTCTTTTTTTTTTTTACACTTTATTTTTAGAACTTTCTTTATACAAGCTCTGCAGAGTACATATTTACAGCTTCAAGAATCAAAGAAATAAATATAAAAGAAGGCATTAAAACTTTGTATGTTGGTACAATCCATTTCATTACTATACCAGGGAGGACAAGGAACCAGCATGTTGCATTATTACGGGTCGTCCAGGCCCCAAGAGGAGAAGGTATGATATATCTTAATTTCCTGGTGAAGGAACCTCATTTAGTTGAAGCCATACAGCCCATCTGGACCATCTCTGAATATAGAGAGTGGTCTTATGATTTAATTCAAAGGTGAGCTCCTCCAGGTCAGCCAGACCTTTAGTAATTAGGATCCAGTCCTGTTTCTGGGGTACCTTGGGGCTGAGCCAGCTCCTGGTTATTGCCTTATGGGCCGATGTCGTTAAAATTGCCCAGAGGTACAACGGGTCAGGTCCCCTGACCTCGGGGATTCCCAAAACCAGTTCTTCCCATTTCAACGGTTGAGTAATGCCCAGAATGCTTTTTAAGGCAAATGTGATGTCAGCCCCAAATTTATTTAGTTTAGGGCAAGCCCAGAAGATGTGCAGGTAGTTTGCCTTATCTTCCCCACAGTCCCGCCAGCAGGCAGCCGAAAGATTTGGGTTCCTTTTATTGAGTACATCAGGTGTGAGGAAGAAACGGACCCTGACCTTCCAGGCAAATTCTTGCCAAAAGGGTGATTTAGTCGCTAGTTTAGCAGTGCGGAAGACAGAGATCCAGTTAATAGGAGCAGGGCCACAGCCAGCTTCTTCCTGCCATTTGTTTTTAACTTTAACTAAGGGGTCTAGTCTTATCAACCTTAGAACCTTGTAAAGGCTCGAGATTTGACCCTTTTGGGTTGAGGATAATTTTATCTGTTGGATGGCTGCTATTAGGGGGGTCACCCCATCCAATCCTACTACTTTCCTTTGAAGCGAGGATATGTATGTTCTAACCTGGAGGAACCTAAAATGGTCTGCATTCGTGAGCCCAAATTTAGATTTGAGTGACTTAAAATCCAGGATTAACTCCCCCTGAAGAAACTGCCTGAGAAATGTCAGACCCATTTTATTCCATCGCTTATATGTCGGGTCCAGTCGGTTCGGAGGTTAGTCCTCAATCCAGGCTAGTCTCCTTAGAGACCATAGGGAAGGTAGTAATTTATGTTTTTGCCACAGTCTGTGGACTGAGTGTAGGGTCTCTCCAACTGAACTGAGCTTAGGTGTTGGTTGGAATCGGGTTGAGAAGGGAGTCAATATACAGTCCTCAAGGGGCAGCCTAACCCCCACCTCCTCTTCTTTCCTCTCCATATCCCTCCAGTCGGAGTCGGAGCTGGGACCTGACCACTGTAAGGACTGTTTCAGTTGTACCACAAGGAAGTAATCTTCCAAGTCTGGGAGTGACCTACTCCCCACCCCACGGTGGGCCTGTAGTGTTTTTAGCCTTATTCTTGGTCTTTTATTTGCCCAAATAAATCTTGAAAACATTTTATGCCATGTCTGGAAGTTGGATTTATGTATATGAAGGGGAATACACTGAAACAGGTACAGGAACTTTGGCAATATATTCATGGTTATGACTTGAATTCTGGCATACATGGGGATATTAATTAGAGACCACCTTTCCATGTCTTTCTTGATGGAGGTCGTCAGGGGTGTATAGTTTGCCCCGAATAGTTTTGATGAATGTTTAGTGATGTGGATCCCAGATATCTCATACCGCTGTCCATTTTAATGGGAGGAGTTGGCGGATGTCTTCAGATGGATTAAAAAAAAAGCTTAAGGCCTCTGTTTTGGTCTTATTTAAGGAGTAACCCGAGTACCTCCCAAATGTTTCGAGAATGGGCCAGACTTGTTCTATTGATTCATGAGGGCGGGATAAGGACAAAAGAACATTGTCTGCATACAGCAGGATCTTCCTCTGTATTCCCCCCCACCACAATCCCCGACACCCCTTCGTCCTTCTGACAGCCTCCGCCAAAGGTTCGATATAAAGTGCAAACAGCAGGGTGGAGAGAGGACACCCCTGCCGGGTGCCCCTGCCAAGGTGAAATCTTCTGGATAAGCCCCCGTTTGCCCTGACATACACCTGAGAGCCCCTATATAAGGATCTCATAATATCTATGAAAGACTCGGGGAACCCCCTGTGTTTGAGTACCAAAAACAGGAACTCCCATGAGAACTTGTCAAAGGCCTTTTCGGCATCTAGGCTTGGTAAGCAGGCTGGGGAACAAGTTCGTTGGATCTTGTCTGTCATATCTAAGGCAGAGCGAACTCCGGCAGGAGTCTGCCGGCCCAGCACAAAGCCCGATTGGTCTGAATGAATTAACTCTGGGAGTATCGGGTTGAGTCTGGATGCTATTATGGAGGTAAAAATCTTATAGTCCTGATTTAACAAGGATGTAGGGTGGTAAGATTCACATTTCGATGGGTCTTTTCCCTCTTTATGTAGGACTGTAATTGTGGCATATTGCCATGGGGCACCCCAGACCAAATGTTTAAAAAAACTTTGTGGAGAAGGGGAACCACATCCGGGGCTAGAATTTTGTAAAATTCAGCCCCAGACCCATCAGGGCCAGGACATTTGGCCGGCTTAAGTTTTTTAATTGTGGAAGTAATTTCTACCTGGGTGATGGGCCTGATCACTGTTTGGGCAGCCTCTGGAAAGAGAGGAGGGAGCAGTATGGAGCCAAGATAGTTTCTTTTGTCTGATATGGATGTATTTTTCTACAGACTCATATAGCTTGGAGTAATACTCCACGAACGAGTCTGCTATCTGGGTCACCTGTCTAGCCATTTGGCCTGTTCGAGGCGAGAGTATTTTTGTTATTGTGGCTTTGGCTGCATGGTGACTTAGCCTGTAGGCCAGGAGTTTAGTACCTCTAGGCCCACCCTCATAGTTTCTTTGTTTTAAGTAGGACAAAGCTTTTTCTGTCTCTAGTTTTTGGATGTTATGTAAGCGTTCCCTGCACTTTAAGAGTTCCCAACCCCTGGACTCCTCCCACCTAATTTTTTAGGGCATCCTCCAGATTCTTGATCTGAAACATTAGTCTTGTTGGCGCTGCATTTGTTCTCGCTTTCCACGTGAAGCTATTGATATGAGCTTCCCTCTAAGGACGGCTTTAAGAGTATCCCACAACATCTGGGGTGAGGTCTCTTACTTGGAATTTTCCTCGAGGGTAACTTTTAGGTGGTCCCTGAGTTCCCTCAGGACATCCTTGTCCTGTAGGAGTGATGTGTTCAGTCTCCAGTGTGTGTCCTTTGGGTAGTCCCAGCTCCACCTCCAAAAAGATAGGACTATGATCTGAGAGAATGGTTGTCCCCACATACATGGAGGGGAATCTGCTTAGGTCTCCCTTGAATGTGAAAAACATATCTAAACGGGAGAATACTCTGAACCTAGGCGAGAAGCAGGTAAACTCCTGTGCTCGCGGGTATTTTTCTCTCCAAATATCACACAGGTCTAGTTGTTCGAGTTGAATTTTAATAGAACGGGCTTTGGCTGCATCTAACTTTGGGATCTGGGAGGTAGAGTCAAGGGCCCTATTTAAAACTATGTTCCAGTCTCCTCCCATTATTAGCATACCCTTGGCCTTTTCTGCCACTAACTGCAAAATACTTGAAAACACCTTGGCAGGAGATCCAGGGGGAATGTAAATGTTTGCCAGAGTTACTACTGTGTCTTGAATAGTCCCAGTTACAATGATAAATCTAGCCTCGGGATCCTCTATCACCTCCTGCTGCTGAAACTGTAGCTTCGAGGAAAGTAATATGGCTACCCCCCTCTTTCTACCCACTGGGAGCGAAAAATGAAATGTTACTGAGAAGGCCTTAAATTTGAGCTTTTGGGCTTCCTGGGGAGAGAGGTGGGTTTCTTGAAGGAACACACCTCCACAACCCTGGGACATAACAAATTGCTGGATCCTCTCTCTCTTTATTGGGCTGGTCGAACCGTTCACATTCAGCGACATGAACTTGGTATTGTAACTAGCGATGTTCCTTCCACATAAAGTAAACATTCCTTTTCTGGACTGTAGATTCTCTTAGCATTACTTGTTTAAATATATAACAAACCTGCAGAGCTAAACAAATAACTCCATGAACCTTGAAACTCAATTGAAAACCTTTAAACATTATTCTACTAAAGAACCATCGCTCCGGCCTCATTCTATTTAGAGCCATGAGCTGACTTGAGTGATGGGAAACCACGACTGAGACTCCTCTCAGCCCGATTTCCCCAAGAGCAGAAATGTATCTTCCAAGGGAGTGCAAACCAAAATTTGGTAGCAAGGGGGTGTCTGATAAAACAGACCAAATCAGGGCACTCAGAAGTGCAATGAGTGGTCCCTGGGAGGCTCTGGAAAGTCCAGGAGTAAAGCCCCACCCCTTTCTGTCAGGGAGAGATTGCATATGGTCCCGACAGGTGTTCGAAACCCACCCACTCGAACATTCCCAAAATCATGAAACATAATTCCCAAAAAGGGGGTAAGGTAATCCCCCTCGCATGGGCTGAATGAAAATCGCCTAAGTTCCATTTATTGAGGCATTCTGTAATTGGTAACCCTAGTCTTTGAAAACTGCATAAACAACCCATTCCCCTTACCCAAGGGCCGTTTCCACTCCAAGAGGAGGGGGAGGAACAAAACATATTCAATCAGAAAAAGCAAACCCCTCGGCAACGGTAATCCCCTCCCCCTGAAGTCCTCCCCCGGTTGAGTGTACATGCCTGTTTCCAGTAGGGAGTGCAAAGAGGGACACGATCGAGAACCGCTGGTCCTCAGGTAGGTAAGCGCCTCCCTCGGGCCCTCGTACTGTGCAAACCCCCCAAAGAGTGAGAGGTCACTCGAGCCCTGTCCCCCCGCGGGGACGACAAGTCCGTGGCCAGACTCGGAGAGTACCCCCGGGCTCCGCCTAACGAAAAACTGAAGGCTGGAACATGGGCCCAGTTGAAAACGGAGAGCCCATATAACAGCCATATCCTCCTACTGGAGGACCTTTCCAATGGGTGGGGGACCTCAAACTATCCATAAAGCGTGTTGCATTTTGACCACCCCACAGCATCTCACAACCCCACAACTCCTCCGGCCTCACCAACAAAGGGGAGACTGGCTATCTAACGGGGGAACTGGGGGAGGAGAGGAGAGGCCGACATCATGTCCAACCTCCTCCGGCACATGTTCTGCAGACTTCCCTGTCCCCCTCCCCCCATCCAGCCGGTGCCTCCACTGTCCGGAATGATCTCAAAGCAAGTGTTTAAAAGGGGGGGGGAGGCCGGGGGAGAGCTACACAGAAGTCATAGTATTGGTATAAGTATACTTTGGCCCCTCTTCCCGGCCATCCCAAGGGAAACCAAAAGGAGGAAATCCATCCTTTGTCCCTCCAAGATGGCCAGCGAAGACTCAGCTTGGGGGGGACAGACAACAACTGTTGTTATAAACTATGGTCCTTGAGAACATTACAAAGGTGGTTTGTGTTCAAAAGACCCCCCGACCCCAGAGCAAGCGTAACCAATTATTAGAAAAGTCAGTTAAAGTGTGCAGTCGATGCAGCAGGGAAGAGACCGGAGGTATTCAGGAGACAACAGGTGGTTGGAAGGTCCGTCCGTTCCAGATTCAGATGTCCATTCATTACAGTCCTCCGGACCAAGGGAACGGGGGAGTAGTGCGGGATGACAGTCCGTGAGTGTCCACACCAAAAAGACGGCTCGACAATAAATCAGGGCAGCAGGCCCGTGGGACAGACTTCCAGGGAACAGTTCAGTGTAGAAGAGAATAATCATAATGAAGACAACACCTCAGGGCTCCTTCATGTAGTTGATCGGTGTGATGGACCCGGATCTTCTGATGCATTCGCCAGTGAGGCTTGTTGCAGATAGGGAGCATTTTTATTCATCAAGGCAGGGTCACCCAATCGTCGCAGCACCACGCCGATATCGGCATGAAGTGAGGTTTGTTGACGCCGCTCAGTGGAGCCCAGCTTGGTTGATCCTTTCTGGGCCACAGACCAGGCCGAAGCCAGAAGATCTCTCTCCAGCCTCTCCTTCGTTAAAGCAGGGGTGGCGATTCCCAATTCTTCGAGGTAAGGGGAGGCAGCTAGGAGGTCTTTAAATATTTTAGTTCCTTGTTCTGTTGTGATTTTTAGCCTTGTGGGATGCAGAATTTGGGCTTTAATGTTCTTGGATCTCAAGGATTTCACAATCGGCCAGAGCACCTTCCGAGCTTCCTGAACTTCAGATGTGTAGTGGTTATCGATAGAGATTTTATGGCCTTCAAATTTCAGAGGGCTCTGCTGCCAAGCTTTTCGCAAGACCTCTTCCTTGCTACTGTATTTTGTAAATCGAATGATTAGCGATCTGGGTCTGGCATCCGAGTTGTCTGGCTTGGGGGCCAAGGAGCGGTGTGCATGATCGAGGCTCAGATCCAGATCCTCCGGTAGGTCTATTGCCTTTCTAAGGAGCCTCTGGGTGAATTCGATGGTGTTCAGGGTGTCTCCCTCTAAATTCTCAGGTACTCCATATATCCTAATATTCTGTCTGCAGCTTCTGCCCTCCAAATAGTACAGCTTATGCGTTAGTTCACGGTCCCGGGCCAGCAGGTATAGTAGAAGCCTGTCTTGTGTGTCAGACTGCTCAGAGACCGCTGTTAGGCATAATTCCATTTGGTCTGCTTTGTGCTCAATTCTGCCCAGATTGGAACAGAGCTCAGAAAGAGTGCGATCTATTTTTGTGACTGTTCGAGCCGTCTGTTTGATCGTTTCTATCAAGTCATTGTCTTGGAGGCCTCCATGCTGTCCGAGTTGCTGTGCTTCCCCTTGGGCCTCTGATTCAACATGGCTTTCGGCATCTTCTTCTTGCAGAACGGCCTTGAGTTTTTGTGAGGGGGTTAGGAATATTCCCTCCCCCCCTTGTTTCTCCTCTGTTTGGCGGGATGCCATCGTCTGGAGTGTGATTAAAGTAGATTATGTTCGGTAGGCAGTGGAGCGGATAAACAAACCGCCATGCCGGTCCCTGACGTCACCGGAAGTCCTCGCCCCCCTCACTTCTGATAAACAAACAAGCTCCTGGGGGCATTTAAACAGAGCTGCGGGAGCGGCAGCCTGTGTTGGTGGAGGGAGGTACTCTAGTTACAGCCTCTTCCATCTCCCAACACTCATACTTTGCTGTTCTCCCACCTGCACGGAGCAGCCCACAGACTATACTCTGTACAGGCTGGCAGTTGAAAGTGCTGGTGGCAGTTTCACTTTCTTGTGATCGCACTAGACTGCAGCAGCTCGGACTGTGCAGAGCTGGGAAGTAGCATATAAATGCCGTTATAACCAGCTGGTTATAATGGCAAATTATAACTGGCTTCCCCATGGAAGAAAAAAAAAAAAAAGAGTCCAGTTATTACAATGATTTAATAGACCCCCTGTTATGTGTTATTGCTTTCATGACCAAAAGTTCCTTCTGCCTATGTCAGGTGGTGGTCTGAGCTGAACGTAAAGATCCCATTGAGACTGTTTGAAGAGTTGGGGAGTAATTGTTGGGGTCCTGGTCAACATTCACTCTCTCAGTAACACAGAGCCTAATGCACAGGAGGTGGTGTGATCTAGTGGTTAAAGCATCAGGTATAGAACTGGGAGATCATAGGTTCAAACAGCACTAGAGCCAGATATTTAATTTATGACTTTGAGCAAGCTACTTAATCTCCCAGTGCCCCAGTCCATCCAGCCACAGGAATGGGTCAAAGCAAGACCCCACTGCAAATGAGATGTTGTGTCTCAACTTTGCTACCCTGTGTGAATAAATTGTTAAAATAAAGTAATGTGCTTGCATATGGCTGAGGGTAGAAGTTGAGTGCGCAAAGGCCACCCCATTTCTTGCACTACCAGTATCTGACTCATGAGTGCTGAGATACTCTGAGAAGAGGCATTATGAAAGCACATTCTATTCTAAGATTTATTTACCCAGCATTTACACTCAGTGGAACCTTCTGTGTGTCGCTGACATGCTTATTTAAGTATGCAGCCTTCGCACTATATTCCTCTGCACAGGGCTGGCAGACCTCACCAGTGTTCATGGTGCCTGATTTTGGGCACCAGAGGCTTCTCCTCTTGTTTTCCAGTTTGACAGCTGGGGAGCTGTTAACATTCCAAGCTTACCTTACATGCTTACTGCTTTGCCCTCGTGCAGTCGCGGCCCAGCAGCTCTCCCGGTAGGTGACCTACTTTATAAGCCACATTAAATGCTCCTCATTCCTGGGCCAGTTCAGCATTTCCACTTTATTGTATTGAGGTGGCAGCTAATTAACAAAGACAATAAATTCCGGTCCCTTTTGCCATTAATCATAGGGAGCCGAGCTAAGAGATGCTGGGATTGCATCCAAGGACCCTGGCTGTAACTTAACTGATGTCACATGGGAACTTTTGCTAGTGGGTTTGAAGGAAAGTAACATGGTTATAAGAATCATAATTTTTTTTTTTTTTTTTTCAGTCTTTGGTAACCAGGTAAGGCCCACTAGGCACAAGTGCCTGTTTTCAGGGGTGACCTGGGAGCACTGGGCAGTTAAGTGACTTGCTCAGAGTCACACAGTATGCAAGTGGAGGCTGTGAGAATCAAACTCAGGTCTGGTCTGCTGGATGTACCAAGCTCATTCACACCTCATTCCTCTAGTTCCAGTAGTTCATTCCACTTAGCTACGGAGGAATCATTTTGTTATCCCTGAATGTTACGGGTACATGGTGGGACCATAGTTAGACACAAAGGCTGTCCCACTACTCAGGCATGGAATAAGTGTTATTCCATTGCAATTCATTACGTACATTTCATGGGTTGTTTTTTTTTTGGTGGGGGGTCACTTTGCCATCATTTAATTTTGTATCCGCTTAAAGGGGAACAGTCAGCACTAAAAGCCCCAAACACAAGTGTGGGGCTGGTCCCAACTTACACTTTGTGTGCAAAGCGCCCCCCCCTTTTTTTTTTTACTTACTTACTGTTTACTGCAGTATCGTAGATTGTACCAGGCTAATTGTGCTGACTTCTAAGCTGACATTTGCTTTAACCAGAATTCCCTGCTTCTGACATCAGAGGAGGGCTGCAGTACTGGGAGATTCAATACCCTGCAGTGCATGTTAGAAATTGCATTAGCTCAGATCCGATGCTTGCCGGTCCTACTGTTCTCCCAGAGCTCAGTATAGTCCTCTGTGACTGTACTTAGCCCCGGCAGGACAGGTGGACCAGCAAACAAAAGATCAGAGCTTATAAAAAGCTCTGACATGCACTGCAGGCTATTGAATTTCCCAGTACTGCAGCCCTCCTCCAGTGTCATCTGCAGGGGATTCTGGGATTTGTAGTTACAGAATATGTCAGCTTGGAGGTCAGCTTAATCAGTTTGGTACAATACATTATACTGCAGTAAACAATAAGTAAATAAATGTTTTGGAGAAAAAGTGCAAATTGGGACTTGCCCCACACTTGGGTAGGGGGCTACTGGTGCCGACTTTTCCCAATTGAAGACAATCTGCCTTTTCATTGTAAACTATCCTACTGTTAGCATTTTTGCCATGTTCTAAATCCCAAGTGCTAAGTGAAAATAGCACTCCCAATGGTGTATTTTACACTGTGTGGAACCTTTCAGCAACACTGGTTTATTGGCATGAGGTGTACCCCAAGGATGTGTACTTGGATCACTCTTATTCCCTCCTTTTGAAAAAGACCTTCCTCAACAATTTGATTCACCTTTACAGACAGTACAACAATATATGGTGCACTCCATCCATGAGTCAGCTGACGCATAAACTCCAAGCAGACTGTGACAGAGTGCAATCCTGGATGTCCCAATCTCCCGTGCATTGAACAGCAAAAGATAGAAAATTTATTGGAAATGTCAACAGAATTTTGACCAGAAGCCAGGGCTTGTTTCCAGGTCTGACTAGAGGGGGTTGGGTTCAACAACCCAGCAATTTAAAATAAACAAGATTTGTCAGGTAGCAGGCTTGGACTATTACTGTATTCAGCAAATAAGTAAGCAGTAAGACATGACGGGACATGTGTTGTGCTTGCACAGTGCCCGCACAGGGGCATAGTAAGGCAGTGAGGGAATGAAAAGGAAAAAGAACATTAAATTAGTTTGTTAGTTCTTTTTATTTATTTTTTTCTACATAGCTTTTTACTCCTTGGATTGCTGACCCCTCCGTCCCCACCTCCCCCAGACTGGCTACCACCTCCCCTGGACTTACCTCTGCACAGGTTCCTCCATGGATTCCCCCATGTAGGGGGCCAGAGGGGGGAAGGCAATTCTCCCTCCCAAATGTGAACACATTTAGAATGTGTTGAGGTCACCTGGAGGTAGTGCATGTCCAGAGAGGTATGCACTGTGCCAGCTAACCCTCGGGTCCTGTTTTCTGCCTTCTGCAAGCCGAGGTGAAGTGGGTTGTGCATGCTTGTGGAGGCACACATGCTCCTCAGAACCTACTGCTTTCTCCCCACCTCATGACAGAGATTCATCTGCTGCTTGGGTGTTCAGCCCTGCCACCAGACCTCCACCTGGTGGCAGTAGTCATGAGATGAGTTGAAAAGCCTCCCTGATTTGGGAGAGGAGAGCTGTCTGGCAGTTGCAACATTGACTCCCAGCCTACATGGAGACCTGGGTTTGAATTCCATCAGCCCCCACTTGCATACTGTGTGACCCTGAACAAGTCACTTAACTTCCCTGTGCTCTCAGGTTGCATCTGGAAACAAGATCCGGCTTAGTGTGCCTTTCCTGGTTAAAAAAAAAACACAAAAAAAATCACCCCTGCTGACACCTGGCAACTGGAGTTCATTCCCAAATTTGTGTCACTGGCGTGGCACAACACAAGGCACTCATCAGCACCTCAGCCCTCAGTGCCACTGGGCCAGCTTGTTTGTTCTTTTTATTTTGAGGGAGTTTAATTTTTAGAGCCTAGGTGATTTTTTTAATTTTTTTATTGTTAGTGAGTAAAGGTGGTAGCCATGTTTGTAATGGTAATCAGGAATGAAAAAAGGGGCATTGATATTGTTACTGTGTTGTGTCCTGATTGCCAGCACCTTTTCCTTTTTTTTACCCTTGTGTTGTGCTCTCTCAATGCGCAGGTCCTAACCAATTGGGAGGAAGTATTTTCCCTACCCATTTTATAAATATGCATGTGCGAAGGTAACAGCAGATGGTGGCTACAGTGCAGACAAGACAAGCCTAACAAGGTTCAGCCTAAAGGGAAAATATATTTTACATAAAAGTGACTGAACAATGTACTGAAGCCTACTGGTGCATGCCACTCAACTGTCCCTAATTTTCAAGGATACTCCTGATTTTGCCTCAAGAATTTTCTCTGTCCCTGGCATTTTGTCACTGAAGAGCAGGGATTTAAAGCATAATATAATACCACATATTAGTTTAACAGTCTAGTTCTGTATCGGAAAATGTTTTTCATATTAAGCAACACATTATTTATTTTTATTTATTTCAAAGTTGGTAGCCGGGAAAGGCACACTGAGCTGGAGCTCGTTTCCAGGTGTGACTCAGGGAAGGGGAAGAGGAGTATATACAGAATTTTACAATCCAAAAACAGTTACAATGAACAAACAATATGCAATGAATATACAGATATTTACAATCCAAAACAGTTACATGAACAAAACATCCATGTTACAGTTGCATATCAAGGAATAATAAGGGAAAACTATATGTTTTGTGTTGAATGAGCAGAAATAAAGAGTAGTGGCTTTGTGGGATGGGTGGGCTAAGATGGGGGAAGGTTTTGTGTAGCAGGAAAGCTTAGGAGGTGAGTTCAAGTAGACACTGAACTTAGGGATAGAAGGCTAGCTTGGAGGGGGGCACCAGCCAGGTAGAGAGGGAATGGGGGGTATCAACTGGGAGCCAGGGCAGGGATGCAGGAGCAGGAGGGCTGGAGAGAGATTTTTAGCTGGCATTTAAGGGAAGGGGATAACCATAGGAGTGAGGGGAGCCAATTCCAGAGTAGGGGGAGGCATTAAGAGAAGACATTGTCCGGCTCAGGAGTGCACCTGAGGGGTGGAGAAAGTGTGCAAGTCTCTAGAGCAGAGGGGGTATTCAGAGGCATCAGCTGGTGAGAAGAGGGAGGAGAGGTAGGCTAGGAGAGAGTTAAACCAATATTTAGCTATAAAGAACACACCGTGCAGGTGACGGCGGAGGGGGAGAGTAAGGACAGAGATTGTAGAGTAAAGTGAACGATTGTGAGTAAGTGGGGTGGAATTAGTGGCGAAGCAGCAGAAGGTGTTACACAAGGTGTCGAACCTACTGAGGGATGAGCAGGGGGCTGGTCCACAAACCACATCTGCTTAATCAATCAAGGGGAGTATTCATTTTGAGACATGCTCATGATGAGTAGGGAGGGTTAGGCAGTCTTTGGAACTATACAAAGCTCCTAGTTTGGGGTGAAATTTGGTGTGTAGGGAGTCAATGTGATGGGAGAAATTCAATCTGGAGTTGAGTCAGACTCCCAGGTATTTGAAGACAGACACAGGTTCCAGTTTGGTGCCATCGAGAGTGTGAAAGATTTGGGGGGGGGGGGCTAGACTTTAGCAAGTTTCTGGGAGGAGCCAAATGTCATTGATACAGTCTTTTTAGTATTCAATGTGAGTTGGTTTGTGTTAAACCATTGTATAATTTGAGGAAGTCAAGCTGGAGAGGAGCTTTGAGTGCATTGCTAGTGGGGCCTGACAGGTAGAGCACCGTATCGTCCACGTACATGTGAATATTCGCAGTGACGCAGACGGAGGGAAGGTTGTTTATGAAGATAGAGAAAAGAACTGGCCCCAAGATAGAGCCTTGGAGGACACATGCATAGGTAGTGAGAGGAGGGGATAGCATGTCGGCAATTTGTATGGATTGCTGGCGAGCAGAGAGATAGGACTGGAACATTTCACTGCAGTGGAACAGAGGCCTGAGGTGACCAGTTTATTGAAGAGGAGATGGTGGGACACAGAGTCAAAGGCTTTTGCTAGGTGTCTAAAGATAGTAGAGGTGAGGTGGCCTTTGTCCATAGTGGTAAAAATGGAATCTGTAACACGGAGGAGGGAGGATACTATAGAGTGGGATTTTCTGAAACCTGACTGGAAGGGGGTGAGGAAGGAGGTTCTGTTGAGGAAGGAGGTGAGCCTAGAGAGTTCAAGGACTTCCTGGAGTTTTGCCAGGCAGGGAGTAGGGAGATAGGACAGTAGTTCTCTGGAGAAGAAGGGCCAACACCCTTGTAGAAGGGTATGACCTTGGCCATTTTCCAGGCTTTGGGGACAGTTGAGCGTGAGTAGGATAGGTTCTGTATGTAGGTGAGAGGCAGGGTTATCGCTGGGGCAAAGAGACTGAGCAACCCAGGGTTCTGCCTATCAGGGCTGTGCTTATTTGGGGAAAGGGAGGATAATGCATTGAAAACTTCCCATGGGGATACTGGGGAGCAGGAGAAACCTTCATCTGAGGGTTGTGGGGTAGTTGAGCTGGAGACTGGATGAGGTTGCTTGAGGAGAACACAGGTGGTGAAGAAACTATTGAAGTGTGAGGCAATGGAGGGAGGGTCAGAGACCAGTGATCTGTTCACTAAAAGATAGGAGATAGAGGATTGGGCAGGGGGTCCAGTAGGGAGTGAAGGACTTTCCAGAAGTTTGACAGTGAGCGTAAATTAGTGTTGAGTTGAGACTGGTAGTATAGGGCTTTAGCGGAACGGACCGATTTAGTGCAAGTGTTACGCAGGGTCTCATAGTTCTGGAGGTTGACAGGATTGGCAGAGGACTTATACTTGACCCATGCTTGATCCCTGGCATTGAACTGGGTAACCGGAAGGGGAGGGATCTACCGGTGGTGTTTCAAACACCATGAAGTCTTGCTATATTATAACATTAGCAGTCAGCCACTGCAGCTGAACTGCCCCGGAGAGGAAGGAGTTAACTCCAGAGGATCTGGAGTTCTACAGCGCGAAGGCGCTGTGCCCAAAGCTTTATCTGGCAGTTTCAAATGAAACTGTCAGATTCTTTACTCCGCTTCACTGAACAGTCGCTCCCGAGATCAGCTCCTTCCAGCTCGGTTCATTCTCGGTTCAAGCAAGTATTTTTCGGTCATTTGAACCGGCAAAAGTCATTATTTTACCGCATTTCGGTTTTAAAGCTCTATCTGGTAACAGTAAGTACTAAATTTTAAGTCTGTGTGGAAAATTAATTATCGGTTCGGGTTTTGAACCCGATCGGTTTGTTATTTCTACAATTTAAAAGTGTACAGTGGGTTTTAGAGTGCGGTTCCGGTTCTTATCGGTTCTAAAAACAGAATTATAACGGTTTTTCAATACCTGACACGGTTAGGAACCGATAAGGGTGTCTTGCCTGGCACTGCCATCAAAAGGGCAAGTTTTGGTTAGCTGGCATTATGTCTGAGGAAACCAAAAGAAAAACCGGGGCCCACTGGGTTTCAACACTGTGATGTCTGTGGGGAGGCTTTGCCAAGGCTGACCCACACACCACTTGTGTTTATTGTCTGGGGCTGACCACCTCCTGTCAGACTGCCAGGTGTAAAATTTCCTGCAGCCACCCTGGAAAGAGATTGGGCCGGCTCAGGAGCGAGGAGGCCAAAAGTCCGCTGACCCGGATGGCCAGCCGGTCCAGTACCCACTGGACCAGAGGGAGTGCCCTCTGACCAGGGCGAGACTTCCTCGGCAAAAGGAAGGCTGGTTCAGAGGAACCAGTCCCAGTAAAAGACAAGGAAATCAGTAGGTTTGGGGTCCAAAATTGTGTCTCCAACTGCTGCAGAGATAGCTAAAGCCATTCAGATTGTCCAGTCACTGTCTCAGGGATCTGTAGAACCACCAACAGTTGGTAAAAGGTTGGTTCAGTTAGTCCCAGTGGTTCAGGATTTTGAAGTTGAGGATTTTATGAACCACAGGAGGGGAGGAGGAATTTGATCAATATATGTGTGGCTGGGGGGTCTGGACGTGCCCATTGAACCGGACATTTCTCCAGACAGACCTTTAGAATCTCCTCCTATTCTGTCTGAGTCCCTTCTTTCTTTATTTTTACAAAAAGGTTGCAGAAACCCTCCAGCTTCCTTTGAGGAGGCTGTGGATGAGCAAGAGGAGCCTGATTATGTGGAAATGATGGATATTCCAGAGTCTAGGAGGTTGTCTATTCCTTTGCATAAGTCATTTAGGAAGCAAACAACAAAGATTTTAAAAATCCTCATTCTGTCCCTCCTGTAGATAAAAAATGGACAGAAGGTATACTTTGTCAGGCTCGGATACAGACTTCCTTACTGAACAGTGTAGTCATGTAGGTGTGGTTCAAGCTGCAGCCTGTGACAAGGCTAATATTCCTCTGGCCTCACATCCTCCTGATAAGGATTCCAGGAAGATTGATGCCATGGCGAAGAACAGTATATGGCAGCTTCTTTGGGACTCAGGCAGGCAAATTATATGGCTTATGTGGCTGAGATATCAGAAATCTAGGTGGGACACAGTATTGCAGTTAGCCAAGCAGGCCCATGGCCAGCTGGCTAGTGAGATTGGAACAGGTGGCTGCTGATGGCATTGAAGCCTCTAAAGTTCAATTTCATACTGCTGTTGATGTTAATGATGTTCCTCTAGGGTCATGGCCACTTGTAGCTTTCAGGTTGGCATGGCTCAGATGCACTAATCTGTCCCAAGATACCCAGTCAAAGGCTATGGATTTTCCTGTAGTGGGAAATTCTCTGTTTGGGAAAGCAAACAGAAAACTATATGAAAAAGATGGATGAATACAGAACTACCTACAAAAGTGCCCAGGCTAAGGAGAAGCATGCCATGCCACAAAGGCATGCTCCCAGAGGTAGGGGCAGGCCTTTTCAGGCCTTTACCATTTCAAGCCTCTCTGCTGTCTCAGAGAGGGTTTCTTCAGAGCAGGGGTAGACGAGGCACAAGGCAGACCATCCCCTCCTCAGCCTAAGGCTGTTAAGCAGGCACCCTGATGGGGTGCCCAGGGCCGATTCTCCTGTACCAGTGGGGCAGGTTGGCCTATTTCAGGCGGAACTGGCTGTCCCTAACTAGGACAGATGGGTTCTGGAGGTAATAGGCCAGGGTCTGGTTCTCAGCTTCAAACACTTTCCAAAGATGAGAGCAGACATTTTCCACCTGCAAATCCTTCAGAAGCCCTTGCTTTGGAAGCAGAGGTTTCTTCTCTTCTGGACTGCAAAGCAGTGGAAAGGGTTCCTCCTTGCCATCAGGGCAAGGGGCTTTATTCAAGATACTTTCTTTTTTTTTTTTTTTTTTTTAATTTTCTCTTTATCCTCCTCCCTACTTGCAGCCCCCTCCTCTTCGGGAGACACCTATGGGCTTATCAGCCTTCGCTCACCTACCTGGAGCCGGTGCAGTCCATGCCCCATGGAGCCGTGGCTATACCCCCCAGGCGGGTACGAGGCGGGACACCCTTCCACCCCGACGTTCCGCTAATCTTTGTCGGCATGCTGTCTCCGGGCAGGTAGGGGCATTGAAGGTCGGGCCCCTGGTGCTCCGTCTACCAGGAGGCTGCAAGGGTTTTTTCCTGGTGTTTCTCGACGTGCCAGGTCCGATGACGTCAGGCGCGAGCGCCGATCGCCTGCACGCCGCTCCCCTCTGTTGGAGCATCGGGCTTGCTGTACTCAGAGTCTCACCTGGGGTCAGACAAGCACCGAGCTCAGGTACACCCTCCCCGGAGAGATGAGAGCAGTCCTTGGGACGCCAAGTCTCTCCGTCGCTCCTTCCAGCTCCCGGCTCGCCTCCTCAACCCGGGTCGCTGGCCGCAAGCGGAACCAAATCGCGCCGCTGGCCGACTTTCAAGATACTTTCAATCCAAAAGACAGGAGAATGGAGGCCCATTCTAGATTTAAGGTACCTGAACAAGCATCTTTTGAAACCAAAGTTCAAAATGTTGACTCTGGCAATGATATTGCCTTCCCTAAGGCCAGGGGACTGGCTAGCTTCCCTGGACCTCAAGGATGCCTATTTTCATGTTCTGATCAGGCCTTCTCACCGAAAGTACCTCAGGTTCGAACTACCCTCAGGCCACTACCAGTTCAGGGCAATGCCCTTCGGCCTGACCTCTGCGCCAAGGGTATTCACAAAATGTCTCGCTGTAGTAGTGGCTCACTTAAGAAGGCAAGGGGTTGCTGTGTTTCCCTACCTGGACGACTGGCTCATTGTGGGTCAGTCTCCAGGTCAGGTGAAACTCCATTTGCAAGTCACCCAGCAGCTTCTCACTTCCTGGGATTCCTACTAAACTTACCAAAGTCAGTTCTGGAACCGTTCAGGTCCTAACTTTCATAGCGCAGAATTGAACACAAGGTTAGCCAGGGCTTTTCTTCCCTCGAAAGGGTGGACAGACTCATCGCCTGGCATCCTCCTTTACCCTGCGGGTCTCGACCAGCAAGGCATTTTCTGCAACCTGGGCACATGGTGCTTCCACAGTTGTCAGGTAGGGAGCAAGATTCCAGATGAGGGACATTCAGTTCCATTTGAGGGCCTATTGGTCTCAAAGGAAGGACCCCCTTACCAAGCTGGTTCCAGTTACTCAAACTCTGATCCTAGCCCTCCACTGGTGGCAGGTCCAGAGCAATTTAAGACAGGGGGTTCCCTTCATTCCCATTTCTCACTCCCTCACCCTCACCACGGATGCCTCCCTCTTAGGGTGGGGGCTCACCTGGTGATCTTGCCACCAGGGGTGTGGTCTCCTCAGGAATCTCTGCTCCACATCAATCTGTTGGAACTCAGAGCTGTCTTTTTAGCTCTTCGGTGTTTTCAGATTCTGTCCAGAACAAAGTGGTTCAAGTCAGGACAGACAATACCACCACAATGTGGTACATCAACAAGCAAGGGGCACTCGGTCTTCAGCCTTGTGCACGAAGCAATGAAGTTGTGGTCTCTGGCCTACTCCTGAACACCTCCTGATAGCGGTTCACCTCCCAGGGAAGGACAATGTCCTGCATGGACGCCTCAGCAGAATTTCTCAGGGCCATCACAGATGGGCTCTGAATCCACAAGTGCTGGGGTCCGTCTTTGCCAGATGGGGCCTCCTCAGATAGATCTTTCGCAGCCCCAGACAACCATCAACTTCCTCTTTTCTGTTGCAGGCCTCCAGTACTGGGCTCAGTCCTCTGGAGCCTTTCTGTTGGACTGGAAAGGGAAGTTCCTGTATGCCTTCCTCCCTTTCCTCTTCTTTTGAGGGTACTAGTAAAAATCAGATCTCAACCTTGCAGAGTGATTCTGATTGCCCCAGATTGGGCCAGACAGCCCTGGTACCCTCTGCTTCTGTCCTGGCAGTCCACCCTGCCCTGAGCCTACCCAGAGTCCACGACTTACTGGCCTGTGCACAGGGAGAGTGTGGTATCGGACCTCAAACCCTCCACCTCAAGGCTGCTCTTGAGGAGCTAGAATTTGCTGACTTACACCTTTCTCAAGGTGTCATGGATATTTTAAAGGCTTCTAGGAAGCCTTCCACTAGGGCCACTTATAATTCTAAGTGGAAGAGGTTTTCCATCTGGTTGCTGAGAGGCAGATTATCCCAGAATCTGCTGATCTTCCCATTCTTCTGGAATATTTGGTCCATCTGAATTCCCTAGGCCTTAGACCAGCTACCTGAAGGTTCATCTAGCAGCTGTCTCTGCTTTTGTGTCAGCAGGGAAGCCTGCCTCCTTTCTTCTCACCCGTGTTCTCCAAGTTTTTAAAGGGTTACTTCATACTAACCCTCCTTTTGAGAACCAGCTCCGCCTGGGACCTGAATATTTGCATTGCTCAGTCATGCAAACCTCTTTGAGCCTCTGTCTTCAGCAGAGCTCAAGTATTTAACTTGGAAAACCGTTTTCCTAGTAGCTATCACCTCTGCCAGACGCATAAGTGAGTTACAGGCCCTGTCAGTGGAAGAAGATTTTATCTCTTTCCACAGAGATAAGGTAGTCCTTAGGACTAATACAAAGTTTTTGCCTAAGGTGGTTTCTGATTTCCACCTGAATCAATCTATCTCTCTCCCAGTATTTTTCACTGAGCATTCTTCCTCAGGTGAGAGGAGACTGCACAGCTTGGATGTCAAAAGAGCCTTAAGCTACTATTTAGAGCGCACCAGAGGTCATAGGTTCGAATCCCTCCAACTGTTTCTTACCTATGGCGAGGTTGGTAAAGGAAAACCTGCCACTAAGAGAACATTGCAAGGTGGATTGTTTCTTGTATCCAATTCTGTTATCAGAAGCTGGGTAGAGTACCCCCCTCAGGATTGAGGGCCCTCCACCAGGGTACAGCTGCGTCTCTAGTCGGCTGCTAGGGACATTCCTATTCTGGAGATTTGTCAAGCTGCTACCTGGAAGACAGTTCACACCTTTACCAAGCATTATTCCCTGGATGTCCAGTCCAGGAGAGATGCTCTGTTGGCACAGCTGTGCTTCAGAGCCTATTTCCTAAGTAGGTTCTGACCCTCCTCCATGGAGGTACTGCTGTGTAATCTGCTAATGTTATAATATAGCAAGACTTCATGGTGTTTGAAGAAAAAATTACTCACCTTAGTAATTGCTTTTCTTCTCATGGAGTCTTGCTATATTATAACCACCCTCCCTCCTGCCCTCTCAGAACCTCTACTTGGGTAGGGGTGGTGAATTGTGCAAGCACTGTGTCATGCCATTGTAGTTATCCTTTACCCTCTTTCCTTTGGGTTAGGGATCTGGTTGCTTTCATTTAGGTTATTTATATTGCCCCTTCCTGGACTTGAGTCTTGGGGAAGGGGGTTCATAATGTGCTTGTCAAGGGTGGTAAAACGAACCATAATACCATCAATTTTTGTTATTATGGTTCTGGGTGTTCTTTGTTGTTTATATTGTTGTTACTACTACTAGTAGGTAGCCATGGGCTAGTGTAGTTTTCCACACAGACTTTCTGTTCTTTGATGTTAGCTTCGTAAAGATCTGACAGTTTCATTTGAAACTGCCAGATAGAGCTTTGGGCACAGCGCCCTCGCGCTGTAGAACTCCAGATCCTCTGGAGTTAACTCCTTCCTCTCCGGGGCAGTTCAGCTGCAGTGGCTGACTGTTAATGTTATAATATAGCAAGACTCCATGAGAAGAAAAGCAATTACTAAGGTGAGTAATTTTTTCTATTCTCTTGAAACACAGCTTTCTGCGTGAAGCGTGTGTGTCCCAGACCCAGTGAAAAATATTAGTAAAGAGGGTGAGGGACTCATTTAAGTCATGAGAGGTGTAGATGGGAGACCAGTCAGCGGTGGAGAAGTCTGCAAGTAGGGCGTCTATGTCAAGGAATCTGAGGAACCTATGGTAAATGTATTTAGGGGAGGCTTGGGGGAGGTGGACTTTCCAAACGCAGTACGTGAGACAATCAGCACTGAATGAGTCGGATAGAGTGCTGGTGGCAATGATCTGCTAGGGGTGGGTGGACAATATCCAATCAAGGAGGGAGTGATTACCGGTACAGGTGTTGAAGATGGTGGGTTCATTAATGAGTTGGGAGAGGTTGAGTGATTCTATGGAATGAACTACGTGGTTAGAGGGGTGGGAGAACCAGTTTAGATTAAAGTCACCCAGGAGGATAAGTTCACCTGGGGAGGCTAGGGAGACAAGTGTTTAGGGGATGGTAGGCAGGGAGCTAGTGGGGGACTTTGGGGCCAGACAGAGGACGCCAGTGAATAAAGGCCTGATATGATAGAAAGCTTCTTTTTTTTTATCAGTAAGATTTTACTGAAAATCAAAACCAATACAGAACAAACCATTAAAATGTCTAATAACAAAATCTGCTATTTATAAATTAATTATTGTGGAAAAAAAAACAAAAAAAAAACAAGTTAAATGATCAACAAATTCATACTTAAGTAACCAAACATTGTCACCCTAGGAGTCCTTTAGCATCAGTAACAGTAGCAGTTAGTTGGCTAGGTGCAACTACCCTGGAGATATGCCTTTAAGATAATGAGCTTAGGGAATTGGCCAATCAGAAAAGAGTAGCAGAGTGTGCTGAGGGAGAGCAGCCTGAAGGACTTCAGAGTTTTTTCTCCGCTGACTGAGCAACATTGCCCCTGAGGTGTCTCTCAACTTTCCTAGTTAAGACTATTCTGTTTTTCCTGGTAGAGTTTTCTTCAAAACGTATTTTTCAAACAACATGAAGTCTTGCTATATTCTGACATATGCAGTGAGTCCCAACCTTCGAACTGCTCCGGAGGTGAAACAGTTAACTTTCTATGCCAGGCATGGAATGCTGAGCTCGAGCTCGGTTGAGACTCTGTTGTTCTTCAAACTCAAACCGTCAGATTCTTTACTCCGCCTCACTGAACAGTCGCTCCGGAGATTTCTCCTTCTGCTCGGTTCATTTTGTCGGTTCAAGTACCGTTTTTCTTGGTTTTCGATCGAATTTAAACCGCAACGTGTCGGTTCAGCCTCTGTCTGTGGTATTTGTGAGTACTAGATAGGTTTTACATTAATTCTTTTCTGTGTGGAACTTGTAAACGGTTATCGGTTCGGTTTGAACCGATCAAGTTGTTTTAAAAAATCTTAATTTGTGATTTAGAGTGTGGTTACCGGTTCTTATCGGTTCTAAAAAAACCAGATTTTATTACGTTTTTTTCCACGACCCGTGACACGGTTGGGAACCGATAAGAGGGTCTTGCCTGGTGGATTGCCATAAAAAGGTCAGTTTGGTTAGGACTGGCACTATGTCTGAGAAACCCAAAAGAAAAACCGGAACCACTGGGTTTCAACACTGCAGTGTGTGTGTGGGGAAGTCTTGGCCAAGGCTGACCCCCACACCACCTGTGTTTGTTGTCTGGGGTTTGACCACCTCAATGCAGACTGCCAGATTTGTAAACATTTCCCTGCAGCTACCCTAGAAAAGAGAGCTGGTAGGCTCAGGGAAAGGGAGGCCAAAAAGTCTGCTGAACCGGATGTCCAGCCCAGTTCGGTTCCAACCGAACCAGAAGGAGTGCCCTCTGACCAGGGCGAGACTTCTTCGGGCAAAAGGAGAGCCAATTCTGAGGAGTCGGTTCTGGCTAAAAGAACTAGAAAAGAGAAATCAGCTGGTGTGGAGCCAAAACTTTCCTCTCCAACCGCTGAAGAGATAGCCAAAGCGATCAAAATTGTTCAGTCGCTTTCCCTGGTTCCGACCGAACCAGCACCATCAGGCAGGCGCTCGGTTCGGCCGGTTCCACTGGTTCAAGATTATGAGTTAGAGGAGTTTTATGAACCGGAGGAGGAGGAAGAGGAGTATGAGGAAAGTGAATGTGGATTTGAAAGTCTGGATGTGCCCGTTGACCCGGACATCTCCCCAGACAGACCTTCAGGGGTGTCTCCTCCTAGGCTTTCTGAGTCCCCCTCCCATTTCATGTTCTATAAAAAAGTGGCTGAAACCCTCCAGCTTCCTATGGAAGAAGCTGTGGATGACCAGGAGGAGCCTGACTATGTAAAAATGATGGATATCCCAGAGTCTAGGAGGCTGTCTATTCCCTTGCACAAATCTTTTGGGAAACAGACATTTAAAATTTTAATGACTCCTAACACTATACCTCCTGTGGATAAAAGAATGGACAAGAGGTATACATTGTCAGGATCAGACACGGAGTTCCTTACACAACAATGCAGCCATATTGGAGTAGTGCAGGCTGCAGCCTGTGATAAGGCAAACATTCCCTTGGCTTCACACCCCCCGGACAAGGACTCCAGGAGGATTGATGCCATGGCAAAGAAACAGTACATGGCAGCATCCTTGGGACTCAGACGGGCCAATTATATGGCCTATACTGCTAGGTATCAAAAATCCAGATGGGACACTGTTATGGCCCTAGTAAAACAGGTCCCTGGCCAGCTTGCCAAGGAGCTGGAGCAGGTGGCTGCTGATGGTATTGCGGCATCCAAGGTGCAATTCCATGCTGCAGTAGACTCCAATGATGTGTCTTCTAGAGTCATGGCTACATCTGTGGCACTTCGAAGAATGGCTTGGCTCAGATGTACTAGCCTATCACAGGATACCCAGACTAATTCCATGGATTTTCCTGTTGTGGGTAATTCTCTGGGGAGCAAACAGAGAATTACATGAAGAAAATGGATGAATATAGGACCACCTATAGGAGTGCACAGGCCAAAGAAAGGCAGGCCACTCCTCAAAGGCAGCTTTCCAGGGGCAGGGGCAGGCCTTTTCATAGGCCTTTTTTACCAAGCCCAGGCCTCCTCTTCTGCTTATGCTCAGAGGGGGTTCTTTAGAGGGAGAGGCAGACGGGGTACAAGCAGGCCTGCTTCCACCCCTCAGCCCAAAGCCCCTGCCAAGCAGGCACCCTGATGGGGTTGCCAGGGCCGATTCTCAGCTATGTGTAGGGGGCAGGCTGGCTTACTTTGTCCAGGACTGGGAGTCTCTGACATCAGACAAGTGGGTCCTGGAAGTAGTAAGCCAGGGACTGGTTCTCAGCTTCAAAAAGTTTCCAAAGATGAGAACCAGATCCTTCCACCTGCAAATCCAACAGAGGCACTTGCCCTAGAGGCAGAGGTCTCTTCCTCCTGGCTCTCAGAGCTGTGGAAAGGGTTCCACCTCCACACCAGGGCAAAGGGTTGTACTCAGGTACTTCCTACCTCAAAAAGACAGGAGAATGGCGGCCCATCCTGGATCTCAGATACTTAAACAAGCACCTTTAAAACCAAAATTCAAAATGGTGACTCTGGGAACTATTCTACCCTCTCTAAGGCCAGGGGACTGGCTAGCGTCCCTGGACCTCAAGGATGCCTACTTCCATATTCTTATCAGAAGCTCCCATCGAAAGAACCTCAGGTTCGAGCTGCCCTCAGGCCATTACCAGTTCAGAGCAATGCCCTTTGGCCTCACCTCTGCTCCAAGGGTATTCACAAAATGCCTGGCAGTAGCAGTTGCTTCTCTAAGAACGCAAAGAATTGCCATCTTCCCTTACCTGAACGACTGGCTCATAGTAGGCCAGTCCCCAGACCAAGTCAAGTTACACCTACAGATAACTTAGCAACTGCTCACCTCTCTACGTTTCCTTCTGAATCTTTCAAAATCAGTCCTAGAACCTGTCCAGCTTCTCACCTTCATAGGCGCAGAACTGAACACAGAGAAAGCCAGAGCCTTCCTTCCCTTGGACAGGGCAAGGACCCTGGTCTCTCTGGCCTCCTCATTCACCCTGCAGGTGTCTCGACCAGCAAGGCATTTTCTATAGCTCCTGGGGCACATGGCTGCTTCTACAGTAGTAGTGCAGGGAGCAAGATTTCAGATGAGGGACATTCAGTTCCATTTGAGAGCCTTTTGGTCTCAAAGGAAGGACCCTCTAACCAAATTGATCCCAGTGACTCGAACCCTGATCCAGGCCCTACAGTGGTGGCAGGATCAGAGCAATCTGAGACAAGGGGTTCTTTTGTCACTCAGTCTCACTCCTTAATCCTTACTACAGATGCATCCCTCTTGGGGTGGGGAGCTCACATGGGCGACCTCACCACCCAGGGGTTGTGGTCCCCTCAGGAATCTCTGCTCCGCATCAATCTGTTGGAACTCAGAGCAGCTTTTCTAGCACTTCAAGCTTTGTCCAAATCTGTTCAGAAAAAAGTTGTACAGGTCAGAACAGACAACACCACCACAATGTGGTACATCAACAAGCAAGGGGGCACTCCGTCTACGGCTTTGTGCACCGAAGCAATGAAGTTGTGGTCTCTGGCTTACTTCCTGAACACCTCCCTTATGGTAGTTCACCTCCCAGGCAAGGACAATGTCCTGGCAGATGCTCTCAGCAGGATTTCCCAGGGCCATCACGAATGGTCACTGGACCCCCTGGTTTTGGAAGTGATCTTTGCCAGATGGGGCACCCCACAGATAGATCTTTTTGCAGCCCCAGACAATCACCAACTTCCCCTTTTTTGTTGCAGGGCCCCCAGTGTTGGGCTCAGTCCCTCTGGATACCTTAATCCTCAATTGGGAAGGGAAGTTTCTCTATGCTTTTCCCCCCTTCCCTCTACTGTTCAAAGTGCTAGTCAAAATCAGATCTCAGTCCTGCAAGATGATCCTGATTGCTCCAGATTGGTCCAGACAACCCTGGTATCCACTCCTACTGTCCTTAGCGGTCCATCTTCCCCTGTGTCTTCCCAGGAAGCACAACCTGTTAACCTGTGCTCAGCGGAGGGTTTGGTACCCGAACCTCAAATCTCTCAATCTCAAGGCCTGGCTCTTGAAGAGTTAGAGTTTGCTGAGTTACACCTCTCCCAAGGTGTAATGGATATCCTGAAGGCTTCTAGGAAACCTTCCCCCAGGGCTACTTATAATTCCAAATGGAAAAGGTTTTCCATCTGGTGCGCTGGAAAGCATATTTCCCCAGAATCTGCTGATTTACCCACAGTCCTGGATTATATGGTCCACTTAAATACCTTGGGGCTGAGACCAGCTACCCTAAAAGTGCATTTGGCAGCTGTGTCTGCTTTTATTTCAGCAGGTAAGCCCTCTTCTCTTTCAGCTCATCCTGTCTTCTCCAAGTTTTTCATGGGATTGCTTCATACCAACCCTCCATTCAGGGACCCTGACCCTGGCTGGGATCTTAATGTTTGCATTGCTCAGGTTATGCAACCTCCCTTTGACCCTTTGTATTCAGCAGAACTTAAGTACTTGACTTGGAAGACTGTGTTTCTGGTAGCCATCACTTCTGCCAGACGCATAAGTGAATTGCAAGCTTTGTCAGTGGAGCCTGATTTTATCTCCTTTTATAGAGATACGGTGGTCCTCAGGACTAATAGGAAGTTCTTGCCTAAGGTGGTTTCAGATTTCCACCTTAATCAATCCATATCTCTTCCAGTGTACTTCACTGACCATTTCTCCTCTGGCGAGAGGAGGTTGCACAGCTTAGATGTGAAGAGAGCCCTTAGTTACTACATAGAGCATACCAAGGGTCACAGGTTTGACTTCCTCCAACTGTTCCTCACTTATGGTGAGGTTGGTAAAGGGAAACCTGCCACTAAAAGATCCATTGCCAGGTGGATTGTCTCTTGTATCCAATTTTGCTATGAAAAACTGGGTAAGGTTCCCCCCTCAGGCCTGAGGGCTCACTCTACCAGAGGTATAGCTGCTTCCTGGCTGCTGCCAGGGACATCCCTATTCTAGAGATATGTCAAGCAGCTACCTGGAAAACAGTTCACACTTTACCAAGCATTACTCCTGGACATCCAGGCTAGAGTGATGCTCAGTTTGGCACAGCTGTGTCTGGAGCCTATTTCCTAAGTAGGTTCTGTCCTCCTCCATGGAGGTACTGCTTGGTAGTCTGCATATGTCTATACTATAGCAAGACTTCATGTTATTTGAAGAAAAAATTACTCACCTTAGTAATGTTGTTTCTTCTAATGGAGTCTTGCTATATTATACCCTCCCCCCTGCCCCTCTCAGAACCTCTGTTTTTTGGGATGTGGGTGGGCAATGCAGTGTTGGCACTTAGTAGGTGCCCACCTTGTTGTTTTCACCCCTCATTTTTGGGGTGCTTGGTGTTGTGTTTTTCATTTTTTGGGTCTCCTGACTTGAGTCTTTGTTTTGGGACCAAAAAATGTGTTCTTATGTTTAGTAGCCAGTTGGCTAGTGTAGGTTTACAGCTTCCACACAGGACCTCAGTGAGTTTAGCTCGTAAAGATCTGACGGTTTGGGTTTGAAGAACAACAGACAGAGTTTCAACCGAGCTCGAGCTCAGCGTTCCATGCCTGGCATGGAAAGTTAACTCTTTCACCTCCGGAGCAGTTCGAAGGTTGGGACTCACTGCATATGTCGTAATATAGCAAGACTCCATTAGAAGAAACAACATTACTAAGGTGAGTAATTTTTTCTTTTGGTCGGTTCCGCTGTTCCCTCCACTTTATTTTTCATTTATTTTAATCGCGTCTAAGTATATTCGACAGTTCCTTTGGTAGTTTAATCACAGTTTCCCTTTTCTTGCAGGAACCAATGATTTTTGACGTTTTTCACTACTTTTTATCTCGGAAATTGCAGTTTCATACTGCAAAGGAACCAACTGCTTTCTTCAATTCTGCATTATTTTTCAGGATTCTCTGTGGATTGGCATTTCAGAGATCCCAAAAACAAAAAAGAAAACTGGACCTACAGGTTTTAATTGTGTCAACTGTCTCAGAATTTTTGCTGTAGCAGATTCTCATAACCTGTGCCTTAAGTGTTTAGGTCCAGATCATAATTGCTCTCTTTGTACCAAATTTTGTAAGAAAACTTTGAGAAACAGAACAAAGTGAGTTGAAAAAATTATGGCTGAGGAAAAATCAAAGGCTACCGATGAAGGGCCATCAAAAAATAATAACAATAAAAATTCAAACGGGGTGCTAATGAAGCCTCCAAATCCCAGCCAAGAAAAGGAGGTGCTGGTGAGGTGCTTAAAAATAAAGCTTCCAAAGGAAATGATGAGGTTCCTTCAAAACCAAAAAGTACTAAAGGCACTGATGAAGTGTCTGGATTAAAAAGGAAGCATGTTCAAGCCGCTGATGAGGTGGCTAAAAAGAATGTTTGCAAAGACAAAAACACTCCTGTTCCTCTTGGGAAGGCCAATAGTGAGACAACAGGCAACAAAAAGCACAAAGAAAAACCTAAGCATACAGAGCCACAGTCTAGCTGCCAACCTGATTTCTCTCAGGAGCTCCCATCTGTGGAAGATATGGCAATCGTATGTCATGTCTTTCAGACCC
Source organism: Neoceratodus forsteri (assembly GCA_016271365.2). NCBI lineage: Eukaryota > Metazoa > Chordata > Ceratodontiformes > Ceratodontidae > Neoceratodus > Neoceratodus forsteri. The sequence continues at coordinate 1,630,830,947 of CM028131.1, read as the reverse complement.
TACAAAGCATGGGGTCTAGTTTTTCTGCTTCTTCTTCTGGTAAACACTCTTCCACGATTCTCACTACAGGAGACTCTGAGGTTGAGGTAGAAGAAGAAGAACATTATTATGTTGCACCAGAGATACATTCAGAGAGCCTAGAACCTGATGTGTCCCCTGACCCTCATTTTGGGGCTTACCCTGCTGACCAGGAGGAGTCCTCCTCTATGCTTACATTTATTCAAAATGTGCTGGACAGGACAGACCCTGAACCTCCCTACCCAGGAGACCAACTAGGATGATGACGAGGACCAAGATTATAGGGAGATGAAAGAGCTTCCACCCCCTAAGAGATTGGTCTTACCTATTTATAATCCTTTCAGAAAAAATACCATGAAATTGCTTCAAACCCCACTTCCTTGGCAGGGGTCGACAAGCGCTGTGACAAAGTTGTCTAAAAAGGACACTGAGTTCCTGTCTGTACACTCCAGCCTTGAGAGTATTGTACAGCAGGCAGCATGTGAGAAAGCTGGAGTCTCATTGTCTTCCTTGTCTCCTGACAAGGACTCCAGAAAAATTTATTTTATTGCAAAGAAGACGTACACTACAGCGTCTCTGCTTATCTGCCTTTCCTCCTATATGGCTTTCACAGCCAAGTATAAAAAAGCACTGTGGAATTCTGTCCTGGCTATTGCCCAGAATGAATCAGACGCAATGGTGCAGGACCTGACTGACTCTGCAAAAACTGCCCTGAAATCTATGAAGTACCAGTTCCACATGGCAGATGACAATAACGATGCTGCCTCTAGAGCCATGGCCTATGCCATCTCTTTGAGGCGTTCTGCCTGGCTTAGAACTACCAGTCTTACGACAGACACCCAGTCTAAAGTCATGGATTTTCTCTGTGATCAAAACATATTTGTATGATTCCAGGACAACAGACTATATGAAAAAGGTTGATGAGTACAAGGCTTCTTGGCAAAGTCATTCCTCTGAGCCTAAACCTGCTGCCCCACAAAAATCCTACTCTAGGGGAAACAGGGGCAGAGGTTATTATCCCAGACCTTATGCCCCTATCCTCAGCCTGACTTCTCTCATTACAGAGGATTTTACAGAGGGAGGGGCAGAAGGGGCCAAAGAAGAGCCACCTCTGTCCAGCCAGCAGCCTCCCAGCCCAAGACCTGATATGAGTGTCCAGGTCGCCTCCCCTCTGCCAGTAGGGGACAGACTCACCCACTATCTTCAATCCTGGTCCCTCATTACTTCAGAAGAGTGTGGAAAAGGGTCTGCCACTACAATTCAAGCAGATGCCAGACCTCAGGTGTACCTAGGTGTCAAAGCCCCAACCCCAACACAGGAACTTTTGTTGGAGTTGGAAGTAAAAAACCGTCTAGCTTTATGAGCAGTGGAGAGGGTTCCTGCCCATGAAAGGGGCAAAGGCCTCTACTCCAGGTACTTCCTGACACAAAAGAAAACAGGGAGTGGCGACCTATTTTGGATCTCAGATATCCGAACAAACATCTACTAAAAGCAAAATTCTAAATGGTCAGTCTGTCCTTGGTCATTCAGTCCTTACAGCAGGCAGACTGGCTAGCCTCCCTGGACCTAAAGGACGCTTACTTCCACATACCCATAAGGAGTCTCACAGGAAGTTTCTCAGATTCAAACTTCCTTTGGGTCACTATCAATTTGCTGCGATGCCTTTTGGCCTGTCCTCTACTCCAAGAGTTTTTACCAAGTGCCTAGCAGTGGTAGCAGCACATCTCAGAAAGCTGGGTGTTTCAGTCTACCCTCTTTTGGACAATTGGCTCATTGTGGCAAGGTCTCCTCATCAGGTCAAGGAGTCCCTTTCCTTCACAGAGCGCTCTCTGAAATCTCTGGGCTTCCTGGTAAATCTAAGGAAATCTCACCTGGAGCCCACTCAGTTACTCACTTTCATAGGACTTCAGCTAGATGCCCAGAAAGGATCTGCTTTCCTCCCTCCAGAGAGAATTCAAAGATCTTACTTTGGGAGGGCTCTTGCAGTAGGTAATTACATATAGGACTGACGTCGGCAGGCGGCAGGACCCCAGGGAAAAATTTCTAGCTAGCAGTCTCTGGCGAGGGACCGCCCCCATGTCAGGTGACCGGCGTCAGGAGATGTCAGTATAAAGGGGCGGCCCCTCACGCTCGCCTTCCAGTTCTTTCCCGCTGTTAGCTTATGCCAGCACCTCGTGCAAAAGTTCCCTGCTCGTCAGGCTCCTTCGTCGGTATTTTAACCATGTATTTTCGATTTTTTCTTAACCTTCGTCAGGTATCCGACGGTGTATGTCATCCCCTACACCCTCAGAGCACAAAAACAAGTGTGACTCATGCAGCGCCCAACTCCCGCACAAGGACGGCCATTCCCTGTGCCTTTTTTGCCTAGGCCCCGACCATCCGGTGGAGAAGTGCCAGCACTGCCTCAGCTTTAATGCGGCCACCCGGAGAAGGTGGCAGCAGTCCCTGGAAGCCACATTTTGAAAAAGAAAATGAGCTCCATGGAGGAAGAACTGAAAAAAGCTTTGGCAGGGGCTTACCTGAAGGCCATGCAAGAAAAACGGATAAAAAAAGGCACGGGACAAGGCTCCTCTCCACGCATCTTCCTTGAGATCGCGGAGAAGCAAATGCGTTCCCCAAGGAACGCTCACGACAACCGCCTTAGAGGCTTCAAAGGCAGCGTCGGCCCCATCTGGCTCCGCTCGACCCTCCGGGCTTGTAGAGCCTCGCTCCCAGTAAAGCCGTAGTTCGTGGCCTACTGTATGCGGCAGCACGATAAACAAGCGTCCGTCTCCGCCCCACTGGAGAAGGTCGGTAAAATCGCCCGACCCTTCAGTGCGGCTGAGGCCCCATTCCGCCCACCAGGCTGCCCCTCCATCTGACCTGCCTCCGGCGAAGGTCCGTTAAGTTGGGCGGCTGACCCATCGGCCTGCCGGATCCGCTGCTAAGCACGCCGTCGGTTCATCCCCGAAAATCCGCACAGCTGAATGAACCCGACCTGGACCCCCAGTCCGTCGTTCCCGGCTCCCGCAGCCGGCTGCCCTCCGGGGATCCTGAGTCTCCTCAGCCCGACCCAGGATTCTCCCCATCCCGAGCGGCGTTGAGGTTTCTGTTCCTCACGTCAGACCGTCCACCTTCTGGTCCGACCGATCTGATATTGGTTCCCCAGGCGCGGCTCCGACACCGGGCTCTTCGGCCGCCGGCTCTCCTGACACATTATTGCCGGCGGTCGGACGCATCCACCGGTGCCGGCCCGACACCGGAGCCTCCACCTCCCAGGCCTTTCACTCCAGAACCACCTGTGGGGCCACCGGCCGGGCCGTCTGCTCCGGCAGCTCTTCTGGCTCATGGGTACCCGGCCCCGTCGTATCTGACGCCACCATACCCAGGACTGCAGTATCTGGCGCCTCAGTACCCGGCACCGACATATCCGACGCTGCAGTACACGGCTCCTCAATACCTGACGCCGGGCTTCCCACCGTCGGGTTATGGATATGCGCCTTTTGTGTATAGTCCATACCCGTATCCCCCTCCTCCTCCTCCTCCACCGCCCCCTCAGCAGCCGGTGGACTTGCAGGAGACTCTGGCCTCCTGGTGGGCTGAGGCCAAAGCTCAGCTCACCAGAGAGGAGAAGTCATCTTCCGATGCGAGTGCCCAGTTCCCGTCGTCCACGGCGGCACTCCCTCCCACCTCCGGACACCAAGGGCTAAACCCTCTGGGTCCAGAGAGAGTGAGGACACCCTTCCCAAGGGACTCCCACGGGGTCTGTTCCTCCCCTCGTCGGGAGGCAGTTCTACCTCTTCCTCATCTTCTTCTTCCTGGGACGCCCGAGGATCCCTTCTGGCCCGGTTGTTCCGAGCAAGACGACGAAACCCAGCTCAACGTCAAAGCCCTGGCCAAGGACTCCTCCGGGGAGTCTCTCCGGAGGATCCTTCGTTCACGGAGTTGCTACGGAAGATCAGGAGTACATAGGTGGCAATCCATGGAGCCAGACCCCCAGGAAAAACTTCGCTGAGCATCTGGATCTGCCGCGACAGCTCCCACTTTGGTGCCCCCTGGATCGAGCCTCATGCCCGACCTTATTACCACCATCTGGAAACAACATAGTTGGCCTTAGCCTTCTACTTCAGGAAGTCGAACAGGCTATACCAGGCTCCCAAGGGTGTTGACTTTTTAGACCTCCCACCCTCGAGGCTGACTCAGGGTTGTGATTAGCGCCGCTCATGGCTGATCAGCTCAACCCCAAACATCTTAGCTGATCTCCATCTGACAAGGAATCCCGCCTTCTGGACCAGTATGTGCAAGAAGATTTTTACTTCTTCCACTCTGGGTATTGGGCCCTGAACTATGTCGACCCACATGGGGGATTACAGAAGGCGATTCTTAGTGAGGTGGAATCGAAGTGGACTCCCTTCTGGACTCTCAGGTCAAGCGAGAAGTGGTTGACCTTGTCCATCCCCACGTTAACCAGTAGGCACATTCTTACGTGTCACCTACGATGCAGTGGACACTGCTAGTAGGGAGCTCAGCTTCGCCGTAGGTCCAGGCGTCATGCTGTGCCGGTGTCAGGGTTTGGTCCGGAGGGCAGTCCGCTATCCAGAAAGCACCCTTCCAGGGTTTGGTTGGCATGTTGGGGGTGATGTCAGGACATCATCATTGACCTGCAGGAGAAGGGGCAGCACTAAAGTCTGTGGAATCTATCATCCCCATCAATGTGGCTCCATCCCTTCCATGAGGCAGATTGGCCCCAAAGAGTGAGACCACAGAGGAAGAGGGCCACTAGCGTCGAGGCCCCACAACTGCCAAGCCCCCGCCAAAAAAGCAGCGGGAGCTTCAGCTGCGGCACTGCCCCCACCTGACTCCTTCCTCTCCCACTACCTCTGGGCTTCCCAGAGGAACCCGATGGGAGGAGGTTTCCCTCCACCTTCCGGGCTGGGAGAGGATAACATCAGATTCATGGGTGCTCCAACTGGTACAGAAGGACACTCAATAGAGTTTCTGCAGAAACCACCTTGTCACCCTCCCCTAAGGTTGTTGTACTCTCGGGAACATCTTCTTCTGGTCCAGGAAGAAATTTCAGCACTTTTGATAAAAGAGGCGATAGAACCTGTCCCTCTCTCTCTGCAAGGAACGTGTTACTATTCCCACTTCTACCTGGTCCCGAAGAAGGCAGGAGATGTAAGACCTAGTCTAGATCTCAGTTCCCTGAACATTTTCATGGAGTACAAGAGGTTCAGGATGCTCTCACTGCAGAGCCTTCTGCCCCTCCTCCGTTCGGGCCTGTGGCTGTGCACTTTGGATATGCAGGATGCTTACTGCACATATCTAATACGCCGTCTACATAAATATCTCCATTTTAGCTTTCAAGAGACCACTACCAGTTCAAAGCACTTCCATTTGGTCTGTCCTCGGCCTCAGTATTTACAAATGCCTTGTGATCAGTGACCATACCGCTTACCGAGGGTACAGGTTTTCCCATACCTGGACGATTGGATCCTGGCTGACCTCGTCCTGGAGGAACTCCTGCACTGCCTCTCCCTCACCCAGCAGGTCTTTGCCTGTCACAGGCCTATCAACCATTCCAAGTCTCATGATCACATCCCGAGGCTTCAGTTTATTGAGGCGATAGGACACGACCCTAGGCAGGAGCTTCTACCACACGGACAGGCGTCCCATTGCCAGACTCAGATAAGCCTGTTGTCCGGCCGCGGGTGGGTCAGTGCAAAGGTCAGGTCTTAAGCCTTCTAGGGCTTATGGCGACTGCTATCTTGACAGTCCTCGCACTTGGCTCCACATGAGGACTCTCAGTGGGCGCTTTGCTCTCAGTGGGATCAGTTGATGAGCGACTTGGATCAGGTGGTCTAGTCTCTCTCCATGATTCGAGACTTGCAGTGGTGGATGGTTAAGAGAGAACCTTCTTCAGGGAGTTCCATTCTTCCTTCCTCCCTCCTCCCAGAGTCTGACCACAGGCGCCTCGGGCAAGGTTGAGAGCCCATCTCGGTCCCACAGCCGGACCCAGGGCTCTTGGTCCAGCTCGAACAATCACTGCATCAATGGCCACAGAGCTTCTGGCAGTGCTCTATGGCACCAGGTCCTCACACGCTCTTCTTCCAGGCCACCTGACGCGTCCAGGCAGACAATATTGTGTGGTATGGTACATCCAACAAACAGGCGGACTGGGTCCTACCCTCTTTGCAGGAAGCAATGAGAGTCTGGTTAGGCAGCAGCACGACCTTCACCTCATGGCAATTCATGTTCGGGTCAAGAACTCCGCCTTAGAACAAACTAAGTCGCTCATCTGCTCAAGCTCACAGTGGGAGCTGGATCGAAGGTCCAGACGATATCTTCCCTCGTTGGGTACACCTCAGGTGGACCTGTTAAGCTTCACCTCTAAATGCAAACTTCCTGACTTCTGTTCGCTCATTCAAAAGAGTGAGGCATTTTTCTGGAGGAGGCGCTGTGTCTCTAGATGGGAGGGACAGATTCATCTAAGCCTTCCCCAATTCCTCTGATCATGTGAGAAACTCGGCTCAGAAGAGACCTGAATGATTCTGATTGCTCCTTTTCAAACACCGCAAGAATCTTGCTATAATTAGGACTGTATGCAGTAAGCCCTTGGCTCTAGAACAGCCCCGGAGTAGAAAATAGTTAACTCAGTGTAATCTGGAGTTCCACATATGAGGCGCTATCAAAGCTCTATCTGGTCAGTTTCAAATGAATGCCAGATTCTTTACTCGCTTACTGAACAGTCGCTCCGAGATCAGCTCCTTCAACTCGGTTCGTTTCAGCGGTTCATGCGGTTTCATTCGGTTCATTTGAACTGCAAGTATTTTTAAAATTACAGCGGTTTCGGTTTCAGAAGCTCTATCTGAGTAACACGTAGTACAAAAAAAAATTAAGTCTGTGTGTGGAAACTCATTATGGTTCCTCTGAACATCGTTTTAACAAAATTGTTTTCTGTCTTTAGAAGTGAGGTACCAGTTCTTATCGGTTCTAAAAACGCTACATTTCTGGGTTTTTCCAATACCCATGACACGGTTGGAACCGATAAAGTGTCTTCGCACAAGCACGGCCAAAAAAAGAGCAAGTTTTGATAGGCTGGCATTATCTCTAGAAACCCAAAAGAAAATCCGGGCCACTGGGTTTCTGACTGTGATGTCTGTGGGGAAGCCTTTGCCAAGGCCGACCCACACACCACTTGTGTCTATTGTCTGGGGGCTGACCACCTCCTGTCAGACTGCCAGGTGTTAAAATTTCCTGCAGCCACCCTGGAAAAGAGATTGGGCGGCTCAAGGAGCGAGAGACCAAAAAGTCCGCCCAGCCCGGATAGCCAGCCGGTCCAGCTGGCTGGACCAGAGAGTGCCCTCTGACCAGGCGAGACTTCCTTGGGCAAAAAAGGCTGGCTCTGAGGAACCAGTCAAAGTAAAAAAAAAGAAAATCAGCAAGTGTGGAGTCCAGTTTTGTCTATCCATCTGCTGAGAATAGCTAAAGCCATTCAGATTGTCCAGTCTTTGTTTCAGGGACTTGTTGAACCCCTGTAGTTGGAAAAAGGGGTCTCGTTCAGATCCAGTGGTTCAGGATTATGATGTTGAGAGATTTTATGAACCACAGGAGGGGAAGAGTTTTGATGATTGTAATTGTGACTGGGAAGGTCTGGAGAATTGCCCATAGAGCCGGACATTTCTCAGACAGACCCCTTGAGTCTCCCCTTTGTTGTCTGAGTCCCTTCTCATTTCAGGTTCTATAAGAAGGTAGCGAACCCTCCAGCTCCCTTTGAGAGGCTGTGGACGAGCAAGAGGAGCCTGATTATGTAGAAATGATGGATATTCCAGAGTCTAGAAGGTTGTCTATTCATTGCATAAGTCATTTAGGAGGCAAACTACGAAGATTTTAAAAATCCTTTTCTGTCCCTCCTGTAGATAAAAAAATGGACAGAAGGTATGCTTTGTCAGAGCCCTAATACAGACTTCCTCACTGAGCAGTGTAGTCATGTAGGTGTTGTTCAAGCTGCAGCCTGTGACAGAAGGCTAATATTCCTGACTCACGTCCTCTGATAAGATTCAGGAAGATTGATGCCATGGCGAAAAAAACAGTATGTGGCAGCTTCTTTGGGACTCAGACAAGCTAATTATATGGCTTATGTGGCTAGATATCAGAAATCTAGATGGGACACTATATTGCAGTTGGCCAAAGCAGGCCCAGGACCAGCTGGCTAGTGAGTTGGAACAGGTGGCTGCTGATGGCATTGAAACTCTAAAGTTCAATTTCATACTGCTGTTGATGTTAATGATGTTTCTTCTAGGTCATGGCCACTTCTGTAGCTCTCCGTAGAGTTGGCATGGCTCAGATGCACTAATCTGTCCCAAGATACCCAGTCAAAGGCTATAGATTTTCCTGTGATAGGAAATTTCTGTTTGGAGATCAAACGAGGAAAATTACATGAAAAAATGGATGAATACAGAACTACCTACAAAGTGCCTCAAGCTAAGGAGAGGCATGCCACTCCTCAAAGGCTTTATGCCCAGGGGGTAGGGGCAGGCCTCACCATGAAACACTTTACCAATTTCAGGCCTCTTCTGCCCGCTGCGCAGAGAGGTTTTTTCAAGACCCCAGAGGCAGACGGGCACAGGCAGCCCTCCTCCCTCTCCTCAGCCTAAAGCTGCTCCTGCCAAGCAGGCACCCTGACGGAGTGTCCAGGGCCGACTCCTCCTGTACCGGTAGGGGGCAGCCTGGCTTATTTCAAGCCAGAACTGGTTGTCCTAACCTCGGACAAATGGGTTCTGGAAGTGGTAAAGCCAGGGTCCAGTTCTCAGCTTCAAACAATTTCCCAAAGATGAGAGCCAGGCATTTTCCCCTCAAGTCCTTCAGAAACCCTTGCTTAGAAGCGAGTGGTTTCTTCTCTTCTGGACCTGCAAAGCAGTGAGGTTCTCCCTGCCATCAGGCAAGGGTCTGGTGTACTGAGGTACCTCCGGACCCCAAAAGACAGGAGACTGGGCGGCTCCATTCTGGATTTAAGACTTGAACAAACATCTTGTAAAACCAAAGTTCAAATGTTAACTCTGGCAATGATTTTGCCTTCCCTTGAGACCAGGGGACTGAGTTAGCTTTCCCTGGACCTCAAGGGCGTCATATTTCATATCTTAATCAGGGCCTCTCACAAAAGTACCTCAGGTTCGAACTGCCCTCTGGCCACTACCAGTTCAGGGCAATGCCCTTCGGTCTCACTTCTGCTCAAGGGTTTTCACAAAATGTCTAGCTGTAGTAGTGGCCCATCTAAGAAGGCAAGGGGTAGCTGTGTTTCCCTACTTGGACAACTGGCTCATTGTGGGTCAGTCACCAGAGCAGGTAAAATCCCACTTGCAGGTCACCCAGAAACTTCTCATCTCTCTGGGGTTCCTGTTGAACTTTCCAAAGTCAGTTCTCGAACCAGTTCAGGTACTAACCTTCATAGGGGCAGAGTTGAACACGAAGTCAGCCAGGGCTTTTCTCCCCTCGGAAAGAGTGGACAGAATCATTGCCCTGGCATCTTCCTTCACCCTGCGGGTCTCTCGACCAGCAAGGCATTTTCTACAACTCCTAGGGCACATGGCTGCCTCTGCAGCAGCTGTCGGGCAGGAGCAAGATTTCAGATGAGGGACATCCATTCCACTTGAGGTCCTTCTGGTCTCAAGGAAGGACCCCTTACCAAATTAGTCCCAGTGACCAAAACCTGATCCTAGCCCTGCAGTGGTGGCAGGATCAAGCAACCTAACTCAGGGGGTCCCATTCTTACCTGTTCTTCATTCCCCTCACCCTCACCACGGATGCCTCCCTTAGGGTGGGGGCTCACCTGAGCGACCTTTCCACTCAAGGGTGTGGTCCCCTCAGGAATCTCTGCTCCACATCAACCTATTGGAACTCAGAGCTGTTTTCTTAGCTCTTCAAGTTTTTCGAGGCTGTCCAGGACAAGGTAGTCAAGTCAGGACAGACAACACCACAACAATGTGGTACATCAACAAACAAGGGGCACTAGCTCTTCTGCCTTGTGCACCCGAAGCAATGAAGTTGTGTCCTGGCCGCCACTCCCTGAACACCTCCTGATAGCAGTTCACCTCCCAGGGAAGGACAATGTCCTAGCGGATGCCTCAGCGAGATTTCTCAGGGCCATCACAGATGGGCTCTGAATCCTCAGGTGCTGGGGTCAGTCTTTGCCAGGTGGGGCTCCCTCAGATGGATCTTACGCGGCCCAGACAACCACCAACTTCCCTGTTTTGTTGCAGGCTTCCAGTGCTGGGATCAGTTCCTCTGGATGCCTTTCCAGTTGAATGGGAAGGAAGTTCCGTTATGCCTTCCTCCTTTCCCTCCTCTTCAGGGTACTGGTAAAATCAGAGAACTCAGCCCTGCAAGTGATTCTGATTGCTCCAGATCAGGCCAGGCAGCCTGGCACCTCTTCTTCCTGTCCCTCTCATTTCGCCTCCCCTGTTCCTGCCCAGGACCCACGACCTGCTGACCTGTGCACAGGGAGAGTGGATCGGACTCAATTCCTCCACCTCAAGGCCTGGTTCTTGAGGAGCTAGAATTGCTGATTTACACCTTTCTCAAGGTGTCTTGGATATTTGAAGGCTTCTGAAGTCTTCCACTAAAGCCACTTATAATTCTAAGTGGAAGAGATTTTCCTTGGTGTTCTGAGAGGCAGATTGTACCAGAATCTGCTGACTTGCCTATTTTATTGGACTATTTGGTCCACTTAATTCCCTAGACTCAAACCAGCTACCTTGAAGGTTCATTTGGCAGCTGTTTCTGTTTTTGTTTCTGCAGGGAAACCGTTCTCTCCTTCACCCTGTGTTCTCCAAGTTTTCAAGGTTACTTCACACTAACCCTCCCTTTGAGACCAGCGCTGCATGGGACCTGAATGTTTGCGTGCCAGCTAATGCGACCCCTTTGAGCCTCTGGCTTGACAGACCTCAAGTTTTTAACTTGGAAAACTGTTTTTCTAGTGGCTATCACTTCAGCTAGGCAGTATAAGTGAATTAAGCCCTTGTCAGTGGGAAAGGATTTTATTTCTTTCCACAGAGATAAAGTGGTCCTCGGACTAACAGAAAGTTTTACCTAAAGTGGTTTCAGATTTCCATCTTAACCAATCCATCTCTCTCCCAGTATTTTTACTGAGCACTCTTCCTCTGGTGAGAGGAGACTGCACAGTTTGGACGTTAAAAGAGCTCTAGCTACTATTTGAACGCATTTGAAGGGTCATAGGTTCAATCCTCCAACCTTCCTACCTATGGAGAAGTGGGTAAGGGACCTGCTACTAGGAGGGCAATCGCGAAGGTGGATTGTCTCTTGTATCCAGTTCTGTTACCAAAAACTAGGTAAAGAGCCTCCTCAGGTCTGAGGCTCATTCCACCAGGGGTACAGCTGCATCTCTCGCTGCTGGAGATATTCTATCTTGGAAATTTGTCAAGCTGCTACCTGGAAGACAGTCCACACTTTCACCACATTACCTCTGGACGCCCAGTCCAGGAGAGATGCTGCTTACACAGCTGTGCTTCAGAGCCTATTCTAAGTAGGTTCTGGCCCTACTCCATGGAGGTACTGCTGTATAATCTGCATACAGTCCTAATTATAGCAAGACTTCATGGTGTTTGAAGAAAAATTACTCACCTTAGTAATTGCTTTTTTCTCATGGAGTCTGCTATATTAGGACAACCCCCTCAGAATTCCTACTTGGGTATGGGGTTGGCAATTTGGCAAGCACTGTGTTATGCCATGTTAGCTTTCTAGTCCCCCTGTTGCATTTGGGTTAGGGAACTAGGTAATTCTTGTTTTGTTATGGTAGAGGCCCCCTACTGGACTTGAGTCTTTTGGGAGAGGGGCCTATTAGTGCCGGTCAGGGGTGATCCTAACAATAATAGGTGTGTTGTTTTTATTCTGTGTTTGTTTGTTGTTGTTGTGTTCTGTTGTTCTACTACTAGTAGGTAGCCAATGGCTAGTGTAGGGCTTTTCCACACAGACTTGCTATGTTAGTTTAGCTTCGAAAAGAACCTGGCAGTTTCATTTGAAACTGACCAGATAGAGCTTTGGATAGCGCCCTCGCGCTGTGGAACTCCAGATTACACTGGAGTTAACTATTTCATCTCCGGGGCAGTTCAGAGCCAAGGGCTTACTGCATACAGTCCTAATATAGCAAGACTCCATGAGAAGAAAAGCAATTACTAAGGTGAGTAATTTTTTCTTCTGTCCCATGCAAGTTTGGTTCTCTCTTCTACAACAATACTCAGAGGAGCCTCCTCTTCCTCTTCCGCTGTCATGAATTTTATTGACCCAAGATCAGGGAACCGTGGTTCATCCAGGTCTCAAGTCCCTTCAACTGCATGCGTGGCTCCTGTAGACATAGCTCAAGCCCGCTTTGGGGCTTCTCCCCAGGTGGCTGAGATCTTGGTGGAGGCTAGGAAGCCCTCCACTAGGTCTACTTATGCCATGAAGTGGAAACGGTTCTCAATCTGGGCCGCTTCAAAAGGCCTCGAGCCTTTCTCCTGCTCAGTTGGGCGACTGCTGGAGTACTTGCGCCATCTCTTCGACCTGGGTCTTAGTCACTCGTCTCTGAAGGTACACATGGCGGCCATCTCAGCCTACCATGTTTGCTTCACAGATTGGACGTTTGCTCAACTGGAAGTCTCTAAGACTTTCCTCAGAGGGGGGTTTTATTTGAGACCCCCATCCGAGTTCCCGCCCCTCCTTGGGATTTGAACTTCATTCTTGAGAAACTTATTTTGCCTCCTTTTGAACTGGTGGCCTCAGCAGACATGAAGTTCCTTTCATGGAAGACGCTCTTCCTAGTGGCCATTACCTCTGCTCAGAGGATTTCCGAGCTCCAGGCCCTGATGTGTAAAATCCTGTACTTGATTTTTCACAAGGAACGCATGTCTCTGTGTACCAATCCTAAGTTTCTCCCCAAGGTGGTAGCGGAATCTACATTGAACCAGTCCACAGAATTGCCCGCCTTCTTTACGCAGTACTTCAGTCAGGGGGAGTATCTACTTCACACTATGGACGTTCAACGGATTCTGAGATACTACACTAACAGAACAAAGGATCTCAGAAAGACTGATCAACTTTTTGTCTCTTTTACTCCCAAAAGAGAAGGCAATGCTGTTTCCAAGCAATGCCTGTCTAAATGGTTGGCTCATTGCATCACCTTCTGTTATGACAAGTACAACAAGACCCTTCCGAGTCAAATAAGAGGTCACTCCACCAGAGGGGTTACTGCCTCAGCGGCATGTTTCAAGAATGTGTCGGCGGCAGACATTTGTGCTGCCGCCACTTGGACTTCTGTCCATATATTTACAAAACATTACAGTTTGGATGTTGCCTCTCGCCGTAGAGCAGGCTTCGGGCTCGCTGTTCTGCAAGGCCTCCTTTCTTAAGGCCTTCACAGCTAGAGGATCTGCTTTGAGTAGCTTTCCTCCTCCCGGGTGCTTCTTCTTGTTCCAGACTGCTTGGGACTCAGTCCTGTATGTAATTACCTACTGCAAGAGCCCTCTCGAAGTAAGATAGTACAGTTGCGTAAGAACTTACCGTAACAGTAGATCTTCAAGAGTGGCTCTTGCAGTAGGTAATACCTTCCCGCCCTCCATCCCCCTAAGCTTTTTCAGCTCCTTTTCCAGTGAGGGAAATCTCCACTTCAAACAACATGAAGTCTTGCTGTATTCTGACAAGTGCAGTTAGCCCCAGCCTTTAAACTGCCCCAAGAACAATGGTTAACTTTTCTATGCATGGCATAGAATATTCATCTCGAAGCTCGGTTGATGTCTGTCTGTTGTTATTCGAACTGCAACCGTCAGATTCTTTACTCGCCTCACTGAACAGTCACTCCGAGATTTCTCCTGCTGCTTGTTCAAAGTCGGTTGAAGTGTCGGTTTTCGGGCGGTTTTCTACTGAAATTGTTGTTTCCGCATAGTCGGCTCAAGTCTCTGTCTGTGGTACCGTGAGTACTAGATAGGTTTTGTTCTGTTTTCTGTGTGGAACTTGAAAAAAGTGTGGATCGGTTCTGTTGAACCGATCATTCAGGTAAATTTTGTATTTTACGTTAGTGTGTGGTTACCGGTCCATATCAGTTCTAAAAAAATGGGTTTTAGTATGTTTTTTTTCCAAGACCCGTGACACGGTCAGGAACCGATAGGGGAGTCTTGCCTGGCGGTTGCCGAAAAAAGGGTAAGTTTGGTTAAGTAGGCCATGTCTGAAAAACCCAAGAAAAAAAACAGGCCCACTGGGTTTCAACACTGCAGTGTGTGTGAGGAGGTTTTGCTAAGGCCGATCCCCACACCGCCTGTGTTTATTGTCTGGGGTTTGACCACCTCGATTCAGACTGCCAAATTTGTAAACATTTTCCCAAATCTACCCTTGAAAAGAGATTAGGTAGACTGAGGGAAAGGGAGGCCGAGAAGTCCGCTGACCTGGATGGCCAGCCCGGTTCTGTTCCGACCGAACCAGAAGGAGTGCCCTCTGACCAGAGGCGATACTTCTTCGAACAAAGGAGAGCTGATTCGAGGAATCGGTTCTGACAAAAAGAAAACGGAAAGACAAATCGACCGGTTCGGATCAAGAATCTCATACTCCGACTGCCGAAGAAATAGCCAAAGCAATTCATATTGTGGAATCGCTTTGCACGGTTCCGACTGATCCGGCATCTTTTGGCAGGGGCTCGGTTTGGTCGGTTTCCCCGGTTCAAGATGATACCCTGGAAGAATTTTATGGATCGGAGTTTGAGGAGGAAGGAGAGTTGGAAGATGATTATGGTGATGGTGAAAGTCTGGATGTGCCTATTGACCCGGACATCTCCCCAGACAGACCTTCAGGTGTTTCTCCTCCTAGGCTTTCTGAGTTCCCTTTGCACTTCATGTTGTACAGAAAGGTGGCTGATACCCTCCAGCTTCCATGCAGCCATGTTGGGGTTGTACAGGCTGCTGCCTGTGATAAGGCAAACATTCCCTTGGCATCACACCCCCAGACAAGGACTCCAGGAAGATTGATGCCATGGCAAAGAAGCAGTACATGGCATCTTCCTTGGGACTCAGGCAGGCGGATTATATGGCCTATGCTGCCAGGTACCAGGAGTCCAGGTGGGACACTGGCTAAACAGGCTTCCCCCCAGCTTGCCAAGGAGCTGGAGGAGGTGGCTACAGATGGGACTGAGGCATCTAAAAGTTCAGTTTCATGCTGCTGTGGACTCCAGTGACGTATCATCAAGAGTCATGGCTACATCTGTGGCTCTTCAGAGAATGGCTTGGCTCAGATGTACTAGCCTCTCACAGGATACCCAGGCTAAGGCCATGGATTTTCCTGTAGTGGGTAATTCTCTGTTTGGGGAGCAGACAGATAATTACATGAAGAAAATGGATGAATACAGGACCACTTACAGGAGTGCTCAGGCCAAGGAAAGGCAGGCAACTCCTCAAAGGCAGCAGTCCAGGGGCAGGGGAAGGCCTTTCCAAATGCCTTTTTACCAAGCACAGGCCTCTTCTTCCTTTTCACAGAGGGGGTTCTTCAGAAGGAGAGGCAGAAGGGGGATGAGTAGGCCTGCATCCACCCCTCAGCCTAAAGCCCTTGCCAAGCAGACACCCTGATGGGTCTGCCCAGGTCAATTCTCCTGTCCCAGTAGGGGGCAGACTTGCTTACTTTGTCCAGGACTGGATGTCTGTTATATCAGACAGGTGGGTCCTGGAAGTAGTAAGCCAGGAACTGGTTCTCAGCTTCAAAAAATTTCCCAAAATGAGAGCCAGATCTTTTCCACCTGCAAATCTCTCAGAGACCCTTGCCCTAGAGGCAGAGGTTTCTTCTCTCCTAGCTCTAAGAGCTGTAGAGAGAGAGTACCTACCCTACACTGGGGCAAAGGACTGTATTCCAGGTACTTCCTAACCCCCAAAAAGACAGGAGAGTGGTGACCCATCCTGGACTTAAGATACCTGAACAAACATCTTTTAAAGCCAAAGTTCAAGATGATAACTCTGGGAATTATCCTTCCCTCTCTAAGGCCAGGGGACTGGCTAGCCTCCCTTGACCTCAAATATGCCTACTTTCACATTCCCATCAGGTGCTCCCACAGAAAGTACCTCAGGTTCAAGTTGCCCTCAGGCCACTATCAGTTCAAAGCAATGCCCTTTGGCCTAACCTCAGCCCCAAGGGTCTTCACAAAGTGCCTGGCAGTAGTTGTTGCCTTCCTAAGAAGACAAAAGATTTCCATTCTTCCATATTTGGATGACTGGCTCATAGTGGGCCAGTCCCCTGACCAAGTCAAGTCACACCTGCAAGTGACCCAGCAAGTGCTCACTTCTTTAGGATTTCTCTCTCAACCACCAAAGTCAGTTCTCGAACCAGTGCAGCTCCTCACCTTCATAGGGGCAGAGCTGGATAAGGTAAAAGCAAGAGCCTTCCTTCCCCTGAAAAGGGCAAGAGCTCTCATGGAGCTGGCCTCTTCATTCAGCCTTCAGGAGTCTCGACCAGCAAGGCACTTCCTTCAGCTATTTGGCCACATGGCAGCTTCTACAGCAGTGGTCCAAGGGGCAAGATTCCAAATGAGGGACATTCAGTTCCACTCAAGAGCTTTTTGGTCCCAAAGAAAGGATTCACTTACTAAACTAATCCCAGTGACTCGAACTCTGATCCAAGCCCTACAATGGAGGCAGGATCAGGACAATTTGAGGCAAGGGGTTCCATTTGCCACTCAGTCTTATTCAGTGGTCCTTACCACAGATGCTTCCCTGCTGGGCTGGGGAGCCCATTTGGGGGAACTCACCACCCAGGGACTGTGGTCGCCTCGGGAATCTCTTCTACACATCAATCTCTTGGAACTCAGGGCAGTGTTTCTGGCACTGCAAGCTTTTTCCAAATCAGTACAGAACAAGGTGGTTCAGGTCAGAGCAGACAACACCACCACCATGTGGTACATCAGCAAGCAAGGAGGCACTCGGTCTACGGCCTTGTGCACAGAAGCCATGAAGTTGTGGTCCCTGGCTTATTCCCTGCGAACCTCTCTGATAGCAGTTTACCTTCTGGGGAAGGACAATGTCCTTGCAGATGCACTGAGCAGAATATCTCAGGGCCATCACGAATGGACCCTAGATCCTCTGGTGTTGAAGGTGATTTTCTCAAGATGGGGCACTCCAGAGATAGATCTTTTTGCAGCCCCAGACAATCACCAACTTCCTCTCTTTTGTTGCAGACCCCCAGTCTTCGGTTCAGTCCCCCTGGATGCTCTGATTCTGAATTGGGAAGGGAAATGTCTGTATGCTTCCCCCCCCCGTTCAAAGTGTTAGTCAAGATAAGGTCACAACCTTGCAAAGTGATTCTGATTGCTCTAGACTGGGCCAGGCAGCCATGGTATCCATTGTTGCTGTCTCTAGCAGTCCATCTTCCCCTGTCTCTTCCCAGGAAATACAACCTGTTAACATCCTCTCAGGGGAGGATTCGGTACCCCACTCTTCAGTCTCTCAATCTCAAGGCTTGGCTCTTGAAGAGTGAGAGTTTGCAGATCTGCATCTTTCCCAAGGGGTTCTGGATATCCTTAAGGCTTCTCAAAAGCCCTCCACCAGAAAGACTTACAACTCCAAATGGAAAAGATTCAGCATTTGGTGTTCTAAGAAGAATATTTCTCCAGACACTGCTGAATTGCCTATGGTTCTGGATTATATGGTCCATCTCAATGGCCTAGGCCTCAGACCAGCTACTCTCAAGGTACACTTGCCAGCTGTTTCTGCTTTCCTGTCAGTAGGCAAGTCTTCCTCACTGTCTTCCCACCCTGTATTCTGTAAGTTTTTCAAGGGGTTGCTTCACACCAATCCTCCCTTTAGGGATCCTGCTCCTGCTTGGGATCTTAATGTTTGCATTGCTCAGCTTATGCAACCCCCTTTTGAACCCTTGTCCTCAGAAGAGCTTAAGTACTTGACTTGGAAAACTGTGTTTTTAGTAGCCATTACTTGTGCTAGACGTGTCAGTGAATTGCAAGCCCTGTCAGTGGAACCTGATTTCATCTCTTTTCACAGAGATAAAGTGGTCCTTAGAACTAACAGAAAGTTATTGCCTAAAGTGGTTTCAGATTTCCACCTGAATCAGTCTCTATCTCTCCCTGTCTTCTTCACTGATCATTCTTCCTCAGGAGAGAGGAGGCTACACAGTTTGGATGTTAAAAGAGCGCTTAGCTACTTCATAGAGTGTACCAAGGGTCACAGGTTTGACTCCCTCCAGTTGTTCCTCACTTATGAAGAAGTTGGGAAGGGCAAACCTGCCACCAAGAGATCTATTGCCAGGTGGATTGTGTCTTATATACAATTCTGCTATGAAAAACTGGGTAAAACTCCACCCTCAGGCCTGAGGGCTCATTCCGCAAGAGGTACGGCTGTTTCCCTGGCTGCTGCCAGGGATATCCCTCTTTTAGAAATTTGTCAAGCAGCCACCTGGAAAACAGTCCATACTTTTACCAAGCATTACTCTCTGGATATCCAGCCTAGGAGTGATGCTCGGTTTGGCACAGCAGTACTTCAGAGCCTATTCCCAAAGTAGGTTCTGTCCCTCCTCCATGGAGGTACTGCTTGGTAGTCTGCACTTGTCAGAATACAGCAAGACTTCTTGTTGTTTGAAGAAAAAATTACTCACCTTAGTAATTATGTTTCTTCTAGTGGAGTCTTGCTGTATTCTGACCTCCCCCCCCCAACCTCCCCTCTCAGAACCTAGTTTTTTGGGATGTGGGTGGGCAGGCGCAGTGTTGACACCCTGGGGTGCCCCCTTTACACCCTCTGTTCTCATGGGGTGAGATTTTATTTTCATTGGATTGGTTTTGTGTTTGGGTTTCCTGACTTGAGTCTTCCTTTGAGAACCCGAAACAGTATTTTTCTGCCAGTTGGCTAGTAAAAATGTTACAGTTTCAACACAGAACACCTAGTGAGTTTTGCTCATAAAGATCTGACGGTTGCAGTTCGAATAACAACAGGCAGAGACATCAACCGAGCTCGAGATGAACATTCTATGCCATGCATAGAAAAGTTAACCCATTGTTCTCCGGGGCAGTTTAAAGGCTGGGGCTAACTGCACTTGTCAGAATACAACAAGACTCCACTAGAAGAAACATAATTACTAAGGTGAGTAATTTTTTCTTCTCTCTCATCTGGTCTCTTGTGGCCTGTGGCGGGAAAGAACTGGAAGGCGGGCATGAGGCACTGCCCCTTTATACCGACGTCTCCTGATGCGGTCACCGGCGGGGGTCCCTCGCCAGAGAGGCAGCTAGTTGAAATTTTGTCCGTGGGGTCCTGCGCCTGCCGACGTCAGTCCTATATGTAATTACTTACTGCAAGAGCCTCTCTCGAAGATCTGCTGTTATGGTAAGTTCTTACGTAACTGTATTTTTCCTATTAGTGGCAGATTCTTTCATGCAGGGACAGCCAAGACCAGCCAGACATTTTCTCAGGCTTTTGGGACACATGGCATCAATGACTGCAGTGGTCCCAGGGGTCAGGTACAGGATGTGAGACCTCCAATTTTATCTTAGAGCTCGTAGGTCTCAAAGGAGCAACACCCTATCGAGACTGATACCTGTGACAGAGCAGTTTCTTCAGGCTCTGCTTTGGTGGAAGGACCCTGCAGATTTGGCAGGCTCCTCTTCCCACAAAGGTGATTACCACAGATGCTTCCCTCCTAGGCTGTGGGGCTCATCTGGACAGTGCCTCAATAAGTTAGTAGTACCTGGACCTCTCAAGAGTCACAGCTGCACATAAACCTTATGGAGCTCAGAGCCATTTTCCTGGTACTCAAGGCCTTTGCTCCTCTCATAAAAGGGCAGACTGTACAAATAAGGACAGACAGCACCACTGCAATGTTTTATATAAACAAGCAGGGTGGTACCAGATCAGGGACTCTTTGTTCAGAGGCTCTAAACATTTGGTCTTTTCGCCTACTCCCTGGGGGTCAGTCTTTCAGCTATCCACCTCCCAGGCAAGCACAACACCCTGGCAGATGCTCTCAGCTGCATCAGTCAGACTTTGAACAAGCAGGTGCTAACCACAGTCTTCAGAAGGTGGGGCACTCCAGAAGTGGATCCGTTTTCTTCCCCCCTCAACTTCCAGCTTCCTCAGTACTGTTGCAGACCTCCAGTCCTGGGAACACTTCCACTGGATGCACTGATTCTGGACTGGTCAGGGAGGTTTCTATACGCATTCCCTCCCTTTCCCCGATACTCAAGGTGTTGCTGAAACTCCGACAATAGCCTGCATCTATGATTCTGTTGGCTCCGGATTGGCCCATGCAAACCTGGTACCCTCTCCTTCTCTCGCTGTCCTGCAGCAGGCCTATTTGCCTGCCACCAACACTCACTCTCTACTGACCTTTCCCCAGACAGGAGTGAATTATCCAGATGTACACTCTCTTCACTTCAAAGCCTGGCTCTTGAGGAGTTAGGAGTTCCCAGTTTCTCAGTACTCAGAGCAGGTCCTTAAAATCCTGAGAATGGCCAAAAAGCCAAACACAAAAAAGACTTATGTAGCCAAATGGAAAAGGTTTTCCCTCTGGTGTAAGGGCAAAAAGATCAGTCCTCTTACAGCTTCAGACTCTCAGCTGCTGGACTACCTGGTTCACCTGCAGGCTTCAGGCTTGAAGCCCTCCTCTCTCAAGTTACACCTGGCTACAATTTTTGCCTACCTTTCAGTGGAAAAGAAGTCTGTTTTTTCCCCACTCTGTGTTTAAACAGTTTTTCAAAGGCCTTTTTCACCTTCAACCTCCAGTTAGGGAGCCAGTTCCTCCTTGGAGCCTGAATCTCTGCATTGCCAGGCTCATGGAACCACTCTTTGAGCCTATGGCCACTGTCCATCTCAAGTTTGTAACTTGGAAAGCTGTTTTCCTGCCGGCCATTTTCTCTGCTAGGAGGATCTCGGAGTTATAGGCCCTGTGCACTGACTCCAATTATATCATTCCTCACAGGGACAAAACTGAGCTCAGGACAAATAGGAAGTTCCTGCCTAAGGTGGTTTCTGAGTTTCACCTTAACCAGTCTATTACTCTACCTGTCTTCTTTACTGAAAAATCCACTCTTGGAGAGCAAAAGTTTCACAGTTTTTATGTCAAAAAGAGCTATCTTTTACTAACTAGAGCATACTAGGCAGTTCAGAGGGCTCTTCCACTCATTTATTTTTATTATTTAAGAGTTTAACCAGGAAAGCATACTGAGTGGGAGGCTCGATTCCAGATGCGCCCGTGGGGACTTGTCCCAGCAGATAACAATTACGATACAATCAAGCGAAATCAGGACAGACGTAATAAACAGAGAGACACTAATCAACACATGATTACTGGAGAGAGCACAAGTACAAAAACTGACTGGAGACAATGATGGCGCCGGTAACCTGCCCTAGGCTTAGACTAATTTTGCGAGGCTTACATGTCCCACATTAGTGGGCTCTGGGCAGTATGGGAGACTAGCTAAAGCAAGTACAGCTGGTGGAGAAGTGGGCGCCGAGGAGAAGGTTGAGGTGGTGGGAGTTGGAGGAGTGTCTAATGTTAGCTGGCAGCACATTCCAGAGCTTGGGAAAGCGGTATTTGAAAGCGGCTTGACCTTTTGTGGTGCTCATGAACAGGACATGGAGGAGCCTGGAGTCCTTGCTTCTGAGGGGGTAGGCTGGTGAAGGTTGGGATGAGAGAGCATCAGCGAGGTAGGGGGGAAGGGACTGGGTCCAGTATTTGGCTTCAGTCCTAAAACAGTGAATCTGTCTACGTGCCTGGAGTGAGGGCAATGCTAAGGTGCTGTATAAGACACAGTGGTGAGTTGTGGGTGGGCAATCCAGAATGAAGTGGCAGAAGGCATGGAAAGTTGAGTCCAGGCTGGCTAGGGAGGAGGAGGAGGGAGCAGAGCCATAGACTACGTCGCCATAGTCAAGTGTTGGGAGAATCATCTTACAGACAATTTCCTTCCAGACCGGGATGGGGATACTACCCTTGTTACGGTTGTTCCTCACCTATGGGGAAGTAAGCAGAGGAAAACCAGCTACCAAAATAACTATTTCCCGCTGGTTAGTCTCTTGTATTAGATTCTACTACGAAAAAGCTGGTCATCAACCTCCTGAAGGGCTCAGAGCCCATTCTACCAGGGGCACTGCAGCCTCTGTGGCAGCTGCGAGATACATACCCTTTCTGGATGTCTGCAAGGCAGCTACCTGGAAATCTGTACACACTTTCATCAAGCATTACAGTTTGGATGTACATTCCAAATCTGATGCTAAATTTGGCAAGGGGGTTCTGCAGAGCCTCTTTCCTAAGTAAGTTCTCTTTCCACCTCCCACTTTTGTACTGCACTGTAATCTGCTATTGTTACTGATGCTAAAGGACTCCTGGGGGTGAGAAGAAAAAAATACTCACCATAGTAATCTTCTATCTTCCAAGGGGTCCTTTAGCATCAGTAAGCTCCCACCCTTCCTCCTCCAGTTCACCTTTTAGGAGAAGGGCTCTGTTCTTGGTTTTATTGCTAAAATTTGTCTTTGTATTTAACATGTTTTTTTGCTCAGGTTCTTGATATCTGTTTTGTAGTTTTGGACATTGCATGTTTTTTGAATCCCGTTGGTTCACTTTTGGGGCATGTGCCCATTTATCTCTAAAAAAATTCTGAAGCCTTTCAGGCTGCTCTCCCTCAGCACACTCCCCTTCTCTTTTCTGATTGGCTAATTCCCTAAGCTCATTATCTTAAAGGCATATCTTCGGGGCAGTTGCACCTAGCCAGCTAACTGCTATTGTTACTGATGCTAAAGGACCCCTTGGGAGAAAGAAGATTACTACGGTGAGTAATTTTTATGTTTGCTTGCACTTATGTGCAAGAAACATAGTGCCATCATCGAAGATTTCAGAGGTGTGTCCTCCTCCTCAATTCAGGCACTGTGCTGGCAGGCGCAGCCTGTAAGCCAATGCATTTTGGAGCTGTCTATGACAGCTCCAAAATGCAGTGACATACAGTTGAAAGAGGAGCTACGCAGGTGAGCAGCGATAAGAAGCTGCTCACGCGCCTTCCCACCCAGCCCGCAGGCATACGCCCTGCGCAGCTATAGCCCGTAGGGTGCCCATCCCCATCGGCTGAGCTACGCCGTCCCCCCCTCCCAGTAGTTGATGCCACGCTGGGCCCACTAGCGTGGCAATCAGTCATTTGCCGGCCAGGGGTGCCCAATCCCCGTCGGCTGAACGCCCCCAAAGTCCTTGTGCCCGCGTAGGGAGCCCACCCCAGCGTGCAAGCCGTCCCACGAGGTTTTAATATTTTTTGCCGATGGGGTGCCCAATCCCCGTCGGCAACACTCCAAAAGTCAGCGGCACGCTGAGAGCCCACCCCAGCTGATAACCGATCACAGTCTTTTTTTGTTTTACCTGTAAAACAAAATGTCCCGCAACCACGTCTCCGAACCCCCTCCCACAACCCACCCACCCTCGCACCAAGCCTCCCACCCCCTCACCCCATACTTACCTCCGGACTCCGGCGCGACGATCTTTGGTGGACCGGGAACACGTCTGCACTCTTCAAAGCCGACCGCGAACTGAGGAAATGCCGGTAAGCTGTATAATGGGCTAGATATGAGGGGTTCAACTTTATTGCATATCTCAGGCATTTTTGGGAATTTTTGCACCAAATTTTCAAGATGGGGTTTTTGGGACCCCTTCTCATGAATGATGTCACTGTCATGGCGTTATTCGGGCTCGAAGGGTGATTTTGCGCAGTGACTGCGAAATCACCCTTCGGGACGAATGCACTCATGACAGTGACATCATTCATAAAGGCGCTTAAACCGTATTGGTGAATAAAATTCAAAAATGACTGTTTAATGAAGCGTCGTTGCGCGGTTCCTCATCGCAGGCTCGTAAGTTCGCGAAATTTCAATATTTTCCTCTAGATTTTCAACATTGCCATTTCACCACACCGTCTTATGAAAGTACAGCTGTCATTTTCACATCTCACCCAAAATGTGTTTCTGCCCTTGTGCGCAGAATGGCGTCGGTGTCGCGAAATCAATGTCGAGGACAAATTAAGAAAATCACAGTGACACTGTTCATGAGCAGAGGTCTTGAAATGGCTATGTTGAAAATTTGGTGAAAATATTCCTAAAATGACTGTTTCTGAGCATCGTTGCGCTGTTCCTTGCGCTCATAGGTTCGCGAATTTTCAATATTTCCACTCCAGATTTTCAACATTGCCATTTTACACACCTTCTTATGAGTAGTACAGCTGTCATTTTCACATCTCACCCAAAGCGTGTTTCCATCCATGTAGCACAATGGCGCAGATCGTTGTCTCGAACTCAGTATATGGGACACATTAAGAAAATTACAGTGTCACTGTTCATGAGCAGAGATCTTAAAATGACAATGTCGAAAATTGATGACAGAAATCCTAAAATGACTGTTTCTGAGTGTGCATTGCACAGTTCCCAACTGCCTTTCGTGGGTTTGCGAATTTTCAATATTTCCACTCCAGATTTAACATTGCCATTTTCCACACCTCCTTATGAGCAGTACAGCTGTCATTTTTCACATCCTGCTCAAAGCGTGTTTCGCCCATGTAGCGCACAATGGCGCGGTCGATTGTGCAAACTCAATGTATGGGATACAGTAACAAAACCACAGTGACACTGTTCATGAGCAGAGGTCTTAAAATGGCTATGTTGAAAATTTGGTGAAAAAATGCCTAAAAATGACTTTTACGAGCGTGCGTTGCACAGTTCCTATGCATGCTCGTAAGTTTGCAAATTTAATATTTTCACTCTAGATTTTCAACATGTCCATTATATTAAACTTCCTTATGAACAGTACAGCTGCAATTTTTCATATGTCACCCAAAATGTGTTATCGCACATGTAGCGCACAATGGTGCTGTTGGTGTGCAAAAGCAATGTTTAGGACAGATTAAGAAAATCACAGTTACACTGTTCATGAGCAGAGGTCTTAAAATGGCTATGTTGAAAATTTGGTGACAAAAGTCCATAAAATGACTGTGTTACGAGTGAGTATTGTGCAGTTTCCACGCATCCTCGTTAGTTCATGACTTTGTAATATTTTCAGTCCAGATTTTCAGTAGTGGCATTTTTCAACACTTCCTTATGAACAGTACAGCTGCCATTTTTCACAACATGGCCGAACTGTGTTTTCACACTTTCAGTGCAGAGATCTGAGTGGTCGCTGTGGGAAATCATTGTTCGGCACAGATAAAGAAAATCACAGTGACACTGTTCATGATCGGAGGCACCAAAATGCCTGAGTTGACAATCTGCTATAAAATATCCCCAACCTACTTATATAGCAGTTGTCGTTGCACAGTTTCTATGTCGCTCATTGACTTCACCATTTTTTAAATATTTTTACTACACATTTGCAGCATAGCCATTTTACACCTCCCCATGAAAGAATACAGCTGTCATTTTTACATCCTGTTGAATATTTTGCACCTGTGGTGCTACATCCGTAGTCACTGTGCATAAGCAGCTTTCGGCTACCAAACTGATATTCCCCTGTTCATGAGGTGGGGTCACAAAACAAACATGTTGAAAATTGGCGTTAAAATACCAATGAATGCCTGAGGTATTAGGCTTTTCAACTAAATCGCCCAACCCTATAGAGAATGACAGGAATCAGGGTGTGACTTGGGATTCTTGCCTGTGATGCTCATACCATTCCACCCTGCAGTCACTGAGAGGCATCGAGGTGTGCCTTGAACTCTTGACCCCAAACTTCACCCGTTCTCCTATATCGCACCCATCTCACCGTATTTCCTAATGAAATGGGGTGCGCATAAGAACCAAAGACCCCAAGGAACCACGTGACACTTGTCAGTCTCTGCAGAGTGGGGTGTGGTGAAATGGCGTGGCCGTTATGCTTGACGACCCAAACGCACACCCCAATGCCTGTCAGTCTCTGCAGGGTGGTGGTGGGGTTGGCTTCAGTTCAATACTTCACTGCCATTCCTATTACGCAGCTCTGTAACTTCTACACTGCCAATGCCAGCAAGCAAACATTCGGCATTGACAAATGCTTGTTTCATTCAGTTCATGTATTCTTGAGCTGATATTGCAATTTTTTTAAAGATTTGTCCCTGATTTAGGCCATTCACCCTATAGTTTTGTTAAGCCCCGTCTTGATTTGCAGGGCAGGAGCTTCTGAGGTACAGGATAGGAAAGCAATTTACTTGCTACTGAGCTATAATCTATTGTTTACTGGAAACTCTGTAGCAATGATAACACTCACAGACTTTCATCCCAGATGACAATAAATGTCCAACTTTTTATATCTAATTCTTATTTGCAACATTTTTAAAAATGTTAACATTTATTTATTTATTTTATTATTATTATTTATTTATTTCGTTTTTGTTGACCGGGTAAGTGCATTAGACAAATCTTGCCTATTTTCAGGTACGACCCAGGGGAGGGGGATACAGATGAATGCCAACTGTTTATACGTTTATAACTGCAGGGACTGTCCGTAAGAACTGGAAAATGGTCAAAATAGTTCCAGTGTATAAACAAGCATTTGTCAATGCCGAATGTTTGCTTGCTGGCATTGGCATTGGTAGTGTAGAAGTTACAGAGCTGCATAATAGGAATGGCAGTGAAGTATTGAACTGAAGACAACCCCACCACCACCCTGCAGAGAGTGACAGGCATTGGGGTGTGCCTTTGGATCGTCAGGCATAACTGCCACGCCATTTCACCACACCCCACCCTGCAGACACTGACAAGTGTCACAGGCGTGCCTTAGGGTCTTTGGCCCTTATGCTCCCATTCCATCAGGAAATATGGTGAGATGGGTGCGGTATGGGAGAATGGGTGAACTTTGGGGCGAAGAGTCCAAGGCATACCTCGATGCCTCTCACTGGCTGCAGGGTGTGGAATGGTATGAGCATTACAGGCAAGAATCCCAAGTCACACCCCTGATGCCTGTCATTCTCTACAGGGTGGGGCGTTATGGTTGGAAACTAACACCTCAGGCATTCGTTGATATTTTCACTCCAAATTTTCAACGTGGTTTTTTTGTGATCCCCACCTCATGAACAGTGGCAATATCAGTTTGTTAGCCGGAAGCTGCTTATGCACAGCGACTACGGCATTTAGCACCACAGGTGCAAAAACACATTCCGAACAGGATGTGAAAAATGACAGCTGTACTGTTCATGGGGAGGTGTAAAAAATGGCAATGTTGCAAATCTGCAGTAAAAATATAAAAAAAAAAAACAGGTGAAGTCACGAGCGTGCATAGAAACTGTGCAACGCACACCCGTAATGTAATTAGTTTGGGGATTTTTTACAGCAGATTGTCAACACAGGCATTTTGGGACCTCGATCATGAACAGTGTCACTGTGATCTTCTTTATCTGTCCTGAACAATGATTTCCACAGCGACCACACATCTATGCGCTGAAAGTGTGAAAACACATTTTGGTCACGTTGTGAAAAATGACAGCTGTACTGTTCATAAGGAAGTGTGGAAAAATGCCACTGGTGAAAATGTGGACTGAAAATATTACAAAGTCATGAACTTACGAGGGTGCATGGAAACTGCGCAATGCTCACTCGTAACACAGTCATTTACGGACTTTTGTCACCAAATTTTCAACATAGCCATTTTATGACCTCTGCTCATGAACAGTGTAACTGTGATTTTCTTACTCTGTCCTAAACATTGCTTTATACAGACTGCACCATTGTGTGCTACGTATGTGGAAACACATTTGGGCGACATGTGAAAATGGCAGCTGTACTGTTCATAAGGAAGTGTAATAAAATGGCAATGTTGAAAATCTGGAGTGAAAATATTGAAAATTGCAAACTTACTGAGCTTGCGTAGGAACCGCGCACTGCACGCTCAGTAATCAGTTTTAGAATTTTTTCACCAAATTTTCAACATAGCCATTTTAAGACCTCTGCTCATGAAAAGTGTCACTGTGATTTTCTTAATGTGTCCCATACATTGATTTAGCACACCGACTGTGCCATTATATGCTAAAGTAGGCACACGTTTTGGGCAAGATGTGAAAAATGACAGCTGTACTGCTCATAAGGAGGTGTGGTAAAATGGCAATGTTGAAATAAGGTAAATATAGAAAAATTAGGAACTTACTTAGCGTATGAGGAACTGCGCAATGCACGCTCGTAAAACAGTCATTTTTAGGAATTTTTCCACCAAATTTTCAACATAGGCTTTTTGAGAGCCCACCTTATGAACAGTGGCAGTGTTGTTTCGTTACTTGGTCCCGAAAGGTGATTTTGCGCAGTGACTGCGAAATCACCCTGGGCCATTAACGCCATGAGAGTGAGAGCATTCATGAGAAGGGGTCCCAAAAACCCCATGTTGAAAATTTGGTGCAAAAATTCCAAAAAATGCCTGAGATATGCAGCAAAGTTGAAAAAACCCTATCTATCCCATTATACAGCTTACCGGCATTTCCTCAGTTCGCGGTCGGCATTGAAGAGTGCAGGCGTGTTCCCGATCCACGAAGATCGCGCGGAGTCCAGAGGTAAGTATGGGGTGAGGAATGGGGAGAGCAGGAATGCGCGCAGTGGGTGGGTGCGGTGGGGCCAAAGACAGCGAGGGACCGTTTATTTCCAGGTTTTTTGGTTTTTTTTTTAACAAAGGACGAGACGACGGGGACGTTTGCCACGCTGGGGTGGGTTCCCAGCGTGGCACAAGGACAGCTGTTTGGGGGCATGGAGCGATGGGGATTGGGCACCCTGTTGCCACACTAGGGTGGGCTCCCAGCGTGGCACAAGGATGGCTATTTGGGGCGTGGAGCCGACGGGGATTGGGCACCCTGCCGGCGACAGCATCTGTTGCCACGCTGGGGTGGGCTCCCAGCGTGGCACCCTGTACTCTCGCGGGGAGACAGGGAGCTGACGGGGATTGGGCACCCGTCGGCTATAAGATGTGTAGCCACACTGGGGTGGGCACCCAGCGTGGCATCTGGAACTCTGTTTGGGGAGGGGGCGCAGCACAGCCGACGGGGATTGGGCACCCTGCGGCTAGTACAGTGTGCGCAGGGAGCGAGCACGCAGTATGCATGTGCGTGTGTGTGTGTGTGTGTGTGTAGGGGGAGCGTGCATGAGCAGGCGATATCTTATCGCTGCTCACTGAAGCGTAGCTCCCCCTTTCAACTGTGCTCCACTGCATTTTCAACTGCTGTCATAGACAGCTCCAGCAGGCATTGGAGAACTGCGGCCGCGCCTGCAAACACACTGACTGAATTGGAAGAGGGTTGCCACACCTCCGAAAACTCGGATGATGGCACTATGTGTCTTGCACATGCGTGCAAGCAAACATAAAAAGGAGACCCTAAGAGCCTTATAAATTACTGCCCAATAGGTATCCTGCCTGCCCTCAGTAAACTGTTGGAGAAACTTGTTGTCCTTGAGGTCACGGATCACCTCAGTAAATATGACTTGCTATCCTCTGCACTGCATGGGTTCAGACAGACCCACAGCGCCTCCACAGTGCTCACCCAACTCACTAACTACATCAAGCTGGGCATGGATAAGGAAAAGTATACTGGCTCTGTTTTTATTGATCTAGCCAAAGCTTTTGACCTTGTAAACCACTCACTGCTTGTATCAAAACTTTCCACCCTAGGCATTTCCCCCACAGCAATCGGATGGTTTTCCAGCTATCCACATAATGGGCAACACTTCATTTAAAGTCAATCAGGCTGCATCCACTCTCACCACTATCAACACTGGAGTGCCCCAAGGCTCCATTCTCAGCCTGCTGCTTTTCTCCATCTTCATAAATGATGCACCCAAAGTTCCATCCTACTGTAGCACCCTCCTGTACGCTGACGATATGGTACTCTATACCAGCTCCAACAGCCTAACTGAGATTAACTCTCAACTGAATAATGACTTTGGGAGTTTACAAACCTGGTTAACTCAAAATCTCCTTATTCTAAACACCAGTAAGACCCAGTCCATGTTCTTTGGCTCCTCGCCTAAGCTAAAGTCCTGCACCAATGGCCTGACTATTTGCTGCTCCAATGGCTCTCTCCTCTCTACTACCAACTCTTTCAAACATCTAGGTCTTATCCTAGAACCTTCCCTTGATTTCAACCAACTACTGAGCTGTGTGCAAACTGAGTGACTGATTTATGGTGTTTTTTACACCTTTTTAACAGAGTCTGTCTGTCTGTGTTTGTTTACCACCTACGTGTGTCTGAGCCCTGCTGACGTACTCAGGAAGCAGGAAGAGGGAGTTTAGTTGTTTTACTCTGTTTTGAGAACTACACTTCACTTAGGGAGCTGCTTTTTTCTAAGTTTGGGGACTTTACATACACTATACTACACCAACTCCACGCATGAGTGGAATTCGTGGAGTTTGAAAAAAGGCTGTTTTATTTTTGCTTCGAGGGGATCGCTGACCTTCGTGACCACTTCCGGGTCACTACACTCTTTTATATCGCTCACTAAGCGAGCAGGGCGAGCCAGGGAGCAGGGCATGCGTGTCTCCGTGCGCTAAGACACGCGTGTTCTTAGTGCATGTTAAGCGTGTTAGGCGGTGTTAGGAGGTAAGGGTCACACTGGTGTTTCTGTACTTGTAGTATTTGTGATTACTTAAGATTACCTGGAGTGTTCTTGCTTATCCTACACATTGATATTACTGCTAGTGTTGGAGAAGCCATTACAATGTCATTGTTACTACCACAACAGGAGAAACTGGCATACAATGTATATCTTGTCATATGTTCAGTTTGTCGGCTATTAATGCTGACAACCTTCCTTACCAATGTGCAAAATGCACTGATAATATAGTATTACAATGTGAAAACAGTTTATACTACAAGAGGATTTTAATGTTGGAATCTAACAATAACCCTGAACATTTAATGGTTCAATCAGCGTTATGTGCAACCAATATTCCAGCAAAAGATACTCCATCCAATTTGACCTCTAGCTCCATGTCAAATATTACATTACCTAAAGAGAGTACTTGTATTATTTCAAGCAACTTGCCAACAATTCCAGTTGATGTCTCAAAAAAAAGAACTAGAGAAGAAGAGTACAGTACATGCAATAGTTTGGAAGACACTAACTGGTACACTGTACAAGGGTCTAAATTAACAAAGAAAAGAAGGCGTAAGGCAGAGCATTTTTCTGTTCCATTACATAATAGCTTTGATCCGTTGTCTACTGTTGCTACCAATCCTGATGGTATTTCTTTTGACCCCCCCTAATGAAGTTATTAATTCCATAGACATATCTCCAGCAAATACGGTACAAGTTTCTGGCTCTTTGTCTAACCTCACCCCAAATCCTCCCTTGATAGATTTTGCTACTGTGCAAACCGATGAAGAAACATCCATTATGTATGTTTCCAATTGTAATGTCTCAACCTCTGGACAGTTATATGTTTTGGGTGACTCTTTAGTTAGAAATTAGATAGAGATTTATGTGAGCCTGATAAACAAACAGAACTTATTCAAGCTTTAGCGGTACTAAAATTTCAGATTTAACCCTTATGGTTGATAACATTATTGGTTTTCATGACATTAATCCATTGTGCATTGTTCACGTTGGTGCCAATAACATATATAGAGATTCTATTCAAAACATTAAACAAGCTTATGTTTCAATGACTAATAATTTGATTGATAGGGGGTTTGACATTATTTTTTCCGAGATTCTACCTATCCCACAGTACTCTGGGTATCTTAACAAAAAGATCAAAATTGTCAATAATTGGCTTAGGCTTTGGTGTTTACGACAAAAATTAAAGTGCATCACCCACTGGGAAGATTTCCTTGACAAACCTGAGCTTTATTGTGCTGATGGCTTGCATCTTAGTAAATTAGGGAATGCTCTATTGAGTAAACAATTTCTACTATCCATTAACTCTAATTTAAACTAGTATCTGGGGGGAGGGGGGAATTTAAAACATGCACATCATCTTCACTTATGCATAATGTGTCATGCCAACATATGCAATTTCTTAGTTTTAATGCTAGGAGCTTGACACAGAAATTTGATGAGTTAATTGCTGTAATCTCAAATAAGGATTTAGATATTGTTACAGTATGTGAAACATGGAGTGACTGTGACTCCGCCTGGACCAAGCAACTTCCAGGATATACTTCATATTATTTGAATCGTTGTACAAAGAAGGGGGGAGGCATTGCCTCATTTATTAGCAATAAAATTGACGCACGTAATATATCTAGTCTAATAAAAACTCATGATCTCCCTACTGAGACTCTGTGGCTTAAAATTTTCTTATCTAAAGTGGATTTCTTCATCCTTGGCACATGTTATATTCCCCCATCTTCTACTAGTTTATTTGTGGATGCTGTTCTATCTGAATTTGAAACAGCCACACAAATGGGGAGTGTTATCATTACTGGTGATTTTAATCTCCCAGACATTAATTGGCAACTATTTATAGCTTCTAGTAGTATTAGTAAAAAATTCATGTCCTCCTGTATGGTTTTGGATTTACGTCAATGGATAAATACAGCTACCCGAGGTAATAATATATACTGGACCTGGTCCTTTGTAGTTCTGTCCTAGATATTAGAGATGTGCAAGTTTCTACACCGATTGGTACTAGCGACCATAATTCTATCTATTTCAATTTAGAGAGACATACTGTTTTCAATAGTAATTCCTCGATAATATATTTATATGACAAAGCTGATTGTCACGGCATAAATCTTCATTTAAAAAATATAAATTGGCTGTCTTTGTTTAAGGAAAAAACCCCACTTCAGAGTTGGATGCTTTTCAAATCTATTATTTTGAATTTGCAGGACACTTATATTCCCTCAAAAAATAAAAACTCAAATGGGAAACAATCTCCCAAATGGTTGAATAATAACATCAAACGTTTAATAAATATACAAAATAAAAAACATCGTTATTACTTAAAAAATTGATCTGCTTCCAGCTGGGATTCCTATTTGAATTCAAGTAGAAAATGTAAATCAGCTATCCATAGGGCGAAATCAAAATGGGAATTGAATTTAGCATCTTCAGCTAGTATGTCAAATTCTAAACAATTTTATTCATATATCAATTCACTCAGAAAAAGTCCTAGCATGGTGGGGCCTTTTACAATAGATAATTTACTTATTCATGACCCTAAAGCTATGGCAGATGTTTTTAATAAGGAATTTTGCAAAGTTTTCTCTGAACCGGTGGTACATTTACCAGATCTTAATATAACACCAATTGATCCTCCTATCACTTTTTTAGTTGAGTCTATTAGGAATAAACTACTTTTATTAAAAGGTAAATTCTCTCCAGGCCTAGATTATATTGCAGGGCATCTGCTATATTTATTATCTGAATTTATTGCTTTCCCACTTAAACTTTTATTTGATCTGTTTCTACAACTTAATTTTATTCCTGGTGAATGAAAAGAGGCATTTGTGGTTCCTATACACAAGAAGGGATCCAAACATCAATGGGATAACTATCGGCCAATCAGCTTGACTTCATCAATTTGTAAAGTAC
This sequence comes from Neoceratodus forsteri, assembly GCA_016271365.2. Taxonomy (NCBI): domain Eukaryota; kingdom Metazoa; phylum Chordata; order Ceratodontiformes; family Ceratodontidae; genus Neoceratodus; species Neoceratodus forsteri. Next base: position 1,630,797,480 of record CM028131.1, on the reverse strand, counting down.
TAGAAAGCCTACTAAAGGACATTCTGTCCCCAGTAATTGATGCTTCTGATCCGGAACAACATGGCTTCAAAAAGGGTAGAAGCTGTCTTACTAATTTACTATGTTTCTATGAACATTTTAGTTCTTTCAAACACCATGAAGTCTTGCTATATTAGGACCATTGCAGTCATTCCTCCAGTCTTGAACTGCCCCGGAGAGGAAACAGTTAACTCCAGAGTGATCTGGAGTTCCACAGCACGAGGGCGCTGTTCAAAGCTCTATCTGGCCAGTTTCAAATGAAACTGCCAGATTCTTTACTCCGCTTCACTGAACAGTCGCCGGATATCAGCTCCTTCAGCTCGTTCATTTCGTAGTTCAGCGAGTATTTTCGTTCATTGAACCGGCAATAAGTATTTATTTTACCGCATTTCGATTAAAAAGCTCTATCTGGTAAACGTAAGTACAGAAATTAAGTCTGTGTGAGAGTCATTATCGGTTCGGTTTTGAACCGATCGGTTGGTTGAAATACATGTTTTAAACTGTTTAGTTGGCTTTTAGAGTGCGGTTCCAGTTCTTATCGGTTCTAAAAAACCTAACTTTATGGGGTTTTTCAAATACCGTGACACGGTTAGGAACCGATAAGGGGTCTTGCCTGGCACTGCCATCAAAAGGCAAGTTTTTGGTTAGGCTGGCATTATGTCTGAGAAACCCAAAGAAAACCGGCCCACTGGGTTTCAACACTGTGATGTCTGTGGGGAAGCCTTTGCCAAGGCTGCCCACACACCACTTGTGTTTATTGTCTGGGGCTGACCACCTCCTGTCAGACTGCCAGGTGTGTAAAAATTTCCTGCAGCCACCCTGGAAAAGAGATTGGGCCGGCTCAGGGAACGAGAGGCCAAAAAGTCCGCTGACCCGGATGGCCTGCCCGGTCCAGTACCCACTAGACCAGAGGGAGTGCCCTCTGACCAGGGCGAGACTTCCTCAGGCAAAAGGAAGGCTGGTTCAGAGGAACCAGTCCCAGCAAAAAAGACAAAGAAATCAGCAGGTCTGGAGTACAAAATTGTCTCTCCAACTGCTGCAGAGATAACTAAAGCCATTCAGATTGTCCAGTCTTTGTCTCAGGCTGTTGAGCCCCTGCATCTGGGAAAGGGTGGCTCGTTCAGTCTCAGTGGTTCAGGATTATGATGTTGAGGATTTTATGAACCACATGAGGGGAGGAGGATTTTGATCAGTATGTTTGTGATTGGGAAGGTCTGGAGTGCCCATTGAACGGACATCTCTCCAGATAGACCTTTAGAATCTCCCCTATGCTGTCTGAGTCCCTTCTCTGTTTATGTTTTACAAAAGGTGGCAGAAACCCTCCAGCTTCCCTTAGAAGAGGCTGTGGATGAGCAAGAGGAGCCTGATTATGTGGAAATGATGGATATTCCAGAGACTAGGAGGTTGTCTATTCCTTTGCATAAGTCATTTAGGAAGCAAACAACAAAGATTTTAAAAATCCTCATTCTGTCCCTCCTGTAGATAAAAAATGGACAGAAGGTATACTTTGTCAGGCTCGGATACAGACTTCCTCACTGAGCAGTGTAGTCATGTAGGTGTGGTACAAGCTGCAGCCCATGACAAGGCTAATATTCCCTGGCCTCACATCCTCCTGACAAGGATTCCAGGAAGATTGATGCATGGCGAAAAGCAATATATGGCAGCTTCTTGGGACTCAGGCAGGCTAATTATATGGCTTATGTTGCTAGATATCAGAAATCTAGATGGGACACTATATTGCAGTTAGCTAGCAGGCCCAGGCCAGCTGGCTGGTGAGTTGGAACAAGTGGCTGCTGATGGCATTGAAGCTCTAAAGTTCAATTTCATACTGCTGTTGATGTTAATGATGTTTCCTCTAGGGTCATGGCCACTTCTGTAGCTTTCCGTAGGTTGGCATGGCTCAGATGCACTAATCTGTCCCAAGATACTCAGTCAAAGGCTATGGATTTTCCTGTATGGGAAATTCTCTGTTTGGTGATCAAACAGAAAATTATATGAAAAGATGGATGAATATAGAACTACCTACAAAAGTGCCCAAGCTAAGGAAAGGCATGCCACTCCACAAGGCATGCCCCAGGGGCAGGGTTAGGCCTTTCTACAGGCCTTTTACCAGCTCAAGCCTCCTCTGCTTTTCACAGAGGGGTTTCAGAGAGCAGAGGTAGGCAGGGCACAGGAGACAGTCGCCCTCCTCAGCCTAAAGCTCCTGCCAAGCAGGCACCCTGATGGGGTGCCCAGGGCCGGATTCTCCTGTACCAGTGGGGGCAGGTTGGCTTATTTCAGCCAGAACTGGCTGTCCTTAACTTCAGACAGGTGGGTTCTGGAAGTAGAAGCCAAGGCCTGGTTCTCAGCTTCAAACAGTTTCCAAAGATGAGAGCCAGGCAATTTCCACCATAAACTCTTCAGAGCCTTGCTTTGGAAGCAGAGTTTCTTCCTCCTGAATTGCAAAGCAGTGGAAAGGGTTCCCCCTTGCCATCAGGGCAAGGACTGTACTCAAGATATTTTCTTACCCCAAAAAGACAGGAGAATGGCGCCCATCTTAGACTTAAGGTACCTGAACAGACATCTATTAAAGCCAAAGTTCAAAATGTTAACTCTAGCAATGATTTTGCCCTCCTGAGGCCAGGGGACTGGTTAGCTTCCTGGACCTCAGGGACGCTCTATTTCATGTCATGATCAGGCCTTCTCACCGAAAGTACCTCAGGTTCGAACTGCTCTGGCCACTACCAGTTCAGAGCAATGCCCTTGGCCTAACCTCGCGCCAAGGGTATTCACAAAATGTCTAGCTGTGGTAGTGGCTCATTTAAGAAGGCAAGGGATTGCTGTGTTTCCCTACCTGGACGACTGGCTACTAGTGGGTCAGTCTCCAGACCAGGTAAAATCTCACTTGCAGGTCACCCAGCAGCTTCTCACTTCCTGGGGTTCCTGCTGAACTTACCAAAGTCAGTTCTGGAACCTGTTCAGGTTCTAACTTTCATAGGTGCAGAGTTGAACACAAAGTTAGCCAGGGCATTTCTCCCCTCGGAAAGAGCGGACAGGCTCATTGCCCTGGCATCCTCCTTTACCCTGCGGGTCTCTCGACCAGCAAGGCATTTTCTGCAACTCCTAGGGCACATGGCTGCTTCCACAGCTGTCGTGCAGGGAGCAAGATTTCAGATGAGGGACATTCAGTTCCACTTGAGGTCCTATTGGTCCCAAAGGAGGGACCCCACCAAATTAGTTCCGTGACAAAACCCTGATCCTGGCCCTTCAGTGGTGGCAGGATCAAGGCAATCTGTCTCAAGGGGTTCCCTTTCTACCGTTTCACCTCCCTCACCCTCACCACGGATGCCTCCCTGTTAGGGTGGGGCTCACTCAGGCGACCTTTCCACTCAGGAGTGTGGTCCCCCAGGAATCTCTGCTCCACATCAATCTTTGGAACTCAGAGCTGTTCTTTTAGCTGTTCAGGCTTTTTCAGCTGTTGTCCAGAACAAAGTAGTTCAAATCAGGACAGACAACACCACAACAATGTGGTACATCAACAAGCAAGGGGCACTTTCGGTCATCAGCCTTGTGCAGAGCAATGAAGTTGTGGTCTCTGGCTTACTCCTAAACACCTCCTGATGTGAATTCACCTTCCAGGAAAGGACAATGTCCTGGCGGATGCTCTCAGCAGGATTTCCCAGGCCACAAATGGTCTCTGAATCCTCAGGTATTGGGGTCGGTCTTTGCCAGATGGGGTACCCTCAGATGAGATCTCTTCGCAGCCCCAGACAACCATCAACTTCCTCTATTTTGTTGCAGGCCTCCAGTGCTGGGCTCAGTCCCCTGGACGCCTTCCTGCTGGATTGGAAGGGAAATTCCTATATGCTTTTCCCCCTTCCTCTCCTCTTCAGGATATTGGTGAAAATCAGAACTCAGCCCTGCAAAGTGGTTCTGATCATCCAGAACTGGGCCAGACAGCCCTGGTATCCTCTTCTCCTGTCCCTGACAATCCACCTCCCTAACCTTGCCCAGGACCCACGACTTGCTGACCTGTGCACAGGGAGAGTGTGGTACCGGACCTCAAATCCTCCACCTCAAGGCTTGGTTCTTGAGGAATTAGAATTTGCTGATTTACACCTTTCTCAAGGGGTCATGGATATTTTAAAGGCTTCTAGGAAGCCTTCCACCAGGGCTACTTACAATTCTAAGTGGAAGAGGTTTTCCTTCTGGTGTTGGAGAAACAAATTGTGCCAGAATCTGCTGACCTGGCCACTTTACTGGACTATTTGGCCCATCTAAATTCCCTAGGCCTTAGACCAGCTACCTTGAAGGTTCATATGGCAGCTGTTTCTGCCTTTGTTTCCATGGGAAGCCTGTTTCTCTTTCTCTCTCACCCTGTGTTTTGTAAGTTTTTAAGGGTTACTTCATACTAACCCTCCCTTTCGGGAACCAGCCCTGCCTGGGACCTGAATGTTTGCATTGCTCAGTTAATGCAACCTCCCTTTGAGCCCTTTCTTCTGCAGATCTCAAGTATTTAACTTGGAAAACTGTTTTTCTAGTGGCTATCACTTCTGCCAGACGTGATAAGTGAATTGCAAGCCCTTTCGTGGAAAAGGATTTTATTTCTTTTCACAGGGATAAGTAGTCCTCAGGACTAACAGAAAGTTTTACCCAAAGTGGTTTCAGATTTTCATCTGAACCAGTCCATTTCTCTCCCAGTGTTTTCACTGAGCATTCTTCCTCGGGTGAGAGGAAACTACACAGCCTGGACGTTAAAGAGCCCTAAGCTACTATGTGGAGCGTGCCAAGGGTCACAGGTTCAATCCCTCCAACTCTTCCTTACCTATGGAGAGGTTGGCAAAGAGACCTGCCACTAAGAGGACAATTGCAAGGTGGATTGTCTCTTGTATCAGTTCTGTTACAAAAACTAGGTAGAGAGCCCCTCAGGACTGAGGGCCCTCCCACCAGGGGTACAGCTGCATCTCTAGCGGCTGCCTAGAGATATTCCATTTTGGAAATTTGTCAAGCTGCTACCTGGAAAACAGTTCACACCTTTGCCAAGCATTATTCCTGGACGTCCAGTCAGGAGAGATCTTCGTTTTGGCACAGCTGTTCTTCAGAGCCTATTTCTAAGTAGGTTCTGACCCTCCTCCATGGAGGTACTGCTGTGTAATCTGCAATGGTCCTAATATAGCAAGACTTCATGGTGTTTGAAGAAAAAATTACTCACCTTAGTAATTGCTTTTCTTCTCATGGAGTCTTGCTATATTAGGACAACCCTCCCTCCTACCCCTCTCAGAACTCCTACTTGGGTATGGGGTTGGCAAATTAGTGCAAGCACTGTGTCATGCCATTTTAGTCTCTCTAGTTGGGTTAGGGAACTAGGTATTTCTGTTTTTGTTAAGTGGTAGAGGGTCCCCTCTCTAGACTTGAGTTTTGGGAGAGGGTCCTATTAGTGCTTGTAAGGAGTGTTCCTAACAATAAATATTGTTGTTGTTATTCTGTGATTGTTCTTATTCTTCTAATGATAGGTAGCCAATGGCTAGTGTAGAGCTTTTCCACACAGACTTGCTATGTTAGTTTAGCTCCGTAAAGAACCTGGCAGTTTCATTTGAAACTGGCCAGATAGAGCTTTGAACAGCGCCCTCGCGCTGTGGAACTCCAGATCACTCTGGAGTTAACTGTTTCCTCTCCGGGGCAGTTCAAGACTGGAGGAATGACTGCAATGGTCCTAATATAGCAAGACTCCATGAGAAGAAAAGCAATTACTAAGGTGAGTAATTTTTTCTTTTTGGATGACAACTTAGCCTGTGATATTATCTTTATCGATTTCAGTAAAGCTTTTGATTCCGTGCCACACTGGGCTCTTTTTCAAAAACTTTCTAGCCTTAATATTAATGGCTATATAATGAAATGGATATGTAACTGGCTTTCAGGCAGAACTCAGAGAGTGATGACAAATGGGACTTTTTCTGACTCAGGCAGGGTACTGAGTGGTGTTCCTCAGGGTTCAGTTCTTGGTCCCTGCCTTTTTCAGGCTTTCATATTTGATTTAACTTATTCTTGCTTTTCTTATACTATAAAATATGCAGATGATCTGAAGATCGGTGGTTTAAGTTCCAGTTATGATCAAATTTCCTGTGTTCAGTATGATCTAGATGTTATCAGTACTTGGGTTAAAAAATTGGGAATGAAGTTAAATCCTGCCAAGTGCAAAGTTGTGCACTTGGGTTCTAATAACTTGAATTTCCCGTATACTTTGGACGAGTTACCATTGTGTGCAACTGACAACGAGAAAGACTTGGGCATAACTATATCTGATAATTTAACATACACTAAGCATATGTCTTCAGTTATTAATACATCTAACAAAATTATATGGTCTATCTTGCACAATATTAGATCTCACAAACAGGAGGTATTATTACCTTTATTTAGGTCCTGCGTTCGACCACATCTTGAATACGCCTCTCAATTCTGGTGTCCATTTAAAAAATCAGAAAATTTCTCTCTTGAAAGGGTGCAGCGTAAATATACAAAAAAGATAACTGGATTTGATTGGTTATCTTATGAATCAAGGTTGGACACATTGAAATTAACATCTCTCACCACTAGACGCATCCGTGGTGATCTCCTTCTTTTATATGATATTATTTATGATCCTTTTATCATGACTGAATTAGGTTTTTCATTTAAAAAATCTACACATACACTAGAGGTCATATCCTTCAGTTAATTGGTAAATCTTTTAGACATAACAATCGTAAGTACTTCTTCACTGTTAGAATTATTGGGCTGTGGAATCGCCTTCCATCTGACGTTGTTACTAGTAACTCTAAAGAGATTTTCAAACATCGTCTTGATACTTTAATCTTGTCTGGGTACGACTTATCATTTTATTCTATGGCCTAGTATAGGAGCATTATGGGCCTTGGCCTACTGGCTCCTTCACTCAACCTTAGTATGAACCTTAGTATGAACATCCCGAGCATCTGTAAGTCTGTGAATACCAAACTCAAGCTGGCCTATAAAATAAAATACACTTTAGTTCCTGCTGCCAGGCTTGCAGTAGCCTGGGCAACCCTGCCACCTATAGAAACATAGAATTTGATGGCAGATAAGGACCGCTTGGCCCACCTAGTCTGCCCATTTCGCTACCTGATGGATAAGCTGCAGATCCTAGTTAACCAACAGCCTACTTCCTCCTACCCCCCACTAGAATTGCCGTATGTCTGTCCCATGCATTCTTGAACTCCCCCACTGTTTTTGACTCTACGACCTCCTCAGGAAGGCTGTTCCATGTATCCACAACCCTCTCTGTGAAGAAATACTTCCTCACATTACCTCTGAGCCATCCCCCTTTATCTTCAAATTGTGCACCCTTGTTTTTGCACATCTCTTTTTCTGAAAGATGCTACCCTCTTGGATTTTGTTGATTCCCTTGAGGTATTTGAAAGTTTCTATCATGCCCCACCCCTTTCCTCGCCGAATATATGGCCTTACCCCTTACTATCTGACCAGTGCTTCCAGCTTAGACAGGTGGAATGCCTCCAACAGTAATATATGCCAGTTTGCCCTTTCCACTTCCAGGCTAACACACCACTGCACACTCTATACTAAACTAGGCTGGCTATCTCCTCCCTTTCGTCCCCTATTTGCACTTGGTTGCATGATCGATAACATTGTCAGGTCCTTCAAACCTTCTGCTGTCGCAGCCTTGTTGACTCCCCAGGACCAGTTCTACCCCTTGCATTTATGTTCCCAATCACTCCTGCTGGTACCTAGATGCTCCACCAAAATGGGTAAGCAGGCCTTTGCCACTTTCACCCCTAGAATTTGGAATGCCATTCTACCCCACCTCTGACTCCTCGGTCCTGCTACGGTTTCAGAAAAGCACTTTACGAATTCTTAAGCAACTCTAATGTCTGCTCTTGCAACTGACTCCCAATGCTCTTTGTCTTGTTGCCCCCACTGTTATTTTTTTTCACTGACTTTGAACTCCTTTAGTATTCTCATTGTATTATGTGTCCCCTACTATGAATTCTCCTTGGCTGAACAACTTTATTCACTAGTTTTCTCTTGTTTGTTTCACCATTGTTATTGATACTTATAGACTCAGACATGCTCAAAATGTTATGCTCATCCTTCCTGTAACTGTAATTGTTTTCTGTTGACTCACTGTTCTACTGTTGTCCTGTAGTTCTGTAACCTCTCGGGTTGTGCCTAAAAATAGGCAGTGTATTGTCCAGTGTACTTACGCAGTCAACAAAAACTAAATAAATACACTTGTAACCCTCCTTTGTCATGGCTTAATGCTTCCATGTAAAGTCAACCCAAACAACTCACAATTAAAAAACAAAACAAAAATCAACTAATTAAATGAGTTGTTAATAACTCACTGCAGTTGCTAACTGTACTGTATGTACTGGTGTAACTGTAAAATGAAGCAATTTTTGAAACTGTCTTAACTTCTAGATGTCTATAAGTATGACTGGACTGATATATTTCATTTGAATTCCACACAGATGACATAATGCATACAACCTAACAACAGATTTCTTCACAGATATAGAAAAACAAACTCCTGCACTATATAACCCCAGATAGGGTTTTGCAAGTACTTCCCAAATTACTAACCGACAATACTTGAGCAGATGCACCTACACAGCATTATCCCAGATAGGGTTTTGCTTCTCAAGTTACTAACCAACAATCCCTGAGTACCAAATCCTATACAGTGTTACGGTGGGCAGGGTTTTGCTAATACTTCCCAAGTTACTTTTCTAACATTCCCTGAGTGCAAACTGCTACAAAGCATTATCCCAGATATGGTTTTGCTAGAACTTTCCAAGTTACTAACCAACTATCCCTGAGTACAAACTCCAATATACAGTAGCTTTACTCTGGATAGGGTTTTGCTAGTACTTCCCAATTTACTAAGATCCCTGAGTATAAACTCCTATACAGCCTTGCCTCACATAGGGTTTTGCCAGTAGTTCCCAAGTTACTAACCAACAATCCCTGAGCACAGACTCCTACATAAAGTAGCTTTAACCCAGATAAGGTTTTGCTAGTACTTCCCAAGTTACTAACCAACGATCTCTGAATACGAACTCCTATACAGACTTACCCCAGATAGGGTTTTGCTAGTACTTCCCAAGTTACAAACCAACAATCCCTGAGTACAAACTCCTAAGTGGCATTACCCCAGGTAGGGTTTTACTAGTACTTTCCAAGTTACCAGCCAACAATCTCTGACTACAAATTCCTATCCAGCATTACCCAAGATAGGGTTTTGCTAGTACTTCTCAACTTACTAACCAACAATCCCTTAGTACAAACCCCTACACAGCATTACTTCAGACAGGGTTTTGCAAGTACTTCCCCAGTTTCTATACAACGATCCCTGACCACAAACTTCTACTCACAGCATTACCCCAGATAGGGTTTTGCAAGTACTTTGCACGTTACTAACCAATGATCCCTGAGTGAAAACTCCTACACAGCTGTAATGCTGTTGGGGTTTTGCTAGTACTTCTCAAGTTATTAACCAATGATCCCCAAGCACAAAGCCCTACACAGCATTACCTCAGATAGGGCTTTACTGGCACTTCCCAAGTTATTAACCAGTGGTATCTAGATGCAGACACCTGCACAGCATTACTCCAGATAGGGTTTTGCTAGTACTTCCAAAGTTATTTCCCATAAACATCTTGAGTACAAACCCCTTTACAGCCTTAACCCAGATAGTGTTTTGCTAGTACTTCCCAATTTACTAACCAACAATCCCTGAGTATAAACTCCTACACAGCATTACCCCAGACAGGGTCTTGCTGGTAATTCCCAAATTACCAACCAACGATGCCCAAGTACAAACTCCTACACAGCATTACCCCAGATATGGTTTTGCTAGTTCTTCCCAAGTTACTAATCAATGATCCCTAACTGCAAACGCTACACAATGCTACCTCTGATAGGGTTTTGCTAGTACCTCCCAAGTTACTAACCTACAGTCCCTGAGTACAAACTCTACACAGCGTTAGTACTTCCCAAGTTACTAACCAACAATCCCTGAGCACCGACACCGTACGGACACCTGTACATAAATATAAAGATATAAAATTGAATACGTCACTTGTATGAAATCCAGTAATATAATCCCAGGATGTCCATGTAATGGAGTATTTGGCTTCTACAGTAGTAAATCTCTAAAGAAGCAAATCTTCCTGGACTCATGTCTCCACCACTCATTCACACTAATGGGAGTACGCCGGAGGCACTAGGACCCTGTGGGAGCCAAAAATCTTCGGGGAGGGCCAGTGTAGGGATAGGTCCATGCCTGCACGGTGCTGTGAAGCTAGCTCACGCTGTATAGGCTATCTCGGTGTCAACCCTCCAACCACCTCAGTTCCTTTTCTCCCATCATTGAGTGCGCGTCGATGATGACGTTGCTCGCCAGGAGTCTAGTCTTCGTCTACAGACAGCAGCTATATAGCCATTTAGTATTCACTTACCTTACCATTTTAATGCTCTTTTCTTTTAAAAAAAAAAAAAATGAAGAAGAAGAAGTTATTCTCAGCCTGCCGTCAATGGAGTCGACCTTTGACGGTAGCGGTGACAGTAGGGAGACTTCATTTGAAAGCTGTGATGGCAGTGGGGCTGTGTCCAGTCCGCGGCCCTTTTCGAGAGGACAGTCTGCCTGTAGCACAAATGTAGTGGTTCTGGGACCCGGCTCAGCTTGACCTTGAGCTCAGTCGGTACCTCTCAAGGTCACCCTCTGGTATTTCTGCTGGTTGAGAGCGGTTAGCCTGAACCGACTCTGGTGGGTTCGTTCCCCTGTGGCTCTGTTCTTAACGGCCATGATCTTCAACACCAGTTCCCATCTCTGTCCTCGATGGGATTCTGGTGAGCATTTTCACCTCTGGGCCACTCTTTTAGAGTGGGGGTATGGCGTCTGCCCAGTTGTCCTGGCTAGTGGTCCTGGGTCCGTGGCCTTAGGACCTTGGGCCCGCTGGGCCACGGCCGGGTCTGCCAGGCCAGAATGTGCATGGTACCCTCTATGGTGCTAACGTCATTGACGCTGACTCCTCATGCCTACCCCCTTCTCCCTTTTTTCTGCAAGGACCAGCATGGGTACCGCTTCCATCTTCCCCTTACTTCTGGTCTAGGTCCAGTAGCGATTCTGACACTGTACGTTGTGCCTGCTCTGTGTGGTGCCGTGTCTGGCACCGGCGCTTTGGATGCTGCCGCCTTAGTGCAGTGTGGTGTTGCCTTGCGGCACCTGCGCCTTTTGCTGCGCTGTGTGCTGTCATCAGTGGCACCATGTGGTGGCATCTGCACCATCGTGCAGTGGTGCCAGGGTGGTGTCGTGCGGTGACATTGGTGCTGTGCTGTGGCATTGGCGTCAGTGGCGCTAGGTGTGGTGCCATGTGTTGTGCTGGTACCGCAGATGGCGCTGATCCCCTCCCCAATCTGTGGCATCTCTCTGGTCCTGACCTGCCCTTGGAGGTTATTTTGGGGTAGAAGTGGATCTGGATGAGTCTCTTCCTCTTCTGCTTTGTTGAAGACGCAGTGGATGACTCATTTTATGGGCTGGAATGCAAACCCTCTGTATCAGTGTGATGGAAGATCTTCTTTCTAGTTCCCTTTCCTCAGAGATATGGGGTCCACCATAACTTTTTCAGTATTCATCTGTGGACCAAAACAGACTCCTTTAAGTTCCTACATTCCTCAGTACGAGTACACCCTGTGGAACACACTTAATGCAATGGTCAAGAGCCTCCCGAAATCTAATATTCCATTGCTATGGGGCATATAGCCCAATCAGCTAAAGCTTTTATGGACACCTACATCTCTGCCTCTAGGGCAGCTGCCACTGGCAGCAGGTGGTTAACGTCTCCTTGACTGTGCTTATCTGTTCGACTAAAGGCCTCTCAGAACAATAGGGCTGCCATTTTAAACCACACGACGTCCTTGTGACACGCAGACCTGTCAAGATAGTGGCCTAGGTTTCCTTTTCAGGAACCAACCCCTCAACCTCTAAGAGAATGCAGTAGAAGGGCACAGGATCCGAAACCGCCCTATACTAACCTCTGTGGATCCAGCCCAGACTCACCCCAGCTGGCTGGGGGGGGGGGCGCCTCTCGGTGGTAGGATGGGCGTCTAATTCGGTTTTACAACCAGTGGAAGTCCATTACAGCGGACCTATAGGTCATCAGGATTATCTGAGAGGGATGCTCTCCCAATTTTGCAGCTTTCCCCAGACCTTCCACCCAGAAGGCAGCCAGTCTGTCGGCCTCTTAGTCGCACTGTCTCTCTGCTTCTGAGATACGGGGCCTCTGTGGGTATTGGACAAGCAAAAATCATTCCACAGTGGAATGAAGCACAGATTCCTATTTCCATTGCTTCTAGTTCCAAGTTAACAGATAGCATGCACCCATTTGTTGACTTTGGAAGGTTCAACAAGTTCCTGTTCAGGGAACAGCTCCCTAAATCTCAGCGTTCAAGTCTTCACTTCCCGGACATTTGGCTCCTAGCCAGCCCTTCCAGTTAAGAGACACAGGAAGCAGTCACTGCAGCTCCTCAGTTGTTCTCTCCAGGTTGGGGAAAGGTGCCAGCTCATCTTCCCAACATCTCCTCTTCTTAGGAGCCCTCCTGGATACCTCAAAGGCGTCAACTTAGTTCCAGAGGATGGGAGAAATGACATCTTAGATGGCTCATTACAATACGGAAAAAACTCTATTTGGCCTCCTTTTTGGTTGAGCGGATGCTGGGACTCAGGTCGTCCTCCGCAGCAAGCAGTGGTCTCTGACCATGCATCTGCAATCTTCCGTACAAGATGACAGAGCCTCAGACAAAATCCACGTGGGACTCACTGCCAAGGCCTCCATACTCTGGTGTGGAGTCAGAAGGATCCTCATCTTGTCATAAATTTCTTAGAGATGAGAGTTATCTTATAGGCAAAGTCCTGGAGTATGCCCCCTACCTCAAAGTGTTCCTACTTTGGAAGGACAACAGGCTGTGATGTATTACATCAGCAAACAGGGTGGAGTGACCCCCTACCCTCTCTGCAGTATGGCCGTGAGGTTGTGAAAGTGGTACCTTGAGTACGATGCGTCAGTTCAGATTTCGTGCAGTCGCTGTTGACGAATGGGGCTGTTCGGACCCAGTGCTTTTGAGTCCCCTCTCAATGCAAAACTGCCTCTATCCTGCTTCAGAAATCCTGACCCTGGTGTTTTCTGTCAGGATGGGTTCACTTCAATATTCAAGATGCTCCCTGTACATTTTCCTCCTCTTCCCTTAATTCAGAGGGTGCGGATCAAGTTGTATGCACAGGGGGCAGGATGATTCTCATCGTCCCAGACTGGCCTCAGCAGGTCGATTTGCATTGATCTACAGCCTGTCAGAAGTTTCCCTGAAGTGAGTACCTCTACGAGCAGACCCTCTGACACAGAGACTTTAGTCCATCCTAGCCTGTGCTCCTGTCATCTCCATGCCGGGCCCAGAGGAAATGGAAGTGGGTAAGCACTGTTTTTCCCAGACCATCACAGATGTCTTCGAAGTTGTGCATAGGCCTTCCACCAGGAAGGCTTACATGGCTAAGTGGAAACCCTCCTCCATCTGGTGTGCAGGTCCCATCTGGACCTTTCGGTTGTCCACCAAATAAGGTGTTGGAGTGCCTCTTGGACCTGTCGATTGCAGGTCAGCCATACTCGGCAGTGAAGGTACACCTCTGTGCATTTTCGGTCTATACTGAGCCAGTAGATATCTTGTCACTGGCTCAGTTAGCGTTAGTCAAGTTTTGCTTTGTTAACTCCAGAAGGAAGGGGAGCACTCCCTTCACTGTCTGGATGTTAGGATGGTTCTGCGATTCATCATTGACAGAACAAAGAGATACACATCAGAACAACTATTGTATCTTCAGCATGCCTTGGCTGGGTCAACCTCTTGCCATGAGTTGTTTTTGGCTTGGTTAGTAGCATGTCTCTGACACTACTAATCCATGTCACACCACTGTATCGGAGCGGTTGTGGCTTCCTGGCAGAGATTCGTAATGTACCCATTGCAGTCATCTGCAAGGCAGTGAGTTGGATCTCAGTGCATACCTTTGTAAAGCACTATGTTCTGGATGTCCATACCAGACAGCTCTCTTTCTTGGCAGGACAGTCCTTTTGGACTTCCGTTCTGAGTGAGCTCTGTCTCTGACTGCCCTACTCGGAGTGGGTTGATCTTTAGCTCGGTACTCTCCCATTGGTGTGAATGAGTGGTGGAGACTTGAGTCCAGGAAGATATGGAAATTACGTACTTACTGTAATTCTTGATCTTCTTAGACAGAGTCTCCACCACTCATTCACACGCCCACCTACCATCCCCCCGAGCTCACTCATTCTGGTTTGGTCTTCAGTACTTTGTTGTTCAGGCAGTGAAGACATTGTTCATTTGACCCTTCTTACATGGGTCATCCAGGCCTTCACATGCCCGGAGGTTAGGGACAGGCTTTCTTTCATTAGTTACACTGCATCGCCTCAGTCAAAAAGGTACTGAGGCAGTTGGAGGGTTGATGCCGAGATAGCCTGTATGGCGAAAGCTAGCCTCATGGCGCCACACATGCATGGTCCTATCCCAATGCCGGTCCTCCTGAAGATTTTTGGTTGCCATGGGGTCCTGGCACCTCCAGCTTACTCCCATTAATGTGACTGAGTGGTGGAGACTCTGTCCAAAAAGATCAAGAATTACGGTACGTACGTAATTTCCATTCCCTGCTCCCTGCCCTGGAATACATGGCTGTTATGTGTAGAACAGCATGACATCCTACAAAAGCTTATAGCATTTACAATTACATAAATAAAAATAGCCACTTACCATGTCCAGGGTCCTAGCACCACACCGACACAAGTTGGCTCAGTGGCACCTCTCACTTGCACGCAGACCTCATCACAAGACTCCTGCTGCAATTGCAACATCTTTATAATCTTTGAGAACAAGGTAAAAACGTCATGAATTAAATTCTGCACAGTTACCCAATTAGGTCCTCATACTGCTCCGGAGTAACAAAGTTCGTCTCAATGCCTACCCAGCATGCACCACAATCTTTTGCTGTCACCACATCTTTTCAAGAAGCTGCTTGACTAGTAGTTGGTACTGATCTGCAAACTTTAGTTCCAAATTCTAGCACAGGCAATAGTGTTTGTCATAGCATCAGTCTCCTAATGTTTGGGATTAGGCAATTTCTGACATGGTAGTGTGTCCCTGGCAATCCTGGTGATATCAAAAATTTCATTTTTGGATTCAACCACAATCCAAGATATTTGAATGACTGTACATTTGCCAGTGGTTTATTTTTTTATTTATTTATTAGAAATGTCGGATTTACAACCTTTGAATCATGGACTCATTTACAAAGGCACCTCGTCACAGGGGGGTAGACAGAGTTGCATAGTGTGGTTACAACAGTGAGAACAGTACAGGCGCAGAACATTAAACACAGAGTACACATAATAATGTTACTTATAATAGGCTACAGTCAAATACAAAGGTACCCAATGATTACATTGAGGTACAGCCCTGGACATACCTAGATAATACATGGAAGGGTGGAGGTAGGGATGCAGAGTGGGGTGGGAGGGAGGGAGGGGAGAGGATAGGCTGTCCGGAGAACATTGTCAAGTCAGGGAGTCCTGGCAGGAGGATCCCACAATGGGATTAATTAGTTGCTTCTACAGCAACGAGCTTCGAAGAGATGGTTCCGGAGGGCAATTTTGAAGGGACCAATTTTGGCAGTGTCTGTGATGCAGGGTGGGAGAGAGTTGAACCAAGCAGGGGCTTGGTAATGGAAGGACCTCTGGGCTAGTGAGGTCTTGGTCCTGGGCACCAGAAAGGTGGCCTTGACAGAGCTACAGGTGGCAACAGAGGAGGACGCATGCTGTAGGGAAGCAGAGACCACCGGGGGGAGAGCCCTAGAAGAGATTTTTTTGGTGAGTAGGCAGGTCTGGTAGTGCAGACACTCCTCAAAGGTGAGCAGGTTGGCAGTGGAGTAGAGTAGGCAAGTGTGAGTGCAGCTAGGGGCTCCAGTCCGGAGCCTGCAAGCCTTATTGACTGAGAGCTAGTTTTTAGTCAAGGTGGTATTGTCTGCCACAGTGTAAATGGGCAAGCCATAGTCCACTAGCGACAGGACGGAAGAGGTGATGGCCAGCCGGAGCGCAACTTGGGGGAGGCCATCTCTATGATGGTATAGTAGGCCTGTCCAAGAATTTATGGCAGAGGATAGGGCATTGATGTGGGTGTGGAAGGTGAGAGCCGAGTCAAAAGTAATGCCTAGATATTTGTAAGAGGTCACTTGCTCCAGTGGGTGCAGAGTGCTGGGGAGAATGAAGAGGGGGGCATTTTTGGCCTTGTTTTGGTGATGGGAGAAGAGCATTGACTTAGACTTCTTTAGGTTAATGACAAGTCGGTGGTCAAGGAACCACTTATCAGCTTGGTTGTAGGTGTGCTGGAGGGTTACCTGGAGAGAAGAGGGATTGGGGTGGAATGCAAAGAGAACAGCATCATCGGCATAGAGGAGCATTTTTCCTGTGCAGGAGCTGGGGAGAGTGTTGAGGTAGAGGCTGAAAAGGTACAGGGCCCAGAATGGAGCCCTGGGGTACCCCGGAATGAACGGGCCGGGTATTGGACAGGGAATCATTTATCTTCACACGCTGGGATCTAGCAGAGAGGTAGCTGGAGAACCAGGCAAGGGGATCAGCGGAAAAGCCGAGTTGGTGGAGGGAGTCGAGCAGGAGGGGGTGACAAACAGTGTCAGAAGCCTTGGAGAGGTCTATGAACATTGCGCCATCAAGGTTGCTGGAGTCAAGAGCAGAGTGCAGGTATTGAGAGAACTCCAGGAGAGCAGTAGTGGTACTGTATCCTGGGCAGAAACCATGTTGTTTTGGGCACATTATGTCATATTTGGCCAGGTACTCAGAGAATAGCTCCTCCCACATGTCAAATATAAACCAGTCTCTCCCAGCAGCTCACCTTTAGCATATTTTGAAACGCCAACCATCCTCCCTGTCCTCCTCCTCCTCCGCCTCCAGCTGTCTGCTCACTCTTGATGCTGGGCCCTTTATTCCCTACAGGTACCCAGCCTAATCTACCAAGGGTGGGAACAGAGGAAGGCCAAAAGTTCATAAGTATACACAAGCACTATTCTATTCACTAAACATTGAAGCACTTTTTGTGCCAAAACATTTTTTTTTACTTAAATACAATAGTATAGCAGATTGTATCAGACAAATTCTGCTGGCTTCCAATCTGACATATGTATCCCAGAATTCTCTACAGCTAACATCATAGCAAGGCTGTGGCAGTGGGAGATTCTGCTGACTTCCAATCTGGCATATAAATCCCAGAATTCCCTGCAGCTGACATCAGAGGAGGGCTGCAGCAGTGGGAGATTTAATAGCCTGCAGTGCATGTTTTTACAAGCTCTGTTCTTTTGTTTGCTGGTCCCACTGTCCTCCCTGGGCTACACGTACAGTCACAGAGGACCGTAGTTAGCCCTTGAGAACAGCAGGACCAGGAATCAACTGATTGGAGCTTATAAAAGCTCTAACATGCACTACTAGCTATTGAACCCCCACTGCTGCAGCCCAACTCTAACAGCTGTGAGAGTTCTGGTATTCTGGTTATAGCAAATGTAGCTTGAAATCCTTTAGAATCAGTCTGATAAATCTACTGTAGAGCAGTAAACAGTAAGAAAAAAATGCTTTGGCACACAAAGTGCAAATTGGGACCAGCCCCACATATGGGTGTGGGGCTCTTAGTGCTGATAGTTCCCCTTTAAGTAATGTGGAGTTAGTCAGACTTTCTAAAAGCAACTGGAGCTCCAGGTCTTCAGGCTAGATAGGGACTAGTGACTTCCCTGCAAGTTTCTGTATTTATTTGAGCTCTTGTAGCGGTGTACTTTCAGAATTCTTCTCCTTGCCAGTCTGGTGTGATTGATAAATCTTCAGCCATTGTTTATTACTCAGCTAATTCTTCCTTGCATAGACTGCCAACCTTTCTAGCAGTCCCTAACGTCAGCCTTTGACCTCCGCACCTGGGACTGTCTACCAAATAATCAAAGTGGAGACGTTTGTATCAAGAGCAGAGATTTACCTGCGTAAGAGGACACACTCCATGATTCACTGAGCAGAACAATTATCTGGGAGTTACTGCGGGGCTAGTGAAGGAAGAGCATAATCTCATTGCAGCTCTCAGCCACGTTGGTCCTGCAGAAATCATGGCATTCTCTTCAGTTAGTAAAACATTATCATTTGCTTTACATCTTGATCAATACAAAAGCCACCATTTTTTCCAGACAGCAGTACTGCTGTTCTGTTACGTTTTTGGGGTGGTTGGTGGGGGGCTCCTTGCATTTTCATAGCAGACCCTGTCCTCAAACTCAGATCCCATTTTCAAATTCATTTTGCACTAGTCACAGAATAAGAGAGTCTATTATGGAACTCGCGTTCTTTGTTTTTGCTTAAATCATTTTAAAGTCACAAAGCAGCACAAAAGCCCCTAGTTGTACATATTCCAATGCTTTTTAAATCATGTGACCTTATGTTTATAATTATTGGTGTTATTGTCATAAGCTTGTACCGCATATTACATCCTATTTTATTTTTACTATGTTGTGCTTATTCATGTAATTCATTCTGGGTCGCCACTGAAAAAAGGACCCATAGTGTCAGTGGGCCTACCTGGTCAACAAGATTCAATAAATAAATAAATAAATACATATAATAATTACAATTACATGTGGGAAGTGCAACACCTAGGGATGAGAAATCTACATTGCACATATATCCTATGTGGTACAACACTAGACAGCACAGCAGAGAATAATAATAAATAATGAAACTTTATTTATTAAGTGCCATTCAAACACCAAGGCGCTGTACAAGTGAACAATAAAATTACAAAAAATAAATACATATATAAAATCAGAATGATAGCAAACATCAACCCATAAAATCTTAGAAAGACTCAGGCCATGCTGTTTGGATCCTTGCCTAAGATAAAGTCCTTCCCTGTCCCTCTGAGTATCGCGGGTAGTGATGGTGCTGCTGTTCTCATCACTGACTCCATAAAATACCTCAGGGTGACACTTGACCCTCAGCTTTTTTTTTTTTTTTAATTCAAGTTTATTGCATAATTCAGCACAGGTTTACAGTAATCAATACTACTTTCCTTCACATTTGAATTAAAACATACATACTTACAATTACGCCAAGAGTGTCTTGGTGCATATAATCATTTTTTCTAAAACTCCTTTCATTGGATTAAATTTATTTTACTTTATTTGACCTTACAGAGAGCAATCTAGAAGCTATACTTCTGTAGTGTTCTTATAATAGGGACCTCCCTACTCTGTGCCCCGTTCCAAGCCTCCTCCCTCTTGCTCAGTCACTCCCGTCTCTGGTAGCATCATCCATGGAATCCACCTCCCCACAAAACTCTGCATCCTCAAGTTTTTTTCTATATGTGATTTCCTCCATATCTTTAATTTCATTTATAACTGAGAGCCAGTCTTGGCTTGTCGGCGGACATGGAGAGAGCCACCTTCTGGTTATAGCCTTATGAGAGGCCGCAAGGAGGATGCCCCACAGATAAATTTTGTTTGCACCCCAATTTCGTCCGGTTTCATACCCAGTATCAGATTCTTGGGGCCCAACACTGACTGTATAGAGAATACCTGCCTTATTTTTTGTTCTACTTCTGTCCAATAGTTTGTAAGAGTTGGCCATGACCAGAACACATGCAGGTAATCTGCTTGGTTGTCCCACCCCCCCAGCACCCCCAGGACAGTTCCTCCACATTTACACTGAATCAATGGTGTAATAAAGAATCTCATTTTCACTTTCCACTCGAACTCCCTCCACATCGGGGAGGATGTGGTTCTAAGGGCCATTGCCAGAGCAGCAGTCCACTCCCCTTCCTCCAGATTTTCCCCCATCTCCTTGTCCCACCTATTCTTAATTTGGGTAGTCCTGTTTCCACCCCTGTCTCTCAAGGCTCCATATATGGCGGACACCAGCCCTTTGACTTTTGATGAGTTCAGTATTTCAACTATAATACCCAGCAGCCCTGCTGAAAATTTGGTATGCTTATATCTGGCTTGCAGAGTGTGTATATAGGTTCTTATTTGCAGATATCTAAAATAGTCTGCTTGTCTTAAAGAATGTTCCTCCTTAATCTGGGAAAATTCCACTACAGTATCTCCATCTAGAAATTGATTCAGGGAGTACAGGCCAAGTCTACCCCAATTCTTAAAAGTATGATCCTGCCTGGGTGGGGAGAATCCTGGGTCCCAAGCAAACCATCTTAGTGGCCAGACCTCTTCATCTAATCTATGTTTAGTCCATAGGCGTCTTAATGACCCCACTGTATTTCTTATGGACAACAGCGGAGTATTCCCATCTCTCACCTGGGTCCCCAGAGTCACCACTCTCACCCCCAATGGCATCCCATCTGTCAGGGCCACTTCTATTGCCTTCCACCTAGCCTTATATGTTCTGACCGACCACATGAGGGCCCATCTTAACTGGGTGGCCAAAAAGTAGTCCTCCAAATTAGGGACATTTCGGCCTCCATACTTCTTGTTTGTCTGCAGTATTGTGTTTTTGATTCTGGGATTCCTGTTATTCCAGATTATATATAAGCATCCTTTGCCAGATTTGGAATTGTTTTTTATGAATTTTTATTGGGAGACATTGGAAAAGGTACAAGTATTTGGGAGCATGTTCATTGATACTGACTGTATCCTCGAGTACGGGGTAGATTCAGAGCCTCCCATCTTTTAATATCTTGCCTGATCTGGGCTATTATTGGTTCAAAATTAACCGAATGTAGTGTTGTTAAATTTTTTGGAATCTGGGTGCCCAAGTATTTTATTTTCCCCCTATTCCAGTTTACGTCCAGCATTTGCTCTATGTTTGTAGAAGGGTTATAATGAAGTTTGAGAACTTCTCTTTTATTTTTATTTAGTGTATATCCTGAGTATTGACTGAATTTGTCTGTAAGGGACCATATTTTAGGGATGGATATGTCCGGATTAGTAATATATAGGAGGACATAATCCGCAAATAGGGATATTTATGTTCTTCTCCTTCCACGTCAACCCCTCGCCCCTCTAGCCTTATAGCCTGGGCTAGGGGTTCTATATATAGGTCATGAAGGAGGGGTGATAGCGAGCAACCCTGCCTTGTACCTCTCCCAAGATCAGACCTTCGCGAAATGCCCCCATAAACCCTCACAGAGGCCTGTGGGGAAGCGTACAAGGCTTTAATTGCTCCCATAAATATTGGTGGGAAACCCATTATTTTGAGGACCAAAAAGAGAAAGCTCCAATTTACTTTATCAAATGCTTTCTCTGCGTGTAGACTCATAAGACAGGCAGGGATACGCTTTTTATTGATGATATCAATTATGTTGATGGTTCTTCTAACCCCTTCAGGGGCCTGCCTGCCCTCTACAAAACCCGTTTGATCTGGGTGAACTAAATCTGTGAGAAAGGACTGGAGTCTTTTGGCTATTATCGATGTAAAAATGTTATAATCCATGTTAAGAAGGGAAATTGGCCTGTAGGATCCACAGTCCTTTGGGTCCTTATCTTCTTTCAGGAGCACTGTTATAGTGGTGTAATTCCATGACGGAGGAACCACGTCCCCCTTCAGCCAGACTTGATTATATACCGTACTCAGTATGGGGTCAGGTTCCCCTAAGCGTTTTGTACAGCTCACTTCTAAACCCATGGGACCGGGCATTTACTTTGTAGTTCTCCACCATACTTACAATCTCCTGGTGTGTGATTGGCCTTTCTAAAACTTGCCTCTGGGTGTCGGTAAGCCTAGGCAGCTTTAAAGTCTCTAGGAAACTCAAAGCCTCTTCTGGGTATGAGTCCAACTGAGGATGATACAACTGTTTATAATAGGTGACGAATGTTCCAGCTATCTGCTCCCACCCATAAAGAACACTGCCAGTGGTCAGATTTCGGAGACCAGTAACGTTTGCCCTGGCCGATTGTTGTTTCAAGCGGTAGGCCAGAAATTGTGTGGCCTTTGGGCCCCCTTCGTAATAGTTTTGTTCTGTACATAAGAGAGCCTTCTCAGTCTCCAGAAGCTGCAGTCTCTGGAGCCGTAGTTTAAGCTCCCCTATTTCCCTTCCCCTTTCTCTGGAGAATTTTAATTTCTGTTGCTTCCAGGGCTTTAAGGTCTTGAATTAGTCTTTCCCTTAGTTTATCCCTTTCCCTTTTTTTGTATGTGGCTAGTGAAATCAGCCTTCCCCTAATCATTGTTTTAACTGTGTCCCAAAGAATTTGGGGCGTGATGTCTGGACCCTCATTTGATTGAATAGTCTGTTTTATTATTTCCTGGATTTCCTCCTTCACCCCCTCATCCTTAAGCAGACTAACATTCAACCTCCATTGCGTCGGCTTTCTGGGGATTTGGAGATCGATCTGTGCATATACTGGTTTATGATCAGATATGCTTTCAGATCCCACCGATATGGAATGAAAGAGTGACAGGTCCGGCCCATATGTGAAAAACATATCTAATCTTGAATAAATTTTGTATCTTGGGGAATAATATGTGTAGTACCTTGCTAGGGGATATTTTTCCCTTCAAACATCCGTCAGGCCTGTGTCCTTCATAAGTCTTTTCAGTGGTTTGGAGACCCTTTCATTATGTGCCAAGATACTGGAAGTCGTATCCAAGGACCTGTTCATAACAACGTTCCAGTCCCCCCCACTGTGAACACCACCCCCTTTGCCTTTTCTGCTAGCAACTTGAATAGGTCCGCAAAGAAAGCTATGTGTGTTCCCAGGGGAGCATACACATTTAATAGCATAACCTGCATATCTTGGATTCGTCCCACCATCAACACATAACGTGCTCCCGCGTTCACTATCACTTCCTCCTCTACAAATGGAAGGGAGGCCGAAAGTAGTATCATCACACCCGTTTTTTTCCCTTTCGTGAGAGATGCGTGATAGATAGTTGGGAAGTCCCTACTTTTAAACTTTAGGGCTTCCTTAGGGGACAAATGCGTCTCCTGTAAGAATTGGATTTCACATTTTTGTCTCTTTAAGAATTTTTGGAGCTGTTTTCTTTTAATAGAGTTATTTATCCCATTAACATTTAGAGATATTATTATAGATTTGACTTTATCCATTTTCAAAATTCACAGCCTTTCCTAATGTTCTATGCTTCTCTTTATTTTTAGGGCCCCCAGTCTGTCCCTCCTCAAGCCCCCTACCCCCCTTCTGCTTCGAGAACACGCTCTGTTCCATCTTTTCCCTTTTAGTCATTGTCTGCACCTCTTTACAACTTTCCCTATGCCAAACATAATGTCTATTTAATAGTAAAAACTTGCTGGTCTTAAACCACCAGCCAACTTGTTTACAAGTAAGAACACTTAAAACTCCGACCCCTTCTAATAAGGGTACAATCCTCTTAACAGTAACAAACCTTAAAAACTTTAGCTTATAATTTACACATCTCAAAAACGTGTAAGTAAACATTTTAAACCAGTCAATGTACCTCCCTCCTTTTATTTTCTTTGCTTTGAATATTCTTCTTTTCTGAGATATATGTCTCAAGAGGGGTTCGATAGGTCTAAACTGATGACCCTGACTTCCTAGGTTAGTCCAACTCCAAACAGTTGAACTAGTTTGTGCCACATTTGGGACACTTAGCCCTGTATGATGTCCTGGGCTAATCCTCTTCAAAGCCTTATTTTTGGGTCTCAGCTCAATACTCTGAGGTGTTACTGACATCAGCAGAAATCAGTAGGCAAATGGTATTCATTTGGAAATACGGATTCTCATTCCGTCTCCCCCCCAGCCCCATATTTTAATTTGGTGTGGAGAGGTCTGCCTCTCCCCAATCTATTATTGAATTAGGCAGTCATTCTTAGATCTTCTTTCCCCCCTCCGTGGGAGGTGGTTCAGTACGGGAAAAAGAAAATCTACCAGCAAGATTACTGCCCTTCAGCTGTTTGAATGCATGAGTTTCATTTCTTCACACAGGTACAATATACTTATGCCTTTCAATTTCATTTCACCTTGTTCCTTATTCTAGACTCCATCCCCTCCACCCCCTTTTCCCTGTTGCATTTTAACGTGAAAGATGAAGCCTCCGCTCCCCCCCCCCCACGATGCATTTTTGATGTCCCTCTGGATCTCAGCGTGTTACTGTATCTATATCTGAACCTCCATGGGAAGGAGAGAGGGCCCCTCCCCAAGGACCATTTATGATGAGAATATGCAATTCCCCATAACATTCTACTAAGCCCCAGCTTAGAACACATCAGAAGAAAACCCCCCACCGCATCCACCCGCATATACGTGCTTAAATTACCCATGTTGTCACTCAGCTTCTCATTCAAAATGGGCACTCGAGGAGATGCCAGCCCCCCCCCATGCCATCCACATTTGCATTAATTAGATCGTCCCATTGTTCATATTAGGGCTCCAGCCAGAATACTCTCGGGGCTGAGCGAAGGCTCCCCCCCTCCCAATTCAGACTTATTTCAGCCAAGGCCTAAACCAGGCCTCTTAATGCCCAGAGCCCCAGCCCCCTACCCCCCAGTTAAAATCCCAGAAATTAGCTACTTATCCCAAATTGCCTAGTTCATCAGTTGCACCTTATGTAGCATGCCTTCTGCAGAAGCCATTCGTTCCACCGCTTCATTCCCAGGCCGACAAGCCACTGCTCAGTCCACCGAGGCTCTATCCGGAGTCGAGGCCTGCATTTGGTCTTGTACCCCGCTTCCAGGAGCATCTTGCGAGACCAGCCCAGCCAGCTGTACCGCTGAGACGTATGGCTTGAGAAGTGCAGAAATGTCCGCTCGCAGGTTAGTCGTTAGTCAGGTGGGGTTGGGAGTGGCGAGTCAGTCCCTTACGTGCTACCGACCAGGCAGAGCACCGCAACTCCTTCTCCATTCTTTCTTTTTCCAAGCCTGGGACTGGAATGCCAGATTCTTCGAGAAAGGCTTTAGCCTCCAGCAGATCCTCGTATACCTTAGTGACCTGTCTGGTCTCCACTCGTAGGCACGCTGGGAAGAGCATCTGCACCTTTAAATTTCGGTCCCTGAGCTGCTTCAGGATGGGCCACATGGTACGACGGGCCTCCTGAACTCCCGTGGTGTAATCATTATCTATCATAATACGATAGGAACCAAGCATGATTTTCTTTAATTTCCATGCCCTTTTAAGTATCTCCTCTTTAGAAGCGTAGCTAGACATTCGTAGCACAAAGGAACGCGGGCGGGAATCAGGACCCGTGGGACGCTGTGTGAGGGAGCGATGAGCCCGGTCCATGGAGATATCCAATTCAGGAGGTAATTTTAAAAGATCCTTCAGTAGCTTCTGTATATAAGTGATCACATCTGGGGATTCTTCTTCAGCGCCCTCCGGTATGCCGTAGATCCGTAGATTTTTCCGTTGGCTCCGTCCCTCAATATCATCTATTTTGGCCCGCAACTCCCTCTCTCTGGCCATTAGAAACAACAGGAGGAAGTCGTGTCGGTCTGCTTGTTCCAGGACAGTTGTGAGTCCCAGTTCTAATTTATCTGCTCTGTGCTCAATTCTCCCAATATCTGATCGTAGCTCTGTCAATGATGTATCTATTTTTTGTACCGTTTTGGCTGTCTGTAGTATTGAAGCTATTAGCTGAGGGTATTCTTCTTCTGGCCCGGTCTCCACCACTGCGTTGTCTTCATCCTCAGTAGGCCCCGCATTCCAGAGTGCTTTTTCTCCTTGAAACAAAAGCTGCAGCTTCTGAGCCGGGGTGTGAACGTTCTTGTTGGACCCTGCTTTTGACCTGGTAGTTTTAGCTAGTGATTGCATCATTAGATTCTGTAGATGCCGATCAAGTCTATTTGGGCTAGGAGACTTGCTGATTTATGCTGCCATTCAGGCTGCTGACGTCACCGGAAGTCGACCCTCAGCTTGATTTCGGTCTACACATCCATAATGTGTGTCGAACTGTAAACTGGAAGTTGGGCTTGGCTTATAGAGCTAAGAATAATCTTACATTGGCTGCTCGCCTTGCACTGGCCAGAGGTGTACATCTTCCATCTCTCTCTGTTATGGGCTTCTTCTGTTCACCCGTACTTCCAAGGCACATATCACTAGGTGGTCTGTTGCCTTCGATAACATTTGCCATTTTGCGCTAGCAGCCCCTCGTCTCACTCACCATTGTGATCTATATGCTAAAATCAACTGGCTCTCCCCGACTAATTACATGAATTTTGCTTTGGGGTGCTTCACGGGCAAGATTATGGGCACTGGCACCCCCCCCCCGGACTGGCTAAACTCCTTGTGCCGGCTTTCCCCACTTCCTATCCCCTAAGGTCCCTGGGCCCTGCCATCCTCAAGGTTCCTGTCACGCGTACCCAAATGGGTGACAGGGATTTCGTGTCAAGTGCCCCCAGATTTTGGAACTCCCTGCCAGTCCAGATTCGGTCCTCCCCCTCCCAGGCATGCCTAAGGTCCTCCCTGTGGTCTCTCTTGAAGCTAGCCTCGGCATGTAATTGCCCTAAACCTCCGTGATTACCTTAATTGCCTTGGTCACCTGCATGGTACTTGAGCATATCATCCCCTGTACCTATGATCTCAGTACTGCTGTGCCGGCTGCCTGTCTGGGTGATGCCTGGTGTCAAAACTGTATATGTGTAAATTTCTTGCTCTCATTCTGTAAATACTGATTTCATATATGTCCATAATGACTCTGTACTGAATTATATTTGACTGTACCTCTGTCGTAAACTGAGTTATCACCTATGTATGCTTTTGCTCCTCTTGTTTTAGTGTATCTGCATTACTAGTGTTATGTTGTGCTCTGTATGTTCTTTTTTCCCTGTACTCTCCCGGGTTGTACCTGAAAATAGGCATATGATTTGTCTAGTGTACTTAGCTGGTAAACAAAAGCTAAATAAATAAAAAAGCTTAAATCATTTTAAAAAGGATCCAAGGGTAATTGAGGACCATAAGCTGAAGCAAGACAGGCATGGTGGGATACATGGGGGGGTTAAGGAGCTGGTCAAGAGAGGTAATTCCCCTTTACAAGGCCACAGGAGAAGGGAGGTAATATGGCCTCTGTACAGATCACTGGTGAGACTGCATCTGTAATACTGTGTCCAGTTTTGAGGCCCGCATCTGCAGAAGGACAGTGATAGAATAAAGATAGTACATTGAAGGGCTACAAAGATTATCCACGGTCCGTAGGGCAAGGCATATGATGAGAGACTGAAATGTCCCAACATGTATTCACTGGGGGACAAAAGGGAGAGGGGGACATGTTAAATTATGTTCATGAAAGGAGTCAACAAAGTTGATACAGCAAATCGGTTCAGATTAAGAAACAGTGCATTCACCAGGATGCGTGGGTCAAAAAGGACATTAGGAAGTATTACTTCACAGAAAGGGTGGTGGATTGGTGGAAAAAAGCATCCTGACAAGGTTATGGAGGCAAACACAATAGTGGGATTTAAGAGGAAGTGGGACGCACATGAAGGAGTTAACAGATTGGAAGTGGAGGGGGGGTAAAGGGAGACTATAAGGGAGGACAGAGACTAGAGCATTACCAAGTAGGGAATCTTGGGAAGGACTAAATGGACTGCTCAGATTTTTTCCATCCATCACATTTCCACTGTGTCCAGTTCTAGTCACTACAGTATAGGAAGGATATTAAAGGCGAACAGTCAGTACACAGGGCTCCACACTCAAATGTGGGGCTGGTCCCAATGTGCACTTTGTGTGCAAAAACATTTTGGTTTACTTACTGCTTACTGTAGTATAGTAGATTGTAGCAGACTCATTTTGCTTACTTCTAGGCTGACATCTTCTGTTATTACAAATCCCACAATCCTCTGCAGATATCAGAGCAGTAGACAGCAGTGGGAGATTCAGTAGCCTGCAATGCATTCAGAGCTTTTATAATCTCAAGTCAGATGTTTGCTGGTCCTGCTGTTCTCCTAGGGCTAAGTACAGTCCTCTGTGATTGTACTTATAGCCCAGGGAGGACAGCAGGACCAGCAAACAAAAGAACAGAGATTGGGGAAGGGGGCCAGAATAAAGGAACATTACAAATCATTATTTCACATAGAAGGTGGTAGATATGTGGAATCTACCCAATAAAGTTGGAGAAACTAACACTGTTCGGGCTTTCAAAGCAGGGCTTATACTGAGGGTTACACAGCATGAATAAAGTAACAGTGTGGCTGTTAAGCTTCAATGTGTTGCCATACTCAAAATGGGTGTAGTCACTGATAAGGGGCAGAAGGGGTGAACAAGACAGACAGAAGGTCCCTAACATTATCACAGTACTATGTTACTATGATGAGTGACTGTTGCTGTAATTATAGAAGTGTAAGGCCCCCCCACCCCATGTCTGGGGTACCTGATGTGAAAGGAAGGGGGGCCTGGCAGTCCAGACAAACTCAGATGAAAAAGCAGTTTACCTGGGTTCAGACTTTGTGCTTGATTGAAGATCAGGCATAAGGGTGCAATGGCCATGGGGCAACGGCAGCTAGAGGGGGCAACTAGGTGGTTATAGGTTGGCACACAATTCATCATTTAAGTTTAATGTGCACACTGATAATGCAGCAAATAGAAAACATTTAATTGGTTATAAAAAAATAGAAAATTCCACTCCATGGAGCAGTGGGGCACAAGCTGCATAGCAGCTGAGGTAGCTGAAATGCAGTGACACAGGGCCACGGTATATACTTGATGACCAGAGCAGATTAAAGCAGGGTAGTCCGGGAAGCCGACTAGGGCTTCCGAATTGATGGCAACAACACAGATGAAATGCGGCTCAACATTTTCCCAACATTTCAGATTCCACATTCCCGAGCTACGACACATACCGATCCTCATGTCTCTCAAGGCGCACCAGGCTCCGAGCACCCCAGGGCAACTCATACAGGCCCTTGGGGGTCCCAGAAATGCACCATTGCCGAGCCCCAAAAACCTTCAGGCCCAACGGCAATTGAGTCCTGCTGAAGTGCCACACTGGAAAAGGGGAAGGTAGGCTGCCACCACCAACATCCCTGCAGCATTGGCTCTCACCACTGCAGTGCCCCAATGGCAGAACCCAGGCATACTGCTCGCCTGGACCCACCGCTGACTTGACTGGTGCCACAGTTCACGTGATGGGTCCTCCTTACACTCCCTGGGCTACGACTTTCCTAATGTGGCAGTGGGACCCACTTCTATGTTAAATCCACAAGGCCACCTCTTAACATTGTGGCATCTACCGAGGTGGGACACCTGTCAGCCACTCGACTCACTGCATTTCTGTACTGGCTTCCCCTGGCACTGGTCCCCGGACGACTGACTACACGCTGCCTGCTTAAGGATCCCAGCTGGGCCGGAGATGGTGCGAGCCGCCCTGGCCCTAGACTCATGACCTCCTCTTCCCACTGGTCCTCTTCTGCCCCCAAAAAGGTGCCCAAACCCTCATTAAATACCCGTCTGTTAGTTGTAGCCCCACCTGACCTGCAGGCAGGCCACAAACCCCACAGCCAAAAAGGAGAAAGGGGAGGAGCAAGGGCTGAATAGTGAGCATCCACACCTGGGGGTGCTTACAGAAGCAATATACACTTTCCCTTTTTTGGTTTTAGTCCGGGGTTCCTTGAAAAATCAATTTAGGATGTCATTTCCAATTTCTTCATCAGAAATTCTTAACTGTCAGACACTTGCTCAACTTCATTGGGTGTTTGGAAAACAGTTTTTGAAACCCATGTCACAGCTCTGGGACAGCAGAAAGACTTACTTGTACATTACACACTGCTGGACAAAGTAGTGGTGCAGTTGTATGGTGGTCCCATGGTGGTGCTCCCTAGAATGCCAGTACTGTCTGAGGCACAACAGACCTGCAGCATGACATACAGCACTCTTTCTGTAGAGAAGCTTTTTAAGTATTGTAGCTGGATCCTGTCTGCGGCTGGTGATAGCGTGGACTAACACACACTCTACAGAGCCACATGTTAATTCCTTACTGATGTGCAGAAGTGGGCTTATACAGGCTCCATAGAGCTAGTTGTTATCTCCAGCCCCCAGTGATGTGCAGGACTGGGCTCACACAGACTCTACAGAGCAAGTTGTTCAATCTGCCAGTGATGTTTAGGAGTGGGCTCACACAGACTCTACAGAGACGGTTGTTAGAATGAGAGCAAGTAGCACCCATAGCAGAAACTGGCTCACGTCATCCGGTACATACAAAAATAATTTATTTAAATAAAGTGCAGTTACATACCACACATACACTAGAGAGGGTTAAAACCATTGGACCACATAAATAAAAACCGCAGTGGGTAGTCAAACACTACTAACATTTCACTCAATCACTACGAACTTCATCAGAGTTGAACTGGTTGTTAAAGGGGCACTGTCAGCTTTGCCCCTTCATTTTTTGCCAAAAGTGAACAGTGTGCCTCTTGACATACACCTATTACAGATGAACTGCAGAACGCCCCTAAATATATATAAAACATAAGGACTTTTACCAGTTTTTAAACTTCTTGTAGAAGTAGCTTTTCACTCAGTCTGACATTAATTCCTCCGCATACCAGAAGCACATCCGGGACGGGACCGAGCGCCTGCCATGAGTGTGGCCCCGGAGTATGATTTTTTTCAAATGCAACATGTAGCTTCATATTGTGCCGGTCCCTTACGCTGTTCTAAAATGTTCCATCTATGTGCGACTGGAGACCTAGCACCAGGAGCACTGTAATTCATATTTGCAAGTCGCAGCCAAAATCCGTGCATGCACACAAGGCATGACAAAGATACAGCGCATGCACAAGAGCATGCTGTTAGTGCGCTCCTTGGTTCAGCTACGACTTGCAAATATAATTCTAATACTCCCAGTGCTGGGTTTGCGATGCTTTATAGATGGAACATTTTAGAATAGCATAAGGGACCGGCACAATATGAAGCTACATGTTGAGTATGAAAAAATTGTACTTCGGGGCCATACTCATGGCAGATGCGTGATCCCGACCTGGGTGTTTTTCTGGTATGCGGAGAAATTAATGTTGGACTGAGTGAAAAGCTACTTCTGCAAAAAGTTGAAAAACCGGTTAAAAGCCTTATGTTTTATATGTGTGTATATATATATATATATACATATATATATATATATATATATATATATATATATATATATATATATAGGCGTTCTTCAGTATATCTGTGATAGGTGTATGCCAAGAGGCAAAAAACGAAGGGGCAAAGCTGATAGTGCCCCTTTAAATCTCCCAGTGATGTTCAAGAGTGCACTTACACAGATTCTACAGAGCCGGTTGTTAAATCTCCCAGTGATGTGTAGGAGTGCACTTACACAGATTCTACAGAGCCAGTTGTTAAATCTTCCAATGATGTGTAGGAGTGGGCTAACACAGAATCTACAGAGCCGGTTGTT
Organism: Neoceratodus forsteri; assembly: GCA_016271365.2. NCBI lineage: Eukaryota > Metazoa > Chordata > Ceratodontiformes > Ceratodontidae > Neoceratodus > Neoceratodus forsteri. The sequence continues at coordinate 1,630,766,047 of CM028131.1, read as the reverse complement.
AAATCTCCTAGTGATGTTTAGGAGTGCACTTACACAGATTCTGCAGAGCCAGTTGTTAAATGCCCCAGTGATGTGCAGGAGTGGACTTACACCTCACATAGACCCCATAGAGCTGGTTGTTAAATTCCCCAGTGATGTGCAGGAGTGGGCTCACACAGATTCTTCATAGCCAGTTGTTAAATCCCCCAGTGATGTGCAGGTGTGGGCTTTCACAGATTCTGCAGAGCCAGTTGTTAAATCCCCAGTGATGTGCTGGAGTGGGCTTACACCTCACACAGACCCCATACAGCCAGTTGTTAAATCCCCAGTGATGTGCTGGAGTGGGCTTACACCTCACACAGACCCCATACAGCCGGTTGTTAAATCCCCAGTGATGTGCAGGAGTGGGCTCAGTTCAGTTCAGTTTATTTTTGAAGGGATAACAGCCATTGAGCAAGCTCATTTGCAGGGTGGTCCCTTGTACATAAACCATAACATCAACAATTACAGAACAACACGTAAATGGTTACAAGGTTAGGGCATATAACACAATTGTAGTATGTATATTTAACAACCAACGACTAAACATTAGCAGAACAAATACTGGCCATGGCCTGGTACATACAGAAGTGTATAATGGATAAGTGAGATTTTACATTTATTTTATTTGCTACCATCGAAAGAGGGGAAGAGAAGGTGAAATCAAAATATGGATAACAACAGAGCCAGGATAAGGATAGGGAGAGAAGGTTAATAACAATGGCAGATGTCGGGAGTAATTTTATCAATAAGCGATTTGAACGTGCTCAGGGTGATCACGTTTTTTAATTTGAGCATGGATTGAAGTTTGTTCCAGGCTGTGGGAAGAATGTCGTTCATGGCTGACTTACCAAAGTTAGTGCGAATGTTGGATACTTCTAGTGAGATGTATGCACATTTCCTTAGTGTATAGGAGCTGTGGGAACGGTGGAGAAGAAAAGTGATATAGCAGATGCCATAAAGCTGGTTGTTAAATCCCCAGTGATATGTTAGAGTGGGCTTACACACTAACTCTGTAGAGCCATTGTTAAATCCCCCAGTAATGTGCAGGAGTGGGCTGACAGTCTTCGTAGAGCGGTTGTTAAATCACCCACTGATGTGCAGGAGTGGGCCCACACAGACTCCATAGAGCTGGTTATGAAAGCCCCCGAGGTGCTAATGTGGACTCACAGAAGCACCACAGAGCTGTAAATAAAGGCTGCATAATGCCCCCCTCCTGCTGCCTTGTAATTGGATAGGTATACCTGCAGAGGGTGACCTGTCTTCCTCTGTCCCTAGCAGTGCACTGTTGTGTTCAGTTTTATTACCTTTTTGATAATTGGAAAATAAACCAAATAAAATGAAACGTGTGTGTGTGTGTATGTATGCGCGTGTGCACATGCATTTGGGGGGTTTCTTGGAAATGGCTCTGTTCTTTTAATGGCCCATTTTATGTCTTCTTTTTCTTGCCGTTGTGTTTAATGGAGTCGCTGTGTTTCCTGAGGCTCTGTTTTATTTCCTGGTGTTGAGCAGGGACTCACAAAATTTATTTGTCTGGGCAAAATAACATGAAGACAAGTTATAAAACAGGCAATTACAATGAATGAAGCCGCAGTTTTATAAATGTTTAGTCCTGCAGTAGTTTAGTGGGACTGCAGCTCAATGGACTAATTGATGTTTGCCCACGCTGGATGCGGAAAACCTCTGTTGCTGGAGGTGTTACTTGTTGCAAACCCAGCATGGAAGGGCATTGGAAAAGACACTGTTCCAGCCAATGGGGGTTTGTTATGTGGGCTTGGCCTGTAAATTTCTTTTCAATACAGGGTGCTTGATTAACAGTACTACCACTTTTTGGGGCTTTGTGATGTATTCTTTCTGGTTATTTGTCCCTACAGTGCCTCTCTTACCTGTCCTCAGGATTAGTGAGCACATTGACCCCTGTTTTGTCAGGCGGGGGCCAGGGGGGGTAGGGTTCTGGTATTTTACATGACAAATCACTAGCGGTTCGGTCATTGGCCACTCAGATATCATCACTGGTCACACGAAGAGGAGACCTCACAGGCAGTAGCATCCTGTTGTGCTAAATAAAAGCCATTACCCTCACGACAAAGGCTGACCCTTTCCCAGCTGTACTTGCACTGTGTCAGGGCAGCCTCTACCACTTTATTGCCCTCCAGAATCGAAACTAAACTCACGTACACAGGCTGAACTTGATCCAGAACTGAACTCACATACTGAGCTCTGTCCCAAACTCAGAACTGAACCCACATACTGAGCCTAGCTACAGCCTAGAACAGAAATCAAATAATGAGTGTGGCTTCGACCCAGAACTGAACCAACATACAAAGGCTATCCTTGACCCAGAACTGAAAAAACATACAAAGTTTGTCCTCAGCCCAGAACTGAACCTATGTACTAAGGTTGGCCTTGGCCCACAATTGAACCCACATTCTGAGGCTGGCTTTGACCCAGACCTGAAACCATGTACTGTAATTGACCTGGACCCAGAACTGAATGCAGTACTGAGGCTGGCTTTGACCCAGAACCGAACCTGTATATGGCTGGCCTTGATCCAGAACCAAACTCATGTAATGAGGCTGACTTTGCCTTCGAACTGAACACATGTACTGAGTGATGCTGGCTTTGACCCAGAACTGAACCCACATACTAAAGTTGGCTTCAAATGCTATGTAGTTTGTATGTGATAAGTCAGACTGAAATTGTCTTAAAATGACTATTTATGTTGAAGAGCGAGTGTAGTGACTATTATTATTATTAGAATTTTGGCAACCGGGTAAGTCCACTGAGACCATGCAGTCCCTTTTTCAGTGACGACCCGGGTGTCAATTGTGAACACAGTACAATAGATAAATACAATAATAATATTTGTTTTTAAAAGCAGTCAACAATTACCTTTAATATCAGTGGTACTTTTTCTTTTCTCTTTGGTTAATTAGAAGATTTTTTAACTTATGTTAGGAAGTGGGATGTGTGGAACAGCACTCTACATGGCAGCTGACATATCAGCCTCTGTTCCCCGATTGCATTATCAGCACTGTGACCTCACTGTGACATCACAGGAGGAGCCACTCAGTAGCTGCAGGGTCAGCCACCTGTGATGTCACTCTCAGTGAGGTCACAGTGCTGATGATGATGCAGTGGAGGGAATAGAACTAGATATACCAGTTGCCAGGCACAGTGCTATGCCACATACCCAGCGTAACATTGTCACATAGAAAACTTTCTAATGAGCAACAGAAATAGAAAAGAAAAATACTTCAGAAATAAAAAGTTACAACTGACAACTTCTTAACATTTGTAACATGTTCTTCTCACCCCAAGAATTATTCAGCATCTTTTGACAAATGCAATATGCCAACTGGGTTCAGCTGCCCCAGAGAGGAGGAGTCAGTGTAAATGAGGACAGTACATTGACCAATCAGGAGCGAGAGAGAGAGAGAGAGTGCTGCCTGCAGTCAGCCTATGGGGCTTCAGAACTTTTTCTCCGTTGACTAGGCAACGCTGTCCCAGAATGCTCTCTCTTCTGACTCTCCAGAGACCTTCCTGTCTTCTTCTGTCTGCCTTTTTTGTGTGCTGTCTTCATTTTAAAGGTGTTGTGTTTCGCTTTACTTCATTCTTTTTTTTTTTCAATTTTAGTCTTTTTGCCCCTGCTGCCATCCATCGATCATCCACTGGTCATGGCGCATCTCGACTTCCACCTTTCCTGTTCTGTGCTCTTCCCCTGAGAACCCTGACTTGCCCCTCAGAGGGTGGGGTCGTGGCACTGACCCTGATGCTGCGAAACTAGTGACTGACCGGGGGAGCCGGCAGGAGAGGCTAATTGAAGCCGGATTCTGACTTCACGGAGGTGGCCGACAGCAGGATTTTTCCTTCCCCATTTTTGCATGAGGGCGGGTACGTGCAATGACGCCCCCGCCCGCCCCGGCCCTTGAGAACTGTAACACGCTGGTAGCTGCGGTACCCCCGGCCTCCGCCCGGGGTCTGTCAAGTACCGGACGGGGTCTCAAACCTCCCCCCAGACAAGGAGAGCAGTCCTTGGGACACTCCATCCTTCTGCCCCAGCCAGCCTTCCGGTGACCAGAGTCCGTTCTTGAACCCGGGTCGCCGGCATCGCAAGCGGAAATCAACCGCTGTGCGACGGGCCAGCTACTTTACTTCATTTTTCTGTGATTCCCATTTGGTTCCCGGGAACCACAGACTTTCCTTCCATTTTCCCACGTTTCAGCGCTGGTTTTCCGCCATTCCTGAAGTAAAAGTTACCACGTCTGAGGTAAAATCCGTGGTTTTCAATGTTACTATTTTATTGAGATTTATTTTTCCTGCAGTTTTACAGTGTTTCTAGTGATTTTAACCGTGGTTTAGCAGCCATTTTTTCTATGTTTTTTTTCTCTCACTGGAATCACCCTCTACATTATTTAAACATTATTTAAACACTAAATTATAAGGTTTCTCCTCATTTACTTTCTAAGAAACCTTGTTTTTCTGCAGTGGTCAATTGTTGTCGGCAAGAGGTGTGCTGGTGGTAACTGCTAAGTCGAGACCACTATAATTATTATTTAAAAAAGAAATACATATAAGGCTATTTGCTTTTTTTCGCCAAAGACATTTAAGTATGGCCTCCCAGTCTGCCTCCCCCTCCTCTAAAAGCATTGAGGATGATACCTCAAGTCAGCATAAAAATACAGATAAAGTCCTCTAAGGACCCTCATGACAATAAGTCTGATAAAAGTAAAAATTCTGGTCATGCCATTAAAAGACAAAACAAGCAGGGTTCAGACTCGGTCCCTGCTAAAAAGACAAAGAAAGATAAACATACCACTGCTCCTCCCGCTGACAAGCAAGGGGAGACGCTGGTGGCAAATAAAAATATGCACTCTGCAAATGAATTGGCTAAGGCCTGGCACCTATATCAGACTTTACAGTTTATGGGCAATATATTCTCTGGTACACCTCTTCAAGACCCTGGGTATTCCCAGGGATTTTGTTATGAGGAAGAGGAAGATAACATACCACAGGGCATCCCCTTAGACCCAGATGGGTACCCCTGATGATAATCCTCCTGATGACCAGGAGGATGTTTCATCTCATTTTACTTTGGTTAAACAAATGGTGGACACCCTAGAACTCCCTTTCCAGGACGACACTGAACAAGAGCTTGAGGAAGACTATATAAAGATGATGGGTCTTCCAGCTTAAAAAAATTTATTTTGCCCATTCACAATGCCTTAAAAAGAGCAACTTTGAAAATTCTCCAAACTCTCACATCTGTTTCCGGAGTGGACAGAAAGATTTAGAGGAAATATCAGCTTGGCAAGCAAACTGCTGATTTTCTCTATATACACCCAGACCACAAAGGTGTGGTCCAGGCAGCAGCCTGTGACAAAGCTAACGTTCCAGTGTCTACTCAGTCTCCGGAAAAGGAGTCCAAAAAGCTGGACTCCATGGGAAAGAAGTCTTACACTACTGCTTCCTTGCTGCTTCGCCTGTCTTCTTACATGGCGTATGCAGCCAGATAGCAAAGGGCCCTCTTGAAATCTATTCTGGCCATAGTTCAACATGGGGGAGACACTATGGTTCGGGATGTCACTGAAATGGTCAAACTGGCCATAGAAGCTACTAAGTACCAGTTCCACATGGCTATGGACAATAATAACACAGCCTCCAGAGTCTGGCACAGATGATCTCCCTTAGGAGTTTTGCCTGGCTAAGGACTACCAATCTCTCACAAGACACCCAGTCATAAGCTAAATTTTCTTTGTGTGAAAAATTCTCTCTTTGGGGATCAAACTGAGGCTTACATGAAAAAGATGGATGAGTACAAGACTACTTACAAGAGTAATGCAGCCAAAGAAAAGCCTTCTCCCTACCAGAAAACCCAAATGGGAGGGGGGCAGGGGTTATTTTCCTAGGGCATTCTACCCCATGCCAGTGCCTATGGATTTTTTCCAGATGAGAGTTTTTTCATGGTCAGAGGAAGGAGAGGCCAGAGGAAAGCCAGCTCCAATGCTGTCCCCACTACTCAAGCTAAACAGCAGTCCTCCTGACTGCTTTCAGGTCACCTCCCCTCTCCCAGCAGGGGGCAGGCTCTCTTACTACATCCACCAATGGCAGCTCATCACCACAGACAAATGGGTGCTGGAAGTGATGGGTCAGGGCCTATTTCTTCAGTTCAAAAAAGTCCCCTCTTTTCAATGCCCCAAACCTTCAAAACCTCTAACCCCAACAGAAAAACTGCTGTTGGAAGTAGAGGTGAAAAATCTTTTGGGAGCCAAAGCTGTGGAAAGAGGTCCTTTCCCCCAATGGGGAAAAGGCCTCTACTCCAGGTACTTCCTCACCCTGAAGAAAAACAGAGAGTGGTGACCTATTCTGGACCTAAGGTACCTGAACAAACATTTGCGGAAACCAAAGTTCAAAATGGTAACCTTAAATCAGGTCATCCATTCTTTAAAGCAGGGAGACTGGCTAGTCTCGCTAGACCTGAATGACGCCTATTTCCATATTCCAGTCAGACAGTCGTGCAGGAAATTTCTCAGATTCAGGCTGCCATCAGGCCACTACCAGTTTGTAACCCCGCCATTCGGACTCGCATCAGTTCCCAGAGTCTTCACAAAGTGCCTGGAAGTGGTTGCAGCACATAGATTAGAAGGCAAGGGATTTCTGTTTTTTCCTACCTGGATGACTGATCATGGCCAACTCACCACAGGCAGTATCAGAAGCCATGCACTGCACAAAGCACACCCTGCAGTCTCTGGGTTTCATCATCAACAAAGAGAAATCCCACTTTCAGCCTGCCCAGGTTCTGGAATTCATAGGGGCAGAGCTCAACACACTGCAGGGGAAGGCCTTCCTTCCTGCAGATAGAGTTCAGAATTTCCTCAGCCTGGTAAATTCCTTCACCCTGGGCCAGCCAAGGCTGGCCATGCACTTTCTCAGGCTCCTAGGCCACATGACCTCAATGACCGCAGTAGTCCCAGGTTCCAGGTTTCAAATGAGGGACATTTAGTATCACCTCAGTTCTCACTGGTCCCATAGAAAAGATTCCTTTTTAAAACTGGTGCCAGTCACAAAAACCCTGTTATAGGCTCAGTACTGGTGGAAGGAAACAGAAAACCTCAGAGAAAGGGTTTCTTTCCAGATCAGGCAACCATCCCAGGTGTTAACAACAGATGCCTCCCTCCTAGATTGGGGTGCCCACCTAGGGGACCAATCCATAAGTGGCACATGGATGCCCAAAGAGTCCACATACCACATCAGTCTCCTGGAACTCAGAGCAGTGTACTTAGCCATCAAGACCTTCACCCCACAGCTCAGAGGACATAAAATCCAGATAAGAACACCACTGCCATGTTCTGTATCAGCAAGCAAGGGGGCACAAGGTTGACCAAACTCTGCACATAGGCAATGAGGATTTGATGTTGGCATATTCCCTGGACATGACCCTGTCGGTCATACATCTTCCGTGAAAAGGCAATACTCTAGCAGATGCCCTGAGTTGTATTAGTCAGGGCTGCCACAAGTGGACCCTGAACAAGCAAGTCCTTGCCACAGTTGTCAGAAGGTGGGGGGTCCCAGAGCTGGATCTCTTTGCATCCAGCCTCAACCATCAGCTTCCACAGTACTGCTGCAGGCCTCCAGCAATTGGGACCATCCCAGTAGACGCTCTGGCACTGAATTGGACAGGGAGGTTCCTGTAGCCCTTCCTCCCTTCCCTCTTATTTACAGGGTACTTCTCAAACTCAGAGATCAACCAGCCACCATGTTTCTGGTGGCCCCAGATTGGGTGAGGCAACCCTGGTATTCCTTGCTTCTCACCTTGTCAGTCAGGAAGCCCATCAGATTGCCAGCAACCCACAGTCTCCTGACTTTTCCCCAGGCAGGAGCAGCATACCCCAACATCTAGTCTAATCACTTCAAAGCATGGTACTTGAGGAGTTAGGGTTCCCTGGGTCCCAGTACTCTGAACAGGTCTTCAAAATTCTGCATATGGCCAAAACACCTAGCACTAGGAAAACGTATGCATCCAAGTGGAAGAGATTTTCCCTATGGTGCAAAGACAGGGAGATAGATCCTTTGTAGGCCAATCCTCCTACCCTTTGGGCTATGTGGTTCACCTCCAGACAGAAGGCCTTAAGGCTTCATCCCTAAAAGTGCACTTGGCTGCCGTTTCAGCTTATCTTTCCACTAGGAAAGAGAAATCCATCATTTCTCAGTCCATTTTCGAGAAGTTTTTCAAATGCCTTCTGCACCTTCAACCTCCACTGAGGGAGCCGATCCCTCCTTGGGACTTGAACCTCTGCATAGCCCAGCTCATGGAACCTCCCTTCGAGCCCATGGCTACTGCTTACATGAAGTACGTCATTTGAAAGACTGTCTACCTGATTGCCATTACTTCTGCCAGAAGGATTTCAGAGCTGCAAGCTCAGTGCACTGAACCTAACTACATAATTGCCCACAAGAACAAAGTAGTACTTAGGACAAACAGAAAATTTCTGCCCAAGGACGGTGGTCTCTGAATTCCACCTCAATCAGTCAATCACAATGCCTGTTTTTTTCACAGATAATTCCACTCCAGGTGAGTGTAAATTGCACAGCTTGGATGTGAAAAAGGGTTCTGACCCACTAACTAGAGCATACTAAGCAGTTCAGAGAGTCCCAAACTCAGCTCTTTCTCACCTATGGTAAGGTAGGTAGAGGAAAGTCAGCTACCAAGAGAACCATATCCCGCTGGATTGACTCTTGTATCCAGTTCTGTTACAGTAAAGCTGGCAATCAACCTCCGCAGGGCCTTAGGGCTCACTCCACTAGGGGTACTGCTGCCTCAGTAGCAGCTGCAAGGGATATTCCCTTGCTTGATGTCTGCAAAGCAGCCATATGGAAAACAGTACACACATTCACAAAGCACTACTGCTTGGATGTGCAGTCCAGATCAGGTGCCAAATTTGGCACAGCGGTGCTGCAGAGCGTTTTTCCAAAGTAGGTTTCTGGGCCCACCTTCCAACTGTACTGCTTGATAGTTCATTTGTCAATAGATGCTGAAGAATTCCTGGGGTGAGAAGAAAAATTACTCACTGTAGTAATGTTGTTTCTTCCAAGGTATTTATTCTTCAGCATTATTGACACTCCCACCACCCTCCCCTGCAAAACCTGACTAAAGATGGCTCTGTATTTTTTATCTTTAGCCAAATTTGTCTCGTTCAATTTTTTATCCTTTAGTGAGTTGTTCATAATAGTGGTTTGGATTTTTGCAGTGGTTACTTCTTCCTTGCTTTTTCTTATCTTTTTGTTCTAGTTTCCTTAGTTGGGTACAGTTTTTGACCTTTTTTCAGAGTCAAAATAGTTCTGAAGCTCCTCAGGCTGACTGCAGGCAGTACTCTCACTCTCCTGATTGGCCAATGTACTATCCTCATTTACATTGACTCCTCCTCCTCTCCGGGGCAGCTGAACCCAGCTGCCAATAATGCTGAAGAATACCTTGGAAAAAACATTACTACAGCGAGTCATTTTTTTCTTGTCTGCTATTTTTTTCATTTTACTAGCTCTTTAAAATATGATAATGAATGGCACTAACTGTCACTTTGTTTCAAAAGCTATGTGTTTGGATTGGAGACTGGTAAGTTGCTCATCTCACACCACCCACCCTTGGCTCCATCGCATACACAGCCTTAAGGAGGGGGTCTGGACCCACTGGTGCAGCAGTAGGGCTACCGCTGGCGTCACTGGGGACCCAGGTTCAGGAATGAGTCAGGCCAGAAGGAGGAGGTTTGTGCATGTGTGGACACTCTCCTCTTTCTCCAGGGAGGACAGCAACACCTTGCTCTGCTACCACCATCTGTGGCTGTATAGGTAGTGATGCAGTAGCTGCGGTGTAGGGAGGCGATAACATTATTAGGCATTTGGCAATGGCATGTGCTCACCTGTGGCAGCCTAGACTCTCATCCTTGTGCCACCATCCCCATTTGGGGGGGTAGGGGAAACTAAATGGTAAATCAGTTCCACCGCAGCAGCATGATAGCCTGTGTAGCAGAAGGTAGTAAATCCACCCCACTGGTGGAGGTGCAAAAACAGAATTTTTCTTTTTTTGTTTAAAAGAGGGGTCCAGCCATGAGCAAAAACCATCGTAGTTGATATCATCAGAACTACATTTTAATAATTTTTAAAACCACCTTGAATTTCAAACCATTGCATTCTTCATAATTGGTGGTATTTACATTAAGAACAGAGTTTTCCTACCTTCAAGAGCTAGTGTACTGCCTAAAACTAATACATAGATACATAGACAGTGTCGGCAGATAAGGGCCTATGGCCCACCCAGTCTGCCCATTTGAGCTTGTAAGTTCAGTTTGTTTTCCTAGAAGTCTGTTGCCCCTTACCCCTGACCTCCAGAATTCCTTCATGTCTATCCCATGCATTCTTAAATCCCGTGATTGTTTCAGCCCCCACCACTTCCTCTGGCAGGGTGTTCCACTTGTCCACCACCCGTTCTGTGAAGAAATTCTTTCTCATGTTTCCTCTGAATCGTCCCCTCCAACTTCATCCCATGCCCTCTAGTCCTGGAACATCTTTTTCGCTTAAAATAGTGTTTTCCTGCACCCTGTTCCTCCCTGTAAGATACTTGTATGTCTCTATCATATCCCTCTCTCCCTCCTCTCCTCCAGGGAGTACATGTTCAGTTCCTTCAACCTGTCTTCATAGGACTTGTGATGCAGTCCATGCACCATCTTTGTTGCTCTCCTCTGAACCTTCTACCCTGTTTATGTCTCACGTAGGTATGATCTCCAGAACTGTACACTGTACTCAGGTGGGGCCTCACTAGTGTCTTGTATAGCGGAATTATGACCTCCCTTTCCTGCTGGTAATGCCCCTGCCTATACATCCCAGCATCCTATTTGCTTTACCTGCTGCCTTGTCAACTGTTTCCCTACCTTGAGGTCATCAGAGATGATAACCCCAAGATCCCTTTCCTGCTTGGTGCATGCTATATCCTCACCCCCCAACTGATATATTGTGCCAGGGTTTTTGTGCTCCATATGCATTATCTTGCACTTCTTTGCATTGAATTTCAACTGCCAAACCCTTGACCATTCTTCAAATTTCTGCAGGTCCCTTCTCATTCTGTCTACACCCTCTGGTATTAATATTAGTTTTTAAAAGCAGTCGACCATTACCTTTTATATCTGAGGTACTTTTTCCTTTCCATGTGGTTAATTAGGAGACTGTTTACCTGATAGGATGTGTGGAATAGCACTCTGCCTGGCAGCTGACATATCTTTCTCTATTTACCCCCTTACATCTTCAGCAGTTTGACCTCCCTGACTGCGACATCACTGCTGCTTAGGAACAGCAGCTCAGTAGCTCCCAGGTCAGTCACCTGTGATGTCACTGTCAGTGAGATCACAGTGCTGATGATGTAGAGGTGGGGGATAGAGACAGACATGACAGCTGGCAAGCTAAGAGATGTTCCACACATCTAGCACAGTATTATTGCATATAAGACTTTCTAATAAGCAAAAGAAAAAATACTTCAGAAATAAAAAAAAAAGTTTCAGCTGACTATTTCTTAAAATTTATATTATTTTCCTGTCTTCCTGTTTCGGTTCCACTAGCTCTTTCAGTTCCTCTACAGCTCAGGCTTATTTATTTCAAAAGATTTACCAGGAAAGACATACTGGGCTGAAATAGCCCATTTTCAGATGTCGTCCTGGGGGAGGGGGAGAGCTTATTCTGGAGCTGAATGCCTAATGCCCTGTTTGTGACTTTACAGTCATTTCTACTGCAGTAGTCTGTGATGCCTACAGCAGGGCATCAGGAGTTGAGTTCCATCCTCGGCTGTAAGTGCCCTGTAAGGGACAAAGGTGCAGTTTTCATGTAGCTGTCCTACTACTAGAGTAGTTTGGAATGTGAAATTTTCACCAGTGAAATTCATGTGAAATGGCAGTTCCACTTCCTAAATTTGTTTCGGAATTTCCTTTTTTAATTCTGCAGAGTTTCAAAAAGTATGTCTTGGAGTACGCAATCCAAGGAATATTATGTCATGGTTGGCAGGAAAGCCACGCTGTTTATGGGAACTGCGGAATACTGTTCCATGGTTCATGTAAACTGCAGTTTAAAAAATAAATTCTGTTTTTTGGACTTTCTGAATTCCACGTCTAATGGAATTCTGGAGATTTAGGTGGAATTTCTAAAATTGTACAGAATTCTGGTGGAGGTAGAATTTGAAAATTCCGCACAGCAAAAGACTTGCCTGCTTCTGTTGGAAGCTGAAAAACTTGCTATACTGCAGAGAACAAACTAGAACGCATTTGAGGAACTGGGAACCTGGTAAAACATAATTTTGTTGGGGACTAGATAGGAAGGTGAGCTACGCTTTCTACAGAAAGTTTCATTATTTTCTTATTGGCATTAAGAATTGCAGGATTCCATTAAAGTGTAGTAATTTTATAACCAGAGGGGGTGAAATACAACTGAAATTGCTTGATTTCTGTGCTAGACACATAGGATTTGGAAGGATATTTGTGCAATATTTTAGAAGTGTCCAGCTGGCTGAGCAGTGAGTTCGTTTTTATCCCTGGACTCAGTAGAGTGGTTTGTGTAGGAGCAGTGGTCTAGTAAATTGTGGTGTTGGTTGACTTGCTATAAAGGGCAATACTCACCAGGTTTGTGGAGCAGTGGTGTATTTGATTGTTTCTAACAGTCACCAGTGCTTGTGGCATTTCCTTTATAGCCAAGGTTCTGACATCACTTCCTCAGCAGGTCTTGGGGCAGAACTGTCATATTCTTAATTACCCAGCACAGTGCATAAAGGATAAGTACACACAAAAAAAAAAAAAAAAAAAATGATATATTACTCAATGTATATTATAAGGAAGAGGGATATGTGGGGAGTGGTGCAATGCACTGGCTGTGGGGCAGCAATTTTCTGGGAGACATTCTGGAACCTGCGTTGCTGCCCTATTTGCAGGCAACTGTCAGCTCTGAGGGAGGAGGTTGCCCACCTCCAGGCTGAACTGGCAAGGACTAAGGAGGAGGCCTCCCTCACCCAAAGAGCACCAGTTCCACAACCACTGCCTCAGAGGTTGCCATGTGTGAAGAGCAGTTGGACCACAGTAGGTTCTGGGAGGGTGAGGGTGGTGAAACAGAGACATAGCCCCCAAGTTGTACTTCTACGCAAATCATATGTTAGTCTGGCAGATCAAGGTTCCTCTATGATGACATCCTCATTGGAGACCAAGAAGAATGCTGGGGGCATCCACAAGGGAGACCCACAAAAGAGTGGCAAGGGACACCACAGGGGAAAGAAACAGCTTCTGATAGGGGACTCAATTGTTAGGGGTGTAGACCTGGGGAAGGGAGAGGAGAGGAGAGGGAAGTAAGGTGCCTGCCTGGTGCCATGGCTTGGAGGGACAGGAAGCAAATCCTCAGGATTGCAGAAGCAACATCACAGGAGAGGAAACTAGATATCATTGTCCACCTCGGGACAAACGTCCTAGCTAGGCATGAGATCAGTGCAGTGCAGGATGAATTTGTGGAGTTGGGGAGGGGCCTCAGACAGGTAGCAAGCACGGTAACCTTCTCAGAGGTGCTGCCAGTCTATGGTAGGGGTGAGGCTAGGATACTGCACACCATGCAGTTTAATGAATGGTTGCAAAACTGGTGCAGAGCGCAGGGCTTTGGCTTCATTGGGGACTGGGGGTTCACCTGGAGAGATGAAGGTCTATACTGGCATGATGGTCTGCATCTGTCCAGGAAGGGAAACATGCTCCTAGGTGACACGTTTAAGGGCTTCCTTGGCAAGCTTTTAAACTAGCCAAGGGGGGAGGTGCTGATAGGAAACAGGAAAGTTCAAGCCTCCCCCCACAAAACATGGCAGGTAGTAGGGTAAACACTGAGGTACACAGCTTGACAGAGGGCAGGACAGGGGTAAATGGAAAAATGGACAAGGGCAATAAGAGCAGGGATGGGGTAAAAAGGATAAAGCCAACAATAAATGGAGGGCAATGAGTACCAATGCCCGTAGTCTTGAAACAAGCTTCCAGAGCTAGTAGCCCTGATGGAAGAGAACACTTGGATATTGTGGCAGTCACAGAAACATGGTACACGGAGAACCATGACTGGGGCGTCAACATCTGGGTACACAATCTACAGAAGGACAGGGAGGGTAAAGAGGAGGTGGAGTAGCTCTCTACATGAGGAAGGGATCAAGCTACAGAACTAAAAAGTAAAGGGGAGGACAAGAGGAACTCAGGGTCACCTTGGAGACAGGGAATGGCATCACAATCCGCTTGGGGTTGTATACAGACCCCCATCTCAAGGGAGGAAATGGACAAGAAAATGATAGAGTGCATTCTCAAAATGGCTGAAAAAGGGGAGATACTGTTGATAGGGGACCTGAATATGCAGATGTTAACTGGGCTACATGGACTGCAGCCACATCCAAGAGCAGGGTCATTCTTGGTGCCCTAGAGGCATGCCTTAGACAGCTAGTGGTGGAACCCACTCGGGAGAGCAATGATGACCTGGTACTCTCAAATGGAGATAGGATCACAAATTTAGAAATCAGTAGACATCTGGGAACAAACGACCACTGCACAGTGTGCTTCACAATAAACACAACCATGGAGACAAGCCATACAAAGACAAGGATACTGGACTTTAGAAGGGCTGACTTTGGCATAATGGGTGAATACCTGAGGAATGCATTAGCAAATGGCCAGAAAAGAGGGGTGGAAGAACAATGGAGAAAAATCAGAACTGCCATCATGGAGGCAACAAGCCTTTGTGTGAAACAAATAAAGAAAACAAAGTGGAATAAAAAACCACTATGGTTCTCAAAAGAGGTGTCAGGGAAGGTTAAGGAGAAAAAGGCTGCATTCAAAAAGTATAAAGAATCACAGACGGAGCACGACAGGGAACTGTATCAATTAAAGCAGAAAGAAGTGGGGAAGGCAGTCAGAAAAGCAAAGGCCCAAACTGAGGGAAAGATAGCCAACTCAGTTAAGAAGGGGGATAAAACCTTTTATAGGTACATTAGGGAGCATAGAAAGGTTAAGGGAGGGATAGTGAAGATTAATAAAAGGAGGGAGGTGGGCAGAGGGAACAGTGAAAAGGCAGAGATACTGAATGAATACTTTTGCTCAGTATTCACAAAGAAGAAGAGGAGGAGTTACCTAAACCAAACAGTAGAAGCACTCTGGGTAGGGGGTTGATGCCAGTCCATTTACAGAAGAAGAGTCCTGAAAGAACTCCCTAAAACTCAAAGGTGGACAAAGCAATGGGGCCTGACAGGATTCACCTAGAATCCTAAAAGAGCTAAGGGAGGACCTAGTGACACCACTAACCACACTTTTTAACAAATCATGGGAAGATGGGGTGGTACCTGAGGACTGGAGGAGGGCAGATGTGATTCCCCTTCACAAAAGTGGGAGCAAGGCAGAAGCAGGAAACTACAGACCTGTTAGTTTGACCTCAGTGGTGGGGAAAATGATGGAATCACTTCTGAAAGAAAGAATTGTTCAGTACCTACAGGCCAGCAGGGCACGGGACCCAAAGCAGCATGGATTCACAGCAGGAAGGTCATGTCAGACGAATCTAATCGATTTCTTTGACTGGGTGACCAAAGTAATAGACCAGGGAGGGGCTGTGGATATGGCCTACCTAGACTTTAGCAAGGCATTTGACACAGTCCCTCACAAAAGATTAATAATCAAGTTAGCCAGCCTGGGAGTGGGTCCCAGAGTGGTAGCCTGGGTAGCAAACTGGCTGCACAACAGGACACAGAAGGATATAGTGAATGGAACACATTCTGAAGAAAGGGGGGTTACTAGTGGAGTACCTCAGGGCTCAGTACTGGGTCCAGTCCTCTTTAACGTCTTTATAGGTGACATTGCAGAAGGTCTGGAAGGAAAGGTATGCCTCTTTGCAGATGACACAAAGATCTGTAACAAAGTTGATACACAAGGGGGTAGAAAGGATGAGAAGGGAATTGGCAAGGTTAGAGGAATGGTCAGACATATGGCAACTTAGATTCAATGCAAAGAAGTACAAAGTAATGCACCTGGGAAATAAAAATCCAGGAGAAGAGTACACAATAGCAGGGGAGGTACTAACGATAATGGAAAGGGATCTGGGTGTAGTCATATCAGATGACCTAAAGGTGGGTAAGCAATGTAAGAAGTCAGTAGGGAGAGCCAGGGGGATACTGGGATACATAGGGAGGGGCATCACAAGTAGAAAAAGGGAAGTGGTTATCCCTCTGTACAGACAGTTGGTGAGACCCCATCTGGAGTACTGTGTGCAGTTTTGGAGACTTCATCTCATGAGGACATAGACAGGATGGAAGCAGTCCTGAGGAGGAACTAAAATGGTGCAGGGTCTACATCAGAAACCATATGAAGAGAGACTGAGAGAGCTTAATATGTATACCCTTGATGAAAGGAGGGACAGAGGCGACATGATAGAAAGCGTTCAAGTACCTCAAGGGAATCAACAAAGTCCAGGAGGGTAGCATCTTTCAGAAAAGAGATGTGTAAGAACAAGGGACACAATTTAAAGTTAGAGGGGGGACGGCTCAGGGGTAATGTGAGGAAATTCTTTTTCACAGAGAGAGTGGTGGACGCATGGAACTGCCTTCCTGGAGAGGTTGTGGGGTCTAAAACAGTGGGGGAATTCAAACATGCATGGGACAGACATAAGGCAATTATAGTGGGGGGTTGCAGGAAGTAGGCTGTTGGTTAACTAGAATCTGCAGCTTATCCAATAGGTAGGGAAATGGGCAGACTGGGTGGGCCAAGTGGTCCTTATCTGCCTTCAAAGTCTATGTTTCAATAATAAAGAAAATGAAGGTTACAAATTTTAATAATTGGGGACTGTTTTGTAATTTTGTTCTGCAGCTGCATACTGTAATTTTTTTAGCCACTCCCCGTACCCCTGGCTATGATGAGCCCCCAAAACCATACATTTAAGCAGTAGCTGTAGTGCTGGATATCCTGTGATGACAGCGAGTAAATATGAGCGACCATCAAAACGGCGACTCATATTCAGCGCTATCATCATGGGCTACACGCAAAGGTAGCGACCCTATGCTACGGCAAAGATAGGGGAGGGCGACCAGAAGGGGAGGATAGCGAGGGGAAGGGGAAGGATAGGGAAGAGGGTTTTTAGTGGGTAGTGTGCCTGCTGCAGCCAGGCCAGCTGTGTGGTGTGGTGGTGAGGATGCAGCAGGTACTGGGTTTAAGAAATGAGGGCGGGGAAAACTTTCACGGCTGCCGTTTTTAAGCCAAGTGTAACCCCATCCCGGACTTGTGCGCCCTGGAGTTAGGAATCTTTAGCCGGGGGATGTGGGGGCTGTTAATCCCCTGCAGCATAAACACTAAGTCCAGTTGCCAGATGTTAGGTCGCCAGCACGTGTATATTGCCAATTTGCTTTTCAGCGACATACACTCGCCATAATAGCGATTGTTGTTTTGCATTTGCTATTATGACATAGAACAGTAGTGCCGCGCTTATGGGCCAGCTGAAACAGTACAGTTCAAACATCCAGGCTGTGTTCTTAGAGCTGCCACTGATTCAGAATTCTGCAGCATACACTGAAGCTGGGAGAGAACTGGTTAAACTCCTGATGGTGCCTCCTCCAGTAAGCTGCTTAAAATGTTTAGTCGTTGAGTAGATGGTATGCAGATGGAAGTGATTAGTTTGGAAGTGTACGTTTTAGTGGCAAGGCAAGTGCCGATGTATAGTAGAATCCTGCAGAAGAGCTTAATAACACACGCTGTGTAAGAACTGAAAACTGAGCTAATTGTAGACAGTCTGATTACACACACCTGCATCCTTTTCTTATCATACATTATGTTTACACATATCTAAATGCACAATATTATCGGGCATTAATGAAGCTGATGGAAGAAATAGTTTGGGTTGACAGAGATACTGAAGTTGACATGTACTGCAAAAAAACCTGCTAAAATAATTTAGTGAACTGCAGCATTACACATCCTACGTACTTTAATGAAACTTTTTGCAGCCATTGACCCCTTTGTTATGGTGTCACTTTGGTGTAGCTCGTCATTTTCATGTCTGATCTCTCACCTTTTAATGACATCAGACCTATCTCCTGGTAGTCAGCTGTACTGAATGAAATTACTTCCTGTACACCCTCCCCTTTGTTAAGCAATTTGGAACCCACAGACTCTTTTAGCTATTCTGAAAGGCTGGTTAGTTTTTTCTGCACCTGATGAAGGGACCTGAGAGGTCTCGAAAGATCGTGTAAAAATTCTTCATTTAGTCTAATAAAAGGTATTAACACAAAAAAGTGAAACAAAAAGTTGTAATTTCAAACCATGTGCTGTAGATTTACTTCTCTGAACTCCTCTATGGGTCAACACTGCAAGAAGAGTTAGGACCACACTAAAAAAATATGAAGTGATGCATCTGTAACTGACCAGGGAACCCTTTGGAAATGAGAGGGCTCATTTCAAAAGGGGTTATCCCAGTGGCAAGAGTGCAAATGAATAAATACTTCAGCATTTAAAGATTTCTTTTACCTCTATTCCAGTGGGTTTACAGTACTACCGAGTTAAAAGCGCAAACCTTGGCTCAAGTCCTCAGAACCTCTGTTTCATTACTATTTTTGTGAGGCTGGATGCCATTACATGGGCATATAAGCACACATACACAAACTTATACAAATACAACCACCCCTGTTACTGTCAGGTACCAATCATCTTTCTATAGAAACTGTCCTGCCAAGAAAGTACAAGCCTATTTAAGAACTGATGTTTCGATTGTACATGTTAAGCTGGTTGTTAGGTGGTACCATCCTACAGCAGCTTAACTAAGGGAACTGCCTTTATTTAATAAATAAACAGCACACTGACATGTCTTCTGAGAAAACTCCCTCCTCCCTGGCTTTCAGGGGCACTGACAGATACAAAATGAAGGTAGAGACACTAGCTTCACACCCATTCATAACATGTCAGGGGAGGCAGGGCTGATTAGCATGCAGGACAGAGGGACCGGCTAAAACAGGTCTTCTAACTACTTAAAGGTGATAGGAAACCGTTTTTTACACCTCTATATACCCTCCTGTTGTCCTTTTAGTGTCTATACAATATTCTGATATGTTTTTGACCTTTTTTGTTAAATTAATGATCTTTTTTTTCCTTTGTAACTACTCTGAATCCCTTTCCCCTCAGCAGTTGCTAACTCTCTCTTGGCATACTGCCTGAACAGTCCATGACATCAATAACACCATTCCAAGCCATTCAGATGAACAGCATGGAATGGTGTTATTGATGTCATAGAATGTCTTATGTAACCCCTAGGTGGCGCTATCCCAAGGACTACTACCCCTGCCTGCTTGACTACTGACAGGTTGAGGGGCCTAGGTTCTATGGCGGGTGCCTCCACCCAGAGGTCAGGGTTTGTAGCGGTTAGACTAGCTTGATCACAGCCCTCTGGGACACCGGGACCCCCCCTTTGGTTCCCTCTAGTAGCTCACACAGTACACAGGAGTTACAGCCCCAATACCCCACGTATACACACTGTTCACTCATAAAGCACCACTTACCCTTGAGGCTGATTCTGCAGCACGTCTTTGAGGACCCCCTGTAAAGTAAGGTTAAACAACATACACAGCAAAACACAATACTGTTTTCATAAGTACCAACATTACAGACAGTATATAGTATAACAACAACAAATCTGATTTATTTAGGGGACAGTAACACGGGAGGGGGAAATCAGGTTAATTAGTGGCATTAAATCACAGTACTGTGCACACATACAGGGT
Source organism: Neoceratodus forsteri (assembly GCA_016271365.2). NCBI lineage: Eukaryota > Metazoa > Chordata > Ceratodontiformes > Ceratodontidae > Neoceratodus > Neoceratodus forsteri. Next base: position 1,630,746,246 of record CM028131.1, on the reverse strand, counting down.
CTGAAAAGTCACACTCTGGGTACCTAGGTTGGGGGCTAGCCAGGTCCATTGCCCGGGGTTGGCCGGCAGGTGCAGATGGATAGGGCCCTGTAGAAGAAAACATATGCACAACACCCAATTGTAATCTGGAGCCGGATGGCTCAGTCCATGAAGCAGTGAAACAACAAGAATTAGATGACACACTTGTGATTGAAAACAGGCTGCAGGGGAATACCCTGATTTGTACTCACAACACCCAAGCTGAGGATCGGATGGAGAATGTCCCTCTGGATTGCCAGAAGAGCAGGGCATGAGGACAAGGTCCTTGTGACTGGACCCTACTGCAGTTGATCGTAAACGGATGTAGTCGAATTAAGCTGGGGTTTACTTCCAGCTTCAGCGCACAATTCACTGTACAGGGGATTTGAAATAGCGATTCCCCACAAGCACTACGCACATTTATATGTAAAAGGAAAGTACTATACCAGGCAGGCTGCTCCTCGATCCTGATTGCAATTACTGCAAAATACCCGGGAGCACACACAGCAGCTTCAGTTCCTGACAGACCGAGCGCGATTCAGCAGTTTCTCCAGTCTTCTACAGGGTGAGCCTGGTTTCCACACTTCTAGTGCTCTTTTCTCCTCACAACTCGGATTCAGTCCAAACTGGCACTCACAAAGGCTGCAGACCGAAACTTAGTGCCTCACACGTGCTTCCCGTGCAAAACTATACACCGCAGAAGCACACAGCTCCTTCTCTCTTCACTGCCACATCTGATCTGATCTTTCCAGTCACAGAGCAGGGCATTTCCTTTAGTTCCACACTATTCTGTTGGCTGATTCAGCTGTCACTCACAATAAGACTCCTTCTGTTGGTAGAAAAAGGCGCCAAGGTCAAAACTACATTTCCCAGAGTCACTGCCCATACAATCCCCTTGTGGCTGGCTCAAATTAAGAGTCCAAGTTCTGAGTCATCCACAGGCTCCATTTTAGGACTCCCTTAACCCAACTGGCCCAGCACAGCAGTTTATGTCGAAAATGGAGAGGTAACACACACAGAGTCCCAGCTGCAATAAAGGCAGGTTAGACAAACTACAATTTTGCTAATGCTTTAAGTCATTACAGGCAAACAGTAAGCTTTCAGATGGGCTCCCTGTGCACCTTCAGCGACCACAAAATGGAGCGATTACTCCGCAGCTCGGGCGGGATTCGAGCATTAAATACACAGTCCCCCCATACAAACTAATTAAGTCTGCAAGCAAACAGCTCTTAAAGAGACAGTACGTGGAGGCTCAAATAGCACTCGCTTGCAACCACAGTTGAGCAGCTCAGACGCTGAACACCACCCAGACTTGGAGCATTCAGGCAAGCTCCTGGAAGACTTTTGGGAATCTCCATTTGCAGGGGGGTTACACTTAGAAATGTGAAAAGAAACTGCAGTAGCTGGTGAGGAGAGTGGAACTCTATGTATATCTGAGGGCACCCCAAAGATAGATTATTTTTTTAAATTGACCAACAAACGTCAGAATACATAATTGGCATGGAAAGGAAGATGGAAGGGCAGTTAAATACCTAAAAATAATTTCCTATCTCCTTCAATATCTGGCGATAGCTGATAAAAAAATATATGTACTATGGAAGGGAGCTGTATTGATGGGCTCAAACCCACTGCTGGCTGTGCCCATCCCATCCAAGGCTATATTAATGAGTTCAAACCCAGAGCCAGCTGTGCTCACCCCATCCAAAACTGTAATAATGGTCTCAAACACAGAGCCAGCTGCACTCACTCCATCAAAAGCTGTAATAATGGGTTGAAACCCAGAGCTGGGTTGCCCTGCCCCATCCACAGCTGAATTAATGAGCCTGAGTCTAAACCAGGTTGTACCCCCTCCACCATAGATTTAGTAATAAGTGCAAACCTAGAGCCAGCTGCAGTCCAGACCCGTGTTAATTAGCTTGAACCCAGAGCCAGCTGTACCCACTCCATCCACAGCTGTTTTAATTAGCTCAAACCCAAAACCAGCTTTACCCGCCCTGTCCATAGCAGTATTAATTAGCTTGAACCCAGACCCTGCTGCGTCCACCCCATCCACAGCTGTATTAATTAGCTCAAACTCAGTGTCAGCTGTGCCCACTCCATCCATGACTGTATTAATGAGTTTGAACTCAGATCTAGCTGTCCCTACCCTATCCAGAGCTGTATTAATTAGCTCAAACCCAGAGCCAGTTGTCCCCACCCCATCCACAACTATATTTGAGTTTCTGCCCAGAGCCAGCTTCTCCCACCCCCCCACAGCTGAATTAATTCGCTTGAACCCAGAGCCAGCTGTGCCCACCCCACCCATAGCTCGCTACATGAAAGCACCTTGCAAATGTTTTCCTCAATGCTAGCCCGCTAATTCCGCAACTCCCCCTTTCCATCCTGACGCTCGCCATGTTTCTACCCCTGGCTTTCACTATTTTCCTATTAACTCTTCCTGCTGCACCCACCCTTCCCTGTCCGCTCCAGCCTGGCTAAAGTCCCACCCCATCCATAGTAGTATGCCAATTATCTACCCCCTCCTCCGTCATTATCATAATAAACAAGTACACGACAGCCATCGTCCTTTTCTGTGGTTTTAGCCCAATTTTTCCCCCAGTCGTCTGTGCTATATCCCTTCTCTTCTTTACCTGTCTAACCTGCCACCCCATACACGGCCTCTTTCCCCTATACGTGTAGTTGCCGGCTGCCTCACTCAAAAGATCTCTGCTTATAATCCCTGTATGCCTATGGTTGATTGTATATCTGCCGACTTCTTCAATTGTAAAATAATGCTTTTTTTTATTTATTTCAACCTTGTACTGTACTGTATACACTGTATATACTTTTCTTCCTTGTATATTATTGCTTTTTGTATACCTGCTTCTGTACTGTACTTTGATGTATTCATGACCAGGTCCACCTTGCAAATGAGCCTTGCTCAATGGTGCCCACCTGGATAAATAAAGATTTTAATTGATTGATTGGTAGCTGTCTTCATGAATCCAGAATCTATCTTAATTTTGGTTTATTTTGAAAAATGCAATTTGTTCTTCGACGGATTCCACAAAAAAGTTTGAAGCTGCGGTAGTGCACAGAAACTGATTCCACGAGCATGGTTTTCTGTGATTTCTATGCTCTTGTGAAAAAGGTTCTTAACTGCTCTGTTACTCTATGAATTATTTTTCTCCCGGTAAAACAAAAACTGCAGATATTGCCCTAGACAGCTATCTTTCAGTGCTGAGACAGGGCAGAGTTGGCACTTCTAGTTGGCAGATACCTGGGTGCAGGAAAATGAAAGGGGACTGCATGTTGGAGTGGGCTGGCGTAGTCAGCTGACACGACACAAAAGCCTCTTTGAAACACGAGGGTTACTGAAAAGTGCCGGGGAAAGGAATATGCAAAGGTGAGTGAGGCAGAGTGTGTAAAAAATTAAGTAAGTTGAGAGTGATTAAAAGATAAATAAGGTAGCGTGTGTGAAAGACAGATAAAATGGAGCATGTGAAATATTAGTGAGGTGTAGTGTGCAAAAGATAAGTGAGGCAGTGCGTGTACAAGGTAAGTGATACTGTGTGTGTGTGTGTGTGTGTGTGTGTATAAAAGATAACTGAAGTTGGATGCAGAGAGTCCCAGATGTTTGGTTAGCACTTTTGTCTCAGCCCAGTTATATTTCAGAAACATGGAAAAGGGAGCAAAATATGGGAAACTGCAATCTTTGAACCTTACTAAGTTATGCTAAATGTCATGCTTTTCCACCCACTCAGCCAGGCTACTCTACCCTTCTATGGGCATTTTCAGGAGGTATCTCTGGTCTGATAATTGATGTTGTCTGTATCCAAAGGATATCTATAGGCAGCGATCTCTGAGAGACATTTACAAACTTGAAAAGCAAAAGCCCTAGGCTTGGTGGTGAACTGTCTAGGTCCCAAGTGTAACAGCACAAGGTTCAAAGCAGTTTGACCTCTTCTTGGTAAATATTTGGAAGAATGGGAAGGGAGTACTTTTTATGCCTTATATGACTGCTGTCTTGAGCAGCACTGCATGGAGAAAACTGACTCAGTTTGGATAGCTTGCTCTTGCTGATTAGTTTTTTTCTGACACAATGTGGAGAACAAAAGGACTCGCCTTGTGTAACTGTCTTGCAGTGAAATTATTTTCCTTTTATCATCACAGTATAAGCAGAACAGAATTTGTTTCCTTGTTAGTGGAGTACCCCCAAGGGGGCTCACCACCAACGGCTCGGAATTTTCTTTTTTCACTTCCCTTTAGATGTTACAATTCCTTCTCTTTCAAAGGTTGAAATAATAATGTGCTCATTTGAGAACAAAATACAGGCTGAGATGTTCTCTGTCGGGCTGCATGCTCCAGAGAAATTGAAAATACTCACAAATGGGGAGTCTTAAAAAAACGAGGTAACCTTCCCCATGCCACCTCCACTGACAGAACATGCACCACTGTGATTGACATGTGTCATTGTTCTTTTTCATGCAGCTCTTCAGACTTGTCATTCTGTGAAATGACTGGGCTATGCAATTGGACTGCCAAGCTTAGCTGAATAGCTAAGACATACAGTACACTAGTATACATCAAGCCACCCAAACACTGTTGTAACTGAGCCCCAGTGAGAGTAATGCAGGGCTCGGGCACCCAGATAAGACTTTGAGTACACTATAGTACATCAGTCCCTATCAACACTGCCCTGAATGGGCCCCAGTGAGACCAACTCAGGGCTTGGACACCCAGCTAAGACATACAGTAGACTATAGTACATCAGCACCACCCCAACACTGCCCTAAGTGGGCACCAGTGAGAGCAACTCAGTGCTTGAACACCCAGCTAAGAAATGCAGTACAGTGTAGTACATGAATACACCCCAACGCTGCCCTGAATGGGCCCCAGTGAGACCAACTCAAGGCTTGAACACCCAGCTAAGAAATACAGTACACTACAGTACATCACCCCCCCAATACTGCCATGAATGGGCACCAGTGAAACCAAGTCGGGGCTTGGACACCCAGGTAAGACATATATGACACTATAGTACATCAAACCCCTCCCAACACTGTCCTTAAGTGGCCTCAGTGAGGGTAACACAGGTCTCAAACACCCAGCTAAGACATAGAGGACATTATAGTACATCATCCATTCTCAGCACTGTCCTGAATTGGCCCCAGTGAGAGCAGTTCAGGGCTCAGACACCCAGCTCAAACATACAGCACACTACAGTACATCAGTCCCACTCAGCCCCTCAGCACTGTCCTGAATGGACCCCAGTGAGAGTAGCACAGGGCTCAGACACCCAGCTAAGTCATACAGTACATTATAGTGCATGAAACCCCTCCCCCCCAACACTGCCCTGAATGGGTCCCATAGAGAGCAACTCAGGGCTCAGGCACCCAGATAAGACTTACAGTACTCTATAGTGCATCAGTCTTCCACAACACTGCCCTGAATTGGTCCCTGTGAGAGTCACTCAGGGCTCAGATACTCAGCTAAGACATGCAGTATACACTATAGTACCACAATCCCCCCAGCACTGTCCTGAATAGGCCCCAGTGAGAGTAACTCAGGGCTCAGACACCCAGCTAAGACATACAGTACACTATAGTACCACAGTCCTCCAACACTGCCCTAAATTGGCGTCTGTGAGAGTAACTCGGGGCTTGGACACCCATCTAAGACATGCAGTACAGTGTAGTACCATTATCCCCCCAATACTGTCCAAAATTGGCCTCCGTGAGAGTAACACAGGGCTTGGACATACAGCTACGACATAGAATACACTATAGTACCTCAGCCCCCCCTCACATACACATACACACTGTCCTAAATGGTCCACAGTGAGAGTAATGCAGGGCTTAGCGTAAGACATATAGAACATTATAGTACCACGGTCCCCGCCAACACTGTCCTGAATGGGCCCCAGTGAGAGTAACTCAGGGCTCGGACACTCAGCTAAGACATATAATACAGTATAGTACCATGATCCCCTCAACACTGTCCTAAATTGGCCTCTGTAAGAGTAACACAGGGCTGGGACACACAGCTAAGACATAGAATTCACTATAGTACCTCAACTCCCCCAACATTGTCCTAAATGGTTCCCAATGAGAGTAATGCAGGGCTTGGAGTAAGGCATACAATACACTGTAGTACATCAATTACCCCCAACACCATCCTAAATGGGCCCCAGTGAGAGTAACAGAGGGCTAGAACAACCAGGTAAGACATACAATACACTAATACATCCACTCCCCCAGTATTGTCTTAAATGGGTCCTCTTAGACACCTAGCTAAGACTGACACTATTGGGCTTGGATACATTGCTTTAGTGTTGGAGTGCCACTGCACAGGGGCTGTGCATTTGATGGGGAGAGGAGGTGCTGTGATTATTATTACTTTTCAATAGCTGCATTGCCTGATTGTCCAAGTGCCATATATGCAGTGTGGGAGGGGAGGTGCTGTGGTGATGACTGTCCTATTGATATGTTGCCCGAGTGTCCATGTGCTACTGTTCAGGCATAATACATGTGATGGGAGAGTGAAGGTGCTGTGGGGATTACTCTCCTGTAAAATACCTTGCCTGACTGTCAGAGTAGCACTGTGTAAATACAGTACATGCAGTAGGCCGGGGGAAAGTGGTGGTGGCCAAGCGTCTATGATTAAAATGTTCACATGTTGTGATGGTCTTCTGTTGCAGTAAATGCAGTGGGAGAGGGGAAGGGTAATGGCACTGTGACAAGGTGACTTGTGACTAACTTAATTCACTCGGGTATTCCTGCTGTACAGGCAGACGATTTATTTGGGAGCAGACACAATCTTTATTATAATCCAGACCCTTTTTACCTCTGAAGTGCTTATCTGATGTAAATAGAAAATATATAAACTAAAAAAGGAGACATTTCATCCAAAGAAAGGTCAGTGGAGTCCCATTGTGCCAGCACTGTCGTTGTGTCCCATTATATCCGAGTTTCCTGTCCGGTTGAGGTCTCACCACAGTCCTTGTGCTGTGCAGAAACATTTGGCAGCTGATGTGGCAAACAAGGTTTTAAAACCCTATCTTTCTTAGTACAGTTTGTTTTTCAGAAATGGCTAATACTGCAGTAACCCCCCCTACAAATGGGGGTTCCTAAAAGCCTTCCCGGAGCTTGCCTAAGTGCTCCCTGCCTAGCTGGTGTTCAGCATGATGCCGCTTAAATGTGGGCGCTGTGAGTGCTTTTAGAGCCTCGGGTACTGTCTCTTTAAGAGCTGCCTGCGCGCAGGCTTAATTAGTTTGTATAGGGGGACTATGTGTTTAATGCTCGAATCCCACCTGAGCTGCTGTCTAATTGCTCCGTTTCTGCAGTCGCTAAGAGCGCAGAGGGAGCCTAATTGAAGGATATAACTATTTGTTAGAAAACATTTAGAGTAATAGTGAAAATGCAGTTTGTCTAACCTGCCTTTCTTGCAGCTGGGACTCTGTGTGTTTTGCCCCTCCATTTTGGATCTGAACTGCTGAATAGATCCAATCAGACAAGGAGGGGCATCTAAAATGGAGTTTAAGTGGACCAACCAGGATCAGGACTCTCTTGGGAGCCAGCTGGCCATAAGAAATATAGTTAGTAATTCTGGGAAGTGAAGTTCTGGACCTTGGCACCTGTTTATGCCAATAGGGGGAGTTTTGAGTGATTGACAACTGAAGTCCACCAACTAGACCGGGTGGCACCCGAATGGAATACCCTGCTGTGTGTTTGGAAAGGCAGATCCATTGTGTCCGTGATCAGGGAAGGAGCTCCGAGCTTCTGCGCTACAGAGTTTCACGTGGGAAGCGCGTGTGGAGGCCGAAACTCAGGCAGCGCATTGCTGTACGGATTCGGACTGAATTTGCAGCTACCGAGAAGAAGAGAGGCTGAACAACTGGGAACCAGGCTCACCCTGTAGAGGACTGGAGAAACTGCTTAATCGCGCTTGGTCTGTCAGGAAAGTGAAGCTGCAGTGTGAACTCCCAGGTTAGCAGTAAGTGCGATTGGGACCTGAGAGCAGCTGCCTGGTATAGTAATTTCCTTTACATATAAATATGTGGAGTGCTTGTGAAGGACAGCTAAACAAGTCCTCTTGTCCTGTGTGTGTAGATGGAAAGGCAATTGTATGCAGGCGGACTGAATCCGTTGCTGATTGAAGCTGTGTGCCTGCTTGTAGAATTTCACCCCTCCCCCCACTGTGCGAGGTTGTCTAGCAATCCATGACCCCCTTGGTGCCAGTTTTCAGCATCAAGTGTGTGAGTGCAAGTCAGGGTAGCTCCCTGCCATCTGTCTATTTAATTGCAAGGGTTTCATCTCATTACATTTCTTTCTTTCTTCATGAACTGAGACAACTGGCTCCGGATTACAATTGGGTACTGTGCAAGTGTTTTCCATCAAAGGGCCCCTACCAGCTGCACCGATCCTGGCTAGCCCCCCACCATCCTGGGTACCCAGTAAAGTGACATTTTGGGACTCTGAGTATGTGCACAGTACTGTAATTAGTAATGTGTCAAATCTAATTAACCTGATTTCCCCTTGTCCTTGTTATAGCCCCTTAAATAAATCAGATCTGTTTGTTTCAGCAAAGTTACACTGACTGAGGTATTCGTTTATGTTAAAGTATTGTACTGTGGCTATTGTACTGCATCATCTTGTTTTACAGGGGGTCTCCAGAGTAAAGTTGATCGAACCAGTCCTGGGGGTAAGTGTGAATAGTGAAGGTCCTCATTGTGCACAGTGTGGGTCACTAGTAGGAATAAAAGGGGGTCTCAGTGTCCCGGAGGGCTGTGACCAAGTTAGTCCAACTACTGCAAACCATGACCTCTGGGTGGAGGCACCTGCCCTAGAACCTAGGCCCCTCAACCTGTTAGCAGTTAAGCAGGCAGGGGTAGTAGCCCTTGGGATAGTGCCACCTGCAGGTTACATTTTGGAGGCACTGCTGGGATTAGCGTCCTCTAGTGGCCGAGTGAAGGAAGTACCTCATTATGTCTAATTTAAAGGAGAAGATGGAAGGGGATACCACGCCCAAGTTAAAACTCGATCCCCTTAAGATGATGGTACACAAATTGATGGGGTGGTACGAAGCTGAGAAGTTGGACTCCCAAAAGGCAGTATTATTGTTGGATGTCCCCTTGGGGATTAAAAGCGCTGACATTGTCTGTACTGTAGAGCATGTCAAATGTCTGGGCAAGGTGGAAGTAAAAGGGCAATATGCTGACTTGCTCGAACAGACCCTGCAAGTGCTGCTTTCATGCAGTATTCCGATAGACCCTGAGAGGGTGCCCCCAGTGATCTTGCCCGAAGGTGCCCAGAAGGGATGGAGGGTTATTCACACACGTAGTGGTTTGGCCACCAGATTGTCCCTAAGACACTAATAGTTTCAAGGACAAACTGCTCAAACTGTTAGCCGCAGAAGGGAGGACCACTCAGGAATTGATAAAGGTATTAGACATCTCAGGCGACCACACTCCCCTGCCGTCCCCAGGTACATCTCCCAGGTCCTCTAAGAGCTCCATACTAGCCCCACTCCCTGTGGTTATTCCTCCCATTCAACTAGATTCCTATCAGAGATTGAGACTCTTCTCCGGTACTGTTCCCGTGCCTTCAGGGGAAGATGATTTGGAGACATGGATGGACTATGCTACCCCTTTAGTGCAAGAGTGGCAGTGCTCTGAAGGGGAAAAGAGGAAACGGTTGATGGAAAGCTTGAGGGGTCCTGCCCTGGAAGCCATTCGATTCCTATGGGCTACTAGTCCAGAGGCCACTGCAGCAGAATATCTTTCCGCCTTAGAGGGGTGTTTGGCAGCACTGAAACCGGAGAGGATCTGTTATGGAAATTCAAGTCAGCTAAACAGTGGAGAAATGAGAAATTGTCTACTTTTGTTACTAGAATGGAGAGGGCTTTGTAAAAGGCCCACCGGAAAGGGGGAGTGTCCGCCCAAATGCTAAACCAGGTCCGATTAGACCATATATTGAAGTCAGCCAGATTTTCAAGTGTAATACTGCTGAAACTCAAATTGCAAGACAGGAGGGCTGACCATCCTGAATATTGTCAATTGATGAGGGAGATTCGTGAAATTGAAACTGATGAAGAGGGGTGGGAACCCTATGCTGGGGCCATGAATCCGTGCCAGCCCCCTGAGAAGAGTGAGCCAGACGAGACTCAACAGCTGAAAGAGTTGATTAAGGGGTTGATGGAGACCTACCGGGAACCGGATCTGTATCAAGCTCCTTCTGAGCCTAAAAGTGGAGTGGGAGTGCATGTCATTTCCCCTGATACCTGGATTGAGAGCAACCTGAGAGCAGAACTTAGAGACTTAAGAGAGACGGTGAGGGAGCTGCAACAAGCTGCTGTCACCCCCAATAAAATTGGAGAGCCAAAGATCCAGCGGGGTAAACATCCCGTTCAAGAAGAGCCATGTAGAGCCCCCGAGATGCTCTGCCAGATAAGAGATCCCCCTTCCTCCAAAGACAACCGAGATACTAAGTTCTGTTACCGTTGTGGAGAGGATGGACATTTTCAGACTGAGTGTCCACTGCCAGAGAACTTGAGGAAAGTTACCAGCAGGTTAGTGGTCTGGCATTGCAAAACCTGTGCCTGGTCACCAGGGGGAGCCAACAGGAAAAGTTTTGCCACCAGGGCCAATGCCCGAGCAACATCTCAAGTAATGCTCCCTGAATGGTCCGAAGTGGTGGGTCCCTCTGTGGAGACTACTGTGAAGGTGAATGGGGTATCCACCAGAGCTGTACTAGACAGTGGCTCCCAAGTGACAATCATGTTTCAGGACTGGTATCAGCATTTGTCTGATGTGCCCCTGCAACCCCTGGAGGGGCTACATGAGTGGGGCTTGAGTGAGAAGGCCTACCCGTACTCTGGCTGTATCTGAATTTGGTTGTCCTTTCCTACTTCTGTGGCTGGAGTGGCAGAGCAAGTGGAGACCCTGGCCTTAGTGGGTCCCCCTATTGGACTGTATGATGGGGTCCCGTTGTTGACTGGAACTAATACACATATGTTTGGGCGACTGGCACAGTTGTGTTATGAAAAACAAAGGTCCCGGACTGGAAAAGCTCTATGAATTCCGGCCTTGATTGAAAGGGCCTATGAGGCACAGAGAAATGCTGATAGAATGGAACCAGAGGAACTGGTTGGGGTCGTCTGGAAGAAGGATCCGGAATCTTTGCTTTTAGCACCAAATGCTCAATGTGTTCTACTAGGAGAGGTCCGCATAAAAAAGGATGTCAAGAACAAAATATTAATGCTGGATGCACCAGGAGATGGAAAACTGCCCGAGGGGCTGCTGGTCAAACCAAGTATTCTGCCTGCTAGAGCCCATGCTTTTGCTAGAAGAGTGATGGTTCAAGTTCACAATGTGTCTGACAGGGAGATCCAAGTAAATCAAGGCTGCACCCTGGCCACTGTGCAGATACTGCCATACTGCCCAGTAACAAGAGTTCGGGGAAGAGTGACAGAGTAACGCCTGACTTGTTTGATTTCGGTGACTCCCCGTTGCCAGCTGAATGGAGAGTGAGGATCAGTGAGAAGCTTGCCCAGAGAGACCAGGTGTTTTCTTTCAAGGAATGGGACGTAGGATGTGTGCAAGGAGCTGAGCACCGTATCCGGCTGCATGATGAAAGGCCATTTCTTGAGAGGTCTCAATGCCTGCCACCTGCTGACATAGATGATGTGAGGCGGCATCTGCAAGAGATGCTTGCTGCTGGTGTAATACAAGAATCCAGAAGCCCATATGCTTCACCTATCGTGGTAGTGAGGAAAAAGAATGGGGCAGTTAGGATGTGCCTGGATTATCGCACTTTGAACCAGCAGACTATTCCTGACTAGTACACAATGCCACGCATTCAAGATGCGTTGGACTGCCTGAACTGTAGTAAGTGGTTCTCAGCGTTGGATCTTCGCAGTGGGTACTACCAGATCCTGATGGCCCCAGAAGACTGTGAGAAGACAGCCTTTATCTGTCCCCTTGGTTTCTATGAATTTATGAGGATGCCTCAAGGGATTTCAGGTGCTCCAGCTACTTTTCAACGCCTGATGGAGCGTGCGGTGGGGGATATGAACTTGTTAGAGTGCTTGGTATACCTAGATGATGTCATTGTGTTTGGCAGCGCACTGGAAGAACATGAGAGCAGATTGTTCAAGGTGCTGGACCGACTGGAAGACTTTGGCCTTAAACTGTCCATTGATAAGTGTAAATTCTTTCAAACATCAGTAAAGTATGTGGGACACATAGTATCCACTGAGGGAATAGAGACCGACCCAATTAAAGTTGAGGCTTTGTCCACCTGGCCACAGCCAAAAAATCTGAAGGAGCTACAAAGATTCCTGGGTTTCTGTGGTTATTATCGGCGCTTCATCAAGGACTATTCAGGAGTGATTCTCCCTTTACTTAACCTTACTCAAGGGTATCCCCCAACCCACAAAAGATACAAAAAGCAGGGGCGTAATTATAGGAGGGAGATGGGGGGGCACAAGTCCCCCCCAACTTTTGACACCACCCGTTTTTATGGTATTTGTACCCCCCCAACATTTTTATTTAATTTAAATCAGCCGTTCACAATTACTAGCCAGCACATGCAGCATCGCACTTGTTTTATATTTTTTTTTGTTGTTGTTGATGTCTGCACTGCTGCTGCCCGCTGTGGCAAGAATGCAACAAGAGGAGCCAGATGGTACAAAGAGTAGACAGTAGAGTGCATCTTCTTGACTTGCACCAACCAGGAAGTAGCGCGTGAGTGGCGTGACCATCTGGCCAGTAAAAATAAAACTAACCTTCCTCCTAAAACCAATCACGAAGTCTGAGGAGGAGCTGGTGGGAGACTGACTGCTGCGGCGTGCCGTGCGTGCATTTGTGAGGAGAGACTGAGAGTAGTGGACTGAGTGCCGTCTCGATCGAACGCGGTGGTATAGCTAACAAAAAAAAGTCAAAAAACAACCCAAAGAAATCTATCTCTGGCTGCTGCGTTGCGAGTGACTGCCAGGATGGAGTAACTCATCATGGTTCTGGCATTCAGGCAGCAGTACTGATCAGTCTGGTCGCCTCATAGTCGGACATTCTGACAGAAGTTAAGTTCAGTTCGAGCCTGCTCTGGCTATTCTGCTACTAGGAGGAGGCTAGCAGTAACAGCAGTGATCAGTAGTCTGTATTCAGGAGGGAGGGGACTAGTCGGGACTCAAGACTGTCGTCTGGGAGAGGGAGACAGAGTTCAGTTCAGGGGCCTCTGGGGCGTGTGCAGTGCCGCGGTGCGAGTCTTGAGTCTGCGTGTGTGGGAATCGATGATGAGTTTGCCTGGTGAGGAGCCTGGAGGAAACGCTGTCTTCTACAGACTGCTTGAGGTGGGAACCCACCTGGAAACTGCCTGCTGGAGTACTGGTTGCGGCTGGCATACATTGCTGCATCCATTCTGCCACAAGAACAAGCAGGTAATTTTTTGGTGTATAGTGACTGTCTGTACTACTTCTACTATTCCCCATAGGTCCCAAGTTTCAGCAAGTGAATGCTGTTCCAGACGTGTGTGTGTGTGGGGGGGGGGATGTATCCCCCGTCTGAAAAAAATAATTACAAAATGATTTTTTAGTCAATCACAGGTCCGTAAAGAGTGTCACTTAGACAGGAGACATTTGACATTAGATGTGATTCAACCCCCGCCCTAGCCCACACCAGATCTCCTTTGCAGTGAGTCAGATCCTATAGTGACAAGCAGGCCACGTTGACTGGATGCAGTTATGAAAATGGCTTATAATATTTTTTAGAACATCTTAAAACACCCAGCATAACCCCAGCCCATACCAGGTCTCATCTGAGTACAGATGGAGATTCTAAGGGCCTGAGGATCCAATCTGTGTCCTTTTCAGATTTTACTCAGCCTGGCCCAAGTCACTCGGCTCATGCATTTTGCTGCTTTTGGAAAGTCTGTGCTGGTTGGAGGGTTTAAATGTTACTTTGTGGGTCTGGCAGCGAAATGCTGGTCAATTTGGGGCTATGATTCCCTACATAAATACATCTGCTAACAATGTGCAACTTAGCAAGGGTCACCAGGCAACTCTTGTGAAGCTGGTTAGCAGGCTGTAGAGCGGGACAGATGGGCAATAATAAAGCTGGGATGTGCATGTGTTGGGCAGCCCATTTCTGGTGGGACTGGATGGGGAGCGCATGTGCCTCCTGTGGTGATGCAAGGCAATCAGGCAGTGGCAGCAGAGAAAGGGGGGATTCTTGCAAAAGCCACAGGTTACAGCAGCAGGTTGGCAGTAGAGCAGGGTGGTCTCTGAGGAGCAGGGGCAGGTATGGTGGCTCACACTGGCTGCATTGTGCTGTTAAACTCAGCCACATGGAGATAGTAAATTCATGATAGTCAGTTGGAGTGGTCCGAGTGGATGAGTGGTGATTCATGCAAATATGTGTGACAGGCTGCATGGTGCATGTACCTCAGGGAGCCCCCTTCTTGGTTTCGGAGGCTGCGTTTTTTTGGTACCTGACTGCTACGATGCTTGCTTGTACAGCTGCCCACAGAGTCCTGCTATTAGGGAGCCACAGATAGGTGCTGAACCCACTGGTGTGTGTGGGCAGACAAGTTCCAGACAGATTATTGTATGCAGCAGTGTGAGTGGGGCATGGGAAGAAGACAGCATTCTGGAAGGTCTTTGGTGCACATTTGCAGTCTACCATTTTGGGAACACAGTGCATCCCACAGTGTACATGCACAAGCCACTGTGCTGTGTATGGTTAGCCTACACTGCCAGGCAAAGTAGAATGGAGAATAATAATAATTTTAAAAAGTAGGGCATTTATGGAGAACGTTGGACAGCGGGCACGTATTACGTTAGTTACGGTACTCGTGGGTAATCTCCCTATACTGAATTCAAGTAACAGTTTAGGTGCAGTCCTGCCACTCTGAGTACTTGTTGCCACTGGCTGCTCTCATCCACAGTCAGCTAGTGATCACAGTGCTGGCAGCCCCACATCTCAGATCTCACAATGATCTTCTCAATGTCCCCCTTCCTGTCTTTCCCTAACCTGAATATAGCTGTACTGTGCTAGAATGGCCTATTCAGTCCCTCTCTGGCATTCATTCTTCTCTCCTGCTCCCCACACCAAAAACTGGTGAGCTCTCTACCCTTCTGCATCATGAATGTAGTTAGTACAGTCTCTTATGCTATTTTTACATATTAATAATACAACATGATCTTCTGGTAAGCCAGGCTGATAGCAGCAGAGCACAAGGTAAAAATAGGCTTTCCTACCTATATTTGATCTAAGCCACCTATGGTATGCACAGTTAAATGATGTGCATAATGATGCACACACCCGTCATTTAATAGTGCCTAATCAGAGGAAGCTTAGATATTTTAAGGATAGGAAAGCCCATCTTTTCTCTTGTTCCCTGCTGCTATCAGCCTGACTTACTGGAAAGATCTGTTTATTTTTGATATGTCAAAAAACCCGGGGACTGTACTACATGTATTCATGATGCAAAAGGGTTATGAGCTTACCAGTTTGTGGTGTGAGAAGAAGTGAAGAATGAATACCAGAAGGAGACTGAGAAGGCCACTCCTGTAAGGTACTGCTATATTCAGGGAAGTGGGAACACAGAAGGGGAAAAATATGAACAGATCACTGTAAGATATAAGATGTGGGGCTGCCGGCACCATGATCACTACCTGACCCCATTGTCCTGGCCATCATTCCCCTTCCCATAAAACCAGTTCATGCAATTGTCCAATGCTGCATGTGGATATTAATGTGTGAAGTGGCTGCCACTACACATTCAGTCACTTCACTACCAGTCTAGCATTACTTGTAAAGCACTGTGGGATACAATACTCATGAAAAGCATTATATTTGATACTTTTAGTTGATTTCTCTTATTATTATTATTTCCTATGGAAAAAGAAGTCAAGACAAGCATATTTTTGATTTCCAAGAAAGTATTAACTGTGACATTGGACTACACAAACATTTTGCTACAAACAAGTGGTGGCTCAAGGTGGGGATGAAGGGTGCAGCTGCACCCTTCGCCCCCATTGTAAGTTACTCGCTTGAAACATAGAATTTGACGGCAGATAAGGACCGCTTGGCCCACCTAGTCTGCCCATTTCCTTACCTAACAGATAAGCTGCAGATCCTAGTTAACCGACAGCCTACTTCCTCCTACCCACCACTAGAATTGCCTTATGTCTGTCCCATGCATTCAAACAACATGAAGTCTTGCTGTATTCTGACAATTGCAGTGATTCCCAACCTTTGAACTGCCCCGGACAACTAAGGGTTAACTTTCCACGCAGGGCATGGAACACTGAGCTCGAGCTCGGTTGAATTCTCTGTCTGGAGTGTTCCAAACAACATGAAGTCTTGCTGTATTCTGACATATGCAGTGATCTCCAAACCTTGAACTGCCCCGGAGAACAAAGAGTTAACTTTCCATGCAGGGCATGGAGCGCTGAGCTCGAGCTCGGTTGAAGCCTCTGTCTGCTGTTGTTGAACTCCAACTGTCAGATTCTTTACTCCGCCTCACTGAACAGTCGCTCCGGAGTTTTCTCCTTCGCTCGGTTCAAAAAAAGTCGGTTAAAGTGTCGTTTTTTCGCTCGGTTCCAACCGAATTTCTGCTTCTAAACCTGTTGGTTTAAGTCTCTGTCTGTGGTACCATGAGTACTAGATAGGTTTTTCTATATTAGTTTCTGTGTGGAACTTGTAAACATTGGATTGGTTCGGTTTGAACCAATCAGATTTGTGTACAAAACTTCTGTCTTTCTTAGAGTGTGGTAACCGGTCCGTATCGGTTCTAAAAAAAAAACGGATTTCATTACGTTTTTTTCCAAGACCCGTAACACTGTCAGGAACCTATAGGGGTGTCTTGCCTGGCAGATTGCCGGAAAAAGGATAATTTCTGGTTAGGATTGGCCATGTCTGAGAAACCCAAGAAAAAAACCGGGCCCACTGGGTTTCAACACTGTAGTGTGTGTGGGGAAGCCTTTGCTAAGGCTGATCCCCACACCACCTGTGTTTAGTGTCTGGGGTTTGACCACCTCGATTCAGACTGCCAAATTTGTAAAAGTTTTCCCAAAGCTACCCTGGATAAGAGAGTAGGTAGACTGAGGGAAAGGGAGGCCGAGAAGTCCGCTGACCCAGCTGGCCAGCCCGGTTTGGTTCCGACTGAACCAGAAGGAGTGCCCTCTGACCAGGGCGAAACTTCTTCAGGCAAAGGAGAACCGATTCTGAGTCGGCTCCAGTTAAAAGAAAGAAAAGGGATAAATCATCCGGTTCAGATCCGCAAGTTCTTTCTCCGACCACTGATGAGATAGCCAAAGCGATAAGGATAGTTCAATCGCTAACTTCGGTTCCGGCCAAACCGGCACCATCTGTCAGGGGCTCGGTTCGGTTGGTTCCCCCCCGGTTCCGGATTATTCTTTAGACAAATTTTATGAACCGGAGGAGGAGGAGGGAGAGTATGAATATAATGATGATGGTGATTATGAAAGTCTGGATGTGCCCATTGACCGACATCTCCCAGACAGACATACATAGATACATAGATACATAGACAGTGTTGGCAGATAGGGCCTATGCCCACCCAGTCTGCCATTTAAGTTTGTAAGTTCAGTTTATGTTTCCAGGAAGTCTGTTGCCTTACCCTGACCTCCAGAATTCCTTTTATGTCTATCCCATGCATTCTTAAATCCTTGATTGTTTCAGCCCCCACCACTTCCTCTGGCAGGGTGTTCCACTTGTCCACCACCGTTCTGTGAAGAAATTCTTCCTCATGTTTCCTCTGAATCGTCCTCCCTCCAACTTCATCCCATGCCTCTAGTCCTGGAACATCTTTTCGCTTAAAAATAGTGTTTTCCTGCACCTGTTCCTCCCTGTAAGATACTTGTATGTCTCTATCATATCCCTCTCTCCCTCCTCTCCTCCAGGGAGTACATGTTCAGTTCCTTCAACCTGTCTTCATAGGACTTGTGATGCAATCCATGCACCAACTTTGTTGCCCTCCTCTGAACCTTCTCTACCCTGTCTATGTCCTTACGTAGGTATGGTCTCCAGAACTGTACATTGTACTCCAGGTGGGGCCTCACTAGTGTCTTGTATAGCGGAATTATGACCTCCCTTTTCCTGCTGGTAATGCCCCTGCCTATACATCCCAGCATCCTAATTGCTTTACCTGCTGCCGTGTCACACTGTTTCCCTACCTTGAGGTCATCAGAGATGATAACCCCAAGATCCCTTTCCTGCTTGGTGCATGCTATATCCTCACCCCCAACTGATATATTGTGCCAGGGTTTTGTGCCATATGCATTATCTTGCACTTCCTTGCATTGAATTTCAACTGCCAAACCTCTGACCATTCTTCAAGTTTCTGCGGGTCCTTCTCATTCTGTCTACACCCTCTGGTGTGTCTACTCTGTTACAGAGCTTTGTGTCATCAGCGGACAGTGAAATTCTGCCTTCTAGGTCCTGTGCATGTCACTGATGAAGATATTGAATAGGACCTGTCCCAGCACTGATCCCTGTGGTACCCACTGGTCACTCTTCCTCTGTGGAGTGACAGCCATTTACCACCACCCTCTGTGTCCTGCCACCCAGCCAGTTACCTACCCACCACACTACTGTCCTGCCCACACCCATATTCCCCAGTTTGTGTAATAGTCTTCTATGTGGCACAGTGTCAAAGGCCTTGCTGAAGTCCAGATAGGCCATGTCCCTGCCCTCCCTGATCCACCTCCCTAGCCACCCAGTCAAAAATTCAATGAGGTTGGTCTGACATGACCTTCCCCTGTGAAACCATGCTGCCTTGGGTCTTGTAGTCCATTGACAACCAGATGTTCCACCAATCTCTCCTTCAGTAGTGCTTCCATGATCTTCCCCACTACCGAGGTGAGGCTGACTGGTCTGTAGTTCCCTTCCTCTTTGTTCCCACTTTTGTATAAGGGACTACATCTGCTATCCTCAGTCTTTGGGTACCTCCCTGTTTCTAGTGATCGGCTAAACAGGATAGCAAGAGGTTCAGCCACCACCTCTCTTAGTTCTTTAAGGACCCTAGGTGCACCCCATCTGGCCCCATTGCTTTATCAACTCTTATTACTTCCAGTTCCTTCAGGACCCTTTCTCGTGTAAAGGGACTTGTGTCCATTTCTGCACCATTCTCACCCTTGTACTCCTTCAGACCCATCACCCTCCTCTTCCTCAGTAAAGACTGAGCAGAAATACCTGTTCAATATGTCAGCTTTACTGTTGTCATCCTCCACACAGCCCCCATCCTCCCTTCAGTCTCACTATCCCTCCCTTTGCCTTTCTTTTTCACTTATGTACCTGTAAAGGTTTTGTCCCTCTACCCACTGATTTTGCAATGTGTTCTTCTGTCTGAGCTTTGGCTTCCTTACTGACCTCCCTGCCTCCCTTGCTTCTCCTGGTACTTCTCCTATCCCTTTCTGCCTGTGTCTTTTGTATTGCCTGAATGCAATATTTTTGGCTTTCACTTTCTTTGCTACCTCTTTGGAAACCATAATGGTCTCCTCTTCCTTTTCCTCTTGCTAACCTGCTTAATACATAATTCTGTTGTTCTTGTAATCCCCATTTTAAATACTGCCCACTGTTCCTCAACCCCTGATTCCTGTCCCATTCCTTAATGCCTCTTTCAAGTATCTCCCCATTTCCCAAAGTCTGCCCCCTAAAATCCAGGATCGTGTTTTGTGTGGTTTGGTTCTGCTCTTTCTGTGATTTCAAACCACAATGACTGGCGATCACTGTTTCCCAGGTGCTCCCCACTGTTACCCCATCACACTGTCCCTGTTTGTGAGCACAAGGTCCAGTGTGCCTTCTGCTGAGTTGGTTCCATGACCAGTTGCTTGAGAGGCACCCTGAAGAGTCAAGGATAAATCTGCTCCTAGTTGATGCTGCTGCTGGGATGCTGCAGTCCACATCTGGAATATTGAAGTCTCCAACCAGTACTACTTCACCTTGTCTGCCATCCTTTGGATGGCTAGCATCAACTCCTATCTGTTTCTTCCTCCTGGGCTGGTGGTCTATAGACCACACCTGTACGGATGGCTGTCCCCATTTTCCTTTCCAGCTTAACCCACAGTATCTCTCCCCATTTTGTTCCTCCTGGATCTCTGTGGCCCTTATGTCATTTTCACATAGAGTGCCACTCCTCCTCCCTTGCCTGCTCTGTCTCTTCTGAATATGTTGTAGCCAGGTATGGCCATCTCCCAGTCATGGTTATCATTACACCAGGTTTCAGTGATGGCCACAATGTCCAGGTCTGACTGCACCATGACAGCCTCAGATCTTCCATCTTGTTGCTAAGGCTCCTGGCATTTGCACACATGGCTTTCCATGATTTGACCTCCTAGACTGTCTCACTGTTCTACCCACCCCTTCCTTGGTTGTCATTTATCCCTGGTTCTCTCCTTGCTGTCTGCCCGTCTGCTGAATTTTGCCCTTTTCTGCTTATCCACCTCTTGGGCACTAATCTCCATCTTTGCACACTGCTTTGCAGAGATAGCCACTCCTCTGGTTCACTGGTTTCACTGCTAGCTGTGGGGGTGACAGTGGGTACCCTCCTTGCTGGCCTGCCACCCCTTTGCTAGGTTTAAATGCTTGTCAATGTAGCATTTAAACTTATCATTGAGTGCTTGGATTCCCCTCCAGGATGGATGCAGGCCGTCAGGCTTGAACAAACCTCCATCCCTCCAGGTGGGTCCCTAGTCACCAATGAATCCAAACCCTTCCTCACAGCACCAGTTCTTCAACCATGAGTTAAAGTTCCTGGTGCATGCACTCCTATGCTCTCCCTTGCCTCTCACAGGTAGTACTTCTGAGAAAGTGACAGAAGTAGCTACTTGCTTGAGACCCCTTCCCAGTTTCCTAAACTCTTCCTGAACTTCCTTTGGCTCCCCATTTGCCAGGTCATTAGTACCTAGGTGGATAATAACATCCAGCTCACCCTCCCATCTTGCCTTCCCAGTGATCCCCAGGATCTTCCTTCCATCCCTCCATGCCGTGGCACCTGGTAGGCACCTCACCTCCCTGTCCTCCCCCTCCTGTGTTCCTAGCTGGATCCCTCTTATGATGGAGTCCCCCACCAGGATTCGCTTCCTCCTCCTCTGGGGTCCACTGCTTTCCCCGCTGAGGTCACCTCCTTGGCTAACCTCCACATCCTTTCCTTCCACTTCTCTGGGTACCTGTATTTGGTTGTCCTCGTTTGCCAGTGTGGCATATGAGTTCTTGAGTGGAATAGGATCTGGGATGTGCCTCTACCTGACTGCTCTAACCCTCCCTGAGCCCACTGTCATCCAAGTGCTCCTCATTCTTGGCATCCTTTGAGGCAGTTGCATTGGACTTGGTGGTCCCTGGATAGGGATGATGGTACTCCTGACCCAGTTTACTTCCGGCTCTGAGTCTGGCTCACCTCATCCCACGCGGTCAGATGATGCATGCAGATAGGGCAGCATCTCAGTGTCCAGAAGGTCTGCCTGAATATGGCGGCCCACAGCCACTGCATTGCACCACTCCCCACATTATGCTGCAATTCCACTACTTGTCTGCTACTGAAGCTCTACTAGTTCCTTTTTATTAATTTACTGTCCTAAAATCCTGCCACTGTTCCCCTATAATATTTGAAAATACATACACTTCTATCTAAGCTATTTATCCTTACAATCAAAGGTAACTACAATCACAATAATCTACCTTCTATTAATACATATTCTATCACAGAATCAGAGCACAATACAAAAAATCTACTACTTAGCAACAACAAACAGGTGACAACATACCAAGTTGATGTAGCTTTTTAAAATAGAAAAGAAAAATGTAATTGTTTAAACCAATAGAAATCAGCAGTTCCAAAAGCACCTTGAACTACAAGAAAGAACACAGTACCACACTCTGCCACAATAACTAAACAGTTCTAAAACATTGGAGAAAGAAGAAAAATTAGAGACTGAGCAAAAGATACAATGTACTATAAAGTATTAGGCAATAGGTATACTCAGTTGTTTAACAGAGGAAAATAAAGTACCTACCAAAACAGACAGGATACCCACAAATGACATTAGGTTCTCATATCAGACACCACAAAAGGCACATTCAGAAAGGTTTAAACTATAGTATTAAAATAGTATTAAAATAATATTAAAATTAACCACATCAGAGTAGAAAGATCACACTAAATAAATGTGTTGATCCTTCTGACTTCCAACGAATATCTACCGCACAAATTTTATATCTTCCTGGAGCCTACAGGATTGTCTTTCACAATCACCTTAATTTACATAAAACAAAACAATTTTTAAACTGAAAATTATATCAAAAAGCACTTAGCTTTGGGAGCTCTTCTCAAACACAGCCACTCAGTTCAGAGTTCTAGAATCAGAACCTTCAGGTGTTTCTCCTCCTAGGCTTTCTGAGTGCCCTTCCCACTTTATGTTTAACAAGTAAGTGGCTGAAACCCTCAAGCTTCCTATGGAAGAAGCAGTAGAGGATCAGGAGGAGCCTGATTTTGTTGAGATGATGGACATCCCAGAGTCCAGGAGATTGTCTATTCCCCTTCATAAATCTTTTGGGAAACAGACATTTAAAATTCTAAAAACTCCTAATTCCATACCCCCTGTGGACAGAAGAATGGACAAGAGGTATACTCTTTCAGGCTCAGACACGGAGTTCCTTTCCCAGCAATGCAGCCATGTTGGGGTACTGCAGGCTGCTGCCTATGATAAGGCAAATATTCCCTTGGCTTCACACCCCCCAGATACGGACTCCAGGAGGACTGATGCCATGGCAAAGAAACAGTACATGACAGCATCCTTGGGACTCAGGCAGGCTAACTATATGGCCTACACAGCTAGATACCAGAAGTCCAGGTGGGACACTGTGCTGGCTCTGGCTAAACAGGCCCCTGACCTGCTTGCCAAGGAGCTGGAGTGGGTGGCTGCGGATGGGATTGAGGCATCCAAGGTGCAATTTCATGCTGCTGTGGACTCCAGTGATGTTTCTTCTAGAGTCATGGCTACATCTGTGGCCCTTCGGAGGATGGCTTGGCTCAGATGTACTGGCCTATCACAGGATACCCAGGCTAAGGCCATGGATTTCCCTGTCATTGGTAATTCTCTGTTTGGGGAGCAGACAGAGAACTACATGAAGAAGATGGACGAGTACAGGACCACCTAGAGGAGTGCTCAGGCCAAAGAAAGGCAAGCCACTCCTCAGAGGCAGCATTCCAGGGGAGGGGGCAGGCCCTTTCAAAGGCCTTTTTACCAAGCCCAGGCCTCTTCTTGTGCTTTGCTCAGAGGGGGTTCTTTAGAGGGAGAGGCAGACGAGGTATGAGGCAGGCCTGCTTCCACCCCTCAGCCCTAAGCCCTGCAACACAGACACCCTGATGGGTCTGCCGGGCCAGATTCTCCAATACTAGTAGGGGGCAGGCTGGCTTACTTTGTCCAGGACTGGAAGTCTTTAACATCAGACAAGTGGGTCCTGGAAGTAGTAGCCAGGGACTGGTTCTCAGCTTCAAAAATTTCCCAAGATGAGAACCAGATCCTTTCCACCTGCAAATCCATCAGAGGCCCTGCCCTAGAGGCAGAGGTTTCTTCCCTTTGGCTCTCAGAACCATAGAAAGGGTTTCTACCCTACAGGGGCAAAGGATTGTACTCCAGTACTTCCTAACCCCCAAAAGACAGGAGAATTGCAGCCCATCCTGGATCTGAGATATCTAAACAAGCACCTTTTAAAGCCAAAATTCAAAATGGTGACTCTGGGAATAATTCTGCCCTCTCTAAGGCCAGGGGACTGGCTAGCCTCCGTGGACCTCAAAGATGCCTGTTTTCACATTCCCATCAGGTGCTGCCACAGAAAGTACCTCAGATTCGAAGTTACCCTCAGGTCACTATCCAATTCAGAGCAATGCCTCCTGGCCCAACATCAGCCCCAAGGTTTTTCAAAAGTGCCTGGCAGTAGTGGTTGCTTTCCCAAGGAGAAAAGATCTCCATCTTTTCCTACCTGGGCGACTGGCTCATAGTGGGCCAGTCTCCAGACCAGTCAAGTCACATCTTCAGATAACTCAGCAACTGCTCACTTCCTTAGGATTTCTCCTAAACCTTCCAAAGTCAGTTCTAGAGCCAGTACAGCTCCTCACCTTTATAGGGGCGGAGCTGGATAGAATAAGAGCAAAGGCCTTCCTTCCCCTGGACAGGGCAAGGACACTAACAGAACTGGCCTCATCTTTCACCCTTCAGGTATCTCGACCAGCAAGGCACTTCCTGCAGCTCCTGGGCCACATGGCAGCCTCTACAGCAGTGGTCCAGGGGGCAAGATTTCAGATGAGGGACATTCAGTTCCATTTAAGAGCCTTCTGGTCCCAGAGAAAGGATTCCCTTACCAAACTAGTTCCAGTGACTCGAACCCTGATCCAGGCTTTGCAGTGGTGGCAAGATCAGGACAATTTCAGACAGGGAGTTCCTTTTGTCACTCAGTCTCATTCACTAATCCTCACCACAGATGCCTCTCTCTTGGGCTGGGGGGCCCACTTGGGAGATCTTACCACCCAAGGGCTGTGGTCACCTCAAGAACCTCTACTTCACATCAGTCTCTTGGAACTCAGAGCAGTGTTTCTGGCACTGCAAGTTTTCTCCAAGTCTGTTCAGAACAAAGTATTCTGGTTCGGAACAGACAATACCACTACAATGTGGTACATCAACAAGCAAGGGGGCACTCGGTCTATGGCCTTGTGCACAGAAGCAATGAAGTTGTGGTCTCTGGCCTATTCCCTGCAAACTTCTCTGACAGCAGTTCACCTCCTAGGGAAGGACAATGTCCTAGCAGAGGCTCTGCAGGATATCTCAGGGCCACCACGAATGGTCCCTAGATCCCCTAATTTTGAAAGTGATTTTCTCCCGATGGGGCACTCCACAGATAGATCTTTTTGCAGCCCCAGACAATCACCAGCTTCCTCGCTTTTGTTGCAGACCCCCAGTCTTGGGCTCAGTCCCCCTGGATGCTCTGATTCTGAATTGGGAAGGGAAGTTCCTGTATGCCTTTCCCCTCTTCCCTCTCCTGTTCAAAGTGCTAGTCAAGATCAGGTCTCAACCATGCAAAGTGATTCTGATTGCTCCAGACTGGGCCAGACAACCCTGGTGCCCATTGTTAATGTCATAGTAGACTCTTCCCTGTCTCTTCCCAGGAATTACAACCTGTTGACATCCTCTCAGGGAAGGATTTGGTATCCGAATCTCAAATCTCTCAATCTCAAGGCCTGGCTCTTGATGAGTTAGAGTTTGCTGATCTGCACCTCTCTCAAGGTGTTCTGGATATTCTTAGGGCTTCTCGAAAGCCTTCCACCAGAAAAACTTACAACTCCAAATGGAAAAGTTTCACTATTTGGTGCTCTGGTAAGTATATTTCTCCAGAATCTGCTGGGTAGCCTACAGTCCTGGACTATATGGTTCATCTCAATGGCTTGGGACTCAGACCAGCTACACTCAAAGTACATTTAGCAGCTGTTTCTGCTCATTTGTCAGTAGAAAAGCCCTCTCCTCTATCAGCCCATCCTGTATTTTTTAAATTCTTCAAGGGATTGTTGCACAGCAATCCTCCTTCAGGGACACTGTCTCATGTGACTTAATGTTTGCATTGCTCAGCTTATGCAACCCCTTGAGCCTTTGTCCTCTGCAGAGCTTAAGTACTTGACTTGGAAACTGTGTTTTGGTAGCCATTACCTCTGCCAGGCGCGATCAGCGAATTGCAAGCCCTGTCAGTGGAGCCTGATTTCATCTCTTTCCATAGAGAAAGTGGTCCTAAGAACTAACAGGAAGTTTTGCCTAAGGTGGTTTCAGACTTCCACCTTAATCAGTCTATGTCTCACCCTGTGTTTCTTCAGTGACCATTCCTCCTCTGGAGAGGAGGCTGCACAGCTTGATGTTAAAAGGGCCCTCAGCTACTACATAGAGCTCAAAGGGTCACAGGTTTGAGTCCCTCCAGTTGTTCCTCACTTATGGAGAGGTCGGAAGGGCAAACCTGCCACTAAAAGATCCATTGCCAGGTGGATTGTCTCCGCATACACTTTTTAGAAAAATTGGTGAACCCCACCCTCAGGCCTGAGGGCTCACTCTACTAGAGGTAGTTGTTTGTTTCCTGGCTGCTGCCAGGATATTCTATCTTAGAAATCTGTCAAGCAGCCACCTGGAAAACAGTTCATGCATTCACCAAGCATTACTCTCTGGATATCCAGGCTAGAGTGATGCTCGGTTTAACACAAGCAGTACTTCAGAGCCTATTCTCAAAGTAGGTTCTGTCCCTCCTCCTTGGAGGTACTGCTTGTAGTTCAGGTATGTCAGAATACAGCAAGATTTCATGTTGTTTGAAGAAAAATTACTCACCTTAGTAATGTTGCTTCTCTAGTGGAGTCTTGCTGTATTCTGACCTCCTCCCCACCTCCCCTCTCAGAACCTATTTTTTGGGATGTGGGTGGGGAGGAGCAGTGTTGGTACCTAGAGGTGCCCTCTTTTTTCCCCACTCTCCTTTATTTTGGGTGTGTGTTGTGTTTTTTTTTTTTTGGGGGGGGGTTCTGACTTGAGTCTTTGTTTTGAAACCAAAAGAACCCTTTTTTGCTTTATCAAATTTAGTTGCCAGTTGGCTAGTGTGAGTTTACAGTTTCCACACAGAACGCCCAGTGAGTATAGCTCGAAAAGATCTGACTGTTGGAGTTCAAACAACAGCAGACAGAGGCTTCAACCGAGCTCGAGCTCAGCGTTCCATGGCCAGCATGGAATGTTAACTCTTTGTTCTCCGGGGCAGTTCAAGGTTCGGAGATCACTGCATATGTCAGAATACAGCAAGACTCCACTAGAAGAAACAACATTACTAAGGTGAGTAATTTTTTCTTTGAACCTAAACTGTCAGATTCTTTATTCTGCCTCACTGAACGGTCGCTCCGGTGATTTCTCCTTCTGCTCGGTTCGAAGTCAGTTAAAGTTTTCAGTTTTTCGTTGGTTTAAACCGCAAAAAAGTATCCGCATAGTCGGTTCAGTCTCTGTCTGTGGTGCCGTGAGTACTAGATAGGAATTGTTATTTTTTTCTGTGTGGAACTTGTAAAAGTACGGTTGGTTTGGCTGAACTGACCATTTGATTGTGATTTTTGCTATGTTTAGTGTGTGGTTACCGGTTCTTATCAGTTCTAAAAAAAACATGTTTTAACCGTTTTTTACCAATACCCGTGACACGGTTAGGAACCGATAAGGGGTCTTGCCTGGTTGCCGGACAAAGGGTAAGTTTGGTTAGGTTGGCCGTGTCTGAGAAACCCAAGAAAACCGGCCCACTGGGTTACATCACTGCAGTTAGTGTGGGGAGGTTCTTTGCCTGCCCATCCCCACACCACCTGTATTTATTGTCTGGGGTTTGACCACCGATTCAGAGACTGCCAATATAAAAATTTTCCCAACTCTACCCTAGAGAAGAGATTAGGTAGACTGAGGGAAAAGGAGGCCGAGAAGTCCTCTGACCCTGATGGCCAGCCCGGTTCGGTTTTGACCAAACCAGAAGGAGTGCCCTCTGACCAGGGCGATACTTCTTCGGGCAAAAGGAGAGCTGATTCCAAAGGATCGGTTCCGACAAAAAGAAAGCGCAAAGATAAATTGACCGGTTCGGATCCAGAGATTCATGTTCCGACCGCCGAAGAGATAGCTAGGGCAATTCAAATTGTGGAATCGCTCCGTCCGGTTCCGACTGATCCGGCTCCTTCTGGCAGGAGTTCACTTCGGTTGGTTCCCCCAGTTCAAGAGCATACCCTTGAAGAATTTTATGAACCGGAGTTTGAAGAGGAAGGGGAATTTGAGGATTATGATGTAAGCGTAGGTCTGAATGTGCCTGTGGAACCGGACATCTCACCAGACAGACCATCAGGTGTTTCCCCTCCTAGGCTTTCTGAGTCCCCTTCCCATTTTATGTTTTACAGGAAGTGGTTGAACCCTCCAGCTTCCTATGGAGGAGGCTGTGGAAGATCAAGAAGAGCCTGATTATGTAGAGGTGATGAATATCCCAGAGTCCAGGAGACTACCTATTCCCCTCCATAAATCTTTTGGGAAACAGACACAAAAAATCTTAAAGTCTCCTAACACTATACCTCCTATGGATAAAAGGATGGACAAGAGGTATACACTCTCAGGCTCAGACACGGAGTTCTTATATCAGCAATGCAGCCATGTTGGGGTAGTGCAGGCTGCTGCCTGTGACAAGGCAAATATTCCTTGGCCACACCCCTGACAAGGACTCCAGGAAGATTGATGCCATGGCAAAGAAGCAGTACATGGCATCTTCTCTTTGGGACTCAGCAGCGAATTACATGGCCTATACAGCCAGTGGCACCAGAAGTCCAGTGGGACACTGTACTGGCACTGGCTAAACAGGCCTTCCCCCAGCTAGCCAAGCAACTGGAGGCGGTGGCTGCAGATGGGATTGAGGCATCTAAAGTTCAGTTTCATGCTGCTGTGGACTCTAATGATATCTCATCAAGAGTCATGGCTACATCTGTGGCTCTTCGGAGGATGGCTTGGCTCAGATGTACTAACCTCTCGCAGGACACCCAGGCTAAGGCTATGGATTTTCCTGTAGTGGGTAGTTCTCTGTTTGGGGAGCAGACAGAGAATTACATGAAGAAAATGGATGAGTACAGGACCACTTACAGGAGTGCTCAGGCCAAGGAAAGGCAGGCAACTCCTCAAAGGCAGCAGTCTAGGGGCAGGGGCAGGCCTTTTCAAAGGCCTTTTTACCAAGCACAGGCATCCTCTTCTTCATTTTCGCAGAGGGGGTTCTTCAGAGGAAGAGGCAGAAGGGGGATGAGCAGGCCTTCATCCACCCTCAGCCTAAAGCCTCTGCCAAGCAGACACCCTGATGGGTCTGCCTGGGTCGACTCTCCCGTTCCAGTAGGGGGCAGGCTGGCTTACTTTGTCCAGGACTGGATGTCTATTACATCAGACAAGTGGGTTTTGGAAGTAGTAAGCCAGGGACTGGTTCTCAGCTTCAAAAAATGTCCAAAGATGAGAGCCAGATCTTTTCCACCTGCAAATCTTTCGGAAACCCTTGCCCTAGAGGCAGAGGTTTCTTCTCTCCTAGCTTTAAGAGCTATAGAGAGAGTACCTACCTACACTGGGGCTAAGGACTGTACTCCCGGCACTTCCTGACCCCCAAAAAGACAGGGGAATGGTGACCCATCCTAGACCTCAGATATCTGAACA
The DNA here is from genome assembly GCA_016271365.2 of Neoceratodus forsteri. NCBI lineage: Eukaryota > Metazoa > Chordata > Ceratodontiformes > Ceratodontidae > Neoceratodus > Neoceratodus forsteri. The sequence continues at coordinate 1,630,717,017 of CM028131.1, read as the reverse complement.
AACATCTTTTAAAACCGAAGTTCAAGATGGTAACTCTGGGAATAATCCTTCCCTGTCTAAGGCCAGGGGACTGGATAGCCTCCCTGGACCTCAAAGATGCCTATTTTCACATTCCCATCAGGTGCTCTCACAGAAAGTACTTGAGGTTCGAGTTGCCCTCAGGCCACTATCAGTTCAGAGCAATGCCCTTTGGCTAACCTCAAGCTTCAGGGTTTTCACAAGTGCCTGGCAGTAGTAGTTGCCTTCTAAGAAGGCAAAATATTTCCATATTTCCTATTCTGGACGATCACGTAGTGGGTCAGTCTCCAGACCAAGTCAAGTCTCACCTGTAAGGACCCAGCAAGTACTCACTTCCTAGGATTCTTCTCAACTTTCCCAAGTCAGTTCTCAAACCAGTCCAGCTCCTTACCTTTATAGGGCAGAACTGGACACACTCAGAGCAAGAGCTTTCTTCCTCTAGAAAGGGCTAGGGCTCTTATGGAACTAGCTTCTTCCTTCAGTCTTCCGGTATCTCGACCAGCAAGACATTTCCTCCAGCTCTTGGGCCACATGGCAGCTTCAACAGCAGTGGTCTAAGGGGCAAGATTCCAGATGAGGGATATTCAGTTCCACCTAAGAGCTTACTGGTCTCAGAGAAAGGACTCCCTTACCAAACTGAATTCAGTGACTCCAACCTTGATCCAGGCTCTCCAGTGGTGGCAGGATCAGGACAATTTAAGGCAAGGTGTTCCTTTTGTTGTTCAGCCTTGTTCAGTGGTCCTTACAACGGATGCTTCTCTTCTGGGCTGGGGAGCCCACTGAGGTCCCTCACTGCCCAGGGCCTCTGGTCCCCCAAGAACTCTTCTACACATCAACTTCTAGAGCTCAGGGCAGTTTTTCTAGTTCTAAAGCGTTCTCACAGTCAGTTCAGAACAAGGTGGTTCAGTCAGAACAGACAACTTACCGCCATGTAGTACAGCAACAAGCAGCGAGGCACTTTCGGTCCCACAGCCTTGTGCTCGGAGCCATGAAGTTGTGGTCCCTGGCTTGTTCCTGCAAGCCTCTCTTGTAGCAGCGTTCACCTTCCAGGCAAGGACAATGTGCTAGCAGATGCACTGAGCAGGATTTCTCAGGGCCATCACTAATGGTCCCTGGACCCTCAGGTGTTGAAAGTGATTTTTTGAAGGTGAGGCACTCCAGAGATAGATCTCTTTGCAGCTCCAGACAATCAACAACTTCCTCTCTTTTGTTGCAGACCTCCAGTCTTGGGCTCAGTCCCCCTGGATGCCCTGATTCTGAATTGGGAAGGGAAGTTTCTGTATGCTTTCCCCTTCCCACTCCTGTTCAAAGTTCTTAGTCAAAATAAGGTCTCAACCCTGCAAGGTGATTCTGGTTGCTCCAGATTGGGCCGAGACAGCCTTGTCCCTCTGTTGCTGTCCCTGGCAATCCACTCCCCTGTCTCTTCCCAGGAATTACAACCTGTTAACATCCTCTCAGGAGAGGATTTGGTACCCCAATCTTCAGTCCCCTCAATCTCAAGGCATGGCTCTTGAAGAGTTAGAGTTTGCAGATCTGCATCTTTCCCAAGGGGTTCTAGACATCCTCAAGGCTTCTGGAAAGCCCTCCACCAGAAAGACTTACAACTCCTAATGGAAAAGATTCAGCATTTGGTGTTCTAAGAAGAATATTACTCCAGACACTGCTGAATTGCCCTACGGTTCTGGATTATATGGTCCGTCTTATATGGCCTAGGCCTCAGACCAGCTACTCTCAAGGACATTTTGTCAGCTGTTTCTGCATTTTTGTCTGTGGGAAGCCTTCCTCACTATCTTCCCATCCTGTGTTGTGTAAATTTTTAAAGATTGTTTCACAAATCCCCCTTTAGAGACCCTGCCCCTGCCTGAGATTTGAATGTTTGCATTGCTCAGCTTATGCAACCCCTTGAGCCTATGTCTTCAGCAGAGCTTTGGGTACTTGACTTGGAAAACTGTGTTCTTGGTGGCCACTCACCTCTGCCAGGTTTATCAGTGAATTGCAAGCCCTGGGTTAGTGGAACCTGATTTTATCTCCTTTTAAGGGATAAAGTGTTCTTAGAACAAATAGAAGGTTCTTGCCCAAAGTGGTTTCCAGACTTCCATTTAAACCAGTCTATGTCTCCCTGTTTTCTTCACTGATCATTCTTCCTCAGGAGAGAGGAGGCTACAGTTTAGATGTCAAAGAGCCCTTAGTTACTACATAGGCGCACTAAGGGGTAGCAGGTTTGACTCCTCCGTTGTTCTCACTTATGGAGAAGTGAAAGTGCAAACCTGCTACCAAAGATCTATTGCCAGGTGGATAGTGTCTTGTACTACAATTCTGCTATGAAAACTGGGAAAAACTCCATCCTCAGGCCTGAGGGCTCATTCCACAAGAGGTACAGCTGCTCCCCTGGCTGCGGCCAGGGATATTCCTCTCCTAGAAATTCGTCAAGCAGCCACCTGGAAAACAGTCCATACCTTTATCAAGCATTGCTGCCTGGATATTCAGGCTAGGAGTGATGCTCGGTTTGGCACAGCAGTACTTCAGAGCCTATTCCCAAAGTAGGTTCTGTCCCTCCTCCTTGGAGGTACTGCTTGGTAGTCTGCAATTGTCAGAATACAGGAAGACTTCATGATGTTTGAAGAAAAAATTACTCACCTTAGTAATTATATTTCTTTTAATGGAGTCTTGCTGTATTCTGACCTCCCTCCCTGCCTTCCCTCTCAGAACCTGTTTTTGGGAAGTGAGTGGGCAGGTGCAGTGTTGTACCCCAGGGGTGTATTTATTTGGCACCCTTCTTTCTTTTTGTTTAGGTGCTTATTTATTATTTGTTATTTTCTGCACATTTGGTTTAGTTTTGGGTTACCTGACTTGAGACTTCCTTGGGAATCCGAAACTTTTCAGCCAGTTCGCTAGTAGAATTTTTACAATTTCCACATAGAATTTTTAGTTTAGTTGGGCTCGTAAGAATCTGACGGTTCAGGTTCAAAACACTCCAGACAGAGACTTCAACCGAGCTCGAGCTCAGCGTTCCATGTCCTGCATGGAAAGTTAACCCTTAGTTCTCCGGGGCAGTTCAAATGTTGGGAATCACTGCAATTGTCAGAATACAGCAAGACTCCATTAGAAGAAATACAATTACTAAGGTGAGTGATTTTTTCTTCTTGAATTCCCCCACTGTTTTTGACTCTACGGCCTCCTCAGGAAGGCTGTTCCATGTATCCAAACCTCTCTGTGAAGAAATATTCCTCACATTACCTCTGAGCCGCCCCTCTCTATCTTCAAATTGTGTCTCTTTGTTTTTGCACATCACTTTTTCTTGAAGATGCTGCCCCTTGGACTTTGTTGATTCCTTGAGGTATTTGAAGTTTCTATCATCCCCTCTCCCTCCTTTCCTCGGGGCTATACATCTTTAGTTCCTTTAGTCTTTCTTCATATGTCTTCTGATGCAGACCCTGCACCATTTTGGTTGCCGTCCTCTGGACAGCCTCCACCTTGTCTATGTCTTTGTGGAGATGGGGTCTCCAGAACTGTACATAGTACTCCAGATGTTGTTTTACCAACTGTCTGTACAGAGGGCCAACAATTTCCTGTTTTGTACTGGTGATGCCTCTCCCTATGCATCCCAGTATCCCCCAGCCCTCCTTACTGGCTTCTCACATTGCTGGCCTACCCTTAGGTCATCTGATATGACTACCCCCTGGTCCCTTTCCATTTTTGTCGTTGGCAGTATCTCACCCCCCAATGTGTACTCTTCCCCTGAGTTTTTGTTTCCCAGGTGCATTACTTTGCACTTCTTCGCATTGAATCTAAGCTGCCATACATTTGACCATTCCTCTAACCTTGCCAAGTCCATTTTCATTCTTTCCACCCCACCTTGCATATCAACCCTGTTGCAGAGCTTTGTGTCATCTGCAAAACGACATACTTTCCATTCCAGTCCCTCTGCAATGTCACTTATAAAGACATTAAAAAGGACTGGACCCAGTATCCTGAACCCTGCGGTACCCACTAGTAACCCTCCTTTCTTCACTGTGGACTCCATTTACTATTATCCGCTGTGTCCTGTTGTCAACCAGTGTTTTCCCTAGGCTACCACCCTGGGACCCCTCCCAGGCTGGATAATTTCTTTATTAATCTTTGTGTGGGACTGTGTCAAATGCCTCATGCTAAAGTCTAGGTAGGTCATGTCCACAGCCCCTCCCTGGTCTACTGCTTTTGTCACCCAGTCAAAGAAATCAATTAGATTTGTCTGACATGACCTTCCCGCTGTGAATCCATGCTGCCTTGGGTCCTGTGCCCCACTGACCTCTAGGTACTCAACAATTCTTTCCTTCAGAAGTGATTCCATCATTTTCCCTATCACTGAGGTCAAACCTGACAGGTCTGTAGTTTTAAACAACATGAAGTCTTGCTATATTATAGACATTAGCAGTTTGATCCAGCTCTAGAACTGCCCCGGAGTGAAATGGTTAAAACCATTCCAAAATAGAATTTTGGCACGAGAGCAGCTCTATCTGTGTCATTTCAAACTTGAACTGTCAGATTTCTTTACTTCCTCCTCAGTGAACAGTCGCCTCCGGAGATTTGTCCTACTGCTCGGTTCATTTTCGGTTTGATATAAGTGTTTTCGGTTGGATTTAACCGAGAATAGTTTTATTTTAACTGCAAAACCGCTCGGTTCAAGCTCTCATCTGTGGTAACCTGTAAGTAAATGAAGTTTTGTCTATGTGGAACTTGTAAGTTATCGGTTCGGTTTTGAACCCGATCAGTGGGTTTAAACTCATTTAAAACTAAAGTTACTATTTTAGAAGTGCGGTTCCTGTTCTTATCGGTTCTAAAAAACGGATTTATTATGTTTTCTTCAATACCGTGACATGGTTAGGAACCGGTAAGGGTGTCTTGCCTGGCACTGCCGTTCAAAGGGCAAGTTTTTGGTTAGGCTGGCATTATGTCTGAGAAACCCAAGAAAAACCGGGCCCATGGGTTTCAACACTGTGATGTTTGTGGGAAGTCTTTGCCAAGGCTGACCCACACACCACATGTGTGTTTATTGTCTGGAGTTTGACCACCTCCAGTCAGACTGCCAGGTATGTAAGAATTTCCTGCAGCCACCCTGGAAAAAGATTGGGCAGGCTCCTAGGGCGAGAGGCCAAACAGTCACGCTGACCCGGATGGCCAGCCCTGGTTCGGTGCCAACCGAACCAGAGGGAAGTGCCTCTGACCAGGGCGTAGACTTCCTCGGCAAAGAAAGCTGGTTCTGAGGAACCAATTCCAGTAAAGAAACAGAAAATCAGCAGGTCTGAGTCCAAAATTCCTTCTCCAACTGCTGCAGAGATAGCAAAAGCCATACAAATTGTCCAGTCATTGTCTCAGGGTCCGTCCTAACCACCACTATCTGGTAAAGCTTGAGTTCGTCCGGTCCCAGTGGTTCAGGATTATGATATTGAGGAATTTTATGAACCAGAGAGGGAGGAGGATTATGAACAGTATGGAATGTGGTTGGAAGGTCTGGGTGTGCCCATTGAACGGACATCTCCCCAGACAGACCTTTAGAATCTCCCCTGTGCTGTCTGGAGTCCCTATCTCAATTTATGTTTTATAAAAGTTGCTGAAACCCTCCAGCTTCCTTTAGAAGAGGCTGTGGATGAGCAAGAGGAGCCTGATTTTGTAGAAATGATGGATATTCCAGAGTCTAGGAGACTGTCTATTCCTTTACATAAGTCTTTAGGAAACAAACAATTAAAATTTTAAAAGCTCCTAATTCTGTGCCTCCTGTGAGAAAAGATGGACAGAAGGTATACATTGTGAGGCCCTGATACAGAATTCCTTTCTCAGCAATGCAGTCATGTTGGGGTAGTTCGGTTGCTGCCTGTGATAAAGCTTAATATTCCTTGGCTTCACATCCTCCTGACAAGGATTCCAGGAAGATTGATGCCATGGCAAAAAAGCAGTATATGGCAGCTCTCTGGGACTCAGGCAAAGCAAATTATATGGCTTGTAGCTAGGGTATCAGAAATCTAGATGGGATACTGTTATGTAATTGGCCAAGGAGGCCTTGGCCAGCTGGCTAGTGAACTAGAACAGGTGGCTGCTGATGGCATTGAAGCCTCCTAAGGTTCAGTTTCATGCTGCTGTGGATATTAATGATATTTCCTCTAGGGTCATGGCCACATCTGTAGCTTTCTTGGGTTGGCCTGGCTCAGGTGTACTAGTTTGTCACAGGATACCCAGACTAAGGCTATGATTTTCCTGTAGGGAAATTCTCTGTTTGGAGAGCAGATGGAGAACTACATGAAGAAGATGGATGAATATAGGACTACTTACAAGAGTGCCTCTGCTAAGAGGCGCAAGCCACTCCTCAAAGGCATGCCCCAGGGGTATGGGTAGCCCTTTCACAGCTTCACAGACTCAGGCCTCCTCTGCCCTGTGCTCTGAGGGGCTTCTTCAAGAGGCAGGGCAGACGAGGGTGGGCAGACCTGCTCCCACCCCCCAGCCTAAAGCTTCTGTGAAACAGGCACCCTGATGGGGTGCCCAGGGCTGATTCTCCTGTACCAGTGGGGGCAGGCTGGCTTACTAGCCAGAATTGGCTTCTTTAACCTCAGACAAGTGGGTTCTGGAAGTAAGTCAGGGTCTGGTTCTCAGCTTCAAAAAGTTTCAGTTGAGGAAGCAGACTTTTCTACCTGCAAGTGCTTGGAGACCCAGCTCTGGAAACAGAGGTCTCATCCTGTTAGCCTCAGAGTAGTAGAAAGTGGGTTCCCTCCCCTGCATCAGGGCAGGGGTCTGTATTCAGATACTTCCTTACCCCCAAAAAGACAGAGTGGCGCCCATTTTAGATCCTCAGATATTCGAACAAGCATCTTTTGAAACCAAAGTTCAAAATGGTAACTCTGGTAATGATTTTACTCTTCCCTAAGGCCAGGGGACTGGCTGGCCTCCCTGGACCTCAAGGATAGCCTATTTCCATGTCCATAATCAGAAGATCCCTTTAGAAAGTACCTCAGATTCGAGACTGCCCTCAGGTCATTACCACAGTTCAGAGCAATGCCCTTGTGCCTTACTCTCTGCTCCAAGTGGTATTACAAAGTGTCTAGTAGTGGCAGTGGCCCACTTAAGGAGGCAGAGGATTGCTGTTTTCTCCTCTATGTCTAGATCGCACTGGCTCATTGTAGGCCAGTCCCAGAACAGGTAAAATCTCACCCTGCAGGTCACCCAGCAGCTTCTCACCTCCCTGGGTTTTCTGCTAAACCTACCAAAGTCAGTTCTGGAACCAGTCCAGATACTCACCTTTATAAGGCAGAATTGGACACAAAGCTAGCCAAAGCCTTTCTTCCCAGAAAGGGTAAGGAATTTAGTGGCTCTGGCCTCTTCCTTCACTCTGCAGGTCTCTCGACCAGCAAGACACTCTCTCGTAGCTCCTGGGGCACATGGCTGCATCCACAGCTGTTGTGCAGGGAGCCAGATTTCAGATGAGAGACATTCAGTTTCACTTGAGAACCTTATTGGTCTCAGGAAGAGACTCCTTTCCAAGTTGGTCCCAGTGGCTCGAACCTTGATCCTAGCTCTCCAGTGGTGGCAGGATCAGAGCAATTAAGAGTGGGGTGCCTTCATTTCCCTTCCTCACGACTTGACTCTCACTACAGATGCTTCCCTTGCCTGGGTGGGAGCCCATGGCGACCTTTCCTCCGAGGGAGTTTGAGTCCCCCAGGAATCTCTGCTCCACATCAATTTGCTGGAACTCAGAGCTGTCTTTTTAGCTCTTCAAGCTTTTTCTGCATCTGTCCATGACAAGGTGGTACAAGTCAGAACAGACAACACCACAACAATGTGGTACATCGAACAAGCAGGGGCACTCGGTCTTGACCTTGTGCACCAAGGCAATGAAGTTGTGGTCTCTGGCCTATTCCCTGAACACTTCCCTCATGCAGTTCATCTTCAGGGAAGGACAATGTCTCAGCGGATGCCTCAGCGGTTTCCCAGGGCCATCACGGATGGTCCCTGGATCCTCAAGTGCTGGGGATAGTTTTTTGCCAGGTGGGGCATCCCTCAGATAGATCTTTTTGCAGCCCCAGACAATCACCAACTTCCTCTGTTCTGTTGCAGGCCTCAGTGCTGGGCTCAGTTCCCTGGATGCCCTTCTTCTGGATTGGGGGGTAAGTTCCTCTATGCTTCCCCCTTTCCTCTCTTATTCAAGGTACTAGTCAAATCAGATCTCAGCCTTACAGGGTTGATTCTGATTGCCGGATTAGGCCAGGCAGCCTTGGTACCCCTCCTTCTGTCTCCAGGCAGTCCATCTTCCCTGTAGCTTCCCTAGGAATCACAATCTGAGTGACTTGTGCCGAGGAAGGGTTTGTATCGGACCTCATCCTCAACCTCAAGGTCTGGCTCTTGAGGAGTTAGAGTTGCTGATTTACACCTCTCTCAGGGTGTTCTTGAGATCTCTAAAGGCTTCCAGAAAGCCTTCCACTAGGAGCTACTTATAGTTCTAAATGGAAAAGGTTTTCCATTTGGTGTGCTGGGAAAAATTTCCTCAGAATCTGCTGAATTGCCCATTTTTTAGATTACATGGTATATCTTAATTCCTTGGGTCTCAGACCAGCTACCCTGAGAGTTCATTTGGCAGCTGTGTCTGCTTTTGTGTCAGCAGGAAAGTTTCATCCCTCTTTCCTCTCATCCTGTGTTTTCCAAGTTTTTAAGGATTCTCCATACTAATCCTCCCTTTTCGAACCGTGCCCTCTTGGACCTTAATGTTGTATTGCCCAGTTAATGTAACCTCTTTGAACCTCTGTCTTCTGCAGGCTTAAGTTTTCACTTTGGAAACTGTTTTTCTAGTGGCTATCACTGCCAGCCGATAGTGAATTGCAAGCCTTGTCAGTGGAGACTGACTTTATTTCTTTCCATGGATAAGGTAGTCCTTGACTATTAGGAAGTTTTTCCTAGGTGTTCCATCTTAATCAACTATCTCCCTTCCAGTATTTTCACTGATCTCCCTTGGGGTGAGAGGTTGCACAGCCTGATGTTAAGAGATCTTAGTTATTATAGAGCTGCCAGGTCTGAGTTCAATCCCTCAACTTTTCCTTACCTATGGTGAAGTTGGGAAAGGCAAACCTGCCACTAAAGTTAATAGCCAGGTATTGTCTTGTATCAATTTTGCTATCAGAAGTGGGCAGCGCCTTCAGTTTGAGGCTCATTCTACCAGGGGTACAGCTGCGTCTCAGCTGCCAGAATATCCCTTTGTAGAGATTTGCCAGGCTGCTACTTGAAAGCGGTACACTTTTACCGTATTCTCCCTGGATGTCCAGGCCAGGAGATGCTGGGTTTGGAACAGCTGTTCTTCGGGGCCTATTCTATGTGGGTTCTGCCCCTCCATGGAGGTGCTGCTGTGTATTCTGTTAATGTCTGTAATAGCAAGACTTGTTTGGAAGAAAAATTACTCACCTTATTAATGTTTCTTCTAATGAGTCTGCTATGTATAACCTCCAACTGCCCTCTCAGAACCTCTACTTTAAGCGGGCAACTTAGTGTGGGCACTACTTTGTCCTGTTAGTATTTTGTCCCTTGGGACTGTGTGTATGTGTAATGCCATGTGTGTGTTTTATTATACTTATTTCCATTTTCATATTATTAGAATGTTGTTAGTATTTCTGGTCCCCTGACTGAGTCTTGGTGTTGGGACATCAATGGTTGTTATTATTTAGGTAGCCATTTGGCTAGTAGGTTACAGCACACAGACCTTAGTGAGTTTGGCTTGTGTAAAGATCTGACAGTTCAAGTTTGAAATGACACAGATAGAGCTGCTCTCGTGCCAAAATTCTATTTTGGAATGGTTTTAACCATTTCACTCCGGGCAGTTCTAGAGCGGATCAAACTGCTAATGTCTATAATATAGTAGACTCATTAGAAGAAACAACATTGCTCATGTGATAATTTTTCTTCCTGCCTCTGTCTTGCTTCCACTTTTGTGAAGGGGAATCACATCCGCCCTCCTCCAGTCCTCAGGTACTACACCATCTTCCCATGATTTATTAAAAAGGGTAGTCAGTGGTGTTACTAGTTCTTCCCTTAGTTCTTTAAGAATTCTTTGGTGAATCCCATCAGGCCCCATTGCTTTATCCCCTTCAGTTTTAAGAGTTATTTAGAACCCTTTCTTCTGTGAAGGACTAATATCAACCCCCTATCCAGAGTGCATCTATTGGCTGGATTAGGTATTTCCTCTGCTTTTCCATTGTGAATACTGAGCAGAAGTATGCTGTTCAGTATCCCTGCTTTTTTCACTGCTCTCTCTGCCCAACCACCTTCCTCTTGTTCAGCCTCGTGATAACCCTACCTTGTCTTTCTTTTGCTCCTAATGTACTATAAAAGATTTTATCCCCCTTCTTAACCGAGTTGGCTATCTTTTCCTCATTTTGGGCCTTTGCTATTCTGACTACCTTACCCGCTTAATTCTCCTTTAACTGGTACAGTTCTCTGTCCTGCTCCTTCTATGTTTCCTTATACTTCCTGAATGCTGTCTTTTTCTCCCTTACCTTCCCCACCTCTTCTTTTGAGAACAATAGTGTTTTTTTCTTTCGTTTTGATTTATTTGCTTCACACAAGGCTTGTTGCCTCTGTGATGGCAGTTTTGATATTTTTCCCATTGTTGCTTACCCCACTTTCTTCTTGCCTGTTTGCTAGTGCTTTTCTGAGGTGACCTCCCATTTTACAAAATCATCCTCCTGAAGTCCAGTATCTTCACTTTGTGTGGCTTGACCTCTACAGTTAAGTTTATCTTGAACCACACTGTTTGGTGGTTGCTTGTTCCCGGATGGCTACCTACTCAAGATCAGAGATCCTCTTTCGTCCCCATTTGAGAGTACCAGGTCTAAGATTGCTCTCTCCGAGTGGGTTCCTTAAACTAGATGTCTGAGGCATGCCCCTGTAGGAATAGAGAATGATCCTACTTGGATGTGGCTGCAGCAAAGGTGCTCCAGTCAACATCTGGCATATTCAGGTCCACCATCAGCACATATGTCTTTCTCTGCCATCCCAAGGATGCCTTCTATCATTTCCTTTTCCATTTCCTCCCCCTGTGACGGGGGTCTGTATACAACCCCTGTGCAGATTGTGGAGCCATTTCTAGTCTCCAGGGTGACCCAGTGCCTCCTCGCCTCCCTGTTTACCCTTTAGCTCTGTTGCTTTAATCCCTTCCCTTACGTGAGGCTACTCCTCCTCCTCCTCTTCTTCTCCCTGTCCTGTCCTTGTGGATTGTGTGCCCTGGTATGTTGACATCCCAGTCATGGTTCTCTGTGTACCATGTTTCTGTGACTGCCACAATATCCAGGCATCCCTCTTCCATCAAAGCCACCATTTCAGGAAGCTTTTTACCTAGATTACGGGCATTGGTGCTCATTACCTTCCATTTTTTTATGGCTTTTTTACTTTTTGCCCCATCCCTGTCCTATTGCCTTTGTCTTTTCCTCCATTTACCCCTGCTCTTCTCCCTGTTGACTGCTCTATTTTGGCGTTTACCTCACTAATTACCCTGATTTTTGGGGGGCTGGATTTCCCTTCTCCTCTTCATTGCCCTCCCCCTTGGCTGGTTTAATTTGCTTGCCATTGAAGCATTTAAACCCTATCTCTTAGGATCCTGGTTCCCTCCAGGATGGTAGATGCAGACCTGGCGCCTGTAAAGCCCTGCATCCCCTCCAGGTGGAGCCTCAGTCCCCAGTGAAGCCAAATCCCTGAGCTCTGCACCAGCTATTCAAACAGTCATTGAATCCCATGGTGCGGAGTGCTAACCTCATCCATGCCTATACAGGTTGCACTTCCGAGAAAGTTACTGTGTGTACTACTTATCTAAAGGCCCTCCCAACTGTCTTGCTGCATTTCACTTTGTTAAGTTTGATTTATTGATTGTACAAATGTTACATTCAAATCACTGATTATATTTGTAGGTTCTGTTAAATACATACTAAAAAACAGTAATAGCAGACAATATCAAGGTTTCATAGTAACCCAAAAGTATTATATCAGGTATACATACCACCCCAGCACCTCCATTGTTAACATCCTGATCTGCTGTGACCACTAGACCTCCATGTTATTTAAGATATGTACTGCATTGTGGTTTCACAAAGATAAAGTTGTTTCAATTAAAATACAATTTCAGCATGTTAAAGCTAAACAAATGAACAAAACCATAGCCTTGCATGTGTACTGATCAAATAATAGCATGATTTTGACCATTTTGGTTGCAACAATTCTATACAAGGGGAAAAAGAACTAGTTAGCACATTATAGAGCCATGTAGCTTCTCTGGCTCCAATGATGTCATTACTTAACACATTTGGTGGCCATATTAGGAAGCAGGTAAGGCAGTTTTTGAAATTGGAAGGCTGATCTTGCATTTTTGAAATGCTTTGGAACTGCACTTAGGACAATTATATAAATGTAGTTTTAGCATTAATGAATACAGCAGCATTTCCTTTAGTCACCTATGAAGTTAGATTTTTTAATAGTTTGTTGGCAAAAAGTTGTTTATGTATCCTTTAAATATGGACTTCACAATATTTAGGATTCTCATTTTACCTGCAGAGGGGTAGCGGATCAGTTCATTAAGGGGCTTATTTGTACTCGTTGCTTTTAACTGATCCTATAGCTGTGAGGGGTCAGTACCTTTCCTAATACCTTTTCTGTGATATACTGCCTGCTATAGAGTGGAGGCTTAGTTCACCATTGCAGTTGGGGCTCTGACATGTGACACTGATGCACATAACTTACACTGTGCCTGCTACACAGAGCCATTTACTATCTAATAGGCCCCTTTCTAAATATCACTTTGGCTGAGTTGGGGTAGGTCCCCTTGGTCCCTTCTCCCTTTTCATACTGTCCTTATTGTTTTCATTTTTACATATTTTACATTTAATAGCATTGAGTAAGTTTCACCTGAAGCTACTATTCATCTGTAAATTCATGTTTTGCATTTACTCAAGAACATATCTAGAATCTTGAGGGCACGTTCCAACCTTTCTGGACACTCATGTTATTATTGGTATGACACAAACCCATTACAGTCTGAAAGGACACAGTCACAAGTATATTTAGCACTCTGGATATTATCAAGTTACTACAGTTATGGTTCTGAGTCTTAGCTTGTGGTCTTGGTGCTTTTTTGCCAGATGCTGTGTTATATATACGTATGCAGGATTTATACTAACATACTAAATGCCAGAGAATAGGCCTTAATGGTCTTCGTGTCTGCCGTTTGTTAGTCCCCAACCTGGGTGCTGATTTGCTATCCCCTCGTCTTCCTGGCTTCTCCCTTCCCAGTTCGGATATTCTGCTGCATTGGATTTGCTTCCAGAACCCTTCCCTGTACCTGTCCCATCCCTCTTGAACCCCTCCACTGTCTCTGCCTTCACCCAGCCCCCTAGGCAGTGCATTCCATGGCTCCACCACCTCTCTGTGAAAGCACCTCCTCCTTTCTCCCTGAATCTTCCCCCCTCCAGCTTCCAGCCATGCCTCTAGTGGCCCTTCCTCCTTCCTTGAGCATCCTGACTGTTCCTCCCTATTTACCCTCTTCATGTACCTAAAGACCTCTATCATGTCCCCCGGTCCCTTCTCTCTTCCATGTGTATATTTAGCTCTTGAGCCTCTCCTCTTAGGTCCTGTCTCCCCAAGCCTCAAATCATTTTGTTGCCTCCTCTGGACCCTCTCCAGGAGGTTAATGTCCCGCTTTAAGTGTGGCCTCCAAAACTGCCGCAGTACTCCAGGTGCGGCCTCATCAAGCAGTTATACAGAGGAGTATCACTTCCCTCCTTCTGGAGGTGATCCCCTAGCAGTTGCATCCCAGCATCCTGTTGGCCTTGGCTGCTGCCCTCCTACAAGTCTCAGAGTTGTTCATCTTGAACATCCACCACCCCAGGTCCCTCTCAGCCATCGAGACTTGTAGCATTCCCCCCATGGGGTGTACATTGACCTGGGTTTCTGGCCCCTAGGTGGGGCCTTGCATTTCCTGCATTGAACCTCAGATTCCACTTTCTAGACCATTCTTCCAGAGCCTCCAGGTCCCCTGTAGGGCCACCTCCCTCCTCCCCATCCCACCACCCCCAGTTTGAGTCATCCGCCAAGGAGACTCATCTCACTCCTGATTCCTGTCCTTATGTCCAGATATGTGGGCGTTGAACAGAGGGGCCCAGGACTGATCCTGTGGGACCCACTAATGACCCTCCTTGGGATGAGATTATCCCACCAACTCACGACCCTCTGGGTCCGGTCCTGGAGCCAATTGCCTATCCATCTGATCATCTGATTCCCTCACCCCATTTCTCCCAGCTTATCCAACAGGCCCGTGAAGGAACATGGGTCAAATGCCTTGCTGGAAGTCTAGAAAGAGACATCCACTGGTCTACCCAGGTCCAAGGCACTTGTCACCCAGTCATAGAACTCCACCAGGTTTGTCTGACCACGATTTCCTGGGATGAATCCATGCTGTCTGTGTCCAGGCACCCTGACTTGTCCAGGTCCCCTGCCTCTCCTTGACAATGCCCTCCATCACCTTGCCCACCACTGAGGTCAGGCTGACAGGCCTGTAGTTCCCAGACCTCCTTGATCCCCTGTGGATAGGCACTATATGCCACCTTCAGTCTTGGGGCACCCACCTGTCCCTCGAGAGATGGTGAAAAGCTCTGCCAGGGGTTTTGCCAGGACATCTGCAAGTTCCTTCAACACTCTGGGATGTAATTTATCCGGCCCGGTGCTTTCTCCGTCTTAAGGGGCTGAGGGCTTCCTCACTCAGCTGCTGTGATTTCCACTTCCGGTACCCCTTCTCCCTGCTTGGCCCTCCCCCCCACCTGCCAGTGATGCCTCCCCCTCTCCCCAGACCTGCCACGATGATGGGGTCCCCCCTCCTCAGTATCTCTGTCTCCTCCCATGTGTGATGCAGCTTCCCCCATTTTCCTAGTAAAGCAACTGTGGAAGTACTCATTTAGTACCTCAGCCTGCTTCCCGGGTCTTGTGCCCATCTCTCCCCTGATTTAATCCTGCTAATCTGCCCCTTCACCCTTCGTTTTTTCCCCAATGTATCTAAAGAACCCTTGTTCCCTCTCCTATATCCTGGCCAGGTTCTGCTCCTCCTTGCCTTAGCCACCCTCACCACTCTAGTGGCCCTTCTAGCCATCAGCTGTTACTCCCCTCGATCCCTTTCACTCATGAGCACTTGAATTGCTTATAGGCTGCTTTCTTTCCCCACACACCACCTCCTGGACCTCCCTGGTCCTGTAACAGTTTTCGGCCCCTACACGCATTTTGTCTTACCCTTGCACAGGTGCTGGTAGCATCCCTGCACCCCTCTCCTGATGATTTCCCACCTACTATCAGCGTCCATGTCTGACCCAATCCATCCAAATGCTCCTTAAGGATCCTTCCTTTCTTAAAATCCGCCCCCCTGAAGTCGGTTACTTCCGTCTTTGTGCAGCCTTCTACCCTCCTGGGTCCAGGCAGAACCAGACCGTGGCATGGTCACTCCCGCCAATGGGTCCCTTACCTCCAGGCCCCAATCTGGTCTGTCTGCCAGGACCACATCCAGTACCATGCCTCCTAGTGGGTTCCCTCACCTGCTGAGTTAGGAGCAGCGTCTTGAAGACATCCAACAACCTCTGTTCCTGGTCACAGAGGATGTCATGAATCTCCCAGTCTGTTCCTGGCATGTTTAAGTCCCCCAACACCACCACCGTTCTCACTCTTCCCTCTGTGGAGTGACAGCCATTTACCACCACCCTCTGTGTCCTGCCACCCAGCCAGTTACCTACCCACCACACTACTGTCCTGCCCACACCCATATTCCCCAGTTTGTGCAATAGTCTTCTATGTGGCACAGTGTCAAGGCCTTGCTGAAGTCCAGATAGGCCATGTCCTGCCCTCCCTGATCCACCTCCCTAGTCACCCAGTCAAAAATTCAATGAGGTTGGTCTGACATGACCTCCCCTGGTGAAACCATGCTGCCTTGGGTCCTGTAGTCCATTGACAACCAGATGTTCCACCAATCTCTCCTTCAGTAGTGCTTCCATGATTTTTCCCACTACTGAGGTGAGGCTGACTGGTCTGTAGTTCCCTGCTTCCTCTTTGTTCCCACTTTTGTATAAGGGGACTACATCTGCTATCCTCCAGTCTTTGGGTACCTCCCCTGTTTCCAGTGATCGGCTAAACAGGATAGCAAGAGGTTCAGCCACCACCTCTCTTAGTTCTTTAAGGACCCTGGGGTGCACCCCATCTGGCCCCATTGCTTTATCAACTCTTATTACTTCCAGTTCCTTCAGGACCCTTTCTCGTGTAAAGGGACTTGTGTCCATTTCTGCACCATTCTCACCACTTGTCTCCTTCAGACCCATCACCCTCCTCTTCCTCAGTAAGACTGAGCAGAAATACCTGTTCAGTATGTCAGCTTTACTGTTGTCATCCTCCACAGCCCCAACCTCCCTTCAGTCTCACTATCCCTCCCTTTCCTTTCTTTTTTCCTTATGTACCTGTAAAGGTTTGTCCCTCTACCCACTGATTTTGCAATGTGTTCTTCTGTCTGAGCTTTGGCTTCCTTACTGACCTCCCTGCCTCCTTTGCTTCTCCTGGTACTTCTCCCTATCCCTTTCTGCCTGTGTCTTTTGTATTGCCTGAATGCAATATTTTTGGCTTTCACTTTCTTTGCTACCTCTTTGGAAAACCATAATGGTCTCCTCTTCCTTTTCCTCTTGCTAACCTGCTTAATACATAATTCTGTTGTTCTTGTAATCCCCATTTTAAATACTGCCCACTGTTCCTCAACCCCTGATTCCTGTCCCATTCCCTTAATGCCTCTTTCAAGTATCTCCCATTTCCCAAAGTCTGCCCCCTAAAATCCAGGATCGTGTTTTGTGTGGTTTGGTTCTGCTCTTTCTGTGATTTCAAACCACAATGACTGGCGATCACTGTTTCCCAGGTGCTCCCCACTGTTACCCCATCACACTGTTCCTGTTTGTGAGCACAAGGTCAATGTGCCTTCTGCTGAGTTGGTTCCATGACCAGTTGCTTGAGAGGCACCCTGAAGAGTCCGGATAAATCTGCTCCTAGTTGATGCTGCTGCTGGGATGCTGCAGTCCACATCTGGAATATTGAAGTCTCCAACCAGTACTACTTCACCCTTGTCTGCCATCCTTTGGATGGCTAGCATCAACTCCTATCTGTTTCTTCCTCCTGGGCTGGTGGTCTATAGACCACCTACCATGAGATGGCTGTCCCCATTTTCCTTTCCAGCTTAACCCACAGTATCTCTCCCCATTTGTTCCTCCTGGATCTCTGTGCCCTTATGTCATTTTCACATAGAGTGCCCTCCTCCTCCCTTCCTGCCTGCTCTGTCTCTTCTGAATATGTTGTAGCCAGGTATGGCCATCTCCCAGTCATGGTTATCATTACACCAGGTTTCAGTGATGCCACAATGTCCAGGTCTGACTGCACCATGACAGCCTCCAGATCTTCCATCTTG
This sequence comes from Neoceratodus forsteri, assembly GCA_016271365.2. Classification (NCBI taxonomy): domain Eukaryota; kingdom Metazoa; phylum Chordata; order Ceratodontiformes; family Ceratodontidae; genus Neoceratodus; species Neoceratodus forsteri. Next base: position 1,630,699,529 of record CM028131.1, on the reverse strand, counting down.
TTGCTAAGGCTCCTGGCATTTGCACACATGGCTTTCCATGATTTGACCTCCTAGACTGTCTCACTGTTCTACTCCAGCCCCTTCCTTGGTTGTCATTTATCCCTGGTTCTCCTTGCTGTCTGCCCGTCTGCTGAATTTTGCCCTTTTCTGCTTATCCACCTCTTGGGCACTAATCTCCATCTTTGCACACTGCTTTGCAGAGATAGCCACTCCTCTGGTTCACTGGTTTCACTGCTAGCTGTGGGGGTGAACAAGTGGGTACCCTCCTTGCTGGCCTGCCACCCCTTTGCTAGGTTTAAATGCTTGTCAATGTAGCATTTAAACTTATCATTGAGTGCTTGGATTCCCCTCAGGATGGATGCAGGCGTCAGGCTTGAACAAACCTCCATCCCTCAGGTGGGTCCCTAGTCACCAATGAATCCAAACCCTTCCTCACAGCACCAGTTCTTCAACCATGAGTTAAAGTTCCTGGTGCATGCACTCTATGCTCTCCTTGCCTCTCACAGGTAGTACTTCTGAGAAGTGACGAAGTAGCTCTGCTTGAGAACCCTCCCAGTTTCTAAACTCTTCCTGAACTTCCTTTGGCTCCCCATTTGCCAGGTCATTAGTACCTAGGTGGATAATAACATCCAGCTCACCCTCCCATCTTGCCTTCCCAGTGATCCCCAGGATCTTCCTTCCATCCCTCCATGCCGTGGCACCTGGTAGGCACCTCACCTCCCTGTCCTCCCCCTCCTGTGTTCCTAGCTGGATCCCTCTTATGATGGAGTCCCCCACCAGGATTCGCTTCCTCCTCCTCTGGGGTCCACTGCTTTCCCCGCTGAGGTCACCTCCTTGGCTAACCTCCACATCCTTTCCTTCCACTTCTCTGGGTACCTGTATTTGGTTGTCCTCGTTTGCCAGTGTGGCATATGAGTTCTTGAGTGGAATAGGATCTGGGATGTGCCTCTACTCTGACTGCTCTAACCCTCCCTGAGCCCACTGTCATCCAAGTGCTCCTCATTCTTGGCATCCTTTGAGGCAGTTGCATTGGACTGGTGGTCCCTGGATAGGGATGATGGTACTCCTGACCCAGTTTACTTCCGCTCTGAGTCTGGCTACCTCATCCCGCAGTCCAGATAGATGCATGCAGATAGGGCAGCATCTCAGTGTCCAGAAGGTCTGCCTGAATATGGCGGCCCCACAGCCACTGCATTGCACCACTCCCCACATTATGCTGCAATTCCACTACTTGTCTGCTACTGAAGCTCTACTAGTTCCCTTTTTATTAATTTACTGTCCTAAAAATCCTGCCACTGTTCCCCTATAATATTTGAAAATACATACACTTCTATCTAAGCTATTTATCCTTACAATCAAAAGGTAACTACAATCACAATAATCTACCTTCTATTAATACATATTCTATCACAGAATCAGAGCACAATACAAAAACATCTGCTACTTAGCAACAACAAACAGGTGACAACATACCAAGTTGATGTAGCTTTTTTTAAAATAGAAAAGAAAAATGTAATTGTTTAAACCAATAGAAATCAGCAGTTCCAAAAGCACCTTGAACTACAAGAAAGAACACAGTACCACACCTCTGCCACAATAACTAAACAGTTCTAAAACATTGGAAAAGAAGAAAAATTAGAGACTGAGCAAAAAGATACAATGTACTATAAAGTATTAGGCAATAGGTATACTCAGTTGTTTAACAGAGAAAATAAAGTACCTACCAAAACAGACAGGATACCCACAAATGACACTTAGGTTCTCAATATCAGACACCACCAAAGGCACATTCAGAAAGGGTTTAAACTATAGTATTAAAATAGTATTAAAATAATATTAAAATTAACCACATCAGAGTAGAAAGATCACACTAAATAAATGTGTTGATCCTTCTGACTTCCAACGAATATCTACCGCACAAATTTTATATCTTCCTGGAGCCTACAGGATTGTCTTTCACAATCACCTTAATTTACATAAAACAAAACAATTTTTAAACTGAAAATTATATCAAAAACACTTAGCTTTGGGAGCTCTTCTCAAACACAGCCACTCAGTTCAGAGTTCTAGAATCAGAACCTTCAGGTGTTTCTCCTCCTAGGCTTTCTGAGTGCCCTTCCCACTTTATGTTTAACAAGTAAGTGGCTGAAACCCTCAAGCTTCCTATGGAAGAAGCAGTAGAGGATCAGGAGGAGCCTGATTTTGTTGAGATGATGGACATCCCAGAGTCCAGGAGATTGTCTATTCCCCTTCATAAATCTTTTGGGAAACAGACATTTAAAATTCTAAAACTCCTAATTCCATACCCCTGTGGACAGAAGAATGGACAAGAGGTATACTCTTTCAGGCTCAGACATCGGAGTTCCTTTCCCAACAATGCAGCCATGTTGAGAGTACTGCAGGCTGCTGCCTATGATAAGGCAAATATTCCTTGGCTTCACACCCCCCAGATACGGACTCCAGGAGGACTGATGCCATGGCAAAGAAACAGTACATGACAGCATCCTTGGGACTCAGGCAGGCTAACTATATGGCCTACACAGCTAGATACCAGAAGTCCAGGTGGGACACTGTGCTGGCTCTGGCTAAACAGGCCCCTGACCTGCTTGCCAAGGAGCTGGAGTGGGTGGCTGCGGATGGGATTGAGGCATCCAAGGTGCAATTTCATGCTGCTGTGGACTCCAGTGATGTTTCTTCTAGAGTCATGGCTACATCTGTAGCCCTCAGGATGGCTTGGCTCAGATGTACTGGCCTATCACAGGATACAGGCTAGGCCATGGTTTCCCTGTCATTGGTAATTCTCTGTTTGGGGAGCAGACAGAGAACTACATGAAAGATGGGCAGTACAGGACCACTAGAGAGGTGCTCAGGCCAAAGAAGGCAAGCCACTCCTCAGAGGCAGCATTCCAGGGGAGGGGCAGGCCCTTTCAAAGCCTTTTACCAAGCCAGGCCTCTTCTTGTGCTTTGCTCAGAGGGGTTCTTTAGAGGGAGAGGCAGACGGGGTATGAGCAGGCCTGCTTCCACCCCTCAGCCTAAAGCCCTGCAAACAGACACCCTGATGGGTCTGCCGGGCCAATTCTCCAATACTAGTAGGGGCAGGCTGGCTTACTTTGTCCAGGACTGGAAGTCTTTAACATCAGACAAGTGGGTCCTGGAAGTAGTAAGCCAGGGACTGGTTCTCAGCTTCAAAAATTTCCAAGATGAGGGCCAGATCCTTTCCACCACTAAATCCATCAGAGGCCTTGCCCTAGAGGCAGAGGTTTCTTCCTTTTGGCTCTCAGAACCATAGAAAGGTTCTACCTACACAGGGCAAGGATTGTACTCAGGTACTTCCTAACCCAAAAGACAGGAGAATTGCAGCCATCCTGGATCTGAGATATCTAAACAAGCACCTTTTAAAGCCAAAATTCAAAATGGTGACTCTGGGAATAATTCTGCCCTCTCTAAGGCCAGGGGACTGGCTAGCCTCCGTGGACCTCAAAGATGCCTGTTTTCACATTCCCATCAGGTGCTGCCACAGAAAGTACCTCAGATTGAGTTACCCTCAGGTCACTATCAATTCAAACAATGCCCTCTGGCCAACATCAGCCCCAAGGTTTTCACAAAGTGCCTGGCAGTAGTGGTTGCTTTCTAAGGGAGAAAAAGATCTCCATCTTTCCCTACTGGGCGACTGGCTCATAGTGGGCAGTCTCCCAGAACAAAATCAAAGTCCACATCTTCAGATAACTCAGCAACTGCTCTACTTCTTAAGTTTCTCCTAAACCTTCCAAAGTCAGTTCTAGAGCCAGTACAGCTCCTCACCTTTATAGAGGCGGAGCTGGAGAGAACACAAACAAAGGCCTTCCTTCCCTGGACAGAGCAAGGACACTAACAGAACTGGCCTCATCTTTCACCCTTCAGGTATCTCGACCAGCAAGAGCGCTTCCGCCACGCTCCTGGGCCTGGCAGCCTCTACAGCAGTGGTCAGGGGCAGGATCCAGATGAGGGACATTCGAGTTCCATTTAAAGAGCCTTCTGGTCCCAGAGAAGGATTCCCTCACCAAACTGGTTCCAGTGAGCTCGAACCCTGATCAGGCTTTGCAGTGGTGGCAAGATCAGGACAATTTCAGACAGGAGTTCCTTTTGTCCCTCAGTCTCATTCCTAATCCTCACCACAGATGCCTCTCCTCTTGGGCTGGGGGCCCACTTGGAGATCTTACCACCCAAGGGCTGTGGTACCTCAGAACCTCTACTTCACATCAGTCTCTTGGAACTCAGAGCAGTGTTTCTGGCACTGCAAGTTTTCTCAAGTCTGTTCAGAACAAAGTATTCTGGTTGAACAGACAATACACTCCAATGTGGTACATCAACAACAAAGGGCACTTTCGGTCTATGGCCTTGTGCACAGAAAACATGAAGTTGTGGTCTCTGGCCTATTCCTGCAAACTTCTCTGACAGCAGTTCACCTCCTGGGAAGGACAATGTCTGTAGCAGGCTCTCAGCAGGATATCTCAGAGCCACCACGATGATCCTAGATCCCTAATTTTGAAAGTGATTTTCTCCCATGGGGCACTCCACAGATAGATCTTTTGCAGCCCCAGACAATCACCAGCTTCCTCGCTTTTGTTGCAGACCCCCAGTCTTGGGCTCAGTCCCCCTGGATGCTCTGATTCTGAATTGGGAGGGGAAGTTCCTGTATGCCTTTCCCCTCTTCCCTCTCCTGTTCAAAGTGCTAGTCAAGATCAGGTCTCAACCATGCAAAGTGATTCTGATTGCTCCAGACTGGGCCAGACAACCCTGGTGCCATTGTTAATGTCATGTGACCTTCCCTGTCTCTTCCAGGAATTACAACCTGTTGACATCCTCTCAGGGAAGGATTTGGTATCGAATCTCAAATCTCTCAATCTCAAGGCTGGCTCTTGATGAGTTAGAGTTTGCTGATCTGCACCTCTCCAAGTGTGTTCTGGATATTCTTAGAAGCTATAAAGCCTTCCACCAGAAAAACTTACAACTCCAAATGGAAAAGTTTCACTATTTGGTGCTCTGGTAAATATATTTCTCCAGAATCTGCTGGGTAGCCTACAGTCCTGGACTATATGGTTCATCTCAATGGCTTGGGACTCAGACCAGCTACACTCAAGTATTTGTAGCTGTTTCTGCTCATTTGTCAGTAAACCAGCCCTCTCCTCTATCAACCCATCCTGTATTTTTAAATTCTTCAAGAGATTGTTGCTGTAATCCTCCTTCAGGGACACTGCTCCTCGTGGGACCTTAATGTTTGCATTGCTCAGCTTATACAACCCCCTTTGAGCCTTTGTCCTCTGCAGAGCTTAAGTACTTGACTTGGAAACTGTGTTTTGGTAGCCATTACACTCTGCCAGGCGCATCAGCGGATTCCAAGCCCTGTCAGTGGAGCCTGATTTCATCTCTTTTCCATAGAGATAAAGTGGTCCTAAGAACTAACAGGAAGTTTTGCCTAAGGTGGTTTCAGACTTCCACCTTAATCAGTCTATGTCTCACCCTGTTTTCTTCAGTGACCATTCCTCCTCTGGAGAGAGGAGGCTGCACAGCTTGGATGTTAAAAGGGCCCTCAGCTACTACATAGAGCGCACCAAGGGTCACAGGTTTGAGTCCCTCCAGTTGTTCCTCACTTATGGAGAGGTCGGAAGGGCAAACCTGCCACTAAGATCCATTGCCAGGTGGATTGTCTCCTGTATACAATTTTGCTGAAAAATGGGTGACCCCACCCTCAGGCCTGAGGGCTCACTCTACTAGAGGGTACAGCTGCTTCCTGGCTGCTCCAGGGATATTCTATCTTAGAAATCTGTCAAGCATACCTGGAAACAGTTCATACATTCACCAAGCATTACTCTCTGGATATCCAGGCTAGGAGTGATGCTCGGTTTGGCACAGCAGTACTTCAGAGCCTATTCCCAAAGTAGGTTCTGTCCCTCCTCCTTGGAGGTACTGCTTGGTAGTCTGCATATGTCAGAATACAGCAAGACTTCATGTTGTTTGAAGAAAAAATTACTCACCTTAGTAATGTTGCTTCTTCTAGTGGAGTCTTGCTGTATTCTGACCACCTCCCCACCTCCCCTCTCAGAACCTATTTTTTGGGATGTGGGTGGGGAGGAGCAGTGTTGGTACCTAGAGGTGCCCTCTTTTTTCCCCACTCTCCTTTATTTTGGGTGTGTGTTGTGTTTTTTTTTTTTTGGGGGGAGGTTCTGACCTTGAGTCTTTGTTTTGAAACCAAAGAACCCTTTTTGCTTTATCAAATTTAGTTGCCAGTTGGCTAGTGTGAGTTTACAGTTTCCACAAGAGCAGCCCAGTGAGTATAGCTCGTAAAGATCTGACTGTTGGGTTCAAACAACAGCAGACAGAGCTTCAACGACTCAAGAGCTCAGCGTTCCATAGCCAACATGGAATGTTAACTCTTTGTTCTCGGGGCAGTTCAAGGTTCGGAGATCACTGCATATGTCAGAATACAGCAAGACTCCACTAGAAGAAACAACATTACTAAGGTGAGTAATTTTTTCTTTGAACCTAAACTGTCAGATTCTTTATTCTGCCTCACTGAACGGTCGCTCCGGTGATTTCTCCTTCTGCTCGGTTCGAAGTCAGTTAAAGTTTTCAGTTTTTCGTTGGTTTAAACCGAAAAAAATATCCATAATCGGTTCAGTCTCTGTCTGTGGTGCATGTGAGTACTAGATAGGAATTGTTATTTTTTTCTGTGTGGAACTTGTAAAAGTACGGTTGGTTTGGCTGAACTGACCATTTGATTGTGATTTTTGCTATGTTTAGTGTGTGGTTACCGGTTCTTATCAGTTCTAAAAAAAACATGTTTTAACCGTTTTTTACCAATACCCGTGACACGGTTAGGAACCGATAAGGGAGTCTTGCCTGGTGGTTGCCGAACAAAGGGTAAGTTTGGTTAGGTTGGCCATGTCTGAGAAACCCAAGAAAAAACCGGGCCCACTGGGTTACTAACACAGCAGTTAGTGTGGGAGGTCTTTGCCAGGCCGATCCCACCACCTGTATTATTGTCTGGGTTTGACCACCCGATTCAGACTGCCAAATATTAAAATGTACCCAACTCTACCCTAGAGAAATTAGGTAGACTGAGAGAAAGGAGGCCGAGAGTCCTCTGACCTGATGGCCAGCCCGGTTCGGTTTGACCAAACCAGAAAAGTGCCCTCTGACCAGGCGATACTTCTTGAACCAAAAGAGCTGATTCAAGGATCGGTTCCGACAAAGAAAGCGCCAAAGATAAATTGACGGTTCGGATCCAGAGATTCATGTTCCGACCGCCGAAGAGATAACAGGGCAATTCAAATTGTGAATCGCTCCGTCCGGTTCCGACTGATCCGGCTCCTTCTGGCAGGAGTTCGCCAGGTTGATTCCCCAGTTCAAGAGCATACCCTTGAAGAATTTTATGAACGGAGTTTGAAGAGGAAGAAATTTGAGGATTATGATATAGCGAAAGGTCTGAATGTGCCTGTGGAACCGGACATCTCACCAGACAGACCATCAGGTGTTTCCCCTCCTAGGCTTTCTGAGTCCCCTTCCCATTTTATGTTTTACAGGAAAGTGGCTGAAACCCTCCAGCTTCCTATGGAGGAGGCTGTGGAAGATCAAGAAGAGCCTGATTATGTAGAGGTGATGAATATCCCAGAGTCCAGGAGACTACCTATTCCCCTCCATAAATCTTTTGGGAAACAGACACAAAAAATCTTAAAGTCTCCTAACACTATACCTCCTATGGATAAAAAGGATGGACAGAGGTATACACTCTCAGGCTCAGACACGGAGTTCTTATATCAGCAATGCAGCCATGTTGGGTATGTGCAGGCTGCTGCCTGTGACAAGGCAAATATTCCTTGGCTACACACCCTGACAGGACTCCAGGAAGATTGATGCCATGGCAAGAAGCAGTACATGGCATCTTCTTTGAGGACTCAGGCAGGCGAATTACATGGCCTATACAGCCAGGTACCAGAAGTCCAGGTGGGACACTGTACTGGCACTGGCTAAACAGGCCTTCCCCAGCTAGCCAAGCAACTGGAGGCGGTGGCTGCAGATGGGATTGAGGCATCTAAAGTTCAGTTTCATGCTGCTGTGGACTCTAATGATATCTCATCAAAGTCATGGCTACATCTGTGGCTCTTGGGAGGATGGCTTGGCTCAGATGTACTAACCTCTCATGAGGACACCCAGGCTAAGGCTATGGATTTTCCTGTAGTGGGTAGTTCTCTGTTTGGGGAGCAGACAGAGGATTACATGAAGAAAATGGATGAGTACAGGACCACTTACAGGAGTGCTCAGGCCAAGGAAGGCAGGCAACTCCTCAGGAAGCAGCAGTCTAGGGGCAGGGCAGGCCTTTTCAAAGGCCTTTTTACGCATACAGGCATCCTCTTCTTCATTTTACATGGAGGGGTTCTTCAGAGGAAGAGGCAGAAGGGGATGAGCAGGCCTTCATCACCTCAGCCTAAAACCTCTGCCAAGCAGACACCTGATGGGTCTGCCTGGGTCGACTCTCCCGTTCCAGTAGGGGGCAGGCACAGGCTTACTTTGTCCAGGACTGGATGTCTATTACATCAGACAAGTGGGTTTTTGGAGTAGTAAGCCAGGGACTGGTTCTCAGCTTCAAAAAATGTCCAAAGATGAGAGCCAGATCTTTTCCACCTGCAAATCTTTCGGAAACCCTTGCCCTAGAGGCAGAGGTTTCTTCTCTCCTAGCTTTAAGAGCTATAGAGAGAGTACCTACCCTACACTGGGGCTAAGGACTGTACTCCCGGCACTTCCTGACCCCCAAAAAGACAGGGGAATGGTGACCCATCCTAGACCTCAGATATCTGAACAAACATCTTTTAAAACCGAAGTTCAAGATGGTAACTCTGGGAATAATCCTTCCCTGTCTAAGGCCAGGGGACTGGATAGCCTCCCTGGACCTCAAAGATGCCTATTTTCACATTCCCATCAGGTGCTCTCACAGAAAGTACTTGAGGTTCGAGTTGCCCTCAGGCCACTATCAGTTCAGAGCAATGCCCTTTGGCTAACCTCCAAGCTTCAAGGGTTTTCACAAAGTGCCTGGCAGTAGTAGTTGCCTTTCTAAGAAGGCAAAATATTTCCATATTTCCTATTCTGGACGATTGGCTAGTAGTGGGTCAGTCTCCAGACCAAGTCAAGTCTCACCTGTAAGTGACCCAGCAAGTACTCACTTCCCTAGGATTTCTTCTCAACTTTCCCAAGTCAGTTCCTCAAACCAGTCCAGCTCCTTACCTTTATAGGGCAGAACTGGACACACTCAGAGCAAGACCTTTCTTCCTCTAGAAGGCAGGGGCTCTATGGAACTAACTTCTTCCTTCAGTCTTCCGGTATCTCGACCAACAAGACATTTCCTCAGCTCTTGGGCCATGGCAGCTTCAACAGCAGTGGTCTAAGGGCAAGATTCAGACGAGGATATTCAGTTCCCACCTAAGAGCTTACTGGTCTCAGAAAGGACTCCCTTACCAAACTGGAATTCAGTGACTCAACCATGATCAGACGCTCCAGTGGTGGCAGGATCAGGACAATTCAAAGCAAAGTGTTCCTTTTGTTGTTCAGCCTTGTTCAGTGGTCCCTTAGCGGATGCTTCTCTTCTGGGCTGGGGGCCCACTGAGGTCCCCTCACTGCCCAGGGCCTAGATCCCCAGAATCCCTTCTACATCAGATCTTCTAGAGCTCAGGGCAGTTTTCCTGGTTCTAAAAGCGTTCTCACAGTCAGTTCAGAACAAGGTGGTTCAAGTCAGAACAGACAACCTTTCACCGCCATCTTAGTACAGCAACAAACAGCGAGGGCACTCGAGTCCACAGCCTTGTGCTGAAGCCATGAAGTTGTGGTCCCTGGCCTGTCCCTGCAAGCCTCTCTTGTAGCAGTTCACCTTCCAGGCAAGGACAATGTCGCTGCTTGAGATGCACTGAGCAAGATTTCTCAGGGCCATCACTAATAGTCCCTGGACCCTCAGGTGTGAAAGTGATTTTTGAAGGTGAGGGCCTCAGAGATAGATCTCTTTGCAGCTCAGACAATCAACAACTTCCTCTCTTTTGTTTGCAGACCTCCAGTCTTGGAACTCAGTCCCCCTGGATGCCCTGATTCTAGAATTGGGAAGGAAGTTTCTGTATTGCTTACACCCACTCCTCTGTTCAAAGTTTTAGTCAAAATAAGGTCTCAACCCTACAAGGTGATTCTAGTTGCTCCAAATTGGGCCGAACAGCCTAGTACCCTCTGTTGCTGTCCTAACAGTCCATCTCCCCCTGTCTCTTCAGAATTACAACCTGTGAACATCCTCTCAGGAAGGATTTGGTACCCAATCTTCAGTCCCTCAATCTCAAGCGCATGGCCTCTTGAAAGTTAGAGTTTGCAGATCTGCATCTTTCCAAAGGGTTCTAGACATCCTCAAGGCTTCTGGAAAGCCCTCCACCAGAAAGACACAACTCCTAATGGAAAAGATTCAGCATTTGGTGTTCTAAGAAGAATATTACTCAGACACTGCTTTGAATTGCCACGGTTCTGGATTATATGGTCCGTCTTAATGGCCTAGGCCTCAGACCAACTACTCTCAAAGGTACATTTGTCAGCTGTTTCTGCATTTTTGTCTGTGGGAAGCCTTCCTCACTATCTTCCCATCCTGTGTTGTGTAAATTTTTAAAGTTGTTCACACAAATCCCCCTTTAGAGACCCTGCCCCTGCCTGAGATTTGAATGTTTGCATTGCTCAAGCTTATACAACCCCTTGAGCCTATGTCTTCAGCAGAGCTTAGGTACTTGACTTGGAAAACTGTGTTCTTGGTGTGCCATTACCTCTGCCAGGAGTATCAGTGAATTGCAAGCCCTGTCAGTGGGACGATTTTATCTCCTTTCATAAGGGATAAAGGTGGTCCTTAGAACAAATAGAAGGTTCTTGCCCAAAGTGGTTCCAGACTTCCATTTAAACCAGTCTATTCGCTCCCTGTTTTCTTCACTGATCATTCTTCACTCAGGAGAGAGGGCTACACAGTTTAGATATCAAAGAGCCGCATAGTTACTACATAGGCGTACCAAAAGGTCTGGGTTTGACTCCTCCAGTTGTTCTCACCTTGGAGAAGTGGGAAAGGGCAGATACCTCCGCAAAAGATCTATTGCCAGGTGGATAGTGTCTTGTATACAATTCTGCTATGAAAACTGGAAAAAACTCCATCCTCAGGCCTGAGGGCTCATTCCCACAAGAGGTACAGCTAGCCTTCCTGGCTGCGGCCAGGGATATTCCTCTCCTAGAAATTCGTCAAGCAGCCACCTGGAAAACAGTCCATACCTTTATCAAGCATTGCTGCCTGGATATTCAGGCTAGGAGTGATCTTTCGGTTTGGCACATAAGTACTTCAGAGCCTATTCCCCAAAGTAGGTTCTGTCCCTCCTCCTTGGAGGTACTGCTTAGTAGTCTGCAATTGTCAGAATGCAGGAGAGACTTCATGATGTTTGAAGAAAAAATTATTCACCTTAGTAATTATATTTCTTTTAATGGAGTCTTGCTGTATTCTAACCTCCCTCCCTGCCTTCCCTCTCAGAACCTGTTTTTGGGAAGTGAGTGGGCAGGTGCAGTGTTGTACCCCAGGGGTGTATTTGTTGGCACCCTTCTTTCTTTTGTTTGGGTGCTTATTTATTATTGTTATTTTCTAAGTACATTTGGTTTAGTTTTTGGGTTACCTGACTTGAGACTTCCTTGGGAATCCGAAACTTTTCAGCCCAGTTAAGCTAGTAGAATTTTTACAATTTCCACATAAATTTTTTAGTTTTAGTTGGGCTACGTAGAAGAATCTGACGGTTCAGGTTCAAAACACTCCAGACAGAGACTTCAACCGAGCTCGGCTCAGCGTTCATGTCCTGCATGGAAAGTTAACCACTAGTTCTCCGGGGCAGTTCCAAATGTTGGGAATCACTGCAATTGTCAGAATACCAGCAAAGACTCCATTAGAAGAAATACAATTACTAAAGGTGAGTGATTTTTCTTGAATTCCCCACTATTTTTTGACTCTGGCCTCCTCAGGAAGGCTGTTCCATGTATCCAAAACCCTCTCTGTGAAGAAATACTTCCTCACATTTACCTCTGAGCCGTCCCCCCTCTATCTTCAAATTGTATTTCACTTGTTTTGCTACACATCACTTTTTTCTGAAGATGCTGCCCTCTTGGACTTTGTTGATTCCCTTGAGGTATTTTGAAGTTTCTATCCATCCCCCTCCTCCCTTTCCTCGGGGCTATACATCTTTAGTTCCTTTAGTCTTTCCTTCATATGTCTTCTGATGCAGACCCTGCACCATTTGGTTACCGTCCTCTGGACAGCCTCCACCTTGTCTATGTCTTTGTGGAGATGGGGTCTCCAGAACTGTACATAATACTCCAGATGTTAGTTTTACCAACTGTATCTACTACAGAGAGCAACAATTTCCTGTTTTGTACTGGTGATGCCTCTCCCTATGCATCCCAGTATCCCCAACCCTCCTTACTGGCTTCTCACATTGCTGGCCTACCCTTAGGTCATCTGATATGACTACCCCTGGTCCCTTTCCATTTTTGTCGTTGGCAGTATCTCACCCCCCATTGTGTACTCTTCCCCTGAGTTTTTGTTTCCCAGGTGCATTACTTTGCACTTCTTCGCATTGAATCTAAGCTGCCATACATTTGACCATTCCTCTAACCTTGCCAAGTCCATTTTCATTCTTTCCACCCCACCTTGCATATCAACCCTGTTGCAGAGCTTTGTGTCATCTGCAAAACGACATACTTTCCATTCCAGTCCCTCTGCAATGTCACTTATAAAGACATTAAAAAGGACTGGACCCAGTACTGAACCCTGCGGTACCCCACTAGTAACCCTCCTTTCTTCACTGTGGACTCCATTTACTATTATCCGCTGTGTCCTGTTGTCAACCAGTGTTTACCCAGGCTACCACCCTGGGACCCCTCCCAGGCTGGATAATTTCTTTATTAATCTTTGTGTGGGACAGTGTCAAATGCCTTGCTAAAAAGTCTAGGTAGGTCTGTCCATAGCCCCTCCCTGGTCTACTTTGGTCTACCCAGTCAAAGAAATCAATTAGATTTGTCTGACATGACCTTCCGCTGTGAATCCATGCTGCCTTGGGTCCTGTGCCCCACTGACCTCTAGGCACTCAACAATCCTTTCCTTCCAGTGATTCCATCATTTCCCTATCACTGAGGTCAAACCTGGCAGGTCTGTAGTTTTAAACAACAAGTCTTGCTATATTATAGACATGATTATTTGATCCAAGCTCTAGAACTTGCCCGGGTGAAATGGATTAAAACCATTCAAAATAGAATTTTGGCAAGAGCAGCTCTATCTGTGTCATTTCAAACTTGAACTGTCAGATTCTTTATCCTCCTCAGTGAACAGTCGCTCAGATTTGTCCTACTCACTCGGTTCATTTCTCGGTTTAAAAAGTGTTTTCTCGGTTGGATTTAACCGAGAATAGTTTATTTTAACTGCAAAACCGTTCGGTTCAAGCTCTATCTGTGGTAACCGTAAGTAAATGAAGACTTTGTCTATGTGGAACTTGTAAGTTATCGGTTGGTTTTGAACCCGATCAGTGAGGTTAAAACTCATTTAAAACTAAAAGTTACTATTTTAAGTCACGGGTTCACAGTTCTTATCGGTTCTAAAAGCAGTTTATTATGTTTTCCAATACCGTAACATGGTTAAGGAACCGATAAGGGTGTCTTGCCTGGCACTGCCGTTAAAGGGGCAGTTTTTAGTTGAGGCCTGGCATTATGTCTGAGGAAACCCAAAAACCGGGCCCTGGGTTTCAACACTGTGATGTTTGTGGGAAGTCTTTGCAGGCTGACCCACACACCCATGTTTATTGTCTGAAGTTTGACCACCTCCAGTCAGACTGCCAGGTATGTAAGAATTTCCTGCAGCCACCCTGGAAAAAGATTGGGCAGGCTCAGGGCGCAGAGGCAAACAGTCCGCTGACCCGGATGGCCAGCCCGGTTCGGTGCCAACCGAACCAGAGGGAGTGCCTCTGACCAGGGCGAGACTTCCTCGGCAAAGAAAGCTGGTTCTGAGGAACCAATTCCAGTAAAGAAACAAGAAAAAGCAGGTCTAAGGTCAAAATTCCTTATCCAACTGCTGCAGAGATAACAAAAGCCATACAAATTGTCCAGTCACTGTCTCAGGGTCCGTCCAAACACCACTATCTGGTAAAGGTCAAGTTCGTCCGGTCCCAGTCAGTTCAGATTATGATATTGAGAATTTTATGAACCAGAGAGGAGGAGGATTATCAGAAAGTATGAATAAGTGGCTGGAAGGTCTGGGTGTGCCCATTGAACGGACATCTCCCAGACAGACCTTTAGAATCTCCCCTATAAGCTCTGAGTCCCATCTCAATTTATGTTTTATAAAAAGTTGCTGAAACCCTCAGCTTCAGCTAGAAGAGGCTGTGGATGAGCAAGAGGAGCCTGATTTTGTAGAAATGATGGATATTCCAGAGTCTAGGAGACTGTCTATTCCTTTACATAAGTCTTTTGAAACAAACAATTAAAATTTTAAAAGCTCTAATTCTGTGCCTCCTGTGAGTAAAAGATGGACAGAAGGTATACATTATAGGAGCCCTGATACAGAATTCCTTTCTCAGCAATGCAGTCATGTTAAGGGTAGTTCAGAATACTGCCTGTGATAAACCAAATAATATTCCCTTGGCTACATCCTCCTGACGGATTCCAGGAAGATTGATGCCATGGCAAAAAAAAGCAGTATATGGCAGCCCTCCTGGGACTCAGGCAAAGCAAATTATATGACATGTAGCTAGGTATCAGAAATCTAGATGGGATACTGTTATACGAATTGGCCAAGGGCCCATGGCCAGCTGGCTAGTGAACTAGAACAGGTGGCTGCAGTGGCATTGAGCCTCTAAGGTTCAGTTTCATGCTGCTGTGGATATTAATGATACTGCCTCTAGGGTCATAGCCCACATCTGTAGCTTTCGTGGGTTGGCCTGGCTCAAGGTGTACCTAGTTTGTCACAGGATACCCAGACTAAGGCTATGGATTACACTCTGGTGGGAAATTCTCTGTTTGGAGAGCAGACAGAGAACTACATGAAGAAGATGGATGAATATAGACTACTTACAAGATGCCCGGCTGGAGGCGGCAAGCCACTCCTCAAAGCATGACCCCAGGGGTATGGGTGAGCCCTTTCACAGCCCGATCTACAGACTCAGGCCTCCTCTGCCATGTGCTCAGAGGGACTTTCCAGAAACAGGGGCAGGCGAGGGGTGAGCAGACCTGCCCCACCCCCAGCCTAAACTTCTGTGAAACAGGCACCTGATGGGGTGCCCAGGGCTATTCTCTGTACCAGTGGGGGGCAGGCTGGCTTCACTTCAACCAGAATTGGCTAACTGTAACCTCAGACAAGTGGGTTCTGGAGTAGTAAGCCAGGGTCTGGTTCTCAGCTTACAAAAAAATTTAAGTTGAGGAAGCAGACTTTTCTACTACAAGTGCTTAGAGACCACAAACTCTGGAAACAGAGGTCTCATCCTGTTAGCTCTCAGAGCAGTAGAAAGTGAGTTCCTCCCTGCATCAGGGCAGGGGTCTGTATTCAGATACTTCCTTACCCCCAAAAAGACAGAGTGGCGCCCATTTAGATCCTGCAGATATCTGAACAAGCATCTTTTGAACCAAAGTTCAAAATGGTAACTCTGGCAATGATTTTACCTTCCCTAAGGCCAGGGGACTGGCTAACCTCCCTGGACCTCAAGGATACCTATTCCATGTCCTAATCAAGAAGATCCAACAAAGTACCTCAGATTGAACTGCCTCAGGTGTTACCAGTTCAGGCAATGCCCTTGGCCTTACCTCTGCTCCAAGGAGTATTACAAAGTGTCTAGTAGTAGCAGTGACCCCACTTAAGGAGACAGAGAGTTGCTGTTTTCCCATATCTAGGCGACACTGGCTCATTGTGAGGCCAGTCCCAGAACAAGTAAAATCTCACCTGCAGATCCCTCTGACAACTCTCACCTCCTGGGTTTCCTGCTAAACCTACCAAAGTCAGTTCTGGAACCAGTCAGATACTCACCACCTTTATAAAGGCAGAATTGGACACAAAGCTAGCAAAAGCCTTTCTTCCCCAGAAAGGGTAAGAATTTAGTGACTCTGGCCTCTTCCTTCACTCTGCAGGTCTCTCGACCAGCAAGACACTTCTGCAGCTCCTGGGGCACATGGCTGCATCGGCTGCTGTTGTGAGGGCCAGATTTCAGATGAGAGACATTCAGTTTCACTTGAGAACCTTTTGGTCTCAGAAGACTCCCTCCAAGTTGGTCCCAGAGGCCCGAGACGCAATCTAGCTCTCCAGTGGTGGCAGGATCAGGAAATTTAGAGTGGGGGTGCCTTCATTCCCTTCTCACGACTTGACTCTCACTACAGATGCTTCCCCTCGCCGGGGAGGAGCCCACATGGGCGACCTTTCCTCAGGAGTTTGAGTCCCCCCAGGAATCTCTGCTCACATCAATTTACTGGAACTCAGGCTGTCTTTTTAGCTCTTCAAGCTTTTCTGCATCTGTCCATGACAAGGTAGAACAAGTCAGAACAGACAACACCACAACAATGTGGTACATCAACAAGCAGAGGCACTCGGTCTTGACCTTGTGCACCAAGGCAATAAGTTATGGTCTCTGGCCTATTCCTGAACACTTCCCTCATAGCAGTTCATCTTAAGGGAAGGACAATGTCTAAGCGGATGCCCTCAGCGGTTTCCCAGGGCCATCACAGATGGTCCCTGGATCTCCTCAAGTGCTGGGGATAGTTTTTTGCCAGGTGGGGCATCCCTCAGATAGATCTTTTTGCAGCCCCGAGACAGACACCAACTTCCTCTGTTCTGTTGCAGGCCTCAGTGCTGAGAACTCAGTTCCCTGGATGCCCTTCTTCTGGATTGGGAGAAATTCCTCTATGCGCCCCCCTTTCCTCTCTTATTCAAGTACTAGTCAAAATCAGATCTCAGCCTTACAGGGCTGATTCTGATTGCCGGATTAGGCCAGGCAGCCTGGTACCCCTCCTCTGTCTCCAGACAGTCCATCTCCCTGTGCCTCCCCAGGAATCACAATCTGTTGACTTGTGCCCAGGGAAGGTTTAGTATCAGGACCTCAAATCCTCAACCTCAGGTCTGGCTCTTGAGAGTTAGAGTTGCTGATTTACACCTCTCTCAGGGTGTTCTTGAGATCCTAAAAGCTTCCAGAAAGCCTTCCACTAGAGAGCTACTTATAGTTCTAAATGGAAAAGGTTTTCCATTTGGTGTGCTAGGAAAAATATTTCCCCAGAATCTGTAGATTGCCCATTTTTAGATTACATGGTACATCAAATTCCTTGGGTCTCAGACCAGCTACCCTGAGAGTTCATTTGGCAGCTGTGTCTGCTTTTGTGTCAACAGGAAAGTCATCCCTCTTTCCTCTCATCCTGTGTTTTCCAAGTTTTTTAAGGGATTCTCCAGACTAATCCTCCCTTCAAGACGGCCCTACTTGGACCTTAATGTTGCATTGCCCAGTTAATGCAACCCCTTTTGAACCTCTGTCTTCTGCAGGCTTAAATTTTCACTTGGAAAACTGTTTTTCTGAAGTGGCTATCACTCTGCCAGACCACAAGTGAATTGCAAGCCTTGTCAGTGGAGACTGACTTATTTCTTTCCAGGACAAGGTAGTCCTTGGACTAATAGGAGTTTTACCAAGGTGTTCCATCTTAATCAATCTATCTCCCTTCAGTATTTTTCACACATCCTCCTCTTGGGGTGAGAGGTTGCACAGCCTGGATGTTAAGAAGCTCTTAGTTATTATATAGAAGCGTGCCCAAAGGTCACAAGTTCGAATCCATCAACTTTTCCTTACCTATGGTGAAGTTGGGAAAGCAAAACCCTGCCACTAAGAGATTAATAGCCAGGTGGATTGTCTCTTGTATCCAATTTTACTGCTATCAGAAGTGGGCAGGCCCCCAGTTTGAGGCTCATTCTACAAGGGGTACAGCTGCATCTCAGCACTGCCAGAAATATCCCTTTGTAGAGATTTGCCAGGCTGCTACTTGAAAAGCGGTACACACTTTAACAAGCATTACTCCCTGGATGTCCAGGCCAGGAGATGCAGGGTTTGGAACAACTGTTCTTCAGAGCCATAATATTCTAAGTAGGTTCTGCCCTCCTCCATGGAGGTACTGCTGTGTGTTCTGCTAATGTCTGTAATATAGCAAGACTTCAATGTTGTTTGAAAAAAAATTACTCTGCCAAGTAATATTGTTTCTTCTAATGAGTCTGCTATATATAACCTCCCAAACTGCCCTCTCAGAACCTCTACTTGGTCACAGGCGGGCAACTTAGTGTGGGCACTACTTATGTCCTGTTAGCATTTGGCCCCTTGGGACTTTGAAGTATGTAATACATGCCATGTACATGTGTTTTATTATACTTATGTTCCATTTTCATATTATTGAATGGTGTTAGTATTTCTGGTCCCCTGACTTGAGTCTTGGGTGTTAGGACCATCAATGGTTATTATTTAGGTAGCCATTTGGCTAGTGTAGATTTACCTTCCACACAGACCTTAGTGAGTTTAGCTTCGTAAAGATCTGACAGTTCAAGTTTGAAATGACACAGATAGGCTGCTCTACGTGCCAAAATTCTATTTTGGAATGGTTTTAACCATTCACTCCAAGAGAGCAGTTCTAGAGCTGGATCAAACTGCTAATGTCTATAATATAACAAGACTCCATTAGAAGAAACAACATTACTAAGGTGAGTAATTTTTCTTCCTGCCTCTGTCTTACTTCCACTTTTTGTGAAGGGGAATCACATCCGCCCTCCTCCAGTCCTCAGGTACTACACCATCTTCCCATGATTTATTAAAAGGGTAGTCAGTGGTGTTACTAGTTCTTCCCTTAGTTCTTTAAGAATTCTTTGGTGAATCCCATCAGGCCCCATTGCTTTATCCACCTTCAGTTTTAAGAGTTATTTCAGAACCCTTTCTTCTGTGAAAGGACTAATATCAACCCCCCTATCCAGAGTGCATCTATTGGCTGGATTAGGTATTTCCCTCTGCTTTTCCATTGTGAATACTGAGCAGAAGTATTCGTTCAGTATCCCTGCTTTTTCACTGTCGCTCTCTGCCCAACCACTTTCCTCTTTGTTCAGCCTCAGTAACCCTACCTTAGTCTTTCTTTGCTCCCTAATGTACCTATAAAAGATTTTATCCCCCTTCTTAACCGAGTTGGCTATCTTTTCCTCATTTTGGGCCTTTGCTATTCTGACTACCTTACCCGCTTAATTCTCCTTTAACTGGTACAGTTCTCTGTCCTGCTCCTTCTATGTTTCCTTATAACTTCCTGAGATGTATCTTTTTCTCCTTACCTTCCCCACCTCTTCTTTTTGAGAACAATAGTGTTTTTTCTTCCGTTTTGATTTAGTTGCTTCACACAAAGGCTTATTGCCTCTGTGATGGCAGTTTGATGTTTCCCCATTGTTGCTCACCCACCTTCTTGCCTGTTTGCTAGTGCTTTTCTGAGGCACTCTCCCATTTTGACAAAATCAGCCCTCCTGAAGTCCAGTATCTTCACTTTTGTGTGGCTTGACTCTACAGCTAAGTTTATCGTGAACCACACTGTTTGGTGG
This sequence comes from Neoceratodus forsteri, assembly GCA_016271365.2. Taxonomy (NCBI): domain Eukaryota; kingdom Metazoa; phylum Chordata; order Ceratodontiformes; family Ceratodontidae; genus Neoceratodus; species Neoceratodus forsteri. The sequence continues at coordinate 1,630,679,881 of CM028131.1, read as the reverse complement.
TTGCTTGTTCCCGGATGGCTACCCACTTCAAGATCAGAGATCCTCTTTCCGTCCCCATTTGAGAGTACCAGGTCTAAGATTGCTCTCTCCCGAGTGGGTTCCTAAACTAGATGTCTGAGGCATGCCCCCTGTAGGGAATCAAGAATGATCCTACTCTTGGATGTGGCTGCAGCAAAGGTGCTCCAGTCAACATCTGGCATATTCAGGTCCACCATCAGCAATATGTCCCCTTTCTCTACCATCCCAAGGATGCCTTCTATCATTTCCTTTCCATTTCCTCCCCCTGTGACGGGGGTCTGTATACAACCCCTGTGCAGATTGTGGAGCCATTTCTAGTCTCCAGGGTGACCCACAGTGCCTCCTCGCCTCCCTGTTTACCCTTTAGCTCTGTTGCTTTAATCCCTTCCCTTACGTAGAGAGCTACTCCTCCTCCTCCTCCTCTTCTTCCCTCCCTGTCCCTACTGTAGATTGTGTACCCTGGTATGTTGACATCAGTCATGGTTCTCTGTGTACCATGTTTCTGTGACTGCCACAATATCAGGCATCCCTCTTCCATCAAAGCCACCATTTCAGGAAGCTTTTACCTGAATTACAGGCATTGGTGCTCATTACCTTCCATTTTTTTATGGCTTTTTTACTTTTTGCCCCATCCCTGTCCTATTGCCTTTGTCTTTTCCTCCATTTACCCCTGCTCTTCTCCCTGTTGACTGCTCTATTTTGGCGTTTACCTCACTAATTACCCTGATTTTTGGGGGGGGGCTAGGATTTCCCTTCTCCTCTTCAGTGCCTCCCCCCTTGGCTAGTTTAAATGCTTGCCATTGAAGCATTTAAACCTATCACCTAGGATCCTGGTTATCCTCCAGGATAGATGCAGACCATCGCGCCTGTAAAGCCCTGCATCCCTCCAGGTGGAGCCCCAGTCCCCAGTGAAGCCAAATCCCTGAGCTCTGCACCAGCTATTCAAACAGTCATTGAATCCCATGGTGCGGAGTGCCCTAGCCTCATCCATGCCATAGACAGGTAGCACTTCAGAGAAAGTTACTGTGTACTACTTATCTAAAGCCCCTCTAGCAGCTTGCTGCATTTCACTTTGTTAAGTTTGATTTATTGATTGTACAAATGTTACATTCAAATCACTGATTATATTTGTAGGTTCTGTTAAATACATACTAAAAAACAGTAATAGCAGACAATATCAAGGTTTCATAAAAATGTTAAAAGTGTATATCAGGTATGCATACCACCCCAGCACCCTCCATTGTAACATCCTGGATCTGCCGTGACCACTAGACCTCCATGTTATTTAAGATATGTACTGCATTGTGGTTTGCCAAAGATAAAGTTGTTTCAATTAAAATACAATTTCAGCATGTTAAACTAAACAAAATGAACAAAACCATAGCCTTGCATGTGTACTGATCAAAATAGTGCACATGATTTTGACCATTTTGGTGCAACAATTCTATACAAGGGGAAAAAGAACTAGTTAGCACTATAGAGAGCCATGTAGCTCTCTGGCTCCAATGATGTCATTACTTAACACATTTGGTGGCCATATTAGGAAGCAGGTAAGGCAGTTTTTGAAATTGGAAGGCTGATCTTGCATTTTGAAAATGCTTGGAACTGCATAGGACAATTATATAAATGTAGTTTTAGCATTAATGAATACAGCAGCATTCCTTTAGTCACCTATGAAGTTAGATTTTTAATAGTTTGTTGGCAAAAGTTGTTTATGTATCCTTTAAATATGGACTTCACAATATTTAGGATTCTCATTTTACCTACAGAGGGTAGCGGATCAGTTCATTAAGGGGCTTATTTGTACTCGTTGCTTTAACTGATCCTATAGCTGTGAGGGTCAGTACCTTTCCTAATACCTTTTCTGTGAATACTGCCTGCTATAGAGTGGGCTTAGTTCACCATTGCAGTTGGGGCTCTGACATGTGACACTGATGCACAACACACTGTGCCTGCTACACAGAGCCATTTACTATCTAAGAGCCCCTTTCTAAATATCACTTTGGCTGAGTTGGAATAGGTCCCTTGGTCCCTTCTCCTTTTCATACTGTCCTTATTGTTTCATTTTACATATTTTACATTTAATAGCATTGAGTAAGTTTCACCTGAAGCTACTATTCATCTGTAAATTCATGTTTTGCATTTACTCAAGAACATATCTAGAATCTTGAGGGCCACGTTCCAGCCTTTCTGGACACTCATGTTATTATTGGTATGACACAAACCACATTACAGTCTGAAAGGACACAGTCACAAGTATTTTAGCACTCTGGATATTATCAAGTTACTACAGTTATGGTTCTGAGTCTTAGCTTGTGGTCTTGGTGCTTTTTGCCAGATGCTGTGTTATATACGTACGTATTGCAGGATTTATACTAACATACTAAAATGCCAGCAGAATAGGCCTAATGGTCTTTCGTGTCTGCTCGTTTGGTTAGTCCCCAACCTGGGTGCTGATCTTGCTATCCCCCTCGTCTTCTCTGGCTTCTCCCTTCCCAGTTCCGGATATTCTTGCTGCATTGGATTTTGCTTCCAGAACCCTTCCCCTGTACCTGTCCCATCCCTCTTGAACCCCTCCACTGTCTCTGCCTTCACCAGCCCCCTAGGCAGTGCATTCCATGGCTCCACCACCCCTCTCAGTGAAGTAGCACCTCCTCCTTTCTCCCTGATCTTCCCCCCTCAGCTTCCAGCCATGCCTCTAGTGGCCCTTCACTCCTTCCTTGAAGCACCCGACTGTTCCTCCCCTATTTACCCTCTTCTGTGCACCTAAAGACCTCTATCCATGTCCCCGGTCCCTTCTCTCTTCCAATGTGATACATAGCTCTTCGAGCCTCTCCTCCTAAGGTCCTGTCCCCAAGCCCCAAATCATTTTGGTTGCCCTCCTCTGGACCCTCTCCAGGAGGTTAATGTCCGCTTTAAGTGTGGCCTCCCAAACTGCCGCAGTACTCCAGGTGCGGCCTCACCAAGCAGTTATACAGAGGAGTATCACTTCCCTCCTTCTGGAGGTGATCCCCTAGCAGGTGCATCCCAGCATCCTGTTGGCCTTGGCTGCTGCCCTCCTACAAGTCTCCAGAGTTGTTCATCTTGACATTCCACCACCCCAGGTCCCTCTCAGCCATCGAGACTTGTAGCATTCCCCCCATGGGGTGTACATTGACCTGGCCTCTGGCCCCCAGGTGGGTACCTTGCATTTCCCTGCATTGAACCTCAGATTCCACTTTCTAGACCATCTTTCCGACCTCCAGGTCCCCTGTAGGGCCACCCTCCCTCCTCCCCATCACCACCACCCCCAGTTTGAGTCATCCACCAAGAGACTCATCTCACTCCTGATTCCTGTCCTTATATGTCCAGATATGGCGTTGAACAGAAGGGCCCAGGACTGATCCCTGTGGGACCCCACTAATGACCCTCCTTGGGGATGAGATTATCCCACCAACTCACGACCCTCTGGGTCCGGTCCTGGAGCCAATTGCTATCCATCTGATCATCTGATTCCCCACCCCATTTCTCCCAGCTTATCCAACAGGCCCGTGAGGAACAGAGTCAAATGCCTTGCCTGAAGTCTAGAAAGAGGACATCCACTGGTCTACAGGTCCAAGGCACTTGTCACCCAGTCATAGAACTCCACCAGGTTTGTCTGACCACGATTTCCCTGGGATGAATCCATGCTGTCTATTGTCCAGGCACCCTGACTTGTCAGGTCCCCTGTCTCTCTTGACAATGCCCTCCATCACCTTGCCCACCACCGAGGTCAGGCTGACAGGCCTGTAGTTCCTCAGACCTCCTTGATCCCCCTTGTGGATAGGCACTATATGCCACCTTCCAGTCTTGGGGCACCCACCCTGTCCTCAGAGATGGTGAAAAGCTCTGCCAGGGGTTTGCCAGGACATCTGCAAGTTCCTTCAACACTCTGGGATGTAATTTATCCGGCCCGGTGCTTTCTCCGTCTTAAGGGGCTGAGGGCTTCCTCACTCAGCTGCTGTGATTTCCACTTCGGTACCCCTTCTCCTGCTTGGCCTCCCCCCACCTGCCAGTGATACCTCCCCCTCTCCCCAGACCTGCCCGATGAGTGAGGTCCCCCCCTCCTCAGTATCTCTGTCTCCTCCCATGTATGATACAGCACCCCACATTTCCCTAGTAAAACTGGGGTGAAGTACTCATTTAGTACCTCAGACCTGCTCCCCGGGTCTTGTGCCCATCTCTCCCCTGATTTAATCCTGCTAATCTGCCTTCACCCTTCATCTTTTTTTCCCCAATGTATCTAAAGAACCCTTATTCCTCTCCATATCCCTGGCCAGGTTCTGCTCCTTCCTTGCCTTAGCCACCCTCACCACTCTAGTGGCCCTTCTAGCCATCAGCTCGTACTCCCCTCGATCCCTTTCACTCCTTGAGCACTTGAATTGCTTATAGGCTGCTTTCTTTCCCCACACCACCTCCTGGACCTCCCTGGTCCACCAACAGGGTTTTTCGGGCCCTACCGCATTTTTGTCTTACCCTTGCACAGGTGCTGGTAGCATCCTGCACCCCTCTCCTGATGATTTCCCACCTACTATCAGCGTCCATGTCTGACCCAATCCCATCCAAATGCTCCTTAAGGATCCTTCCCATTTCCTTAAAATCCGCCCCCCTGAAGTCGGTTACTTCCGTCTTTGTGCAGCCTTCTACCTCCTAGGTCCAGGCAGAACCAGACCGTGGCATGGTCACTCCCGCCAATGGGTCCTACCACTCCAGGCCCCAATCTGCACTGTCTGCCAGGACCACATCCAGTACCATGCCTCCTAGTGGGTTCCCTCACCTGCTGAGTTAGGAGCAGCGTCTTGAACATCCAACAACCTCTGTTCCTGGTCACAGAGGATGTCATAATCTCCCAGTCTGTTCCTGGCATGTTTAAGTCCCCCAACACCACCACCGTTCCTCTCTGCCCAGTCTGCAGTGTCTCCTAACATCTGCCACCAGACTGTCCTCCAGCTCCTCCGCCAGGGCAGGGGGTCTATACACCACTCCTATTTTTACTCTCTTGCCCCCCCCTTGTTATCAAGGTGACCCAAATCGCCTCCACGGTTCCCTCCGCCTCCTCTACTCCCCCTATGCCAATGCAGTTTTTGACTATCATTGCTACCCCTCCTCCCCTTCCCTCTCCCCTGTCCTGTAGTTCTGTATTGGTTCCACCCTGACATGTTGTAACAAAGGGAGACAAGAAAATGATCCTTTTCTTGCAAGTTCCTTTTCTTTAACTATTATTGGGTATTGTCACCAAGTAAAGCACTCTGAATGATTTATTGAGAACTGCAATAAAAATTAAAGAAAAAAATACACAATATATTTAAAATAAAAACATGTCCTTGGTAAATATTGTCTTCATTGTTTTCCCTGTATGTATTACATTTCAAAGGTATGTTGATAGAAAATTTAGTATTTTTCCATATATAGTTTACCATTTGGTATGTACCACAGTACCCATGATCTAAAGCTGGTTGAGAGTGAGGTTGACTTGTCCCCCCCCCAAACTTGGCACCAAAATTACTCCCCTGAAAAAAAGTCAGCATCCCTCAAGACTGAAGGAGTGTATTTTCAACCAAATGAAGTATTTGGGACCCGCTGGACTCCTGATTGTGAGACTGCCTTTCATGAGATCATATATCAACTTACCCATGCCCCAGTGTTGGCCTATGCTGATCCCACCAGACCTTATGTCCTTCACACTGATGCTAGCTTGCAAGGGTTGGGGGCTGTGTTGTATCAGGAGCACACAAATGGCCTGAGACCAGTGGCTTTTGCCAGCAGAAGCCTGACCCCTTCCGAAAAGAACTATCTTGTACACAAGTTAGAGCTCCTAGCTTTGAAGTGGGCCATTGTTGATCAATTTCACGATTACATGTATGGGGCTAAGATACTGGTAAAAACTGACAATAATCCTTTGACCTATGTGCAGACTTCAGCTAAGTTGGATGCCACTGGCCATAGGTGGCTCTCTGCCTTTTCTACATACGACTACGCTGTTGAATATAGAGCAGGCCTGAACCACATAGATGCTGATGCTCTTTCATGGAGACCGGTCCCCCTGAATAACTAGGTCAGACTGTCAGAACGTGATATTCGAGCACTCTGCCAGAAGTTTGACAGGGAGGAACAAATGTCCATGGATGCAGTGGACTGTATGGTGGATTTTTTGGGACCCCCTGAGAACTGCATACCTGCTGCTTAGTGCCACTTTTCTGCCTTGGACACTGGTGCTTTGCCTCAGTTCAATAATGACAGTATTCAACGGGCTCAATCCTGAGATCCCATGATCAAAACATCTCTAGAAGCCCTCCAAGCAGGGAAAGATGTGTCAAGGTTACGTTCCCCTGATTTGAGAACTGCATTGCTATATAAAGAAGGCCCTAAGTTGAGACTGATCAATGGACTGTTATATAGAGAGACAGTGGATAAAGGAGGCCAACTAGACAAGCAACAGTTAGTTTTGCCTACTGCCTTTCAAGACCTGGTGCTAAGGTCCCTGCACAACCACGTGGGACACCTTGGCATAGTCAGAACACTTGATTTGGTGAGATCTAGATTTTATTGGCCTAAAATGGGGGCTGATGTTGAACAATACATCAGAACTTGTAGTCACTGCTTACAGAGGAAAGCTTTGCCTCAGAGGGCTGCCTCCCTTGTTAACATCACCACCAGTGCACCTATGGAATTGGTCTGTATTGACTTTCTGAGTCTGGAGCCAGATCAAAGAAATATCAGTAATGTGCTGGTGGTCACTGATCATTTTAACCAATATGCTCAAGCTTTTCCCACCAAGGACCAGAAGGCATCCACTGTGGCAAAGGTGCTTATAGAAAACTTTGTGTTCACTATGGGGCCCCACAAAGAATCCATTCTGATCAAGGAAGGGATTTTGAAAGTTGCCTGATTAAAGAGATGCTTTCATTGTGGGGAGTGCGAAAGTCAAGAACCACACCATATCACCCCCAGGAGGACCCACAGCCTGAATGGTTCAACCGCACTTTGCTTGATATGCTAGGCACCCTTCAACCAAAGGACAAGCCCGGATGGAGCCAACAGATTAACACACTGGTACATGCCTACAACTGCACCAAAAGTGATGCCACTGGGTTTTCCCCCTTTCACCTAATGTTTGGAAGAGAAGCCCAATTACCAGTAGATGTTTGCTTTGGAGTTTCTCCTGATGGGGTTCAAGAAGCTACTCATTTACAGTATGTGCAAAAGTTAAAGGCCCAGCGAAACTATGCGTATCAACTGGCTCAAACCATGGCTGCCAAAAGAAATCTAGCCAATAAAGAAAGATATGACAAAAAAGTGAAAGCACTGTAACTCCGGGAGGGAGATCGGGTGTTGCTAAGAAACCTGGGACTGCATGGAAAACACAAGATTGCTGATTGGTGACACCATCTCACTCACATTGTGGTAGGCAAACTAAATGATCTGCTTGTGTACAAAGTAAGGCCCGAGAATAACTCAAAAGATGTAAAGACCTTGCATAGAAATCATCTGCTACCTATTGGCCAAATCTTGATTGAGTCTGAACCCCCAGAAAATACCCCCTCTGGACCAGTGACTAGAGCTGCAGCTAAGAGGAAGTCAAAAAAGCCTGCATCTGTCGAAGTTGAATTAACATGCTCCCCTCCACAAGTCCCAGTTGAACATGACTGTCAGTCTGTGTCAGAGGAAAGTTAGTGTGGCCTTGAATAATACCCTTCTTATGAACTGAGTCAGCTGTTTCGGGGCAATCCCCTAGTAAATCCAGGAGATGAAGCTGGGCCTTCCGGACTGTCTAAGCCCCCAGTTTTGTCCCTGGAGCTAATGCTCTCAGAAAGTGAAGTGCAAAGCATCAAATCAGATGATATGGAATCATTTTGCATGGTTAAACTGCTCGAGTTTTCAGAGGACAAGAATGATGGACTGGAACAAACTGGTAATACACCAGAAAATAACAGTGTGTTGAGTGCTCTGATAGTTCACTGCCAGTGTCAGGAGCCTCCCCAGGTGAACCCAGTGTTGTGGACTCAGAGATTGCAAACCCTGGAGCTGAAAGTGCCCCGGGTTCTAGCCCCTCTTCCCCAATGGAGACCCCCCTGGCAAGTATAGACAGTGCTGAGAGTGAGTCTAACCGTGCAGAGACTGTGACCATTCCCCCTAGAAGAACTGGCTGAGAGGTGAGGCCTGTAGTATGGCTAAGTTACAAGTCCCTGGGCAGACCTGTGGACCTGCCCCCTTAATGTGGTCCATAAGGGAGTGTATGTGACCCCGAGCTCGTTGCCCAAACTAAGCCTGGGAGATAACTGCAGATTACTTGTTTTGCCCTCTGAGTATGGTGCCCCTGCCCTCTCCAGCCCCAATGTAGCTGATAGGGAAGGGCCCCCTCTTTCCAGGATTCATGTGCAGGAAGTGATGACCTGAGTTAACATGTTTGTATGCGTACTGTTGTATAATCAGTAGTGGAATGTATAATGCAGTGTAAGTGTATATGACAAAGGTGTAATATGCTGATTGCTGTTTAAAAGGAATGCAAGTTCAAATTGTTCTGCCTTAAGGTGATTTAAGGGTATCCACTTGACGTGGACGTCAAGCTTTTTTCAGACCAGGAAGGGTGTAACCCCCCTACAAATGGGGGTTCCTAAAAGCGTTCCCGGAGTTTGCCTAAGTGCTCCCTGCCTAGCTGGTGTTCGACGTAATGCCGCTTAAATGTGGGCACTGTGAGTGCTTTTTAGAGCCTCTGGTACTGTCTCTTTAAGAGCTGCCTGCTCGCAGGCTTAATTAATTTGTATAGGGGGACTATGTGTTTAATGCTCGAATCCCACCCGAGCTGCTGTCTAATCGCTCCATTTCTGCAGTCGCTAAGAGCGCAGAGGGAGCCTAATTGAAGGATGTAACTGTTTGTTAGAAAACATTTAGAGTAATAATGAAAATGCAGCTTGTCTAACCTGCCTTTCTTGCAGCTGGGACTCCGTGTGTTTTGGCCCTCCATCTTGGATCTGAACTGCTGAATAGATCCAATCAGACAAGATAGGGCATCTAAAATGGAGTTTAAGTGGACCATCCAGGATCAGGACTCTCTTGGGAGCCGACTGGCCATAAGAAATATAGCTAATAATTCTGGGAAGTGAAGTTCTGGACCTTGGCGCCTATTTACGCCAATAGGGGGAGTTTTGAGTGATTGACAACTGAAGTCCACCAACTGGACCGGGTGGCGCCCAAATGGAATACCCTGCTATGTGTTTGGAAAGGCAGATCCGTTGTGACCGTGATCGGGGAAGGAACGCTGAGCTTCTGCGCTACAGAGTTTCGCATGGTAAGCACATGTGGAGGCCTAAACTCGGGCGGCGTGTTGCCGTAGCGATTCAGACTGAATCTGCAGATACCAAGAAGAAGAGAGGCTGAACAACTGGGAACCAGGCTCACCCTGTAGAGGACTGGAGAAACTGCTTAATTGCGCTCGGTGTGTCAGGAAAGTGAAGCCGCAGTGTGAACTCCCGGGTTAGCAGTAAGTGCGATCGGGACCTGAGAGCAGCTGCCTGGTATAATAATTTCCTTTACAAATAAATGTGTGGAGTGCTTGTGAAGGACAACTAAACAAGTCCTCTTGTCCCGTGTGTGTAGACAGAAAGGCAATTGCATGCAGGCGGACTGAATCCGTTGCTGATTGAAGCCATGTGCCTGCTTGTAGAATTTCAACCCCCCTGCTGTGCGAGGGCATCTAGCAATCCATGACCCCCTTGGTGCCAGTTTTCAGCATCGAGTGTGTGAGTGCAAATCAGGGTAGCTCCCTGACATCTGTCTATTTAATTGCAAGGGTTTAATCTGATTTTGTTTCTTTCTTTCTTCATGAACTGAGCCAACCGGCTCCGGATTACAATTGGGTACTGTGCAAGTGTTTTCCATCAAAGGGCCCCCTACCAGCTGCACCAATCCTGGCTAGCCCCCCACCATCCTGGGTACCCAGTAAAGTGACATTTTGGGACTCTGAGTATGTGCACAGTAATGTGATTATTAGCGTGTCAAATCTAATTAACCTGATTTCCCCTTGTCCTTGTTATAGCCCCTTAAATAAATCAGATCTTATTGTTTCTGCAAAGTTACACTGACTGAGGTATTCGTTTATGTTAAAGTATTGTACTGTGGCTACTGTACTGCATCATCTTGTTTTACAAGGGGTCTCCAGAGTCAAGTTGATCGATCCAGTCCTGGGGGTAAGTGTGAATAGTGAAGGTCCTCATGGGGCACAGTGCGGGTCACTAGTAGGAATAAAAGGGGGTCTCAGTGTCCCGGAGGGCTGTGACCAAGTTAGTCCAACTACTGCAAACCCTGACCTCTGGGTGGAGGCACCTGCCCTAGAACCTAAGCCCCTCAACCTGTTAGCAGTTAAGCAGGCAGGAGTAGTAGCTCTTGGGATAGCGCCACCTGGGGGTTACACTGCATCAATAATTCCTTGCCATCTAAACTGTTATTTATAGAGATTAAAATCATGAGTCATGTCCAAACAAGGAGGGGGATGGTATTCTGATGGACAGTGGACCTCCTGCCTTATAAATCAGGAACAAGGCTTAAAGAAATCAGGGACAAAGGACCAAAATTAGGGATACAGCTTGCAAATTGGTGGTATCCACTCAGGAGGTTAGTATAATAGGGGGCATAGTCTAAAACACATTCTATGTACAAAAACAAGTCTTTAATATTTTACATTATTTTGTGTGTACAATCTCTACTTTTCAGTCATGGAGACACAAATTTTAGGAGGCACAGACGTAAACGTTGAGCAAAATTAGAGACATCTCTGAAAATCAGTGACAGTTGTGAGGTATGCAATGGACATTAATGTCACTATAGCCTACTCTTTTGGGAGGACCTCTGTGTTCTTGCTCCCCACCCCCTTACTTTCTCTATATACATCCATCTCTTTCTTCCTTCCCTCCCTCCCCTCTCTCCCTCCCTCCCTAAGCATCTCTCCTCCCCTTCTCCCCTCCATCTCTCTCTGCTCTCCCTCAGTATCCCTCAGTGTTTTTTGTAAATCTTAAAAAAAAAAATTGGGGGTGTTACATTTTATTGCCTTCCACTTGTGACCATTGGTCCTGTTAAAAAGAACACTGGGCTCAGTCACACTGCAAATGTTTTCATATCACCTTAAAATAGAGTTGTTTTGTTCCACTTCTTTCTTTCTCTCAGTGTAGCTGCTGGTCAATTCTTTTACATGTGATCTGTTAGCGGAGTGTAGCTTTGAAAAAAAAAGATAGTAAAATTAATTGTACTTAAAGGGACACTGTCAGCTTGTAGCTGATTTTTTTAGCCTCCTTAAAAACGATACCTGCACATATCTCTATCATTGTTTATCATATACAGAGTGACTGTTTAGCATAAGAAGAGCATTTTTAGTTTTTTTTTTAAATTAATATTTGTATAATTTGTCCATCCCAACTTTATCCTGGGTGGACCCCCGATCACATGCACACACTGCTAACATGAAGCTGAATTGCTTGCAAACTTGTGCATGGGATGAGTTTGTTATTTTTAAGTGTCAGCCGAAACAATTTTCTAACAGACGCCGGTCTCCTGCGCATAACGAAGTTACTCTGCTGCTTAAACGAGTGCTTCAGCATATTTAATTCTCCCTTTGAATTTTAAAGCTGTGACTCCGGGCATGCATACTCTTTTTATGCTAAACAAGCACTCTGTTTATAATGAACAATGATATAGTACAGATATCATTTTTAAAGGGGGCTAAAAAAATCAGCTAAAAGCTGACAGTGCCGCTTTAAAATGATGCCGCTATTAAACCCTATGGAAAGCCCTGCAGCAGACTATTGCATTACAATGTATTGATGCACAGGGCAGGGCTGACTCAATAGAGAAATGGGAGGGATCAGGCTGCAGACTCCACAGAGTAAAATGACTCCGTCCCTCTCTTAAGAACTGCAGTCAGAACAATTCTAATGTTGGACCTGCTGTCATAGCTGGAGATAAAGGGTGGGATTTTCAGCCACATGGACGCAGCCCTTGCATCTGTATTTTGGAGACGTGTCGTATACATGCAGATGCATCCAGATGTTTGCATCCTATTCAAAGACATCTGGATGCAATCGCAACATTTCCTGCAGTTTGCAGCACTTTTGGCCAAAACTGCAGGATTTGTGTCCGTATTTCGGACTCACTGCAGACTTCAGTCCTGAAAGTAGACCAAGTTTTTGTGGTCTAACTTTTCAGACAGCGTTCTGCAATTACGTTTGGAAAACCTCGCCCAAGGCATCTTACTCTGAAGTTCATTGGGAGCAAAATATGTATTAATTTATTTAGAAAGTGGTGACCAGGGGAGGCACACTAAGCCTAGGCTTGTTTCTGGGTGCAACGTGGGAGAAGGGTACCTGGGCGAGCAAATCAGTACAGGCAAAATAGAAAACCATGATGGTACAGTGCAAACAAGTCGGTGCAGATACAGCTGTTGCAAAATAATGGAGAGGAACAAGTACAAAGTGATTCAATGAACAAGTTAAATGAAATTTAAATAATAAGGTGGTGGAACAATAATTATGCAAATTAGCAGCATCCAAATAGCAAGGAGAGCCACTACAGTATCCCAGGCAAGTTACAAATGCAGGCTATAAAAAGAGTCCAAACAGTCACAGTTAGGAGAGAGTAGCAAGGAGCCAGAGATGAAAGGGGACAGGATAGGGGTTTGATACAGAAACAGTTAAGACGGAGCAAAGTGAGCATTTAGGAGCTGTTTGAGAGAGTGATAGGAGGAGGAAACATAGAAACATAGAATCTGATGGCAGATAAGGATCACTTGGCCCATCTAATCTGCCCATTTTCCTACCTAACGGATAAGCTGCAGATCCTAGTTAACCAACAGCCTACTTCCTTCTACCCCCCACTAGAATTGCCTTATGTCTGTCCCATGCATTCTTGAATTCCCCCCACTGTTTTTGACTCTATGACCTCCTCAGGAAGGCTGTTCCATGCATCTACAACCCTCTCTGTGAAGAAATACTTCCTCACATTACCTTTGAGCCATCCCCTCTATCTTCAAATTGTGTCCCCTTGTTCTTGCACATCTCTTTTTCTGAAAGATGCTACCCTCTTGGACTTTGTTGATTCCCTTGAGGTATTTGAAAGTTTTTATCATGTCCCCCCTCTCCCTCTTCCTCCTTTCCTCGAGGCTATGCATCTTAAGCTCCTTTAGTCTTTCTTCATATGTCTTCTGGTGCAGACTCTGCACCATTTTGATTGCCCTCCTCTGGACAGCCTCCACCCTGTCTATGTCTTTGCGGACATGGGGTCTCCAGAACTGTACATAGTACTCCAGATGTGGTCTTACCAACTGTCTGTACAGAGGGCCAACAACTTCCTGTTTTCTACTGGTAATGCCTCTCCCTATGCATCCCAGTATCCCCCAGCCCTTCTTACTGCCTTCTCACATTGCTGGCCCACCTTTAGGTCATCTGCTATGACTACCCCCAGGTCCCTTTCCATTTCTGATGTTGTCAGTATCTCACCCCCCATTGTGTACTCTTCTCCTGGGTTTTTGTTTCCCAGGTGCATTACTTTGCACTTCTTTGCGCTGAATCTAAGCTGCCATACATTTGGCCATTCCTCCAACCTTGCCAAGTCCCTTTTCATCCTTTCCACCCCACCTTGCATATCAACCGTGTTGCAGATCTGTGTGTCATCTGCAAAGAAACATACTTTTCCTTCCAGTCCCTCTACACTGTCACTTATAAAGACATTAAAAAGGACTGGCTTCAGTACTGAACCCTGCTGTACCCCACTAGTAGCCCCCCTTTCTTCACTGTGGACTCCATTTACTATTACCGTCTGTGTCCTGTTGTCCAGCCAGTGTTTTACCCAGGCTACCACCCTGGGACCCACTCCCAGGCTGGATAATTTGTTTATTAATCTTTTGTGCGGGATTGTGTCAAATGCCATACTAAAGTCTAGGTAGGCCATGTCCACAGCCCCTCCCTGGTCTACTACTTTGGTCACCCAGTCAAAGAAATCAATTAGATTTATCTGACATGACCTTCCTGCTGTGAATCCATGCTGCCTTGGGTCCTGTGCCCCACTGGCCTCTAGGTAATCAACAGTTCTTTCCCTTCAGAAGTGATTCCATCATTTTCCCTACCACTGAGGTCAAACTGACAGGTCTGTAGTTTCATGCCTCTGTCTTGCTCCCACTTTTGTGAAGGGGAATCACATTCACCCTCCTCCAGTCCCCAGGCACCACACCATCCTCCCATGATTTATTAAAAAGGGTAGTCAGTGGTGTTACTAGTTCTTCCCTTAGTTCTTTTAGAATTCTGGGGTGAATCCCATCAGACCCCATTGCTTTATCCACATTCAGTTTTAAGAGTTCTTTCAGAACCCTTTCTTCTGTGAAAGGACTAATATCAACCCCTCTATCCAGAATGCTTCTATTGTCTGGATTAGGTATCTCCCCCTCCTCTTCCATTGTGAATACTGAGCAGAAGTATTCGTTCAGTATCCCTGCTATTTCACTGTAGCTCTCTGCCCAACCACCTTCCTCTTTATTCAGGCTTAGTATCCCTGCCTTAGTCTTTCTTTGCTCCCTAATGTACCTATAAAAGGTTTTATCCCCATTCTTAACAGAGTTGGCTATCTTTTCCTCGGTTTGGGGCCTTTGCTAGTCTGATTGCCTTCCCAGCTTCCTTCTGCTTTAACTGGTACAGTTCTCTGTCCTGCTCCTTCTGTGTTTCCTTATACTTTCTGAATGCTATGTTTTTTTTTCCCTAACCTTCCCTGCCACTTCTTTTAAGAACCATAGTGGACAGGCGGAGCTGAGGGGGTAGATAAGACAGTTTCAGTCAGAGGACAGGGAGGCTGGTGGAGAGAACAGTTAATCTGGCAGCAGTTTTGCAGCGATGGACAGAGATTGGTGCTCCTAAAAGTAAAATGGTACAAAAGGACATTATTTCATCCATTGCAGTAAAATCTAATCATAATTTAAATTTTTACACTACCTTTTTGTATGTGTTTTATCCCTTATTGTTCTAGTACCGTAATGTCTGATACACAGTGATGCTGGCCGCTGCCTTCCACCCACACCAGCCGGTTTCCTGTGCTCTCAGTATGCTAATGAATGCTGCTGACTAATGGCAGAGGTCTTATTGATTTTAATGGGACCCTGGAATGACCCTACACCACCCTATCATGCAGTGTGGCCCCTGAGAGCTGCAGAGGATACATATAGACAAAAGAAATGGTGCACAATGTACAGGAATATAAAGCTCGGTTTCGGACTCAGTTTATAACAAATGGAAAATTATGTTAGTCACTCGCCCTAGTGACTAGGCAGTTTGAGGACAGTACATGGCAAAATCGGGTCCTGATTTAGAGTTAGGACCCTTCCTTTAATGTCAAAATGCATATAACATGAAAACATATGTAACCGTAGTGCTATTACACCAAGGGCTACTACCCCTGCCTGCTTCTCTGGCTGTAGGTTGAGGGGTCTGGGTTCGGAAATTAGGAGTACTGTGGTTGACCTACCAACAGTGGAACTAAGATTTTGGTACATCCACCCAGAGTAATGGTTACGTGGGTTACTTGCTAAGCTAGTACAGCCCTCTGGGAAGCTATTCTCACCCACACTCCTGACTAGTGACCCTACACCATAAATACAGCAATTGCTACATGCAGCTATCAACATACAGTTAGTGGTGACGTTAATAATATGCTCATGGACACCACATTTACCAACAGGGTCTGGACTTCTGGTATATACCCTGTGCCCCCTGTAAGAAAACAGCTTCCTGCAATAACAATGCTTTTGCACCATACCTTTGGGATAACTCAGTAAATGAATGCTGGGTAATAATATGCTCACAGCCCAACTTAACATCAAACAGCAAATCAGATTTAAAGGGGACTTGAACAAGGGAGGGGCATGAATTTAGACGAATGATTGCTGCAATACTGTAATTAGGCAGCTGTTCCCAAATTAATCAGTCTAACCAGCTGCTGGGTACCCAGAGTGGAATTTAGGTGCAGGCCTGAAGCGTTGCTGCGGGTAGGTCGGCGTTGCAGCTGGTTGGGGCCCTTGATGGAAAGAAGGGTGTTGTTAAACAGATGAAAACACTGGCAGACAATAAGGTATTTGTAATCCCAGGCCAGATGGCCTTCAAGGACAGTTAGAAACCAACTAAAACCGATAAGGCAAATCAGATGACACAGAAGCATTTATTTATTTGTTGCAGGGGACTATCCTAGTTGTACTCACTGTACCCAGACAGATGGATGGAATAGCTGGCGACACCATGGACTGCTGACCTCTCAGGATTCTGGTGGGGACCAGGGCCAACATGACTCATCTTCTCTTCACGGCCTTTCCTGTTAGTGGCTGCAATCTACGAGTTGATTCTCCATAGGGGTGACTCCCAAAGGCTGTCTCTCACCAAGCAGTGGCTGGATCTGATGCAGGGTCAGTCTTTTAGGGCCAAAGTTGGCATGGGTCCAGTAACTGAAGTTTGACTTATTTAATTATTTATTTAAGCGTTTAACCAGGAAGGCATGCTGAGCAGGCTACTGCTCGATTCCAGATGCGTCCTGGAGGAAGGGGGAACAAGTACATAGGTGGATGACAAACAGTACAGTTGAGATTCAGGAGGGGTAAACACTACACAATGTGTCCAGAATAGAAGGACATAGGGAATCTGGGGAACAAGCAGAAATACAGGCATAGTTTACATACATTGGCATACAAATTGCTCGATAGGTAGAAAAATGTGTTGATATTTACACAGAATGGTTTAACAAAACTGCCTAGGCACATGTACAGGTAGTGGAGAAATGAGCTTGGAGCAAGGAGCTAAGATGCCGGGGGGAGGAGAAGTTAAGAACAGATTGGCAACGTCTTTTAACATGCAGCTTGAAGACTAATTTAAGAAGCAAACAGGAATACCTGGCAACAGGTCTCCTTTCTTCCCAACTGGGGTAAGAGACAAATGCCACATTTACCGGCTCCAACTGGCACTGGAGTCCTTAGACCAGGAGATCTTCAGATAAAACAGTTGCGCCAGTGTCAAAGTCTCTGAACTTAGAGCAACAAGACTTACATATTCAGTTCTGCATTTCAGCAGCTTGAGGCCTTGCAGTGCGGCGGAGCGGGCTGAAGATCTCCACAATGGTTCCAGCTCACACAGAAGATTCTTCCTTCTCGATGGCTTAAGCTGAACTTCCAGCTCAACTGTTGCAAAAGTCTCTTTTTCGATGTTTTTAGGCAGTCTGAGTAAACCAAGACTTGCAGGAAGGCAAAACAGGCCCTTTCCCTGCGAATTGCAGCTACGGTACACTTTGCTTTCTTCAGCTTGAGAGCTCAAGTAGGACTGACTTGCTGCTGTTCTCCTCGGTGGCTTGAGCAGACTGACTTGTTTTTTCACAGTTCCAGCTGAAGGACCGGGATCTCTGTATTCTGGTTGGCTGCCTGACTTGTTAATCACAATACTCCTATTGGTGGGTTTAGGCCCCAAGGAAAATTCACAGTTTCTCCCGCAAATGCATATCTTCTTTTGTACTGCTGCCTGTATTCTTACTATATTGTAATTTGCCATGCCAGTATACCGTATGTAAAGAGTGTCTGTCTGTTGTCCGCTGTATTTTGCCATGACAGTATAATGTTATGTAAAGCGTGTCTGGTGTTGGTTTTGCTGAATTGCCACTTTCAAACAACATGAAGTCTAGCTGTATTCTGACTATTGCAGTTCGCCCCAGCCTTTAAACTGCCCCGGAGAACAAAGGGTTAACTTTCTATGCAGAGCATAGAATGCTGAGCTCGAGCTCGGTTGAGGTCTCTGTCTGGAGCCCTTTGAAATCCAACTGTCAGATTCTTTACTCCGCCTCACTGAACAGTCGCTCTGGAGATTTCTCCTTCAGCTCAGTTCGAAAGTCAGTTAAAGTCTCGGTTAAGTTGTCGGTTTTTGGCGAATTTATTTCCATATAGTCGGTTCAGTCTCTGTCTGTGGTACCGTGAGTACTAGATAGGTTTTGTTCTGTTTCTGTGTGGAAATTGTAAAGTGTTAGATCGGTTCGGCTGAACCGATCATTTGTATTGAATCCTTGTGTTTTACTTTAGAGTGTGGTTACCGGTTCTTATCAGTTTTAAAAAACACGTGTTTTGAACGTTTTTTTCCAACACCCGTGATACGGTAAGGAACCAATAAGGGGCTCTTGCCTGGCGGTTGCCATAAAAAGGGTAAGTTTGGTTAGGTGGCCATGTCTGAGAAACCCAAGAAAAAAAACGGGCCCACTGGGTTTCAACACTGCAGTGAGTGTGGGGAGGTCTTTGCTAAGGCCGACCCCCACACCACCTGTGTTTATTGTCTGGGGTTTGAACACCTCGATTCAGACTGCCAAATTTGTAAACATTTTCCTAAATCTACCCTTGAAAAGAGACTAGGTAGACTGAGGGAAAAGGAGGCCGAGAAGTCCGCTGACCCGGATGGCCAGCCGGGTTCGGTTCCGACCGAACCAGAAGGAGTGCCCTCTGACCAAGGTGATAACTTCTTCAGGCAAGAGGAGAGCTGATCCTGAGGGGTCGGTTCCTACAAAAAGAAAACGCAAAGAAAAATCGACCGGTTCGGATCCAGAGGTTCACATTCCGACCGCTGAGGAAATAGCGAGGGCGATTCAAATTGTGGAATCACTTTGCCCGGTTCCGACCCATCTGGCACCTTTTTGCAGGGGTTTGGTTCGGTCGTTTTCCCCGGTTCAAGATTATACCCCTGAATATTTTTATGAACTGGAGTTTGTGGAGGAGGGGGAGTTTGAAGATGATGGTGATGATGATGAAAGTCTGGATGTGCCTGTGGAACTGGACATCTCCGCAGACTGACCTTCTGGTGTATCCCCTCCTAGGCTTTCTGAGTCCCCTTCCCATTTTTTGTTTTACAGAAAAGTGGCTGAAACCCTCCAGCTTCCTATGGAGGAGGCTATGGAGGATCAGGAGGAGCCTGATTATGTGGAAATGATGGACATCCCAGAGTCAAAGAGACTATTCCCCTTCACAAATCCTTTGGGAAACAGACACAAAAAAATCCTGAAGTCTCCCAATTCTGTAGCCCCTATTGACAGAAGGATGGACAAGAGATACACACTATCAGGCTCAGATACGGAGTTTTTATACCAGCAATGCAGCCATGTTGGGGTAGTGCAGGCTGCTGCCTGTGACAAGGCAAACATTCCCTTGGCTTCACACCCCCCAGATAAAGCCTCCAGGAAGATTGATGCCATGGCAAAAAAACAGTACATGGCATCTTCCTTGGGACTCAGGCAGGCGAATTATATGGCCTATACAGCCAGGTACCAGAAGTCCAAGTGGGACACTGTACTGGCACTGGCTAAACAGGCCTCCCCGCAGCTAGCCAAGGAGCTGGAGGTGGTGGCTGCAGATGAGACTGAGGCATCAAAAGTTCAGTTTCATGCTGCTGTGGACTCCAGTGATGTGTCATCAAGAGTCATGGCTACATCTGTGGCTCTTCGGAGAATGGCTTGGCTCAGATGTACTAGCCTTTCGCAGGATACCCAGGCTAAGTCCATGGATTTTCCTGTAGTGGGTAATTCTCTGTTTGGGGAGCAGACAGAGAATTACATGAAGAAAATGGGTAAGTACAGGACCACTTACAGGAGTACTCAGGCCAAAGAGAGGCAGGCAACTCCTCAAAGGCAGCAGTCTAGGGGCAGGGGCAGAAGGGGGATGAGCAGGGCTCTGGGGTGTAGCTACAAGGGTGCAGGGGGTGCAGTGGCACCCGGGCCCATGAGGTTTGAGGGGCTCAAATCATAATTTTGATGTTTATTCAAAACTGGGGAGGGGCCCTGTAAAATCACCTTGCACCCAGGCCCTTTGGGAATTTGCTATGCTACTGGCCAGGGCTACATCCACTCCTCAGCCTAAGGCCCCTGCCAAACAGACACCCTGATGGGCCTGCCCGGGTTGACTCTCCTATTCCAGTAGGGGGCAGGTTGACTTACTTCATCCAGAATTGGATGTCCATTACATCAGACGAGTGGGTCCTGGAAGTAGTAGGCCAGGGACTGGTTCTCAGCTTCAAAAAATTTCCGAAGATGAGAGCCAGATCTTTTCCACCTGCAGGTCTCTCAGAAACCCTTGCCCTAGAAGCAGAGGTTTCATCTCTGCTGGCTTTAAGAGCCATAGAGAGAGTACCTACCCTACACTGGGGCAAAGGTCTGTACTGCAGGTACTTCCTTACCCCAAAAAAGACAGGGGAGTGGCGACCCATCCTAGACCTAAGATACCTAAACAAATATCTTTTAAAACCAAAGTTCAAGGTGGTAACTCTGGGAATAATCCTTCAAACAACATGAAGTCTTGCTGTATTCTGACTATTGCAGTTAGGTCCTGCCTTTCAAATGCCCCAGAGAACAAAGAGTTAACTTTCCATGGCCAGCATGGAATGTTCAGTGCGAGCTCGGTTGAAGCCTATGTCTGCTGTTGTTTAAACTCCAACCGTCAGATTCTTTACTCCGCCTCCCTGAACAGTCGCTCTGGAGATTTCTCCTTTGCTCGGTTCAGAAAAGTCAGTTAAAGTGTCGTTTTTTTCGCTTGGTTTCTTCCGAATTTCTGCTACTGAACTTGTCTAAGTCTCTGTCTGTGGTACCGTGAGTACTGGAGAGGTTTTGCATTTAGTTTCTGTGTGGAACTTGTAAACATTGGATCGGTTCGGTTTGAACCGATCAGATTGGTTTTAAAAAACTTTTGAATTTATTAGAATGTGGTAATTGGTCCGTATCAGTTCTAAAAAAAACGGATTTAATACGTTTTCCAAGACCCGTAACACGTAGTAAGGAGACAGATGAGTGTCTTGCCTGGCAGATTGCCGAAAAAGTGCACGTTTTTGGTTAGGATTGCCATGTCTGAGAAACCAAGAAAAACAGGGCCCACTGGGTTTCAGCATTGTGGTGTATGTGGGGAAGCCTTTGCTGAAGGCTGATCCCCACACCACCTGTGTTTGTGTCTGGGGTTTGACCACCTCGATTCAGACTGCCAAATTTGTAAAAGTTTTCCCAAAAGCTACCCTGGATAAGAGAGTAGGTAGTTGAGGAAGGGGCTGAGAGATCGCTGACCTGGATGGCCAGCCGGTTGGTTCCGATGAACCAGAAGGTGCCCTCTGACCAGGCGAAACTTCTTCGGGCAAAGAGCCGATTCTGAGGAGTCGGTTCTGGTTAAAAGAAAGAGAAAGGAAAAATCATCTGGTTCGGATCCACAAATTCTTTCTCCGACCACTGATGAAATAGCCAAAGCGATAAGGATAGTTCAATTGCTAACTTTGGTTCCGGCCGAACCGGCACCATCTGTCAGAGGCTTGGTTCAGTCGGTTCCCCCGGTTCCAGATTATACTTTAGAAGAATTTTATGAACCAGAGGAAGAGGAGGAAGAGTATGAGGATAATGATGGTGATGGTGATTATGAAAGTCTGGATGTGCCTATTGACCCGGACATCTCCCCAGACAGACCTTCAGGTGTTTCTCCTCCTAGGCTTTCTTAGTCCCCTTCCCACTTTATATTTTACAAGAAAGTGGCTGAAACCCTCCAGCTTCCAATGGAAGAAGCAGTAGAGGATCAGGAGGAGCCTGATTTTGTTGAGATGATGGACATCCCAGAGTCCAGGAGATTGTCTATTCCCCTCCATAAATCTTTTGGGAAACAGATATTTAAAATTCTAAAGACTCCTAATTCCATACCTCCTGTGGACAGAAGAATGGACAAGAGGTATACCCTTTGAGGTTTCGGACACGGAGTTCCTTTCTCAGCAATGCAGCCATGCTAGTGCAGGCTGTTGCCTGTGATAAGGCAAATATTCCTTGGCTTCACACCCCAGATAAGGACTCTGGAGGATTGATGCCATGGCAAGAAACTGATACATGGCAGCATCTTTGGGACTCAGGCAGGCTAACTATATGGCCTACACAGCTAGATACCAGAAGTCCAGGTGGGACACTGTGCTGGCTCTGGCTAAACAGGCCCCTGACCAGCTTGCCAAGGAGCTGGAGCAGGTGGCTGCGGATGGGAATGAGGCATTCAAGGTGCAATTTCATGCTGCTGTGGACTCCAGTCATGACTACATATGTGGCCCTTCGGAGGATGGCTTGGCTCAGATGTACTAGCCTATCACAGGATACCCAGGCTAAGGCCATGGATTTCCCTGTCATTGGTAATTCTCTGTTTGGGGAGCAGACAGAGAACTACATGAAGAAGATG
This sequence comes from Neoceratodus forsteri, assembly GCA_016271365.2. Classification (NCBI taxonomy): domain Eukaryota; kingdom Metazoa; phylum Chordata; order Ceratodontiformes; family Ceratodontidae; genus Neoceratodus; species Neoceratodus forsteri. The sequence goes on along the minus strand of CM028131.1, from coordinate 1,630,657,626 downwards.
GACGAGTACAGGACCACCTACAGGACTACTCAGGCCAAAGAAAGGCAAGCCACTCCTCAGAGACAGCATTGCAGGGACAGGGGCAGGCCCTTTCAAAGGCCTTTTTACCAAGCCCAGGCCTCCTCTTCTGCTTATGCTCAGAGGGGGTTCTTCAGAGGGAGAGGCAGACGGGGAATGAGCAGGCCTGCTTCCACCCCTCAGCCTAAAGCCCCTTCCAAGCAGACACCTGATGGTCTGCCTGGGCGTTCTCCAATACCTGTCGGGGCAGGCTGGCTTACTTTGTCCAGGACTGAAGTCTTTGACATCAGACAAGTGGGTCCTGGAAGTAAGTAAGCCAGGGACTGCGTTGTCAGCTTCAAAATTTCCCAAGATGAGAACCAGATCCTTTCCACCTGCAAATCCATCAGAGACCCTTGCCCTAGAGGCAGAGGTTTCTTCCCTCCTGGCTCTCAGAGCTAGAAAGAGTTCCACTTATCACATAGGCAAAGGATTGTACTCAGGTACTTCCTAACCCCTAAAAGACAGGAGAATGGCGCTCATCCTGGATCTAAGATATCTGAACAAGCACCTTTAAAACCAAAATTCAAAATGGTGACTCTGGGAATAATTCTGCCCTCTCTAAGACCAGGGGACTGGCTAGCCTCCCTGGACCTCAAAGATGCCTATTTTCACATTCCCATCAGGAGCTCCCACAGAAAGTTCCTCAGGTTCGAGTTGCCCTCAGGCCACTATCAATTCAAAGCAATGCCCTTTGGCCTAACATCAGCCCTAAGGGTGTTCACAAAGTGCCTGGCAGTAGTAGTTGCCTTTCCAAGGAGTCAAAAGATTTCCATTTTTCCATATCTGGACGATTGGCTGTAGTGGGCCAGTCCCAGACCAAGTCAAGTCAGACCTGCAAATGACCCAGCAAGTGCTTACTTCTCTAGGATTTCTTCAACCTTCCCAAGTCAGTTCTCGAGCCAGTGCAGCTCCTTACCTTTATAGGGGCAGACCTGGATACTGTCAAAGCAAGAGCCTTTCTTCCCCTGGAAAGGGCAAGAGTTGTTATAGAACTGTCTTGTTCCTTCAGCCTTCAGGTGTCTCGACCAGCAAGGCATTTCCTCCAGCTCTTGGGCCACATGGCAGCCTCTACAGCAGTGGTCAAAGGGGCAAGATTCCAGATGAGGGACATTCAGTTCCATCTGAGGGCCTTTTGGTCCCAGAAGGATTCCTTACCAAACTGATCCCAGTGACCCGGACCTGATCAAACCCTTCAGTGGTGGCAGGATCAGGACAGTTTAAGCAAGGGGTTCCATTTGCCACTCAGTCTCATTCAGTGGTCACTTACCACGGATGCTTCCCCCTGGGCTGGGGAGCCCATCTAGGGAGCCTCACTGCCCAGGGACTGTAGTCCTCAGGAATCTCTTCTCATATCAATCCCCTGGAACTCAGGGCAGTTTTCTGGCCCTGCAAGCTTCTCTCAGTCAGTGCAGAACAAGGTGGTTCAAGTCAGAACAGACAACACCACCACCATGTGGTACATCAACAAGCAGGGAGGCACGCGGTCTACGGCATTGTGCACAGAAGCCATGAAGTTGTGGTCCCTGGCTTATTGCCTGAAAACCTCTCTGATAGCAGTCCACCTTCCGGGGAAGGACAATGTGCTGGCAGATGCACTGAGCAGGATTTCACAGGGCCATCACGAATGGTCCCTGGACCCTCTGGTCTTGAAGGTGATTTTTTCAAGGTGGGGCACTCCAGAGATAGATCTCTTTGCAGCCCCAGGCAATCACCAACTTTCTCTCTTTTGTTGCAGACCCCCAGTCTTGGGCACAGTCCCTCTGGATGCTCTGATTCTGAACTGGGAAGGAAAATTTCTGTATGCTTTCCCTCCCTTTCCTCTACTGTTCAAAGTTTTAGTCAAGATAAAGTCACAGCCTTGCAAAGTGATTCTGATTGCTCCAGATTGGGCCAGACAGTCTTGGTACCCCCCTGTTACTGTCCCTAGCAGTCCATCTTCCCTTGTCTCTTCCCAGGAATTACAACCTGGTAACCTTCTCTCAGGGGAGGATTTGGTACCTCAATCTTCAGTCTCTCAATCGCAAGGCATGGCTGTTGAAGAGTTAGAGTTTGCAGATTTGCATCTGTCTCAGGGGGCTCTGGACATCCTCAAAGCCTCTCGAAAGTCCGCCACTAGAAAGACCTATAACTCCAAATGGAAGAGATTCAGCATTTGGTGTTCTAAGAGCAGCATATTTCTCCAGACACTGCTGAATTTCCTACAGTTCTGGATTATATGGTCCATCTTAATGGCCTAGGCCTCTGACCATCTACTCTCAAAGTACACTTGTCAGCTGTCTCTGCTTTTCTGTCAGTGGGGAAGTCTTCCTCACTATCATCTCATCCTGTGTTCTGTACATTTTTCAAAGGATTGCTTCATACCAGTCCTCCGTTTAGAGACCCTGCCCCTGCCTGGGATTTAAATGTTTGTATTGCTCAATTGATGCAACCTCCCTTTGAGCCCATGTCCTCAATATAGCTTAAGTACTTGACTCGGAAAACTTTGTTTTTAGTAGCCATTACCTGTGTCAGATGTATCAGCGAACTGCAAGCCCTGTCAGTGGAACCTGATTTTATCTCCTTTCATAGGGAGAAAGTGGTCCTTAGAACCCATAGAAGGTTCTTGCCCAAAGTGGTTTCAGATTTTCACCTGAACCAGTCTGTCTCTTCTTGTTTTCTTCACTGATCATTCCTCTTCAGGAGAGAGGAGGCTACACAGTTTAGATGTTAAAAGGGCCCTTAGCTACTATATAGAGCATACCAGCTGTTCTTCACTTATGGAGAAGTGGGGAAGGGCAAACCTGCCACCAAGAGAACTATTGCCAGGTGGATTGTGTCTTGTATACAATTCTGCTATGAGAAACTAGGAAATATTCCTCTCTTAGAAATTTGTCAAGCAGCCACATGCAAAACAGTCCATACCTTTACCAAGCATTACTCTCTGGATATCCAGGCTAGGAGTGATGCTCGCTTCGGCACATCAGTACTTCAAAGCCTATTCCCAAAGTAGGTTCTGTCCCTCCTCCATGGAGTTACTGCTTGGTAGTCTGCAATAGTCAGAATACAGCAAGACTTCATGTTGTTTGAAGAAAAAATTACTCACCTTAGTAATTATATTTCTTCTAATGGAGTCTTGCTGCATTCTGACCTCCCTCCCTGTCTCCCATCTCAGAACCTGTTTTTTGGGAAGTGGGTGGGCAGGTGCAGTGTTGCATCTCTGGGGTGCTCCTTTTACACCCTCTTCTTTTTTGTTTGGGTGTTTGTTTTATCTTTATTCTTATTTAGATTGGTTTTTGGGTTTCCTGACTTGAGTCTTTCTTTGGGGATCCAAAACTTTTTGTTTCCATTTGGCTAGTAAAAATTTTACAATTTCCATGTAGAATAGTTAGTGAGTTTTTGCTCGTAAGAATCTGATGGTTGGATTTCAAAGGGCTCCAGACAGAGACCTCAACCGAGCTCGAGCTCAGCATTCTATGCTCTGCATAGAAAGTTAACCCTTTGTTCTCTGGGGCAATTTAAGGCTGGGGCTAACTGCAATAGTCAGAATACAGTAAGACTCCATTAGAAGAAACTTGATTACTAAGGTGAGTAATTTTTTCTTGTGGCCCATGTTGTGACTGAATATAGTCCTCTGGATCAGTGCACTTACCTGGTTACCAAAAACATAAATAAATAAATAAATAAGTAGTTATGTTAACTAGGTGGGCTGCCCTCTGTGGTTGAGCCTTGTGCTGAAGACAACTACTGCAGGTTTTTACATGCTGGTGAATGTCCAGACCCAGTTTAGGGCAGTAGAAATGTGTACGGGCTAAATCCAGAGTTCTTTTGCTACCTAAGTGTCCCATGTTGTCATGCAGGGCTTTAAGCACAACATGCTTAAATTTTGAAGGCAACACTAACTGCTTCCTCACAACTTCCACTTGACTGTCAGTCAACTCTCTGTACAGTAGCTGCTCAAGTAGCTTAAGCGTAGGCCCCTCTTGTAGCAGCAAAGCAGTTCTGGGGTCACTGGACCACATTTTGGAAATGTCTTCTTCCTTTGTTAAGGCAATTAGAACAGGTCTAATCAGAAGATCATAGTGCTGCACTTTTTGGATGTCAGCCTGAGTTAGCTTGGGTAACACACTCAGGTCCAAGGCTGCAAAATTACAGTAAGCTACGGGTAGGCATGTGTCAGGAGGTCCCAAACAATCTACCAAGCAATTTATAGTTTCAGACAATGGAATCTCATCTCTATCAAACTTGTGGCATGAAGCTTTCACTGACTGTTCCGAACGGTGTATCCATTGTTGCTTTGAGGCTGGTCTGGAGAGAGCATCGACATCCGTGTGGTTCAGACCAGGTCGATACTTAACTGTGTAACCATACGTTGATAAAGCTGACAACCATGAGTGGCCAGTAGCATCAAGTTTGGCTGATGTTTAAGTAACCCCCCCCCCCACCGTTACCTGGGGTTACTAGAACCCTAGTTAGATCTAGTGGCAAGCAGGGACAGGCAGCTAGTGAAACTCCAGTTAAATGGATTTCACTATGTCTTGCTCTGTTTTCAGTCTCTGCTGAGCTGGGGCTATGACATCATTTAGAACTGTCGCAGCTGCATAAGCCACACCGGAATGTTGCTGCTAGGGAAGTTAGGATAGAATGTTGGGGAATTTGAAGTCAGTTCAGTAGTAATCTGTAGTAGAGTGTTGAAGAGGGAAGAGGTGTGCTGCAGCTGCAGGCCCTCATAGCCCTCAGCTCTGACAAAGAGCTGTATTTTTGTCAGAGGTTTGTGTTCTCACCTGAAGAGGAACACAAGAAGAGCCAAGTGAAGTGGTAGAGACCACTTCCAGTGGTTCAGGGCCCCATCCCTACTGGGATGGGGGAAGGAGTCAGCCTACTTCCAGGGGCAAGCCCCTGGTCCGGCTAGGGGAAGAAGATGCTGCCTAATTTTAGGTTCGTGCTGAGGCACCAGAAGTTTTGGATGAGATTTCTATGAAGAAGAAAAGGTCTGTGGGGCACCTGAAACCAAGGGGTGAGTCTACTCTGATAAAGGGCCAATGTGTTTTCACCTGAGACAAGATGAAGTTAAGTGACAGTTACTGTGGGGTCAGGAAAAGACAGTCAAGTACAGTTTTGAAAGTTGTGGGAATTGGACTGCTTAACTCTGTGGGGGGTCTAGAGAAATGGACACAGACACTCTTTAAGTATGTTTCAAGTTCAGCACAAGTGGGATGGAAGAACAGTAGATTAAATGTGACATACATTTAAAGAGAATCTAAACAATAAAGTGTTTTCAGAGGATGAGGTGTTAAAGTCCAGAGAAATGGCCGGGTATGAATTATGGGAGCGAGAGACGGGAGACCCCCCATCAGTAGTAACCAAATTCACCTCTACGGGTTTGCTTTGGGACACCTGTTACTTTCTCTCAGGTACGTGGCCAGTGCCTGAGGAAAGTACCCAGACATGGGATTGATGAAGAAGATTCCCTGATGGAGCCAGAAGTGCTCAGAGGTGGTTTAGGGTGCCACTGAGAAATGTTCCATGCTACATGGAAAGTGTCCAAAGTGCTGGCATGAGAGCCGAGCCATGGAAGGAAGGTAGTCCAGAGGGCTGGCAAGGGAGCCGAGCCAGGGAAACCGAAACAGAGTTGAGTTAGGGCCTAGTGCCCAGAGTGTTTCGAAACCTGAGGGTTTCAGTGTAAAGTGGAAGTGTTCTGATCTCCATAAATCTGCATTACCAGGAGTGTAGCCCCGTGGGGGTCCATCTATACTTTGTTATTCTGTTGGATGTGAATAAAAGCCACACTTTAGAATCCCAATTTCTTGTATTGGACATTACAGTTATTGCTTCCTGTGTCCGGAGTTATTTGGGGGCCCCTGTGCAGAGTAGCCAAACCTAATCACCATGCTGAGTGACACCTTTCTCCCTGAGTTTCAGCTTATAAAAATGGAGGCACCAGTCATAGGACCCAGGAACCCTCAACCTGTTCACTAGCTACACAGGCAGGGGTAGTAGACCTCTCAGTAGCACTGACTGGGGGTTACATTTAGACATATGTTAATGGATTGTTGTCGGTTTTAGCCAAAATCTTTGTGCCATATAAGTACTCGTGAAACTGTCCCACAGTCGCCCACTTGAGAGCGAGAAACTCCAATTTATGCACTGGATAATTTTTTTCCAAAGGTGTCAGACTTCTGTTGGCAAATGCCACCGGGTGCAGTCCTTCTAGGTACTCTTGGTAAAGTACTGCCCCTAGACCACCGAAGCTAGCATCTGTGTGTAGCATGTAAGGTTTGGATGGATCAGCGTAGACAAGCACGAGGGCGTGAGAGAGATGATAAATAATCTCTTGAAAAGCCGTGTCACATTCAAGAGTCCATCTAGATCCAAAAGGTTCATCAAGTCTGAAATATATTTTTCCGGTCTCTTTGTCAGTGCCCTTTTTGAACCTTCTCTGAGTAGGTGGGTACCCTTGGGTTAAGTTCAACAATGGCCACACCACCTTGGTGTAGTCTTTAATGAAACGCTGGTAATAGCCACAGAAGCCAAGGAACCTCTGCAGTTCTTTTAAGTTGTTGGGCTGGGGTCAGTCGGTTAGAGCTTCCACCTTGCTGCAGTCATCAGTCTGGATACCCTCTGGAGACACAATGTGGCTTACATATTTTATGGAGCTTTGAAAAAACTGACATTTATCTATTGACAGTTTCAAGCTGAACTCCTCCAGTCTGTCGAGTACTTTAAACAGCCGAGTCGCATGCTCCTGAAGAGTTTTTCCAAAGACGATAACATTGTCGCGGTATACTAGACATTCAAGAGGTTCATATCTCCCACTGCACGCTCCATTAGTCTCTGAAAGGTTGCTGGTGCACCTGAAATGCCTTGGGGCATGTGGAGAAATTCATAAAAACCCAACAGGCAAATGAATGCTGTTTTCACTCTGTCTTCCAGAGCCATTGGGATTTGATAGTATCTGCTACCAAGGTCAAGGACCAAAAACCACTCGCTCCCATTTAGACAGTCCAATGCATCTTATATGCATGGCATGGTATATTGATCAGGTATAGTTCTTTTATTTAAAGTTCTGTAGTCCACATACACATATGAACAGAACCATTCTTTTTCCATACCACTACGACTGGGGAAGCATAAGGACTGCGTGATTCCTGTATAATGCCAGCTGCTAGCATCTCTTGCAAGTGGTGCCTTATGTCATTGATGTTAGCAGGAGCTAAGCATCTAGATCTCTCCCTCAAAGGTCTTTCGTCGTGTAGTCGTATATAGTGTTCAGCACTGGTAACACAGCCAACATCCCATTCCTTGAGGGAGAATACCTTAGTTCGCCGAGCCAGCTTCTGGCTGATTCGGTCCTTCCAGCTATCCCGGATGGGAGACTCCCCGAAATCGAACATGTCAGGTGATACTTCACACTGGGCTCAATTCTGACACTTGGACGGCAGTATGGCGGTATCAGCGCAGTAGACCTTGGCCAAGGTGCAACTTCGGTTAACTTCGATGTCCCGATCTGTAACATTTTGAATTTGGACCACCATTCTCCGGGCATAGGCATGAGCACGGACAGGCAAAACATTGGGCTTAACTAAGAATCCTTCAGGTAGTTTTCTTTCTTCTGTGGCAAACAGCATCAATATTTTGTTGGTCACATCTTTGTGCAGTTGCACTTCTCCACTGACACTACATTGTGCATTCGGGGGGAGAACAAGAGTTGAAGAGTCCTTTTTCCAGACAAACCCCACAGGCTCATTTCAGTCATCCTCTTCTGGGTGCATCTGCATCTCATATGCCTTTTGAACCATAGCATGAATGTGTAGTGCTCTTCCAGACATTTGTGCCTGTCTCTCTTGGCACATTTGGGCAAGGCGGCCAAACATATGCGCGTTGGTACCTCTTAACACTGGAATCCCATCGTACAGGCCAGAGGGAGGACACAACAAGGCTAATGTTTCCACATGATCTCCTACTCCTGCTACAGAGGATGGAAAAGAGAGTCACACTCGCAAATATTCAAGGTATGGATATGACTTGTCGCTCAACCCCCACACGTGCAGTCCATCAAGGGGTTGTAAAGGATGGTCAGAGAGATGCTGGCCATACCAATCCATATGTACAGTAGTCTCTACAGATGGACCCACCATCTCTGTCCAGTTAGTGGGAGCATTATTTACAGGGTGCGTAACAACAGACCATCCAACATAAGGCTTGGTGAGAAGTTTAGACTGAGGCTTTAGACCACTTTGTCTTACTTGGTTAAGCAGCTTGGCTGTCACTTTCCGCCAATCTTCTGGAGCGCGACAGATTCTTTTAGTGTACCCATCTTCCCCACAACAGTAGCAGAAGACATTTGGTCTGGGGTTATGAGATAGAGCAGATCCCTCAGCCTGATTTTGGTTAGGGGGAGGACAAGGTTAGTAGTCATCTTTAGGCCTGGGTCCAGGTTCAGTTTCACTGGGCCTTTTCCAGGTCGAAGGCTGGTGACATGTCCAAGCAAGATTGTGCACTAAGGCTCCCAACTTCCTCATCTCTTTCAGCATATCATCACTTTGTTCCCCACCAAGGGCTTGAACACTTGCACTGGTGGCAGAAGACTGCACCTCATTAATGGCGTCCGGAGCAGGGGGGTGAGCAGCTTGACCTTTAACCAACTCCACAGCACTCTGGGCACTGGGAACTGTAGCTGTTTATTCATTATTATTTTTATTCAGATTTCTTAAATACATAAGCAAGAGAAACAAAAAGAGAATCCTTTTGCTAGGTAAAGATACCTTTATTAGGCTAGTGAAAAGATACTGTACAGGCTTTCGAGGCCTATTAACCTCTTTATCAGGTATGTTACACTACAGGTCGAAGTGCCCTTTATAGCAGCTTGGTTTTGATTAGCAATGTAAGAAAAACAAGTAAATTGCAAAAGTTTGAGTAAACATATATGCTCCAACACAAATCTTTTTGTGGAGGAAACAGGACAGACTCTTGGGAAGCGAATGAACCTGCACCAATACAATATTAAACACTGGCTTCACTTCCCTTAACTCTCTTAATAAGTCTTTAATTTGCTGGGCATCAAGAGCAGTTTCTTTCTCAACTGGCTTTTCAGGGGCTGGGGCTGTTCGGGCAACACCTGCATAAGGGTCCCAAAACTCTTCCTCATTCTCAGCTCCTCTGATCTGAGCCAGCAGTACGCAGGCGGATCATCTTTATGGTCCTGAAACTTCAGTGTAAGAATTAGCACACTGGAAAATCTGGCAGATCTGAGGATATGTTCTAGTCTTACTCTGCTTAAATAACTTGCTAACACCCCACCTTTTATGTGGGCTCTCTGCAATGCCCTCTCCAAATGGGTTACATAGGCAGAAAAAATTAATTCTTCCACTGTTTAGTGGAGTTGAACTGCCACATTAAGTCTTCTCTGGACTCAGTACTACCGAAAACCTCTTCTAACGCAGATAAATACTCATTGGCTGAAGCATCAGGATTGGTGGACCTCAGAAATCTAATTGCTTCAAGTGCATAGCCCCTTAAACTTTCCATGAGTCTTTTCCTCTTCTCTGCTTCTGCATATTGCCATTCTTGGACCGGGGGATGCATAGTCCATCCAAGTCTCTAAGTCATCTTCCCCCTGGGGTGTGGACACAGTGCCAGAGAACACACTCAACCTGTGATACGAGTCAAGATTTACTGAATGTATGGATACTGGGGAGGGCACAGGTGAAGGTGCTGGTGAGGGAGCTGCTGAAGGAGCAGGGGAGGGGTTCGTAGAAGTAACACCCACCTGGGGTCTCTAAAGCCCTCTTTAATTCTTCCCAAGTTTGTCCCTCAGCAGCTAACAGCTTCCCTAGTTTATCCTTAAGTCCCTCTAGCTTAAGTGAGCCCCCCAGGCATGGATGCCCCACTATGCATAGTGATCACTCGCCAACCCACCGGGGTCTCATCGGGGATAGTGACGGGGTACCTGCTGTGGGTCCACTGAAACACTGCATTCAATTATTGCTACTATACTTTGAGCAAATAAGTCAGCATTTCACCCTTTCACAGTGGATTTACCTAAACATTTGACTTTATTTACAACCTCCTATATAGCAGCTTTATTGGTGCCCAAAGAAATATCCAATAGCATTAAGGCCTTGTGAGGGTCAACCTCCTCAGCTTCACACCACCACAGTAAACGATGCACAGCCATTATATGGGCAGGGATCCCAAGTCTAAGACCAACCCTGTCCTCCATTTTGATATCAGTACTCGTATAAAAACCAGTTGCAATTTTGTATTTTGGACACTAGGGGGGCAGTAATCCCAGCGGTGCCTCCAACTTGTGTAACCCTGGCACCGTTATACCAATGGCTACTACCACTGCCTGCTTCTCTGGCTGCAGGTTGAGGGGCCTGGGTTCAGAAATTAGGGGTACTGTGGTTGGCTTACCAACAGTGGAACTAAGATTTTGGTGCTTCCACCTAGAGTAATGGTAATGTGGGTTACTTGCTAAGCTAATGCAGCCCTCTGGGAAGCTGTACTCACCCACACCCCTGACTAGTGATCTTATACCATAAACACAGCAATTGCTACATGCAGCTACCAACATACAATTAGTGGTGAGCATTAATAATATGCTCATGGACACCACACTTACCAACAGGGTCTGGACTTCTGGCGTATATCCTGTACCCCCTGTAAGAAAATAGCTTCCTGTAGCAACAATGCTTTTGTACCGTACTGTTGGGATAACTCAGTAACTGAACGCTGGGTAATAATATGCTCACAGCCCAACATAACTTCAAACAGTAAATCAGATTTATTAAGGGGGACTTGAACAAGGGAGGGGCGTGAATTTAGGCTAATGATTGCTGCAATACTGTAATTAGGCAGACAGTAAATAATACACAGTTGTTCTGTCCCTGAATTAATCAGTCTAACCAGTTGCTGGGTACCCAGAGTGGAATTTAGGTGCAGGCCTGAAGCGTTGCTGCAGGTAGGCCGGGGTTGCAGCTGGTTGGGGCCCTTGATGGAAAGAAGGGTGTTGTTAAACAGATGAAAACACTGGCAGACAATAAGGTATTTGTAATCCCAGGCCGGATGGCCTGCAAGAACAGTTAGAAACCAACAAAAGCAGAGAAAGCAAATCAGATGACACAGAAGCATTTATTTATTTGTTGCAGGGGGTTTCCCTGGTTGTACTCACTGCACCCAGAAAGACAGATGGATGGAATAGCTGGCAACACCATTGACCGCTGACCTCTCAGGATTCTGGTGAGGACTGGGACCGATACGATTCACCTTCTCTTCACGGTCTTTCCCTGCAGATGGCCACAGTCTGCAAGTTGATTCTCTGCAGGGGCTGACTCCCCAAGGCTGGTCTCTCACCGAGCAGTGGCCAGATCTGGTGCAGCAACAGTCTTTAAGGGCCAAAGTTGGCATGGGCCCAGTAGCTGAAGTTTGACTTCAGAACAGATTGGCAGCATCTTTTAACATGCATCTTGAAGGCTAACTTAAGAAGCAAACAGGAACACCTGGCAACAGGTCTCCTTTCTTCCCAACTGGGGTAAGAGACAAACGCCACATTTAGTGGCTCCAACTGGCACTGGAGTCCTTAGACCAGGAAATCTTCTCACAGTTTTGTCAAATGCCTTCTCTTCAGGCAAAACATCTGCTCCAGTGTCAAAGTCTCTGAACTTAGTCAGGACAACAAGACTTACATTTTCAGTTCTGTGTTTCAGCAGCTTGAGGCCTTGCAGGGAGGCAGAGCGGGCCGAAGATCTCCACAATAGTTCCAGCTCACAAAGAGGTTTCTTCCTTCTTGATGGCTCGAGCTGAACTTCAAGCTCAACTGCTGCAAGAGTCTCTTTCTGTCTGTTTTTAGGCAGTCTGAGTTCCCCAAGACTTGCAGGGAGGCAAAACCAATTGCAGCTACGACACACTTTGCTCTCTTCATCTTGAGAGCTCGAGCAGGACTGATTTGTTGATGTTCTCCTCGGTGGCTCGAGCAGACTGACTTGTTTTTTTAAACAGTTCCAACTGAAGGACTGGGATCTCTGTATTCTGGTTGGCTGCCTGACTTGTTAATCACAGTCTGAGTACTCTTATTGGTGGGTTTAGGCGCCAAGAAGGAAAGTTCACAGTTTCACCCACAAGGCACTGTAATAATTAACCCTTGAGGACCCCATGGTTCCAATTGGTCCAAATGCCATGGCCAGGACCAAACATGGTGGCTCCCATAGTGGAGGAACATACAGGCAAAGTAAACAACTCATTTATTTAGTAACACCAAGGATTTAGAAATAAATATTTACAGTACATCGAAGAGCTCCCTCTGCAATATCAAGCGACTGCAGAGTGGAATTGATTAAGGTCCTGCCTGGCTGGTCTCGAGCTCCATTGTACTCGAACCCAGCCCAGGCTGTGCACACAGTATATACTGCTGGAGCACTTAAAGGGACAGCGCGGTGGCATGGCACACTCACGTAGCTCAACAATACAGCAACACTCTGTATGGATTCAGCCTCCCCTACTGGATGGTTGCCAGGCGGTGGTCATCAGAGGAGCCCAGGGAGATACTCAAGGGAAGCCCCCCGATTCTAGGGGGAAGGGGCTACATTCTCCTCTGCCCAGGAAACTTGGCGTCCACATCAAGTCAGTGGGGGGGGGGGGGCGCTACACGTATAAATACTGGTAACCATGTTATTAAATAAAATATAAGGAAAATTACTTCCTTACAGTCAAAAGTTATTTTCATGCTGGTTATATCATTATATTATAGCAAGCCCCATAACTAATGAAGTATAAACAGGCAGTGTATACTTCTAGCTGGTACCAAAGGTGGCAATCCATGCCAAACTCTGTCCCAAACTCAATGCTTGTACCACAATAAAGACTACTTTTCTCTTCTGGACTGCTGGGAGCTGGTCACCAAAATGGTTCTCCCGGTTTTTGACCATGTGGATGTGGTCTGTGGTACCACCCTTCATTCTCCCTCACCAGATTTGCTACCAACTCACTCTCTCATACCTACCATTGCTCCTTTTACTCCTCCCTATCCATCCTCCTTATCCCTTCATGTCGCCAGTCCCACTGCGCTTCCTTCATCTCCAAATACTGGTTTGGTTCTCTCCCTTCATACTTATCCTCACTGCCATCTCCCATCCCCTCCTCCTTCTCCTCCTCCTCATACTCCATTCACTCCAGGGAGCCTCGCACCTTCTCCCTTCACTCACCCACTCCTCTCCTGGGCATTTTGCCTTCTCCTATTGCCTCCCCTCCCTCTGGAATCTGCTCCTTTCCTCCCTCTGTCGCTTCCCCTCACTCCCCTCCCTTGGACACCAGCTAAAACCTTTCCATGCACCTTCCTGTTCCCTACCCAACCCCCTGCCTGACTCCACCCCTCACTATTAACCCCCTCCTCCTGCTTGACCTCCCCACCCTATGAATTAGACTCTTGCTTATGTAATACAGCTGCCTATTTATGACAGATCTTCACAGCACAAGCATCATCACCTTATCCTACAGGCACTAAGCATTTTAGTTTGCTCTTGTCTAATTAAATAACTGAATTGTAAGCTAATTAATGGCTTCTCCAATTTGTCATGATTTTAATCAGTTGCTTGCTCTGTACTCTATTACTGCACTTTTGTCCACTGTCACTGTATCCGTATTCTGTGACTTGCTGTAATTTTATATATTGCTCTCCCCTTCCCCTCTCCCCCTGGGTCACACTTGAAAACGAGACTCGGCTCAGTAGGCCTTTTCCGGTTATCAATTTTCAAATAAATAAACAATAAATAAATAAAATATTATCCTATGGTTTGCATTGTCAACAATTTATCCTAAAGTTTCCAAAGAACCAAAGTCGTTACTAAGATCACACGCTATTTGTTCTACATGTAAAGACTGAAGAATTGTGTTATGCTATTCTTTTAACTGTAAAACAATTCTCATCAATCTATTATACAAGTACTAGTTTTATGAAACACATAGCAAACAAACTTATCACAAAACATTGTATTTTCAACAAATTCACAGAGAAAATGCCTTCTCTGCAGGCCTCAGATGTTAAGACACATGCGAGGCCTAACAAGGTTTCAGCTTTGGTACTGATTTCTTTCTTTAAAGGTGCAGTCTTGGAGCTGAAATATAAGAACTGTCGCTGTTTATTCATTATTATTTTTATTCAGATTTCTTAAACACATAAGCAAGAGAAACAAAAAGAGAATCCTTTTGCTAGGTAAAGATAATACCTTTATTAGGCTAGTGAAAAGATACTGTACAGGCTTTCGAGGCCTATTGACCTCTTTTTCAGGTATGTTACACTACAGGTCGAACTGCCCTTTATAGCAGCTTGGTTTTGATTAGCAATGTAAGAAAAACAAGTAAACTGCAAAAGTTTGAGTAAACATATACGCTCCAACACAAATCTTTTTGTGGAGGAAACAGGACAGACTCTTGGGAAGCGAATGAACCTGCTCCAATACAATATTAAACACCGGCTCACGAACACACCAGTGGGTGAGCATTTCTGCAGCTTTGGGCATGGTTTAGGTCTTAGGAGACATGCAAATAGGAATCATGAAAGGTAATTTCAGAACACAAGGGGACAGAAAGGCCACAGAGTTCAAATGTATGCAAACTTCTGACATCCTGGAGTCTGGAGTGGACTCAATAAAGACAGAGGTTTCGTGTCCTACTACTTAATATAGTCTTAAACTTAGCACATAGGGACATTTTCCTTGCTATTAAACAAATAGCAACTGGACTGCTATACAACAAATGGCCATATACAAACAGTTTCTTAAGACCTTCTGCTCAGACCCTGTTTGATGTAAATCAGCATTACTAAGCTTGTTTTGGCCCAAGTGTTTTAAAATCTCTGTAGCTTTTTGTCTGCTTGTCTTAAAAAAAACAACTTCCTGTGTATACTGTGACAACAGCCAGAATGTAAATAGTGACATTATTCCTACTGCTTTGATGTTAATTAGCACTTCAAAGTTTACTCAAACCTTTGTAGTTTTCCGCTTTTTGTGTGCACTGTGCGTGCAAGTGCAAGCGAACACGTTGGTATGAGAGTGCCCTTTGAGGGGTGTGACACTGTCCGCCCAATGCAGAGCAGTGTTGCAGGGGCATGACAGTGGTACGCCAATCAGCACCCAGGCTGAAAATGACAGAGTTTCTGGCTTGCTGGGTGGGGACGGCACCAACTTGAAAAGAAGTTGTCGTCCCTTTGATCCATGCCTCCCAGCAAGCCAGGCTGATCTGTGATGGTCAGCCTGGAATGTGTGCCTGCAACAAAGAAAACCGTCCATCGATGTCTGTTGCTGGCGGCCCTAATTGTCCCCTAATCTGACCCTCCCTGTCAGCACCCCTTACACACACACACACACACACACACACACACAGAGTAGTGACACTGGGGGTGCTCAATCCCTCAGTGTCTAAAACTGTCATTCATCGTTTTTTTCCCTGAAAGGAAGAAAACATCCATTGACATCTGTTGCGCCCCCCCCCCAAAACATAAGTCAGTGACACTGGGGGTGCCCAATCCCCCAGTGTCCTCAACTGTTGCAGTACTGTCCCCTAGTGACGCTGGGGTACCCAATCCCCCAGTGTTCTGTCCGTGAAATAAAGAAAACTGTCCCTTGTCTTTTTTTTTACCTGAAAAAAAGAAAACTGTCCATCATAGTCTGCTGTGCCGTTACCCACCCCCGACCTGATCCTCCCACTCAGAACCTACCCCCCACCCCATACTTAACCACCGGAGGTCTGGTCCCTGTAATCTTTCTTGCACCGCAGACACGTCTTCACTCTTCAAAGCTCAACCACAAACTAAGGTAAGTGCTTCAGTGTATTTCAATGGGGTTTTTAGCGTCAATGTGTTTCAGTGGGGTTTTCAACTTAGTGGCACAACTTGGACATTTTTTAATATTTTTGCCCCAAATTTGCAACATACCTTTTTTGGTACCCCACTTCATGAACAATGCAAGTGATGATAGGTAAATCTGTTCCGAAAGGTGTATTTGCGGTTGCTGCGCGAAATCACCTTTTGGGCAGGAATTGAAAATTTTCTCCACCATTGTTCATGAGGTGGGGTCATAAGAAGTCTATGTTGAAAATCTGGTGTAAAAATATTAAAAAACAATGAAGTTATGAGCCTGCTTTGAAATTTGTGAATGTAGTCTCGTAACTTTGTCAGTTTTCAGTATTTTGACCCCATATTTTCCATACTTATTTTATTTATTAATGGTCTAGGAATTACAACCATATAGCCATTTCTTCACAGCACCTCATGAATGTGACAGCTGTCAATTTTCAGATCCTGGCCAAAATGTGTTTTTGTACCCCGGAAGGTGATTTTGCAGTAGCTGTGTGAAATCACTTTTCTGGCAGGAGTTGAATTTTTTCTGTGCCTTTGTTCATGAGATGGGGTCATAAGAAGGCTAGGTTGAAAATTTGGTGTAAATCTATTAAAAAATGAAATTATAAGCCTGCATTGAAATTTACGAACACAGACTTGTAACTTTGGCAATGTTCAATATTTTGACCCTAAATTTTCAGTATAGCCATTTCTTCACAGCACCTCATGAATGTGACAGCTATTTTTCAGATCCTGGCTAAAATGTGTTTTTTTCACATCCCAAAAGGTGATTTTGCAGTCACTGTGCAAAATCACCTTTCGGGCAGGAGCTGAAAATTTTCTATGCACTTGTTCATGAGGTGGGGTCATAAGAAGGGTATGTTGAAAATTTGGGTCACAGACATAAACAAGAAAGTTACACTGGCCAGCATCATTACTTCTATTTTGCATTCTTTTTTTTTTTTTGACTATTTATTCACCCCGAAGGGCAGGGCATCCTTCCGGGGTGCTTGCTGGGCGAGGGCCTCTCACTTCCTGCCTGAACCCCCACATCCGGGTCTCCCCACCCGCACTGCCCAGACCAGACCCCAGCCTACCGGCATGGCTGGGATCCGCACAGCCTATGGGTTGGCACCAGGGGAGATCTTGGCGAGCTGGGCCGGCGGTGGGATGTGGGCCATGCCACGGAAGCCCCCATCATCTCTTCTATCCTCTGGAGAGGTTTTCTTTCCCTGCTTGTCCCTCCCCCTCAGCGCGACGTGTAGTGACATCATGGCGCATGGCAATCCTGCCGACGTCATCGCGCTCGCCCCATGTTATGAGACGGTCATCCTGCAGTACCCCCGGTCTCCATTAGGGGCCACTGGGACACCAGGCAACCCTATGTCCTCCCCCCAGGAGAGGAGAGCAGCCCATCAGAAGCTCCATCTTCTCCCTCCCCTGCTGACCCCCCGGCAACCTGAGTCCGCTACCGAACCTGGGTTGCCGGCGTGGCCCAAGATATGGCGTCCAGCGCTTCAACCCTCAGCACCACCGGGCCGGCTACTTTGCATTCTTAACTGTTAATAAAATGATTCCTTCACTGAAGCAATTTTTAATGTCAAGGATGAGATGCTAAACCGAGGTCCCATCTGACTGGATTGGTGGTAGTTCAGGTAGATGTTAAAGATCCAAGGCACTTATCGAAAAGAGTAGGGGATTTCCCCGGTGTCCTGGCCAAATTTCCCCCATTCACTAAAAATACCACCAACCGCTTAATCTAGTTCAATTTCAGTTGCTTACCATCTGTATCCCTCCCCCCCGGTCACCCCTGAAAAAGGGACTTCTAGTCCCAGTGGGCCTACCGGGTCAACAAAATTCAATAAATAATAAACAATAAACTTTCAGTGGTATCAGCACCACACGCCCCTTATGACACCAGTGCACGTAGCGAACACTTGGCATTGAAAAATGCTTGTTTTTCTCACATTGCTAATCAAAACCAAGCTGCTATAAAGGGCACTTCAGCATGCATTGTAACATACCTAAAGAAGAGGTTTATAGGCCTTGAAAGCTTGTATCCTTATCTTTTCATTAGCCTAATAAAGGCAGTGGGCCCGATATTCAGTAGGGCACCTGCAGTTGCCCCGTGGTCCCAGGATGATATATTTAGTCAGGTGCTACCCAACTAAATATAAGGCCATGTCGGCACAGCACTAAGTGAGGTAGCGCCACCCTGACATGGCTCCCAAAGTTGGCCTGAAGAGTTGATAGCGCCGGAGTGCTATCAGCAATTTTCAAATGTACCCATGCAAATGAGCCCATTGGGCATGTAAGGGGCTAAGGGGCTATTTGCATGCCCAATATTGGCCCATTTGCATGGGTAGCGGAGGCAGGTAGTGCAGCGCCACCTCCCTGCCATCTATGATAGCCGTAGCTATCCCTAGTGCTAGTGGCCCACCCCCAATCACCAGTCCCTAAGGTAAAAAACAAAAACCGTGGTGGTAGTGTCCCCCACCCTCCGATTGCCAGCCCCTGATGTTCAAGAAAGAATCCTGGTGGCAGTGGTCCCCCACTCCGATCGCCAATCTCTAATGTAAAGAAGAAATCCCTGGTGGTAGTGGCCCCAGTCGCCAAGCCTCTAATGTAAAAGAAAGAATCCTGGTGGTAAGTGGTCCCCCACGATTGCCAGCCCTTATTGTTAAAAAGAATCCCTGGTGCTAGTGGTCCTCCACTCTGATTGACCCATACCGAACAAAAATATCCCACAGTGCTAGTGGTCCCCCTTCGCGACACAGCCCAGAAGTACAAAAAAACACCTCCCTGATGTCCAGTGGTCCCCTCCCCGTGGCACTGGCCACCCTCCACTCACCTTATCAGTATCCATGGTACCACAGGTGCATATGGCGACTGGCACAGCCCCTCCTCACACCTCCTTGGCCGGTCACCGTATGTCCAGGCAGGGAATGGGCCTCTTATTTATAGGACAGGGTGACGTGCCCTCTCCTATAAATAAGAGGTACACACCCTGCCTGGATATATGGCTGCCGGCCGAGGAGGTGTGAGGAGAGCTGTGCCGGTCACTGTATGCACTCATAGCATCATCGATACCAATAAGGTGAGTGGGGGGGGTGCCCAGTGCTGGGGGGAGTGGCACTGGATGCCAGGGAGTTTTTTTTTTGTACTTCTGGGCTGGCGATCAGTGGGAAGGGGGACCACTAGCACTAGGGATACTTTGCTTCACATGGGCTGGCCATCAGAGGGAGGGGGGACCACTACCACCAGACATTCTTTCTTGAACATTAGGAGATGGAAAACGGGCGTGGGGGGGACCGCTACCACCAGGGAATCTTTCTTGAACATTAGGGGCTGGCAATCAGGGGGTGGGGGAGGCCACTAGCACCAGGGATTCTTTGTTTTACATCAGGCTGGCAATCTGTGGGGGAGGGACCACTAGCACCAGGGATCATTCATTTTACTTTAGGCTGGTGATCGGAGGAGGGGGACCACTAGCACCAGGGATAGTTTGTTTTACTTTAAGATAGCAATCGGAGGGAGGGGAGGACCGCTAGCACCAGGATTTTTGTTTTTTACTTTAGAGGCTGGCGATCAGGAAGGGGGTTGCAATGGACCACAGTGGTGGGTATGCTCCCCCTTTGGCTGCATTACCTCTGGCAGTTGCTAGGGTTGTGTAGAGTGAAAGGAGGTTTTCTTCGGTGGTATCTGTGTGGTGCAAAAGGACTGTGCATCCGCTGAATATTGGATTGCGTCAATATTTCTGTTTCTGCCCCACCA
Source organism: Neoceratodus forsteri (assembly GCA_016271365.2). NCBI lineage: Eukaryota > Metazoa > Chordata > Ceratodontiformes > Ceratodontidae > Neoceratodus > Neoceratodus forsteri. The sequence continues at coordinate 1,630,637,984 of CM028131.1, read as the reverse complement.
TTTGCATAACCCCCTTTTTTTTTGGTTTGTGTGGGGTGCTACATCTGTTTTCTGGTGCAACAGAGCCCTTTTGATTTATTTATTTCAAAAAGTTTCACCAGGAAAAACGTACTGAGCTGACAACAGCTCATTTCTAGATGCGTCCTGGGGCTAGGGGATGAGGAAAAGTCATATACAGCAAGTACAGTATATCATGAACAATAATCAAAAATGAAAGACAAATCGGAATAACATATGTACACGTTATGAAGAAAACAGATTGCCAGGGAAAAACTAGTGGGAAGAGGAAGAAAGTCAAGAACAGTTGCAGGAGGGAGAAGAAAAGTCACGAAATAGAGACTTTAAGGAGAAAGCCGAAGAGGCAGAGCGAATTGACAGGGGAAGGGAGGACCAAAGTTTAGGAAATGGTAAGAGAAAGCAGATTGACCAGCAGTAGATTTTCTATAAGGAACAATGAGGGAATGGAAAGTATTATTGCGAAAAGGAAGGTAGGAAGTTGAGGGAGAGGATATGAGTGAAGTAAGGTAGGAGGGAAGGGAACCAAACCAGAATTTTGATATAAAGGAGACATAGTAGGAAAGGCACCAGGCATCAAGAGAGGGGAGAGAAAGGGCAGAGTACAGTGAGCAGTGGTGGGTACGAGGGAAACAATCTAAAGCAAAACAACAAAAAGAGTTGAAGAGGGGTACAGTCTGGCAAGGGAGGATTTGAGGACTCCACTGTAGACTATGTCACTATAGTCCGGGTCGCTCTTGGAAACTAGCCTCAGCTCAGTGTGCCTTTCCCAATTACCAAATGTTTAAAAAAAATTAAAAATAAAATGAAAAATAGGTAGGATCATTTCTAAAACAATTTCACGGCAGACAGAAGTGTGATACTCGCTTTGTTCCTGTATAGTACACCAAGCTTGGGGTGAAGCTTCTGGTGTATGACATCAATATGAAACAAGAAATCAAGATGACGGTCAAGCCAAACTCTGTATTTAAAAGAGGATACATCCTCAATAATAGCACCATCAAGGGTGTGAAAAGAAGGGAGAGGGGTGAGTCTAGAAAGCCCTGATGGGTGTCAAAAGTCATGGAGACTGTTTTTTTGGCATAGAGAGAAGATAGTTGGTTAGACTTGAACCAGCGTTGGATATTGTTGAAATCCAGCTGAAGCTGTGAGGTAAGATCAAGGGAAAAGGAGCCTGATGCAAATGTAACCCCTAGATGGCGCTATCCCAGGGGCTACTACCCCTGCCTGATTTGCCACTAACAGGTTGAGGGGCCTGGATCCAATGGCGGGTGCCTCCACCCAGAGGTCAGGGTTTGCAATAGTTAAACTAACTTGGTCACAGTCCCTCTGGGACACACTGCAACCCCTTTCTTCCCAATTAGTGTCTAACACACAATATACTCTGAATTACCTTCACAGTATACACTTACCCCCAGGTCTGGTTCCGCACTGGGACCTCCTGTGAAATGAGATACAGTGCAACAATCACAGTACAGTACTTTAACATGACAAATACCTCAGGCAGTATAACTTTGCTGAAACAAGCAGCTCTGATTTATTTGGGGATATAACAAGGACAGGGAAATCAGGGTAATTAGCTTATCACTCTAATAATCTACCTATGGCTCTGTGCACAGGCCTATCCCTATCAGTTACTGTCCCTGGGCACCCAAGCCCTAGTGGCTAGTCCAAACCGTGGCAGCTGGTAGGGGCCTTTTCACACAGAGAAAAAGGAGAATTAAACAGTCAGCAGTACAGTAATTCCATTTGGATTTAATGTGGCAATTCAACAGGGAGCAACCCTGAATTAGTACTCACGACCTCCAAATAAGATAGGGTCCTTCAATGTCAGCAGGGCTCACTTGAGGTACACAAACCTCTTCACACATCCATATAAAAGAAGTACTATACCAGGCAGGCTGCATCTGTACCGATCGCAATTACTGCACAATACCGGGAGAACACAGCAGATTCAGTTCCTGACAGACAATACAATTTCAGCAATTCTTCCAGTCTTCTACAGGGTGAGCCTGGTTTCTACTCTTCAGAGATCCTTTGATTCTTTTCACAGGACGGACTCAGTCCCAACAAGCTGTTACACAAGCTGCAGACCGGAACTCTGGGCCTTACACGTTGACTAAAACTGCACACTGAAAAGCACAGGGCTCCTTCCTTCTTCACTGCCAAAGCTCAACTGAAGCTCCAACCGACAAAACTGGGCACTTCCTTTGAGTTCCTCCCAGTTCTTGACTGGATTGGCTGTCACTCACAATAGACTGCTGCTGTTGGTCCAAAAGGCACTGAAGTCTAAACTACATCTCCCAGAGTCACTGCCCATACACCTCTTGTGGCTGGCTCAGATTATGAGTCCAAGTTCTGATTCGTCCAAGGCACCATTTTAGAGCTAGCTTACCCCACACTGATTGGTCCAGTTCAGCAGTTCAAAACTAGAATGGGAACTAGCAGACACAGTTCTGACTGCAAAGAAAGCAGGTTAGACAAACTGTAATTTCATTATTACTCTAAATAATTTCTGGCAAACAGTTACATCTTTCAGATAGGTTCCTTTGCACCCTAGTGACTGCAAAATGAAGAAATTGGCAGCAGTTCGAGTGGTACTCAAACAGAGAAGCACACAGTCCCCCATACAAACTAATTATGTCTGCAAGCAGACAGCTCTTAAAGAGACAGTGCCAGAGGTTCTAAAAACACTCACTGATAAATGGCTTAAACGCCAAACACCATTCAGGCTTGGAGCATTCAAGCAAGCTCCTGGAAGTCTTTTGGGAACCCCCATTTGCAGGGGGGTTACACAAAAATAACTGTATCATCTTGCATATGAATGGCCACAGAGGAACAGACAGACGGGACGTCATTCAAGAATATGGAAAAGAGAATAGGACCCGGGACAGACCCTTGAGTAGAGTGGGAGTGGTGATGAAGTGAAGCTACCTATCCAGACAGATTGAGACCTACCCCCTAGGTAGGAGTGAAACCAGTGATTGCAGAGTCAGATAGACACACTGCTATAAGCTAGTCCAGAAATAGGGGATGTGACACTGTGTCAAAAGCTTTAGCAAAATCAACAAAAATGGCAGATGTGAGCAAACTCTGATCCATACCATTGAAGATGGAGTCAGTGAGCTGTAAGAGGGAAGTGGAGGTGAAGTAAGAGTTCTTAAACCCAGACTGAAAGGGGGTAAAGAAGGAAGAGGAGTCAAGGAAGGTTGAGATTTGCGATAGTATGAGGTGTTCCTGTAACTTAGCTAGGGTCGGAAGGAGAGAGAAAGGACAATAGTTACCAGGAGAGGAGGGATCACCACCTTTAGGAATAGGAATGAGAGTAGCCTGCTTCCAAGCATCAGGAACAGTAGTAGAGGAAAAAGAAAGCATGAGAAGCAGGGTCATTGGCCGTCAATAATGTGGGCTCGCAAGCAGAATCCAGTTTGTGTCTTTGGAACCGGTTAGCACCCATGCAAACTTTTGAATAACGGGCCCAGTATCTTTACCTAGCAAAAAGATTCTCCTTTTTTTGTTTCTCTCCTTCTTTTGTATGGTCTAACATGGCACAACCCTACCTTGAGTTTTAAAATACACAGATGCCATACAACATCCACATACACAGCACCTCAAGTTAAAATATTGCTAATAAATACAACACTTTTCATTCCTGAAAGTGCTTCTATAAATAACAGGCATGCCATAAATTGAGCAGTACATGTTTATAATAAAATATTTTTTTGAGACGTTAAGATACAGTAAAATGCAATACAATAATACGATAAATACAGTAAATACAATAACATTACAAATAAAAAGAAAAACTAGACAAGAAAGTTAAAGGGTTTAAAAAATAGATTAAATATTGTAATAAGCCAGGTGTGTGTGTGTGTGTGTGTGTGTGTGTGTGTGTGTGTGTGTGTGTGTGTGTATATATTTCAAACAACATGAAGTCTTGCTATATTATAGACATTAGCAGTTTGATCCAGCTCTAGAACTGCCCCGGAGTGAAATGGTTAAAACCATTCCAAAATAGAATTTTGGCACGAGAGCAACTCTATCTGTGCATTCAAACTTGAACTGTCAGATTCTTTACTCCGCCTCAGTAAACAGTCGCTCCAGTTCTCCTTCTGCTCGGTTCATTTCTCGGTTTAAAGTGTTTTCTCGGTTGGATTTAACCGAGAATAGTTTTATTTTAACAGCAAAACCGCTCAGTTCAAGCTCTATCTGTGGTAACCGTAAGTAAATGAAGGTTTTGTCTGTGTGGAACTTGTAAGTTATCGGTTCGGTTTTGAACCGATCAGTGGATTTAAACTCATTTAAAACTAAAAGTTACTATTTTAGAGTGCGGTTCCGGTTCTTGTCGGTTCTAAAAACGGATTTATTACGGTTTTTCCAATACCAGTGACACGTTAGGAACCGAAAGGGTGTCTTGCCTGGCACCGCTGTTAAAAAGGGCAAGTTTTTGGTTAGGGCTGGCATTATGTCTGAGAAACCCAAAAGAAAAACGGCCCATTGGGTTTCAACACTGTGATGTTTGTGGGGAAGTCTTTGCCAAGGCTGACCCACACACCACATGTGTTTATTGTCTGGGGTTTGACCACCTCCAGTCAGACTGCCAGGTATGTAAGAATTTCCCTGCAGCCACCCTGGAAAAAAGATTGGGCAGGCTCAGGGAACGAGAGGCCAAAAAGTCCGCTGACCCGGATGGCCAGCCCGGTTCGGTGCCAACCGAACCAGAGGGAGTGCCCTATGACCAGGGCCAGACTTCCTCGGCAAAGAAAAGCTGGTTCTGAGGAACCAATTCCAGTAAAGAAAACAAGAAAATCAGCAGGTCTGGAGTCCAAAATTCCTTCTCCAACTGCTGCAGAGATAGCAAAAGCCATACAAATTGTCCAGTCACTGTCTCAGGGTCCGTCCGAACCACCACTATCTGGTAAAAGGTCGGTTTGTCCGGTCCCAGTGGTTCAGGATTATGATATTGAGGAATTTTATGAACCAGAGGAGGGGGAGGAGGATTATGAACAATATGAATGTGGCTGGGAAGGTCTGGGTGTGCCCATTCAACCGGACATCTCCCCAGACAGACCTTTAGAATCTCCCCCTATGCTGTCTGAGTCCCCATCTCATTTTATGTTTTATAAAAAAGTTGCTGAAACCCTCCAGCTTCCTTTAGAAGAGGCTGTGGATGAGCAAGAGGAGCCTGATTTTGTAGAAATGATGGATATTCCAGAGTCTAGAGATTGTCTATTCCTTTACATAAGTCTTTTAGAAACAAACAATTAAAATTTTAAAAGCTCCTAATTCTGTGCCTCCTGTAGATAAAAGATGGACAGAAGGTATACATTGTCAGGCCCTGATACAGAATTCCTTTCTCAGCAATGCAGTCATGTTAGGGTAGTTCAGGCTGCTGCCTGTGATAAAGCTAATATTCTCTGGCTCACATCCTCCTGACAAGGATTCCAGGAAGATTGATGCCATGGCAAAAACAGTATATGGCAGCCTCTCTGGGACTCAGGCAAGCAAATTATATGGCTTATGTAGCTAGGTATCAGAAATCTAGATGGGATACTGTTATGCAATTGGCAAGCAGGCCATGGCCAGCTGGCTAGTGAACTAGAACAGGTGGCTGCTGATGGCATTGAAGCCTCTAGGTTCAGTTTCATGCTGCTGGATGTTAATGATGTTTCCTCTAGGGTCTTGGCCACATCTGTAGCTTTTCGTGAGGTTGGCCTGGCTCAGGTGTACTAGTTTGTCACAGGATACCCAGACTAAGGCTATGGATTTTCCTGTGGTGGGAAATTCTCTGTTTGGAGAGCAGACGAGAATTACATGAAGAAAGATGGATGAATATAGGACTACTTACAAGAGTGCCCAGGCTAAGGCGGCAAGCCCCTCCTCAAAGGCATGCCCCCAGGGGTAGGGGAGGCCTTTTCACAGGCCTTTCTACCAGACTCAGGCCTCCTCTGCCTATGCTCAGAGGGGCTTCTTCAGAGGCAGGGGCAGACGAGGGGTGGGCAGACCTGCTCCCACCCCCCAGCCTAAAGCTCCTGCGAAACAGGCACCCTGATGGGGTGCCAGGGCCGATTCTCCTGTACCAGTGGGGGGCAGGCTGGCTTACTTCAGTCAGAATTGGGCTTTAACCTCAGACAAGTGGGTTCTGGAAGTAGTAAGCCAGGGTCTGGTTCTCAGCTTCAAAAAGTTCCCAAGTTGAGAAGCAGACTTTTCTACCTGCAAGTGCTTCAGAGACCTCGCCTGGAAACAGAGGTCTCATCCCTGTTAGCTCAGAGCAGTAGAAAGGGTTCCTCCCTGCATCAGGGCAGGGGTCTGTATTCAGATACTTCCTTACCCCAAAAAGACAGGAGAATGGCGCCCATTTTAGATCTCAGATATCTGAACAAGCATCTTTTGAAACCAAAGTTCAAAATGGTAACTCTGGCAATGATTTTACCTTCCCTAAGGCCAGGGACTGGCTAGCCTCCTGGACCTCAAGGATGCCTATTTCCATGTCCTAATCAGAAGATCCCATCAAGTACCTCAGATTGAACTGCCCTCAGGTCATTACCAGTTCAGAGCAATGCCCTTCGGCCTTACCTCTGCTCCAAGGGTATTCACAAAGTGTCTAGCAGTGGCAGTGGCTCACTTAAGGAGGCAGAGGAATGCTGTTTTTCCCTATCTAGATGACTGGCTCATTGTAGGCCAGTCCCCAGAACAGGTAAAATCTCACCTGCAGGTCACCCAGCAGCTTCTCACCTCCCTGGGTTTTCTGCTAAACCTACCAAAGTCGGTTCTGGATCCAGTCCAGGTACTCGCCTTTATAGGGGCAGAATTGGACACAAAGCTAGCCAGAGCCTTTCTTCCCCCAGAAAGGGTAAGGAATTTAGTGGCTCTGGCCTCTTCCTTCACTCTGCAGGTCTCTCGACCAGCAAGACACTTTCATCAGCTCCTGGGGCACATGGCTGCATCCACAGCTGTTGTGCAGGGAGCCAGATTTCAGATGAGAGACATTCAGTTTCACTTGAGAACCTTTTGGTCTCAGAGAAGAGACCCCCTTTCCAAGTTGGTCCCAGTGACTCGAACCTTGATCCTAGCTCTCCAGTGGTGGCAGGATCAGAGCAATTTAAGAGCAGGGGTCCCCTTCATTTCCCCTTCTCACCACTTGACTCTCACTACAGATGCTTCCCTTCTGGGTTGGGGAGCCCACATGGGCGACCTTTCCACTCAGGGAGTTTGGTCCCCCCAGGAATCTCTGCTCCACATCAATTTGCTGGAACTCAGAGCTGTCTTTTCAGCTCTTCAAGCTTTTTCTGCATCTGTCCACGACAAGGTGATACAAGTCAGAACAGACAACACCACAACAATGTGGTACATCAACAAAGAGGGGCACTCGGTCTTCGGCCTTGTGCACCGAGGCAATGAAGTTGTGGTCTCTGGCCTATTCCCTGAACACTTCCCTCATAGCAGTTCATCTTCCAGGGAAGGACAATGTCCTAGCGGATGCCCTCAGCAGGATTTCCCAGGGCCATCACGAATAGTCCCTGGATCCTCAAGTGCTGGGGATAGTTTTTGCCAGGTGGGGCATCCCTCAGATAGATCTTTTGCAGCCCCAGACAATCACCAACTTCCTCTGTTCTGTTGCAGGCCTCCAGTGCTGGGCTCAGTTCCCTGGATGCCCTTCTTCTGGATTGGGAGGGAAGTTCCTCTATCCTTCCTTTCCTCTCCTATTCAAAGTACTAGTCAAAATCAGATCTCAGCCTTGCAGGGTGATTCTGATTGCCCGGATTGGCCAGGCAGCCCTGGTACCCACCTGTCTCTGACAGTCCATTTTCCCTGTGCCTCCCCAGGAATCACAATCTGTTGACTTGTGCCCAGGGAAGGGTTTGGTATCCGGACCTCAAATCCCTCAACCTCAAGGCCTGGCTCTTGAGGAGTTAGAGTTGCTGATTTACACCTTCTCAGGGTGTTCTTGAGATCCTAAAGGCTTCCAGAAAGCCTTCCACTAGGGCTACTTATAGTTCTAAATGGAAAAGGTTTTCCATTTGGTGTGCTGGGAAAATATTTCCCAGAATCTGCTGAATTGCCCATTTTGTTAGATTACATGGTACATCTTAATTCCTTGGGTCTCAGACCAGCTACCCTGAAGTTCATTTGGCAGCTGTGTCTGCTTTTGTGTCAGCAGGAAAGTCATCCCTCTTTCCTCTCATCCTGTGTTTTCCAAGTTTTTAAGGAATTACTCCATACTAATCCTCCTTTGGGAACCGGCCCGCTTGGGACCTTAATGTTTGCATTGCCCAGTTAATGCAACCCCTTTTTGAACCTCTGTCTTCTGCAGAGCTTAAGTTCCCTAACTTGGAAAACTGTTTTCTAGTGGCTATCACTTCTGCCAGACGATAAGTGAATTGCAAGCCTTGTCAGTGGAGACTGACTTTATTTCTTTCCACAGGGATAAGGTAGTCCTTAGGACTAATAGGAAGTTTTTGCCTAAGGTGGTTTCAGATTTCCATCTTAATCAATCTATCTCCCTTCCAGTATTTTCACTGATCACTCCTCTTCGGTGAGAGGAGGTTGCACAGCCTGGATGTTAAGAGAGCTCTTAGTTATTATATAGAGCTGCACAAAGGTCACAGGTTCGAATCCTCCAACTTTTCCTTACCTATGGTGAAGTTGGGAAAGGCAAACCTGCCACTAAGAGATCAATAGCCAGGTGGATTGTCTCTCGTATCCAATTTTGTTATCAGAAAGTGGCAGAGCCCCCCAGTTTGAGGGCTCATTCTACCAGGGGTACAGCTGCGTCTCTAGCTGCCAGAGATATCCCTTTATTAGAGATTTGCCAGGCTGCTACTTGGAAAGCGGTACACTTTACAAGCATTACTCCCTGGATGTCCAGGCCAGGAGAGATGCTCTGCGTTGGCACAGCTGTTCTTCAGAGCCTATTCCTAAGTAGGTTCTGCCCTCCTCCATGGAGGTACTGCTGTGTATTCTGCTAATGTCTATAATATAGCAAGACTTCATGTTGTTTGAAGAAAAATTACTCACCTTAGTAATGTTGTTTCTTCTAATGGAGTCTTGCTATATTATAGACCTCCCCCCCAACCTGCCCCTCTCAGAACCTCTACTTGGTGGGGTGCGGGCAACTTAGTGTGGGCACTACTTGTGTCCTGTTAGCATTTTGTCCCCTTTGGGACTTTGGGGGTGTGTATGTGTACACGTGTGTGTGTTCTATTATACTTATGTTCCATTTTCATATTATTAGAATGGTGTTAGCATTTCTGGTCCCCTGACTTGAGTCTTGGGTGTTGGGACCATCAGTGGTTGTTATTATTTAGGTAGCCATTTGGCTAGTGTAGGTTACAGCTTCCACACAGACCTTAGTGAGTTTGGCTCGTAAAGATCTGACAGTTCAAGTTTGAAATGACACAGATAGAGCTGCCTCGTGCCAAAATTCTATTTTGGAATGGTTTTAACCATTTCACCCGGGGCAGTTCTAGAGCTGGATCAAACTGCTAATGTCTATAATATAGCAAGACTCCATTAGAAGAAACAACATTACTAAGGTGAGTAATTTTTTCATATATATATATATATATATATATATATATATATGTATATATATGCAGTAGGCGTGCACATAAATCCTATGTGATAAATCTAAGCTACTATGTGATAAATGTGACATTTTACATTTATACACATAGTAGCCACATCATCACAGATTTATACACATAGTAGATATGTCACAATCACTCCGGAACTCATTTAGAATGTTCAGCCTCAGTACCAGTACTATCTATATTCAAATGCAAATAACTTTAAAACGAAAAAAGATAGCATAGTGCTGTGAGCATGAAAGTTGTTCAGCACAAAATTATCTACAGAATGAGTGGCATTTAATTTATAGATACTTTATAGATTTTTTTTATAATTAGCAGAAAATTTTTTGTTCACTTTTTTGACAAACATGTGCAAAAAAAGATAATCAAAAGCAAATGTCCGTACACTGACAAAAAGCATCCCTATTGCATAAATGAAATATACAAGGATGAGCTATCAGATAAATGATTTATCAACACTTGTGCTGTTTGACCTCGGACATCTCACTCATGGCTTACGCCACTCGTGAGGTTACCTGAGGTCAAACAGCACTTGTGCAGATAAATCATTTATGTGACAGCTCACCATTGTATACCCCGTATATATATATATATTTTTTGTACTCTCACTGGTTGGCCCATGTTCAGGAAGGCACCCCAGCTACGTCCTCAAAACGTCCACCGGGACTTACTACCAGCCTTTCTGCCCCCAGGGCTTGCCCCCCCCCCCAGTGGGGTTGGTGGGAGGAGGCTCTCGATCCCTGCCATACACAGGATCCAGTTTGGGGTGGCAAGCCCGGCTGGTTGGGGGGCGAGGCCTGCGAATGCTCACCTTCATCCAACCACCAGTATTTTCCTCCCATGTTTCTTTTCCCCAGTGCAGAGTAGGGCGTGCAAGGATGCCAATGGTGGTGCTGCGCACACTCCCATACGCAGCACGCCGGGTGTCTGCCCCACCTCTGCCTCTCCATTGTACAGCGTTGTTTTGCCAGCCCCTAGCCACTTCTAGGGGCCAGGCTAACACTGACCATTGTTCCCCTCCCTCCCCAGAGGAGGAGAGCTGTCCTGGGAACGCTTGATCCTCCTCCTCCACCACGGCTGACCCTTGGCAACCCACTTGCACTGTGAATACGGGTCACCAGCATGACAGGAGGTAAGGCATTGCTGCCTCAGCCCTCCACGCCACTGGGCTGTTCCAGGGTATATGTATATTGACCAGTATAAGCTTTTGTGCTGGTCTTGAAAGTTCCTCTTTCTATGAAGGTAGGAGACCAACTGGTTTTATTTAATGTTGTGTCAGACAGAAGTGGAATAACACAGTCACAGTGTTTCCATATATAAACTCCTGTGTAGGTTAAAAACCACAAATGTGCCTACATAATAGTAATGAGAGACCTTCGCCAAATATATATATATATATATTTTTTTTTATTGTAGTAAAAGCCAGAATTAAGTTTCAGTGTATATAGGAAGATATCATGTGGAGGTATTTACTTTATACCACTAGCAGTAGGTATATGCATGCAAAGGCTCTTGTGTTTACACTACTTGCATTATTCAATGACAGCACTATGGTACACTGATTTCTGTGGCAGTAAGACATCTGGGGGGTATTTCAGTGTGTATTTTGAGAACTTTCAAACTTTTTTTGGTGGCGGTGTTAGTTTTCTTGGGGTAGTATTTTTGTATACATTATTGACAGCAGCAGTAGGATGTTAGGGTGGCTGTCAGTGTTCAGTGTGAGCTGAGTGACAACTGCCTTATATCGGGGGAGCCATACAACCAGTAAAGAATAACACGCAACAGTGTGTGCTAAGTAAGCATTAATCACCGACAGAGGAGGGCTCTGCTGGTTGGATTAATGCCCGCTTGGGGGGGGGGTGGTGCCCGAGGGCGAAGCCCAAGGGGTCCAACCATCCAGCGGGCATTAATCACCGGCAGAGCCCAACGCTGGAGGTGATTAATGCGTTTGTAACATAGGCTCGTTGCGGCGGTGACGAGTCTATGTTACCGGTGTGTGCACCTTGCTGCCGGAGACCCTACGGACACAGGAACACAGAAACAGTTTGCTGAACGACAACGGTTTATTTCACTTACAGTGACAGGAGTGACCAACATCGGTTACCGGGCTCAGTCCAACATCCGTCAACGATCGCGGTGCGGGGAGAGTCCCGGTGAAATTTGGAGCAACCAAAAAGGAGCAGGGCGGCGGACGGCTGTGCAGCGCAAAGATTCAGGGCACTTGCAGTTGTCGGGTGTGTGGCATGCAGATTTGTTGCTGGTGGGCAGGGCTCCAGGGTTGTGCGTCGCTCTGGTGATGACGCCATTATGTCCAGTTCCTTACGGAGGCCGGGTGTCCTGCGGGAGGCAGGAGAACGTTACTGGCCTGTTGACGGTCATGTTGTGGATGTGTAAGCTCTGGGCAGCAGACGGCTGCCGGGTGACCCATGGTGCGCTGCCGGGGTGGATCTCGACGTCCTCTGCTTCCACTCTTGGAGGTCGGACGGCCGCATTCTTGGGGTGTCTGCTTGTAGGGGCCGTGCCTGGGAGGTCTGCGGGAGCTGCTGTCTGCTGCGGGGTGATGGCAGGTTGCTGGTCGGGGGTGGGGGAGCTGGTCCACGCTGCTTGCCGAGCCCCGGTGCTGTCATGCAGTGTGGCACAGCTGAGAGCTCCGGCTGCTCTGTGCATGGGTTGCTGGACTCTGGGGGGGGGGCCTGACAGAGGTTTCTTGGCACAGGACAGCACGGACGACCACCTCTTCCGCTTGGTTGCTGAGGGGGACCAGTAGCTGCACAGGCTGGTGTTGCAGCGATGGCTGGTCACAGACATGATTTCTCTGCTCGCCACACAGGCCTGGGACAGCATGGTCACTGCTGTGCTCCGGATGCTGTGGTTGGTGTACCGGATGGAGAGGTGGGCATCGTCTGATATTTGTGGCATGAGCACACCCAGGTAGTTCTTGCCCATTGGTTGGCGGCTATACCAGCAGTCTCGGTCCCTAGGGCCCAGCTGGTCCACTCTCCGAGGGTGCAGGTACAAGGCCGGAGTGTTGGGTGGGCACCGCTGTATGTACTCTCGGTACAGTCCCACAACACAGTCTCTGCTGCCAGGGGTGCCATACAGTACTCCCCTCAGAGTCTGGCGCATGGTGTCCCCTAGCTGCCCATGGTTCTTGGTCTGCTCATTGAAGGACAGCGCCAGGAACTCATTGCCCTCGTCATCAGCCTGGACTGTGAAGGAGTTCTGGCACAACTCTCTCTGCCCCTCTCTCCCCGTCCGAGCAAGACCCAGCTGAATTTCGAACCACAGCCTGCGAACCAGGCCATAGGGGGTCTCGGGCTGAGCTTGTCACAGCTGTGGATCTTTGCAAGGTCGCTGGGGCTGATGCTGGGGTGGTGGGTGGCTGTGTCCTGCCCTGCACGCCGGTAGTCCTTCAGGACGGCAACGAACACATTGTTTGCTGCCACAAACTCCCCGTCCGTGATAATGTTCAGGACCCTTTTATTCTGGGGGCTGGTCAGGTAGCGCTGCAGTCCGGCACGCAGTCCAACAAAGGAGCTGAGGCTGTATTGCTCTCTCTGCTCCATCCAGACTGAGGCGTAGAACTGGCATAGCACGGCTGCCAGCTTAGGTGGGGAGACTGTTTTCAGGTCCACCTGCTGTCCTATACCCCTCAGCCAGTCAGTGAAAACGTTGGAGGCCCACGTAGTATTCTTGTGGGTGTTTACCTCCACCTTTCGGCTCTCCAGGCTGTCCAGCTGCTCCTCACTCACAGTGGCATGGCGTGTGTCCTGTGTGCTGCATGCCCCCCCCAGCTGGTGGTTGGTGTGCAAGGAGTACTGCAGGTGCTGCTGGATGCAGGGCTTCCTGGGTCTCCTCTCTGCCTGGGGGTTCCCAGCTGTGTGTTTCCCTGTGGGGGCCCTCTCCCTGCGGTGGCACCAGTGTCCTGGTCACACAGTGGTTGCTGACTGCTCGTGGCTGCCCCTCCCGGCACCCTGCTGTCTCTAAGGGTTGCGATGCGCGGGCCACGCTGCCCGCAGGTCTCCGCCACAGCTCTGGTGCGCCTAGCCGCGTCCTCTGGTGAGCCGACTTCTGCAACGGGAAACAGCGATACGGGCTCAGCAGTCCACTGTGTCATGGGCTTGCACAGGAGGTCCTCGACCTAGGGGCACAGCTCCAATGACCTGCTGGCTGTCGCTTTCGGGTTTTCGGTCATGGGAGTCTCACTTGCCTTGCTGCCTCGCTCGGTGACACTGGTGCCGAACTCCTCGTCTACCCATCGTGGGATGCCTCTGATGCCACAGAGGCTGAACGTTGCGAGGCATCGGTCCATGTTTGAGCGCTCTGTTTGTTCTCGCTCTGCTCGACTGCTGTTGTGGCGACTTGTGGTACCTCCATGGTGTGCTTGTGTTGCCGACTGCTGATGGCTCGCTAGCTGCCAGGCGGGCCCTACCAGGCTGTGGCTCACGAGCGCTGCGGGTGGCGTGAGGGGGTGGTGACCGAGCGGGCGGCTACCCTCTACTGCTGCGGTGGCCACAGGTGGTACTAACCGAGCGGGCGTTACCTGTGGGTTAATCACCACTCGGTTGGTGTCACCTGAGCCATTTCAGCCAGTGCTGTTCCTCACTTTCCCTGGTCTCTGCAGTGCCGTGTTACAAGCTATGTTAACACATCCCTTGAAGATGGGGTCTCAGACCACATTCCACCATGGCAGGGTGTGAATAATGTTACTTTGTACACAAACAGTGGAGTACTGTGTGATATTTTATTTTGCAGAGACTTCTGCTTTTTCTGTGAGAAAGGCAGTAAGGTATGCTATAAATAAGGTGCGTTATTCCCTCCTCCGTGTGATCAGGATTCAACCACTCAGTAATCAGGATTCTATTGACCCTGTTTTGTAAGAAGCCATAGTCAGGGTTCAGGTACATTTGCTCACAGTGTCAAACCCTGAGAACCATGCAGGTGGAACTAATTAGGGATAGATCTCAGATCAGTAGGTATTTTAACCCCTGCAGTGCATGTCTGTTGGTGGAAGTCCCCTTTTGTACCACATTGTGGATGTCATGCCATATACTGCCCTTCCCAGAACTCCCTGGAGAAGATTTATGGCTAAAGCTTGTATTTCTCTGTGCAGGTGGGCTGAAGGGCTCTGTCTTTACTTCTGTTGCTGGACAGCCTCTCGAGAAACAGACCTCTCCTGCACAGATGTAAACAGAGTCAGGTTTGGAGAGAACTGCTGCAACAGTGTCCCAGAGTCTGGAGCAGAGAGAAATGCTGGGGAAAAAAAGTCATTGCCTGTTAGGGACAACGTGTCCCTCCGTGGGAAAGAGGAGGATCCTCTAGAACTGTCAGTCACTGCACTCAGGCAGGAAGCACTCTGAACAGCACCATGCAGGGAGTGCGTTGGCTTTGTTCCCATGGACCCAGGCTGATTTCCCATCTTGGAGTGCTGCTGGGATTTATGACCTAAGTTGGAAGTGCACAGAGAGGAGGGCCCTGAGGTCCTTCCCCAGGGACCTGACCTGTTAGTATATTTATATTTGAAGCACTTCAGATGCTGATGGTTCTAAAACAGTAGCAGCGAGGAAAAGATTGTCAGTCTGTCTCTCTTATCCCTTTATGTACTCTGGACGGATTGCTTGTAGACTACAAACTTTTTTTATATTTTGATGAACATAAATGCTCAGCTATTGCAGTTTACTACAGAATTATTTGTTCAGTTTCTTTCTTTTCCAGGGTTTATAATGCATTATGGTAGGCTATTCAAGACGTCTGTATGAAAAGCACAAGGCTGTCCCCAGCTGACCAAACTGTGCCTTTGTTTATGACATAATAGTGCCCGCCATGACAACAGGCTGGGATGTCACAGACAGCAATTGTGAGGTCAGTTGTGGACAGTCAAGTGCTTTTTACAGGACAGGAAAATAAATGCTGTATTGCCTGAAACATGTTCATGTAAATCCATGCATCCTTGGTACCAAAAGTTGTCAATTTGTCTGAAGCAGAAGCAGGACCCCCACTGGAAATGAGATGTGGCATCTCAGCTACTGTAGCCTATCCTGTGTAAATAAATTGCTTGTAAGCTAGGGGAAGATAGGTTTGAAGTCATTTTATTTTCGTTGCGAGTGGAAAGAGGTGGAGTAATTTAAATGGGCTGGCAGTATAGCCTAGAGGTTAGAGGAACGAGGTGTGAACGAGCTTGTACATCCAATAGACCAGACCTGAGTTTGATTCTCACAACCTCCACTTGCATACTGTGCGACTCTGAGCAAGTCATTTAACCACCCAGTGCTCCCAGGTCGCCCCTGAAAACAGGCACGTCTTTACCAAAGACTAAAATAAAAAAAAATAAAAAATCAGAAAGGTGAATATATGATATGCATAAATGCTATAAGAAGGCAGATATGCTTTCCAGTTTGTGTGATTTCTGTAAACACACTGTGACAAAAACTGCCCCTTGGGCCATCCCAGCTTACAGGGCAGTTTTGGTCAAGATACTTCTAATTCTCTGCCACCAACTAATTTTATGTTCGGAACCAGGAAACCACCTTTTACCTGCTGCCCAAGGTCAGGAAGGTCAACACAATAAACTATTGGTAGGGTGCCCCTTTGGAGAGGAACTGTAAACAGAGTCCACCACAAATAAAATTACCTTTTTAATAATGAAGCAGTCATTGGTTCTTTCAAAAATAAATTCTTTACTAGAAGATGCTACAGTTTATTTATTTAGTTTTTGTTGACCGGGTAAGTGCACTAGACAAATCCTGCCTATTTTCAGGCAAGACCCGGGGGAAGGGGATACAGATGAATGCCAACTGACCTTGAACCAGATTAAGCTGTTGGTGGTATTTTTAGTGAATGAGGGAAATTTGGCCAGGACACCAGGGAAGTTCCCCTACTCTGTAGGTGGGGTTTCTGGCTGCCGACATGATGGAGGCTTCAGTTAGGAACCAGGCTGGCTGCGATGCGGACCTCCTTCTGAATCTCTCACCAGCACCGACAGACAATGCAAGTCACACATTAGTGGAGCCGACTGTTTGTGATTCGGACCTACGACCCCAGGTACAAGCCTTACCTGAATTCAATTATCTCGTTTCCAGACCTCCGAAAAATAAGCCGGATGAACTTATGCTTCCACTCACGCCACCAGTGCTTCCTGCAGGACAGAGTTCTGTGCGCACAGAGTGTGCGACACCGCTGCTTCCGCCACTACCTTCCGGATCTAGCTTACCAACGGACGCCGAGACAGGAGCTACACGGGCTGCCCAAATTACTCAAATTATGGACCCTTTTCTCCTCCAGGGCTTGCAGAGCCAAACCTCCAGAAGACTACCGCCTCTACAACACCCTCTGCTGCGGACTTGTTACGTTTGCGTTTCGGACTACCTAAACGACCGGACGTCGGAGAATCTTCCTGGACCGCATCAGACGCCTTATCCAAGGCAGGTTGGACACAATCGACTTTGGGAACTTGGATTCCGGATCCTTCGTGGGACGCAACCAAACACGGGGTGTTATTTTCCCCTACCAGGCCTGCCACTTTCATGAGCTCCAACAAGGTACCAACTGCTATTGTAAATGCAACCAATGCTGTTACAAATACTAAATTAAATGTTCATTCTTGGGGGGATATCATGGATGCTACTGATCAGGGTATTTCTCAAACACCCATAAAGGGTGCAGATGTCAATGAGACACCACTCATTACCTTAAATGTCACACCTGCTGCCCCTTCCCATGTCTCTTCCCCCTTGGGTGCAGTTAATGACCCCACTGACTCCCCCCATCTTACTATTTTAGACTCACAGCCTGGCCCTACTTCTCCGGAGGGTGACCCTGGGCTTGGCACATCCACATCATTGATTCCTAATTTAGATACAAACCCCAGTGAACAAGCTTTGGGTTGGACACCCATTCTCTCTGACCTATTTAAAAATAAACTAGAACAAGCCTCCCGCAGGAATGCAGTACGTATCTGCTACAGGGGTGGCCTCCCTGAGTTTCCTGATAGGTATTACGTGGCTCGGACTCTTCTCAAAGGCATGATGCATTTTCAAGCTTCAGATATTTATGCCTTGATTCATATCTCGGGAGAAGAGACTTTCGATGTCAGTTTTAAAACCTCTACAGGACTAGATCGTTTCTGGCATGTATACACTTCTCAGAAAACTAACCCAATTGGGCCCCTTTTCTGTTTTTCTTTATCCAAACCCACCATACGTATACAGTTACAATTATGTTTAGAAATGAAGGAGTTAGTGTCAGCGACATTCATCATTGGTTGCAGAATCACTATAATGTCCTTTCCCTCCCGAGCTATCCTGGACGATGAAGGTCTATGGACTGGTGGTTGAGGTTTCAATAAAACTGTTTCAAGTAAATTCGAAATTGTACATTTACCTAATAGTTTTTTCCTCGAGGAAGACAGGGGGGTTTGTTACTACAGAGGCCAGCCTAGGGCTTGTTATAAATGCGGTGCTACCACTCATCTGAGTAGCACATGTGACCTACTAAAATGTAGTCTCTGTGGAGGATATGGACATCCAAGTGTTTCCTGCAAAAATGTATTTAAGTGCAACTTATGTAATGAAACTGGGCATGCATATCACCAATGCCCATGGGCTAGCAAGAATAGATCGGAGGGTTGGAACTCTGAAGCCTTGGTATAGAAGGCACAAGCTAAAGCACAAGAACATATTGTTACCCCAACCGTTGCTTCTGCCTCTTCCATTTTACCCCCCCCCCCAAGAACCGCCAGGTCCTCTTCCCTCTATACCCTCAGAACCTCTGGTTTCTGCACCACAACTGGATCCGGTTGCCCAACGAAACACCTCCACTGACACTCCTAATGAGACTACGTTGTCTCAACCTTCTTGCACTGTTTCTGTTGACAAGGAAGGATTTCAAACAGGTAGACGAGTTACTAGGGCCACTACCCGAAAATCTAATAAATCTCTTGATATTCCCCTGTCCAATGCATTCAATTGTCTAAAAGGGGATCGAGAAGATTCTGATGGAGATTCAGATGTTTCTGCCATTCCATCTGATATAGATACCCCAGCTCTTAAACCCCCTGATGTTGCCAGGAAAAAACTGACTAAAACTAAAAAGGGAGGAAAGAAACGGAAAAATATGACGGTGACTGATGGGAGTGGCTAGCCTAGTCAAATCTAATGATGGATATTCACATAGCCTCTCTCAATGTTTGCAGTTTGAAGAGTTTTAGAAAAAGAACAACTTTTTTGCATTATGCCAGCTCTCTCCAATTGGATATTCTATTATTACAGGAAACTCACATTTCCACCTTACATGACATTCAGCAATTGAAACGAGGCTGGTTTAAAGGCCCCTCTTTTTGGACATTTGGGGAGGATTCAGCAGATGGTGTAGCTATTCTTTTTTTTTTCCTCCAAATTTTCCATCACTCGCATAGTAGATATACACCCAGGTAGAGCGCTTATTGTTGATTGCACTAAACACACTTTCTCATTCCGGATTATAGTTATTTATAGTCCACAAACCAAGGCAACCCGTATAGCTTTGTTAGATTTAATTAAACCATTTTTATGTACACGTAAACACATTTTTTGGGGTGGGGACTTTAACTGTTCAATAGATATTAAAGACAGGACTCTCTCAGGAAAAAAAATTTATTGTGATTCCCTAGCCTTGTCAACATTAATAAAAGATGCAGGTTTAACAGATGCATACCGTTCCCTCCACTCTGATGCAGGATATACGTATCATAGATCAGTATATCATACTAGAATAGATTATTTCTTTGTCTCTCGTCACTGTACCCCACACTATATTTCAGTAATACCTAATGAGATATCTGACCATTGTATTCTCATTGGTCATTTTTTCATTGGTTTCCCCTCCTGTGCCAATCTCATATCATTCCCAGTGGAAACTAAATAATTCCTTATTTTCCCCGACATCTGTTAAAAATCATATACACTCTCTTTTCCAAGCACGAATCTTGGTTATAATTTGTTACGATTCTATGTGGGAGTGGTGGCAAGAAACTGAAAAAGATCTGAGCGTTTTTTTTCAGGCTTTAAGGAAAAAAACTGTCAGAGAAGGTTATCTTACATATCACATTTCGTAACCAGTTATATAAGTTGATGTCCCTTCAAGCCACATCTTCAGTGGATTATTCAACACAAATATCCAAAGTAAAGGAATGCATGTTTTCTCACCAGTACAACACTGCTCGCACATTAGATTACATTATGCAAACTGGCACTAATAATTCCCCATCTGCTGATCCCTTTTACGCTTTCAAAGACAGACTTCAATCAACAGTTATGCATGGGTTAAGAGACACTCATGGTAATATACTATCCTCTGTTCCGGATATGTTATCGATTACTTCTGATTATTTACGGACTCAATTTTGCACCACCCCTAGTTCCCCTTATGATATGTCCCATATTATACAAGCCCCTTACCCTAAACTCCCAGCTCATTTAATTCCTGATTTGATCAAAAGAATTTCTCAGGAAGAGGTTGCTAGGGAAATTTCTGGCTTAAAATTGAAGGTCTCTCCGGGGCCAGACGGTCTGACACATGAATTTTACAAAACATTCCAAATGAATCTGTTGGAAAAACTGACCCAGGTGTTTAATTATGTTCTAGACAATATGGTTATGGCATCTGGATTTGGCCTCTCGATTCTAAAATTTTTGTATAAAAAAGGAGATATAGTCTCCCTTGCCAACTGGAGACCATTACATCTTCTAAACACAGATTATAAGATTTTTCTAAAATTCTTTGTTCCGCTAAGGATGGTTGCACGGATCTGATTGATATGGCTCAAACCTGTGCCATACCCGGCAGAAACATCCAAACAAACCTTTTTTTCTTACGTGAAGTTTTTGAAATGAAAAAGTATAACAAGTTACCTGGATATCTTTTTATACTAGACCAATCAAAAGCATTTGATTCTGTACATCATGATTTTTTATTTCATATCTTAACCCTGTATGATATTCCTGCTCAATTTGTATCCTGGATTTCTCACATGCTCTCCTTAGCCTATTTTTTCCCAATGATAAATGGATTTCATGGCCCAACCCTTTTACAAAAGATAGGGCTCTCAGGGCTGCCTCTTAGCCCTTTACTATATGTTTTTGCCCTGGATCCCATCATCAGGCAGATTCAATGGAATTCCGGTATTATAGGCATTACTCCTCACCCCAGTTTACAACCTGTTAAAATCTCTGCTTATGCAGATGATGTAGTTTTATTTTACCTAGATCTTTCCTCAGGTACAAGAGCTATACAAACCTTTCAATCCTTTACACCAATATCTGGGGGTAGACTAAATCTTGAAAAAAGTGTATGTATCCCATTACAAAACAATTCTACTGACTCAACAGAAATTTCCGGTATCAGGGTATGCACCTCACCACAGAAAATCCTAGGGATATGGTTTAATACACCGAACGATGCTACCTATAATTGGGAGAAGCGTTTAGCACTGGGAGATCACAAAGTCCGTATCTGGAAAACATGGAGACTGTGCAAGAAGAAAAGGGTTATGGTGATAAAAAGATTTTTATCCCCAATTTTCTTATATTTAAGTCACATCTATGGTCCACCTAAACATTTAGAAACCAGACTATTTAGCCTTTTTTTCAAGTGTTATGGGGAAGTCGCTTAAACCCTGTGAAAAGACATATAACCTATTTACCCCAAAACCAGGGTGGTTTAGGAATGATAAATCCAATGGCCTTTTTTCTTTCTTTTTTTTTATATCACATTTTTCAGAGCCATAAATATGTGTAAACTGTTTGTGACTCATGGGTAGCTAAAGCTGTGAATTCCCTAATGTTAGCATGGGTTGACCTTCCACCCATTGTTTCCCGCATACCTAATGCTCCATCTTATATTGTTGATAGCATCCGTGCCATAGGTCCTGGAAACTTAGTAAATCCTCCATAATAGATCTCACTAGGAAACAGTTATACGGTTGTTTCTTAAACATAGATAAACCAATATTACAGCTTCCACTTTGTTCTCCATCCCACACAATGTTTGCATTAAACATCCTCAAAGATAAAAGAATCCTGGCCCATATGTGGGACGTGTCTTGGTTATGCTGTCATGGTAGACTACAAGTTCGAGGAAATTTAAAACACAAATCAGCGCAAGATAGGTTTTGCCCCAAACCACAATACATTAACATCGAAGAAACAATGGAACATTTTTTCTTTTCCTGTACAGATGTTCTTTTGTTCTGGAAAACACTAGCGAACAAATGGAAATGGCCTTTTCTCAGTAGGATCACATATCCAGTTCTTATTTTAGGAATTTTTTCTGGTGTCTGGAATACATTCCACCCCAACACTCTGAGAGTATTGTTTGCTGCATGCAAATATTATATGTGGCAAGCTAGATGTAAATATGTTTTGCAACAGGTACCAACTTGTCCATTAGTTATTATTGAATGTATCGAGACTACTATTTTGAAATTACAAGAATCAGAACTGCAATGTCTGTCTCCTACACAATTTGCTTCTTGTTGGGCTGGGATTACATTTTTGAATTGATTGGAAAGGATAACCTTTGAGACTATTCAATGTTTCTCTTTATTTTTTTTTTTTTTTTTCTCTCCTTAATCTGTACAAAAATATCTTTTTTTCATGGATCTTTCAAATGTCTCAGTATAGATTTTTTATTGTTTTTGACTTTGTTTTCATGTTTCATGTACTTGATGTTATGTATTTTTCAATAAAAAATTCCTCTACTCTTTTCGATAAATGCCATGGGATCTTTAACATCCACCTGAACTACCACCAATCTAGGCAGATGGGACCTCGGTTTAACGTCTCATCTGAAAGACAGCACCTCAGAAGTGCAGCACCCCTCTCATGCTGCACTACAGTGTCAGTACTGGGATATTAACCCAAGTGCCAGATGTGGGAACTGAACCCACAGCCCTCTGATCTCCCGGCCTCAGAGGCGAGTGTGCTACCTACTGAGCTACTGACGCTGTTATTTACAAACAGGATATATTTACAGTTTGACACAAGGTTTACACATTACTAAGAAATAGAAAATAAAGCAAGTTAAACAGACAGTTAATGGTTAGAAAAACCTGAACTTTAGTCTCACCTAAAGTCCCTTTTACCTGCCACTTGCTACAGAAGATACTTCCCCTAGGCTGTGCTCCCCTCACCATTCAGCTAGCTTCCTTTGGCAGGGCTCCCCTTCTTTAGATGTTGGCTGTCCCAAGAGTGAGAGAGCATCCAGTCCAGCTCCCTCATTTATACCCTTCTGGCTGTGGGGAGTGACCTCACCCTTTGAGTGACAGTTCACCACAGTATCCCCTATGTGTGTGTGTGTGTGTGTGTGTGTGTCTGTGTTTGACATCATCTCCTTTGTACTTCCTCAGTATTTCTGAGATTTTATGACATTCACCTGCACTATTATCTGCGGGGAGAACATATCGCAGGAAAAGACCCTCACAATGGCTTTATGACTTGATTGTCTCCTGCCTACCAGCAAGTCTTGTTAACCTTCCCATGAGAGAGTTGGCACCTTCACGTTAGATGAACAGCCCCCATGAGTTGCCTGTACATGTGATCAGGCAGCCATCTTTGTGTTCATCCCAATCAGAACTTTTGACAGAAGAATATTTTTAAACTAACAGAGAATAAATGCATCTGGACACCTATCCTGTCACACACACCTACAATCAAATGCCTCAAATCGAGCACAAAGCTTAAGGGTACACAAATCTGTCTGTGTGTGTGTTGTGGGGGGGGGGGTAAACTGACTAGTCTGAATTTTTTTCATGCTAAAATCTACAAAAATACACCACAGAGTACCAGAGTGAGGAGACAGGCTGCGGCATTCAAACTGACCTGGCTGAGTATACTACTGTAACAACCCCTATCTGCCACTGGAGGGTGGGGAGGTACATTACCACAATGCCAGGCCCAGAGACTACTGATAGGTAGTTACTCTGACTTTGTGAGACCAGTGAACAGAGCTTAGTGCTAGTGAGAAGGGTGTCTGCATACCCTTGAGATCACTTGCCTCTGGTTGCATGCCAGACTGGCTGAGGTGGCAAGTACCTCACACCTTGTAGCACCCTAAGGTCCTAACACAAGTCCAGGGTCAGGATCAAAC
This sequence comes from Neoceratodus forsteri, assembly GCA_016271365.2. NCBI lineage: Eukaryota > Metazoa > Chordata > Ceratodontiformes > Ceratodontidae > Neoceratodus > Neoceratodus forsteri. The sequence continues at coordinate 1,630,614,255 of CM028131.1, read as the reverse complement.
CTGTCTGTGCTAAGTTAACCAGGAGAGCTTTCTAGGACTGGGTTTCTGTGAATGTATCTGAATGTCAGCAAAGCATGGCTACTGCTGAAACCACCCTTACAGTGTGTCATTTTCTGTCAGAAAAGCAGTCCGAACTGAGCTCACCCCACGGTTGTGGAAAATGTGTACAGTGTGTATATTAATGCTGGGAATCCTCAGGTGACCAGTCCATCTTACCCATAGACACAGTGAGTCTCCCTGGGCTGTGCCTGTCCCCTGCTGAGGCCATGAGAGAGTTATGATATGGGGCCAGCCTTAGCTGAATAGTGCAGCAGCAGCTGAGAGGGTTGCAAGTGTGCAAAACCCAAAAGGGGTGACAGTACAGTAGTTGAAACAACAGAGGGTTGCACCGCTGTTTTCATACCTTCAGCTTTAAGGGGTGAAATCTGGCAATAACAGCCCCTAACTATAGTCAGCAGTTGGAATTCAAATGTTAGCATATGCTGACTCTCATAAGAATGGGTAGCTATTGTTGCCTTAGCTTCCTGGGACCCTATTCATTTCAAGTCTTTTCATTGTCATAGTGAGGGGAAAGAGATAAAGTAATTTATTTATTTATTTATTTCAGTCTTGCAATTCATACCTTTGCGCCAAAGGCACTTTTACATAGGCCCCACGTCATATCAAAGAACAGAAACAGTATAGTGAGAAAATACAGTGATCCTAGGAGTAAAGGTAACAATAAAATAAGCACATATGGATTTAAGTTACAAAAACAGGTATTTTGCAGACATACAGCGGCTAGGAGTAAGCTTAACTAGCAAGGAAGGGAATTAGGGTTGGGATCCAGCTACAGGAGGAAAAAGATGCAGCCAAGTGGCATTGTCAGAGACAAAATGAGGGAAAGACAACAGCTAGGGACATGATCTTACAGGATAGACAGAAGCTAAGGACTAGGGTCTAACATTGTTCCAGAGTAGGAATACAGCCAAAGGCATTGTCTGGGGGGGGCGTTGCCAGGAGGGGATTATCAGCACACAAACGTGGGCGGTGTCATTCAGTTTAAGAGTGCACTCCAGTGGGGCAATCAGTGCAGGAACTGATGATGCCCTCTATGGAGCATCAGGCATAGTTTGATGCTGGGATTGGTTAATGGGGACCTCAGGAAGGCAAGTAAGTATAGGGTAGTAGCAAGGGTAGGATGGTATGGTGGAAGAAGGGTGGGGTAGGGTGTGGATGAAGGAGAGGAAACAGGCCCAAGTTGTTTTATGCGCAGCAGTCACAGGAGGCATTGACGACTAGTGCTTGATGAAGATTCTTTTTGAAGGAGCCCAGTGTTTGGTCTTTGGTAACATCACAGTGGAGTGAATTATACCACAGTGGTGCTCTGTATGCAAATGAGTGTTGCCTTTGGGTGGTACGGCAGCGAGGCACTATGAATGTGTGGTTCAAGGTGCATCTAGTATGCTGGGTGTGGTTTGGCGACCTAAACACTGACTGTACACTAGGAGGCAAGAGACTGAGGGAGGCCTTTTTCGCTGTTAGGCATGATTGATAGGATAATCTGCCTTTGAGCTGAAGTCAGTTTGCTTGCTCATATAAGTCACACGTGTATGTCAGGCAGGTGGCCCCAGTCAGAAGATGGCAGGCCTTGTTAAGGGCAGTGGTGACACGGCGCAGGGCAGTGTCAGAAGCGGATCCATAGATCACAAGCCCGTAATTGATTACTGAGACTACTGAACTATTTACAGCAAGCTTGAGGGCTTCCGGGGTAAGGCAGTGTCTGTGTTTGTATAGTAGCCCAATACGGGTATTCACTGTTTTGGTAACTGTGTCAATATGGCTGGAGAACAACAGAGTGCTGTCAATTGTCACTCCTAAATACTTAAAAAGTCGAGTCTGTTCTAGGATAATGCCTGAGCTATTTCTGATTTCCAGCTGGTGGGAGCGGAACCTGTTTTGTGCACTGTGAAACAACATTGTTTTTGTTTTTGTGTAGTTAAGGACTAGCTTCTGTGAGTGGAACCAGGCCTCAGTGTTGGTAAAACTAGTCTGCAACTGATTAGCCAGGAGTGTGGGATCAGTATTACTTGAGTAAAGAACTGCGTCGTCTGCGTAAAGTAGGATCTGACCATGACAGGAGGCTGGGAGCCGATTCAGGAATATGGTGAAAAGTAGTGGGCCCAGGATAGACCCTTCTGGGACACCTGAATGAACCGTTTGTTTTGCGGAGAGTGTATCACCAGTCTTGACCTTTTGAGTGAGTCTGCTGAGGTAGCTGTTGAACCAATTGGCGGTGTCTGTGGATAAACCTAGATCAGATAATTGTTTGATAAGTAGAGAGTGATTTACAGTATCAAATGCCTTGGAAAGGTCAATGAACGTTGCCCCAACTAATTGACCTTGATCCAAGGCACGATGTATATAGTTTGAAAATTCAAGCAGGGCAATAGTAGTATTAGTGCTGTGCAGTTTGCGAAACCCGTGTTGCTGGCTACAGTAAAGATTATACTTCTCCATGTATTCTACCAATTGATCATACACGATTCGCTCTAACACTTTGGAAAGCGGCGGGAGGATTGATGTGGGCCTGTAGATCTTACTTCGAGAGGGCTCTTGCAGTAGGTAATTACATATAGGACTGACGCCGGCCGGCGGCAGGACCCCACGAAAATTTCTAGCTAGCAGTCCCTTGCGGGGACCGCCCCCACGTCCGGTGACCGGCATCAGACGACGTCGGTATAAAGGGGCGGTCCCAGATGCCCGCCTTCCAGTTCTTTCCCGCCGTCAGCTCGTGCAGTGCCTCGCGGTGAAGTTCATAACGCTCAGTCCTGTTGCTTTGTCGGTTTTTCTGAAAAGTATCAGTATTTTGTATTTTCTTTGTCAGGTGAATGTCGGTATATGTCGTCCCCTTCAAAAAATAAGTGCGACTCGTGCGGCGCCCAACTGCCTCACAAAGACGGTCACTCCCTCTGCCTTTTCTGTTTAGGCCCCGACCACGCGGTCGACAAGTGTCTGCACTGCCTACATTTCAATGCGGCCACCCGCAGACGACGCCAGCAGTCTCTAGAAGCCCATCTCCTCAAAAAGAAGATGTCCGATGGAGAAGGAGTTGAAGAAGCTTCGGCAGGCATCGACCTCCCCGAAGGACACAAGAAGCGGGACAAAGAAAGGCACCGGGAGAAGGCCTCCTCCTCCGCGACTCCGCCGGAGCTGCGGCTAGGTAACGCCTCCGGGGATTACCCGACGGCAGCCTCCAAGGCTTTGGAGGAGGCGTCGGCCCGCCCGTCGGGTTCGCGTTCGAGCCTGCCGGGTGCCTCCGGGCAAAAGGAGGCTTCAGCCCCCAGTACTGCTGCAGGCATGCGGCCTACTGGTGCGGGCGCCTCCCATAAGCCGGACGTCGGCTCCTCCGACGTCTGCCGGGAGAAGGCCGCTAAGACGCCTGACCCTTCGAGGCGGCGCACGGCAGCTTCCCCCTTGAACTGGGCCTCTTCACATCCTCGGTCCGCCTCCAACGAGGGACCCCCAAAGTCGGACGCCGGCTCCTCTGGCGTCCGCCGGGACTCGGCCCCTAAGTCGCACGTCGGCTCCTCCGACGTGCGCCGGGCCTTGGAGCCTACGGCAGACCCTGCTCCATCTGTCGTCCCAGGTTCCCGCCCCTCGCTGCGATCCGGGAGCCCGAGTCCCCCCTGCCTGACCCCGGGGACTTTTCCCCTCCGTCCCCGGGTGAGGCTCAGGATGCTGGTCCACCGTCTGATCCCCTTCCTACAGAGCCGGATCTGACGTCAGCTCCCCGGATGCCGGCTCCGATGCTGACCCCTCCGACGCCGGCGGGGGATATTCCTCTCCCATCGGGCCCTCCACCCCACGGGCTTATCACGGTCGATCCGCCCGTGGAGTTCCCTACTGGGCCATCTGCTCCGGCAGCTCCTCCGGTGCCTGGGTATCTGCCGTCTTATCTGACGCCAGTTTTCCCAGGTCCACAGTATCCTGCGCCGCAGTACCCGGCGCCGACTCCACCGACGCCGCAATACCCAGCTCCGGTATTCCTGCAGCCGGGTTACGGATACTCTCCTTACAGATTTCATCCGTACAACTATCCCCCCCTTCCACCGCCCCCTAGGCCGCCGGTGGATCTCCAGGAGACTCTGGCCTCCTGGTGGGCTGGGCAAAGAGCTCAGCTCACCAAGGAAGTAGAAACCGTCTTCTGGTCGGGCCACCCCGGCTCCCGTACACCCAGATGGCACACTCCTCTCCGCCTCCAGTTCTGCCCTCGGGATCCAGAGGGGCAGGACACGCGTCCAGGGATCCCACTAAGGAACCGTTCCTCCCCTAGGCGAGCCAGGAGTCTTACTCTATCTTACTCTGCTTCAAATTCCTCTTCTTCCTCTCTCGGACTCCTCGGATTCCTCCGATGGTTGTTCTGAGAAAAGACGACAAGCAGCTCTCGTCCAAGCCCGGCCGAGGACTCCTCCGAGTCTCCTCCGGAGGATCCTTCCTTCACGGAGTTGCTCAGGAAGATCCAGGAAGTCCATCAGTGGCGTTCCTTAGAGCCAGATCCTCAGCGGGTTAAACTCGCCGAACATCTGGACTTGCCCCTTACGGCCCCTACTCTAGTGCCACCCTGGATCGAGCCTCACGCCCACCTTGTTTCCACCATTTGGAAACAACCGTTGGTTTTAACCCCACTTCCTCAGAAGTCCAACAGGCTATACCAGGCTCCGGAGGGTGTAGACTTTTTAGACTCTCACCCCCGCACAGACTCGGTTGTGATTAGCGCCGCTCATGGCCGGTCAGCACACCCGAAACATTTGAGCTCGTCTCCTCTGGATAAGGAATCTCGCCTTCTGGATCAGTATGGAAGGAAGATCTATGCTTCTTCCACACTGGGGATTAGGGCCCTAAATTATGTAGCACATATGGGGGATTACCAGAAGGCTGTCCTTACCCAGGCGGAATCCAAGATTGACTCCTTGCCTGACTCCCAAGTCAAGCAGGAGTTAGCCGACCTGGTCCGTTCTGCTCGTTCGGCCAGTCGTCACATTCTGAGGATGACCTACGATGCAGTGGACACTGCAGGACGGAGCTCTGCATTTGCCGTACGTCTTCGGCCTCATGCATGGCTCTGTGTGTCAGGTCTGGTCCCGGAGGTGCAGTCAGCAATCCAAGAAGCACCTTTCAGAGGTTCTGTGCTTTTCGGTGGTGATGTCAAGGACATCATCACTGACTTGCAGGAGAAGGGGACGGCCCTTAAATCTGTTGATTCAATGTACCGTCCCCATCCCCCACAGCGCCGTCCCTTTCGCAGACGCAGCCGGCCTCAAGCGAAACCTCAGGGAAGGCGGGCCACTAAACGTCGGTCCCCACAGCTGCCAGGCCCCTGCCGCCCAAAAAAGCAGCGGGTGCCCCAGCTGCGGCGCTGCCTCACACCACCTGACTCCTTCCCTCTCCCACCGCCTCCGGACACCCCGGAGGAACCGGTAGAGAGGAGATTCTCCCTCCACCTTCCGGGTTGGGAGAGGATAACATCAGATTCATAGGTGCTTCAGATCATAGCAGAGGGGCACTCCATAGAGTTTCTGCAAAAACCTCCACGTACCCCTCCCTCTGAACTCCTCTTACTCAAGGGACCATCTTCCTTTGGTCAAGGAAGAAATTTCTGCTCTCCTTGCGAAGCAGGCCATAGAGCCCGTCCCCCCCTCACCTTCACGGGACGAGTTACTATTCCCATTTCTTCCTTGTACCAAAGAAGATGGGAGATCTCAGACCCATTCTCTATCTCAGCTCCCTGAACCTATATGTGGAATACAAGAGGTTCAGGATGCTCTCCCTTCAGACCCTCTTGCCCCTGCTTCGGCCGGGCCAATGGCTTTGTGCACTGGATATGCAGGATGCGTACCTGCACATCCCCATTCGCCCTTCGCACCGAAAGTACCTCAGGTTTGCATTCCAGGGGGACCACTACCAATTCCGGGCACTCCCTTTTGGTCTTTCCTTGGCTCCCTGAGTCTTTACCAAATGCCTGGCGGTGGTAGCGGCCCACCTGCGTACTTTGGGAGTTCAGGTTTTTCCCTACCTGGACAACTGGCTCCTGGCGGCCTCGTCCAGGGAGGAACTCCTGCATTTTCTCTCCCTCACCCAGCAGGTTTTCACTGGTCTGGGTATCACCATCAACCATTCCAAGTCTCACCTGGATCCTTCCCAGAGACTCCAGTTCATCGGGGCAGTCCTCGATACGACATTGTGCAGGGTCTTTCTGCCTCCGGACAGGGGGGCCACCCTCCAGTCCCAGATTTCCCTTCTATCGGAACGCAGGAGGGTTCCGGCGAGGTCGGTGCTCCATCTCCTGGGGCTTATGGCAGCTGCCATCCCGACGATTCCGAGCACGCGTCTCCACATGAGGATTTCTCAGTGGATTCTCCGCTCTCAGTGGGATCAACTGGTAGACGACCTAGATCATCTGGTACTGATCTCCCTCGCCAATGATAAGAGACTTGCAATGGTGGATGGTTCGAAAGAACCTATTCTGGGGGGTCCCCTTTTTTCATCCTCCCCTCGCTCAGACTCTGACCACGGACGCTTCAGGCGAAGGTTGGGGAGCCCATCTGGGTCCTCACCGAACCCAGGGCTTATGGTCAAAATTGGAGTTAGTTTTCCACATCAACATGCTCGAGCTTCGAGCAGTGCTGTATGCTCTCCAGGCCCTTCACCAATACATCCTTCCCGGTTACCTAGCCATCCAAATGGACAACATGTGCGTGGTGTGGTACATCAACAAGCAGGGAGGGACTCGGTCCTACCCGCTATGCAGGGAAGCGATGAGGGTTTGGGAATGGGCAACTCTTCACAACCTTCACCTCACGGCGATCCATGTGCCGGGAGTCGACAATGTCCTGGCAGACAAGCTAAGTCGTTCTTCGGCTCTGCCACACGAGTGGGAACTGGACCAAAAAGTTCTAAAAAGCATCTTCCAAATTTGGGGGGACTCCACAGATAGACCTGTTCGCCTCCTCCCAAAATGCAAAGCTTCCAACCTTTTGCTCGCTCGCTCCAGAGTGAGGCGCTTTCTGGAGCGACGCTCTGTCTCTAAACTGGAAGGACAGATTCGTCTATGCTTTTCCCCCAATTCCTCTGGTCACTCGTGTTGCAGAAACTGGCATTGGAAGGAGCGAGAATGATTCTGATCGCTCCTTTTGGCCCAGGCAAATCTGGTTCTGTCTTCTACAACAATACTCAGAGGTTCCTCCTCTTCCTCTTCCTTTATCCGAGATTGCTGACTCAGGATCAGGGACCCTAGTCCATCCGGGACTAAAGTCTCTTCAACTTCATGCATGGCTCCTGCAGACCTAGCCCAATCTCGCTTTGGCGTCTCTCCTAAGGTGGCCAAGATTCTGGTGGAGGCTAGAAAACCCTCCACTAGGTCCACCTACGTCATGAAATGGAAAAGATTTTCCATTTGGGCTACATCCAGGAATGTGGAGCCCTTTTCCTGTCCTGTAGCCGTTCTGCTTGATTACCTGCGTCATCTTTTCGACCTGGGTCTCAGTCACTCCTCGTTAAAAGTCCATATGGCGGCTATTTCAGCCTACCATGTCCCTTTTGCTGATAAGGCATTTGCCCAACTGGAGTTATCCAAAACTTTTCTTAGAGAGGTCCTTCATCTCAGGCCCCCTGTCCGGACTCCAGCTCCCCCTTGGGACTTGAACTTTGTCCTCAAGAAACTAACCCTTCCTCCTTTTGAGCCTGCGGCTTCCGCAAACTTGAAGTTTTTATCGTGGAAGACGCTCTTCTTGGTGGCCATTACTTCTGCTCGCAGAATTTCCGAGCTCCACGCCCTGATGTGCAAAATCCCTTATCTGATTTTTCACAGTGAACGAGTAGCTCTTCGCACGAATCCTAAGTTCCTCCCGAAGGTGGTAGCGGAATCTACCTTAAATCAGTCTATTGAATTACCTGCCTTTTTCACGCAGTACTCCAACCAAGGAGAATACTTGCTCCATACCATGGATGTCCACAGGATTCTGAGATACTACACCGATAGGACGAAGGATCTCAGAAAGACTGATCAGTTGTTCGTCTCTTTTGCTCACAAAAGGGAAGGCAATGCTGTTTCTAAGCAATGCCTATCAAAATGGTTGGCCCATTGCATCACTTTCTGTTATGACAAGTACAACAAGACCCTACCGGGTCAAGTCAGAGGTCACTCCACTCGTGGAATAGCAGCCTCTGCGGCTTGTTTCAAGAACGTGTCTGCGGCAGACATCTGTGCTGCTGCCACTTGGACTTCTGTCCATACCTTTACTAAACATTACAGTTTGGACATTGCCTCTCGCCGTAGAGCAGGCTTCGGGTTAGCTGTCTTGCAAGGGCTCCTTTCTTGAGGCTTACAAGGTTATTTGCTACTTCTTGGAGTAGTTCCTCCTCCCAGTGCCTTTCATTTGTTCCAGACTTCTTGGGATTCTGTCCTATATGTAATTACCTACTGCAAGAGCCCTCTCGAGTAAGATAGTACAGTTACGTAAGAACACCGTAACAGTAGATCTTGAGAGAGGCTCTTACAGCCAAATAACTCTCCACCCTCCATCCCCTAAGCTTTTTCAGCTCCTTTTCCATTGAGGAAATATCTGTTTCTCTCGTTGCGGGCCTGTGGCGGGAAAAGAACTGGAAGGTGGGCGTCTGGGACCCGCCCCTTTATACCGGCGTCGTCTGGCGCGGTCACCTGACGATGAGGGCAGTCCCGCCAAGGGACTGCTAGCTGAAAGAATTTTTCATTAGGGGTCCTGCATGACGGCCGGCGTCAGTCCTATATGTAATTACCTACTGCAAGAGCCTCTCTCGAAGATCGACTGTTACGGTAAGTTCTTACGTAACTGTACTTTCTCGTGCAATGCCCTGTCCACAGACTTGTGTACTGACGTAACTATGGCGGCTTTCCATTTTTGTGGGAATTGGGAGAGCATGAGGGAGTGGCTAAGGATCTTTGTCAAGGGGGACAGTACCTCATCAGTGGTGAGGGTGATGAGCTTTAGGTCAAGTGAATCCCCACTTAGCCTAGTTTTCCCAAGTACTTTGAGAATGTATTTCTTTGCTTCTTCTTTGCTCACCACTTTAAAGTGGAATGGTGGGTGTGACCTCGTATTTTCTACTGATTGCGAACTGCAGGAAGGGGGGTGGGGTCGAAGAAGTTAGGGGGTAGGACATGACTGAGATCTGTAAAAGCCTCATTGAAAATGTCAGCTATGGTTTGAAGCTCAACGGTTGTAGTGCCATTTATGTTGAGCATGGATGCGGTCTCTTTGGTGACCTTCCCTGTCACCTCAGAGATGTTCCAAAATTTGCATCCATCTTTCCAGGAATTGGTTAAGGCTTCCTTATAGTATTTTGCTTTTTTGGCCTGAATTGCTCTTGTGCAGGCATTCCTTGCTTGCAGGTTTTGTATGCCTTTATATCCACTTGGTTGCCAGCGGCCCTGGCTTGGTACCAGAGGTGATTGCGAGATTTCATTTGCTCGAGTAGGTCATGTGTAATCCAGGGATTGCTGTAGTAACCCTTGATCTTTCTTGTTTTATCAGGGGCCTGGAGATCGCATGATGCTGATCAGAAAGAAGAACAATATGTAGGCTTGGATGTCATTTAGGAGTAGCTAGAGGTTGCAGTCGAAACCACTGTGATTTCTTTGCAACCCCTATGATGTTCACTACAGCCCATAGGAACCACTAAAACAAGGTTTCCCTAGCAGTTTTTTAGTTAGTGTGGTTTCTGTAAACATACAAGCAATGAAAAGCTTCAAACCTAACACAAAGTATCATGGGTACTACATCTTGTTTGACATGTCACTACTTAGACCACACCCCAGCTGACACACACTCTTAAGGACAAGGTAACAGTAATCTTTAAAATCTGCACAAAGCAGTACATATGTTGACAAAAAGCAGAAACTATCACTTGCCACCTAAAAAAATAAACCGGACCGTATGAAAGATAGTTATAATTGTTGCAAATACAATAGTTCAAAGCCTTTTCTTTTAGTAGCCAACTTCTCCATAACATCCCTTGGAATCAGACATATTATTTATTTATTTATTAAATTTTGGTGACCGTGTAGGCCCACTGAGCCCCGAAGGTCCCTTTTTCAGGGGGCGACCCAGGATAACAATACATGTTTTGATACAGTGGAAAAACATTTAGTTACAAGATTATACAGGCTTATTTATGTTTTATTATTTTCTGGTAACCAGGTAAGGCCCAGTAGGCACAAGTGCCTGTTTTCAAGGGTAACCCAGGAGCACTGACAAGGTTAAGTGACTTCAGAGTCACACAGTGTGCAAGTGGAGGCTGTGGGAATCAAACCCAGGTCTGCTGGATGTACCAAGCTCATTTACAGCTTGTTGCTCTAACCTCTAGGCTATACTGCCATTCCCCAGGTTTGAATGGATTGTTTTGTTCCTCTGACAGTCTACATTCTGGCCAGATATAACAAGTGAAAAGCTGGAAATATGAGAACGAAATTAACATTAAAATCAAGTGATTAGACGGGAGCGGAGGGTTGTTGGGGATGGAGCACTGTAGGGGTCTGCGGAGCCCAGAAAAGCTGTTTTGAGTATCACATTGAGCAATTAATTAAAAAATGAATCTGGAATTAGGGGCTATTATGTAAATCCAGACAGAATCTGCATCTAGCAAGTTGAAAATTACTCAGCTGATTATAGTCCCAATTAACGATTATGGGGGCTGTTGCCTCTAATAATGGAAATGAAACTACCTTTAAGCCAGTTACGATTTATATAATAGGCTCTTAACATTGGTATTACATGAAAATAAGAAAACACAGTAGTTTGAGCGCTCTATCATGCTGGAATGATCTAAAGAAGAAGGGAAGACGGGAAGAAGGGAGGAAAGCTGGCAGGCCTGTGGATGGGTTGGCAGACAGGTAGGCTTTTTTCACCTGGAAAGCAGCTGTGTAACTGCATCGCTCTTTTAGCTCATTTTCATTTGTGTTACAGTTTATTTTCTCTGGCTAGTCCTACTGTGTTGCACTCTTATTTTCAGTGGAGTCTAGCTCTTATCCTTTTCTGCAGCTGAGTGGACTGAATCACTGAGAGGTTAACTGACTGGTTCAGGGTCACACAGTGACTAAGTGGCTCTGGTGGGACTTGAACCTGAGTCTTCTGGTTCCCAGGCCTGTGCTGTAGCCACTAGATCCAGTAGAAACACAAAAGTTTGGTGCACACAAACACAGATTTAAATCCTAAAATCACAGCTTATTTAAAAAGATGAGCCTGCAGACAAAACAAACTAGAAAAGCGCACTAACGGGAAGGGATCTCTCAGTGTGGGGTACACAGGGAGCTCTCCCAATGTGTGGTACGCAGAAGGGGTGGGAGGTGTCTCTTATTGTGAGTCTGCAGGTAGGCAGCAGAAGAGTGACTTCAGAGTTAATGGTGTCCAACAGTGCTCTCTGCTTGTAGGGCAAATCATTTTGTTCTGATTGCCTCATAGTGCTTCGCTCCAGCCTTTGAACTGCACTGTCGAACTGTGATCCTCCAGAAGTGCAGTCTTTTCCAATAATTACTGCACCACACTGTAAGCAGAATATGACGTCACACCCCTGCTCTTGCCCTGATATGGTGGGTGGGTGTGTATGCATGCTGCTGTGTGGAGTTCAAAGTAGTGGTAATAACCCTACAGGGCCAATTTGTGGCTGTATAGTAAAGGGGCCACCAAACTGAAGAATGCCTGTTCTATTTTTTGCAAACAGGTGCAGGAATGGAACCTCCTTTCCAGTTTTGGTTCCTGCCCAGAACCATCATCAGAGAAAGTAACACCCCACTGTCTGAGGGCTGCAGTTCGAACCAGGATCTCCAGGCTCACTCTCCCTTACTCTAACCTCAGTGTTTCAAGGAGGCCAAAGGATGCTATAGTCTTCCTCGGTAAACCACCACGAGTCCTTTCTAAGGCCCTGCCCACACTACACTGAAACCTCCCCTCTGTAACATTACAGGGGGTCCAAACCATTACCACAGCGGTTTGCGTTTACACCTGTAACGTTACAGGAGGCGTTTCCGTAACCGTTGTCGAAACCACTTGTGAGATGGTTTCAACAATGGTTATGGAACCAGTTCTGCTGCTGTACCGTTACCGGCTGTAGTGTGGACGCGTGAGCGTGTTCCCCAGCAGTGCCCGTAGTGCAGCGTGAGCTGCATTGTGGGATAGGGTGCCGACCGTAATGGTCACCCATCACCCACAGTGTGGACCAGCAGTAACAGTCCCGAACCGTCATCACGACAGTGCACCGGCAGTGTGGATACACTGTACCATTTACCGGCCCTAGTGGTTTGTAACTGTTACAAGGTTGCAGCGGTGTAGTGTGGACAGGGCCTCTGCATGCTGGCATTGTGCTCAGACCTGTTTCATGAGAATTATGTAATGGATACAATAAATTTGTAGCAGGGTGCTGTTGTATGCCTTGTAGCACTCACTTCCTACTGTGCCACCAGGTCACCATTGGTGTTATGGTAGCTACCCCCACCTTGTGGGATCAAACAAGATTGAGAGGTCTGAAGCCACTTTAAACTCCTGATGAGTAATTCATATCTAGAATTAGAATAAAATAGTGCAGTGCTTCCACCCTGAAAAGGGTCAGAGTGGGCCTGGTGTAAGTATGGTACAACCCCCTGGGATGCAGCACCTTCCTAGAGGGTCAATCCCTCCGTGAGCCAGCTCAGTACAGTGACAGTCCCCACATAGCATGCAGCCTATACTTTAAACCAATAATTATATGTACCCAGGCAGTAATTCAAAACTAAGTAACCAGGATTTTATTTTGGTCAGCTTCAGGCCCTAAAGAGAGAAAGAGGGATAGCAGCAATTAGGTAGTAAGTATAGTCTATTCCCAGCTGGTTCTTCTTTGCCTTTCCAGGTCCCGCCTACAATAACACACAGGCTGCTCTTCAGTGCTGTCCAAGGGGCAGTCAAATATATACTGACACTGTACTTCAATTGCCCACCTAGGTTCATCCCAAATACCAGTGCCTGTCCCCCGTACCCCCAGATATGCTCTGTACAGTTGCTCTTTACATGTACTATAGGCATTACCTTTTCCTCACTGGTACCAGTGTTTAAACCCTTGATTGTATGGGAGCTCTCAGTGCTTACTGGGTACCTAGCCATGGAAATGGTGTAGGTTCAAAGGCACTACATGGGTTAGCTGGCAGTGGTGCACTTAAATGATTAACAATACTTTGCAAATGTAAAACTCCAAAATCCAAATGTTGTAAACCCGCACAGGGTATTTGTTTATCCCAGTCAGATGGCTTAGTCCATTAAAAGCTTCACAAACTATGATATAGATGTGCAGTTGCAGGACAAGCCCTGAATTTACTTGCGGTTCCTAGACCTGGGTATCTCCCTCGACTTACAGGGTGATGGGGAAGTTTGCAACAAGTTCCCTCTCTCTCCTCCTGTGAAAGCCTCTTGTGTCAGCTGGTATGCAAGTGGTTTCTCTTGTTCAGGTCAGGCCTATCTTGTCCACGCTCAGTTGGCAATTCTCTGGTGTACAGAATGGGCACTTCACAAAACTTTGCAAAGTGCGTAGTAAGCCACTTCACAGCAACTTCACCCGAAAAGTTGAAATTTCAGATAAACTTAGGCAACAGTCTGGCTCAGGGTCTTTTGCAGACTGAATTGGGTCTGGTACTGCCCCTGCTGTTCACTGGTGAATTTCCAGGTCTTGACTGTTGATTTGAGGTGTCAATTAACTGTTAGCAGGCCTGAAATTCTGTCACTCGACAGGCAATTAGTCACTGCAAAGGCATCTGAGTTAAGTCCTTCATAAGTTCACAAACTCTTAAAGGGGACAGGAAATGTATGCTAATTGGCATCTATTTATAGAGTTCCTATTCTCAGAAATTATATGCATTCCCCTAAATTATCCATATTTAACTGTACCTGAATAGAAAGTGATATCAGAAACTGTATTTTGCTTTGTTTTTTTATGGGCAGCATTCTGTTACAGTTCTCTTCATGGAACCAGTAATTTGGAGTTTTTACTATGTCACGATTTGTGTACAGAATCCTAATCATGAGCTGTTGACCTATCAGAACTATGCTTAGAGTTATGTGCACAAACAGTGACATAGTTAAAACTCCAAATTACTGGTTCCATGAAGAGAACTGTAACAGAATGCTGCCCATAAAAACAAAAAATGCAAAATACAGATCTTACTTCGAGGAGAAGCTCTTACAGCAGGTTACACATTGAGGACTGGCGCCACCTGGCGGCCGTTCCGGCAACTTTTTCTCTAGTAGTACCGACGTGGGAACGCCCCCACCAACGTCGGCTCCACCCCCGACGTCGCCCTATGTAAGGGAGGAGTTCCCCACGTGCTCCAGTTCTTTCCCACCGCACGGTAAGGGTTAGTTCAGCGTTTCGGCTAGTACCGATTGCTCTTCTCCACTGTATTAGTTTTTCCTCAGAATTCGATTTTCAACATCTATGTCCTCTCATTTAAACAAGTGTGCTTGTGGGCGACAGATTCCCGCGAAAGACGGACATTCTGCCTGTCTCTACTGCCTGGGGCCTGACCATCGCACTGACGCCTGCCCTCATTGCCCGGCCTTCAATTCGCGGATGCGAATCCAGCGCCAGAAATCCCTTGCGGCTTTTCTCGCAGAAACAAAACTTGCCGCCATGGAAAGGGGCCTCTTCCTCAGGGGAATCCGACCCTCAACCCACCCACAAGCACCACAAGCATCAGGAGCAGCACAGAGGGAGATCCCACTCGAAACATCGGACTTCGGGATCGAAGTCCGGGTCGTTGGGCCATGATTCCCACCTCATGACTGTAAAGCCTTCGTCTGACTATTACTTCTCTCCAGCTTTTAAAGGTCTGTCAGCCCTCCGAGAAATCCAAGGGCTCAGGTAAGGTCTCCTCCCGCTCGGCTTCCTCCTCAAAAGCCAACTCCCGGGAGTTGAGCAAGGCCTCAGGGTCTTCGGCTGGCAGGGCCTCCTCCTTGCCACCTTAAAACAAGGCCTCGGACTGATGCCAGCCTCTGGCTACTGACCGGCGTTCGGTCGAGAAAACCTCGAGCCACAAATCTGACCATCATCCATCCCATGGAAAGGAATGACATCTGTCGTCTCCCAAGGACAAGCAGATGCCGGACCCTCGTCTGTCTGCAACTCCCTCAGCCCCGGTCCCGGCGAAGGTTATTTCACCGCCGGTCATTGTTAAACCGACGCCAGTCCCCCCGACACCGGTTCTGTCCCCGTCAGTTCGGACACCCCTTCTCCACAGTCGCCGGTCCGCCTGATGCCGGAACCCGATGACAGTGGTGCTGACACCGCCCTGACGTCCCCCCTTAGGCTGACGCTGGTCGACAAGGGTTCGGACCCGACGCCGGCTCCCCTGGACGGTGGGGCCGGCGTCGGTACGGGCTCAGGCGCTCCTCAGCATACACCTGATTCACTGAAACTACACCTTTCTCATGTTAAGGAGCTGTTTACCCACTGGTGGGAGACTGTTAAAAAAGACCTACCAGCGGATGCACCTCCACCCACTCCGGAGACGGTTCCAGACCCTGTTGAACCGGATGGTGGGGGGGAGCGAGGTGCCTCCCCCAAAGAAGCACAAGAAAAAGTCCAAGAGGGACCGGTCCAGCAGTTCCTCTCGCTCTCCCTCTCCTCCGGACAAGAGGCACAAAGGGAAGAGGCATAGCCCCTCACCCTCTTCTTCTACGACCTCCTATGTGGACTCGGACTCTTCCTCCTCTGTCTACTCAGAGCCAGACCTAGGGGACATGGAGGGCCTCCCTAAATCCCCTCCAGATGACCCCAATTTCATGGAGGTGATGAGGCACATCTGGGCCAACATGGATTGGGACACCGAAGCCCTGGACCCCGAGCGACTGCGGCTGGCTAAATACCTCCACCAAAAAGACCCAAAGCTGGTGGTCATCCCTTCCATGGTCAACACCTTTCAGGATGTCACCCGTGCGACCTGAAAGTGTCCTCACTCCTCCTCCGCTGTGCCGAAGAAGGCTCACCGGCTCTACCGGGTGCCTGCGGACCACCCCTTTTTAGCCGAACCACCCGCTATGGACTCAGTGGTGATTTCAGCGGCTCACGATCGTTCGCAGAGGCCCAAACATCTAAGCACCCAGCCGCCTGATACAGAATTGAAGCAGCTGGATTCTATGGGCCGTAAGGTGTACTCTGCTGCCATCTGCAGCATCAGGAGCCTCAACTTCCTGACGCATATGGTCCAATTCCAGAACGCCCTCTGGGAACAGGGATTGGACATTGTGCAAGACCTGCCCGATTGTCCTCAGCGGACAGAGCTTGCCATGTTGCTGCAGACCGGCTCAGACATGGACACCCACATTTTGCGGTCGGCCTACGACTCTGCGGACACCTCCTTCAGGACAGTTGCCACTGGCATTTGCCTCTGATGCCATGCATGGCTTCAGGTCTCGGGGTTCGATCCAGACGTCCAAACCAACTTTCTGGATGCTCCCTTCAAAGGCTCCGTGCTCTTTGGTGATGACACAGAGCGCATCATCACCAGGCTGCAGGACTCCGGAAAGGCTGTCCGTTCCGTGCAGTCCATGTACCACCTGAAACAGGACCATGCACGAAGGCCTTGTTTTCATGGCTGTGGGGGACATCAGTTGCAGCAACCTTGCTTTCAGCAACAGGCGCAGCGAGGGGGCTTTGGTCATAGAGGCGGAGCATAGGCAATCCGGCCTCCGCCTCTAGACCACCCAGAGCAGTCGCAGCCGCCCTCCGTCCCCCATCCAACGCCTGACTATTCAGGCGACCCTTTTCCTCTGGTACACCAACCAGGGGAGCCGGTCAGAGGCCGCTTTTCACTCTACACGGACGCGTGGGGCCAGGTGACCTCCAACTAATGGGTACTGGAGCTCGTGGAGTTTGGCACTCCATAGAGTTCGAATCCATTCCTCCGGACAGACTACCACCACCATCCCGATACCCAAGGAAGCACAGAGCTCTGATCCGGCAGGAGATCTCCTCCCTTCTGGACAAAAGGGCCATCGAGCCGATTCCACCAGCCGAGTCAGGGAAAGGATTCTTTTCCCACTTCTTCCTAGTACCGAAAAAGTCGGGGGATCTCCGACCCATTCTGGACCTTAGCAATCTAAATCAGTGAGTCTCCTTCAAGAGATTCAGGAAGGTTTCTCTTCCTACTCTCCTTCCTCTCATAGCGGCAGGAGATTGGCTGGCGTCCCTGGACATGCAGGACGCTTACTTGCATATTCCCATCGCCAGAAACCATCGAAGATTCCTAAGGTTCAGGTTCAAAGATGAGGACTATCAATTCCGAGTCCTCCCCTTCAGTCTTTCCTTGGCCCCCAGGGTCTTCACCAAATGCCTGGCGGTCATGGCCGCGGCACTTCGAAGACGGGGCCACTTTGTGTTTCCTTACCTGGACGACTGGCTTCTCCTGGCCCCCTCCAGGTCACGCCTGTCAGCAACTATCAGGGATTCCATCTCACTTTTCCAGAGTCTCAGAATCACCATAAACAGGGACAAGTCTCATCTGTCCCCTACTCAGATTCTCCAGTTCATAGGAGCTTTTCTGGACATCACTCTCAGGAAGGTTTTTCTTCCCTCCGACAGAGCGGATCGCATTCGGATCATCGTGTCCCAGACCTTGTCAGCCTCAAAGGTGCTGGCTCGGCTCCTCCAGCTGTTGGGACACATGGCCACTGCCATTGTCTCAGTTCCTCTGGCGCATCTGCGCATGATGACCATTCAGTGGTCCATGAGGGTCCAGTGGGATCAAACTTCAGACAGCCTGGATGCCTTCAACAGAATATCGGAGCCAGTCCGCCGAGAACTTCGCTGGTGGATGTCGTCCGAAAATCTACTGGGGGCATACCCTTCCAATCCGAGGCGCTGTCCCAGTGTCTGACCACGGACACCTCGTCCCAGGGATGCGGCGCACACTTGGGGAACCATCGTACTCAGGGTTCCTTGTCTCCCTCGGAAGCAAATCTGCACACCAGTGTCCTGGAAATGAGAGCTGTGCTTTACACACTTCAAGCCCTGGCCTCGGTCTTGGCACCGGGCTATCTCTTGGTGCAGACAGACAACACTTCAGTGATGTTCTACATCAACAAACAAGGTGGCACACATTCATATCCCCTTTGCAGGGAAGCCATTTGGGTTTGGGATTGGGACCTGGAACATCGTCTGTTTTTGACAGCAGTGCATGTTCCCGGGATTCAAAACATGCTAGCCGACACGCTCAGCAAGACAAGATCGCAAGCCCACGAATGGGAGTTGCTTCAAGAGGTTGCAGAACGCATCTTCCATCTGTGGGGGACGCCAGAGGCAGACCTTTTTGCGTCACAATCCACTGCAAAACTGCCCACTTTTTACTCGCTAGGTCCAGAGCCTGGAGCTTTGTGGCAAGACGCATTATCCCTCTGCTATAGCGGGAGGTTCCTGTATACCTTCCCTCCCTTTCCCCTCCTTCAGAAGGTCCTCCTCAAGGCCCAGTCAGAACCTTCAACAATCATCTTGATTGCTCCGCTTTGGCCTCGTCAGATCTGGTTTCCTTTACTACAGCGTCTAGCGGCAGAGTCGCCAATGCCTCTTCCCCCTCCTCTCACCTGCTCTCACAGGACAAGGGGTCCCTGCTGCACCCGAACTTACGTTCTTTTCACCTGCATGCTTGGCTTCTCAGGACTTAGCTAAGGTCCAATTTGGAGTGTCTGATCAGGTCGCTCAGGTGTTGGTTGAGGCACGGAAACCTGCCACCGGGGCCACTTACGCTATGAAGTGGAAACGTTTTTGCATTTGGGCCACAGCCAAGCAAGTAGATCCATTGGTCTGTCTGGTTAATACTGTCCTAGAATACTTGCTTTCTCTCTACGAGAAAGGCCTCAGCTATTCCTCCATCAAGGTACACCTGGCCGCCATCTCCGCTTACCATTTACCTGTGTCGGGTAAGACGGTGGCTCAGATGGAGGTTTCCAAAGCCTTTTTGCGCGGTATCCTCCACATCAGACCTCCCATCAGGGACCCTGTTCTTCCTTGGGATCTCCTATTCGTCCTGGAGAAGCTTTCTTTCCCCTTGTTCGAGCCGACTATGAAATCGGAGCTTCGTTTTCTCTCCTGGAAAACTTTGCTTTTGGTAGCTATTACTTTGGCGAAGTGCATTTCAGAGCTTCAAACTCTCATGTGTAAAGAACCCTACCTTGTTTTCCACAAGGTCAGGGTTGATCTCCACACCAATCTGAAGTTCTTACCGAAAGTGGTCTCTGAGCTCACTTTGAATCGGTCGGTTCGGCTCCCGGTCCACTACCTGGAGCACTCCAACAGGGGTGAGATCCTGCTTCATTCCTTGGACATGTACACGGCTCTCAGATGTTACCTAGCTAGAACCAAGGCGGACAGGAAGTCTGATCAGCTCTTTGTGTCCTTTGCCCAACAGTCTGTAGGTCGCCTGGTCACCAAACAGACGCTTACGCGCTGGTTGGTACACTGCATTTCCTACTTCTATGAGAAGCATAATAGGTCGACAACGGGGCCAATTAAAGCTCACTCTACCAGGGCCATCACTACTTCCTTCACAGCATTAAAGAGGGTACCGACGGCAGATATCTGTGCTGCCGCTACCTGGAGTTCTGTCCATACCTTCGTCAGGCACTATAGCCTCGACATAATTTCCAGACGCAGAGCAGGGTTTGGCCTTGTGGTTCTGCAAGGCCTGCTTTCCTGAGGGATCTTCCCTTCTCTTGCTGTCCTTTCATGTTTCTTCCCCCTACCAGGGGTTGTTGTATGTTTATACTGGCGTGGGACTCAGTTCTCAATGTGTAACCTGCTGCAAGTGCTTCTCCTCGAAGTAAGATAGTACAGTTACATAATTTATTTATTTATTTGCTTTTGTTAACCGGGTAAGCACACTAGACAGCCAAGTACCTATTTTCAGGTGTGACCCGGGAAATTACAAGGTACATTACTTAGTACATACATGAAACATGAGGCAAATAGAAGTGGAGAAACATGAGGCAAATAGAAGAACTTACCGTAACAGTAGATCTTCGAAAGAGGCTCTTGCAGCAGGTATATTTCAAACAACACGAAGTCTTGCTGTGTTCTGACTACTGCAGTTAGGTCCTGCCTTTCAACTGCCCCGGAGAACAAAGAGTTAACTTTCCATGGCCAGCATGGAATGTTCAGCACGAGCTCGGTTGAAGCCCCTGTCTGCTGTTGTTTAAACTCCAGCCATCAGATTCTTTACTCTGCCTCACTGAACAGCCACTCCAGAGATTTCTCCTTTGCTCGGTTCAAATAAGTAGGTTAAAGTGTCGTTTTTCGCTCGGTTTCTACCGAATTTCTGTTACCGAATCTGTCGGTTTAAGTCTGTCCGTGGTACCGTGAGTACTAGATAGGTTTTACATTTAGTTTCAGTGTGGAACTTGTAAATTTTGGATCGGTTCGGCTGAACCAATCAGTTTAGTCATAAAAAGTTTGTGAAATTACTTAGAGTGTGGTAACCAGTCTGTATCGGTTCTGAAAAAAATGGATTTAATTATGTTTTTTTCCAAAACCCGTAACACGGTCAGGAACCGATAGGGGAGTCTTGCCTGGCGGATTGCCGAAGAAAGGGTAAGTTTTGGATAGGATTGGCCATGTCTGAGAAACCCAAGGAAAAAAAACAGGCCCACTGGGTTTCAACACTGCAGTGTGTGTGGGGAAGCCTTTGCTAAGGCTGATCCCCACACCACCTGTGTTTATTGTCTGGGGTTTGACCACCTCGATTCAGACTGCCAAATTTGTAAGAATTTTCCCAAAGCTACCCTGGATAAGAGAGTAGGTAGACTGAGGGAAAGGGAGATGGAGAAGTCCGCTGACTCAGATGGCCAGCCCGGTTCGGTTCCGACCAAACCAGAAGGAGTGCCCTCTGACCAGGGCGAAACTTCTTCAGGCAAAAGGAGAGCCGATTCTGAGGAGTCAGTTTCGGTTAAAAGGAAGAGAAGAGAAGAGAAAAATCATCCAGTTTGGATCCATAAATTCATACTCCGACTGCTGATGAGATAGCCAAAGTGATAAGGATATTGCAATCGCTAACTTCGGTTCCGGCCGAACCGGCACCATCTGGTAGGGGCTCGGTTCGATCGGTTCCCCCGGTTCTGGATTACACTTCAGAAAAATTTTATGAACCGGAGGAGGAGGAGGAAGGAGAGTATGAGAATGATGATGATGGTGATTATGAAAGTCTGGATGTGCCTATTGACCTGGACATCTCCCCAGACAGGTGTTTCTCCTCCTAGGCTTTCTGAGTCCCCTTCCCACTTTATGTTTTACAAAAAAGTAGCTGAAACCCTCCAGCTTCCAATGGAAGAAGCAGTAGAGGATCAGGAGGAGCCTGATTCTGTCGAAATGATGGCCATCCCAGAGTCCAGGAGACTGTCTATTCCCCCCTCCCTAAATCTTTTGGGAAACAGACAATTAAAATTCTAAAGACTCCTAACTCCATACCTCCTGTGGACAGACGAATGGACAAGAGGTACACCCTTTCAGGCTCGGACACGGAGTTCCTTTCTCAGCAGTGTAGCCATGTTGGAGTAGTCCAGGCTGCTGCCTGTGATAAGGCAAATATTCCCTTGGCATCACACCCCCCCAGATAAGGACTCCAGGAGGATTGATGCCATGGCAAAGAAGCAGTACATGGCAGCATCTTTGGGACTCAGGCAGGCTAGCTATGTAGCCTACACAGCTAGATACCAGAAGTCCAGATGGGACACTGTTCTGGCTCTGGCTAAACAGGCCCCTGACCAGCTTGCCAAGGAGCTGGAGCAGGTGGCTGCAGATGGGATTGAGGCATCCAAGGTGCAATTTCATGCTGCTGTGGACTCCATTGATGTTTCATCTAGAGTCATGGCTACAACTGTGGCCCTTCGGAGGATGGCTTGGCTCAGATGTACTAGCCTATCACAGGATACCCAGGCTAAGGCCATGGATTTCCCTGTCATTGGTAATTCTGTGTTTGGGGAGCAGACAGAGAACTACAAGAAAAAGATGGATGAGTGCAGGACCACCTACAGGAGTGCTCAGGCCAAAGAAAGGCAAGCCACTCCTCAAAGGCAGCAGTCCAGGGGCAGGGGCAGGCCTTTTCAAAGGCCTTTTTTACCAAGCCCAGGCCTCCTCTTCTTCCTATGCTCAGAGAGGGTTCTTCAGAGGGAGAGGCAGACTGGGAATGAGCAGGCCTGCTTCCACCTCTCAGCCTAAAGCCCCTGCCAAGCAGACATCCTGATGGGTCTGCCCGGGCCGATTCTCCAATACCTGTAGGGGGCAGGCTGGCTTACTTTTCCAGGACTGGAAGTCTCTGACATCAGACAAGTGGGTCCTGGAAGTAGTAAGCCAGGGACTGGTTCTCAGCTTCAAAAAATTTCCCAAGATGAGAACCAGATCCTTTCCACCTGCAAATCCATCAGAGACCCTTGCCCTAGAGGCAGAGGTTTCTTCCCTCATGGCTCTCAGAGCCATAGAGAGGGTTCCTACCCTACACAAGGGCAAAGGATTGTACTCCAGGTACTTTCTAACCCCCCCAAAAAACAGGAGACTGGCGGCCCATCCTGGATCTAAGATATCTGAACAAGCACCTTTTAAAACCAAAGTTCATAATGGTGACTCTGGGAATAATTCTGCCCTCTCTAAGGCCAGGGGACTGGCTAGCCTCCCTGGACCTCAAAGATGCCTATTTTCACATTCCCATCAGGTGCTCCCACAGAAAGTACCTCAGGTTCGAGTTGCCCTCAGGCCACTATCAATTCAGAGCAATGCCATTTGGTCTAACATCAGCCCCAAGGGTTTTCACAAAGTGCCTGGCAGTAGTGGTTGATTTCCTAAGGAGAAAAAAAGATCTCCATCTTTCCATACTTGGATGACTGGCTCATAGTGGGTCAGTCTCCAAACCAAGTCAAGTCACATAACATCAAATAACTCAGCAAGTGCTCACTTCCTTAGGATTCCTCCTCAACCTTCCAAAGTCAGTTCTCGAGCCAGTACAGCTTCTCACCTTCATAGGGGCAGAGCTGGATACAATAAGGGCAAGAGCCTTCCTTCCCCTGGACAGGGTAAGGACCCCTTATGGAACTGGCCTCCTCATTCACCCTTCAGGTGTCTCGACCAGCAAGGCATTTCCTGCAGCTTCTGGGCCACATGGCAGCCTCTACAGCAGTGGTCCAGGGAGCAAGATTTCAGATGAGGGACATTCAGTTCCACTTAAGAGCCTTCTGGTCCCAAAGAAAGGATCCCTTACCAAGCTAGTCCCAGTGACTCGAACCCTGATCCAGGCTTTGCAATGGTGTCAGGATCAGGACAATTTGAGGCAAGGAGTTCCTTTTGTCACTCAGTCTCATTCAGTGATACTCACCACAGATGCCTCCCTGCTGGGCTGGGGAGCCCACCTGGGGAATCTTACCACCCAAGGGCTGTGGTCATCTCAAGAATCTCTGCTTCACATCAATCTCTTGGAACTCAGAGCAGTGTTTCTAGCACTGCAAGCCTTTTCCAAATCTGTACAGGACAAGGTGGTCCAGATCAGAACAGACAATACCACCACAGTGTGGTACATCAACAAGCAAGGAGGCACTCGGTTTACGGCCTTGTGCACAGAAGCAGTGAAGTTGTGGTCCCTGGCCTATTCCCTGCAAACCTCTCTGATAGCAGTTCACTTCCCAGGGAAGGACAATGCCCTAGCAGATGCTGTCAGCAGGATATCCCAGGGCCATCACGAATGGACCCTAGATCCCCTAGTTTTGAAAGTGATTTTCTCGAGATGGGGCACTCCACAGATAGATCTTTTTGCAGCCCCAGACAATCACCAACTTCCTTTCTTTTGTTGCAGACCCCCAATCTTGGGCTCAGTCCCATTGGATGCTCTGATTCTAGATTGGGAAGGGAAATTTCTGTATGCTTTTCCCCCCTTCCCTCTCCTGTTCAAAGGGTTAGTCAAGATCAGGTCACAGCCATGCAAAGTGATTCTGATTGCTCCAGACTGGGCCAGACAGCTCTGGTACCCTCTGTTGCTGTCCTTAGCAGTCCACCTTCCCCTGTCTCTCCCCCAGGAATTACAACCTGTTGATGTCCTCTCGGGAGGATTTGGTATCCGAACCTCAAGTCTCTCACTCTCAAGGCATGGCTCTTGAAGAGTTAGAGTTTGCTTATTTGCACCTTTCTCAAGGGGTTCTGGATATCCTTAAGGCCTCGCGAAAGCCTTCCACCAGAAAGACTTACAACTCCAAATGGAAAAGGTTCACTATTTGGTGCTCTAATAAGGACATTTCTCCAGAATCTGCCGGGTTGCCTACAGTTCTGGACTATATGGTCTATCTTAATGGCTTAGGACTTAGGCCTGCTACACTTAAGGTGCATTTGCTAGCTGTTTCTGCCTTCTTGTCAGTAGGCAAGCCCTCTCCTCTGTCAGCTCATCCTGTATTTTGTAAGTTCTTCAAGGGATTGCTGCACACCAATCCCACCTTTAGGGACCCTGCTCCTGCTTGGGACCTTAATGTTTGCATTGCTCAGCTTGTGCAACCTCCCTCTGAGCCTTTGTCCTCTGCAGAGCTTAAGTACTTGACTTGGAAAACTGTGTTTTTGGTAGCCATTACCTCTGCCAGGCGTATCAGTGAATTGCAAGCCCTGTCAGTGGAGCCTGATTTCATCTCTTTCCACAGAGATAAAGTGGTCCTAAGAACTAACAGGATGTTTTTACCTAAGGTGGTTTCAGATTTCCACTTTAATCAGTCTATGTCTCTCCCTGTTTTCTTCACTGACCATTCCTCCTCTGGAGAGAGGAGGCTGCACAGCTTGGATGTTAAAAGGGCCCTCAGCTACTACATAGAGCACACCAAGGGTCACAGGTTTGAGTCCCTTCAGTTGTTCCTCACATATGGAGAGGTTGGTAAGGGCAAACCTGCCACTAAGAGCTCTGTTGCCAGGTGGATTGTCTCTTGTATACAATTCTGCTATGAAAAACTGGGTAGAACCCCACCCTCAGGCCTGAGGGCTCACTCTACTAGAGGTACAGCTGCTTCCCTGGCTGCTGCCAGGGATATTCCTTTGTTAGAAATTTGTCAAGCAGCCACCTGGAAAACAGTCCGTACATTCACCAAGCATTACTCTCTGGATATCCAGGCTAGGAGTGATGCTCAGTTTGGCACAGCAGTACTTAGAGCCTATTCCCAAAGTAGGTTCTGTCCCTCCTCCATGGAGGTACTGCTTGGTAGTTCGTAATAGTCAGAATACAGCAAGACTTCATGTTGTTTGAAGAAAAATTAGTCACCTTAGTAATGTTGTTTCTTCTAATGGAGTCTTGCTGTTTTCTCCCGCCTCCCCTCTCAGAACCTGGTTTTTGGGATGTGGGTGGGCAGGAGCAGTGTTGGCACCCTAGGGGTGCCCCTCTTTTCACCCTCCTTTACTTTGGGTGTGTGTTGTGTTTTGTTTTTTGGGTTTCCTGACTTGAGTCTTTGCTTTGAAACCAAAAAACTCTTTTTAATAAATTTAGTTGCCAGTTGGCTAGTGTGAGTTTTACAGTTTCCACACAGAACTTCTAGTGAGTATTGCCCGAAAAGATCTGACGGTTGGAGTTTAAACAACAGCAGACAGGGGCTTCAACCGAGCTTGTGCTGAATGTTCCATGCTGACCATGGAAAGTTAACTCTTTGTTCTCCGGGGCAGTTGAAAGGCAGGACCTAACCACAATAGTCAGAATACAGCAATACTCCATTAGAAGAAACAACATTACTAAGGTGAGTAATTTTTTTCTTCCTGCCCACCTTCCCCCAGGGATCACGTCCTGTTCAGGCCGGTATTTTTTCCCTCTTTGAGGGGCTGTCTGTTGACAACCAGTTTCTAACTTGCCTGTCGTTTTCTTGCCTGATGGGGGCAGGGCGTTCAAGAACTGGAGCACGTGGGGAACTCCTCCCTAATATAGGGTGACGTCGGGGGTGGAACTGACGTCGGCAGCGGCGTTCCCACGTCGGTACTACTAGAGAAAAAGTTGCCAGAACCCCCGCCAGGTGGCGCCAGTCCTCAATGTGTAACCTCCTGCAAGAGCTTCTGTCAAAAATCTACTGTTACGGTAAGTTCTTACGTAACTTTGCTTTTTTTTTGCATCACTTTTTATTCAGGTACAGTTAAATATAGATACTTTAAGGGAATGGGTATAATTTCTGAGAATAAGAACTTTATAAACAGCTGCCAGTTAGAAATTATTTCCTGTCCTCTTTAAGACTCTGTCCTCAGACAATATGACTGAGTGGTCACCTGGTCTCCATCTGGCCCCTTCACCATGTCACCTAGAGTCAGAGGTGATGAAGATGACTTTTGATTTGTTCTAGTCCAAAGGCAGTCCTTCCACAAATATTTTTATTTACACAAACTCTGCAGTTTAAACAATAGTTTGGGCTCCAAACCAGCCCTGTGTTTGGGTGTGTTTTCATGTCCAGGTTGGTTGAGGCAGTAGTTAGGAAGGTCTTGGTCTGCTCTGGAGTGCTGAAGCAGTGGCTCTGTCGTGGGGTGGATAGGACCTCTGATGTTTGAGTACAAAGGAGCCTTAAAGGTAAAACCCCATGGGGGTGGTTACAAATCTAGATACCTGATTGGACAACAGCATTCTATGTCCATAACAATATTGATCCATAAAATCATAGGTAGAAAGTTGCCCTGCCAACTGCGCCCCCCCCCCCTTCATCTAGATGGCTGCCCTGGCATCACCTGTCTTCTGGCCCTGCAGAACAACACTTTTCCAGTCTGGCTTCCAAACAATACCTTCTCTACCTCAACAACACAGTATTTCCCTTCTGCCTGTCCAAGCACCGTTTTCTTTTGAAAACATATGCAGCTCTGCCCGCAACACAAGTGCTCCTGCCTACTCTGCCCAAAAACCATCTTTGGTGGCTATGGATAGTAAATTCATCACCGCCCCTTTTTATCTCACGTAAAACACACCCACCCACCCACACACTCGATATCTGACCATGGCAACCACATCTTCAAACACGAAGACGCTCTCACAATATGGAAGCAAACGCACTCCTCCCAGTAGCCCTGCCACGAATCTCACTGTGCCAGCAACATGCAATGGCAACTACATCTGTAAACATGCATGCTCTCACAGTATCTGCTCATGGCAACCACATCTTTAAACATATAGCCACTCTCACAATCTGGCAGCAAACACACTCCTCCCACTAACCCTGCCTTGAATCTCATGGTACCAGCAACATGCAATAGCAGCCACATCTATAAAAGTGTATGCTCTCACAGTATCTGCTCATGGCAACCACACCTTTAGACTTGTAGCCACTCTCACAGTCTGGCAGCAAACACACTCCTTCCACAAGCCCTGCCACAAAACGTGCTGTACTGGCAATGTACAATTGCAACCACATCTTTAAACGTGTACCTGCTTTCACACTCTGCGGTACCATTACTACTTCCACCAGCCATGCCACAAAGTGCAATTAACAAGTGGCTAGCTACTCTTGCACTCTGCAGCAAAACAAC
This sequence comes from Neoceratodus forsteri, assembly GCA_016271365.2. Taxonomy (NCBI): domain Eukaryota; kingdom Metazoa; phylum Chordata; order Ceratodontiformes; family Ceratodontidae; genus Neoceratodus; species Neoceratodus forsteri. The sequence continues at coordinate 1,630,586,733 of CM028131.1, read as the reverse complement.
TCCCACTGGCCCTACCACAAAACCAGGTGTACTGGCAACAAGCAATAACTTCATCTAGATGATAGGCTCAGAGGGTGAACTACAGGCAGGGAGACCAGTGTGAAGGTGAGTGTGCTGTGCTCACTCAAAGCTACAGCTTTCACTGTCATGCTGAATGCCACAGATACTCACTGAATGCCATGACTTTCACTGACACTGTGGTAGGGTTCGTGGGGTAGGGTAATGAAAGCATACACGGTACCCAGAGATTTGTTCAATACACAAATTCTGTGTGATGTTTATTTTTGTAAAAATAATATATAGAGCAAATCATGCTATGCAAAAATAAACACAAACCAATAATACAGGAATACTGTAAACCCCCTACAAATGGGGGTTCCCAAAAAGTCATCCTTGAGCTTGCTTAAATGCTCAATGCCAGGCTGGTGTCCTGCATTTTAGCAGTTTGAATGTATTGCCAGAGTGTGCCTGTATAGCCTCTGTGTACTGTCTCTTTAAGAGCTGCCTGGATTGCAGTCATAATTAATCTGAGAGGGAGCTCTGTTAGAAGATGTACTTGTTTGCTGATCTTTTGTTAGAGTAGTAATAATATTGCAGTTTGTTCTAACCTGCCTTCTTAGCAGCATGGACAGTTCTGTTTGTTTCCATCATCTTGGTCCTGGACTGTCAGAATGGGCCAATCAATACATTTGGGACTCTAAAATGGAGCCTGCCTACAGGGGCTTGGTGGGGCCAAAACTTGCAGGAATTGTAGTTTTGGGCTTTTGGTGCCTAAAATAACCTGGAGGGGAGCCCTTGTTGTGACTGACAGACAGATCAGCCAACCAAACCTTTTGGATCTTGGGGAAAATCCCACACTACATGCAGTTTCAGTTAGATCTGAGTTGGGAAGTGAAGAAGTAACAGCTCGAGATAGTTCAAGCAGCAATCCGCAGTGGATTCGCGTGGAAGAACTGTGTAAAGGCCTGAGTTTGGCCTGCATGTCTGCCTGCTGTCTATGAGAAGGAACTTGTGCTTTTTTCGGATTGAATCCGAATTTGTAGAGCGAATTAAGCCACTGAATTGTGACCAGGCTTTAACCTGAAGAAGACCGAAGATTTGCTGAATGCGATCGGCCTGTCAGGACTTCCAGCTACCTCTGAACTTCCGGATTGTGCAGAGACTTTGTAATTGCGACTGGAGAGCCATTTGCCTGGTGAAGTGAAATTTCTTTACATGAGAATGTGCTGTGTGCTTATAGTGGGTCGTGATTTGGTTCCCCACTGTGTGTCTGAGCTTTGTTTTGCTTGATGGAGGCTGTATCCAGCTCCACGGACTGAATCCGTATCCATTTCCATTTGCCTGGGGCCTGGTACACTGGCCCAGCCAGAATACTTGTTACGCAGAGAAAGTCATTGATGAGAGACCGGCCTAGGGATCAGCCCTCTGCTCAACGCCTTGAACAGGAATGACGCCTCGGAGATTTGTGTGGGCCCTGTTTCTCCAGGCACTCCAGCTCAACAGTCAGGCCACTAGAAGGGAAAGGGGGGGGGTTACAGTATCCCGGAGGGCTGTGCCCAGGTTAGCTTGACCACTAACAACCCTGACCTCTGGGTGGAGGCACCCGTTTCATTGCCCAGGCCCCTTAACCTGCTACTTGCTAAGCAGGCAGGGGTCGTAGCCCTTGGGATAGCACCACCTAGGGGTTACAATACTGTCTTAAACTGCAGACTATAAACTAAAGAAAACAATAAAGAAATAACTGAACTCTCCTCGAGCTTCAGAATCACTTCCCTCTGGTGATTCTGCACAGTGTAGAATACTTTAACCAGTACAATTTTCTACCAACTTCTGTGCTCTCAGACCAACCTCTCAGGACGCTCTCCCATGATGATCTGACTAACCTTAGCTCAGTGGCAGCTTTTATAGTGCAGTCCTCCTATGACACTAGTGTCAGCTGATCTGCCCCTTTTCTAATACAGGGGAATATTCTGGGTAGTACAAACATATGGGGATCAGACTGACTGTATATACAGAGGGAAAATATACACTCATAAGGAGTTATTTCATTCTGCCTTTAACACTCTGCCATTGAAGCTGTTGAGAAAGACTTCTTAATTACTTGTTAACAAGAAAACTCCGCCTCTTTTCAGCTGAGTGACATCTGAGGAGTTTCTTATATAACAGCCTCATCATGGGGCTGCTGGCTCCTAGAAGTACATTTTTTTTTCAAGAAGACTTAGCTCAGGTACGAGCACTGTCTGCATGGAATACTAAAGGAAACACTCCAATATTTAGTTTCTGCACATTACATTCTTTAGGGTGTTTATATACAAACTGCTTTAAAAAGACAAATCCCATGTCCGTATTCAACACACCCGATGGCTGCAACCAGTCGCTCTACCTCCTACACTGCTGCTAGGAAGCGAGACCACAGTGCTCCCTTAATGCTACCCTTGCAGACTGAAAAGAACATAAAAACAATCGGCTGCTAAACATTTCTTGAAACAGAGTGCAGCTTTTCAAACGGGACACTTGCTTACTGCCTTTCACACCAGGGCACTTTCATTAGCGCAAACGTGCATCGGGGCACATTTTAAACAGCAAATAACACAACAGTGCCCAAAAAGACATCGTTCTGTCTCTGACTAAGCATTTATTAACTCTTTAGGGAACATAACACAGTAAACACGTACATAACCAACTCTGTGCAGATTACATCTGCTATTTATTTGTTTAGTCTTTATTCTTTATGTCAGTCTGCTGTTCTAGTGCTCATTCTCATAAGGGCTTATGGCAGGGGAGGAAAAGGAATACAAAGAAGGAATAGTCAAGGGAGAAGAGGTACTACTATGGGTGGCCTACCCATAGTAGTAGAAAATGAAAATAGTTAAATTTAGAAAAGTTTAGAAATGCTACTGCAGTAGACTGGGGGTACAAAGAAATGTCATATCCTTATTTCTAACAGGGGGTAGTCTAAACTATCACAGACACACTAGCCAAGGAGTCCTGTTGGGGTAGCTGTTTCATTTTGTAGTTAATCTTTTTATTGAACATTTTCAGAAACAAACATGCAGTGCATATCCAGCATCACATTTTGGTATAGCATGAACAGACATGCTAGTACCAGTGATCAGGAACAGAAACTAACCCTTGGATCTGAGTGATAATTAATGTATGTCCTGCAGGTAAGACAGCTGAAATATCTAAGCTTTAGTTGCAACTTTCCCCATGGGTGAACTAGCCGTGGTGTGTCGGTGGGAAGGGGCCTCCCTTCCCAGGGGTAAATAATGGACACGTAGTAATAAACCTACAACTATGTACACTAACATTATGTAGAAAAATGGATGGATATATGTGGTTGTACCTTGGACAAACTGAATCTGATTGATGTGTGTGAACTTTGATTGGGTGGGATACCATACACAGGGATGGGGGTGTATAGAGGGTCTGAGCAAGATCCTGGAGGGCTGGTGTGAGATGTTTTGTGTCTGGATCACCCAATACCTTCCCTAGGTGGTGGCCTGGCACTGTCTCGATGGTGGTCTGTAATCCCCAGGTATTGCATGAAAAGAGACCAGATAGCATTAAATTTACATAGGGTGTTACTACTTAGATGGCATAGTCTTTCAAACTTGGCCAGGGTAGAGAGACTGCTAAGGAGTTCATTAAGAGTGTGCATCTCCTGTGTGCGCCAGTACTTCATCAGGAGGCATTTGACCTTCACCATAAACTGCAGTTATCCATCTGAGATTGGTAGAAGACAGGACCAAGTCTCCCAGGAGGGCCCAGTAGGAGAAGTTTTATGGATACCGCTATGTGCCACCCCAGCACTTGAGTGAGGAATTGGTTATCAGTTCCCAGTGGCGTTGTACCAGCTGACATGTCCAGATAGCTGGTACAAGCCTGCCCCGGAGTCAGCCTCTCTAGCAGTCTATGCTAGGGATTATATTAGTGGCATACAGCTCTGTTGTGTGTGGTACCAGAGGTGCATAATTTTGTTCTGTGCTAGGTGTGCTTTGGGGTCCATTAGCACCTTATTGGCCAACTTCTAACTGGCTGTCCAGTCTATTTCCTCTACTGATTTTTTCCAATTGTTGATGGGTGAGACACACTAAGCTGAAAGCTTGTTTACAGGTGCAACCTGGGAGAACAGGGAAGTTAAGTGACTTGCTCAGGGTCACACAGTATGCAAGTGAGGGCTGTCATTTCCCTCATTGGGCTGGGCTTTGACAGAAGGATCAGGGAGGCCATCTCCTATATTCTTATAGGTGCTGCCTGCTCTACCTCTTTGCATCTTGAGCCATCCCAGCAGAGAGCGCCATGGGACACCTACTCCCGTGTTGTTGAGGTCTGTCAGCATATGTCTTATTACACTTCTGAATTGCAGGTACCACCAGAAATCTTTTAGATGGAACCATTCCTTAATTCTCTGGAAAAAATCTAGGGTGCTGGAGCAGGGCATAAAGTGCGTCTTTTGACCTGGTGGATTCCTTTGCTGCCCACTGTTCCCAGAAGAACACGGAGTCTCTATCCTAATGTTAGGGTTTCCCATGGAGGGATAGGCAGGTGTGCAAGGTGAGACCTAGCTTATTTTGAATTTGCTTCCATGCCATCAATTACGGACCTGATCGGGTGATGGCAAGGTGGCTTGAGGAAGGTAGTGTACAGGCAGTTGTGAAGCCAAAGCAGGGTTGACCTGGTATGAGCCTGAAGTCATTTAATGGTTTGAGCTTTCCAGAAGGCCTAAAGTAGGCTTTGAACCAGAGACCCCATCCTCCCTGTTCCAGTGTGCTCTAAGCTTGGATCTGATGTATATTGGCTGTTTGGCTTCTCACAGTAATTTGTGTACCATCTTATCCATAACTTCAGACGATTTGCTGTGGATCTGGATTGGTAGATGGGACAATATGTGGAGTATCTTGAGGGCGTTACCATCTTGATGGCTTCTACTTTCCCTCATAGACAGCTATAAGGGTTTCCACTGGTCACATTGGGTGTGCAGCTCTTGAATAAATGCTGTGAGATGAGATCACACATTTTGGCTAACCTGGTGGTGACCTCAATGCCCAGATATGTGATCTTGTCAGGGGCTGCTGCAGCCCAAGCAGTTGCAGTGTATTAGTCGTTCGCTGCTTGTTCAGTGAGAGATCCTCAATCTTTGATTTGTTGACCTTAAGGCTATATATTGTCACAAAGGAGAACAGGAGTGATAAAAGCTGGCATGTTGAGCTGGGAGCACATTCAGTGAGCACCAACAGGTTGTCTGCGTGACAGTAAAGTTTTGTAGTATTCGGTTCCCACATAACTCATGCATCTTGGGATCCTCCTTAATAGCAGCTGCAGGAGGCTGGATGGCCAGGACAAAATGAAGGGCGGAGAACAGACAGCCCTGATGGTGCCCTTTTCTAGTGGGAATGGGTTAAATGGGTTACAGATGGTAGAGTTGGTGAGCACTCTAACCTGCAGGTTGGAATAAATAATTTGTATGTTGGTAAGAAAGTGTAGGCCAAACTCCATTTTCTGCAGCACTTTGCAGAGGTACCCCCACTCCACTGAATTACATGCTTTCTTTTTTTTAATTTAGATTTTTATGTGCTTTTTTCCCTGGTTTTCGCCCTGACCCGGGACTCCAGCAGACACGCGCATGCGTGTGCATGGAGGCGCACGCGCACGTCAGGTCCCAGTTCGGCTCCTTCCACCCCACTCCGGCAATCGCCACCACCTCCTCCCGCCTATGCATCCCATGGGATCTCCACACAATGGGAGTGGAACTACAGGAATGGCGCCAACCACCCCAGGAGGGGAGAGCTGCCTTTCAGCTGCTCAGTCCCGCCTCCTCCCACCCCCGTGCCGCTCCCCGATGACCTGAGGTTGTTCCCCGAACCTGAGTCACCTGCGTGGCGCGAGGTAAGGCATCCAGCACCTCATCCTCTGTGCCACTCGCGCCGCCCAATCATATGCTTTCTTGAAGTCTATGGCAATGGCCATGGCTGGAGTGGGGTAGCTTGTGCTACGTGGATCAAGTTGACAAGGGTATGTGTATGGTCTGAGATGACCCTGCCTTGGACAAAATCCACTTGTGAGGGGTGGAACAGAGTGGGCAGCAGAGTTTACACCCGTATGACCAAAGCTTTTGCAATGATCTTGCAGTCTGCTGTAATGAGGGATATTGGGCGATAGCTGGCTGGGTCTTTAGGCTCCTTACTTTTCTTAGGAAGGACTGTGATGGTAGCCATCCTCATGGACTGTGAGAAACTGCCCGTCTCTGCTGATTCCCTGTACAGGCAGAGAAGGACTGGGTTAATAGTGGCAAAAAAATGTTGCATGAGTTCAACTGATAACCTGCTCCTCCTGGCACCTATCAGGGATTGAGGGCCTCAGCTCAGCCTTCAGTTTGGTTTCCATAAGTGGGTATCCACTGCTTGGGCCTGCTCTACTGTCAGCTTGGAGAGGTGTAGTGGATCAAGGAAGGCTTCTATTTGGGGTCATTTAGTCCAGATGGTGACTTATAGATTGCCTTGTAGAATCCAGTCATGATGCTGTTGATAATCTCTCCTAAAAGCACATCCTCCAGAGGGATCAGTGAGCCTGGCAATCTGCCTCTCAGCCTGTTGCTTCTGCAGTCGATATGCCAGAACCTTACTGCAGCATTCCCCATCCCCCCAGCACATGTGCCGGAGTCTAGTTAGGGCAAGGTCAGGTTTTCTGGCAAGTAGGGACTCTAATTTTAGTGTGGAGAGACAGTATCTTTATTTGCAGATAGAGTTGGTGTCCCCCTTAGGCAAAGTTTTAATCTCTGCTCCTTTGGCCTTTCATGTGGACTCCAGGCTGATCAATTCTGCTTCTTTCTCCTTTCTTCATCATGCTGTGTATCCAGTGATGAGACCCTCATGGTGGCTTTAAAGGCCTTCCAGAGGATGCCTACTGATGTTTTCCCATGGTATTGATTCGAAAGAAGGCCATGGCCTCTTACTGGATCTAAGCCAGGAATTGTTTGTCATACATTAGTAGGGGGTCTAATCTCCAGGTTGGAGACTTGTTGGAGGCGGAGCCCCATAGGAGATCAAGCTCTGCAGAGGAGAATGGTCTGAAAGGAAGAGTAGTTGTATAGAGACTGCTGTGACCATCGGCAGGATGAGTGGGGATGCCAACCACTTGTCCAGCCTGCTATAAGATTGGTGGGCCTGTGAGTAGCATATGTAATCCCAAATTCTGGGATTGTTGAGGCACCAAGATATCTGACAGTGCTTGGTCCCCCATCCAGAGCCTGACTGCTTCTGCCGCATTGGCATGTGGTTCTGCAGTTTCATGACTGTGGTCTACATTGTGGTTTAGCACCAAATTAAAATCACCCCCCAGCAAGACTGGGCATTTACTTCATTGAATTGTGTTAACCTGTCTGCCAGTTGGTTGAAAAAAGGAGAGTGTGTCTTTATTAGGCACTTAGAGGTTGCCCTGGATCAGTGGATCTTCCTTGGTATCTAGTAGCACTAGGACCCACCTACCTTCTATGTCAGACGCTACCTTTTGAACAGCCAAATAAAGGGAATTTGTGGCTGAACTATGCACCACTAGCCCTGCCCATTCCCTCTGCAGTTTTTTGGCCCCAGAAAGTAGTTTGTCTCTATGAGGGCCATTTGTGTACATAACCTTTCTAAGTGGGTCAGTACATTTCGCCATGGAGTTCATTCCTTCACATTACAGCTATGTAATCATAAATCTACCATATATGTGGGGATAAAGGGAAGAATGCATGTTGGATGGCTACCTGGTGAGTGAGAAGCAAAACACATGGCATGTAAACTTGGCAAGATGGAGTGAGGCCCAACTCTTTATAGATTTAATGGAGGGGGGCGGGCAGAACCTTAATTTCCATGCCTCTTGCATTACATTGAGGTTTACTGTGGTTCAGATAAAGCATGTTAGACCAGTACAGCCTTACATATTGCCTTAAAAACAGTAACCAAACATTACACTGACCAGCTGGTCTAAGGCGTAGGGAAGCAGCCAGGCTAATAAAAGATGCCCATGCCTGTCTACTTGCCCTCATGGGTGTAAACTTGGAGCTCATATGGAGGTATGGAAGAACTGTTCCATTTTTCCTGGTGAAGACCAAGGCCATGGCAATACAATTTCCTAGGCAGGATGCATATTACAATTGGGTCTATCAATACATTCATAGCAAGGACCATCGGTGAGCCCTTTTCAGACCAGGTGAAATCACATCCATATTTGGCAGTAGGCTGATGTGGGCTAGTGGGAGGGTAATTCTATTGCTATAAGTGGGGACTAATAGGGAGGTATCTGTGGTGAGACAGAGGTGGGGAGATCCCAGTACATAGTTGCGTGAGGAGGTGGGCCTGGTATGATAGAGATGTGTGCAGCAAGATTTGTTTGGGGGCAACCTTAGGAGGATGGGCAGCTGCTTGCCTCAGAGAGTATTGTTGTGCATACTGGGGATCCTGGGGCTATGACCAGAATCTGCTAAGGTGAGGCTCTTGTTCAACATTAGCACCAGGCAGGCTACCCTGGGTGTGACAGATTAGAGACTGACAACACCTAAAAGTGTAGTACTCCCCAAAGATCACCCATTACTCTGAGGTCCTCTATGCATGGCCCTGCAAAGCTACATTACCCACTTATGAACTTTAGTCATTTTCGTTCCACCCCAGATCAGCATCAATTGGGGAAGGGGTTATTGGAGAGTGCAATCCTCAGACTACAGTTGGCTGCTTCTACATTCTGCATTTTCATGGACTTTGAGCAAGCCAGTAAGTGCGGTGAGGGTATTATGCACTGTGGCCAGGCTGTTAAGTGGGGAGGTGGGAGATGTGTGGACCTACCTAGCTCTCTTCGGAGGCACTGTGGGCTATTAAAGAGGAGAAAAAAAATTCAGTCAGAGCAGCATCTGCATGTCTAGTGCCCCTGTTGTCCCCAGATGTTGGGCTGGGCTCAGGGAGGCTACCGAGACAGTTGCCTACAGCAGACAGACAGAAACCAACAAATTAGCATCAAGTCCTGTATTAATAAAAGGATATGAGGCATCCAAATGAGTGGTTGAGTAACACTGTCAGTTGTGGCATGATTGACAGTCATCACAGCAAGCTGTTGCTATTATCCCAATCACAGTCAGTAGTGGTGGTGGTGATGGGGACTGCAATACTAGAGATCATAAAGTGTAAATCATAAGTTCTGGTGGCATCAGCTGCAGCACCCCCAGTTCAGGGCCCATTGCCAGGTGTATGTCTGAAGTAGATGATCTCAGATATGAGATGGGGCTGCCAGCACTGCAATATTCAGAATTTCAAGGATCAGTCTGATCAGAGATCTTTCATCCAGTCTGCTGATAGGGGGCATATGTGGCAAACCAGCTCACATGTAAATCAAGACAAGGAGGTGTGCTGCACATTTAGAATTATGGTTGAAAAAAGAGCCTCATTTCCCAGTTCACGTGGCTGTGCCTTTGGATTCATTGTGCTGTCTATGTTTGCAGGATGCTGTCCACTTCGTTGAGTGAGGTCTGCATCTTATCCGGAGCACCCAGGACGCATCTGTAATCGAGCAGTACTCTGCTCAGTATGCCTTCCTGGTAAAATGCTTAAATAAATAAATAAACATTGGAGATCTGGATTAGCCTCTACCGGGAGACATTTGGATTGATGCAATTTCAGTGTTGCTGCTACAGTGGGGGGTGAAATGGCAGCTGGTCTTCAGGTCTGGTACCAAGTAGAATGTGGAGGGGCTAAGCTGTATGTCATTTCCACATGTAACCATTGTGGTTGCAATCCTGGGTTATATAGCTGGCCAGGGGCTATAATGGTTCCTTATGCAGGTGGGTTGACTCTGGTCTCACAGGAAGAACAATAGGCAGCGAGACCAGTGTGAAGGTGAGTGTGTTGTGCTCACGCAAAGCCACAGCTTTCACTGACATGCTGGAAGCCACAGGCACTTGCTGAAAGCTGTGTCTTTCACTGACAAGTTAGCCATGGAGTCCTGTTGGGGCAGCTGTTTCTAAAGTAGGCACGCTCTGGCTTCCTGTTACTCAGATGGAGGTGGACCAAGGTGGCAAGCAGAGAGTCTGTGCCGGTCGCTGTCTCCAGGAGAGAAATACGTATGAACATATGAAACTGCCAGTAGAACAGATTGTGCAGCTAGCCCCTGCATGCAGCTGCCCTCCCCCATCCCCTTGGTTTTCTTGTTGTCTTCCCACCCTTACCCACCATATACTCTGTCCGGGTGTTCTTAAAGCCAACCACATTTTTGCTTGATAACACCCCCTTCTGGTAGTGCATTCCACTCGCCACCACTCTCTATGTGAAGTAATAATGCCTTCTCATCTCCCTGAATCTCCCTCCCCTATTCTTACCCCGTGCCCCTGGTTTCCCTCCTGCTCCTTAGTTTAAACACCCCTCCACCCCCCTTGTTGATACGCTCAGGTACTTGAAGGTCTCGATCATGTCCCCCATCCCGCCTCTTCCAGTGTGTACATATTCAGTTCCTTTAGCTTACCTCATAATCCATTCCTCCATCCCCTGAATCATCCTCGTCATCCTCTGCTGCACTCCCTCAGCAGATTGACATCTCAGGTACGGCCTCCAGAACTGGCACAATACTCCAAGTATGGCCTGACCAACGACCTGTAGAGGGGAAAGATCACCGCCCTGCGCCTGGACGTGAATCCCCGTGCTGTGCACCCTAGCATCCTGTTTGCCTTTGCCGCTGCTCTCCTGTATTGGGCAGTATTGTTCATGCTTCCCGCTACCAATACCTCCAGGTCCTTTTCCTCCTCAATGATCCCCAGCTTGATCCCCCCAAGCCAGTATTCTCTCCTTGGGTTCCTAGCCCCAAAATGCAGCACCTTGCATTTTATTTGTATTGAACCCCAGCTGCCTCCCTGACCATTCCTCCAGCTTGGTTAAGTCCCTCTGTAGTTGCATCCATCCCTCTTCATCATCCACTACTGCACCCATTTTGGTGTTGTCAGCGAACAGGCTAATCCTGCTCACCACCCCCTGCGCAATGTCTGAGATGAATAGCCCAAACAGCGCCAGACCCAGCACCGAGCCCTACGGTACCCTGCTCATCACAGATCTAGGCTCCGAGACTCCCCCACCACCACCTATTGTAGCCTACACCATAGCCAGTTTGAGATCCAACATGCCATCTTTGTCCCCACTCCCACCCCAGCAACTTCACCCCTAGTCGCCTATGGGGCACTGAATCAGGCCTTGCTGAAATCCAAGTACAGCACATCCACAGCATGGCCCCCATCCAACTCCCTCATCACCCAGTCATAGTACTGTATAAGATTGGTTTGGCAGGATCTCCTGAAACGAACCCGTGCTGCCTCCCATCCGAAGGTCATTGCCTCCAGAAATGCCACCAGCCTTTCTTTAAGTATTGTCTCCATGAGCTTTCCCGCTATGGATGTCAGACTGACTGGCCTATAGTTCCCTGGCTCCTTCGCTTGGACCGCTTTTTGTAATGGTACTACATGGGCCATCCTCCAGTCCTGAGGCATCTCTCCCATTTCCAGGAAGTGCTGAACAGGTCACCAGTGGTTCCACTAGAGCCTCTGCCATCTCCCGCAGTACCCTGGAGTAGATACCATCTTGCCGTGGCGCTTTACTCACTTCCAGTGCCCTCAGTCCTCCAAAACTCTACTACCGTTATTCTGCCATCCGCTACCTCACCCCCACTCCCTTCCTCCCAGATCAGGGTGGTACTGGACCCTCCTCCTTGTGAACACCAAGCAGAAGTATTCGTTCAGTGCTTCTGCTTGTTCCTTCCCTTTTCCACCCACTCCTCCCCTTTATCCTCACTATACTGTCCCTGCACTTTCTTTTCTCCCTGACATATTTAAAATAGTCCCCCTTTTTTATTCCTGAGAAATCTGAGTTCCTTGTGGCTGCCCTTACCTCTTGGTCACTTTCTTAGACCATTTGGTGTACCTCCCGTGCTCCTCCTCCTTCCCCATCCTTCTAAACTTCAGGTGCTCCACTCTTTTGCCCTCACCCCATGTGAGCACCTCCCTGTTCAGCCAGCATGGTCTCTTTACTCTACTCTTCTTACTCTGTAGCCTGGTACACATTTCCATCCCTTGCTTTATTATGTCCCATTTCTGGGCTGTCTCCATCCCCTGCTTTATGCCCCCGAGTCTCCCCTTCAGCAACCCCTCATCCTCCCAAAGTCCACCCTCCTGAAATCCACCATCTTTGTTACTGATTCCTCTGGCTCCTGCTCAATGTGATGTTAAGCCACACTGTTTGGTGATTGCTACCAGCTATCAGGTCTTCACCCTTATGTCCCTCACTGCCTCACCTTTAGCTAGTACCAGATCTAGCATGTTCCCTAGTCTAGCTGTTCAGCAACCAGCTGTGTCAAGAACCAGCCCCCAGAATGTGCTGTCACCAGGGGTTGGGGTGAAAGTTGCTGATTATGGGATGGGAGGGGGGGTCAGACTGGTGATTGGGTGAATGGGCGGCCACTAGACTGCCATGGATAGGGTTGTGATATGGCAGTGGGGATCGGATGGGTGATCGAGGAGTCACTAGACTGCCAGGAATAGGGGTATGATATAGCAGTGGGGATCGGATTAGTGATTGGCAGGCCACTAGACTGCCAGGGATTGTTACAGTATGTTGCAGTGTGACTTGGGCTAGTGATCGGGGGGAGGGACACTAGACTGCCAGCAATATTGCTGTGTACCTAGGGGTTAGTCCTTCGAGAGAGGGGGCTGACATAACTCCAAACAGTGCCCCTGCACAGTCATGTGGAACTGCTAGTAAGCACATAATGGCATGGAAATAGCCCCTTAGAGCCCTGCATGAAATTTGTGCATATTAACATGCCAGCAGCTGAAAATGGCTTACAGAGGCAAGGCCACTATCCTGTTTGGGACACGCTATGTCGCTTTGCTGCACTGAGACACTTTCCTGCAGTGATCTGTGTTAGCACAATGCATAGTCACTGTGTGCTAAGATCTCACAGCTCCCATACTGAGATCAGTTTGCTCCTATGGGACACTAGCCCTGCAATGACAGCTTGTAATAGTATTATACACCTCCAAGACCAGCCTGCTCATATGGGACACTGGCCCTTTAATGACAGTGTGTAATGGTGGTATACACCTCCAAGGCCAACCTGCTCATATGGAACACTGGCCCTTTAATGACAATGTGTAATGGTAGTATGCGACTCCAAAACCAGCCTGCTCATATGGGAAACTGGCCCTGTAATGACAGTGTGAAGTAATATTATACACAAAGACCAGCCTGATTGTATGGGCACTGGCCCTGTAATGACAGTGTGTAATGGTGGTATACCCTTCCAAGACCAACCTGTTCATGTGGGACACTGGCCCTGTAATGACAGTGTGTAGTGGTATTATATACCTCCAAGACCAGCCAGCCCATATGGGACACTGGTCCTTTAATGGCAGTGTGTAATGGTGGTATGCTCCTCTGAGACTAACCTACTTATAGAAACATTGAATTCTGCAGCAGATAAGGACCGCAGGCCCACCCAGTCTGCCCATTTGGCCTGCCTATGCTGTCACTGCAGACACTACTTGTTTTCCAGCTCCCTCCTCCCCCACCTTGCTTCCCAACTAAGATCCCCTTGTGCCTATCTCATGCATGCTTGAAGCCCACCACTATGTTTGCCCCCACCACTTCCACTTAAAGACTGCTCCAGGCATCCACCACTCCTTCATTGAAGAAGTACTTCCTCAATCTCTGCTAAATTTTCCCCTTCCAGTTTTATTGCATGTCCCTTGTTCTCATATATCATTTCATCTGAAAAGTACTGCCCTCCTGTACCTTGTTCAACCTCGTGAGCTATTTATAAATCTCTATCATGACCTCCTCTCCTTCTCTCTTCCAAGGTGTACATACTGAGGTCTTTCAGTCTCTCCTTGTAGGACTTCTGATGCAGTCCTTCACTATTTTAGTTGCCCTCCTCTGGAAAGCCTCCACCCTGTCTATATATTTCCTGAGATGTGGTCTCCAGAACCGACACAGTACTCCAGGTGGTTTCTCACCAGTGATCTATACAGTGGCAACACCACGTCCATCCTTCTGCTGGTGATACCCCTCCCTAAGCACCCCAACATTCCCACTGGCCCTAGCAACTGCCTTGTTGCACTGCCTCACCACCTTAAGGTTCTCAGATATTACTTCCGGATCTTTTTACTATTTGATGGCTGTCATTACTGCTTCTCCCATTTTGTACTCCTCTGGGTTTCTGTGCCCTAGGTGCATGATTTTGCACTTTTCTCACTGAAATATAGCTGTCATGCCCTTGACCACTACTCACATTTTCTCAGGTCTCTGCACATTGTTAACACCTCCTCTGAGTATCTACCCTATTGTAGATTTTGTGTCACCTGCAAAGAGATATACCTTCCTTCCAGCTCATTTCCTTGTCACTTATAAAGGCATTAAAGAGGACTGGTCCCAGTATTGAGCTCTGAGTCACCCCACTGGTCACCTTCCCTTCCCTAGAGTGAACTCAAAATATCAGTAGGCAATAGCCCCTTTCTGGCTATGCCTCCCTTACTCACCCTCACACCCACAGCCCATCTGTACTGGTGGGGTCATTACCCAGATCCTCTACTGGTACTAGTAAACTCTTAAATATATGGGAGCTCTGGTGTTTGACTGGCTACCTAGCTGTGGAAATAGTGGCAGTCCATCGACAACCATGTTGCACATGGTAGCTGGTGAAGAAATGATATTTACCTGTGAGTGCACTATTTGTACTCCTCAGGCCCATTGGCCTGTTTGTGATCCAGAAGAGAAATTAACCACTAGGGCACAGCTGAAACTCGGAGTCTGTGGTAAACCTGTCTAATGACAGTAACTACACTGGTGCTAGACCAAAGCCCTGGTAGGTTACGTTAAGCTCTTGGACTATGCGATACAGTCCTGGCTGCATTTGCCAGCTTTCAGCTGCTGTCTCTAGTTCAGCTGTGACATCATCACATATCACATGGCTTCCACAGCTTCTCTCTCTCTCTCTCTCTCTCTCTACTGGTCGTACAGTGGCACATCACGCAGATTGAATCATCTGTTGGTCTTTCAGTCTGTCTCCCTCTGTCTCTCTTGGAGTGTCTGGTGAAGGCCAGGTCAGAAGCTCATCTCCCTGCCAGTGCAAGTCCAAGGCAACCCCACAACACTGCAGGCAGTTACCTGGCTGTGGTGGTTGATGTTAGTGGCTGCCTTACACCTGAGTCTCTGGCACAGATGCAGATCCGCAGGTTTGTACCTGTAAGTGGCTCTCAGGGTGTGCTTGAGAGCCGAGCTGCAGGGCAGTTTATCTTCACAGACTTTCTACTATAATGTGATTTTGTGCACTGGACGAGCAGTCTCCTCATTTTGGGCTGTTAAAATACATTTCTTCTTCCAAAGGTTTTAGCTGATGTAGCAGTATAGATTGCTGCTGATGCTATGTCCAGTTTCACTACACTCTGATGGGTGCTGGCTGTCTGCAGGTATCTTGCTGCAGAGTTTCTGTCGAACTGCACACAGTGATGCAGTCTCTCTCAGACTGAAGAAAGCAGTGCAGATCTAAAGTTTTCACTCATATTTCTAGCATCTTGGTTTGTCAATTCAATTCCTTATGTTTGTCATGAGAAGACTCTCCTCTCACCGTCACTTGCAGGGTGATTGGCTATGCCACCCACATGTGAATTAATGAAGTTCATCAGTGTCCCATGAGGCCTTCTGGCCTAGTTGCAGGGTCCACAAACCTAACTGGCTGTAGCAGCTTTCCTTTGACCCCATTGTCATATCCCAGGGGTCAGAGGTAAACAAAGAGGGCTTTCTGTAGTCCATAGGGGCACAGGCCTTCAAAGTCCTTTTATTTCACAGAACGCTCCCAGAAAACACTTAAAGTCCCTCTGCAGGTGTGTTTGAGTCCACACTACAGTCTGGTCATAGAAGAACTGGGAGGGAGTATAGTATGGTGGTTAAGACCACTGAGCTGCAACCCTGAGAAGCTGGGTTTGAATCCCACAGCCACCGCTTATACTGTGTAACCATGAGCGAGTCACTTAGCCTTTCTGTGCTCCCAGGATGCACCTGGAAACAAGCCGTGGCTTGATGTGTCTTTCCTGATCAAAACTGTAAAACAGAAATCCAAGTCCCTAGGTGATAGTCAAGCATTCCCTGTTCTCGGGCGCTGTGGAGCACACCTACTGACCAGACGTGCTTAGATCTGCTCTCCATATTCACAGAGCTTTCAACCTTAAAATATTACTTTATCTTTGGAATTTTGCCTAATAACTGACTGAATCGGAATCTCTGCAAGGTGCTGAATCTTCTGATCTATTTTTAGTAAAGATGGGACAAACTAACAAGGGTCCTGCAGGCGCTGCAAAGTTGAGCCTGCTGAGTCAGAACAGTACCAGGCAACCACCCAACCTGTGATAGAGACAGCTCCTTCATGACGGCCAGCCCAACGCTCGATGCAAGCCATAGATAACAAGATCGAGACAATACTAACTCGTTTTGCAGAACAAGATGGCAAGATTGTGAGGCTAATAAAACAGCCTCCTCTGCACAAACAACTGCAATACAAGCGCTTAATACAACGACAAAATTAGTCCAGGAAAATGCACAGTTAAGATATCGGCTGGAAGCCCTCGAGAACTCGCAAAGGGCTTCTAATGTGAGGATCATGGGCCTACCTGAGAACTGCAAGGGGGATAGTCTTTTGTTCTTCCTCCAAGAATGGCTCCCGAAGGCACTGAAGCTTGGCCCGGAGATCAGGGCAGAACATCTCATACGCACGTACCGGATTTCCCCCAGATCTGCTGTAGCTCGGGATAAAGTGCCCAGAACAGCTCTAGTGATCACTGCCAGTTCGGGGACCCGGGATCAGATTTTAATAGCTGCCAGAGCATCCAAGAGACTTAACTTTCAGTGGGTTACTATCCATATGTTTATCGATCTCTCATACGCCCGATGATGCGGCGAAGAAATTCAATGGTGTCCGGGCCAGACTCCAAAGTTTAGGGGTGGCCCACTCTCTACTCATGCCAGCTCGTCCCAGAGTGTTTTATGGGGGAAAGACATATCAGTATACTGACCCGATCGAAGCAGGGAAAAAGACAGAGGCTATAGCGTTGGAATTCGACCGAGCAGCAGCTCCTGAATTATCCAAATCCGAAGAAGAAGAGGAAGAGACCTAAAGTGCCAGGATTAAGGACATTTTTCCTGTCTATCAGAGCATTAATGTCAGATTCAGTGTGCCTACCTAGACATGTTGTATATTTTGTTTATTAGTAAGCAGTTTAAAAATGTTAGTAGTTCTGGGTTGCAGATTATATTAGAAAGGAAGCTACTCTGGAGTGTATTGAATTGTTGAGCTTCCTATTACGAGGGGGATTGGGGTAAATTTTGTTAAAAATGACGCAGTTAATTTTACCAGTTCTTGTTTACATCAGACTAATGTCAAATGTTTGGTAATGTTGAATCTCTGGATTGGGAGGGCATTTCTGTTGTGCACAATAAATATGTAGAGGCATATGTTTGGAATGGGGACCACATCAGCACAAGTTGCTGTGTCTTTAAGTTGCTCGGACTTTTATAATTTAATGTGTGGTCACCCAAAGTCCTGTAGGGTGCAGCTTATCTCAGACTATTATACGCTTTTTGACGCTTAATCTTATAAGATATACCCCACATCCGAAAATCAGATTGTATAGATTAATCCTCCTATGTACATTGGGTGTATTTTGGTGAAAAATTGTGATTTCTTACATGAGATGCCTGTATGATATTGTTTTAATTAAAAAATAAAATATAAGTAACAAAAACAAAAAAAAAAAGAATTCCCTGTTCTCAAGTGCTGCTGCACTCCTTGTCAGTGGTAGTGAAGTTGTCCTTAAAAGCACTGGCTGTGCTGCAGAAAGCATCCTCCTCTTCTCTCCACTCCGGTTCCAGAAACTGTCCAAGCAAAACAGTGGCAACAAAGGTGCAGGTTTAGGCTCCAGAGAGTCATAAGTAAGAAAACCATGGTGAAGTGGGGCTACATCTAACTCTGCCTCTGTCTATCTTTCTAGTGTTGAATGTTTTTACAAATTAGAGTGTGACACAGGTGTGAAGTATGATATTGGTTTGGAGTGTCACTTGTGTGAGGTTTGAATATGGATCAGTTTGACACTGATGCTGCATAAATCTGGACTACAAAAGTGTAAGTGACTGTTAATCTGGAGTAAAAGTACGACTGTATTTTGGGGTGTGAATCTGGATTAAAATGTGACAGAGGTATGGCATGTGAACTTGTATTGGAGTGCCACTGATGTGAAAAATTAATCTGTATAACAGCAGGGCATGTGGAGTGGAATCTGGATTAAAGACTGGTGTCACATATATGGAGTATGAAGCCACAGGAGATTGTGAAACAGGTGTAGATCCTTAACTAAATCCTAAAACCTATTTTTACATAGAACTTTAGGATTCCAAATCCAATTTTGAGAACCTTTTAGGATTTGAATCAGAATCGAATTAGAAACTGAAATAATATAAAATCCTAAACTTGAAAACTGAACTGGAATCAGCCAATTCTGAGCATCCATAGTAAAGAATAACAGTGACAAGTGATACAGGTGTGGAGTGTGTTACAGGTGTAAAGTGTGCTACTGGTGTGGGGAGTGGCACAGGGTATTTAGTCTGACGCAGGTGTGGAGAGTGATGCAGGTGTGAAGCGTGACATTTGTGGACAGTGACACAGGTCTGCAGTATGCCACTGCTATTAGAATGACAAGTTTGGAGACAGTGATGTGTTGTAATTTTTTCTTTTTTTTTTTGTACAACAGGCTTTCTTGGTTTATCAACTGGATCTTTGCCTTCCATTCCCATTCATTTTAATGGGGACAGCATTTAACAAACACCAGTATAGAGCCTGTGAGAGCCCTCGAGCACATCACTGTGTGGAGAGTGACAGGTGTGGGTGTGACACATTTGAGTGATGGGCATGGAGAGAGACACAGGTGTGCAGTATACCCTGGTACTCTGCTGATATAAAACAGTTCATGGAATACAATATCTACATTCTTCACTTATTGCTGTATCCCATCAGATCTAAAATATTCTCAAGTGATTTTTTTTATTCTGTAAATCAACATCTCACTGAGCGAGCTGTACGTGATTTCTAATGTAAACATTTAGATTTCTGAGCAATTTGGCTTTTGAAATGCCTACACATATTTAGGAGTGCTTGTAATTAGGAAGGACTCTATTTTGACTGAATTGCTTCTCGATATAATGGAATCCGGGGATGTGATGGCACATCGGTGTTTCATACACCCACAATAATTGTGCTGCTGTCATTTGCAGGTACCCTGTGGTATTCGTCAGGTATTCGTCTTACTTTTTCACTTAACTAAGGTTACCCCAACACAGATTAAAGGGGGACACCAGCTAACCTGCAGACTAATCCTCTGACCTTTCTCCTGTGAGGACCTGTATTTCGATCCACACACTCTGTCCACATGTGAAACAAGTTTTGTAGTTTGAGCTTAGCCCCTAGCAAACAGTAGTAGTGTTCCATATTCCAGAATGTGGAAATGGTTTGCTTTCTCACCCAGGAAATCTCACTAAAATTAGAAACCTCTTTCAAAAGGGAAACCAGGTCAAGACGGCAACAGTTCTATGTACAGTACCGTAGGAAGGAAAGGAAAGGAACTGAGTTCTATGTAGCACCTTTTATGCATACTATCCCAAAACACTTTGCAACCCGGTGGGGAGGGGGGGGGGATGGAGTGCTGTATTTTTCAGCAC
This sequence comes from Neoceratodus forsteri, assembly GCA_016271365.2. Taxonomy (NCBI): domain Eukaryota; kingdom Metazoa; phylum Chordata; order Ceratodontiformes; family Ceratodontidae; genus Neoceratodus; species Neoceratodus forsteri. Next base: position 1,630,566,964 of record CM028131.1, on the reverse strand, counting down.
ACAGGAAGTTTAGAACAACACAGAATAGAAAGGTTTGGCGTGGGGAAGTTGAGTGACTTGCTCAGGGTCACACCATGAGTAAGTGGCAGTTGTAGGATTCAAACCTGGGTCTCCAGTGGGGTCTCAGGATTCATAGCTCTTGAGTTCTAACCCCTAGACCAAACTACCTACCTACTGTAGAGTTGCAAATGCTCCTCTTTTCTCTGAGAGTGGCCCCATGACTGGGTGAGCAATTCATGGGCACTAGAATGCCCTTTGTTCCAATGAAGATTTGGGCAGGGAGTGGGTTGATTCTTACAGGCTATTGACCTCTCCCGTTTGACTACTAAAAATAAAATTCACTAGAAACTTAAAGAGGCACAGTCACCACAAAGGGCCTCCCACTCAAGTGTGGGGCTGATCCCAGTATGCACTTTGTGTGCAAAAACATTTTGGTTTACTTACTGTTTACTGTATTATAGATCAAGGGAGTGCTCCCGACTAATCGGAGTGCTCCTTCCTCTCACGCATGAGACACTGTTATTCTGTGAAGTGTCCAACACGCAGGTGTCCTGGAAAGTGGCACATTCTGCTAAGATTTATTTTTTAAATTAATATATTATTGATCAAGTTCGATCAATAACATATTAATACAGCCACCAAGACCACTCTTACAGTTATAAGAGTGGTCTCACTTGCATTCTTACAACCATAAGAGTGGTCTTAGCAGCAGTATTAACATACAGTATAGTAGATAGTAGTTTGTTTACTTCTAGGCTGACATCTTCTGTTACCACAGATCCCAGAATCCCTGGCAGCTGACATCAGAGAAGTAGCACAAGTGAGAGATTCAATAGCCTGCAGTGCAAGTTAGAGCTTTTATAATCTCCGTTCAGGTATTTTCTGGGTGTGCTTTTCTCCAGGGGCTAAGTACAGTCCTCTGTGACTGTTCTTAGCCCAGGAGACTGGCGCAGACCAGGAAACAAAAGATCGGAGGTTATGTAAACTCTAACATGCACTGCGGCTATTGAGTCTCCCACTGCTGCCTACTGCGCTTGTCAGCTGCAGGGGATTCTGGAATTTGTAGTAAAGAAGTTGACAGCCTAGAAGTAAACAAAACTAGTCTGATACAATCTATCATACTACAGTAAACAGTAAGTAAACCAAAATGTTTTTGCACAAGTGACATTGGGACCAGTCCCACACTTGAGTATGGGGCCCTGGTGGTGACTGTCTCTTTAAGTGTCAAGAATCACATTTGTCTGGCCTTACTGACATCAGAAGGACATGAGGAAATGTCAATTCTGCAGCCCCCAACCCCCACCACCACCACCAATCCACCTTAGTGACGTCCTTTTGTTAAAGGTTTAACCTTTAAAGTTGGATGGGGGAAAGGGTATTGTGTCTATTATCTTTTTTAAAGTTTTGCCAAAGTGACATTCACTTTAAACAGTAATGCAGATTTGTTCCATATATTTAGGCAGTTAAGAATCAGAGTACAAATCCCATTCCATCCCGCAAATTAATGTACTACTATGGTTTCGAGGTCTCTTGTTAGCACCTTAATCTTGGCAATATTTCCTCATTTTATACACTTTGGATATATGGACAGCAGGGAAAGCTGATCCAAGTTGAGGGAGGTGGGGTTGGGTTAGTGTTTGCATGAGTGCGGCATGCTATTCTTCCAGCCATGTCTGGAACATGATACGGGTGGGAGGAGGAGCTGTATTTCTGTGCAGTATATAGTGCATTGTATATAGAATAATGGATTGACAGCTATACACAACAAGGCTGTGTTTCCATCGAGGGGAGAGAGGACATCATAGATTTTGAGAGCGAAGCTGGAGAGATCTCCATCATGTCTTCTCACCCCCGAAATAGAAATATCCAATCTTGCTGTGTATGGCTGCCCATATATCTTTTGTATAGTTTTTATTCATGGATCTTCTTCCTAACTCTGTCTTGAACTGGTGCGAAATAAACAGAAAACAGTAAAGAACAGGATAACAGTAAAAATACTGAATGTGTTTTAATTAATAGCTACATCAGCTGTCAACATTTCTAGTAGTTTGTCTTTTGAAAAACAGTTCACTTGGGGTGTTTTCAGCCTTGCTGATTTCTTAATTATGAGGACTCTACAACATAGGTAAGCATGAATAATCTTAATAGGTACAGGATTTGATGCTGTTGTACCACAGCAGTGACATAGCTACTGAGATACAACAGCATTCTGACATCAGTGTGGTACAGCAGATTCTGACATCACTGCTCTGGTACAACAGATTCTGACACCACTGCTGTGGTACAACAGTTGACATCACTACTGTGGTACAATAGATTCTGACATCACTGCTGTGATACAACAGCTAACATCACTACTGTGGTACAACAGATTCTGACATCACTGCTGTGGTATAACAGTTAACATCACTACTGTGGTACAACAGATTCTGACATCACTACTGTGGTATAAAAGATTCTGACATCACTGTTGTACTTATACAACAACATCCTGGCATCACTACTGTGGTATGACAGCAATCTGGCATCACTACTGTGGTACAACTGCATTCTGACATCACTGCTATGGTATAAGAGATTCTGACATCACTGTTGTGGTACTTATATAACAGCATTCTGACATTACTACTGTGGTACAACAGCATTCTGACATCATTACTGTGGTACAACAGCATTCTGACATCACTACTGTGGAACAACAGCATTATGGCATCACTACTGTGCTACAACACATTCTGATATCACTACTGTGGTACAACAGATTCTGACATCACTACTGTGGTACAACAGATTCTGATACTGCTGTGGCACTTATACAACAGCATTCTGACTTCACTACTGTGGTACAACAGCATCCTGGCATCACTACTGTGGTATACCAGATTCTGACATCACTACTATGGTACACCAGATTCTGACATCACTACTGTGGTACAAGAGCATTCTAACATCACTGCTGTGGTACAGAATCATTCTGGCATCACTACTGTGCTATAGCAGATTTTGACATCAGCGCTGTGGTACAACAGCATTCTGACATCGCTGCTGTGGTACAGCATCTTCTGGCATCACCACTGTGGTACAACAGCATTCTGACATCACTATTGTGGTACAACAGACTCTGACATTACTACTGTGGTACAACAGCATTTTAACATCACTACTGGGGCACAATAGCATTCTGACATCACTACTGTGGCACAACAGCATTCTAACATCACTACTGTGGTATAAGAGATTCTGACATCACTGTTGTGGTACTCATACAACATATTCTGATATTACTACTGTGGTACAACAGATTCTGACATCACTGGTGTGATACACTCAGCTAACATCACTGCTGTGGTGGAACAGCATTCTAACATCAGTACTGTGTTACAGTAGCATTCTGGCATCACTACTGTGGTACAGCAGATTCTTACATCACCACTGGTACAAAATATTCTGCTATCACTACTGTGGTACAACAGCATTCTGACATCACTACTGTGGTACAACAGCATTGTAGCATCACTACTGTGGTAAAACAGCATTGTGACATCACTACTATGGTGCGACAGCATTCTGACATCGCTACTGTAGTATAACATCATTTTGCCATCACTACTGTGGTACAACAGATTCTGACATCACTACTGTGGTACAACAGCATTCTAGCATCACTACTGTGGTACAATAGCATTTTGACATCACTACTGTGGTACAGCAGCATTCTAACATCACTACTGTGGTATAAGAGATTCTGACATCATTGTTGTGGTACTCCTACAACAGATTCTGACATTACTACTGAGGCACAACCATTCTGACATCACTGATGTGATGCAACAGCTGACATCACTACTGTGGTGCAACAGCATTCTAACACTACTGTGTTACAGTAGCATTCTGGCATCACTACTGTGATACAATAGCATTCTAGCATTACTACTGTGGTACAGTAGCATTCTGGCATCACTACTGTGGTACAGCTGATTCTGACATCACTGCTGTGGTACAGCAGATTCTAGCATCACCACTGTGGTACAACAGATTCTGATATCACTACTGTGGTATGACAGCATTCTGACATCACTACTGTGGTACAACAGCATTGTAACAGCACTACTATGGTACAACAGCATTCTGACATCACTACTGTGGTACAACAGCATTTTGATATCACTACCGTGGTACAACAGTATTCTGCCATCACTACTGTGGTACAACAGATTCTGACATCACTACCATAGTACAACCGATTCTGACATCACTACTGTGGTATGACAGCATTCTGACATCACTACTGTGGTACTATAGCATTCTGGCATCAGTACTGTGGTACAGCAGATTCTGACATCAGTGATGTGGTACAGCAGCATTCTGGCATTACCACTGTGGTACCACAGATTCTGACATCACTACTGTGGTACAACAGCTTGCGACATCACTACTATGGTACAGCAGCATTCTGAGATCACTACTGTGGTACAACATTATGGCATCACTACTATGCTACAACAGATTCTGATATCACTACTGTGGTACAACAGATTCTGACATCACTACCGTGGTACAAGAGATTATGACATTACTGACAATGGTACAACAGATTCTGGCATCACTACTGTGGTACAACAGCATTCTGACATCGCTACTGTGGTACAATAGATTTTGACATCACCACATCGGTACAACAGCATTCTGGCATCACTACTGTAGTACAGCAGCATTCTGGCATCATTACTGTGGTATAGCAGATTCTGACATCACCGCTGTGGTACAACAGCATTCTGACATCGCTACTATGGTACAGCAGATCCTGGCATCACTACTGTGGTAGAAAAGCATTCTGACATCACTACTGTAGTACAACAGACTCTGATTGACATCACTACTGTGATACAACAGCATTCTGACATCGCTACTGTGGTGCAACAGATTCTGACATCACTACTGTGGTACTACAGCATTCTAACATCACTACTGTGGTACAATAGCATTCTGACGTCACTGCTGTGGTGCAACACCATTCTAACATCACTACTGTGGTATAAGAGATTCTGACATCACTGCTGTGGTACTCATACAACAAATTCTAACATTACTACTGTGGTACAACAGATTCTGACTTCACTGGTGTGATACAACAGCTGACATCACTACTGTGGTGCAACAGCATTCTAACATCACTACCGTGTTACAGTAGCATTCTGTCATCACTGCTGTGATACAGTAGCATTCTGGCATCAATACTGTGGTACAGTAGCATTCTGGCATCACTACAGTGGTACAGCAGCATTCTGGCATCACCACTGTGGTACAACAGATTCTGACATCACAACTGTGATACAACAGCATTGTAACATCACTACTGTGGTACAATAGCATTCTGACATCACTACTGTAGTACAACCAATTCTGACATTACTACTGTGGTATGACAGCATTCTGACATCACTACTGTGGTACAACAGCATTGTGACATCACTACTATGGTACAACAGCATTCTGGCATAAGTACTGTGGTGCAATAGATTCTGACACCACTACTGTAGTACAACAGAATTATGACATCACTATTGTGGCACAATTGCATTCTGGCATCACTACTGTGGTATAACTGTATTCTGACATCAATACGGTGGTACGACAACATTCTGACATCACTGCTGTGGTACAACAGCATTCTGGCATCACTGCTGTGGTACAACAGCATCTGGAAGTGTCTGGATTTCTATACAGAAAATACTGAACCATATACTACATGGTGTGTAGGGATGGAGGCGGATAATGTGGTCTTGTATGAACATTGAACCATAAAACAGATCACAGGTTTGAATCCCACCACTGCCTCTGGCTCACTGTATGACCTTGAGCAATTCACTTTACCTCACTTTGCCTCTGCTGTCCCTGCTGTTAAACAGGGTAGAAGAGTAGACTCCCACTCAAAAAGGGCAGTCAGTATAGAAGCACTGAAGGCAGTGGGTGAAAACCAGATGCATCACAGCTGGGCTGTCTTGCGTAAGTAAATTCTAAGATTTAAAAAGTCTGTGGGCTAGATGGGATTGACGTTTAATGTGATTTGCTGTAAAATATTTAATGACAATTCATTTTCGCAGCAAACACATAAAGAATGCTGATAAATGTGCGTTCTGTTGAGGCCACCTTGATGAACAGCGAGATTGATTAAAGTCTAGCTGTGGCCTAATGTTTAAGCATGAGCTCATTAGCCTAGCCCTGTGCTGGAGGCGATGATGCAGTGTACGGAGACCTACTGTGCATTAGGCACTTCTGGCCTGCGTAGCAGTCCCATCACAGGTCATCTGGAATTAGTACAGACAGAGGGATTAACTTGTTTGTGTAGAAGGCACAGAAAAGGGATTGTCATGTCATGGGATTGTAAAACCCAGCAGACTGAGTATAATCTTTGTGTGAATCCCTCCAGAACTTTACATCTGTATTATTTTATAAGTGTATGATAGAATGCTGTTCCAGATTGACATCCATCCTTAAATTATCTTTATTATGCTGCTGTACTGACGTCAAAATATTATTGTGCTGCAATACTGATGTCACTACTGCAGCACAACGACTTGCCACTGATACACGCGGCTACGTTAAACTGCAGGTGTGATTACTGACACTCACACAAACAGTGTCAACAATTGTGAAAGCCATGTTTTTTTTTTATTTACATCTTTGGCAGTGGTTTTGCAGTGAACAGTCAGGCTGTGGTGGTAGGAGTCATAACAGCAGCCAGAGAGAGGGAGAATGTTGGCTGGAGTGGCCACGGCAGTGAGAGAGAGAGAGAGATAGAGAGAGAGAGAGAGGCCAACCCACCAGTGAGTATTAATGTATGGCGGGAGCAGAGCAGAGCAGAGTGGGGTGGGTAGCTGGACTTATTTGACACAGGCTTGTACTAATGGTACCCATACGCTATAAAAAAAACAATGTATGGGTAGTCATATACAGACAAGCCTGTGTTGGCATCTCAAGGTTTCCATGGCAACCTGAAACTTCTCAAGCTTTTCACTCGAAATTCAATGGTTTCCATAGAAACCTCTCAATGCCAGCACAGGTTTGTTGTATATGGATGCCCGTGCATTACTTTCTGTGTTGTCATGCCATTATAACTGTTAACTAATGGTGTCACGCTGGTGACAAAAGAGGCTGTAATTTGCATGTCTGCCATCATCAAATTTTGAAAACAGTGATAGTGCCATGCTGCTGTGGTAACTGAAAATGCCTATTTTGTTGTTCTCCACATTAAAGAGCAGCTGATGCCTTTGGGAAAATTTGGGAAACATAATATTTAGACACAGTTCAGTTTATATCTCAAATATCTTCTACAGATTTCTCCTCTCCATTATTTATTACTGAAGAAATTCCCACTAAAACAAGATCTTTATCCCTCAGAATTCATCTGCGTCTATAGCTTATTCCTTACTTGAAATAATAATGCTCAGTTGTGATATCACAGTCCGTTGCCATGGGAATAACTGTGATGTCACAAGTAAAGCATTATGACATCAAGTTGGGAAGAAGCAATAGGCACTGATGAACCCTCAAGGAACAACTATCCTGTTTGCATGCACATGACTTCTGTAATAAATAATGGGAATAAGAAATACAGAGCTAATGAGAAATATAAGCTGTTTTGTGTCCATATATTATGGGTTTCAAAGTTCTTTTCATGGTGTCGGTGGCTCTTTAAGAAGTGACCAGGAGTTGGGTTAATATCAGTCAATCTATCCCTAAGGAGTCATGAGGCACAAGGCAGAGCTGAGGGTTTTATACCCCCAGGGTTAGATTTACAAAGGTAACCCAACCCCAGGAATGCCTTAATACTATTATTATACTAAAATGTTTCATTTTTTTAAATTAATGTGTTTATTGATAACATTCTAATTGATGTGAGTATTTCTGGCCATTAAGCTAACCCTTTTAGAATATTGGTGGCCAATCAGAATGCTCCATTTCCAGACATTGTTTCATAATCAAAGTTATACCAACTCATTTCATTTTTTTAAATTATTCTTTGTCCTCCCAGTGGCATCTGATATCTTCTCCATCTCAATCTAACCCAACTTACCCGTCACATTTTTAGACGTTCCCCCAGCCTGTGGTGTACTATCTGATGAATGTCCTCTTCCCTGGAGGCAGGCAACCTGTAGGAACTGGATATACTCAGTACCCTTAGAAGACAGCAGGATGATGGGGAGATTTAGGGAGGGACCGTCATGGGATGGTTTTCTCCTCCAGTTGACACTTCTGAGGAAGCATCAGTCACAGGTGTTTGGGGATGTAATGCAACCGATGCTCCAGCCCCAAGTCTTAGGTGATGGTCGATCTGTGCTGATGCCCTGGGCTACAAGGGGTCAACTGTTCCTCAACCTGTGCAGACCCTCCCACCCCAAAGGTTAAAATTATATCTCAGATACCAACAGACTTAGACCCACCACCAAAGAAACACTGGGGCACAAAGTGAACTCGAGTGTGCCGTTTGATAGCATTGTGTACTGCTATCGGGTACCGGGGCCGCCTCTGACCGCTTTTCAATGAAGTTTTTTTTTTTTTTTTTGCCATGTATTGCAATACCCATGCAGCACTGCTGACTTTTAAGGCTCTGGTTCCATTTTGGGGTTCTGGGGACATGGATAATAAACCAATCGAGTTTCATTCTTGTGGTTTGTGATGTCACCAGAACCATCTAATAGGCTCACAGGCTATGTGAAGTCAGATCAAAGGACTAGCAGGACCAGTTTAAAAAAAAAAAAAAACCTTATCTGGCAAGTTGTCAAGTTTTGCTCTGAAATCAACCTCCCCTTAAAAAAAAGTAGTCTGAAGGGCCAGCCTGTTGGCGCAGTGGTAGCGCTACCACTTGCAACACTGGCAACCTGGGTTCAGGAGTGAATACAAGTCAACAAGGGCAGGCCAGAGGGAGGAGGACCGAACCTCCCAGAGGACCTTCTTCTGCTCCACAGTGAGAGGGTTCCATTCACTGCTGCAATCCTGCCACCTTGTGCCTACAGGTGGTAGTGCAGTCAGAGGGCTGAGAGGGGGAACAGACATTGTGTTTGTTGGTGTCACATGTTGTATGTGCACACCTTTGATAACATGGTGAACAACATCCTGGGGAGAGGGAGAAAAAAGTAAAATAATGGCCCCAGCCACCACCATGATGGACCCTAGTATATCCAGGCCCCTCACCCTCTGCCTCAGCTACACCTGATGATACTAGAAGATTGGGGACAAATCCACCTGACCCAGTCCTGGACTAAGACGCAAGCCAAGGGTAAATGGAGGACCAGCAGCTGCAGGTAAGGGTGATACAGGGGGTCTGGTAGGCACTGAGTGCTCCGGAGGGAAGATGGAAGCTGAAAACTGAAGGGCAGCTATAAATAGAAAGTAAAAAAAAAAAAAAAACAGTGAATTGTGATGCAGATAAGTAATTGGCATGTAATTTAGCACCATTACTCTTCTACATTTCAAACACTTCATACATTCTTACACTCTGCTGCACTGATCATTTGCACAAGTTGTGTAGGTTTGTCTTCCGCAGATGGTGTACCTGTCGTCATCTGCTGTATGACCAGCTTAACTGGACATGTCCCTCAAGCAGGCATGACTACCACTTACTTTCTTTGTTGTATAACCGTGCACAAGGAAAGGCCTCTGATAATCTCTTAGCCCACCTCACACATTTAGGCTTCTCAGTTGCTAGGATAAAGCAGAAACTGGGTATAAAGGCGTTTGCATTTGCAGCACCAGACACCTGGAACAAACTCCCTATTGAACTGAGGAATGCTTCTAACTTGCAAGTGTTCAAGTCCAGTCTTTCCAGACACCTTAGGATGCCCTGTATTTGTTTTGGTCCAGAATCCCCATTTTCTCAGCCATGATTTTATTACCTAGCAATGCTCATGCTCTTTGTTTGCACTGATCCCACTTTGTTAAACATAGAAACATAGACTTTGATGGCAAATACAGATTGTTAGGTCCACCTAGTCTGCCCAGTTTGCCCCTGCCTGTACTGTCAACGCAGACCCTACCTGATCTCCAGCCACCTCCCTCCCCACTTCCCAGCTAAGATTCCCTTGTGCCTATCCCATGCATGGTTGAAGCCCACCACTGTTTTCGCCCCCCACTACCTCTGCTGGAAGACTATTCCATGCACCCACCACTCTTTCAGTGAAGAAGTACTTCAAACAACATGAAGTCTTGCTGTATTCTGACAATAGCAGTGAGTCCCAACCTTCGAACTGCCCCGGAGATGAAAGAGTTAACTTTCCATGCCAGACATGGAACGCTGAGCTCGAGCTCGGTTGAGACTCTGTCTGTTGCTGTTTGAACTCAAACCGTCAGATTCTTTACTCCGCCGCCTCACTGAACAGTTGCTCCGGAGATTTCTCCTTTGCTCGGTTCAATTTGTCGGTTAAAGTTAGTTTTTCTCGTTTTCCAACCGAATTTAAACCACAACCTGTCAGTTCAGTCTCTGTCTGTGGTATTCGTGAGTACTAGATAGGTTTATGTTTATTTTTTATTCTGTGTGGAACTTGTAAACGTTTCATCGGTTCGGTTTGAACCGATCAGGTTGTTTAAAAATCCTTATTTCTACTTCTAGAGTGTGGTTACCAGTTCTTATCGGTTCTAACAAAAACAGATTTTACTACGGTTTTTTCCACGACCCGTAACACGGTCAGGAACCGATAAGAGTGTCTTGCCTGGCGGATTGCCATTAAAAGGGTAAGTTTGGTTAGGACTGGCACCATGTCTGAGAAACCCAAAAGAAAAACCCGGGCCCACTGGGTTTCAACACTGTAGTGTGTGTGGGAGGAAGTCTTTGCTAAGGCTGACCCCCACACCACCTGTGTTTATTGTCTGGGGTTTGACCACCTCAGTTCAGACTGCCAGATTTGTAAAAATTTCCTGCAGCTACCCTAGAAAAGAGAGTTGGTAGGCTCAGGGAAAGGGAGGCCAAAAAGTCCGCTGACCCGGATGGCCAGCCCGGTTCGGTTCAAACTGAACCAGAAGGAGTGCCCTCTGACCAGAGCGAAACTTCTTCGACAAAGGAGAACCGATTCGAGGAGTCGGTTCCTAAAAGAACAAGAAGGAAAAATCAGCTGGTGTGGATCCAAAGTTTCTTCTCCAACCGCTGATGAAATAGCCAAAGCAATAAAAATTGTGCAGTCGCTTTCCCCGGTTCCGACTGAACCGCACCATCAGGAAGGCACTCGGTTCGCGGTTCCACCGGTTCCGGATTATGATTTGGAAGAATACTATGAACCGAGGAGGAGGGAAGAGAAGTATGAGGAAAGTGAATGTGGTTTTGAAAGTCTGGATGTGCCCATTGACCCGGACATCTCTCCAGACAGACCTTCAGGAGTGTCTCCTCCTAGGCTTTCTGAGTCCCCCTCCCATTTCATGTTTTACAAGAAAGTGGCCGAAACCCTTCAGCTTCCTATGGAAGAAGCTGTGGATGACCAGGAGGAGCCTGACTATGTGGAAATGATGGATATCCCAGAGTCCAGGAGGCTATCTGTTCCCTTACACAAGTCTTTTGGGAAGCAGACATTTAAGATTTTAAAGACTCCTAATTCTATACCTCCTGTGGATAAAAGAATGGACAAGAGGTATACTCTGTCAGGCTCAGATACGGAGTTCCTTACCCAGCAATGCAGCCATGTTGGGGTAGTGCAGGCTGCAGTCACCCCCCAGATAAAGACTCCAGGAGGATTGATGCCATGGCAAAGAAACAGTACATGGCAGCATCCTTGGGACTCAGGCAGGCCAATTACATGGCCTATACAGCTAGATATCAGAAATCTAGATTGGACACTGTCATGGCTTTAGCTAAACAGGTCCCTGGCCAGCTTGCCAAGGAGCTGGAGCAGGTGGCTGCTGATGGTATTGAGGCATCCAAGGTGCAATTCCATGCTGCAGTGGACTCCAATGATGTTTCATCTAGAGTCATGGCTACATCTGTGGCACTTCGTAGGATGGCTTGGCTTAGATGTACTAGCCTGTCGAGGATACCCAGACTAAGGCCATGGATTTTCCTGTGTGGGTAATTCTCTGTTTGGGGAGCAAACAGAGAACTACATGAAGAAAATGGATGAATACAGGACCACCTATAGGAGTGCTCAGGCCACTCCTCAGAGGCAGCATCCCGGGGCAGGGGAAGGCCTTTTCATAGGCCTTTCTACCAAGCCCAGGCCTCCTCTTCTGCCTATGCTCAGAGGGGGTTCTTTAGAGGGAGAGGTAGAAGGGGTACAAGCAGACCTGCTTCCACCCCTCAGCCTAAACCCCCTGCCAAACAGGCACCCTGATGGGATTGCCAGGGCCGATTCTCCACCACCTGTAGGGGGCAGGCTGGCTTACTTTGTCCAGGACTGGAAGTCTTTAACATCAGACAAATGGGTCCTGGAAGTAGTAAGCCAGGGACTGGTTCTCAGCTTCAAAAAATTTCCAAAGATGAGAACCAGAGCCTTTCCACCTGCAAATCCCTCAGAGGCACTTGCCCTAGAGGCAGAGGTCTCTTCCCTCCTGGCTCTCAGAGCTGTGGAAAGGGTTCTACCCCTACACCAAGGGAAAGGATTGTACTCCAGGTACTTCCTTATCCCCAAAAAGACAGGAGAATGGCGGCCCATCCTGGATCTCAGATATTTAAACAAGCACCTTTTAAAGCCAAAGTTCAAAATGGTGACTCTGGGAATAATTCTACCCTCTCTAAGGCCAGGGGACTGGCTAGTCTCCCTGGACCTCAAGGATACTTCCATATTCTCATCAGAAGCTCCCATTGAAAATACCTCAGGTTCGAGCTGCCCTCAGGCCATTACCAATTCAGAGCAATGCCCTTCGGCCTAACCTCTGCTCCAAGGGTGTTCACAAAATGCCTGGCAGTAGTAGTTGCTTCCCTAAGAAGGCAAAGAATTGCCATCTTCCCATACCTGGACGACTGGTTCATAGTGGGCCAGTCCCCAGACCAAGTCAAGTTACACCTACAGATAACTCAGCAACTGCTCACCTCTCTAGGTTTCCTTCTGAATCTTTCAAAGTCAGTTCTAGAGCCTGTTCAGCTCCTCACCTTCATAGGCGCAGAGCTAGATACAGAAAAGGCCAGAGCCTTCCTTCCCCTGGACAGGGCAAGGACCCTCATCACACTGGCCTCTTCATTCACCCTACAGGTGTCTCGACCAGCAAGGCATTTTCTGCAGCTCCTGAGGCACATGGCTGCTTCTACAGCAGTGGTGCAGGGAGCAAGATTTCAGATGAGGGACATTCAGTTCCACTTGAGAGCCTTTTGGTCTGAGAAAAAAGGACCCTCTGACCAAACTGATACCAGTGACTCGAACCCTGATCCAGGCCTTGCAGTGGTGGCAGGATCAGGACAGTCTAAGACAGGGAGTTCCTTTTGTCACTCAGTCTCACTCTTTAATTCTTACTACAGACTACCCTCTTGGGGTAGGGGGCCCACTTGGGAGACCTGACCACCCAAGGGTTGTGGTCCCCTCAGGAATCTCTGCTTCACATCAATCTGTTGGATCTCAGAGCAGTGTTTCTAGCACTTCAAGCTTTTTCCAAGTCTGTTCAGAACAAAGTTGTTCAGATCAGGACAGACAATACCACCACAATGTGGTATATCAACAAGCAAGGGGGCACTCGGTCTACGGCCTTGTGCACAGAAGCAATGAAGTTGTGGTCTCTGGCCTATTCCCCCTGAACACCTCCCTTACAGCAGTACACCTCCCAGGCAAGGACAATGTCCTGGCAGATGCTCTCAGCAGGATATCTCAGGGCCATCACGAATGGTCACTGGATCCCCTGGTTTTGGAGGTGATCTTCTCCAGATGGGGCACCCCACAGATAGATCTTTTTGCAGCCCCAGACAATCACCAACTTCCCATTTTTTGCTGCAGGCCCCCAGTGTTGGGCTCAATCCCCCTGGATGCACTGGTTCTCAGTTGGGAAGGGAAGTTCCTGTATGCTTTTCCCCCCCCTTCTCTCTCCTGTTCAAAGTGCTAGTCAAAATCAGGTCTCAACCCTGCAGGGTGATTCTGATTGCTCCAGACTGGGCCAGACAGCCCTGGTACCCTCTCCTGTTGTCCTTAGCAGTCCACCTTCCCTTGTCTCTTCCCAGGAATTACAACCTGTTAACCTGTGCTCAAGAGAGGGTTTGGTACCCGAATTTCAAATCTCTCAATCTCAAGGCCTGGTTCTTGAAGAGTTAGAGTTTGCTGATTTACACCTCTCTCAAGGTGTTATGGATATTCGAACGGCTTCTAGGAAGCCTTCCACCAGAACTACTTATAATTCCAAATGGAAAAGATTCTCCATATGGTGCTCTGGGAAGCTTATTTCCCCAGAGTCTGCTGACCTGCCCACAGTCCTTGACTATATGGTCCATCTGAATACCTTGGGACTCAGACCAGCTACACTAAGGGTGCATCTGGCATCTGTCTCTGCTTTTCTTTCAGCAGGCAAGCCCTCTTCTCTTTCAGCTCACCCTGTATTCTCCAAGTTTTTCAAGGGGTTGCTTCATACCAATCTGCCATTCAGGGACCCTGCCCCTGCCTGGGACCTTAATGTTTGCATTGCTCAGCTTATGCAACCCCCTTTTGAGCCTTTGTCCTCAGCAGAGCTTAAGTACTTGACTTGGAAAACTGTGTTCCTGGTGGCCATCACTTCTGCCAGGCGCATAAGTGAGTTACAAGCCCTGTCAGTGGAGCCTGATTTTATCTCTTTCCATAGAGATAGGTGGTCCTCAGGACTAACAGGAAGTTTTTACCTAAGGTGGTTTCAGACTTCCACCTTAACCAATCTATGTCTCTTCCTGTGTACTTCACTGACCATTCCTCCTCTGGTGAGAGGAGGTTGCACAGTTGGATGTAAAGAGAGCCCTTAGCTACTACATAGAACGTGCCAAGGGTCACAGGTTTGACTCCTCCAACTGTTCCTCACTTATGGTGAGGTTGGTAAAGGAAAACCTGCCACTAAAAGATCCATTGCCAGGTAGATTGTCTCTTGCATTCAATTTTGCTGTGAAAAACTAGGTAAGATTCCACCCTCAGGCCTGAGGGCTCACTCTACCAGAGGTACAGCTGCTTCCTGGCTGCTGTCAGGATATTCTATCTTAGAGATATGTCAAGCAGCTACCTGGAAAACAGTTACACTTTTACCAAGCATTACTCTCTGGATATCCAGGCTAGGAGTGATGCTCGGTTTGCACATGTGCTCTTGCCTATTCCTAGTAGGTTCTGTCCTCCTCCATGGAGGTACTGCTTGGTAGTCTGATATTGTCAGAATACAGCAAGACTTCATGTTGTTTGAAGAAAAATTACTCACCTTAGTAATGTTGTTTCTTCTAATGGAGTCTTGCTGTGATTCTGACCTCTCCCCCTCTCAGAACCTTTGTTTTTGGGATATGGGTGGCAGTAGCAGTGTTGGCACTCAGAAGGTGCCCCACCTTTTTTATTATCACCTTCTTTCTTTGGGTGAGTGGGTGTTGTGTTTATTTCATTTTTGGAGTTTCCTGACTTGAGTCTTTGTTTTGGGACCAAAAAATCTGTTATTATATTTAGTAGCCAGTTGGCTAGTGTAGGTTTACAGCTTCCACACAGGTCCTCAGTGAGTTTAGCTCGAAAAGATCTGACGGTTTGAGTTCAAACAGCAACAGACAGAGTCTCAACCGAGCTTGAGCTCAGCGTTCCATGCCTGGCATGGAAAGTTAATTCTTTCATCTCTGGGGCAGTTTGAAGGTTGGGACTCACTGCTGTTGTCAGAATACAGCAAGACTCCATTAGAAGAAACAACATTACTAAGGTGAGTAATTTTTTCTTCCTCACATCCCTCCTAAATTTCCCCCCTCCACCTTCATTGCATGTCCCCTTGTTCTTGTGCACCTTGTGTTCAGAAACATACTTTCTTCATGTACCTTGTTCGACCTAATGAGGTATTTTTAGGTCTCTATCATGTCTTCCCTCTCCCTCATCTCTTCTCATAGGGCTTCTGATGCCGTCCCTGCACCATTTTGGTTGCCCTCCTCTGGACAGCCTCCACCCTGTCTATGTCTATTGTTAGCTTTGCTATTTGGATGTACTTACTGACACCTTTTTTTTCTTTTCTGTTTGTTTTTTAGCCAGTAAGTAACTATTCCTACTGGACTATGATAATCTGTTGACTGCTGCATTCCTCCCTGGGACCCTCATGAAAACAAGATGTTTCATGTCATGGGGTCATCCCAGTTGGAGTAATTTCAAATAAATAAATACATTTGGGAGGCACTTTGGCTTAACTTTTAGAATTAACCCAGTTATAAGGGGCTCTTGATTTTAGATCCAGGCACCCCCCCCCAAAATGAACTGTAGCATATCCTCAAAAACCTTTTCGTTTTAAACATCAAATTAGGAGACAGCCTGCTAAGTGCCTGATCTGGCTCTTCTGAGTTCATATTGTATGCTGCTCTTTTGTCTTTGCTTGCTAGCTGTCCCTAGTCTGTGGTCTTTCTGTCTATATATCCAGGCAGTGTGTAGAATTCTCTCAGGTCAACATTACATGTGGTAATGAGCAAAGGTTTGTCACCATTGTACATGGAAATGTCCTGATGTTGCTACAGAGGCCTTACCATGGGAAATAAAAAGTGGAAGATATGTCAGATTAGAATGTAGCGGTCCGCCTGAATTCTAGGTATGTTTAGGCCTTAGAGAGGCAGTGTAGCCTAGTGGTTAGAGTGTAGAGCTGTAAACCTGAATCCCCAGTTTTGAACCCCACCACACCAGCTGCTCACTGTGTGACCCAGAGTAAGACACTTAAACCCCCTGTGCTTGGCCTTTCTGTAATTTCTGCCTGATCTCTGTTCCATTTGCCTCTCTGGGTACTGCAAATGGCAGTAACATTCTCTGTCCTCTCTCTCTTTTGGGTTGTAAAGTGCTTTGTGATACTGTATGCTTGAAAGGTATTCTATACAGTATACATTAGCAGTTTTTCACTAAGATAGAAATGCTGACAATGGCACAGAACACTAGCAAGCAAGATTTGCCAGTAAAGTGCGTCATCTCATTTATCTTGCTAGTGGGGTACGTTACTCTGCACCCGCACTGAGTGTTGTGACACATACTTTGCTGAACAGTGCAGCACCTGCGATTTCTACAATCTTTTTAAAAGTGCCAAAGTAGATTGTATAAACCAGACATCTGATAGGTGGCTTTCAGATATTTTTATCCTCATACCTTTGTCAGTGACCTCTCGAACCCTCACTCGTGGCTTCACCACTCATGAGGGTCAACAGCTCACTGATCTCTCATGAAGATGAAAATAATATTTGATAGCCACACATTGAGATATCCCCTATATATCAAACTACATTTCTTACAATGCCTTAATGTTGCCAAACATTTCCTGGTCTTGAAGTGTGACTGGAATAGAGGAACCCTGGCAGTGATGATTCATAAATGCAAGTAGCTTGTGTGGCTGGAAACTCCCCTCAATTGGAAATAAGAGTGGGAGGGCTTGGTCAGAATGGAAGGAGTCTACCAGATTTCTATAGTATGTTTAGACCTTAGCAGTGCTGAATGTTTCCTGGTTTCGAAGTGTGACTGAGTCCTGATTAATACATAGAAGCATCCTGCTTGTCTGGGAAACACCTGTGATATTTGCAGAATCATTCTAAGCATTGTGTAGCACTGCTGGATATTGCTGATATCCTCATGAAGTGGAAACCTTTCCATGGGGCTCATTGCCATTTGAGAGAACTAACCTAGTGAAACAGGCCTTCAGGAAGCAAAGATGGGGGGACTGTTAAGTGGCTTCTGCTGATGCCTCTTCAAGTCCTGGTATATTTTTTTTCTTGTCAATGAGATTTTATTAAAATTTCAATATATACAATAAAACTGGTACAATATCCAACACATCTTATTTCAGACCAATATTTATTAATTCAAATACTTTAAACTTATATAATACACTGATCAAGCCGAATTAGTTACCATACTAAAATAATTTAGTGATCATAACTATTTGGTAGCAACATGGAATAGAAAAATACAAAGGAATAACACATCAAATTCTAAAACAACAGCATTATTCAAAACGTAACAAACACATTCACTAAAGAACATAGATACATCCAGTTTAAAACAAATATTCATGTTCAGACAGGTGCGCCGGGGAGGGCAGGAGGCCATACCCACACACACTTTTAAATGTGAGGGCTGTGCCCCTCACTTTCTGACAAAAAGAAACATGTCTGTGCACAGGAGGAAAAAGTATTGGTGGTGGAGTTCTGGAGGAGGATTCAGTTTCGGAATAGCCACTGCAGCAGGTGCAGTAAGATGCGCGGGACCACTTGCAGTTCTGCCTGTGGTTGCTTGGCATCACACAACAAATGTAGTTCAGATCAGTCAAGGCCAAGCAGCCATGGGAGAAAAAAACAGAAAAACAAGGTGACGCTCATGTCATGCGCTGCAGCCTGCTATATAACTGTGCATGACTGTAGAATACCCGCACGCGGGAGTTTAGGCAACAGTGAGGAACAATCTTGACTTTGCCTGGGTGTTATTCATGGTGTATAACAGTCGCATTCCCACCAGCCCACCATTGTCCCGACCTGATCTGATTCCCGACTCCCAGACTGACCCCCTCCTGAATGACAATCAGTATTAGCAGTGCTGCCGTGAGCATTCAGGTAGTACCCTCCCGGTGAGGTGAAGGTTCCAACGGACTGAGGTGTGTGTGTGTTGATTTGTTGTGGCATGTGTAGCCAGGTCTGAGGATGGAGTTTACAGAGTGAAGGCTAGAGCACCCATTGTGGATCGGAAGCCAGAACAGTGCAGGTTATAGTGACTGCCAGGAGGTAAGTAGTTATGATCGGAGGTCCAGGGACAACAGAGGAGACGAGTCACAGTCACCACCATGCTCCGCTCACTGTAACTGCTGCTAACACTGTGGATAGGGGGGATTAGGCAGCCGTCCACAATGCAGTCGTGGAGCCCGGGACAGGGGTGTTTTGGCAGCCACTATGCGGTCTTGCGGAGCCCTAGGGTTGTTGAGCGAGATGGGAAGGGTGGGCTGGGTGAGTAGCCCTGTTGGACTAAATAAAACAATGCAGAACTTCTATATGGGGCACCAGAGCTATGCTTCCATCCTCATAACCATTGCTATTGCTACCCCCCCCCACACAGCTACCACTACCTTCTCACCCGGACCTTGCCCTCCCCACACACACTTTTAGAAAGGCTTCGGCACCCCTGTGTCCAGATGCCAAGCCAAATGCATTCCTACAACCCACATTTCCTCACCTAGTTTTCAAGCACTAAGTCAGTATAGACACAGTCCATGATGTGTGGCAATTCCTGAGTACATCCAGTCCGGATAACAGATCAGCAAAAAGCGTCACTGCCAAATTGTAATGGAGAGCACCGGACATTATATAATCCATACAATTACTAGTAATTTAACAACAGTTAAACAAG
This sequence comes from Neoceratodus forsteri, assembly GCA_016271365.2. Taxonomy (NCBI): domain Eukaryota; kingdom Metazoa; phylum Chordata; order Ceratodontiformes; family Ceratodontidae; genus Neoceratodus; species Neoceratodus forsteri. The sequence goes on along the minus strand of CM028131.1, from coordinate 1,630,547,510 downwards.
TCTGAACTAATTACCATGTAACCAGTATGCTTAAATAGTGCACAAAAAGCACACCAAAACTAGACAACATATGGTGCAATAAATAGATAAGGCCAAGGTGAGTTAAATGGGGAGCGTACCTTATGTATCAGAAAAATTAAAGCCGAGAGAGGAAACGCAGAGAAAATAAGGTTTCTGGTCTAACCTAGCCAGAGGGCCGTAAGCTACGAAAGCATAGTGTGAGAACCCACGGCTCCTGCCCCCCCCCAATATCAGAGACTTGTTCCATCTGAAAATGATCCCCAGTCTGCCCAAAGTTTCAGATGCTTGTCAAGGGTAAGATGAAGTTATGCTGTGATCTGCTCCATGAGTTGTGTTTGTTTGACCCGAGTCTCCCAGTCACCCAAAGTCAGGGAGTAGCGGTATGCCATTAGGCATTAATGCACTTACTGGCTGTTAGGCATAGGAGAGCATAGAGCCTCCCATCCTGTCTGTTCACGATTTCTTTGGGAGGCACACCTAGTACTATTGTTTGAAAGGTGTGGGACAGTGGTTTGCCCCATAGTTTATCCAGCACTCCCTTGATCCTGCACCAGAAATCTGAAATCTGCAGGCAAGACAAGTGGATATGTAAATGTGTACCAAGGGAGCCACATGCCCTCCAACATAAGGGGCTATGGTGTCCCCCAAAGTGTTGTGTGATGGTGGGAACATGAAAGAAGCTTCCAGCTTCGATTGAAATTCCCGCCAAGATAAAGATGCAGACACTCGCCATTCCTTCCAAAGTGTCACCCAGGTAGTCTCTGGGAAAGATTCACCTAACTCTTTTTCCCATTGGGCCCTTAGGTGTTCTGATGGATTAATTTGGGAGTCAAGCATTAATTGATATAGCTGTCAAATCCATTTCCTGCCTGTTCGTATATTGGCAGCCCAATATAAAAATTCCTCTAGGCAAGTCAGCACTCAGTTAATGTTCATTAGGCCTACTGAAGTGAGGAGGTAGTGTCACAGCAGCAGATACTGCAGATACTAATAAAAATCGGTGGTGGGTAGGCCAAAGGCCAGAGGATTTCAAACATAACTAAGTTTGCCCCTTGGACTAATTGTTTATAATGGATGAGTGCTATTCGGCTCCATCTCTTGGAACCCAGATCAAGTCTAGGGTGGGCGAAATCAGGATCCCCAATAATTATGGTGAGTGGACCTGGAGCATTTGGGGTCCCAGTAAGATGGCACACTCACTGTAGAACCCTCAGGGCCTGTTTGATCCATGGATTCGTGATGTCAACCATTCTGATGGTTGTGAACCTAATAAAGGGAAATGCGTATAAAGGTGCTGGTAGGGATGGGCAATTCTTCAAGTTATACCACCTGTAGTCTTTTCTTCTTTTAACCCAGGTGATCAAAAAGAGTACTTGACCTGCCATATAATATTCCTTGAAATTAGGAAGCCCCATACCACCCCGTCCCATGGTTCTTCTAATAATTTAAGGGAAACTCTTCAGCACCCACCCCTCCACAAAAACTTTAGAAGTGCTCCATTGAATGTTCACTAGAACCACCCTGCAACCAAGACTGGGAAAGTCTGGAAGAAAAATAACAAACAGAGCAGCACATTCATCTTCATAACGCTAATTCGACCGGCCAGAGAGAGAGATGGAGGTGTGCCCACCTCTGCAAGTCTACTAAGATTTCCCTGAGAAGAGGCTCATAGTTTAATTCATAAAGCTGAAGTAGGGCCGTGGTGTGTCTGATGCGGAGGTAATGAACCACATACGCATTTGCCCAAGCAAAAAGGAAGCTCTCCATAAACCCTTTGGGGAAGGGGTGACCACTCAGCCACAAAACCTCTGACATGTTGTAATTGACTTTATATCCTGACATTTCCCCATAGCAGTCTAGCACCCTGCACAATTCTGGGATCGAGGTGGAGGGGTTGCTCAAATAAAACAGGGAGTCATCCGCATAAAGGGAGACTTTATGGTCACCATCTGGGCCTCTAATACCTGTGATATTTGGACTGCTGTGGATTGCCAGTGCCAGTGGCTTGATTACAAGGGCAAAGAGGAGGAGCGATAGGGGCACCCTTGCTGAGTACTGCGAGTCAAAGGGAATCGGGCAGACCTAAGCCCATTAATTCTCACCACCACCTCAGGGGAACTATAAACAGCCCGGATACAATTCTGGAACTGGTCTCCAAGCCCCTTCTTCTCCAACATATACAGGAGGAAGGCCCAGTCCACTTTGTCAAATGCCTTTTTGGCATCCGTAAATAGTGCAATAGAGAACTGTTGGGACTGGCATTGTTTGGCCATGATGTTCAACAGCCCTGCAGATGTTGTAATTGATTAACCACCCTTTAATAAAGCCTGTTTAATCAGGGTGGAGCAAGCCCCGGCACATTCCTGCAACTGATTTGCGAGGATTGCCATGAATATCCAGCAAAAGAAGTGACTATCTGCATCCTGAAAAGAGGGCTTCTGGCCCCCCTAAAGGAGTACCTCACCAGAATTGACTGGTCCTCCATCTATTTAACAACTAATGTTGACAAGGCATTAGAATACTTTATCAGTGCTTTCAACTCGGCATGCGATATCTTTGCACACCTCACAACTAAAAATATCAGAGGCATCCACAAGTGATGGATAACCCCTTCACTCATTGATCTCATGCACTCTAGAGACAACCTCTGGCATATAGCCAAAAGCAGTGGCAAGCAATCAGACTTCCAAAACTATCGTACAGCCCGCAGTAAATGCACGCAAGCCATTTGCCAGGCCAAATCTTGCTTTTTTAAGGCTGAGCTGGACAACTTCTAGAGTGACAGTCACAAATTTTGGGCAAACATAAGATCACTATCAGGGAGCCCTAACCAATCTCCCCCTGAACTGCTAAACCTGAATGGGAACATAACCCAAGACCTAAAAACCATTGTAAATACCTTTAACAGGAACTCTACTGACCTCGGTGAAGTGCTCCCACCAAGCTACCTCAACCCTCTCAGTAAAGCCCAGGGCACAACGTCAGCAGCCTCTACCCCTGCTCATGGTACCCCAGCCCCATCATTCTACCTCAAGATCATCAAAACCTCTGAGGCCAAAAGGTACCTTCAGCAGGTACTTCGCAAATCCAGGTAGAGTAGTGATGGTCTTGACCTGAAACTTCTGGATCTCACCCTAGAAGAGGTCCTGGCCCCCTTAATGCGAATTCTCAACCTCTCACTCATCACTGGACAGTTCCCCAAACTCTGGAAAGATGCAATTGTAACTTCATTCTTCAAAAACAGTAACAAGACCATCCATACCAACTACCGACCAATCTCTATTCTACCCCCAATCTCTAAAGCCCTGGAACGGGTAGTCTATGAGCAATTAGTCGACCACCTCAATAAATACCAAATTCAGTGCAAAGAGCAACATGGATTTCGAAAGTTACATAGCACTATATCTGCCCTGGTTGAATTTACCTGCTTCATACATGACTCACTGGACCAAGGGCACTTAGTGGGGGCTGTCACCAATGCACTCTGCAGGTCAGGCCCTCTGCTCCCACAGTGCCAACCTCAGAGCAGAATAGTGTGAACAGGTAACAGACAGGGTAATCCTCCTGTCTGCCTTTGGGTCCAAACCACCTTTAGTCTCAAGTTCTGGGGGGATTCAAACTGTGAACCTTTGCCTGAATACAATTTTTTTCAAAGGAATTTAAAAAGGCATCCATATCCTCCCCCTCTTTAAATTCAGCTGTCAATTTGGAATTTAATTTGTAACCCAGTCCTGTAGTTCCAGTTAAACCCAAGCCACTTACCTGCTCTGGTGCTGGTGGTTGGAGTCGTAGCTTCTCCAGTTCATGTTGTCTCTGGAGCTCATGCTCTTCACAGTCAGCTTCTCGCTGTTCACACTCCACTTCTTGCCTTTCTCATTCAGCTTCCCTCTGGAACTCCAGCTCCATTCGGCCCAACTCAATCTGCAGCCTGATTGCTTCTGACTCCAGAATGCTGGTGACCTTCCCCTGCTGCTGTGGCCCTTCGCTTACACTGGCTCTGCTGTCCTTCTCACTGGATCTGGACACTGCACTGGCTGCTGGCCCCTCCATGCCCAAGGTTTGGTCCTTTTCAGTCACAGTCTGTGACTCAGTGCTCTGGGCATCTGCTGCCATCAGGGCATCCACAAGGTTCTGCTTGGTGGCTCTCCCCTCGTGCAGGACTCCCCTCTCCTTGCAGAAATGCTTCAGGTAGTCTGCAGTGAGCTCACTGTAGTTGGAAGCCATCTTCTTCCCTAACTATGACTACTCTAACTTGCACTTTGAAAAAAAAATTAAACAGGTAGGAACTTTGACTGTAGGCAAAATTATATAGTTCTGTTTTCTCTTTTAAAAATAAATCACTGCCTTATTTTACAAGTGAGCTGTACAGTATTAAGCTGATACACTGAACAGTTAAAGCTTGTGTTACCAAATTTATCGCACCGCTGCCAACCAAATCTGTCACCAACGCACTCCGCAGGTCAGGCCCTCTGCTCTCACAATGCCAACCTCAGAGCACAATAGTGTAAACAGGTAACAGACAGGGTAACCCTCCTGTCTACCTTTGGGTCCGAATCACCTTTAGTCTCAAGTTCTGGGGGGATTCAAACTGTGAACCTTATGCTAGCGTACCCAAATGAACAGGCTCAGATACGTACCTCTTCGGGGATTGTGGTACAATCTTTCGCCAGGGGCACCCAACCAGGCTTCCAAAAAGAACCATTTGAACTCTATAAGAGACCTTAGGTATATTCTTACCTGTTTACTCAAGCTCAATAACACCATCATGCTGCTGAACAGTTTTGTCAGATTTGCCACCTATACGTCACATGCAAAAAGAACTGACACATACCCAGGCAGTTTTTCAAAGAAAAGGTACTTTACTAAAAGGTGATAAAAATATGAAACATGTAAACACAGAACAATATATCAAAGAGCTCACAATCGCATAAAAGAACAAGGGAAGATTACAAAACAAAAGTCCTACCACAATGTATTTACATCTTTGCTATCTAAGGTATTACCTCTGGAAGTGCGTTTTAAAGTTAGATCAGAGAGGTGTGTGTCTCTCTAGAGTCCCAAGATGATATGACATTCATTTCAGACACAAGTATCAGTTTAAACTCTGTGTCTCCACACCCCTTCTGTGAGTCATCTACTGTAGCTCCTCCTTTTAGAATATAAAATGACAAAAAATGATTTCCTGCCAGGAGGTATGTTAATAATGTGACATCAGCAAAACCCCATTTCCCAAATTATGAGTCTTTGATCAGCCAGTTCCTTTGAGGTTTACAACCCTGCATCCATCACCCAGGTGTGAGATAGCCAACAAGAATCAGCTAAATGACATCCTTTCCTGATGTAATAAAATGTATATTTAGTTTCCAACTTCAAAAGCATGAGGTCATAAAAAGGCCATAAAATGCAATTTCTCAAGGAAGTTAATTAAATTACAGAGATCTCCCGGTCAGTGTAATACATCCTGTGATTTCTGCTGCTGACACCTTGTAATTTAAAAGGGCCAGATTTCACAGACTGACATTTCATACACGGACCATTTATTTATACTACCAATATCATACAATAATCATAACCAGCTGGCCAAGCGTCACAGGGGCCACCTTTGTTGACCTCACTAAGGCCTTCAATACAGTCAATCTTCAGCTCCTACTAGACCAACTATGGGAATCCACAGTGTCTCTCACCTCCCTGTGCTGGTTTCGCAGCTATCTCACCGGCTGTGCCCAAAAGGTAAAAATCGGAAAAACCCTCTCTGACAGACAATATGTAACTACAGGAGTCCCCCAAGGGTCCATATTAGGTCCTCTACTATTCAGTCTTTTCCTGAATAATCTCCCTAATGTTTGCCAGGGCAAAATCCTGTTATATGTGGACAATGCTGTCCTCTACTCTAGTCATCCTGATCTCACCTCACCTCACTTGAGCAAAGTCTCCAATGCAATTTCAGACTTGTTGAAGACTGGTTTACCAATGCAAGGTTACTACTCAACTACAAGAAAACGAAGACCATACTTTTCACCTTTCCACACAGCAAGAATAAATCAGCCCAACTAACTATCCGTAACAAACAAAATGAAACCCAAGAGATGGTGCATCATTTCAAATACCTAGGGGGTAATACTGGACAATACCTTATCCTACAAGCAGCATGTCGACTATGTCTCAAAGACTGTGAGCAGGAAAATCAGACAACTGTATAGGCATAGACATTGTCTTACCCCTTCCGCCCTCAAACTAGCAATAACCAGCTCAGACAGGGGGGACATGATTGAGGTCTTCAAGTACCTCAAGGGAATGAATAGGGTAAACATGGAGGGGATCTTTAGACTAAAGCAGGGAGGCATCACCAGAGGGCATGGTTTGAAGTTGGAAGGTGGAAGGGTGAGGGGGGAAAAGAGGAGGAGGTTTTTCACTGAGAGGTGGTGGACCCTTGGAATGCTCTGCCTGGTGAGCTGGTTCAGAGATCCACAGTGGAGGGCTTTAAGAAAGGGTGGGACAGACACAGAAAGTGGATGTATCAGATGATGGCCTGTCCCGGGGGGGTGGGGATGGATGATAGGGGTTTCCGGAGCACAAGGGATGGGAGGGTCTCGGCACCCAACTAAGGATCTAGGTTCGAGCAGACTTGATAGACCATAAGGCCTAATCTGCTGGCAAATAGTATGTTAGTACTCTCTGTGATAGATTATGGTCTTGTTGTTTACAGCTCAGCGCCAGAATCTACCCTTAATATGGTTGCTCTAGCCCTCAACAAGTCTAGCCGGCTAGTCCTAGGGGCCCCGCTACTTACCCACATGTGTGCTCTCTATGCACTCACTGGCTGGTTGAACCTTGAGAACCGTATCTATTACCAACGCTGTCTTCTGGCCAAAAAAGCCATACTAGGCCTCAGCCCCACAGGAGTTCGCTCAATGCTCTCCCACTCAGCCCTTCCTAGGCTGACCAGAGGAGCACTCAATACGCAGTACAAAGTCCCCTTCGCTGAACTGTCCAAAGGGCAGCGGTCTTTGGCTACCGGGCTCCCTAAGTGACTCAGCGCTCTCCCTGCTGACCTCCTTGCTGAACCCAAATTAGGGCTCTTTAAACAAAGCTTCGCTCCCACCTCTTGGAACGCATGGTTTGCTCTTACTCCAAAAATGTTTAGCTTACCGACAAATGAAACTCTTCTAGATCTTCAGCTCTGACCTCTACTGTTTGCTGGCCTCCGTCTACTGGTTTCCTATCTTCCCCTCCTCCCTCCCTCCCTCTCCAACTTATGCCCCTCAACACCGTACTTCCTATGCCTCACCTCCATCCCCCCACAGTGTGGTGCCAGATCCTACTCTGATCTGTACCTTGTTCCCTACCACTCCTCTACACTTACTCACCACCTCTGCTTCTTCTCTCTCTTCACCCCCCTCCCTTGACCCTACCCTACTTTCAGCTATATCTGATCATTTCTGGCCCCCAACTTCTCATTCCTCCTTCTCCTCCCCCTGTATTCTTACTCCCTCTCTTTCGTCCTAGATTCTTCCCCTCCCTCGCTCCCTACCACTCCCACTCCCCTTATCCACCCCCTACCCGCCCACAATCCCTAACCATTAATCTCCCTAACCCCTCCCCCCACGCCATCCTCAGGACTGACAAGGGGTATCTTAGTTCCTCTGAGTCCCTGCCTGAATACATCCATTTCGACTGACAAAGGGATACCCATGTCTCTATATCCCTGCCCTGAGTACTACCACCCTCCCGCCACTCATTTATTTTACTAGTACTACTGTATACCCTCAGATAATGCTCTAATCTCCTCAGCTTTCTGTGGGTGTCCTATCCCTGCACAATTTTGCTCAATTATTTGTACCCTTAAATGAACCATTGATCTGTATTCCACTGATGTTTACCAACCAAGCTGTATGTTTTTTTATTTTTATTTTTATATAATATTTTATGTAACTGTCTTTCACTATACTTATGTATCTCCACTTTGACTGTTTGTATCCTTGTATTTTTCATCCTCTGTGACGTGGAACCTTTACAAATGAGCTTATAGCGCAAAGGTTGTAATCCAAGACTTGAATGAATGAATAAATAAATAAATAAAATAAAATATTTTTTGGTCCATGTTTAGGAGAGAAATCAGGCGATAGGAACTGCAGAGAGTAGGGTCCTTACTCTATTTGTGAATTATGGAAATCTGAGCTTGCAACCAGGATGGTGGCGTACCCTTTCCCCCCTGTACCTCCCCGCACACCTCGACCAAAAAGGGAGCTATCGTCTCCCAAAAGCACTTATAGAACTCGGAGGCAAAGTCATCCGGGCCTGGGGACGTATTGTTTTTAAGACCCAAAATGGTGGAATCAACCTCCCCCAAGGAAATAGGACAGTCAAGAGCCTCTCTGGCCTCATTGTCAAGTGTAGGAAGCCGGAATCTCACAAAAAATTGCTCTTGCTTACGTAGCCTATCAGGGACATCACGTCCTGTGTAGAGATCTTTATAGTAAGCTGCAAAGTGGTCTACTATGTTTGGTGGATGGGTATTGTGGTGTACAACAAAATATTTTTACAACTTGTTAACTACTTCCCCCCTTCTATCTGAAGAAGAATAACAGCATAGAAGAAAGATGATATAAGAAGATAGAAATCAGAGGAGGAGAAAAAACTTAGAGTAAGAGAAGCAGAGAGAGATGCCAGTTATCCTTCTGACCATATTGTATCGTTTGTGTGCAAGTGTAACGCTATTGAGGATTGTTTCAATAAAACATATTTTGGAAAGTCCTGGTGTTCTGATTGTAGAGGTAAAGGAGCTGACTGTAATAGCAGGACAACAAGGGTTCTCAACTTTTTGTCATATTGGTCAGTCCCTGTATTTACCTCAGTAGGTCCTGGTGTTCAGGAAAGTGCAGTTACCCTCTAGGAGCTCTTGTTAGACCCTGGTCATCATATCATTGTTGCCGACCCAGGATCTCTTTGAACAAAGCCCTGTTATGGGCCAATGTCGTGTCATCTAACAAGAGTGGGTCATTAAGGAGAGTGGGTACTTCTGCAGAAACTGTTCAGTGTCAAGGAAGCAATGGATGGAGCATAGCCTCTGTTAGGATAGATGGGACTTTAAGGCAAAATATTCTGAGCAAACTTCTCAACTGTCCCACATTCGGTGGGATGTCCCTCACTTTACCCCTCTGTCAGACCCTCTCTACCCCTACCTCTCAACTGTCCCACATTAGAAGAGGCATCACTCTTTTATTCCTCGGAACGTTGGTAGCCATACCTATCAGCTGTCCCATGTTAAGAGAGATGTCCATCCTTTATCTCTTAGTACCCCTTGAAACTCTCCAGGAACACAGTTGTTATTAAAGAATGTGGTCAGGAATAGGGGCTGTGGGTATGATTAGGGTAAAACTCTTGAAAGAACTTCAGGAATCTGCAGTATTCAGCTTACAGCACAAATTTATTTATTTATTTTTTTGGTAAAAATATTTTTATTGAATTTATAAGAACAAGCTTACACATTAATAACACAACATTCAATGATCAGACCAGCTACCAAATAAGACCTATTACAGTAGGGCACAACATCTGAACAGTCCAGAGTAAAACCTTATTTTTAGAGGCCACAGAAATAAAGCTGATAGAAAACATCATCTCTACATGACAACTTCAGTTTGACCCACATGCCTACCGCACAAAGGTTGGACATTGTACCAAAGGAAAACACATACAGTAGCAATAGAGGCTCACAGGACTTGTCCAGTGGTCCAAAGGTGTAACATAAGGTCAAAATATCAGTATGATGTTTGTGTTTAACCCAGTCTCCCCTTACACATGCTATCACCATGAATCTGTGGCTGCCGGGCACTGAAACTTTAATAAATGGGACAACTTGTCCTTTATGCAGGTAAGGCATATCATACTCTCCTAGCAACCCAGCATAAGCACCCTAACAATAGTGATAATATTACAAGAAATAAAAAGGAAAAACATAAAAAACTTATCAATGCTGGAATGTACCCAGTAACTAATATTGAAAGCATTTAGTTCAGTAGTCCACTTGCAATGTGTACCTTACCAGTGGGCCTTTAAGTCCAGCCATTTTGGGGGGGAAATACATCTGTCCATCTGTGTAAGCTGGGATGATTCCCCTTCCCTCCCTCCACACCTTTTGTGTGGGTCTCCCCACCCTTGCGACATCCATTTCTCTCCAGCTTCTTTCCCACCCCCACCTGGCCCTCTCTCACCTCCTTATAGTCTACTCCACTGCACTTTGCTTATTGTGGACTGTCACACTGAATTTTGAATATCCACCTGGTTGTTACTTGATTTTGTTATTGGTGTGCCTTTTTGAAATTGAACTTTATATGGTTTACCTGGTAATTTGTCACCTTATTGTATTGTTCTCTATGTTCCTGTGATGATGTATACGGACTTGTTGCTAGCCTACAACTTCACCTTGTACCTTATTGTATTCTCATCTGTGTTAATACCCTCTGTACTGTAACTCCCTGCACCTCATTGTTAATGGCCTGCATTGCGGCCATGTTACTCATCCTGAATTCTGTTTTGCTAAGTGTGCCATTGTTTATGGCCCGGGTCATGCCTGAAAACAGTCTCTTGGATCAGCGCACCTACCTGGTCACCAAAGACATAAATAATATCTCAAAACATTATATAATGTATGGTAAGTGCCTATTAACCACCATAATCAGCAGTTACACAGCTTTGTTATGCACTGTTTAGAATTTTAAAAGTTGTTAACCACACTTCGGAACTTTGAAACAGTGGCAAAACAAAAAAGAATACACCAGAGTTCCATATTTCTCACACATAGAATGCAAACAGTGTTTTTTTGACCATACACTATAAAAGATGATGGCTGGTGATCGGGTGACAACCACGCTGAAATCACCTCTTGTGGTTGCTAGGGCTACAGTAAACCTCTCGAGCTGCACTCTCGAGGTTTACCATGTTGCCTAGCAACCACTCTAGGTGATTACAGCGTGGTTATCACCTGACCCCCAGCCATTATCCTCTATATGACACTCCATCAAGCTTGCAGTGAAAAGTTTGCACCAAGGAAAGCCAACCAGGGGGAAGGGATTGGGTCGGGTAAAGTACCCTGAGTCTACAAGTGGCCTATGCCATATATATATATATATATATATATATATATAGCATTAATATTAATTATCCTACATCACAGTACAGTTGCAGAACAGATAGCTAACTCAACATGGGGAGATATGCTGTCATGGGGCATATAGCTCCCAAACTGGCACTCCTGCCCTGCCCACCACAGATGCATGCCCTCGTCAACACCCCTACTCACAGTTCTGATAAGTTGGTCATGTGAAAAATAATCCTCAGTCACCCTCTGTGTCCTCTGTAGCCTCCCTGCTGCCAACATCTGCCTGAATTTTGGCCAGTAACTTGCCAGCCTTCTGGGGGTTCCCAAAGATGTATGTTTCCCAGCATATATGATCCGGAGTCACGTTGGGTATTGAAGGCTGTGGTTGATACTAAGGGATATCAACTCACACTAAATGGTGTCAAAAGACTTGCTCCTGTCCCTTGTGGTGAAACTGTAGTCAGGGTGAACGGAGAGTATGTCCCCATGCCCATCTCCAGTGGTCCTTCCCTCTGAGCTACTTCCATTATATGATCTAATTCGTGGGACCCACCTGTGACGATCGGCATGCCAGGAAGAGGTACTGGATTCCTGGCGCTTATGGGGTGTAATATGGTTAACATGGCAAATCCCCAAGTGAAGATCAGGTTTATAGTTATGCTGCAGTCAGTCTTTTTTAAAGGCTTGGGAAGACTCACCTTCAACATTTCTGGGCAAGCCTAAGAGTCTGAGATCACAGTATCAAGCATGGTTCTTCAAGACTTCCAAGCAGAAGCAAAGGGCTTTATTTTCTTATAGCAGTCCCTTGGTCATGGCTGAGGCTCTCAAAGTCACTCTGGCTGCATATTTCACCTCCTAAAGTGCAGAACTGGATTGCACTTCACAACCCTGCAAGCAGCTCAGAAAGTCTGTTACTGTTTGGTTGAGTTGAGTAACTTGCTGCTCCAAGGCTTTAACTGCCAAGACCACATTGTCATTTCTAGCTGATGCAGGCTTTTCAGTTCCACTGGGCCCAGGATTTTGAGGGCCTTTCTTGCCATCACTCTCCACCATAATTTTTTTGAGGATTCCTCATCTCAAAACATCCAGAAAACTACTGAAGTACCCTGAGGTGACTATTAGCCAAATAAGTTATGAAGAAACCCATGTTGATAGCAAGTTTACTACTTTTAATAGAATAAGATAAAGTATCTGATGGGGAGCCATGGGAAACATCTTTCGTATACAGCAGTTGTCTCTGCCACCCATCTCAAATTGAATTGCTGATTGCAACTGATTCTTACGTCCCTTAATAACTAGAGGCAATAGTTTGCATTTGTTTCTCTAGATAGATTCAATTATGATTTGGCTTTTCTTTGTATCACTGATTAACACCCATGATTGTGTATGTGTGGGATAAGTCTCCAAGGACTGTCTGACTTAACGGGTTGTGCTGCCATGTCCCCTTGTTGGATACAGTATACTACAGTATGTATGGTAATGTTGATGCCATATCCCCTTACTGGATAGCTACTATACAGTAATGTTGATGCTGTCTGACTGAGCTTGGAATCTCAAATGTTTGTATCCCGGATAAAGAAATAAATGGATCTGAAACAAACTTAATGTCAGCAGAAAGGAAAACAATGACTTTTTTTTAAAAACATAGGACTGGAGGGCGGCATCTTTTCCCAAAAGGGTAAAGAGGTACATCGGGCAACTATGACTGATCAGCCTTACATCAGTAGTAGCCAAATTACAGTATTAGAGACATTTATGAGTTTTACTAAATGAACACGTAGAAGAGTATGGGCTTGTAAGGGGCATATTGGGATTTATATTAAGAGGTACTAAGTATAAAATGAAGCGGTTATGATACCACTGTGCAGAACATTAGCTAGGTCACCGCAAAAATACTGTGTACAATTTGCTGCTGCTCATCATAGACAAGACATACACTGCCTTGGTGGTGACTGGAGTTTAGGAGCAAGCCCAGACTATTGGCAAGTGGGCAGCTAGAGTCAGGGAGTGCTGCTGGTGGCAGCAGCATGTGGTCTGTTAAGGAAAAGCACCTCATTTTCTGAAACCAGTGACTCATGTGATTGGGCAGATACAGAAACCAGTTCACAAAGATTTAGGTACTTATTCCCGGCAACCATCTTCCCGAAGATCGTTATCCCGTGCTCAATCCCGAAATCTGCTCTTCCCGACTCATATATTTCCCCCATTGCAAGTTCCCGACTCTTATATTTCCCGTATTGCAAGCCCATATTAAACGGGTGGTGGGAATTAGTAGGGATACCGAATAAACCATATGGGGCCAATTGTTTGCGCAGAGTCTAGGTACACTGAAAAATGTCAAACAAGGCAGGATTCCATGGTGTCTTTTGAGAGTCGATGTCACAAGTCGTCTAATGAGTCTGCTTAAGAATGGCAAGAGAGTTTAAATTACCAGAAACACAATACTTTCAAAATTATTTGTTCTGTTCTCGGCAGTCAGAGCCATAGGTATAGTCTCAGAGCCCCTGGGAGACCATACAAATGCAGGTTCTCCCTACAAAAGTGACCCTCCAGATCCAAACATTTACAGTAGAATTTCTAGTAACCGAGATAGTCCTCCGCTGCAGAGACTTTTTCTTCCATTTGATGCATACTGGTTTCCATTTTAATCTCTGGAGACAGGAGCTGACTGTATTTCTGAATTATTCATTAAATATTGTTTTGTTTGCCAACTACTCTTTCAGTGACTGTTATATCAACATTTTTTCGGGATATTGGGATTTGGGATCATTTACTGTTGGGAGCTATTAATGTCGGCATTATGGTCCCGGGATTTCGGGCAGCGGGAATTAGTACGGATACTATTCACAAAAGGCATAAAACACCAAATTCATCTTTATTGAGACAGCAGCTGATGTCGATGCGCTTCTCTCTCACATGGCCCACAGACAAAGCATCATGTGATAGACACGAAGCACTGTGGCATTAGCTGTCATCTCAGTAAACACAAATTTGGTGGTTTATCCCATTTGTGTGTCATTTTCTCTGTGTGTTCTGCACTGCCTTGTTGTCATGGTGGCACTGGTTCCTGAAGTGTGTGCGTGTGACTGTCTGTACATTGCACTCCTGTGGTTGGGTCTCAGAGGGCTCATCCATCAGCCAGAGGGGAAACTGGTACTTGTGAGGCCAGTAGTAGGCTGTGGTAAGGTGGCGCAGTGGAGGGTGACTCAGGCTGGTCTCAGTGATGGCTGTCAGTGCTCTTGGGCCCCACGTTGTGTTGACCTTGTAGAAAATGTGACTGGATTGGGTAGCAGTGGATGGGGCTGGGCAGTCACAGAACAACAAGACCCTCCTAATGACTGGAGCACCAACCATGGGGACACAAACTGGATAAAAATAAATGGAAAGAAAGGATATAAAGGTCTTGGAGAAAGTGCAACACTGATTTACCAGGATTGACAGTGCTAGAAGTTTTAAAACATGGATCTAATTAGACCCATTGGTGTAAAAAATATGGGTCAAAATGAGAAACAGCTGGTTCAAAACCTAATCACAAGTACAAATTTCACCAGTACAGAAGCTTAAATTTGCTGAGTAAAAATTATTTTCTGTTGTTTACGTTTCCATCTTTCGACTATTGTTACGGACAGGTGCACCACCTTGGACCCACTGTCATGTGGAAAGTGGGTCAATTCTGGGCAAGCTGCAACTTTTTCTCTTTTTGCCCTATCTAGCGCTGTCCCTGCCAGGATGATAAAAGGGATACTGGATTGATGTTTTGGGGTAACGCCGGAGAAACTGGAGTGCATGGACAACCAAGTAGGATTTGATCAAGTTGCTGAAAATAATGGAAGAACTGATGAAAGTAGTGTAGGTAGAGTGCTTCAACTGGTAGTTTGAATCCAGAAGAAAAATATATCATGTAACGGATAACACATAGCAGAGTGTGCGGTTATAAGGGAATAATGCACGCTGTACGCAGGGTGGGACAAATCAGTTTGTGAGCTGGTAGTCAGTTTGGCCACTCGCTTTCAAAATCTGGTAGCCAAACCAATATTTGTAATGTCATCCTTTTTTAAGGGCTCAAAAATTACTTTGTAGGCAGGTAGCAAAGCTGGCCAATAACTTTCAAAATATGGTAGCCAAACCAGTTTTTAAGTAGCCATTGGCCACCTGGCTACCTGATTTGTCCCACCCTGGCTGCAGGTGGTTGTGAGACACGAGGTGTAGCCAGGTGCTGCAATCACCTAAGAAGTGCATTATTCCCTTATGACCATGCACCCTGGAGTGTGTTATCCCAGCTATAAAACAGGCTTTTATGTGCTAAAAATATATGCAGTTCAAGTGAAGTGCGCAGTTGTCAGAAACTAATCATCGTCATGTGATGTGTTTTGACCAGTGAGGTTACAGGATTTTCTTAGCCCATTTTATAATTTCAAAATCAGAACTACAGTACACAAGAATGGGGAGATCAGAAGAAACTGTGTCTTGCAGAGAGTCACTGAGAGGTAGAATAATCAAGACATAGAAACATAGACAATGTCAGCAGAAAAAGACCACAGGTCCATCTAGTCTGCCTGGAGTTCCATATCTGTCCTGGGATCTTTTGTTCATGCAGGGTTTTATCCTTCCCAGTCCACCCCTGCTCCCCTCCCTACTGCTACCGACCTGAGCTATCAACAAACCCTTCACTCTGTCACAGCCATGCTTGAAACCACTTATGGCCTTGGCACCCACCACCTCACCTGGCAGACTCTTTTACCACTCCACCATCAAACAACAGCATAATTACTTTAAAATGAAGACTATAAAAGAGCATGTGGGTAGGGGGAGCAGGAAAATTAGATGAATGTAAAACAGTCCCAACTGGGGATTGACCATGTCATGTCATGAATGGCCTCCTGCTAGGTTAACAAGGTCTCTGATGCTATGCAAAATACTGCCCATGTTACCGTGAGCATTTTCGTTGTTGTTGTCCCAGTCACTAAATGTGCTTGACTTGCTAATTAATTGTAGCAATCACTTGTTTAGGTACATAAGTCCATGACATTTAGTATCTGACTACTTCATTGTAATTGTTTTGTAATTTGTAAATTAAGACTCATTTTGCACCAATTTACTTGTTTATCTAAATCATTAAATGTCCCATGTTTGCCTTGCAGCTGCTTTCCATTAGGCTCCTATGTAAATCAGACGTCATATCTCAGGGGACTTGCTGCTAGGAAGTAAAGCATCCTAGATGAAACTATCCTGAACTGTTCATGAAAGTTCATGAATTCATGAACAGTTCATGAACGTTCATTAAGCATGTATCAAATTGTTCATCAGTGTTCATGAGCTGTGCGCGAACATTAATTAAACTGCACTCCTGTGTTCATGAATGTAAAGTTCATAAAAGTTCATAAAACTCTTCCTCTGAACTTTCATGGACAAAATCCATCAATATTTTTGGTGACCAAAGATACCCCACTGTTATTATATTCATTAATTAATCTGGAAAACCTGTTTTAGCCCTATTTTCAAAATACTTTTGCCAGGTATACAAATCATTGGCAGTCTCGTTTGACCTTTAGTTGTTTTAACAAACAATCTAAAAGCAGTAAACCCTGACAACTGAATTCCTTTAACAAACTCAGCGTTTTGTAACAAATACGTTTTCTTACCATGCATTTTAGATGTACTGTAGTAACCTGCCTTACTTAATCTTGTATCCACTTTGTTGTTTACTATTTCACTGAATTTTTTGTAACCCTGTTGTTTTTGTCTTTTCCTTTTGATTTTGTAATCTCTTGGATCATGCCTGAAAATAGACATTTTATTGTCTAGTGCACTTACCTGGTCAACAAAAATGAAATAAATAACGACGTTATACTTACTTTTTATGTTGGGGGTCTTTCAAATGGAACCACTGCTCATCTTCTTTCATAATAGAAAGGACAGATTGCTATTTATATCAGCATAATCTGAAACTCATTTAAATTGTGGGGAGTTTAAATATTTGTTTAGTTTGTATTTACCAGGTAGGTGCGCTAGACAAAACATTTGCCTATTTTCAGGCACAACCTGGGAGATCACAGCAGTGGAGAGTGTCACAACAATGTACAAAAAAAGCAGAGGGTCTGTATAATTGCCTTCAGATAATACAGAGAACTAAAAACCAAAATCAAAATGAAATACAATTGCCTAGAAGTAATACAGAGAACTGAACCAAAGCACACAATACGATATGTGGTAAGCATGATGCAAGGTACCAGGGGAAGGTGCAACAATAAAAGACAAGTAACAAGTACATCGGTAGGTTTCATACATTTAAAATTGGTAATCAGCAAGATACACAAGTGCAGTAACTCAGAAAATGTACTACTGGTCCCATGCAACCCACAGATATGTACATGTTGAGGTCTTGAGTAGGAGGGATCGGTATCCAGTCTTGAAGGCATGGTTGGATCGATACAGATGGACCACATCCTGTGACAGAGTTCCAGAGTGCAGGAGCAAAGTAGGAGAAGGACGATTCCCCTTAGTTCTGTTTTTTTAGAGACGGCCAAGGAATGCCTTCAGTCACATATTTGTGAATGACTATTACAGTGTGGACCAATGGGCTTACAGCTGATACTGTAAGCTGTCATTCAGCAGGCAGCCACAGAGGTGTGCGGGTGGGTTTGAAGCTGCCCGCCGATGATGGTAGGGGAGAGTTGGGTGGTCAGGGTGTCCTGTGTGGGTGAAGGGGTGGGGGGTGCCAGTGAACCGCCATGGTACTATTTACGGTGCTCATATTGGCAATTGGGGATAAGGGCGGGGTGTGGGTTACTGCTAGACTACCAGAGAATAGTAACTATCACTTTATGGGTGGGGAGGTGGGTTCCACGAGACTACCAGGGAGGGTGTTGTTATGTATTATAAGGAGATCGGAGCATCTGGAGGGAGGGGGATTCCACTACACTACCAGGGGAGGTTGATATATATATATATTTACTGGCAATTGGAGCATCGGGGGGGAGGGGGGTGCCACTAGACTACCAGAGCAGGTTGAAATATATATTTGCCGGTGATTGGAGCATCGGGAGGGAGGGGGTGATACTAGACCACCAGGGAACATATGGGTGCTTGTGGATGGTGTTCTGGGTGGGTGGGTGGCCACCCACGGCTGGCGGCTGTTGTGTTGTGCCATGCAGTAAGAGCAGCCTGCCTGTGGGTGGCCACCATTTGAGCCGTTTTATTCATGCTCAACTTTGGGCACTGGTATGAGGCACATCCCAGGGTTGTGCAGGCATATGCACCACCCATCCCAGGCTGAATATCGGGATGTGCCGCATATGCATGGGCACGTCCCTGGGAATGTGCCGCATACATTATCTTTGTGCCCCGGCGCATCGGGACTTGCGCTGCGAAAGTTCCTTCTTTGAATATTGCCCTGGGGCGCATTTCAGGGGTTGCACTGGCGCAACACCTTTGAATATCTGGCCCACTATGTCTAATTAAATATTCATGAACCTAGCAAGATCCTTATTGGCTACTGGATTGGTTATTAATGTCTTAGAAGTCACCGATCCAGTGGCATACTGATTCAGTGTGGCATGCACTGCTTATGCCACTCTGCTCAAAACCTAAAAATAAGTAAACAGAACTGGTAAAAACAAAAGTTGTTAGTGAGATTAGACTTATTATCACAATTACAACTTTGAAGATGGTCATTTTCGTAGAGTAACGATCAGCTGGAATGAGGTGTCTCTCGGCAGTATCTTGAGCCACACATCTCCCTAACTGGTCATTAATCCCTCAGAAATATCCAGCTTTTCGGTAATTACTGCTTATGTAAAACCTGGTCATTGTTTCACCAGTTCACTAATGTTTTCCTCTTTTACCTCCTACAGGAACGTGTGGAATATCTCTTTCTAATCATCTTTACAGTGGAAGCCTTTTTAAAAGTCATAGCTCATGGACTTCTGTTTCATCCCAACGCATACCTCCGCAATGGGTGGAACCTACTCGATTTTATCATTGTCGTTCTAGGGTGAGTATTTCTTTCAGTTCACTTTCTAAAGGTTTTTTCAGCTTTGCAGTGATATGACAAATGTCTGCAGATTCTGAGGGGTCCGTTTTCAGGTGAACTTCATTTCTGCTGTTTCCTCCAGCTTTTGTGAGTGGTGGTGGGATGCTCTGTTGAATTAAGCAATAATGCCCGACAGGGTGTGTGTCGTGCTGGGATAACGTCACGCCTCAGGTGGTTGGGCACAAGGCCGCAGGCCAAGTACGTCCAACAACTGAGGCGTGATGTTATCCCAAACGACACACACCCTGGAGGGCATTATTGCTATTATACAACGGCTCGTTGTTATACAGAATAAAAAAAAATAATTTTAAAGATGTTTTTGTGTGGAAAAATATTTTTGTTTTTTAAGAGCAGATGAAAGAATCAAGCAAATGCTCAGCATGCTGATGCTCATCGGCAGGTTCACAGTGAGTCTGAGACTAGATCTGTGATGTTGTGCTGGGATAACATCACGGGTCCAGCCCAAGACTGACCAATCAGAGTCCAGGATTTTTTCTTGCCATTGTATAATTAAGACATAACCCCTGTCTTGGTGCTGACACAATGAGAGCTGGAAATAGGGTGTCTGGTAAGAGCATGCATGGGTCTGGATATTCGGATTCAGTGGGGTCCTTCTGCTTTTATTTACTTGTATAGTTAGAAAGCATTGAAACTGAATCTTAATTTGTAGGACCGCTCACAAATGGTGACTGTTGGGGGGAACATTGTCCAGTATTAAAGCGGTGAATGGGAGTTTCATAAGAATTGTTTGTTCTATTTATCGATGGGTTATCAAGGTTGTTTTTCTCCTCCACTGTCAAAAATGTATGCAGATAACACAGTCCTGCTTTCTCCTGCTCATGACTTGCAAGAAGTTAATGCGACATTATAACTTGAATTCAGTAAACTGGAAAATTGGCTTGCTCAAAACAATTTGATTTTAAATACTAAAAAAAAAACTCTTATGTTATTTAGATTGGGGGGCAAGAAAGATCAGTACTTCTGTAAATTAAATAGATATATTTTAATTAATAGATCCAAAATTAAACAAGTTAGTTCATATAAATGTCAGGTTACCTTGGGCTTGACCTTCCCCCCAAGTTAAAATTTGATGAGCATATTAACAAAGTTTGTGTGAATGTCTCCCCGCAGCTAGGCACCCTACGCAGACATAAGTATTGCATGACTAAAGAAACTAGGGTAAAGATTGCCTTGTCGGTCATTCTTTGTATGGCTAACTAAAGTGGTGTAGTCTATCGTTTAGCTAGGAAAAGTAGTCTTCTGCAGTTGGATAGAGTCTGTTACCGTATGGCAAGATGCACACTGGGTCTGGTTGGTTTGCCTACGATGATGCACCACTGTTTGCTACTTTTAGAACGCAGTTGGACTTTGCTTGCAGTCAGGAGAGAGAGAGAGGCTCTTAGACAATTCCCTTAACAAGTGTGTAGAGGCTTTGTGCCCTCCTATTTGCCTAACAAATTGATCAAAATATTTACTGCAAGAAGTTACAGGAAGGGGCCTGCAAGTCCCTAGGACAAGAACTCAGTATAGTATGATGTAATTTTTATTTATTTGGTTTAGTTTGTAATTTTTATTTATTTGGTTTAGTTTTTGGTGACCTGGTAAGTGCACTAGACAAATCCTGCCTATTTTCAGGCACGACCCAGGGGAGGGGGATACAGATGAATGCCAACTGACTTTGAACCAGATTAAGCTGTTGATTTAATTACATAGTTACTACTTCATGGAATTCCTTGCCTCCTAGATTATGAAATTTGCCCACATATGACAGCTTTAAAGAACATGTGTTCCCCCCCACCGTCATCCCATCCCCAAAACCAAAAAACCCTGATTAGGTCTTTAAGCCAAAGAAATAATTTTCTAATTACCTCTGTGGCTTTATATGCAACCCTGTGTAACAGCTGTAATGTACACAGAGCCAGAGCAGTGTGGCGCCATTTCACATTTTCAGCATGGTTTGTGGTGTGAGCCAAAATCTCTGCTTGGAGCTGTACGATTCAGTCAGTCAGTTTTGCACTTTTTATGATTAAAAGCAATCAAAATAAAAATGACATGGGGTTGCTGCACTCTTAACACTGTGGCAGTGCTGTTTTTATTGTCTCCCTGTCCTTTGCTCTGTGAGTGCACCACAGGCAACTTTTTTCTGTTTGAACACTGTTGTGGCCCCATCCACACTACAGAGTTTTAAAAATTGGTTTAGATATACCGGTTCAGTGCATCCACACTATGCAGTAACCATTCTTGATAACGGTTTTGTTTATCCACACTACTGGTGTTAAACCTGTTCTCCTTGTAACAATTTCCTGTTAATTCCAACACAAAGAACTGTGCTTGCCGCTCCATACTGCAGTTAGAACTGTTTTAGTTAAATCGTTACAGCTTAAGCCATTTTTACTCCTGTCCAGACATGTGAGTGACACCATGCTAGCTCTAAAATGTTTTAAAAATGGTTTTAAGACAGGTATCTTGCATTTTGTTAAAATGTGTTAAGGGGCTTGTAGTCTGGATGCAAACTGTGCTAGGTGGACTTAACAAATTTTAAGGCACTTAAAGTGCACCTTTCCCGGTGCTCCAAACAACAAATAGAAGTTCTCTTACCTCCATGGGAGTTCTTCTGTGGAAGTTTTGGACATTTTTCTAAATGCTCCCCGAAGAAGGGAAAGGATCGTCATTTTCCCCTGAGGGGCTAGCAGCGTGGTCTCTTCCACTTATTTATTTTTTGATTGATTTATTGAAGAAATCGGATATACATCTTTGAGCAAAATGCTCATTTACAGAGGTTCCTTGTCAGTAACAGAAAACAAAACGATGTAAAATCATAGTCTCCCTCCGGTCCTGCATCGCCCACCATTCTACCTGTGCACTCTATCCCCCCAAGAAGCCAGGCCACACCTGCTAAAAGCCTTAGGCAGCAATAACCCCAGCAGTGACTCACTTGACTCCAAGATCCTCCCTCCGTATGGTCTTGGACGAAGTCCTAGTTCCCCTGACTGACCTTCTAAACCAGTCTCTATGCCTGGGTCAGTTCCCAAGAGCTTGGAAAACTGCTGAAATCACACCTATACATAACAGTGGGGACCGATCCACCCCCAACAATTACTGGCCCATCTCCATCCTCCCCCCCACTCTCTAAAGCCCTTGAAAAAGTAGTGTTGATCCAGCTCTCTGAATACCTAACCAAGAATGCCATTATGTGCCCAGAGCAGCACGGTTTCCACCCAGGATACAGTACAACCACGGCTCTCCTGGAATTCTCCCAATACCTGCATGCTGCTCTCGACTCTGGCAGCCTTGCAGGAGCAGTGTTCATTGACCTCTCCAAGGCCTTTGACACTGTCTGTCATCCCCTTCTATTCGACTCTCTCCGCCAACTTGACTTCTCTGGTGGTCCCATTTCCTGGTTCTCTAGCTACCTCTCTGCTAGATCCCAGCGTGTCAAGATCAGTGGCTTCCTCTCCAGCACTCTTCCTGTTTGCTCCGGGGTCCCTCAGGGCTCCATCCTGCGTCCAATACTTTTTAGTCTTTACCTCAACACCTCCCAGCTCATGTACCGGTTAAATGCTCCTTCACGCTGATGATGCAGTCCTCATTGCCTCACATCCCAATCCCACCTTCCTCCAATTATCCCTCCAGCAAGCTTACAACCAAGCCGTAAGGTGGTTCGGAGACCACAGACTGGTCATTAACCTAAAGAAAACCAAATCAATGCTCTTCTCCCACCACCAAAATAAAGCTAAAAATACCCCCCTCCTTGATTATCCCCAGCACTGTGCACCCGCTAGAGCAAGTGACCACATACAAGTACCTAGGCGTCATGTTCGATACTGCCCTCTCCTTCCACACCCACATTAATGCCCTGTCAGCCATCATTAACTCTCGGATTGGCCTGCTATACCGGCACAGGGACTGCCTGCCTCAGGTTGCCCTCAGGCTGGCCATCACCTCCTCCGTCTTGTCGCTCGTGGACTATAGCTTGCCCATCTACGCTGCAGCTGACAACACTGCCCTCTCCAAAATCCAACTCTCCATCAATAAGGCCTGTAGGCTCCTGACTGGTGCCCCCAGCCGAACTCACACCTTCCTTCTCTATACTACCACCAATCTTCTCAACTTTGAGGAGCGACTGGTCTACCAGACCTGCCTTCTTGCTAAGAAATCTCTACTAGGACTCTCCCCCACCGGGGGTATCCACCTCCCTACAGCAGCCGTCTTCGTCCGTCACCACATACAGCTCTGTTAAGGCCACTTTCAAGGTGCCCAGAACCAAGACCTCTCTTGCCCAGAGATCCTTCCTCTACTGAGCCCCCACCTGGTTCAGCTCCTTCCCTAACCGCATCTCCAACTTGCCAAAAATTGGCTCCTTCAAAACAGCCCTTCAGAACCATATCTTTAATACCCGCTGTTGTAGGTGTAACTAACCCCTGTTGTAACCTGTGGTTCCTGCCCACCTTGCCCCCTGGCTTGACAACATCCACTGGACAGCCTCTCCCTCCCCCCCCCAGATCTACCCCTTTCCTACTAGGTCCTAACAGGGGTGTAACCCACTGTCTTCTCGGAGGACCTACTGTATCCATGAGTGTAACTCACAATTTTGTAACATTATGTAACCTAAGTAACATACAAACTACTACATTATGTGACCTAAGTGTATCTATGTTAAATGTTCCTTTTACTGCACTTGTAATGTTATCCTCTGTTTTAATCTGCACTGTAATAACTGTCTTGATGTCTGCCCCCCCCCACAACGAGGTGCCTTTGTAAGTGAGTCTCTGACTCAAAGGTTGTAAACCCGATTTGTAATGAATAAAATACACAATAAAGTTTACAATTAATGTTGACCAATAACAAGCAATGATGTACAATCATACACAGTGAAGTTTAAAATTAAATTAAACGGAACAATCATGTGGCAGCCTTAAGAAGCATTGTCAAGCAGAACAGACAAAGAGAGAACAGCAGAAACCACGAGGCACTGCCAAGCAGCAGCTATGTAGGAAGACATAAGTACGGAATTGGAAGTGGTTAAGTCCGTAGATGTGATCAGTAGTGTATGTGAAGAGTGCGACGGGGTGGGGGGGAGGTTATTGTTTGTTGCCGTCTCAGACAGTGCCAGGTAGAAGTACCTTCTGTAGTTCCCTTTTGAAGTAGCCAATTTTGGATAGTCCCGACAATTGTGCTGGCAACTCATTCAACCTTTGTGGGGCTCTAGCCACGAATGCACGGTTAGCATGACTTGTTCTTCAGAATGGCACAGAGAGGGTACCACGAGCCATGCTCCTGGTAGGGTAAGGGCTTTGGACAGGGCACAGGAGGTTTTGCACAACTGGGGAGTGAGTCCCGAAAGGGCTTTCATACCTAGCAAACAGGTCGAACTTGATCCTGTCCTGCAGTGGGAGCCATTTCGTTTGGGTGTAGAGTGTGCAGGTGTGGGTGGTTCTATCCACCCCAAGAACGAAGCGATAGGCTTTGTTTAAAGCCAGTTTGAGCTTGTTTAGTGCCGTATCAGAGGCAGCCCCATATACCGTGCTGCCATAGTTAATTATAGGGAGAATGGAGCTGATAACTGCGACACATTTGGCCTCAGGGGTTAGGTTGTGTCTCCGTCTGTAGAGTGTCCCCAGTTTTCTATTTATGTTGTTTACAGTCCGGTCAACATGTGGAGCCAAGGTAAGAGACTGGTCAGTGGTAAGTCCTAGGTACTTAAAACGAGTCTACCTGATCTAGTACAACCCCTTTACATTTTGAATGTTGAGTGGCCCTACCTTATTACTGTTCTGCATGCTGGAAAATAACATTGTCTTGGTCTCTTTGTAGTTCAAGACAAGTTTATTCTGCACAAACCAGTTTTCAAGTGAGCTAAAGCCGAGTTGGAGCTCACAGGTGTGCGTTTCCTGGCTGGGGCTACTAGAACACATGACAGCGTCATCCACATAAAGTAGTACCCTTGAGAATAGACATGCTTTAGGGAGAGTGTTAATGAAGAGGCTGAAAAGGAGGGGACCCTTGTGGTACTCCACTAAAGACTGGTCTGTTGTCAGACAGTGCAACACTGATTTTGACTTGCTGGGATCTGCTGGAGAGATAGCTGCTGAGCAAAATTACAGCGTCGGCAGAGAAGCCTAATGTGTGGAATTTGGATAGCCATAGCAAGTGACTGACTAAATCAAAGGCTTTCGTAAAGTCTATATATATGGAGCCCACCAGGTGACCCTTGTCGAGGGACTCGTGTAAGAAATTGGTATATTCAATTAGGGTAGTGTTGGTACTATGTAGTCTGTGAAACCCATGTTGTTGTTCACATTGTATATTGTAGTGGCTAAGGTAGGATACAAGCTGGTCTGATACCATTCTCTCCAGTGTTTTTAATGGGTTGGGAATAGATATACAGTAGGTGTATAATTTGAGACAAATGAGTGGTCCCCACTTTTGTGTACTGAGGTAACAAAGGTGGTTTTCCATAGACTGGGGAATTGAGAGTATCTGAGCGAGAGGTTGAACAGTTTGGTTAATGGGAGTGCTAGCTCATCCATGGCTAGGGCAATTAAGTTCATGTCTATGGTGTCACTCCCCATCTTGGTTTCACCCAGGACCCACTTGACATAATAATAATAAATAATAACATTTATTTGTAAAGCGCAATTCAGCATATATCAAAGCGCTGTACAGAATTAAAAGACATAAATAGGACAATAAAATATCAACAATAAATCAGTAAGATAAGAACGCAAGTTTGAATATACTAATCACTAAAAGCACGGTTAAATAAATACATTTTTAAGGCCATCTTAAAGCTCTCCAAGGTCAGGCACTCTCTAATCTGACAAGGTAGAGAATTCCACAGGGTCAGGGCTGCGTAACTAAAACCTCTTGCACCAGATGTCTTCAATGGAACCCTGGGAACCTCTAGCAATCCCTCGTCGGCTGAGCGGAGGGGTCAGAAGGGTCAGAGGCCAGTAAGGAACCAGGAGATCTTGCAGGTATCCAGGACCCTGACCATGTAGGGCCTTATAGGTCAGTAAACCAACCTTAAAGGTGATCTGCCACTGAACAGGCAGTCAGTGCAGTTCGTGCAGCCCAGGAGTAATATGGCTGGTCTGGGAAACCCCTACCAGTAACCTTGCTGCAGTGTTCTGCACCAGCTGTAAGCGGCAGATATCAACTCCTGGATGCCCTAGGTATAGGGAGTTACAGTAGTCAAGGCGGGAGGTCACAAAGGCGTGGATCAACGTTGGAAGATCACGGGACGGAACAAGGTGCTTAATCTGGGCAATGTTCCTCAGATGGTAAAAAGAGGATTTGACTACAGCTGACACCTGCGAACGAAGTGTCAGCCCTTCATCGAATATCACACCCAGATTTTGCACCTGAACAGAGGACAGGAGCTGGCTACCCATGAGCCAAAGCCTGGAGGCAGACCATGCTCCCGTCCTCTCTATCCCGTGACCTGGCTCCACCACCAACAACACCTCAGTCTTTCCAGGGTTCAACCCTAGCTAGCTGGTCTGCATCCAGTCCTGGAACTCCACGAGGCAGCTATTAAAAACAGAGACCGCACTATCCTGGTCAGGGGCAAAACACAGGTAGAGCTGGGTGTCATCTGTGTAACAGTGAAACCACAGCCCATACCATCTTACAATGTCTCCCAATGGCAGCAAATACATCGTAAACAACATAGGAGACAGCACAGAGCCTTGAGGAACCCCACATGGCAGAGAGAATGAGGCAGAGGAATAAATCCCCGACACCACTCTCTGGGTTCTGCCAGTGAGGAAAGATCTAAACCAACTGAGGACCGTGCCTGACAGGCCATAGATGTCTCTCAGGCACTCAAGCAGCCCCCCCATGATCCACAGTGTCAAAGGCTAAAGAGAGATCAAGAAGGACCAAGATTGAACGACACTTCTGATCTCTAGCAATCAGGAGATCATTGAGCACTCAAACCAGAGCAGTCTCCATACTTTGCCTCTTCCGAAAACCAGACTGGAGGGGATCATAGATGTCGTGGATGGTCAAGTGGTTGTCCAACTGAAGAGCAACTACTTTCTCTATCAGCTTCCCAATAAAGGGAAGGTTAGAGATTGGCCTGTAGTTGGCAGGGCAGTTTGGGTCCAGAGAAGATTTTTTTTTAAGAAGCGGTGTAACCACTGCCTCCTTTAGGGAATTTGGAAACTCACCTAACTCTAAGGAATACCAGACTATCTCTGTCAAGACAGGGTCGATGACATCTACACACCCCAAAATGAGGTGTGTAGGGCCCGAGTCAAGACTACAGCAAGTAGGCTGCATACTTTGGGCAATCTGCACAACATCATTGATTGCCGGCCGGTCAAAGTGATCCCAGGAAGACCGAGGCGTAGTGACCATACACCGACCACCGCCAACCCCCATAGAACGTGCTGAATGAATCTCAGCCCTGATATCAGCCACCCTATTGGCAAAGAATTGAGTCTCTGAACCTGAAGACAGGGTGGATTGCACAGTCTGTCTATGGTTCAGAAGAGCTGAGCCAGTTGATTCTGAGCCACAGCAATCTCCCTGGACAGGAACTCTGCCTTCTTATGGGAGATTGCTGCTTGATAGACTCGATAATGTTTCATCAGTCTAAGGCAGTCGTCATCAAGGGTGGCTCTCTGCCAGCAATGCTCTAGCCTTTGCCCCACACACCTCAACTCCCTCAAGGCCCCATCAAACCAAGGGGACCAAGGGCGGAGAGCGAGGAGGCGAACACGGACAGGAGTGATGGAATCCAGGGCGTCCCCCACAGCTGTATTATAGGCCTGGACTAGGTGCTCTGGACCCTCACTGACATCCGTACATCCCGATAGGTCAAGTACCGCCAAAAGGCCAGTGGAAGTAACATCCCTCAAAGGGTGGTATCTGACCATCTCCACAGGGGCAGGCCTGTAAGGGGGAGCTCAGAAACTGAATCTCACAGTGAAAGGGTCAGACCCTCCAGCCGGTTCCACCACCAGGTTGGTGACTTCCATTCCCAGGAGGAAAACCATATCGAGGGAGTGACCATGAACATGGGTTGCAGAGGCAACAACCTGTGTGAAGCCCAACATATTCATAAGTTGAAGGAAGTCCTGACCAAATTGAGAGGATTCGTCATCGATCCAGGCATTGAAGTCACCCAGCACCATCAACTTGGGCGACTCCAATACCATGTCGGTGCCAAAGTCCGTGACTTCCTGCAGGAACATACTGTCACCCCTGGGTGGACGGTAGATGAGAATGAACCTGCACCCCACACCTGCAGCTGCAGTACACTCAAATGATCTGGGACCCTCAAATGGAACCTCTGCAAGGCCCAATTCTGTTCTACAACAGATAGCTACGCCTCTGCCCCTGCCCCTGCAGTCCAATCTCAAGTGGTGTATCACTGAGAATCCGGCTAGAATAGCTGCCTCCAAAATCGGACCGGCATTTTCATCCATCCAGGTCTCCGTGATGCATACCAGGTCAGCTGATACCTGAGAGTGTCCCTTACTGAGACTGTTTTGAAATAAAACTTCAGGTATCACATATCATCAGATACATTAGATAATTCTACTTGGGGGCGTGGGTTGTCCAGAGTGGGTAGGGTCATCGTTTGGTGGGAGAACTGCGCTGAGGTCGGTGAAGGCATTGTTAAATCAATTGTCAGTCTCTGTAGGGTCAAGTGTAATAGATTAATGTGTGTTGGGCATAGCTGGGGGGCGATTTGTCACCCTTCCCTATGAGGTTCTGTAGGGATTCCTAGAACACCTTTCCTTTACTCCGTATACTCTTCTGCTGCTCCCTGAAAAAGGAGGCCTTAGCCTGCCTGATATATCTGGTGCACCTGTAGTCCTGCATATCTGTAGGTGAGCCAGTTGCCTTAGCATTGTGTCATAAATTGTCCCTGTCCCTCATCTGGTTGAGAAGGGATGGGGTTACCCACTCCATGGTATATCCCTTTTATTATACATTTTCAATAAGGGGCAAATTTGTCTGCAGCAGCATTGAGTTTAGCGACAAAGTCAAGGGCCAGGTCTATATCGGTGATGTGGTTCAAATAGCTCCAGTTTATTTGGGCCAGGTGCGCTTTGAGTTCTCTGATATGCCCTTTGCGAAGCATCCTACTAAAGATTGTTTTGGAGGTGTCTTAGCAAGTTTGGCAGTCCAAGCTCATAGCACGGGGGAGTGGTTACTCAGGACATTGGGCACTGTGACCTCAGTAAGTTTTTCAGGATGGGTAGTTGGGACCCAGTCCATGAAGGTGTTGGTACTTGCTTTCTAGTTGAATCTAGTGCATTCCTTGACCACTTGAGTCAAGTAGAGGCTATTTATCTGGTCTTTGAACCCTTTACTAGATTTTGCAGCCCAGTTGATATTGAAGTCGCCTGTGACTACAGTTTCCCAGTTCTAGCTAGCCTGTTTGAAGTGCTTGTCAAATATTTCAAGCCCCGAGCGTTGCTTGCCAGGGGGATCTAGACTGCCATAATAATCAAATTTGTTTCCCGCTCCCTAGTAGGAGATGAACTGCTAGGCACTCAGAGTCACTACTTGTGCCAGCATCTTTTTGAATGTTTTTTATAGACATTTAAGTGGACTTGCACTCAGGGCAAATTATGATTCCTTCCCTTTGGGGGGCATTTTAAAAAATTTCAAAACTGCCACAGAGGAACTCCAGTGGAGGTAAAAGAGCTTCCTCTTTGTTGTTTTAGGATTCTGAAAAGAGCAGGAAAGGTCATCTTTAAAATGTTTTAAGATTCACAGTGTATACAGAGCCTGTTGTGTGTCTCTGGCAGGATATGAGCTTGGTGTAAGTGGTTCTGGTAGGATTTGACCCTGGGTCCCCTTGTTTCCAAGTCTGTGCTCTAACCACTAGACCACAGTGCCTCCACAAATGTCAGTAGCTTTATATCAGCTATCTACCGTCACACTCTAGGTATTACATGGTTACCATGTACAGTAGACTGAACCATTTTTACTTCACTTGGTGCCCCATTTTCAGAGCCGGATGGCTGCATGCACAAACAGGTGCACCGCGTGAAAAATAGGGCCGGCCAGCTCTGGCACCATATTCAAACAGATAGCATGATCCAAACTGACCATGCTTTCAAACAACATGAAGTCTTGCTGTATTCTGACATATGCAGTTAGGTCCTGCCTTTCAACTACCCCGGAGAACAAAGAGTTAAACTTTCCATGGCCAGCATGGAATGTTCACCATGAGCTCGGTTGAAGCCCCTGTCTGCTGTTGTTTAAACTGCAACCGTCAGATTCTTTACTCCGCCTCACTGAACAGTTGCTCTGGAGATTTCTCCTTTGCTCGGTTCAAAAAAGTCGGTTGAAGTGTCTTTTTTTCGGTCGGTTTCTACCGAATTGCTGTTACCGCTCAGTCGGTTCAAGTCTCTGTCTGTGGTACCGTGAGTACTAGATAGGTTTTCTGTGTAGTTTCTGTGTGGAACTTGTAAATTGTGGATCGGTTCGGCTGAACCGATCAGTTTGAGGTTAAAAAGTTTGTAATTCATTTAGAGTGTGGTAACCGGTCCGTATTGGTTCTAAAAAAAACGGATTTTATTACTTTTTTTCCAAGACCCGTGACATGGTCAGGAACCGATAGGGGAGTCTTGCCTGGCGGATTGCCGAAAAAAGGGTAAGTTTTGGATAGGATTGGCCAGTGTCTGAGAAACCCAAGAAAAAACTGGGCCCACTGGTTTCAACACCTGCGTGTGTGGGGAAGTCTTTGCCAAGGCTGATCCCACACCACCTGTGTTTATTG
The DNA here is from genome assembly GCA_016271365.2 of Neoceratodus forsteri. Classification (NCBI taxonomy): domain Eukaryota; kingdom Metazoa; phylum Chordata; order Ceratodontiformes; family Ceratodontidae; genus Neoceratodus; species Neoceratodus forsteri. The sequence continues at coordinate 1,630,516,607 of CM028131.1, read as the reverse complement.
TCTGGGGTTTGACCATCTCGATTCAGACTGCCAAATTTGTAAGAATTTTCCCAAAGCTACCCTGGAAAAGAGATTAGTTAGACTGAGGGAAAGGGAGGCCGAGAAGTCCGCTGACCCAGATGGCCAGCCCGGTTCGGTTCCGACCGAACCAGAAGAAGTGCCCTCTGACCAGGGCGATACTTCTTCAGGCAAAAGGAGAGTGGATTCTGAGGAGTCAGTTCCTGTGAAAAGGAAAAGAAAAGATAAATCGTCCGATTCGGACCCAGAAATTCATACTCCAGCTGCCGATGAGATAGCCAAGGCGATAAGGATAGTGCAGTCGCTTACTTTGGTTCCGACAGAACCGGCACCATCTGGCAGGGGTTCGGTTCAGTCGGTTCCCCGGTTCCGGATTACACTTTGGAAGAATTTTATGAACCAGAGGGGAGGGAGAGTATGAGGATGATTATGGTGATTATGAAAGTCTGGATGTGCCTATTGACCGGACATCTCCCAGACAGACCTTCAGGTGTTTCTCTCCTAGGCTTTCTGAGTCCCCTTCTCACTATATGTTTTACAAAAAAGTGGCTGAGACCCTTCAGCTCCCTGTGGAGGAAGCAGTAGAGGATCAGGAGGAGCCTGATTTTGTTGAGATGATGGACATCCCAGAGTCCAGGAGACTGCCTGTTCCCCTCCACAAATCCTTTGGGAAACAGACACATAAAATTCTTAAGTCTCCTAATTCTATACCTCCTGTGGACAGACAAATGGACAAGAGGTACACTCTCTCAGGCTCAGATTCGAGTTCCTTTTCCAGCAATGCAGCCATGTTGGGGTAGTGCAGGCTGCTGCCTGTGATAAGGCAAATATCCCCTTGGCATCACACCCCCCAGACAAGGACTCCAGGAAGATTGATGCCATGGCAAAAAAACAATACATTGCAGCATCTTTGGGACTCAGGCAGGCTAACTATATGGCCTATACAGCTAGATACCAGAAGTCCAGGTGGGACACTGTGCTGGCTCTGGCTAAACAGGCCCCTGACCAGCTTGCCAAGGAGCTGGAGCAGGTGGCTGCAGATGGGAGTGAGGCATCTAAAGTACAATTTCATGCTGCTGTAGACTCCAATGATGTGTACTAGTCTCTCACAGGATACCCAGGCTAAGGCCATGGATTTTCCTGTAATTGGTAATTCTCTGTTGGGGGACCAGACAGAGAACTACATGAAAAAGATGGATGAGTACAGGACCACTTACAGGAGTGCTCAGGCCAAAGAAAGGCAAGCAACTCCTCAAAGGCAGCAGTCCGGGGGCAGGGGCAGGCCTTTCCAAAGGCCTTTTTACCAAGCTCAGGCCTCCTCTTTTTTCTCTCAGAGGGGCTTCTTTAGAGGGAGAGGCAAACGGGGGATGAGCAGGCCTGCATCCACCCCTCAGCCTAAAGCCCCTGCCAAGCAGACACCCTGATGGGTCTGCCCATGCCGATTCTCCCATACCAGTAGGGGGCAGGCTGGCTTACTTTGTCCAGGATTGGAAGTGTCTTACATCAGACAAGTGGGTCCTGGAAGTAGTAAGCCAGGGACTGGTTCTCAGCTTCAAAAAATTTCCCAAGATGAGGACCAGATCCTTTCCACCTGCAAATCTCTCAGAGATCCTTGCCCTAGAGGCAGAGGTTTCTTCTCTCCTAGTTCTCAGAGCTATAGAGAAGGTTCCCACCCTGCACAAGGGCAAAGGATTGTACTCCAGGTACTTCCTAACCCCAAAGAGAGACAGGAGAATGGCGGCCCATCCTGAACCTAAGATATCTGAACAAACACCTTTTAAAGCCAAAGTTCAAAATGGTGATTCTGGGAATTATCCTTCCCTCTCTAAGGCCAGGGGACTGGCTAGCCTCCCTGGACCTCAAAGATGCCTATTTTCACATTCCATCAGGTGCTCCCACAGAAGGTACCTCAGGTTCGAGTTGCCCTCAGGCCACTATCAATTCAGAGCAATGCCCTTTGGCTAACATCAGCCCCAAGGGTTTTCACAAAGTGCCTGGCAGTAGTGGTTGCTTTCCTAAGGAGAAGAGAGATCTCCATCTTCCCATACTTGGACGACTGGCTCATAGTAGGTCAGTCTCCAGACCAAGTCAAGTCACATTTGCAAGTGACCCAGCAAGTGCTCACTTCCTTAGGATTCCTTCTCAACCTTCCAAAGTCAGTTCTCGAACCAGTACAGCTCTTCACCTTCACGGGGCACAGCTGGATACAGTAAAGGCAAGAGCCTTCCTTCCCCTGGAAAGGGCAAGGACCCTCATGGAACTGGCCTCTTCATTCATCCTTCAGGTGTCTCGACCAGCAAGGCATTTCCTTCAGCTTCTGGGCCACATGGCAGCTTCCACAGCAGTGGTCCAAGGAGCAAGATTCCAGATGAGGAACATTCAGTTCCACTTAAGAGCCTTCTGGTCCCAAAGGAAGGATTCCCTTACCAAACTAGTCCCAGTGACTCGAACCCTGATCCAGGCCTTGCAATGGTGGCAGGATCAGGACAGTCTGAGACAAGGGGTTCCTTTTGTCACTCAGTCGCATTCAGTGATACTCACCACAGATGCTTCCCTGCTGGGCTGGGGAGCCCATTTGGGGGATCTTACCACCCAGGGACTGTGGTCACCTCAGGAATCTCTGCTTCACATCAATCTCTTGGAACTCAGAGCAGTGTTTCTGGCACTGCAAGCTTTTTCCAAATCTGTACAGAACAAGGTGGTCCAGGTCAGAACAGACAACACCACCACCACCATGTGGTACATCAACAAGCAGAGAGGCACTCGGTCTATGGCCTTGTGCACAGCAGCAATGAAGTTGTGGTCCCTGGCCTATTCCCTGCAAACCTCTCTGACAGCAGTTCCCCTCCCAGGGAAGGACAATGTCTTAGCAGATGCTCTGAGCAGAATATCCCAGGGTCATCACGAATGGACCCTAGATCCTATAGTTTTGAAAGCGATTTTCTCGAGATGGGGCACTCCAGAGATAGATCTTTTTGCAGCCCCAGACAATTACCAACTTCCTCTCTTTTGTTGCAGACCCCCAGTCTTGGGCTCAGTCCCCCTGGATGCTCTGATTCTGAACTGGGAAGGGAAATTTCTGTATGCTCCGCCCCCTTCCTGTTCAAAGTGTTAGTCAAGATAAGGTCACAACCATGCAAAGTGATTCTGATTGCTCCAGACTGGGCCAGACAGCCCTGGTATCCCCTGTTGCTGTCCCTAGCAGTCCACCTTCCCCTGTCTCTTCCCAGGAATTACAATCTGTTGACATCCTCTCAGGGGAGGATTTGGTACCTGAATCTTCGGTCTCTCAATCTCAAGGCATGGCTCTTGAAGAGATAGAGTTTGCAGATTTGCATCTTTCCCAGGGGGTTCTGGATATCCTTAAGGCTTCTAGAAAGCCTTCCACCAGAAAGACTTACAATTCCAGATGGAAAAGATTCAGCATTTGGTGTTCTAAGAAGAATATTTCAACAGACTCTGCTGAATTGCCTAAGGTTCTGGACTATATGGTCCATCTTAATGGCCTAGGCCTCAGACCAGCTACCCTTAAAGTACACTTGGCAGCTGTTTCTGCTTTCTTGTCAGTAGGCAAACCTTCCTCTCTATCATCCCATCCTGTGTTTTGTAAGTTTTTCAAGGGATTGCTTCACACCAATCCCCCCTTTAGGGATCCTGCTCCTGCTTGGGACCTTAATGTTTGCATTGCTCAGCTTATGCAACTTGAGCTTTTGTCCTCTGCAGAGCTTAAATACTTGACTTGGAAAACTGTGTTTTTGGTAACCATTACTTCTGCCAGGCGTATCAGTGAATTGCAAGCCCTGTCAGTGGAATCTGATTTCATCTCTTTCCATAGAGATAAAGTGGTCCTAAGAACTAACAGAAAGTTTTTGCCTGAAGTGGTTTCAGATTTCCACCTCAACCAGTCTATATCTCTCCCTGTTTTCTTCACTGACCATTCCTACTCTGGAGAGAGGAAGCTACACAGTTTGGATGTTAAAAGAGCCCTTAGCTACTACATAGAGCGTACCAAGGGTCACAGGTTTGAATCCCTCCAGTTGTTCCTCACGTATGGAGAAGTTGGTAAGGGCAAACCTGCCACTAATAGATCTATTGCCAGGTGGATTGTTTCTTGTATACAAATCTGCTGTGAAAACCTGGGTAGAACTCCACCCTCAGGCCTGAGGGCTCATTCCACTAGAGGTACAGCTGCTTCCCTGGCTGCTGCCAGGGATATTCCTCTTTTAGAAATTTGTCAAGCAGCCACCTGGAAAACAGTCCATATATTCACCAAGCATTACTCTCTTGATATCCAGGCTAGGAGTGATGCTCGGTTTGGAACAGCAGTACTTCAGAGCCTGTTTCCAAAGTAGGTTCTGTCCCTCTTCCATGGAGGTACTGCTTGGTAGTCTGCATATGTCAGAATACAGCAAGACTTCATGTTGTTTGAAGAAAAAATTAGTCACCTTAGTAATGTTGTTTCTTCTAATGGAGTCTTGCTGTATTCTGACCTCCCCCCCCGCCTTCCTTCTCAGAACCTAGTTTTTGGTATGTGGGTGGGCAGGAGCAGTGTTGGCACCCTAGGGGTGTCCTTTTTTTCACCCTCTTTTAGTTTGGGTGAGTGGTTGTGTTTTTGGATGTATTTTGTTTTTGGGTTTCCTGACTTGAGTCTTCCTTTTGAAACCAAAAACCCTTTTATATAGATATAGTTGCCAGTTGGCTAGTGTGAGTTTTACAGTTTCCACACACAACTTCTAGTGAGTATTGCTCGTAAAGATCTGACAGTTGCAGTTTAAACAACAGCAGACAGGGGCTTCAACCGAGCTCGTGGTGAACATTCCATGCTGGCCAGGAAAGTTTAACTCTGTTTTCGGGGCAGTTGAAGGCAGGACCTAATTACATATGTCAGAATACAGCAAGGCGGCCCTGTGTGATGGGGAATTCGCTAACTGCGGCAGTGACCGGGTTCGAAGCGGACCGGATCATCGGAGGGCGGGCCGGAGAAGGATTGAGTTCCGATGGGCAGCTCTCCTTCTCTAGAGGAGGGTGCGGGCAACATTCGGAGCACTGGGGACTCCTGGCGGAGCGGGAGAACTCGCTGCCGGCGTTCAAATGGGGGTGGAGGCCCGGGGCGGGCGCTGGCGTCATTGCACTTCCCGCCCCGGGAGGAGATAGGAGGGAACAAGATCACACGCCTTGCGCTCGGTGACGCTCTGCCCCAGGAAAGCTCTGATTGGCCACCCAGAGCCGTCTCCCCAACCAGTCACAGTTCCGCGGTCCAATATAGGGGGTCGGAATCGCGGCCCCACTCTCTGGGGGGGGTAAGCCAGGGATGACCGGGGGAGACGGCAATATCCGGTGGCCGGGGCTCCAGGGGTCCGTGACCAGAGTCGATGGTCGACGAGAGGCGTGGGGAAAAATAGGAAAATAAAAATAAAAAAAAAAAAATAATACAGCAAGACTCAATTAGAAGAAACAACATTACTAAGGTGAGTAATTTTTTCATCTGTTTGAATATCGGACCCTGGTAGTGCGGTGCACAGCGAGCGGTTGCCATGTTTGGTGCAGTGCTACCAAAGCACGGGGCTGAAGACCGCCCATGGGGTAAGGCGCAATGCACACTGGTTAGCACCATGTCCCCCGTGGGTGATGTTCAGCGAAAACATGCAAATTAGCCCATTGGACATGCATGGCGCTAAGGGGCCATATGCATGCTCATTATGGACTCATTTGCATGCTAGCACTGCGACCGAGTGTGTCGGGCCAGGTCCCCCACCCCATGCCCAGATCCCCATCCATGTAGTAAAACAGAATGCATTGATGGTTCAGCATCCCTCCCCTGCCCCAATCCCTGTCCCCTTATAGAATAACAGCAAGATTGGTGGTTCAGCGTCTCTCCCCTGCCCTGATCTCTGTCCCCATAGATAAAAACATAAACATTGGTGATCCAGCAATCTCTCCCATGTCACAGTCATCAGCCGTGTACAGTAATAGTAAGCCTTGGTAGCCTAGCAGTTCCTCCTCAATGCCATGATCCCCCTATATTATATGAAAAGGAAACGGTCAGCCCTGGTAGTCTAGTGGTCCCTCCGCAGCCCAGAGCGCCATGTACAATCCGTCCTGGTGGTCTGCTGGTCCCTTCCACCTCCTCTGTTCACTGATCGCCGCCCATGTGTCATAAATTTAAATCCCTGGTGGTCCAGTGGTCCCTCCCCCTTCCCCATTCACCGATCGCCACCATCCATGTCATAAATATAAATCCCAGGTGGTCCAGTGGTCCCTCTCCCCTCCTTCGTTCAACGATCACCATCTTGACTTAAACCACAATACCCTGATAGTCTAGTGGCTCCCCACCACCAGCAGGTAGTAACTCACCAACCCGCTCCCTCCAACCCAACCTATGCCAGTGAGTGGCACAGCTCTCCTCACGTTGCCACAGCCAGCTGCCGACTAAAGTGTCACTGAGCGTGTACAGTAGACAGACAGTACATGCTTATTGGTCGACCAATCAACCAATGAACACCTTACTGTCTACTGTACACACTCAGGGTCAGTTCAGTTGGTGGCTGGCGTAATGATGAGGCTATACTCCAGTCGATCCGGACGAGTTGGGCTGACGGGCAGGAGTGGTGGTCGCCACCTACCAGAGTGGGGGGACCACTAGATTACCAGGGTATTGTAGTTATCAGGATGGCATTTGGTGAATGGGGGGAGGGGGTGGGACACTGAAGCACTGGGGGTTTATATTTATGACACTTGGGAGGCGATCGGTGAACGGGGGAGGGACCACTGGACCATCAGGGATTTATATTTCTAGGGATGTGGATACATTGTTCTATCTACACGTCTTGGCAGTTGCCTTTCCCTTTAAGATCAGCTGAAGTCTTTAAGCTGGCTCCTCCCACCCACCTGGGTGGTATATCCCTTGGCTCCGCCACCTTGATGCCACATCTTCCTTTCCGCTTGGAAGAAGCAGATTCCCTCCTTTCTGCTCCCGCGTTGAGTAGGACCTGGTGCTTAAATCTTCGGATTTTCTACCTAAACTTAAATTCGTAAGAGTTTTTCCACTTCGATCTTCAATTGTGACCACGATGGAAGACAGGTCCTCGGCCGGGTTCCGCCGGTGCCCCTGCGGGCAGAAGGTGTCTCACACCGACCCGCACGCCATGTGCATTTATTGCCTGGGTCACGATCATGTCACCCAGGCTCGCGATTTTTGTTGCTCTTTTCGGCTGAACGTGTTAGACAATCGTGACGCCCAATTGCAACTTGTCCGTCTGGAAAAGCATAACCCGCCAGTCAAATCTAAAGAAGCCCGTTGAGTGGTCTCCGTGGCTGTAGGGGTCCACTGAGCAACTCGAACAGATGAAAGCCTTTGAGGAGGAGGAGGAGGCTCGGGCCACTGATCAGTCCTCTTCGGCTTCGGTCTTCGTCCCACTAAAACTGGCCTCCACCTTTACAGGCTCCTTCAGGGAGTTGTGCCAGTCTCTCCCGACCAAGGGGGAGGGCCTGTCGGCTTCGCACAGTTCTCGTTCACGTAAAAGGGAAAAGGAATTGAAGGAGTTGAGAGAGAGGGAGAAGACTTGATGTCGTCATTCTTGGGATCCAGAACGTTCTCTTTCCCAGTAATCTCCAGTTTCGACTGCTTCACAGTGCCCCCATCAGGCCAGCCGGCTAAGATGCAAGACGGAGACCCAGTCGAAATTATCATCGACCCATTGTCACTTGATGAGGCCGACGACTCCTTGTTCAGGACTCAGGTCCTGTCTGGACCCACTGAGGAGGAGACCCAGCTTGCTGGGAACCTCTTTACGGTCCCTGACCATGACCTGGAGGAAACACGGGTTTCCCCGGTTCCTTCTGCATGCCCCCATCAGTCCCCCCAGAGGTCAAGGTCTTGGTCATCTTCGTCTGAAAGGTCGAAGAAAACCCATGGACACCACTCTGGGTGTTCCAAAAAGCGGCCCCGCCACTATTCATCCTTGTGCTCCTCAGAAGAGGAGAAGCTTCGGCACAAGTTGCACCAATACTACGAGGATCTCATGTGGCAACAGTTGGTGTTGGCCGGTCCAAAGTCGACCCCGGCTTCCACACCAGCCATCACATGGCTGTCATCCTCTAAGCCAACGCTGACACCTCTGGAGCTGGTTGACACTGTCCCTCCACTTGCGAAGCTGGTGAAGGCCCTCCCAACTCAGTGAAAAGCAGTCTCTCCGCCGATAATGGTGGAGCCACCACCTAAACAGCCTCCCTTGGGGGCTCCTGTCAAGGAGTCTCGGCCCGCTAAGGGCCTTCCTTACAGGCTGTCGGTCACTCTTACTCCCAACCGTCCAGTGCGGGTTGAAGGTGATACAGGTGGTTGGCCAATCTATCTGGACTCCTCTTGAGTCCGAGGACTCCTCACTGCACTCCCGTCTGCTCGATGAGGAATTGCTCAGAGATCTTTCGATGGAAGAGGGTCCCACATCCTTCATGGGCATCCTCTGTCTCATCTCCGAATCCACGGGGATGCCTTTGGAGCCTGTTCCAAAACGGGCTCGATATCCCCTGACAGACATTCTGGACAAAGGGGATTCTTTGACAGAGGTCTTCCCAGTAGCCAACACCATTGTTGGCCCAGCCCTGGAGCTTTGGTAGCACCCTGCCTCCTGCTCTGCGCCATCAGCATGGATGGCCCGCAGATATGCAGTGCCCATCATCTCCCTTTCAGAGTTCACTGAGCTCCCCCTGGCCAAGGGGTTGGTGATTGACCGCATGTTTTGGCGCTCGGGCAATTTGGGAGACTCTGACAGACCTCCAGACAGAGTCCAAAAAACTGGACCACCCTGCCAGGAAGGCCTGTGCTGCCTCTTCACTTGGTCTCCATCAGGCGAACTCGGCTGTCATCATGGCACACTTCTCCCATGCCCTTTTGGGCTGTTTGGATGAGGTGCTTCCTCATCTCCCCACGGACCTCCAGATTGCGGTCAGGCGGGTCCGGAATCAGGATCAGGCTGTGGCAGAACAGCAACTCCAGATGGCTCTGGACACCGGGGACCCCTGTGCCTGTTCATTGGCTGCCGCAGTCACCATGAGCCGCAGGGCCTGGCTGAGGGTCTCGATCTTTATGGCAGACACCCAGCACAAACTGGCAGACATGCCCTTCTTGGGCACTGACTTGTTTGTTCCAGGGGTTAATGGTCACCTTCAACGCATCGAGAAGTCCATTGCCACCTTGGACTCCATTGCTTCTTCCCAGAAGAAATCTCAGGGTTCCAAGAAGGAGAAGCACTAGCCCTTTCGGCCTTCTGCCCCTGCGGTCAAGCAGGCCCAGTACCAATCTGGGCAGCAGCAGCAGGCTCAGTCTTGGCGCCCTCAGCCCAAGTCAGGGCTTTGGTGGCCCGTAAGCCCTTAGGGAATGGTCCCGGCAACCCCCACCACTGGATCCTCCTCCTTCAAGGCTGCACAGTGACAGGATGGGTGACCACCTCATGCCCGTCACGCCTTCTCTGGGTCCTCCTGTGTGGGGCTGGCTCCGCCACTTCCTTTCTGCGTGGTCCACTGTTACCATGGATTGGTGGGTTCTGGAAGTGGTCAGCCAGGGTCTGCCTCTGGAATTTGAGCAGTACCCACCAAGCCGAACCTGCGATCCATGGGAGGAGAAGGTATCTATGGACACTCGGTTGGCTCTGCAAGGCAACATCACCCAACTCCTCCGCAAGGAGGTTGTGGCTAGAGTCGTGGATCCCCCTGTCAGCCTAGGGTTTATTTGCAGGTACTTCCTGGTCCCGAAATGGACAGGGGGCTGGTGCCCCATTCTAGTTCTGCACAACTTGAGCAAGTTTCTCAGGTTTGCCTTCAGGATGGTAACTCTGTCTCAGATCATGCCATCTCTTGAGCAGAACATGTGGTTTTGCTCCCTTGATCTGCAGGATTTATTCTTTCACGTCCCAATCCATTCATCACACTGAAGGTTCCTCTGCTTACAAGCAGAGGGAACCCTCTACGAGTTCCAAGCCATGCTGTTCGGCTTGTCGTCGGCCCCTAGGGTCTTCACCACATGCATTGCAGTGGTGGCAGCCCATCTTTGGCATCAAGGGGTCAGGGTGTACCCCTACTTGGACGATTCGTTTATAGCGGGTCCCTCCAGACAGGAGGTGGAGAGGTCCAGGGACCTGGCCCTCCAGACCTGCATCAACCGTGGCCTCCTGGTCAACGAGGCCAAGTCATAAATCATGCCCTTGCAGGTGATCTGCTTCATCAGGGCAGAGCTTGACTCTTGCTGAGCCAGAGCCAGGTTCCCGGTGGACAGAGCAGAGGTTCTCTCCTCCTTTACCTGATTATTTCTGGTTGGGCACTTGCTCCCTGCCCGGGACTTCCTGCGACTTCTGGGCTACATGGCAGCGTGCACCTCCAGTGGCATATGCGCCCCTTCAATGGGAGCTGGCCAGCCAGTGGACTCAGTGACTAGGTCATTTTGACCAGCTGATCTCTGTGATCAAGAAGATGTGGGACACTGTCCAATGGTGGACCGTCCTGAAGCATCTGCAGGAAGGGATCCTGTTTTTCTGCCCCGAGCTGATGGTCTTCCTGACAACCGACGCCTCTCTCATAGGCTGGGGTGCCCACGTGGGGGAACACAGAGTCCATGGGCTCTGGATCCCAGAGGAGTCACAATATCATATCAGCCTGCTGGAGCTCTAAGCAGTCCGGCTGACGCTGACTGCCTTCACTCCATTCCTTCGGGGTCAAGTGGTTCAGGTCCTGACGGACAACACCATGACCATGTACTATCTCAACAAACAAGGCAGCATGCACTCTCAGCCTCTGTTCAGGGAATCTCTCTGCATCTGGACCCTCATGAGCTGACTGGAGGCAGATCTCCTAGCCAGTCATTTGGCAGGAACCTCCAATCAGCAGGTGGATGCCTTCAGCTGAGTGGGTGAGGCATCTTACTAGTGGTCTCTCCATTTAGAGGTAGTGTACAGCTTGTTCTTCCAGTGAGGCACCCCTCAGGTGGACCTGTTTGCCTCCAAGGAGAAGGCTAAGCTGATGCCATTTTGTGCCCACCCCCTTCAGCAGGGCTCACTGCAGGGGGATGCCTTCTCGAGGTCATGGACCCCAGGCCTCTTTTATGCCTTCCCTCCACTTCCCTTGATCCGCAAGGTGCTCCTCAAGGTCAGGAGGGACAAGGCACAGGCAATCCTGGTGGCTCCAGACTGGTCCTCCCCCCAGTTTTAGTACCCCGATCTCCTCAGCCTCAGCCTCAGGCTCCCGAAGCATTTTCCAGCACTCCCGGACCTGCTCACCATCAATCAGGAGAAGGTACTCCACCTGGACATTCAATCCCTGCATCTGACAGCCTGGTTCATGAGTGGCTGGAGTTGCAGGCTTTGGGTCTCTCCGAAGATGTACTCATGGTAGTTGGGGCATTTATGAAGGAAACGACCAGGAAGTGCTATACCTTCAAGTGGAAGACATTCTCCATTTGGTGTCAGGGCAAGGGGTTGGACCCTTAGTCATGTCCAGTGGCTAGCATCCTAGACTATCTATGGTCTCTCTCTCCAGAGGGGGGCTTTGGTCGATGACCCTTAAGGTGCACCTGGCAGCCATCTCTGCTTACTGGGTGCAGGCCTGTCAGCAGTCAGTGGCACAGGAGATGGTGGTCTGGCACTTTTTCAAAGGCCTCAATCACATTTCCCCTCTGGTGCGTGAACCGCCACTACTGTGGGATCTATTGCTGGTACTGGCAAAGCTCATGGGCAAGCTATTCGAACCGATGCACAAGAGCAAGATGTCGCACTTGTTGTGGAAGACCGCCTTCTTGGTGGCTATCACGTCAGCCAGAAGGATTGAGGAGCTCCAGGTGCTCTTTGTCGAGTCTCCTTATCTGGTCTTCCACAGGGACACGTTTGTCCTGTGCCCCAACCCAAAGTTCCTTCTGAAGGTTGTGTCGGAGTTCCACTTGAACCAGGTGATGACTCTACCAGTGTTCCACCCCAATCACACCTCAGATGATGAATACATTCTCCGTACTTTGGACCTGAGGTGAGCGCTTGCTTACTATAAGGAGCGCATTGCTGGAATTCGGGGAGAGGTTTGCCAGATGTTTGTCACCTATGCTGAAGCTGCACCTGGCAGACCTGCAGCCAAGTGGACGATTGACAGATGGATTACATCCTGCATTGATCTTTGCTATAGGTTGGCGGGTAGGGAGCCTCCCGGAAGTCTAAGGGCTCATTCTACCTGCCACACTGCTGCATCGGTGGCTGCTTCTAGGGACGTCCCTATCCAGGAAATCTGCAGGGCTGCTACCTAGAAGTCAGCAAACACCTTCATTTCCCACTACCACATTGACCTAGAGTCACACCGGGATGATGGTTTTGGGGCCTCAGTTCTCAAATCTCTGTTCCCTAACTAGGGGGTGTGCACCTTGCCTCCCTCCTCCCAGAGAACTGCTAGGAGTCTGCCAAGATGTATGGACAGAACAACATATCCACGTCCCTAGAAACACAGTTTACTCTCCTGTAACAGTAGTTCTTGGAGTGGTATATGTTCTTCATCCACACGGACCCACCCATCCTCCCTGGCTTTGACGCACAACCACTGCTTCCAGTGGTCAACGTCTGGCGTCAAGGGGCGGACCCAAGGGATATACCACCTGAGTGGATGGGAGGAGCCAGCTTAAAGACTTCTGACTGATTTTAAAGGGAAAGGCAACTGCCAAGACATGTGGATGAACAACATATACCACTCCTAGAACTACTGTTACAGGTGAGTAACCTGTATTCAAACAACATAAAGTCTTGCTGTATTCTGACATATGCAGTTAGGTCCTGGCTTTCAACTGCCTTGTAGAACAAAGAGTTAAACTTTCCATGGCCAGCATGGAATGTTCACCACGAGCTCGGTTGAAGCCCCTGTCTGCTGTTGTTTAAACTGCAACTGTCAGATTCTTTACTCCGCCTCACTGAACAGTCGCTCCGGAGATTTCTCTTGCTGCTCGGTTCAAAATATCGGTTGAAGTGTCGGTTTTCAGTTGGTTTCTACCGAATTGCTGTTACCGCTTAGTCGGTTCAAGTCTCTGTCTGTGGTACCGTGAGTACTAGATAGGTTTTTTTGTTTTGTTTCTGTGTGGAACTTGTAAATTGTGGATCGGTTCGGCTGAACCGATCAGTTGAGGTAAAAAAGCATGCTTACTTTGAAGTGTGTTAACGGTCCGTATCGGTTCTAAAACAGTTTAATTACGTTTTTTCCAAGACCCAGGTGACACGGTCAGGAACCGATAGGGGAGTCTTGCCTGGCAGATTGCCTAAAAAAGGGTAAGTTTTGGATAGGATTGGCCATGTCTGAGAAACCCAAGAAAAAAAACGGACCCACTGGGTTTCAACACTGCAGTGTGTGTGGGGAAGTCTTTACCAAGGCTGATCCCCACACCACCTGTGTTTATTGTCTAGGGTTTGACCACCTCAGTTCAACTGCCAAATTTGCAAGAATTTTCCCAAATCTACCCTGGAAAAGAGATTAGGTAGACTGAGGGAAAGGGAGGCTGAGAAGTCCGCTGACCTGGATGGCCAGCCGGTTCGGTTCGGGCCGAACCAGAAGGTAATCACTGACCAGAGGCGATACTTCGGGCAAAGGAGGCGATTCTGAGGAGTCGGTTCGGTGAAAAGAAAGAAAAGATAAATCATCGGTTCGGACCCAGAAATTCATACTCCGACCGCCGATGAGATAGCCAAGGCGATAAGGATTGTGCAGTCACTTAGTTCGTTTCCGACCAAACCAGCACCATCTGGCAGGGGCTCGGTTCGGTTGGTTCCCCTGGTTCCGGATTATATTTTGGAAGAATTTTATGAAGCGGAGGAGGAGGAGGAGGGAGAGTATGAGGATGATTATGGTGATTATGAAAGTCTGGATGTGCCTATTGACCTGGACATCTCCCCAGACAGACCTTCAGGTGTTTCTCCTCCTAGGCTTTCTGAGTCCCCTTCACACTATATGTTTTACAAAAAAGTGGCTGAGACCCTCCAGCTTCCTATGGAGGAAGCAGTACAGGGTCAGGAAGAGCCTGATTATGTTGAGATGATGGACATCCCAGAGTCCAGGAGACTGTCTATACCCCTCCACAAATCCTTTGGGAAACAGACACATAAAATTCTTAAGTCTCCTAATTCTATACCTCCTGTAGACAGACAAATGGACAAGAGGTACACTCTCTCAGGCTCAGACACGGAGTTCCTTTTTCAGCAATGCAGCCATGTTGGGGTCGTGCAGGCTGCTGCCTGTGATAAGGCAAATATTCCCTTGGCATCACACCCCCCAGACAAGGACTCCAGGAAGATTGATGCCATGGCAAAGAAACAATACATGGCAGCATCTTTGGGACTCAGGCAGGCTAACTATATGGCTTATACAGCCAGATACCAGAAGTCCAGGTGGGACACTGTGCTGGCTCTGGCTAAACAGGCCCCTGACCAGCTTGCCAAGGAGCTGGAGCAGGTGGCTGCAGATGGGGTTGAGGCATCGAAAGTACAGTTTCATGCTGCTGTGGACTCCAATGATGTTTCATCAGGAGTCATGGCTACATCTGTGGCTCTTTGGAGGATGGCTTGGCTCAGATGTACTAGCCTCTCACAGGATACCCAGGCTAAGGCCATGGATTTTCCTGTAATTGGTAATTCTCTGTTTGGGGAGCAGACAGAGAACTACATGAAAAAGATGGATGAGTACAGGACCACTTACAGGAGTGCTCAGGCCAAAGAAAGGCAAGCAACTCCTCAAAGGCAGCAGTCCAGGGGCAGGGGCAGGCCTTTCCAAAGGCCTTTTTACCAAGCTCAGGCCTCCTCTTCTTCCTTTTCACAGAGGGGGTTCTTTAGAGGGAGAGGCAGAAGGGGGATGATCAGGCCTGCATCCACCCCTAATCCTAAAGCCCCTGCCAAGCAGACACCCTGATGGGTCTGCCCATGCCGATTCTCCCATACCAGTAGGGGGCAGGCTGGCTTACTTTGTCCAGAATTGGAAGTGTCTTACATCAGACAAGTGGGTCCTGGAAGTAGTAAGCCAGGGACTGGTTCTCAGCTTCAAAAAATTTCCCAAGATGAGGACCAGATCCTTTCCACCTGCAAATCTCTCAGAGACCCTTGCCCTAGAGGCAGAGGTTTCTTCACTCCTAGCTCTGAGAGCTATAGAGAAGGTTCCCACCCTACACAAGGGCAAAGGATTGTACTCCAGGTACTTCCTAACCCCCAAAAAGACAGGAGAATGGCGGCCCATCCTGAACCTAAGATATCTGAACAAACACCTTTTGAAGACAAAGTTCAAAATGGTAACTCTGGGAATTATCCTTCCCTCTCTAAGGCCAGGGGACTGGCTAGCCTCCCTGTATTTCAAAGATGCCTACTTTCACATTCCCATCAGGTGCTCCCACAGAAAGTACCTCAGGCTCGAGTTGCCCTCAGGCCACTATCAGTTCAGAGCAATGCCCTTAGGCCTAACATCAGCCCCAAGGGTTTTCACAAAGTGCCTGGCAGTAGTTGTTGCTTTCCTAAGAAGACAAAAGATCTCCATCTTCCCATACTTGGATGACTGGCTCATAGTAGGTCATTCTCCAGACCAAGTCAAGTCACATCTGCAAGTGACCCAGCAAGTGCTCACTTCCTTAGGATTCCTTCTCAACCTTCCGAAGTCAGTTCTCGAACCAGTACAGCTCCTCACCTTCATAGGTGTAGAACTGGATACAGTAAGGGCAAGAGCCTTCCTTCCCCTGGAAATGGCAAGGAACCTTATGGAACTGGCCTCTTCATTCACCCTTCAGGTGTCTCAACCAGCAAGGCATTTCCTTCAGCTTCTGGGACACATGGCAACTTCCACAGCAGTGGTCCAAGGGGCAAGATTCCAGATGAGGGACATTCAGTTCCACTTAAGAGCCTTCTGGTCCCAAAGAAAGGATTCCCTTACCAAACTACTCCCAGTGACTCGAACCTTGATCCAAGCCTTGCAATGATGGCAGGATCAGGACAATTTGAGACAAGGGGTTCCATTTGTCACTCAGTCTCATTCAGTGATACTCACCACAGATGCTTCCCTGCTGGGCTGGGGAGCCCATTTGGGGGAACTTACCACCCAAGGACTGTGGTCACCTCAGGAATCTCTGCTTCACATCAATCTCTTGGAACTCAGAGCAGTGTTTCTGGCACTGCAAGCTTTCTCCAAATCTGTACAGAACAAGGTGGTTCAGGTCAGAACAGACAACACCACCACCATGTGGTACATCAACAAGCAGGGAGGCACTCGGTCTACAGTCTTGTGCACAGCAGCAATGAAGTTGTGGTCCCTGGCCTATTCCCTGCAAACCTCTCTGATAGCAGTTCACCTCCCAGGGAAGGACAATGTCCTAGCAGATGCACTGAGCAGAATATCCCAGGGCCATCATGAATGGGCCCTGGATCCTCTAGTTTTGAAAGTGATTTTCTCGAGATGGGGCACTCCAGAGATAGGTCTTTTTGCAGCCCCAGACAATCACCAACTTCCTCTCTTTTGTTGCAGACCCCCCAGTCTTGGGCTCAGTCCCCCTGGATGCTCTGATTCTGAACTGGGAAGGGAAATTTCTGTATGCTTTCCCCCTTCCCTCTCCTGTTCAGGGTGCTAGTCAAGATAAGGTCACAACCATGCAAGGTGATTCTGATTGCTCCAGACAGCATTGGTATCCCTTGTTGCTGTCCCTAACAGTTCACCTTGCCCTGTCTCTTCCCAGGAATTACAACCTGTTAACATCCTCTCAGAGGAGGATCTGGTACCCGAATCTTCAGTCTCTCAATCTCAAGGCTTGACTCGTGAAGAGTTAGAGTTTGTAGATCTGCATCTTTCCCATGGGGTTCTGGATATCCTTAAGGCTTCTCGAAAGCCTTCCACCAGGAAGACTTACAACTCCAAATGGAAAAGATTCAGCATTTGGTGTTCAAAGAAGAATATTTCTCCAGACTCTGCTGAATTGCCTACGGTTCTGGATTATATGGTCCATCTTAATGGCCTAGGCCTCAGACCAGCTACCCTCAAAGTACACTTGGTAGCTGTTTCTGCTTTCCTGTCAGTAGACAAGTCTTCCTCTCTGTCATCCCATCCTGTATTCTGTAAGTTGTTCAAGGGATTGCTTCACACCAATCCCCCCTTTAGGGATCCTGCTCCTGCTTGGGACCATAATGTTTGCATTGCTCAGCTTATGCAACCCCTTGAGCCTTTGTCCTTCAAGAACTTAAGTACTTGACTTGGAAAACTGTGTTTTTGGTAGCCATTACTTCTGCCGGACGTATCAGTGAATTGCAAGCCCTGTCAGTGGAATCTGATTTCATCTCTTTTCACAGAGAAAAAGTGGTCCTTAGAACTAACAGAAAGTTCTTACCTAAAGTGGTTTCAGAGTTCCACCTCAACCAGTCTATATCTCTCCCTGTTTTCTTCACTGACCATTCCTCCTCGGGTAAGAGGAGGCTACACAGCTTAAATGTTAAAAGAGCCGTTAGCTACTACATAGAGAGTACCGAGGGTCACAGGTTTTAATCCCTCCAGTTGTTCCTTACTTATGGAGAAGTTGGTAAAGGCAAACCTGCCACTAAGAGATCTATTGCTAGGTGGATTTTTTCTTGTATACAATTCTGCTATGAAAAACTGGGTAGAACTCCACCCTCAGGTCTGAGGGCTCATTCCACAAGAGGTACAGCTGCTTCCCTGGCTGCTGCCAGGGATATTCCTCTTTTAGAAATTTGTCAAGCAGCCACCTGGAAAACAGTCCATACTTTCACCAAGCATTACTCTCTGGATATCCAGGCTAGGAGTGATGCTTGGTTTGGCACAGCAGTACTTCAGAGCCTGTTTCCAAAGTAGGTTCTGTCCCTCCTCCATGGAGGTACTGATTGGTAGTCTGCATATGTCAGAATACAGCAAGACTTCATGTTGTTTGAAGAAAAAATTACTCACCTTAGTAATGTTTTTTCTTCTAATGGAGTCTTGCTGTATTCTGACCTCCCCTCTGCCTTCCTCTCAGAACCTAGTTTTTGGGATGTGGGTGGGCAGGAGCAGTGTTGGCACCCTAGGGGTGTCCTTTTTACACCCTCTTTTTTGTTTGGGTGAGAGGTTGTGTTTTGAATGTGTTTTTGGTTTTGGGTTTCCTGACTTGAGTCTTCCTTTGAAACCAAAAAACGTTTTATATATTTGCCAGTTGGCTAGTAAGAATTTTACAGTTTCTACACAGAACACCTAGTGAGTCTTTGCTCATAAAGATCTGACAGTTGCAGTTTAAACAACAGCAGACAGGGGCTTCAACGGGGCTTGTGATGAACATTCTATGCTAGGCATAGAAAAGTTAACTCTTTGTTCTCCGGGGCAGTTGAAAGGCAGGACGTAACTGCATATGTCAGAATACAGCAAGACTCCATTAGGAGAAACAGCATAACTAAGGTAAGTGATTTTTTCCTTTTGTTTCCCAGATGCATTACCTTGCTCTTGTTTGCATTGAATCTGAGCTGCCACATATTTGACCATTCCTCCAACCTTGCCAAGTCCCGTTTCATTCTTTCCACCCCACCTTGTATATCAACCCTGTTGCAGATCTTTGTGTCGTCTGCAAAGAGGCATTCCTTTCCTTCCAGGTGCTCTCCAATGTCACTTATAAAGATATTAAAGAGGACCGGTCCCAGTACCGAACCCTGTGGTACCCCGCTAGTTGCCCTCCTTTCTTCACTGTGGACTCCGTTTACTATTACCCTTTGCGTCCTGTTGTCCAGCCAGTTTTTTATCCAGTCTACCACCTTGGGACCCTCCAAGGCTGGCTAACTTGTATATTAATCTTTGTGTGAGACTGTGTTTCCTGGTGCATTACTTTGCACTCTTTGCATTGAATCAAAGCTGCCATACTTCTGACCATTCCTCCAACCTTGCCAAGTCCCTTCTTATCCTTTCTAACCCCCTTGTGTATCAACCCTGTTGCAGATCTTTGTGTCATCTGCAAAAAGGCATACTTTTCCTTCCAGTCCCTCAGCAATGTCACTTGTAAAGACATTAAAGAGGACTGGCCCCAATACTGAACCCTGTGGTACCCCGCTAGTAACCCCCCTTACTTTTGAGTGGACTCCATTTACTATTACCCTCTGTGTCCTGTTGTCCAGCCATTTTTTTACCCAGGCTACCACCCTGGCACCCACTCCCAGGCTGGCTAACTTGTTTATTAATCTTTTGTGTGGGACTGTGTCAAATGCCTTGCTAAAGTCTTAGTAGTCCACATCCACAGCCTCTCCCTGGTCTACTACTTTGGTCACCCAGTCAAAGAAATCTATTAGATTCATCTGACATGATCTTCCCGCTGTGAATCCAAGCTGCCTTGGGTCCTGTGCCCCACTGGCCACTAGGTACTCAACAGTTCTTTCTTTCAGAAGTGATTCCATCATTTTCCCTACCACTGAGGTCAAACTAACAGGTCTGTAATTTCCTGCCTCTGCCTTGCTCCCACTTTTGTGAAGGGGAGTCACATCCACCTTCCTCCAGTCCTCAGGTACCACCCCATCCTCCCATGATTTGTTAAAAAGGGTAGTCAGTGGTGTCACTAGGTCTCCCCTTAGTTCTTTCAGAATTCTGGGGTGCATCCCGTCAGGCCCCATTGCCTTGTCCACGTTGACTTTTAGGAGTTCTTTCAGGACCCTTTCTTCTGTGAATGGACTGGTATCAACCCCCCATCCAGAGTGCTTCTATTGTTTGGTTTAAGTAAGTCCCTTTCCTCTTCTTTTGTGAATACTGAACAAAAGTATTCGTTCAGTATCTCTGCCTTTTGACTGTCACCCTCTGCCCATCCCCCCCTCCCCTTTATTAAGACTCACTATCCCTCCCTTGGTCTTTCTTCGCTCATTAATGTACCTATAAAAGGTTTTATCCCCCTTCTTAAATGAGTTGGCTATCCTTTTCCTCGGTTTGGGCCTTTGCTATTCTAACTGCCTTACCTGCTTCCTTCTGCTTTAACTAATAGAGTTCTCTTTCCTGCTCCTTCTGTGATTCCTTATACTTTCTGAATGCTATCTTTTTCTCCCTAGCCTTCCCTGCCACCTCTTTTGAGAACCATAGTGATGTTTTCCTTCATTTGGTTTTGTTTATTTGCTTTACACAAAGGCTTGTTGCCTCTGTGATGGCAGTTTGGATTTTGCCTCATTGTTCCTCCACCCCTCCTTCCTGTCCTTTTGCTAGTGCATTCCTTAGGCACTCTCCCATTCTGCCAGAGTCAGCCCGATGAAAGTCCAGTACTCTTGCTTTTATATGGCTTGACGCTATGGTTGTGTTTATTGTGAACCACACTGTCTGGTGGTCGCTTGTTCCCAGATGGCTACCCACTTCTAAATTCAAGATCCTCTCACTGTCCCCATTTGAGAGTACCAGGTCTAAGACTGCTCCCTCCCGAGCGGGTTTCAGCACTAGCTGCCTAAGGCATGCCCACTGTAGGGCACTGAGAATGACTCTGCTCTTGGATGTGGCTGCTGCAAATGTGCTCCAGTTAACATCTGGCATATTCAGGTCCCCCATCAACAATATCTCCCCTTTATCTGTTATTCTAAGGATGCCTCCTATCATTTCAGCTTAATCTGGTTCAAGGTCAGTTGCCACGCAAAGCCACATTTTTTCGCCCCCACCCATCCCCCACCTCCTCCATTTATTATATATGCTTCATCCCGCCTCCCCATCTGCTATGCCCACTGGAGTCATGCCTACTCAAATTTTAACCATCTGCAGTCCTCTCACACTAATCTACCGCCAGGGATCCATCATCTTTCTGTAGTGTCCACTGGATGCTCATCAGACAGAACAACTATAGGCTCAGTATCTGATACTGGGCCTTGGACTTTCATCGCCAGATGCTGTGATATTTAAGACCTACCATGGGAGAGAACAGCTGGCTTCTCTGTGTGTCGCTTGTTCTGCTAGCACACAGCGCGCTCTCTCAGACCCCTCATTCCTCCATAAAGGGGAATGAGCTTTGTGCTTCTGCCTGTTATATGCCTTACAACTCCTCTCAGGTAGTTATACTGGTTTATTGGACCTCACAGCTGTATCTGCCGGGGAGTGGGACATCTCCCGAACTGCCTCTGTGGAGTACTCCCCCCTCCCATCTTGATAACTCCTCCTCCTGGCAAGTTCCTGCCAGGACCTTGGTGGCTGCAACCCTAGGCCAGTATAGCACCAGGAGTGGTGACAGGTTTATTCAACATCACCGCCCTCCCAATCACTCAAAAAATAGTGACTACAAACTAAATTTTGCTGCCTTAAAAAGGATTTTGCTGCTATTGCTATTGTGCTCAGGCAATGTCGAAATCAACCCATGGTACCTAGATTCCCTTGCTTCTCCTTCAGACCTGGTGGGTATTAAAGGAATGTCATTTATGCATCTCAATGTCTGTAGCTTGCTGAAAGAGTTCACCTTGATCCAGGCTTGGGTGAGCCACATCCTACTTGATGTTCTGGTGATCACTGAGACCTGGCTTAGGCTAGCCACTCCAGATAGTGAAATCAACATCCCAAGTTATTTACTTTTCCGAGCGGATAGGCAATCAAGAGGAGGTGGAGTGGCGATTTATGTCAGAGACAAATACTCAATTGCATGCATAGAAGCATCCTCCACCCCTAATGAATTAGAGTGCTTGACCCTAAAGATTGAACTTTCTTCTTCCTGCACACTCTGTGTAATAGGCTGCCACATGCCCCCTTCTGCGGGGTCTCATCTCTTGTCTCATTTAAGCTCTGTACTGGGACTTAGTATGCTGGAAACCATTATTCTTGGCGATCTGAACTATGACTGGTTATCAAATGCCTCGGCTCCCTTGAAATCCTTTTGTGACACCTTCAAACAACATGGAGTCTTGCTGTATTCTGACATATGCAGTTAGGTCCTGCCTTTCAACTGCCCCAGAGAACAAAGGGTTAACTTATCTATGCTTTGCATAGAACTTTCATCACAAGCTCGGTTGAAGCCCCTGTCTGCTGTTGTTTAAACTGCAACCGTCAGATTCAAACAACATGAAGTCTTGCTGTATTCTGACTATTGCAGTTAGGCCCTGCCTTTCAACTGCCCCGGAGAACAAAGAGTTAAACTTTCCATGGCCAGCATGGAATGTTCACTGCGAGCTCGGTTGAAGCCCCTGTCTGCTGTTGTTTAAACTGCAACCGTCAGATTCTTTACTCCGCCTCACTGAACAGTCGCTCCGGAGAGTTCTCCTTTGCTCAGTTCAAAAAAGTTGGTTAAAGTGTTGTTTTTTTCGCTCGGTTTCTACCAAATTGCTACTACCGAATCTGTTGGTTTAAGTCTCTGTCTGTGGTACCGTGAGTACTAGACAGATTTTGCATTTAGTTTCTGTGTGGAACTTGTAAATTGTGGATCTGTTTGGCTGAACCGATCAGTTCAGGTAAAAAAGATTTGTGAATTTACTTAGAGTGTGGTAACCGATCCGTATCGGTTCTAAAGAAAACTGATTTTTATTACGTTTTTTTCCAAGACCCATAACACGATCAGGAACCAATAGGGGAGTCTCGCTGGCGGATTGCGAAAAAGAGTACGTTTTGGATAGGATTGGTCATGTCTGAGAAACCCAAGAAAAAAAATTGGCCCACTGGGTTTCAACACTGCAGTGTGTGTGGGGAAGTCTTTGCTAAGGCTGATCCCCACACCACCTGTGTTTATTGTCTGGGGTTTGACCAGCTCGATTCAGACTGCCAAATTTGTAAGAATTTTCCCAAAGCTACCCTGGATAAGAGGTTAGGTAGACTGAGGGAAAGGGAGGCCAAGAAGTCCGCTGACCTGGATAGCGAGCCTGGTTTGGTTCCGACTGAACCAGAAGGAGTGCCCTCTGACCAGGGCGATACTTCTTCGGGCAAGGAGAGCCGATTCTGAGGAGTCGGTTCCGGTTAAAAGAAAAAGAAAAGATAAATCGTCCGGTTCGGATCCAGAAATTCATACTCCGACCGCTGATGAGATAGCCAAGGCGATAAGAATAGTGCAGTCGCTTACTTTGGTTCCAGCTGAACCGGCACCATC
This sequence comes from Neoceratodus forsteri, assembly GCA_016271365.2. Taxonomy (NCBI): domain Eukaryota; kingdom Metazoa; phylum Chordata; order Ceratodontiformes; family Ceratodontidae; genus Neoceratodus; species Neoceratodus forsteri. The sequence goes on along the minus strand of CM028131.1, from coordinate 1,630,493,572 downwards.
TGGCAGGGGTTCGGTTCGGTCAGTTCCCCCGGTTCCAGATTACACTTTAGAAGAATTTTATGAACCGGATGAGGAGGAGGGAGAGTATGAGGATGATAATGGTGATTATGAAAGTCTGGATGTGCCTATTGACCCGGACATCTCCCCAGACAGACCTTCAGGTGTTTCTCCTCCTAGGCTTTCTGAGTCCCCTTCCCACTTTATGTTTTACAAAAAAGTGGCTGATACCCTCCAGCTTCCTGTGGAGGAAGCAGTAGAGGATCAGGAAGAGCCTGATTTTGTTGAGATGATGGACATCCCAGAGTCCGGGAAACAGTCTGTTCCCCTCCACAAATCCTTTGGGAAACAGACACAAAAAATTCTTAAGTCTCCAAATTCTATACCTCCTGCGGGCAGACAAATGGAGAAGAGGTACACTCTCTCAGGCTCAGACACGGAGTTCCTTTTTCAGCAATGCAGCCATGTTGGGGTCGTGCAGGCTGCTGCCTGTGATAAGGCAAACATTCCCTTGGCATCACACCCTCCAGACAAGGACTCCAGGAAGATTGATGCCATGGCAAAGAAACAATACATGGCAGCATCTTTGGGACTCAGGCAGGCTAACTATATGGCCTATACAGCCAGGTACCAGAAGTCCAGGTGGGACACTGTACTGGCACTGGCTAAACAGGCTCCCGACCAGCTTGCCAAGGAGCTGGAGCAGGTGGCTGCAGATGGGATTGAGGCATCGAAAGTACAGTTTCATGCTGCTGTAGACTCCAGTGATGTATCATCAAGAGTCATGGCTACATCTGTGGCTCTTCGGAGGATGGCTTGGCTCAGATGTACTAGCCTCTCACAAGGATACCCAGACTAAGGCCATGGATTTTCCTGTAATTGGTAATTCTCTGTTTGGGGAGCAGACAGAGAATTACTTGAAGAAGATGGGCGAGTACAGGACCACTTACAGGAGTGTTCAGGCCAAAGAAAGGCAAGCAACTCCTCAAAGGCAGCAGTCCGGGGGCAGGGGCAGGCCTTTCCAAAGGCCTTTTTACCAAGCTCAGGCCTCCTTTTCTTCCTTTTCGCAGAAGGGGTTCTTTAGAGGAAGAGGCAGAAGGGGGATGAGCAGGCCTGCATTCACCCCTCAGCCTAAAGTCCCTGCCAAGCAGACACCCTGATGGGTTTGCCCGGGTTGATTCTCCTATACCAGTAGGGGGCAGGCTGGCTTAATTTGTCCAGGACTGGATGTCTCTTACATTAGACAAGTGGGTCGCTGAAGTAGTAAGCCAGGGACTGGTTCTCAGCTTCAAAAAATTTTCCAAGATGAGAACCAGATCTTTTCCACCTGCAAATCTCTCAGAGACCCTTGCCCTAGAGGCAGAGGTTTCTTCTCTGCTAGCTCTCATAGCTATAGAGAGAGTTCCCACCCTACACAGGGGCAAAGGATTGTACTCCAGGTACTTCCTAACCCCCAAAAAGACGAGAGTGGTGACCCATCCTGGACCTAAGATATCTGAACAAACATCTTTTAAAGCCAAAGTTCAAAATGGTATCTCTGGGAATTATCCTTCCCTCTCTAAGGCCAGGGGACTGGCTAGCCTCCCTGGACCTCAAAGATGCCTACTTTCACATTCCCATCAGGTGCTCCCACAGAAAGTACCTCAGATTCGAGTTGCCCTCAGGCCACTATCAATTCAGAGCAATGCCCTTTGGCCTAACATCAGCCCCAAGGGTTTTCACAAAGTGCCTGGCAGTAATTGTTGCCTTCCTAAAAAGACAAAAGATCTCCATCTTCCCATACTTGGACGACTGGCTCATAGTAGGTCAGTCTCCAGACTAAGTCAAGTCACATCTGCAAGTGACCCGGCAAGTGCTCACTTCCTTAGGATTCCTTCTCAACCTACCAAAGTCAGTTCTCAAACCAGTGCAGCTCCTCACCTTCATAGGTGCAGAACTGGATACAGTAAAGGCAAGAGCCTTCCTTCCCCTGGAAAGGGCAAGGACCCTTACAGAACTGGCCTCTTCATTCACCCTACAGGTGTCTCGACCAGCAAGGCATTTCCTTCAGCTACTGGGCCACATGTTAGCCTCCACAGCAGTGGTCCAGGGAGCAAGATTCCAAATGAGGGACATTCAATTCCACTTAAGAGTCTTTTGGTCCCAAAGAAATGATTCCCTTACCAAACTAATCCCAGTGACTTGAATCCTGATCCAAGCCTTGCAATGGTGGCAGGATCAGGACAATTTGAGACAAGGGGTTCCATTTGTCATTCAGTCTCATTCAGTGATACTCACCACAGATGCTTCCCTGCTGGGTTGGGGAGCCCATTTGGGGGATCTTACCACCCAAGGACTGTGGTCACCTCAGGAATCTCTGCTTCACATCAGTCTCTTGGAACTCAGAGCAGTGTTTCTGGCACTGCAAGCTTTTTCCAAATCTGTACAGAACAAGGTGGTTCAGGTCAGAACAGACACCACCACCACCATGTGGTACATCAACAAGCAAGGAGGCACTCGGTCTATGGCTTTGTGCACAGAAGCAATGAAGTTGTGGTCCCTGGCCTATTCCCTGCAAACCTCTCTGATAGCAGTTCACCTCCCAGGGAAGGACAATGTCCTAGCAGATGCACTGAGCAGAATATCCCAGGGCCATCACGAATGGGCCCTGGATCCTCTGGTTTTGGAAGTGATTTTCTCGAGATGGGGCACTCCAGAGATAGATCTTTTTGCAGCCCCAGACAATCACCAACTTCCTCTCTTTTGTTGCAGACCCCCAGTCTTGGGCTCAGTCCCCCTGGATGCTCTGATTCTGAACTGGGAAGGGAAATTTCTGTATGCTTTTCCCCCCTTCCCTCTCGTGTTCAGAGTGTTAGTTAAGATAAGGTCACAACCATGCAAAGTGATTCTGATTGCTCCAGACTGGGCCAGACAGCCATTGTATCCCTTGTTGCTGTCCCTAACAGTCCACCTTCCCCTGTCTCTTCCCAGGAGTTACAACCTGTTAACATCCTCTCAGGGGAAGATTTGGTATCCGAATCTTCAGTCTCTCAATCTCAAGGCTTGGCTCTTGAAGAGTTAGAATTTGCAGATCTGCATCTTTCCCAAGGGGTTCTGGATATCCTTAAGGCTTCTCAAAAGCCTTCCACCAGGAAGACTTACAACTCCAAATGGAAAAGATTCCGCATTTCGTGTTCTAAGAAGAATATTCCTCCAGACTCTGCTGAATTGCCTATGGTTCTGGATTATATGGTCCATCTTAATGGCCTAGGCCTCAGACCAGCTACCCTCAAAGTACACTTGGCAGCTGTTTCTGCCTTCCTGACAGTAGGCAAGTCTTCCTCTCTGTCATCCCATCCTGTATTCTGTAAGTTTTTCAAGGGATTGCTTCACACCAATCCCCCTTTTAGGGATCCTGCTCCTGCTTGTGACCTTAATGTTTGCATTGCTCAGCTTATGCAGCCCCCCCCTTTGAGCCCTTGTCCTCAGCAGAGCTTAAGTACTTGACTTGGAAAACTGTGTTTTTGGTAGCCATTACTTCTGCCGGACGTATCAGTGAATTGCAAGCCCTGTCAGTGGAATCTGATTTCATCTCTTTTCACAGAGATAAAATAGTCCTTAGAACTAAAGTGGCCCTTTGAACTAACAGAAAGTTCTTACCTAAAGTGGTTTCAGATTTCCACCTCAACCAGTCTATATCTCTCCCTGTTTTCTTCACTGACCATTCCTCCTCGGGAGAGAGGAGGTTACACAGTTTGGGTGTTAAAAGAGCCCTTAGCTACTACATAGAGCATACCAAGGGTCACAGGTTTGAATCCCTCCAGTTGTTCCTTACTTATGGAGAAGTTGGTAAAGGCAAACCTGCCACTAAGTGATCTACTGCCAGGTGGATTGTTTCTTGTATACAGTTCTGCTATGAAAAACTGGGTAGAAATCCACTCTCAGGCCTGAAGGCTCATTCCGCAAGAGGTACAGCTGCTTCACTGGCTGCTGCCAGGGATATTCCTCTCTTAGAAATTTGTCAAGCAGCCACCTGGAAAACAGTCCATACTTTCACCAAGCATTACTCTCTGGATATCCAGGCTAGGAGTGATGCTCGGTTTGGCACCGCAGTACTTCAGAGCCTATTCCCAAAGTAGGTTCTGTCCCTCCTCCATGGAGGTACTGCTTGGTAGTCTGCATATGTCAGAATACAGCAAGACTTCATGTTGTTTGAAGAAAAAATTACTCACCTTAGTAATTATGTTTCTTCTAGTGGAGTCTTGCTGTATTCTGACCCCGCCTTCCCTCTCAGAACCTAGTTTTGGGGCGTGGGTGGGCAGGAGCAGTGTTGGCACATAGGGTGTCCTTTCTACACCCTCTTTTTTTGTTTGGGTGGGATGTTGTGTTTTGGATGTGTTTTGTTTTTGGTTTCCTGACTTGAGTCTTCCTTTGAAACCAAAAAGCATTTTATATATTTGCCAGTTGGCTAGTAAGAATTTTACAGTTTCCACACAGAACACCCAGTGAGTCTTTGCTCATAAAGATCTGACGGTTGCAGTTTAAACAACAGCAGACAGGGGCTTCAACCGAGCTCGTGATGAACGTTCTATGCAAGGCATAGATAAGTTAACCCTTTGTTCTTCGGGGCAGTTGAAAGGCAGGACCTAACTGCATATGTCAGAATACAGCAAGACTCCACTAGAAGAAACATAATTACTAAGGTGAGTATTTTTTTCGTAGGGCTGGTGCAACTCATTGGCGAGCCAACTCGCCCCAATAAAAAAACCCTAGCAACAGCACCCTCTTAGACGTAATTTTGGTTAACAAACCACACCTCTTCTCCCGTGTCGGAACATTTTTCTCTGACATAAGCGATCACTGTTTCATCACCAGTATTAGATCTGTGCACAATCCACAGTTTGTAGCAAAGTTCTCAATCAAAAGGTGTAAACGCAACTTTGACTTGTTTGCCTACGTTGATGAATTGAAACATTCACTGCGATGGCAGGATTTCTTCCTAGCCAAAACGGTTAATGAGGCATATACTATTTTTCACGATATATTAAGTGCGGCCTTAAACAAGCATGCACCCATGGTTAAGGTGTGTGTTAGGAACAGCACTTGCCGCTGGTTTTCACCAGAACTCAAAGCTTCCATGCTAGAAAGGGATTCACTATGGAAAAAAGCACGCAGAAGCAAGAACGACTTGGACTGGTGTCAGTTTAGGAGAGCACGCAACAAGTGCACGAAGTTGGTCAGAGCAGCCAAGGCTGCTTTCTGTCACACAGAGCTTGCCTCTGCCTCAAGAAATCCTTCAAAACTCTGGAAAACAATAAAGGACATGTCTGGTCATTCACCTGGTAATTTCCTACCATCAAAAATTCATTCCGGTAGTAGCATTGTCTCTGACCGATCAGAGAAATTGGAAGCCCTCAATAATCATTTTGCAACTGCTGGGCTAGCATTTGATGCATCCCCTACCAAGGACATCCACACACAACTGGGCTTATCGATTCACAAGCCCCACTTCTACCAAGGAGGCCTTCTCCCTTCTGCCTGCCTCTCTAAAAGAAGTGAAGACCTACTGCTGCAATTGGATACCAAGAAGTGTGCAGGCTCTGACTCCATAGAGACTTACTATCTGAAATGTGCATACCATGTGTTGGCTGTGCCAATCACCCACCTCTTCAACATGTCACTTTCCCAAGGGAGCCTCCCTTCTCAATGGAAAATAGCCCATGTCAACCCTCTGCTAAAATCAGGTGATCCCTGCAACCTAAATAATTATAGACCGATCTCCCTCCTCCCCATTCTGTCTAAACTATTAGAAAAAATAATGATTGGTCAGCTAAGAGCGTACCTTGAATCCAGAAGCCTGTTAAACCCTGTTCAGTCTGGATTCAGAGCAAAATACAGCACCATAACAGCCTTAGCAAATGTGACCAATGATTGGCTCCTTGACCTTGACAATAGGAATCATGTCTGTGCCGTTTTCTTGGATCTAAGTAAGGCCTTCGACACAGTCGACCACAGCCTGCTTCTTTCCTCTCTAAGTAACTTAGGTCTGGACCATAATTCTATGTTCTGGTTTGCTGACTACCTCGCAGAATGGAAATAACAGATTAAAGCCAAAGGTGATCTTTCACCACTTAAACCTATGCTGAGAGGTGTGCCTCAGGGATCTATCCTTGGTCCCCTCTTATTTGCGGTTTACATTAATAACATCAATGACACCATCAATAAAGCCAATATCCATTTATTCGCTGTCAACACAGTGCTTTACTTGAGTCGTCCTATGCTGGAAGCAGCCTTTGAAGGCCTCCAAGCTGAATTTAACCTATTACAATACCAGCTCATAAGCAAAAAGCTTCTGCTCAATGCAAAAAAAAAAAAAATAATGCTTTTTCCCCTTCCTTGTATGCAGCAGATCCTGCTTGCGTAGGGGCTATCCCTCAAATCACCACAGTATTTGGAGAAAAACTAGAGTATGTGCCAAAATTCAAATATGTGGGTGTATGTCTCGATCACAAACTCTCCTTCGCCGAACATCTAGAAGAACTACAGAAGAAACTAAGACAAAGATTAGGACTATTCTACAGAATTAACCACCTTCTCACTGAGGAGGCCAAGCTTCAATTGGTTCAAGCCACCTTCCTTTAATTAATAGATTACGTGGACCTTCTCTATAGCCGCTGCATTGCCTCTGCTCTGGCTAAGCTGGACACCCTTTACCACAGAGCAATCAGGTTCATAACCAGCCTTCCTCTTGCCACACACCATTGCTCCTTGTACTCAGCGATGGGTTGGACTTCCCTTTATTATAGGAGAAATAGAAATGCAGCTGTATGGGCCTTCAGAGCGGTAACCAACAAGCTCCCCCCATACATCTCTGATTGTATTCCCCGGAGTGTGATAGACACCTATGCTCTCAGGAGCTATTCCCTAATCGCCCTCCAAGTTCCGAAGGTCAAACCTCGTTTCGGCAGAGATGCTTTAAGTTCTCATTGCCTGCCTTGTGGAATGGTTTGCAAAAAAACTTAAAGCTGAGCAGTCCCATTAGTCTGAATATTTTCAAGTCACTCTATGACCGCTACATGAAAGAATCCTGCAAATGTTTCCCACACCACTAGCTCACTTATTCTACAGCTTCCCCCTATCCATCCTGCCTCACGCCCTGCCTCTGCCCCTGCCTCTCTCTCTCTCTCTCTCTCTCTCCCCTATCAAAATATCTGCTTCTCTCAGTCTTCCCTGTCTGTCTTTAGCCTTGGCCAAGTTCCACCCCCTCCCATGAAGTATGCCAGTTAACTACCCCTTCTCCGACGTTATCTTACTAAACTGGTATCCCACAGCTGTCTGTCCTTAACTATGGCCAGATTCTGCCCTCTTCCCTGAATTATGACAGGAACAATTCCTTCCCCTTCAGTATCTCCCTAATCTGGTACCCCTCATAGTGCCTTTCTCGCCCCTTTAGGTGAACAGTCCGGCTGTACCAACCAATAAGCCTATCTGTTGTAAAGCTCCATACGGTCATATTTTATTGTACATATGCTGATTTTGCCCCTTTGTATAATATTGCATTTTGTTCTACCTTGCTACTGTACTGTATATACTGTATATTTTTTCCCTCTCTGTATAATATTGCACTATGTCTACCATGTTACTGTACTGTACAATGATTTTTTCATGACGAGGTCCACCTTGCAGATTTTGATTGATTGATTGATTCATTCATTCATCTGTATCCCACTCCCCGGGTTGTGCCTGAAAATAGGCAGGATTTGTCTAGTGCACTTATCCGGTCAACAAAAACTAACTAACTAAATAAATAAATAAAGATTTCCTTGTCCATGTCCTCCCCTGAGATGAAGGTCTGTATATAACCCCTGTGTGGATTGTGGTGCCATTTTCTGTCTCCAAGGTGACCCACAGTTTTCTCTCTCCTCCCTGTTTACCCTTTAGTTCTGTTGCTTTGATCCCTTCCCTTATGTAGACAGCTACTCTGCCTCCTCTTTTTACTCTGTCTGTCCCTTCTGTAGATTGTGTACCCTGGTATGTTGACATCCCAGTCATGGTTCTCTGTTTACCAGGTTTCTGTGACTGCCACAATATCCAGGCGTCCCTCTTCCATCAAGGCCACTAGTTCAGGAAACTTGTTATCCAGACTATGGGCATTGGTACTCATCACCCTCCATTTTTTAATGGCTATATCACTTTTAGCCCCATCCCTGTACTTAATGCCTTTTTGCCTTTTTCTCCATTTATCCCTGCCCTGCCCCCTATTGACCTCTTTACCTTGGTGTTAACCTCATTAACTATCTTGTTTTGTTGGGGGGAGGCTGGGAATTCCCTGTTCCTTTTCAGTGCCTCCTCCCTTGGCTAGTTTAAAAGCTTGCCAATGAATCATTTAAACCTATCACCTAGGATCCTGGTTCCCCTCCTGGACAACCATTCATTGAATCCCAGAGTGCAGAGTACCCTAGCCTCACCCATGCCATAGACAGGCAGCACCTCCGAGAAAGTTGCCATGCATGCTACTTGTCTAAGGCCCCTCTCCAATTCCACAAACTCCTCCTGCACAGTTCTGATCCCATTCCTAGCTAGGTCATTTGTCTCTAGGTGGACAATGACATCCAGCTCCCTCTCCCATGCAGGTGCTGTTATGATCCTGAGGACTCACTTCCTGTCCCTCCATGCCATGTCGCCAGGTAGGCACCTTAACTCCCTCTCCCCTCCCCCCCAGTTCCACCCCCCTAATGATTGAACCCTCCACCAGGAGTTGTTTTCTTCCCCTGTGGGATCCCATGCCACCCTCCTGTGGATCTCCTTTGTGGAGATTCCCAGCATCCTCCTTGGTCTCCACTGCAGGTGCCTCCATAGAGGAACAGTTCTCCGCCAGAAAGGCATATGAATTGTGGAGAGGTACAACTGAAGGGATTCGCCTCTGTTCCACTACTCTCACCCTCCCTGAGCCCACTGTAGGACAATCACTCCTTACTCTTGGCAACCTCTGAGGCAGCAGCTGTGGCCCTGGTGGTCCCTGGGTCGGGTGGGGGAGATTTCCCATTCCCCTGCCAGGTTCTGTTCTGTGCTGTGAGGACAATAAGAGCAATCCAGTTTGAACCTTCTGAGGCTATGTCTCGCTCTAATACACACTCGACTGACTGCAGGAATGAAATAACCCACCAGTAAAAATGTGAATGTTTGTTGCAAAAAGGCACCAAAATACTGTCAAGCTACAAATAAAGCACCAGAGAAGGCACACTTCTCTCAGAAATCAAGCAAGATTGTGTCTTTCTCCAGTTTCTTAGTTCCTAGTTCAAGACTGTGTGTTCTTTCCAACTCTAAGTTCAGATTTGCAAAAACAACCTTTACCTTCAAAAGATAAGGTGTTGTTATTTGGCAGATGATACACTTGCTCCAGTCACTAGTCAGGTGGAGTTTTTTTGGTGAGGAGGGTCAAAGTCTCAGCAGGGTCTTCAGCCATTTTGTTGCCTCTCCGTTATTGTCATTACCTGAAATAAAAAAGAGAAATGCTATTAGAAATATTTTCATTAGTACATTATTCATCTTGTAAAATTATAAAAAGAAAACACCCTTTGTCCATGTTTTACAGCTGTAAAACATAATGTTGAAATAAGCTATTTTCTTTGTATAAATTATATAGTGTAAGCAGTTCATAAATAACACACATAGACAAAACAACAAGCAGAAAACTTATTTAAAGTAAATTTGCCATAATGAAATCAATATAAGATGAAAACATTGTAAATTATACACGTTAAAGGAGAGTTATTTTGACTTTTTCAAGAAATGTGTGAAGGTAATTTGAGATGATTTTGAAAAGCATCCATATTTCTCAAAGTTACCACTGCATAATACCACACCCCCCCTAAAATCACTCTTGGGGGTTCATCCCTTCATAAAAAAAGTGGTAAACCTTTTCTGTAGGGGGCTGTTACTAATTTCAAATTTAGGTGGGGTTTTCCATTTTGGTCCCCAGACTACAGGGGACACCTAAGGCAGCTCCCACTTGGAGGCATGACAGGAGGAGGTGCCAGACACTCTCAGCCTTGAGAGTGGCAAGGGGTCCCAGACATCTGGTAGCTGTGAGGGCATTGGGATACCAATGTATTGACTCTGATGCCCATCTGGTAGGGATCTCGGGTACTTGGGGCAGATCCTGAGCAGCTGGGATCTGTGGGTTTGGATTGAGGATGGTCACCCGTAAAGTGGAAGTTAGTGGGATCACTGGGAGGATGTGGGAACCCTAGGGGTGTATCCCCTAATGGGATATTTCCTGAGAGCTCTTGGGCCTGTGGATGGTTCCACCGACAATCATCGTGGGACATGCTGTTCTGGAGTCACCCTGGAGACTGGCCCATACTAAGACACTAAGCACCTGAAGCTGGCGGAAGCAGGTACTGAAGTGAAATGGCTGGACAGTAAGATGGAGACTCATCTCCAAGGTGCACAGAGGAGGAAATCTCTATTAAGGTGGTGCCCTGCCCATGGCCTGAATTGCCGGTGAGAGAACCTTCCCGGAAGGCGGGTTGCAGGGTTTGTTTGGCATGCACTGAGGCCATATGCCGGTGATGCCCAGCTATATCAGAATGGCATTTAACTTATAACTGGATCAGTGGGTTTGGCGAGGGAAATACCATCCTATCCCCCAATGGTAAACTCCATTAAAGGAGCTCACACCACATATAGGATGTCTTGTCGGGGTAGTGCAGAGTAATACAGAGAAATACATTTACCACCATAAAGCAGCACCCTGTTTCAAGATAGAGTACACAAAGTTAAGTTAACCTCTTTAGGGAGTCAGTATGGGGGGGAAGATAGGGAATCACTATCCAGAGGTTCACCCAGGAAGCATGGAGAGGCCATTCATGGGCACACTGCCATTACAAACAGAAGGACAGAGAATGTCTGCAAGCTATCATGAGAATGGGGACTAAGAGCATGGTAGGGTAGCATTTGTTACTGCAGAAGGCTGTGATGTGGCTGGTGGACTGTATTGCCTGGGTTAAGTGGGGTTATGAGGTTACATGTGAACACCTATGAGACATTGGAGGTGGGGAAGTTACTTGTGAAAACCTACAGAAACAAACTGTTTATGAGCCAATGAACTGAGTTTCTTGTGCCCACAAGTAAAGAGTGAGTTGGATTGGCCCACCAGTGTACCTAGAAATTTCCAGGTGAGTCCCCTCTGTTGGGCTACTTGGCTACCTTCTAAACTCTGAAAACTTTGCATTTATCATCTATTTTATAATTAAATGGGGATTTAGGGCACTACCTGTAAATGTAAGATGCAAACACAGAATTGGTGTGTCAAATTTAAGTGGATTATTTTGGTTTGTTTCTTATTTTTTGCTAACCAGGGAAGGCCTACTAGGCACAAGGCCTGTTTTCAGGGCCAGTGCAGGAGCACTGGGGAGATTAAGTGACTTGCTCAGGCTCACACGTATGCAATCTGAGATTTTGGGAATCAGACTCAGTTCTGCTGGATGTAGCAAGCTCATTCACAGTTCATTAGTCTAACCTCTAGGCTATACTGCCAGCCCCCAAATACTGATATGAGTGACTCATCATGGGCCCTCCCTTACTGAGTTTCCAGGTGGGCTCCTGTAGCCACTTTCCAGGTGGGCCCCCTGTACCCCAGCCCAACCCTAGACATGGGGTCCAGTCGCATGTGTATTTTGGTCAGTTACCTAAGGTGCCCCAAATCCATCCTAGCCAAGGCAATAACAATAGGAAAAGCAACCTGAGGGATGGAGTGCAAGGGGCTCCCACCAAGCAAAGTGTACCCCTAGACCCCTGAGGCCTGATTTTAAAAAGATATGCGGTGGTGCAGCGGACTTGCGGCAGGGTGTGTGATGCAAGTTGCGACTTGCATCGCACCTTGCGGGAGGCGGGATTTTCAATCAAGTGTACCACAAACACCCACCACAAGTCCAGAACCTGGGACACAAGGGGTTAGACCACCGTCTCCCTGGTCTAACCTGCGTCCAGGATTGCAGCATTTGCGCCAACCTTTTGTTGCATGTAGCCGTAAAGTGTGGAAATTGTTGCAAATGCACCACTTCTTTGAAAATCAGATTGCTCTGTGTCCAAGGGGCTTTGCCATATCTGCGACCCCTTTTGTGTTGGACATAGGGCTTGACGCAAGCCCCACGTCCACTTTGTAAAATCGGGCCCCTAAAGTTTCTTGGGCCATACCTGCCCACATTCCAGGGCAGAGATGAAGGTCAGTCACTGTACCACCAAAAAGAGGGAGGGTTACATCACATTTGTCAGTAGAATGTCATTTTGCACAGATCATTCCATCAACAGAATGGATAACCATCAAATCGTTTTGCCACTCAAAAATATGACATATTACATTTTTTGTGGACACAATGAAACAATATCAAAATTCTTAGAGTGAACAAAATAAAGATTACTTAGCTGAGTGTGTGGACAAAATGTTAATGCTACAAACAGCACCCTTTATTCACCAGGTTATTGCAAGTGAGAACACAATGAGCAAGCAGCTCCGAATCTGGTCATCATTGTCTGTTGTATAAGACATTTGAGCCAGGCTTGCGGGAGTTAAAATGTTTGTCACAGTTTTGTATGTCTGCCACCTAGAGGATTCTGGGGGCTGTAGTAGTGAGGTATACCAGTAAGTAAAAAAGAGAGAGAGATAGTAGCTGTCACAGGCAGAGCAAGAGAGATGATCGCTTGGAGAGATAAAACCCTTTGAGAAGTCCCCTGTATCATTCAGTGGTTTTCCTTGCAACACACAGCAATTAACCCAGAAGAACATTTTCTACACCAGGTTAACATTATGAAGGTCAGAACTCACAGTACCTACCGAGTCATCCTGATCTGAGTATCCAGGGTATTACAATCCCTGGTAAGCACCCCTTTAACCTGGTAATGGTGTCATGGGCACAACTCGCGATTCTTACTCCGCCATTTCCCAGTGTGTCATAAGAATGAGTGGCACCATGGGGTATAGTCAGAGTTGGGCATGAATGGAGGGTGTCAGTAGTTATGGGAATGTTTTAAGAGGTGAGGGAGCGCATGGTGCTGAGGGGACAGGGACAGGACAGTGGTAAATTGTATGGGCGCACTTATGCAATGAATTCCTGACTAGCTACTTGCTGATTTCAGTACCTGATTATTGAACTTATCAAAACAGATACCACTGATGGCATAACTGAATTAGATGTGATCTTATCAGGATGTGTTTGCATTTCCTTCCTTGGTGTTTTCAAGGTTCCGGTAAAGTTCCACTGAGCTGTTCAAAATTTGACTACAGTTCTTTGTTGCTGGTAATCAGGGTTTGACTTGGTGATGTTGATTAGGGGGTTGAGTAGTGTTGCTCAGATAGAATCTGATGGAATCGAACACCATTAGTTACCATCAATTTATAAAATGGGCAAATAAAATCCAGTGACCTGAATGGTTTATAGCTGTTCAGACCTGTGCAGTATTTCACCAATAACTACACATATCTGGAAGGTACCTTGCAAGTTTTGAAACTTGTTTTCTAGGTTGACCTAACTGCATAGAAATATTGCTACACTGCTTCATAATTCTCAGTTAACTGTGACAGTTGGGGGGAAAAACAAAAAAAAAGATGCAACCAACAACATGAGTGACTTAACTGCCAGCAAATTTGACCACTTTTATGGAGCAAGATCAGATTTTTGGTGTGAGAACCAATTTACCAATGATAAGCATTCTCAGTTTAAAGAATTATTTCATCTTTTTTTTATTGTTATTATTTTGGTGCCATTTTATAAACGCCGTAACTCACTTCAGGGCTTGTGGTTATTCGGTAATTATTGCACTTCGCCCCCACCCCATGGTTGACGGGTATTTGGCTGATGCCTTGTGCATCCAACCCACGGAGTAGGGGTGTGTGTGGTAATTATCCAATAACTGCACACCCTATTGTGTGTTATTGCTTACTTATAGCATACCACCGGATGGCATCAGAAACACTTGGTATCCAACTACTAGATCCTATCACCTAGGATCCAAAAGGATACTAACTATCCAGTGTGACTATCTGGGATCCAAGACAGACCTCCAACCACAGATCCCATTATCTGACCTCAGATCCGAGAGACCCAAGGCAGACAGCTGACCTTGGAACCCACTGTCCAACCTCACATCCCAGTATCTGACCTTGGGTCAAAAATCTGAATGGGATGAAATAAGATGTTGGATTTAGAGTTGGGTACATGAACTGTTCATCAAATCCCATTAGATTACTCAAAAGCACTATCTGAGCATCACTAGGGTTGAGAATTTAAACCTCCGAGGTGACAGTGTAGTTCCTGATGTTTTGAACCCAGGCCTTTCAGATGAAAGTTCAATTACAGTAGGCCTAGCAACCTTTCTTGAAGCCCAGGTTCTTTAGATGAATGTGTGGGAGAGTGTTCTGAACCTGGGTCTGTCAGCTGGTAGTGTGCCAACCGGGTCAGCAAAAGCTGCTCCTTCACCTTCAGTTCCTTACTGGGGTCTCCTGACCAGTAGAAGGCTATTACTGATGAAGGCGTATTCTTACTGCAGTGTTTTGTATCTTCTCCTAGGCTTTTTAGTGCTATTTTAGAACAAGCAACCAAAGCTCAAGGGGTAAACACGATCGGGGGCAAAGCTGCAGGGTTTGATGTCAAGGCACTACGGGCCTTCCGAGTCCTACGGCCACTACGACTGGTGTCTGGAGTTCCCAGTAAGTACCACAGCAGAACTGGTTGGTTCATTCTTTCTTTCCCAATTTACCTGCTACCATTTTTTACCCTCCTTTCTTGTCCCCTTTCTCTGTTTTATTCAAAACTCCTGTAATTGTGTCTTTCGTGTCTTTTTTCTGCACTCTCATGCTACTCTTCAACTTTTATCTCATTTCCAATCTCTTCACAAATGTCCCTTTGCCCCGCTCCATCCTTTAGCCAACAACCTTTTGCCTGCATCCTATCCTGTCACCAGAGTTCATTTTCACTGTGTTCTGTCCCCTTACCTGTGTCCATTCACCTCAAATTGATCCTTTAGCCAGTATCCCATACTCTTATTTGTATCGCTTCACCCATTATTTGTTTCCCTCACTGGTTTCTCATATCATCTCATTGCATACCTTCACCAGTATTCAATTCCTTCACTTGTATCCCTGTATCAATATCCTATTCTTTTCTGCTTCTTTGCCAGATCCTGTCCGTTACCTGAATCATTTACCCACATTAATTCCCCTCATTGGACTCCTTTTGCTCATACAGTAATCTTTCCTAACTCTGTCCTTTTGCTCATATTCTGTCCTCACAACTTTATCATTTCCTATCCTGTTCTCTCAGTTGTGTCCCTGTGACTACATTATATCCTCATCACAATATTCTTTTTTGTACAGTTTTTACTCCTCCAGTTACAGTTAAGAAAGTAAATGTGTAGACTCTTATCAGCTGTGATGAAGAAAACACTGACAAAGACTCCCCAACATTTCACAGAACTTCACTTCTGCTTCGGGGGGAGGGGGGACCCATTGAAAAAGGAACCACAGACAACCCCTTTGTCAAAGGAAAGCACTGCAAACCCACTGCCAAATAGAGACACAGTCAACCTGCTGCCAGAGGAAAGCATAGCCAACACTGCAGAATGCTAACATGGTCAACACACTGACAAAAAGAAACACGGCCAACACACTGCCAAAGGGGAACATGGCCAACACACTGCCAAAGGGGAACGTGGTCAACACACTGCCAAAGGCAAACTCTTCAGCACACTGCCAAAGGGGAATGTGGTCAACACACTGCCAAAGAGAAACACAGAAACACAGACAATGATATTAAAAAGGACTGGCCAGGACCGATTCTTGTGGCACTGTGCTGGTGACCTCCCTCTCTTCTGATTTGACTCCATTAACCACAGTCCTCTGCTGTCTCCCTTCCAACCTGTTTCTCGCCCATCTAACTGTGTTCTTCACTGCACCCAGATCCTCTAGCTTCTTCAGCAACCTTCTGTGAGGCACTGAGTCCAAAGTTTTGCTAAAATCAAACTAGAGTAAATCTGCAGCATGGCCCTTACCCCACTACCATCTTTACCCAGGTAAAGAATACTATCAAGTTGGTCTCATAAGACTTCCCTGCCACAAACCCGTGCTGTTTACTGTCCTGGGGTCCACTTCTATCCAGGTAGTCCACGAGGTCCTCTTTGACTAGAGCCTCCATCAGTTTACCCACAATAAAGGTAAGGCTGACAGGTCTGTAGTTATCAGGTTGCTCTTGCCCCCCCCCACCATGGAGAGGGATTATGTTCACTACCCTCCAGTTATCTGGAACTTCTACTGTCTGAATTGAGCTATTGAATAGCCCTATCAGGGTTCAGTTAGCTTCATTGCCAGTTCCTTGACCACCCTTGGATATATCCCATCAGGCCCCCAGGCCTTATCCATCTTTAGGGCTGCTAGCCCTTTCTGAACCCTTTGACTGGTAAATACTTACTGCCTCATCTCAGGGATCCCCCTTACAGCTACCTTAATGCCAATGTCTGGCAGAGGCCCTCTGACTTCCCTTGTGAATACAGAGCAGAAGTAGTCATTATGAACAGTTGCTTTCTGGCCATCCTCCTCAGTTACCCTACCTCCCTCTGTTAGCCTAACAATTCCTCCTCCCTTCTGTTTTTTCCTTAGTATATCTAAAGAACTGTTCTACCCCTCTCTTGACCTCCTCTGCAGTATGCAGCTCTGTGTCTACCTTTGCTTCTGTGACCACCCTCCTGGTTTCCCTTGTTCTCATTTGGAACTCTATCCATTCTTTCTTCCCTTGTTTTCCTTGTACCTGGTGAAGGCCTTCTTTTTGACTCTCACTGCTCCCCTGACCTTTCCAGAGAACCATATTGGTCTCTTACACATTTGATTAACAGTCTTCTGCAAGACTGCTGGTTCGAGAATGGCCTCCTTGATTGCCCCCCCCATCTTACCTCCACTTCTCCGATGCTGTCCTTTCTGACAAACTTATCCCAGATCAGCTCCCTCATCTGGTTGACATCTACCCTTCTGAAATCTAGGACTTTAGCCTTTGATGGAGGCATATTTGTTCTGAGGGCCAGGTAGAAACATACAGAGTTATGGTTGTTTGTACCCTAGTGGCTCCCTTACCCTCACTCCTTCTACCACTTCCAAGTTGGTGAGCACCACATCAAGAATGACAACCTGCCTAATGAGTTCCTTAATCAGCTGCACCAGCAGGCAGTCCTGCAACTTATACAGCAAGGCCAGACTTCTGGAGCTCCTGGCTGCTGGAATGACCCAATCAGTATCTTGCAGGTTTAGATCTCCCACTACCACCACTTCCCTCTTTGTCACCCCCCTTCTAGTTCTACTTTTAGCTCCTTATCTCTCTTTCCCTGTCATGGAGGTCTATAGATCACCCCCATCTGTAGTTTCTTGCCTGAGGATGCCATGAGTTGAACCCACAGGGATTTTGTTTTCCCATTACCTCCCCGATGTTTCCATCCTCCACTGCCACTATGCCTTTCCTGACATATGGGGCTACACCTCCTCCTTTACCTTTTCCTCGGTCACATCTAAACATGGTGTAGCCTGGGACTGTAAGGTCCCAATTATTATTCTCTCTAGCCCAAGTTTCTGTGATGGCTACTAGGTCCATTACCATGTCTGACATCGTTGTCTGGAGCTTACTAATTTTATTTCCTAGACGCCTGGCATTAAGGCAGACCCTTTCTGTCTCTGCCTCTTAAAGTTTTGCTTCATGGCCTCCACAAGCTGGTTCCCAGATCATTGGTACCCAAGTGTAACAGCATCCCCAGCTCCCCCTCCCCTTCTTCACCATCGTCCCTATCCTATCTGTATCCTGAATGGCAGATGCACCAGGAAGGCATCTGACAATTTCACGCCTCTTCTCTCCCCCATCCACCACCATCTCCACTCCCCTAAACATGATCAACACACTGCCAATTGGGAACATGACCAAACACTGCCAAACAGAAACTTGTGCAACACACTACCAAAGACAACCATGACCAGCACACTGCCAAAGAGGAATATGACCAACACACTGCCGAAGACAAACATGATCTTCTTTGGGGGTATCTCAGTCATCAGGTCACACCATAGTAACTTCACTGTTGGTGAAGCAGGATCCACACAGAAGATTTTTTAGCAGTACCACTAGGGTCGCCCACGCCAATGTCACCTGCCGACGTCACCAACCCTATAAAGGCATGAGCGGCCCTGCACCCTCCTCAGTTCTTTCCCACCATCGACTCTGTTCGCAAGGGTCTCCGTGGAAGCTCTGACGGAGTTTCGTGCCATTTTGCGTATGATTTTTTTTTTGTTCCAGTAGTTTGGAATCTTGTTTAAGAGATTTATTTACCTTGTTTATGTTGAGAGTTACTTCTTCCATTTCTCTTTTCCTTCACTGCTGCTGTGGAAAGAAGATTGCCTCTTCAGACGACCATAACCTCTGTGTCTGCTGTCTTGAGCCTGACCACAATGCTTTCAACTGTGAGCTCTGCCAGAAATTCAACCAAACAACTCTCAGGTGATACAAAAAGGCTTTGAAGAAATTTCTCATAGAGCAACAGGTAGCTAGTTCTGGGCAGGGGTCCTCAGAAATCTGTCCTTCCCACTCATCTGTGGGTTCCTAGAAGTCCCAGGCTTCAAGGCCTGGGACAAGTCCCCGGGAGTCACAAAAGACTCAAGCGGAACTGCTTCCCAGCGGTGCTCTAGCTCCCTGATGTCTCTTTCTTCATCTTCTGGGGGTACTCTGTCAGTTGCAGCTGCGTCGATGTCCTCTGCTGCCCAAGCCTCTGCTTCAGTCAGGCTTATAATCGTAGCACCACCTCCTGCTGTTCAGGGAGTCCAGCCGTTGACCTCAGGTCATTGGCCCCCAGTCTGTCGACCCTCTGGTCCCCTCCATCAAGGTTTGATGCTTCCCCAGGCCCATGACTGTTGGGCTCCTTGGGCTCTCAAGCCCCGATGGATGGTTCATCTTGCCCTGTGCTGATGACCCCTCCACTGTTGACGTAGCCCTCTCCTGCCATTGACCTCAATTATATTTTGGCCAGGATCACCACAGCCCTCATGCACCAGTTGGACTCCTGCAGATGGGGTCCCCAGTGCCGTCAATTGCCTCGTCATCATCGATGCCTCTTGGGCCCCGTAGCGCGCTGATGGTGCCTTGCTCGTTGGACCTCGAGTTGGAGCAGGTCAGTTTTGAGGAGAAATACCACCCAGACCTGATTCTACCTGAGGAAGAGGAAGAGAAAGAGCTTCTTTCCTTAGACAGGTCCACTGCATCTTCAGTCAGCAAGGACTCCGTTAAATATACACCTAGGTCCCCTCCTGAAGATCCTGCTTTCTTTAATGTGATGAAGCAGCTGTCCTCAGCCATGGGCTTTCACACAGAAGAGGAAGATGCCACCAGGCGGGACCTAGTGGATTTCCTGGAGATCCCAGAATCTCTCTCCCTAAGGTCATTCCTCCCATCCTTCCTGCCTTGAGGAATGCCACTACTGTGGCCTGGCATAGGCCAGACATGGTACCTGCCACGCTGTGCTGGGTGGATAAGCTTTATCATGCCCCCCAGAGCCTCACTTACTATGCTGCACAGCCAGAGACCAATTCTGTGGTCATTATAGCAGCACACAACAGGTCCAAGGTGCCCAAGCACCTTAGTTCCCTCCCCCCTGATAGGGAATCCACGTAGATTGACCTTTGGGGTAAGAGGGTTTATGTCTTCTTGACCATGGGGCTTCGGATTGCTAACTATGTTTTGCATATGGTCAGATACCAAAATACCATCCGGAAGAAGGGCAAGATGGCTGCCCAAGCTCTCCCAGACTCTTCCCAGAAACAGGAGGTTCTCAAATGCTTACAGACGGTGGAGGACATCAGTAAGCATCTTCTTAGGGCCTTATACAACATTTCAGACACTGGTGCCAGGGCTGCTATTACAGGCATTTGCCTTCGTACGTACTCCTGGCTGAGAGTCTTGGGGTTTGAAGCGGATGTCCAACAGGAGGTGCTGAATGCCCCTTTTAATGGTTCCAAGTTGTTTGGACCAGATGTCCAAGACATCATTAATGACTTGCAGGCATTGGGTAGGGCTATCAAGTCTGTCCATTCATTTTATCATACGCAGCCTAGGAGCAGACAGCGCCCACTTTTTTGTAAGGTGTTGCACAAGTCCGGAGCAGGCTCCGGCCCCCAGGGCAAGAGAAGGGTCTCTTCCACTCTGCCCACCGCTTCCTCTTCCAGCGCTGCAGCAAAGCCACCCAGAGGCAACGGACCATCCCTGGCGGCAGAATGTGCCTCTGTTTGACTCCTTGCTAGACTCCCCTCTTCCAGTCCCTAACCAAAAGGTGGTAGTCAGAGGTCAGTTCTCCCTCAGTCTCAATCAGTGGAGAATCATCACTTCAGATGCCTGGAATCTTTAAATTATGGAGAGGGGTCTCACTCTGGAACTTGTAGAGTTGCCTCCAAAGACTCCTCCAGTACCTCCACCTACCCCTCAGCCCATCTAGCAGTTCTACGGGAGGAGGTACTGTCCCTTCTGCAGAAAAAGGCTATAGAGCCTGTGCTCATGTTTTTAAAGAACAGAGGATTCTATTCCAGGTTTTTACTGGTCCTGAAAAGGACCAGAGATCCGAGGCCTATTTTAGATCTCAAAGACCTTAATCTTTATATCCAGTACAAAAACAATCCGCATGGTCATTCTGCCAGGTCTGTTGCCCCTACTCAAGCATGGTGACTGGCTGTGCTCCCTGGATATGCAAGATGCTTATCTGCTTGTCTCTGTGTTTCCTCCACACAGGAGGTTTCTCGAGTTCCTTTTTCAGGGTGAGCATTACCAATTCAAGGTATTGCCCTTTGGCTTGTCCTCTGCGCTACAGGTCTTTAGAAAGTGTTTAGCAGCAGTAGCTGCAACCCTCCGAAGGTAAGGACTGTATGTTTTCCCATACCTAGATGACTGGCTCCTCAAGTCTCCATCCAAGGCTCAGCTCCTCTGGACCCTGGAGAGGACTCTTCTAATGTTCCTCTCCCTGGGCTGCAGTATATAGGGGCAGTTTTGGACTTGGTGCAGGGCAGAGCCTTCTCACCCCTCAACAGGGCAAAGTGTCTCATTCCCCAGGTTCAGGAGGTCACCAAGAACCGTTATGTTCCGAGAGGGTGTACCTCAGGCTATTGGGTCTTATGGCCATGGCAATTGCCACAATCCCCTTCGCCAGACTGCACATGCGGGTGCTCCAGTGGACACTTAGGGTGCAGTGGGACCAATGCATGGATGACTTAGAACAGCTAGTGCTGGTCTCCTCCCCAGTCCACAAGGTGCTCCAGTGGTGGATGGACCCGCAGAATCTGTTACAAGGGGTTCCATTCCAGATCTCTTCTCCCTAGCAGATCCTAACCACAGATGCCTCTAGTTTGGACTGGGGTGCACACCTGGGTCCCTTTCATATTCAAGGGACATGAGACCAAGGCGTCTGTGCACATCAACATTCTGGAGATGTGAGCGGTCCTGTATGCCACGCAGACCTTTCAGAATCATCTCCTTCCAGGTCACCTGTTGATCCAGTCAGACAGTCTCAATGTTGTCTACTACATCAGCAAGCAAGGGGGAATGCATTTGTACCCCCTATGCAGGGAAGCCATGAGAGTTTGATACTGGGCACTGGACCATAATCTGGTTGTCTCAGCAGTCCATGTCCCAGGCATGCAAAACACCCAGGTGGACAGCCTTAGCCAGTCTCAGTCCAGCATGCATGAATGGGATCTTCTCTCATCCATAGCAGAAGATCTATTCACCAGATGGGGTCATCCAGAGTTGGACCTTTTTGCGTCCCCACTCAATGCAAAACTGCCCAGTTTCTGCTCGCTAGATCCAAGGCCTGGAGTTTTCTGGCAAGACACGTTGTCCCCCTTCTGGAGCGGGAAGTTTCTTTACACCTTCCCTCCATTTTCTCTGATTTAGAGGGGGCCAGCATGATCCTGGTCGCACCATTCTGGCCATGGCAGATATGGTTTCCATTACTGCAACAGTTAGCCGAGAAGCCTCTGGTTCCTGTGCTGGGGTCTGCTGACAGAGACCCTGGTCCATCAGAACCTCAAATCCCTTCGTCTGAATGCTTGGCTCCTGAGGACATAGCCATTGCACCATACGGAGTATCCCAGTGGGTAGCAGATGTCCTCATAGCAGCTTAAAAGCCCTCCGCCCTCCACTAGGACCACTTATGCCATGAAGTGGAAGTGGTTTGCCATCTTGGCTGCCAGACAACATCTGGACTCTTTCACCTGTCCAGTGAGCCAGATTCTGGACTATCTGATCTCTCTGTCAGACTCAGGCCTCCAGTACTCCTCTCTTAAGGTGCACCTGTCAGCTGTTTCTGCCTTTCTTGAGCCCGCTGATGGCTACACTGTGACTCAGTTAGAAGTGTTCCGTACTTTTCTCAGGGGCATCCTGCATCTGAAACCCCTAGTCCATTCTCCAGTCATGGCTTGAGATTAAAATTTTGTTTTGGAAAAATTGACACTGTCTACATTTGAGCCAGCCACGACTTGTGAGCTATGCTTCCTTTCTTGGAAAGCATTATTTTTAGTTGCTATTACTTCTGCTCGAAGGATTTCCAAGCTTCAAGCTCTCTGATGTGAAGAGCCTTATTTGATTTTTCACAAAGACAGGGTGTCTTTGTGCATGAATCCTAAGTTTCTCCCTAAGGTGGTGTCTGAGTTTACCCTGAACCAGTCTATCTACCTACCAGTTTATTTTCCGGACTGTGCCAGTCCAAGGGAAGCAGTGCTCCACACGTTAGATGTGCGCAGACTTTTGAAATATTATCTGCTGTGAACTAAGAACTGTAGGAAGTCAGAGCAGCTTTTTGTTTCTTTCGCCTAAGGTAGAGAGGGCACCAAGGTTTCTAAAGAATGCTTGTCAAAGTGGCTGACCTTGCATTTTGTTCTGCTACAACAAGTATGGCAAAGAATTGCCAGGAGCAGTGAAAGCCCATTCCACAAGGGGCATGGCTACCTCTGGGCCTGTTTCAAGGGGATCTCAACTGCTGATATTTGCACTGCTGCCACCTGGAGTACCGTCCATACTTTCACCAAGCATTACAGTCTGGACATTGCTTCTAGAGCCCAAGTAGGCTTCGGTCAGGCTGTCTTGCAAGGCTCTTCTTTTTTATTTATTTATTTATTTTTAATATGTACTTTTTATGGGTTTCCTTTTTCTCTCAACCGGACCCCAGCAGACATATCTGTGCGTGCATGGGCGCATGCTGGAGTACTGGCTCAGCCACTCCGCCCCACCTGGCTATTGCCACCTTCACCCTCGCACCGCGCTTCCCACCGGACCTCCACCTGGTGGGAGCAGAACTACGGAGGATGCAGTCATCCACTCCAGCAGGGGAGAGCTGCCTTGCGGCTGCTTAATCCTGCTCCCTCTCTCTCCCCCCGTGCTGGCTCCCCAATGACCTGAAGTATTTCCCGAACCCGGGTCACTGGCATAGCGTGAGGTAAGGCATCCAGCGCCTCAGCCCTCAGCGCCTCCAGGCTGGCTTTGCAAGGCCCTTCTGTCCTAGGCTTTGGTTGGCCTTCCTCCCAGGCTGTCTTGCTGCACCTATAACTGCTTGGGACTTGTTCCTACGGTGTGACCTGATGACTGAGATACCCCCAAAGAAGACAGACACCTTACTTAGGAACTTACTGTAACAGTAGATCAGTAGATCTTGGAGGGGATCTCAGTCATCAGGTCTGCCTTCCCTCCCAACCCCACCCCCCAAGGGCTCTCATCTCAGAACTGGCTTTCTGGTGTATCCAGCCTTTTATTTTGGCCTGGGCACCTCTCTCTGTCCTCACTTCCCCATGGCTTGGGTTGGCCGTCTTAGTCTCTGGGGGAAAGAACTGAAGAGGGACTGGGGCCGCTCACACCTTTATAGCGTTGGTGACGTCGGCAGGTGATGTCAGTGTGAGCGGTCCCAGTGGTACTGCTGAAAATTTTCTATGTGGATCCTGCTTCACTGATGGTTAAGTTCCTATGGTGTGACCTGATGACAGAGATCCCCTTGAAGATCTACTGTTAAGGAAAGTTCTTACGTAACTGTTCTTTCAGTACACTGTGAAAGAGAAACATGACCAAAACACTGCCAAAGGGGAACACGACCAACATCTTTCAGTACACCTTGAAAGAGAAACATGACCAAAATACTGCCAAATGGGAACACGACCAACACACTGCCGAAGGCAGACATGTTCAGCACACTGTCAAAGGGGACACTGCCAACAAGAAACAGGACCAACACACTGCCAAAGGGGAACATGACCAGCACACTGCCAAAGGGAAGCATGTTTAACACACTTCCAAAGATAAGTATGACCAACACACTACCAAAGAGAAGCAGGACCAACACACTGCCAAAGGCAAACTGGTCAACACACTGCCAAAGAGAAACATGACTAACACACTGCCAAAGGGAAACATGATCAACACACTGCCAAAGGAAAACATGTTTAACACATTGCCAAAGGCAAACATGACCAACATATTGTCAAAGAGAAACATGACCAACACACTGCCAAAGGCAAACATGACCAACACACTGCTGAAGAGACACATGACCAACACACTGCCAAAGGAAAACATGTTTAACACATTGCCAAAGGGGAACGTGACCAACATACTGCCAAAGGGAAGCATGTTTAACACACTTCCAAAGGTAAATATGACTAACACACTACCAAAGAGAAGCAGGACCAACACACTGCCAAAGGCAAACTGGTCAACACGCTGCCAAAGAGAAACATGACCAACACACTGCCAAAGGGAAACATGATCAACACACGGTCGAAGAGAAACAAAACCAACACGCTGCCAAAAAAGCCCAAACAGGATCAACACAATGCCAAAGAGAAACAGAACCAACACACTGCCAAAGATAAACATGACCAACACACTACCAAGGAGAAACATGACCAAAAACACTGCCAAAGAGGCTTAAGCAGGACCAATACATTGCTAAGGTAAAACATGGTCAACCTGCTGCCAAAGGGAAACTGGTCAACACATTGCCAAAGGGAACTACAACCAGCACACTGCCAAAGGGAAACATGATCAACACACGGCTGAAGAGAAACAAAACCAACATGCTGCCAAAGAGAAACAGGACCAACACAGTGCCAAGGAGAAACAGAACTAACACACTGCCAAAAATAATCAACACACTGCCAAAGCGAAACATGACCAACACACTGCCAAAGACAAACATGATCAACACACTGCCAAAGATAAACATGACATGACCAACACACTGCCAAAGGGATACATGACCAAAACACTGCCAAAGAGAAGCAGGACCAACACACTGTTAAGGTAAAACATAGTCAACTTACTGCCAAAGGGAAACTGGTCAAACACATTGCCAAAGGGAACTATAACCAGCACACTGCCAAAGGGAAACATGACCAACACACTGCCAGACAGAAACCCAGCCAACCCACTACCAAAGAGTACCAAAGCCAACCACCTGCCAAAAGGAAATATGGCCAAGGCACTGACAAAAGGAAATGGGACAACCCACTGGTAAATAGAAATATGTCCAGCATACTAACAAAGAGAAAAAAAGTCAACCCACAGCTAAAGGAAAACACAGCAAACCCACTGCCAAGATGAAGCAAAACAAAAATACTGTCTAAAGGAAGCAAAACAAATCCGCTGCCAAAAGAAAACAAGGCCAGCCCAATGCTTAAAGGAGACTTTGTCACGGCCAAGCTATTGCCAAACAGAAATGCAGCCAACCAATTCTTATAGGAAAACACAGCCAAAGGGAAACATGTTTAACACACTGCCAGTGGGAAATATGGCCAACACATTGCCAAAGGGAGACACGACCACCACTGGAAAAGGGAAATACAGCCACTACAATGCAAAGGCAAATATTGCCAGTGTATTGCCAAAGGCAAAATTGGCCAACTCACTGTCAAAGGCAAACATGGCCAGTGCACTACCAATGGCAAATATGGCCAGCGCACTGTCAAAGGCAAACATGACCAATGCACTGCCAGTGGCAAACATGGCCAGTACACTGCCAAAAGTAAACTTAGCTAACACAATGCTGAAGGCAAACATGGCTAACATACTATCAATGACAGCATGCCCACTGCACTGCCAAAGGTAAACTTGGCCAACACGCTGCCAAAATCAGACATGGCCAATGTACTGCCAAAGGCAAACATAGCCAATACACTGTCAAAGGCAATCATATCCAGTACACTAACAAAAGTAAACATGGTTAACACACTGCCGAAGGCATACATGGCCAACACACTTGCCAAAGGCAAACATGGTTAATGCACTGCAAAATGTAAACATGACTAACCCACTGCCAAAGGCAAACACAGCCAACCCACTGCTAAAAAGAACTACAGCCAAACCACTGCCGAAGAGAAACAACCAACCACCTACCAAAGGAAACCCTGTCAAACCATGGCCAAGCGAAACATGGCTAGCCCACTGCAACACACACAGACACACACACACACACACACACACACACCACATACACTAACTTGGGTTTGCATGGTAGGGTTCCTAGATAACAGACATACAGTTTATATAGCTTGTTGGATTAGCAGGGAACTCTCCCAGTCAGACACTTACACGTACACAACTGCCATACAATGATTTATTAGATATGCATGTCATGGTCCTAGTGAAATACACACACATATAACAGCAGTGATACAACAACCTGTTAGATGTATACCGCACAGTTCCATTGTCACACACACACACACACACACACACCAGTAGTCATACAACACAACTTGGGTTTGCATGGTACAGTTCCCACATAACACACACACTACAACATCAGTCATACAACAGTCTGTTGGGTTTGCATGGCATAGCTCCAGGCTGACAAAGCATAGGAGGTAATAACTTGTACACTGCAGCAATTTCTTAACTAGCTGAAATGCAGCATTTAAATTTATTTTTGAGTGTATGGTCATTTGTGCCTTTTAGTTTTATGTATGTTTGTTTCTGACTGCGCCTGTGTTTATAAGGAGTATGATCCAAACTGTGTACTGTATGTGTACGTCTCCAGTGCTGTCTGACTGGTTTCTTCTGATTGTTGTCAGTACGCTATGATCATACAGATATAATTAACAGTTGTTGGGAATCTTGATATCCAGGGATGGTTTGTATCACCTCATTCTAAACTAAACCAATGGGTTATCTGAAATACTTGCTGAAGTCATAAAGTAAAGGTACAGTCAATGTTTCAACTAGTCTTTAGGAATGGTGGAAAAAGTAAACATAGTTTGTCTGGTCTGATCCTTGTTCTCTGCTGGATTACCCCAGCATCCCCCTCTCCTTTCTTGGTTTGCTGGGGGTCTGGGGACTGGGAACCTATGGAGAATATGTTCTATTTGGTAATGCTGTTTTTTCTTTCTTTTCACTCCAGGTCTTCAGGTAGTTTTAAATTCAATTATAAAGGCCATGGTCCCGCTGCTACACATAGCACTGTTGGTACTCTTCGTCATCATCATCTACGCCATTATAGGATTAGAACTCTTTATGGGCAAAATGCACAAAACCTGCTACCTGAAACAAGAAGGACAACGTAAGGAGGGAGTGCAACTGAATTTCATTCAACTTTCTTGATACTGTTGTTTGGTTTTATGTGGAGAAATGGGAAATGTATTTCTTCCCGTATTTTTTTTATTTTATTTTAGTCTTTTGTAACCGGTTAAGGCCCACTAGGCACAAGTGCCTGTTTTCAGGGGTGACCTGGGAGCACTATAATATAAACTGGGCATGCACCCTTTATGGAACCAAATTGGAGCTCTGTCAGAACTGTTTCACTGTGTAACCAGAGGGTTTTATAGTTACGTTAAATGCTAGATATTCAGTAGACAGGGAGAAAAGAAGTCCTGAAAAGATTGGCTGGGTTTAAAGCCCCATTAGATGGCCCCAGGGCTAAGGCTGGGGAAGGGAAAGGGAAAGCTCTCCTCAGAAGACTAGGTTAATGCTATCATCAAATGACACACTGATTCAATTGGCTTTGGATCTCACTGTTTGAATGCTAGCTTGGGTGGCAGAATATAATTTATGAAAAGTACTTATTGTAGCAAATATTTTGTTTTAGTGTTTGGATATCGCAACTCTCACACTTAAAGTTAACGTGGTTCCTGTACTACTCACAAACTGGCACATTTGTTGGCTTAGGCTTTAGCTTTTTCTATGGTGTTCTTCAGAGACCATGACACCTGATTTCTTTGTTTTCTAGTGCTGATGAAGGTTGGGAGTTTGTTTCTGGCTGTGCCAGGAGCAGGTTATAGTAAGAGGAGCAGTTTGTAAGGGGTTGAATCAAGTGCAGTTTGTACACTTCAGAACAATTTGTAGAGTTCACAACAGTTTGTATAGTTAGAGCTGTTTGTAGAGTCAGGCACCATTTGCAGAATTAGGAACTGTGACAGGGTTGAATAAGACCCTCTCCCATTTGTTATGCAGAAAAATGTGTTGTGTAGAAAGAGTTAAATGCAACAATCTGTTTTATCCTCTTCTGTTCTGTCTCTTGTCTGTCTGACTGCGCAGTCAAATTTTCTTGTGAGACCTAAGAACTGGCCACTCTGGTCTTGCTATCCCCCCCCCCGGGCTATCTCTCTGCCTTCACTTGCTGTTTCTTTCTTTTCTTCCCCTTGTGTATCTGAAGTTCTAAAATATGTGTGAATCTTTATCTGAAAACGGGATCCCTTGGTTTGAAAATGTATATGGTTATATTGTTGAAATGATTGCAAAAAGCTATTTGGAGCTCAAGAGGTTAACCTGAGATGCTGGTTTGCAAACTCTTTGTAGAGCTGTAAATAAGAAGTCAGTTCTGGGACACCATGTACTGTTGTTTGCACCTGCAAGGAAGGAAACTGACAAGAACATTTTCAGAAAAACAGAATGTTCTCCTAAACGAGTTCCTTGGCAAAGGCTTGTTATAAAAAGAACAGCAATATTTTTGCTAGAAAGGGAGACTGAGAGATTGAAACTTGGAATTAGACATGCCCTCAGATGAAGGACTTTATTTTCTGTGTTTGTACTGCCTTTGCAAATGGTTATACTGAACACATTTTTAATTTTTATTTTGCTGTTAATAATAATAATAATAATAATAATAAAAGTCATTGTGAATTTTATACCTGCTCCTGGTCTTCTTATGCTTCTTGTCCTTTGCCTTGATGGCAGATCTGCTTCTCTGTCTCTTTCTCTCTTTGTTATATAGCTCACCATTTGAAGAAGGCAAACAGGCTTTCAGGTTCTGGCACTGCCTGTTCTTTTTTTTTCCATCACTGGTGCTGGCTGTACAGTCTCAGCTTGGACTTCTGTCTCTGCTAGTTTGGCTGCCATCTTTCTAGTAATGACTCCTGGGCTTGCTGTTGCAGAATCCATACTTTTCTGCTATGCTTCCCTGGTACCAGGTCTAGTACCCATGCACAAAACTCCTGGTTTAGAGTATGCATGGCATAAATCCCACTATACAACAGGGAACTCGTTTAGGAGAATATTCTGTTTTTCTGTAAATGTTCTTGTCAGTTTCCTTCCTTGCAGGTGCAACAAAACAGTACATGGTGTCCCAGCACTGACCTCCTGTTTACAGCTCTGCAAAGAGTTTGCAAACCAGTATCTCAGGTTAACCCATTGAGTTCCAAATTGTTTTTTGCAATCATTTAAACCATATAACCATATATATTTTCAAACCAAGGGATCACAGTTTAACATAAAGAGTCACACATATTTTATAACTTCAGATATGCAAGGAGGAAGAAAAGATAGAAACAGCAAGTGAAGGCAGAGAGATGGTGGGGGGTTAGCGAGACAGGAATGGCCAGTTCCTAGGTCTCACAAGAAAATTTGACTGTGCAGTCAGACAGCCAAAGACAGAACAGAAGAGGATAAAACAGATCCTTGCATTTAACTCTTTTTACATAACAAATCTTTCTACCTAACAAATGGGACAGGGTCTTATTCAACCCTGTCACAGGAATCAATGGTAAATGCAGGAGTAGAGTCTGGCACAGTTTGTATAGTTAAAGTTGGTTTTAGAGTTAGGAGCCTTTTGCAGGGTTTAGAACACTTTGTTTATTCAGATCTGGTTTTAGAGTCAGGAGTTGCTTGTAGAGTTACACATAGATTGTAGAGTTAGGAGACATTATAACCGTTTGTATAGGTAAAACTAGTTGTAGAATCAGAAGCCATCTGTAGAGTTTGGAACATTTTGTATAGTTAGAGCTGATTGAAGAGTCAGGAGCCATTTGCAGAATTAGGAACCATTTGTAGGTGTAGGAGTCACCTGTAAAGTTAAGAGCCATTTGTATAGTTTGAAATGGTTTGTATAGTTAGAGTTGGCTTTAGAGTCAGGAGCCATATGTAGGATTTAAATCAGTTTGTAGAATCTGAAACAGTTGATATACAGTAGCCAGATCTTATTGTAGAGGCAGAAGCTATTTGTAGAGTTATGAACTGCTTGCAGAGTTAGGAGATGTTTTTCAAGTTATGAGCAGATTGTATTGTCAGAGCTGGCTGTAGAGTCAGGAGCCATTTGTGGAGTTTGAAACAGTTTGTATATTTAGAGCTGGTTGCACAGTTAAGAAACGTTTGTAGAGTAGGAACCACTTGCAAAGGTAGGAGTTGTTTGTGGAGTTATGAGCCATCTGTAGAGTTTGGAACACTTTTTATTGTTATAGTTAGTAGTAGAGTTAAGAGTTGTTTGTAGAGTTTAGAGCAATTTATATAAAAGTTGACTCCTGTCTCATCAATGTTTATTGACAGCTCAGGTGAAATTAACTCATTTTTTGCTGCTGTTTAAATCTGCTGCAGGAAAGAAGATTTAAGCTCATCGAAGTCATTGCTTTATTCACCCCACTTTGGTACCCCTTCTTTTCAAATAGCACATACAGCTCAGTAATGTCAACACCCACTGTCTGGATAAGAGTATACTCACACCAATTTCTGTTAGTGGTATACTTTCCAAGCCTGAAGGGACAGAGCTAGCTAGGGCAGAAGGGGAAAAAGTTGCAGCCTGCCTAGAAATGACCCACTTTTCACTTGACGGTGGGTCTATAGTGGTGCACCTGATATGTAACAATAGCTGAAAGATGAAAAAGTGAACAATGAAAAGTATTTTTTCTTGACAAGTTTTAGCTTCAGTACTGGTGAAATTTGTACTTTTGATTAAGTTTTGACCCTGTTGTTTCTCATTTTGACCCATATTCTTTATACCAGTGGGTCTAATTTGACCCATGTTTTATAACCCCTAGTGCTGTCATTACAAGCTTGTATTGCATAGTTAGAGAATAGGAGGCATATTCACCTGTGCTTCATTAGTGGTAGGAGGGTAGACATATCAAGCTCATGCATGACAGACTCTGGTACCTGGTAGACACACATGCTGTTAGCTAGCAGGTCTGAAACAACAGCTTCCACAAAAGGGACACCCTTTTTAATTGCCTTCAGTCGATTCAGACATGCATAAAATGACATTGCCAGCATACACAAACAGAGATATAAGTGGGAGCAGGAGAAGTGTCATGGCTGGATGAGAGTTAACACAGGCAAGCTGGAGCATGGCTTGAGCAGTCAGTAGAGGAGCAGGAGCAAGACCATAGCTGGAGTATTGTTGGCAGAGGAACCACAGGGTGAGCAGGAGCCAGAGAGGTCAGCAGAGAAGCAGAAGCAGGACCATAGTTGGAACATTGGTGGAGCTTTGTTGGCAGAGGCACCACAGGTTGAGCAGGGGCATACCTGAATTTGATGACTACAGCAGTTCAAACAACATGAAGTCTTGCTGTATTCTGACAATTGCAGTGATTCCCAACCTTTGAACTACCCCGGAGAACAAAGAGTTAACTTTCCATGCAGCGCATGGAACACTGTGCTTGAGCTCAGTTGAAGTCTCTGTCTGGAGTGTTTTGAACTTAAACCGTCAGATTCTTAACTCTGCCTCACTGAACGGTCGCTCCGGAGATTTCTCCTTCAACTCGGTTTGAAAGTCAGTTAAAGTTTTCAGTTTTCGTCGGTTTTAAACCGAAAAAAGTATCCGCATAGTTGGTTCAGTCTCTGTCTGTGGTGCCATGAGTACTAGATAGGAATTGTTCTGTTTTTCTGTGTGGAACCTGTAAAACTGTGGTTGGTTCGGCTGAACCGGCCATTTGATTGTGAATTTTGTTGGTATACTTAGTGTGTGGTTACCGGTTCTTATCGGTTCTAAAAAAAAACACGTGTTTTTAACCGTGTTTTTCCAATACCCGTGACACGGTTAGGAACCGATAAGGGAGTCTTGCTTGGCGGTTGCCGAAAAAAGGGTAAGTTTGGTTAGGTTGACCATGTCTGAGAAACCCAAGAAAAAAACCGTGCCCACTGGGTTTCAACACTGCAGTGAGTGTGGGGAGGTCTTTGCTAAGGCCGATCCCACCACCTGTGTTTAGTGTCTGGGGTTTGACCAACTCGATTCAGACTGCCAAATATATAAAAACTTTCTCAAATCTACCCTTGAGAAGAGATTAGGTAGACTGAGGAAAAGAGGCGAGAAGTCAGCTGACCGGATGGCCAGTCGACTTCGGTTTCAACTGAACCAGGAAAAGCCCTCTGACCAGGCCATACTTCTTCAAGTAAAGGAGAGCCGATTCTGAGGATCGGTTCTGACAAAAGAAAGCGCAAAGATAAATCGACCGGTTCGGATCCAGAGGTTCATGTTCTGACCGCTGAAGAGCTAGCTAGGGCGATTCAGATTGTGGAATCGCTCCGTCCGGTTCCGACCAACCTGGCTCCTTCTGGCAGGGGTTCGGTTTGGTTGGTTCCCCTGGTTCAAGAGTATACCCTTGAAAATTTTTATGAACCGGAATTTGAAGAGGAAGGGGAATTTGAGGATTATGATGTAAGTGAAGGTCTGAATGTGCCTGTGGAACCGGACATCTCCCCAGACAGACCTTCAGGTGTTTCCCCTCCTAGGCTTTCTGAGTCCCCTTCTCACTTTATGTTTTACAGAAAGGTGGCTGAAACCCTCCAGCTTCCTATGGAGGAGGCTGTGGAAGATCAAGAGGAGCCTGATTATGTGGAGATAATGGATATCCCAGAGTCCAGGAGACTGTCTATTCCCCTCCATAAATCTTTTGGGAAACAGACACTAAAAATCTTAAAGTCTCCTAACACTATACCTCCTGTGGATAGAAGAATGGACAAGAGGTATACACTTTCAGGCTCAGACATGGAGTTCTTATATCAACAATGCAGCCATGTTGGGGTAGTGCAGGCTGCTGCCTGTGACAAGGCAAATATTCCCTTGGCTTCACACACCCCTGACAAGGACTCCAGGAAGATTGATGCCATGGCAAAGAAGCAGTACATGGCATCTTCTTTGGGACTCAGGCAGGTGAATTACATGGCCTGTACAGCCAGGTACCAGAAGTCCAGGTGGGACACTGTACTGGCACTGGCCAAACAGGCCTCTCCCCAGCTAGCCAAGGAGCTGGAGGCGGTGGCTGCAGATGGGATTGAGGCATCTAAGGTTCAGTTTCATGCTGCTGTGGACTCTAATGAGATTTCATCAAGAGTCATGGCTACATCTGTGGCTCTTCGGAGGATGGCTTGGCTCAGATGTACTAGCCTCTCATAAGACACCCAGGCTAAGGCCATGGATTTTCCTGTAGTGGGTAATTCTCTGTTTGGGGAGCAGACAGAGAATTGCATGAAGAAAATGGATGAGTACAGGACCACTTACAGGAGTGCTCAGGCCAAGGAAAGGCAGGCAACTCCTCAAAGGCAGCAGTCTAGGGGCAGGGGCAGGCCCTTTTAAAGGCCTTTTAGAAGCCTTTTACCAACCACAGCCTCTTTTCCTTTTCTCAGAGGGTTCTTCAGAGGAGGCAGAAGGGGATGAGCAGGCCTGCATCCACTCCTCAGCCTAAAGCCCTGCAAGCAGACACCCTGATGGGCCTGCCCGGGTCGACTCTCCTATTCCAGTAGGGGGCAGGCTGGCTTACTTTGTCCAGAACTGGATGTCTATTACATCAGACAAGTGGGTCCTGGAAGTAGTAAGCCAGGGACTGGTTCTCAGCTTCAAAACATTTCCAAAGGTGAGAGCCAGATCTTTTCCACCTGCAAATCTCTCAGAAACCCTTGCCCTAGAGGCAGAGGTTTCTTCTCTCCTAGCCTTAAGAGCTATAGAGAGAGTACCTACCCTACACTGGGGCAAAGGACTGTACTCCAGGTACTTCCTGACCACCAAAAAAACAGGGGAATGGCGACCCATCCTAGACCTAAGATATCTAAACAAACATCTTTTAAAACCAAAGTTCAAGATGATAACTCTGGGAATAATCCTTCCCTCTCTAAGGCCAGGGGACTGGCTAGCATCCCTGGACCTCAAAGATGCCTACTTTCACATTCCCATCAGGTGCTCCCACAGAAAGTACCTCAAGTTCGAGTTGCCCTCAGGCCATTATCAGTTCAGAGCAATGCCCTTTGGCCTAACCTCAGCCCCAAAGGTTTTCACAAAGTGCCTGGCAGTAGTAGTTGCCTTTCTAAGAAGGCAAAAGATTTTGATTTTTTCATATCTGGATGATTGGCTAATAGTGGGTCAGTCTCCAGACCGAGTCAGGTCTCACCTGCAAGTGACCCAGCAAGTGCTCACTTCTCTAGGATTTCTTCTCAACCTTCTTAAGTCAGTTCTCGAACCAGTCCAGTTTCTTACCTTTATAGGGACAGAACTGGACACACTCAGAGCAAGAGCCTTTCTTCCTCTAGAAAGGGCAAGGGCTCTTATGAAACTAGCTTCTTCCTTCAGTGTTCAGGTATCTCGACCAGCAAGGCATTTCCTCCAGCTCTTGGGCCACATGGCAGCTTCAACAGCAGTGGTCCAAGGGGCAAGATTCCAGATGAGGGATATTCAGTTCCACCTGAGAACTTTCTGGTCTCAGAGAAAGGACTCCCTTACCAAACTGATTCCAGTGACTCTGACCTTGATCCAAGCCCTCCAGTGGTGCAGGATCAGGACAATTTAAGGCAAGGTGTTCCTTTTGTTGCTCAGCCTTGTTCAGTGGTCCTTACCACAGATGCTTCTCTCCTGGGCTGGGGAGCCCACCTGGGGTCCCTTACTGCCCAGGGGCTGTGGCCCCCACCCAAGAATCCCTTCTCCACATCAATCTTCTAGAGCTCAGGGCAGTTTTTCTGGCTCTAAAAGCGTTCTCACAGTTCAGAACAAGGTGGTTCAAGTCAGAACAGACAACACCACCACCATGTGGTACATCAACAAGCAGGGAGGCACTCGGTCCACGGCCTTGTGCAGAAGCCATGAAGTTGTGGTCCCTGGCTTATTCCCTGCAAACCTCTCTTGTAGCAGTTCACCTTCTAGGCAAGGACAATGTGCTAGCAGATGCACTGAGTAGGATTTCTCAGGGCCATCACGAATGGTCCCTGGACCCTCAGGTTTTGAAAGTGATTTTTTCAAGGTGGGGCACTCCAGAGATAGACCTCTTTGCAGCCCCAGACAATCACCAACTCCCTCTCTTTTGTTGCAGACCTCCAGTCCTGGGCTCACTCCCTCTGGACGCCCTGATCCTCAATTGGGAGGGGGAAGTTTCTGTATGCCTTTCCCCCCTTCCCTCTCCTGTTCAAAGTTTTGGTAAAAATAAGGTCTCAACCATGCAAGGTGATTCTGATTGCTCCAGATTGGGCCAGACAGCCCTGGTACCCCCTGTTGCTGTCCCTAGCAATCCATCTTCCCCTGTCTCTTCCCAGGAATTACAACCTGTTAACGTCCTCTCAGGGGGAGGATTTGGTACCCCAGTCTTCAGTCTCTCAATCTCAAAGCATTGCTCTTGAAGAGTTAGAATTTGCAGATCTGCATCTTTCCCAAGGGGTTCTGGATATCCTCAAGGCTTCTCGAAAGCCCTCCACCAGAAAGACTTACAACTCCAAATGGAAAAGATTCAGCATTTGGTGTTCTAAGAAGCATATTTCTCCAGACACTGCTGAATTGCCTTCGGTTCTGGATTATATGGTCCATCTTAATGGCCTAGGCCTCAGACCAGCTACTCTCAAGGTACACTTGTCAGCTGTTTGTGCATTTTTGTCTGTGGGGAAGCCTTCCTCACTATCTTCCCATCCTGTGTTCTGTAAATTTTTTAAAGGATTGCTTCACACCAATACCCCTTTCAGAGACCCTGCCGCTGCCTGGGATTTGAATGTTTGCAATGCTCAACTTATGCAACCCCCCCTTTGAGCCTATATCTTCAGCAGAGCTTAAGTACTTGACTTGGAAAACTGTGTTCCTGGTAGCCATTACCTCTGCCAGGCGTATCAGTGAATTGCAAGCCCTGTCAGTGGAACCTGATTTTATCTCCTTTCACAGGGATAAAGTGGTCCTTAGAACCAATAGAAGGTTCTTGCCCAAAGTGGTTTCAGACTTCCATTTAAACCAGTCTGTGTCTCCCTGTTTTCTTCACTGATCATTCTTCCTGAGGAGAGAGGAGGCTACACAGTTTAGATGTTAAAGAGCCCTTAGTTACTACATAGAGCGTACCAAGGGTCACAGGTTTGACTCCCTCCAGTTGTTCCTCACTTATGGAGAAGTGGGAAAGGGCAAACCTGCCACCAAAAGATCTGTTGCCAGGTGGATTGTGTCCTGTATACAGTTCTGCTATGAAAAACTGGGAAAAACTCCATCCTCAGGCCTGAGGGCTCATTCCACAAGAGGTACAGCTGCTTCCCTGGCTGCAGCCAGGGATATCCCTCTCTTAGAAATTTGTCAAGCAGCCACCTGGAAAACGGTCCATAACTTTACCAAGCATTACTCTCTGGATATCCAGGCCAGGAGTGATACTCGGTTTGGCACAGCAGTACTTCAGAGCCTATTCCCAAAGTAGGTTCTGTCCCTCCTCCTTGGAGGTACTGCTTGGTAGTCAGCAGTTGTCAGAATACAGCAAGACTTCATGTTGTTTGAAGAAAAAATTACTCACCTTAGTAATTGTATTTCTTCTAATGGAGTCTTGCTGTATTCTGACCTGCCTCCCCTCTCAGAACTTGTTTTTGGGAAGTGGGTGGGCAGATGGAGTGTTGCACCCCAGGGGTGTTTTTTGCTTGCACCCTCCTCCCTTTTTGTTTGGGTGCTTATTTATTATTGTTATTTTTAGTACATTGGGTTTAGTTTTTGGGTTTCCTGACTTGGGTCTTCCTTGGGAATCCAAAACTTTTTTTCAGCCAGTTGGCTAGTAGAATTTTTACAATTTCCACATAGAATTTTTAGTTTAGTTGGGCTTGTAAGAATCTGATGGTTTAAGTTCAAAACACTCCAGACGGAGACTTCAACCGAGCTCGAGCTCAGCGTTCCATGTCCTGCATGGAAAGTTAACTCTTTGTTCTCCGGGGCAGTTCAAAGGTTGGGAATCACTGCAATTGTCAGAATACAGCAAGACTCCATTAGAAGAAATATAATTACTAAGGTGAGTAATTTTTTCTTCTTAACTACTTACCTGCACGGAGGAATGCAAAAACAGCACCAGGAGCACAATGGAATATATGGAGAAAAGCCTGGAAATGATCATGAGGAGAGTTTAATTCATGCAGGTACAGAACAACTGGAAGATGACAGCTAATGACAGCTATGAGCATGAAAATGATCAAACGTCGATCAGTCTGTACAGTCTGTAGTGCAAAAAGTTTGGCAGGTAAATATAATTAGTTCTACAGTAGTTGGCTCTGGTTATAGAGTGAGGAGCTGTTTAGATTTAGGAACAGCTTTTATATTTTGAGCTGGTTGTGCAGTCAGGAACTGCTTGCAGAGTTTGGAACAGTTTGCATGCTGTTTGTAACATTTGAAACAGTTTGTAAAGTTAGAGTTGGTTATAGAGTCAAGAGCCATTGGCAGAATTAGGAACCATTTCTAGATGTAGGAGCTGTTGCAGAGTTAAGAGACATTTGTCAAGTTTGGAACAGTTTGTATACTTAAAGATGGCTATAGATTTATGAGAGGATTGTAGATTTAGGAGACATTTGAAGAGTTAGGTTAGAGTTGGTTGTAGAGTCAGGAACTATTTACAGAATTAGAAACCATTTGTAGATGTACAGTAGGAGTAATTTGTAGTTATGAGCCATTTGCAGATCTTGGAACAGTTTGTATAGTTTGGTTATAGAGTTAGCTGCTGTTTGTACAGTAGAGTTTAGAGCTGTTTTTAAAGTGTGGAACAGCTAATGGAGCTAGATCTAGCCGTGGGGTCAGGAGCTGTTTGTAGAGGTACAAGCTGTTTGTGGACTTAGGAGACATTTGTAGAGTTAGGAACAGTTTTATAGTTTAAGGTGATTGTAGAATCAGGAGTTGTTTGCAAAATTAGGAACCATTTGTAGTGGTAGGGGCCTTTGTAGTGTTAAGAACCATTTGCAGAGTTTGGAACTGTTTATTTAGAGCTGCTTGTAGACTTATGAGAGGTTTGTAGAGTTTAGAGTACTTTATATAGCTAGGAGTAGTTTGTGTACTTAGAACAGGCTGTAGAGTCGGGTGCCATTTGCAGAATTTGGAACCATTTGTAGAGGTACGATCTGTCTGTAGCATTTAAGAACCATTTGTAGAGTTTTGAATAGCTTGTATACTTAGAGCTGGTTGTAGACTTATGAGCCAGTTGTAGAGTTAGGAATGTTGAGCTGTTTGTAGAGTGAGGAGTCCTCTGTAGAGGTAGGAGGCATTTGTACATTCTAGAGCAGTTTGTAAAACTAGAAGCATTTTGGGGGCTAAGATTCATCATTTGAAGAGTCAGAAGCAGTTTGTACCATCAGGAACAGTTTAGATGGGGTCTGTGTGATCCCACTCCAGCATTCCACTGAGGAGACATACCAGCCATCTCTTTGGAGTCTATAGAGTACCCAGCCTAGCACATAATAGGGGGTATTTAGCAACCTGCTGGGTAATTCTGGTTCTGCATTCATTCTCTGTAGTTGGGAAAGGAGAATACCGGAATAAACACAAGTAACATTAACAGTGCCTGCCAGCCAGAAGCATGGAACAGATAACTTGACCCCATCCTCCACCTTTGTTTTATATTATAAAAATATATATATATATATATAAAAAAGGTGTAGAAGATGAAATGCTTGTTTCACTTGAACTGATAAGGGAAACATTTGAAATGATGACACATAAGATTGGACAAATGGAGCCATTTGTCACTGTGAGACAGGATTCTTAAAGCCATCTGCAAGATTCCATTTCAGAATAAAAAAAAATCAATCTATCACAATGCCAGCCACCCAGCTAACATTAATCAGAAAAATGATAACCCACACTGACTGTAATTGGAAATGCTGGCATAGCTCTGCACTGATGATAGTGTGGCGCTGTTACCTATTAGTTCTTGGCAGGGGGCCCTAACCCAGTCTGCCACCCCAAACCCACTGGGATGCATGTTATTGTAGGGAAACATTTGATAAACCCACTGTGTTATACTTTATTGAGGGGAAACATATGACATGCCTACTGGGACACACTTTATTGTGGGGAAACACATTATATGCCCACTAGGATACACTTTTTTGTATAGAAACGTATAACAAACTACTGGAATACAGTTTATTGTAGGGGAACACACAACAAACTGCTGGGATACAG
The DNA here is from genome assembly GCA_016271365.2 of Neoceratodus forsteri. NCBI lineage: Eukaryota > Metazoa > Chordata > Ceratodontiformes > Ceratodontidae > Neoceratodus > Neoceratodus forsteri. The sequence continues at coordinate 1,630,453,972 of CM028131.1, read as the reverse complement.
TTTTTTGTAGGGTAATACACGACAAACTGCTGGGATACAGTTAATTTGTAGGAAAACACAACAAACTGCTGGGATAGTTTATTGTAGGGGAACACAAGACAAACTGCTAGGATATAGTTTATTGTAGGAAACGCACAACAAACTGCTGGGATAGAGTTTATTGTAGGGGAACACATGACAAACTGCTGGGATAGTTTATTGTAGGGCAATACAGAAAGCCTACTAGGATACACTTTATTGGAGGAAAACACATGACAAACCCACTAGGATACTGTTTATTGTAAGGAAACAGGACAAGACCACTGGGATAAACATTTTTGTAGGGAAACATGACAAACCCAGTGGTATACAATTTATTGTAGGGAAACACATGACACATTCACTGGGATACACTTTATTGTAGGGAAACACATGACAAATTGCTGGACAACAGTTTATTGCAGGGAACACGTGACAAGTCCACTGGGATACTCTTTATTGTAGGGAAACCAACAACAACCCGGTGGGCAACAATTTATTTCAAGAAACACATGACAAGCCCACTGGGATACACTTTATTGTAAGGAAACACACAGCAACCTGCTGGGTAGCAGTTTGTTGCAGGGAATGCATAACAAGCCCACTGGAGTATACTTTATTGTTAGGAAACACATGATACACCCATTGGGATACAATTTATTTCAGAGAATACATGACAAGCCCACTGGGAAGCAATTTATTGTAAAGCACCATATAACAAACCCACCGGGATACAATGTATTGTAGCAAATCATATGACTAGCCCACTGGGATTCAGTTTATTGTAATGGACCTGCCTGGTGGGCCTGCCCTGGCTCCTGACACCCCCAAAACAACATGAACTCTAGGGGACTTCTAAATGAAGTAGGGGCCCCAGATTCTGGTGCCCTTTCTCTGTCCTGTGGGCTGTCAGGTTCCTTAAGTGATAGCCCCAGGCACCAATTGAGGCACACTGTGAGCAGACCCTATAAAGGCAGGACTTGACCTGTTGTGCTGGGAGTGTGTGTTAGCTGCACCACCCCAGGCCTACAGAAGCAAAAGCGACTGTTAAGAGATGAGAGAGTTGCTGAATTCTGGAAAGGAAGACAGTAGCAACTGCATGCAAGCCGGTATGTACAAGTAAACAAAGATCCAGAGCGGAACAAGAGACTGAAGGCTATTGATCCAAATCTGGTAGCAGACACTACAGCAAGGTGTCAAGCAGTCATTGACCAAAGAGTTTGAAAGCTAGAATGGGTGTGGGTCAATTTGATGCCTCAGCAGTTCGGAATAAGAAGAAAAAAGTCAGAGGAGTCAGCATACAGTGCTAAAAGTGGCCTTTTCAGCTTGCCTGCATTGTTGATGTCCTGGAAGAGCAAAGATCCAGAGGCCTGTGACAACAGGAGGCGCTATCCATGTGTATACTAAGGTTCATACTAAGGTTTTGTAAGAGCTAGGGGGCTTTTGTGCCTATAATGCTCTTGAAGGTACTAATAATAATCAATTACATTACCAGATAGTATGTACTTATCCAGGCGATTTTTAAACATATGTTTGGAACTGCTAATAACAACATCCTCAGGCAAGGAATTCCAGGGTTTTATTACACGTAAAGAGAAGACAAATTTCCTCGCCATCAAATTAAAAGGTTTGCCATATAATTGAAGTGGATGGCCTCTTGTATTATATGGGTTCTGTTTGAACTCAAATCCCAGTTCGGTAATTAGGAAAGGGTCTTGCATAACATCATACATAAACAGGAGATCATCCCACACATGTCAAACCACTAGTGACCTCAGATTCAGGGGTACAAGCCTAGATTCAAAAGGATCATTATATAGTCCTTTAATATGTTTAGTGTAGTTACGCTGGACCTTTTCTAGTAAATTAATGTCTGATTTTTTGAAGGGGCTCCATAATTGGGAAACGTATTCCAAATGGGGCCGAACATAGGCTCGAAACAGAGGCATTAAAACTCTCCTATCCTTAGATTTTATATTACGCCTAATAGACCAGATTACATTATTAGATTTTGCGATAGTCTCATTAATCTGTATTGAAGGACAAAAATCTGAGGATATAATTACTCCCAAATACCTTTAGTTTGCTGAAATACTAAGTTCTAGGGACATGGATATGTTCTATCCACACTTACTGGCAGGTTCCTTGCCGCTTTAAATCTTGCCGGAAGGTCTTCAAGCTGGCTCCTCCCACCCACCCGGGTGGTAAAACTCTCGGCTCCGCCCCATTACGCCAGATCTTCGTTACCGCTTGGAAGCTCAGGTTCCCTCCTTAGCGCTCTGCGTTTTAGGCCTGGATCCAAACTCGTCGGTTAAACCAAAACTTATTCTCAAATTTTCTAGACTTCGGTCTGTTTCTTCCTTCGCGGCTGCGATGGATAAGTCGACTCCCAGATTACCTGCCAGTAAGTGTGGATGAACAACATATACCATTCCTAGAACTCCTGTTACAGGTGAGTAACCTGTATTTTTTTACCAGCTAGGTGATAAGTCGTCTGCTGATTTAATGCACCCAAGTGCATAACCTTGCATTTTTCGTGATTTAATTGCATCTGCCATTTGATTACCCAATTACATATTTTGTTCAAATCTGACTGTATAATATCTATTTGATCCACAGTTAGGCATGGTCCTCCTATTTTTACATCATCTGCATATTTTATTGCAGAGGAAAAACAATCTTTGGTTAAGTCATTTATAAAAATTTGAAACAGGCAGGGTCCCAACACAGAACCCTGTGGAACACCACTAGTAACACCACCAATATCAGACAAATGGCCATTAATAATTACACATTAGGTTCTGTTAGATAGCCAATTAGAAATCCAGTTGATAATAAATCCATTGATTTTTAGGTCGTGTAGCTTTTTAATTACGGCCCAATGTAGCATGGCGTCAAAGGCCTTACTAAAGTCAATAAAGATGACATCATATGGTATCTTGTTATCAAGTGAATAACTAACAGTTTCATAAAAACACATCAAGTTGGTTAAACAACTACGTCCCTTTTTAAAACCATGTTGGGATGAGTCAGATATATCAGAAATAGGGGAGATTATGTATTTTATTAGGCTTTCCAACATTTTACAGAGAGGTGACGTTAGACTAATAGGCCTGTAATTCTCCCAGTTATTTTTAGGTCATTTTTTGTAAACTTGTATTACAAAAGCTGTTTTCCATGAACCAGGGACAAAATTCTGAGCTAAGCAGTTATTGAACAGTAATCAGAGTGGAACCACAAGAGAATGTCTTAATAAAAATAAATAGTGACCTGCTAGATAATCAGGGGAGATGCTGGTTTTAGCTTTCTGCAGGGATAATTTAAGTAAAATATTCTCCATAGAGATAGTAATGGGTGGGTCAATACATGGAACAGGAGAAGGCTTTTCATGGGATGGTTGAAATATCTCACAAAATTTTGTGTTTAAATAGTTTTGCCATGTCACGAGGGTCATTAATTATCTGATCATTGTATTGTAATGGACCAACTTGACAAGATGTTTTTTTAAGTGAATTCATATATGAGAAAAACGATTTTCTATTATGTTTGTTAGCATTATCAGCTAAATTATGTTCCCACTTAATTTTTGCCTTACGTATAGCCCTTTTGCATTTTTTTGACTAAGCAAATACAAGTTCCAATTATCAATAGTTTTGTTTTTTAAGTACTTCGAATGTTTTTTATTTTTATCTTTAATACTATTTTTTAATGTTTTATTCATTAATTTTGGGTAGTGTCTATTATATGAATTTTTTTCTTTGAGGAACGTATCGGTCTCTTAGTCCAATTAATGTATGATGTAAAATATGTCCCAACATTTCAGAAATGGGATGTGTATTGAAACACTCCCAATCATATTTATTTAATTCTAAAATTATTGACTCAATATCCGTTCTGTCATAAAAAATAAACAGTCGATTCTGAGATAGTGTGATGTACCACAATTTTTAACACAAACGTGATGGTGTTGTGATCGCTATTATACAATGCGGCTGCAACTTCAGTGTTCTCTAAAGATAGACTAGCATCATGAACTACAACATCCAGGATATTATCTCCTCGAGTAGGCTGCCGAATACTTTGAATTAGGTTACATTGTTGACAAAGGCTCAGAAATTTTTTACTTTGACCTGATATGGCAAATAAATTCTCCCAGCATAGATCTCCAAGATTAATATTGCCTAATAATATAACTTCAACCAACGTACACGCTTCTTCGATTTCACTCATAATAGCTTCAAGTATGTTGGAGGGAGATCCAGGGGGTCGATAACAAACACCTATGACTATTGATTGTATTTTATCTAATGCCAATTTAATCCATGTGGATTCAGTAGTGCACTGTAATTTCTTGATATTATGGGATATATCATATGATTGTAAAGAATTTTTTATAAAAAAGGCAAACCCCCCCCCATGGACTCTATTTAATATATAAGGAGTATATCCGGGTACCATATTATTCCAATTTGACTTATGATCACTCCATGTTTCAGTAACAGCTAATATGTCGATGTTATCGGAAACTAATCTAACATTTAGTTCATCTAATTTATTAGTAAGGCTTCTTGCATTTAAATCTAAACATTTCAAATTCTTTGTGATGTGTTTTGAAGTCTTAGATCTACTCCTGTTCAGAGAGGAAGGAATATCCTTAATCTCCCCCAAATTGATTAGTCTAAACTAGAGGTTAAGAAACTTATGGTGTGCTTTGCAAGAATAGAGGAACCACACAACTTAAATGGAGCCCATCACCACAATAAAATTCAGTCCTATATGAGAATTCTTCCTAGTGTGTAATACATTTATGATTCTGCTTCAGACACCACTCTATGAGCCAATTATTGTAGCTTTTAATTTTCTGATTAGTCAAATAGGATGCTCTAGGGATTGGCAAAATTTCAGAGAAGCCAATTTCATAGCCCAGTTCCACAAGGATATTAGCCATGGCAATAATGTATTTTTTAATATCAATGAGCTCATCACGAATAATGTTATTAGCACCTGTATGTAAAATAACAAGTGGATTTGTTCCCCTGTCTTTTAAAATGTTGGGTAGCATAGCTGTGATATCAATAATACGAGCACCCCAAAAACTAGAGCACATTCTGTTGACTTTGTCATGGTGGCAAATGACTCTATCTACGTGGGGTTTTTTTTGTTTGTTTTTCCCTCCTTCATGCTCCACAACCCACCACTCCTTCAAGCTTACCTAGGTCCCTGCCGATCCACTCTGTCCCTTCCTGAGCCTCCATCCTCATATGGCAGCCAACCCCAGGGTAACCCGGACGTAACCCTTTGCCGGGTGGGTCTCCCTCCTCCAAGGGGGAAGGCACCGGGGGGGGGGCAGAGCAACTACTTGGCCCCGGGGTGCTATTGAGGTGAGAAGGCTCCTTCAGGGCATTGGTGGCATCAGTGGACCGGTAGCCATCATCTGGTTGATCATGGAGCGGTTTCCGGTTTTCTTGTAGTGTTCTCTCCTGCGTTGCCACTGCAGTGCTCCTGTTCTCCACCAGAGGCCACTGCAGAGCGACGCCATCCCGCTACCCACCCCAGGAGAGGAGAGCTGTCCTATGGACGCTCGATCCTCTCCTTCCCCTGCCAGCCCCCGGCATTCTGAGTCCGTTCCCGAACCCGGGTCACCTGCGTGGATCGAGGCAAGGCGCCAGCGTTTCAGCCCTCTGCACCACCGGGCCGGCATATCTAAGTGTTTTGTTGTAGAATCTCCAATAACAAATATCTGTCTTTGGCTAGTATTAATAGGGGTGTTTTGAGAGTGTTCCGTGGGGGAAATCTCATTAACTAAAATAGGATGAATAGGAGTTTATTTAGGTCAGAAACCATAATAAAGGGGATATTTGATGGGTCCACCACATTTGTAATAGGAACACCATCACAATTATTTGACTCAGATATTTTCTCAAGCAAGCCAAATTTATTTTGAGTCTCCACTGTAAATACAGAAGCCTTACACCCTTTTTTAAACACTCTTTTACTCTGCACTTTGTACCATTGATCATCAGTTGTACAGTCAGGATCCCTAGGGCGTTTCTTATTACATGTGCTGTTGTCAGTTAGGATAGAACATGAGATTTTATCCTGACCCAGTTCCTGAGTGACCACATTACTTATAACCTCGGGAAAATTAGAACTAGCCACCCCTGTGTTACCTGTGGGAGTAATGTTGTTTAAAGATTTATGGGAAGAGAATCGTACTGCCATTTCTTTTTGACTAGTCTCTAAAGTTAAAAGTCATGAATCAAATAAATAAATCTCCTGTTTTAGAGATGAGTTTTCAATGCATTTAGAGCATATAAAATTATCAAGGTTATGGGGAACAGATAATGCATACAGTACATACAGCAGCAATTGCATTTATACCCTACACCTCCATCCAGCGTCATGATAGTGGAAGCCATTATCAACATTTAGAAATGTGAACCTAATAGGCCAAATAGAAATAGAAACGACGACTAATGCAGCGTGTATGGTACACTTACCAGGACAGGAGGAGAGATTTGTAAGCATCAATCAACTAACGTTTACACAATAGAAAGTCAGGAGCTGGTACAGTTGCCAAACTGTTGTCACTTTTATAGTGTTTAGAGGTCTGTGGTTAGCATACTGAAATGCCCTCACAGACCCCACTGAACACACAGAACATGCATGAGCCAACGTGTCTCTCTGCTGCGTGTCTCCACGCGCTAAGCCCAGCTCATGAGCACGGGCCTTTTAACAACACCAACCCGGAAGTAGGTATGCGGCTAATTGCAGCGCTCAGATCAAATCTCGAACACCTCAGCAAATAAAATGAAATAGCACAAGCTGTTTAAAGTGCAAAAAGTAGTGAGCCTAGCAGAATAAGACTCGGGAATACCTGGGTCCTGCTAAAGTGGTGCCCAATACTGACAGTTAAAAATAAACACGGGGTCAATGTTGTATATTGTATTATATGAGGTTCACAGTACCACCTCTCACCAGAGGCACGCAACTACTCCAGCTCAACTGAGCAATCACTGGCCGCTCGCTAGCGCGAGCCTTTTAAGAACACTGACCCGGAAGTAGGTATGTGGCTAATTGCAGCACTTGGATCAAATCCCGAACACTTCAGCAAATAAAATTAAATAGCACAAGTTGTTTAAAGTGCAAAAAGTAGTAAGCCTAGCAGAATAAGACTCAGGAATACCCGGGTCCTGCTAAAGTGGTGCCCAATACTGACAGTTAAAAATAAACACAGAGTCAAAGTTTTATATTGTATTATATGGGGTTCACAGAACCACTTCTCACCAGAGGCACGCAACTACTCCAGCTCAATTGAGCAATCCAAGACGCAGAATTGTTTCAAGGGAACATCTACTATTGTTAATCATGCTCTGCAAGTTGGTCATCAGGCTGAATTACAAATACACCGGTTTCTGCCGTTAAGCAATTGCATGGCCTGTTGGTGGGGAGTTAAATTGAGCCTGTTGCTCCTTATTATGTATAATAATGCTGGACAACCGACGACATCATCTACTGGCCAACAACAGTCTAACTACTGTGGTACCCAGGGATTGTGTTGGGCTTGATAAATCTTGCTACCAGGTCAGGACAGGGAAGAGATAGCTCACCTTAGAAGGGTGCCTAAGAGGGCCAGGTTTAAAAGTTGATGGTTGCACTAACCTTCTTGTTTTTCAGGTGGTTGTTGTTATTAAAGATGTTGTTCTGTTAAACTTGGGCTGTCTATTAACTCCTAGTATGGTAGAGAAATAGGGGTTCCCTTACCAAGCCCATCAGGAACCAAGGCCCTTGTGGCTCAATCAATTGCAGTGTCTCCAACACTCACCCCAACCCAATTACACTGGACAGCCCTGTTTTACCAAAAGTGGTGGCAGTGCTGCCTGCACGGCCCAGGCATACCTTGCCGTGGGATCCATCACATTATTGTAGGATAGCATGTGACTGGCCCACTGGCTCCAGCAGAGCACATTGCTCTCCTGTGTGGGTGACCCAGGTTTGATCCGCCTGATGGTGATGCTGTTGGAGAGCAGCAGAAGATGTGTTCTCAAGCTTTGGGGAGGAAGACATGACTCACTGCATGAGCATCAGCTGTGGTTAGTGAGATGGTGTTGACCTTGTGGGTGACTGTGGATCCCTTCCAGACAGGCCAGGCATACAGCTAGGTCAGTCATGCTACTGCATTGGGGTGGTGGAAGAATGAAAGGAAGGGGCAGAATTCTTCACCTCACGCCACTAATGACCATCAGCACCTACCTCAGGTCAGAGTCTTGGACCCCACACTTCCCCCCCTTTTGAACCTGGCACACAAGTTGATGTAAGTCATGGGCTAGGCCCCACCATGAGGGGCAAGATCACAGGATTTTAGATGGGACTCTGGGGGTCAAGTTGGGCAGATGGTGGATGGACCAGTGACCAGGCACAGCAGCGGGCAGGAGCAACCTGATTGAACCATAGCCATTGGAAGCATAGAGATAGTATATTAACAAAAACTAGAGGGGGCATCACCTGGGAAAATGGGGGCTGTCAAGTTGTAATATGCAAGTGGCCTATACAATCTCAATGAAGCTATTATGCAAGTTACTGGGGGGCACATGATGATTCCTCTAATATTAGTATATACAATCTCTGTGGTTGGAGGTAGGAAAGGGAAAATGTGTAAATTAAAAAGAAAAAGAACAGCAAGTTCCACAGGAGGCCTGGGATGTCCTTGGTACAGGAATTTTCTCCTTCCCAGGAAATACTGTGATATCAGCTTTAGCCAGACTAGGATAATAGGGGCAGTTGTTATACTGTTCCCTCCCATGGAAGCCATAATCTTTATAGTTAGGCCCTGTTGCTATACCCAGTTGGGTTGGGTTTCATTTCAACTTATTCTTATTTGTCTCAGGTTTTCCATACATGATGTTATGGTATCTGCTGGGTGCATCAGAGGGGACAGCAGGTTTGGGTACACAGGCAGTGTTTCAAACAACATGAAGTCTTGCTATATTATGACAATTGCAGTTTGTCCCACCATTAGAACTGCTCCGGAGGTGAAAGAGTTAACTCCCATTCTAAGAATGGAACTTAGAGCACGAGCTCGGTTAGAGAAGCTCTGTCTGGGTTATTTCAAACCCAAACTGTCAGATTCTTTACTCCGACTCACTGAACAGTCGCTTCGGAGATTTCTCCTACTGCTCGGTTCATTTCTCGGTTTAAACAGTGTTTTCTCAGTTCAAATCAACCGAGAATATTATTATTTAACCGCAAAACCGATCGGTTCAAGCTCTGTCTGTGGTATCATAAGTAATTTCAGTTTAATTTCTGTGTGGAACTTGTAAATGTTATCGGTTAGGTTTTGAACCCGATCAGCTTCTTTAAAACTTGAAGTTACAAAATTAGAGGTTTTAGAGTCGCGGTTCGGTTCTTATCGGTTCTAAAAAGCGAATTCGTGCGTTTTTTCCAAAAGACCGATGACGGTTAGGAACCGATAAAGGTGTCTTGCCTGGCACTGCCGCTAAAGGGCAAGTGTAACCCTAGATGGCGCTATCCAGGGGCTACTACCCCTGCCTGATTTGCCACTAACAGGTTGAGGGGCCTGGATCCAATGGCGGATGCCTCCACCCAGAGGTCAGGGTTTGCAATAGTTAAACTAACTTGGTCACAGCCCTCTGGGACACTGCAACCCCTTTCTTCCCACTAGTGGCCCACACAATATATCAGAATTACCTTCACAGTATACACTTACCCCAGGTCTGGTTCCGGCACTGGGACCTCCTGTGAAATGAGATACAGTGCAACAATCACAGTACAGTACTTTAACATAGACAAATACCTCAGGCAATATAACTTTGCTGAAACAAGCAGCTCTGATTTATTTAGGGGATATAACAAGGACAGGGAAATCAGGTTAATTAGCTTATCACTCTAATAATCTACCTATGGCTCTGTGCACAGGCCTATCCTATCAGTTACTGTCCTGGGTACCCAAGCCCTAGTGGCTAGTCCAAACCCATGCAGCTGGTAGGGCCCTTTCACACAGAGAAAAGGAGAATTAAACAGTCAGCAGTACAGTAATTCCATTTGGATTTACTGTGGCAATTCAACAGGGAGGCGACCTGAATTAGTACTCACGACCTCCAAATAAGATAGGGTCCTTCAATGTCAGCAGGGCTCACTTGAGGTACACAAACCTCTTCACACATCCATATAAAAAAAGCACTATACCAGGCAGGCTGCATCTGTATCCCGATCGAATTACTGCACAATATCCGGGAGAACACACAGCAGATTCAGTTCCTGACAGACCGAATGCAATTTTCAGCAATTCCTCCAGTCTTCTACAGGGTGAGCCTGGTTTCTACTCTTCAGAGATCCTTTGATTCTTTTCACAGGACGGATTCAGTCCTAGCAAGCTGTTACACAAGCTGCAGACCGGAACTCTGGGCCTTACACGCGTTTTTGACTAAAACTGCACTGAAAAGCACAGGGCTCCTTCCTTCTTCACTGCAAAGCTCAACTGAAACTCCAACCGACAAAACGGGCACTTCCTTTGGAGTTCCTCACAGTTCTTGACTGGATTGGCTGTCACTCACAATAGACTGCTGCTGTTGGTCCAAAAGGCACTGAAGTCTAAACTACATCTCCCAGAGTCACTGCCCATACAATCCTCTTGTGGCTGGCTCAGATTATGAGTCCAAGTTCTGATTAGTCCAAGGCACCATTTTAGAGCTAGCTTACCCCACACTGATTGGTCCAGTTCAGCAGTTCAAAACTAGAATGGGAACTAGCAGACACAGTTCTGACTGCAAAAAAGCAGGTTAGACAAACTGTAATTTCATTATTACTCTAAATAATTTCTGGCAAACAGTTACATCTTTCAGATAGGTTCCTTTGCACTCTAGTGACTGCAAAAATGAAGTGAATTGGCAGCAGCTGAGTGGTACTCAGAGAAGCACACAGTCCCCCATATAAACTAATTATGTCTGCAAGCAGACAGCTCTTAAGAGACAGTACCAGAGGCTCTAAAACACTCACTGATAAATGGCTTAAATGCCAAACACCATTCAGGCTTGGAGCATTCAAGCAAGCTCCTGAAGTCTTTTGGAACCCCCATTTGCAGGGGGTTACACAAGATTTTAGTTAGGCTGGCATTATGTCTGAGAAACCCAAAGAAAAACCGGGCCCACTGGGTTTCAACACTGTGATGCTTGTGGGGAAGTCTTTGCCAAGGCTGACCCACACACCACATGTGTATATTGTCTGGGGTTTGACCACCTCAATTCAGACTGCCAGATTTGTAAAATTTTCCCTGCAGCCACCCTGGATAAGAGAGTTGGCAGGCTCAGGGAACCAGAGGCCAAAAAGTCCGCTGACCCGGATGGCCAGCCCGGTTCGGTGCCCTCTGACCAGGGCGAGACTTCCTCGGGCAAACGCAAAGCTGGCTCGGATGAGCCAGTTCCAGTAAAGAAAACAAGAAAATCAGCAGGTGTGGAGCCCAAAATTCCTTCTCCAACTGCTGCAGAGATAGCAAGAGCTATTCAGATTGTCCAGTCACTTTCTCTGGTTCCGTCCGAACCGCCACTGTCTGGTAAAAGGTCAGTTCGGTCGGTTCCACCGGTTCAGGAATATGATGTTGTGGAGTTTTATGAACCAGAGGAGGGGGAGGATGATTATGAACAGTATGAATGTGACTTGGAGGGTCTGGGTGTGCCCATTGAACCGGACATCTCCCCAGACAGACCTTTAGAATCTCCCCCTATGCTTTCTGAATCCCCCTCTCACTTTATGTTTTACAAAAAAGTTGCTGAAACCCTCCAGCTCCCATTGGAGGAAGCTGTGGATGAGCAAGAGGAACCTGATTTTGTAGAAATGATGGATATACCAGAGTCTAGGAGATTGTCTATTCCTTTTGCATAAATCATTTAGGAAACAAACAATAACAATTTTAAAAACTCCTAATTCTGTGCCTCCTGTGGATAAAAGGATGGACAGGAGGTACACACTGTCAGGTCCTGACACAGAATTCCTTTCACAGCAATGCAGTCATGTTGGGGTGGTTCAGGCTGCAGCCTGTGATAAAGCTAATATTCCTCTGGCTTCACATCCTCCTGACAAGGATTCCAGGAAGATTGATGCCATGGCTAAAAAACAATACATGGCAGCGTCCTTGGGACTCAGGCAAGCAAATTACATGGCTTATGTAAGAAGGTATCAAAAATCTAGATGGGACACTGTCATGGCTTTGGCCAAACAGGCCTCTGGCCAGCTTGCTAATGAGCTGGAACAGGTGGCTGCTGATGGCATTGAGGCATCCAAGGTGCAGTTTCATGCTGCTGTGGATTTTAATGATGTATCCTCTAGAGTCATGGCTCGTCTGTAGCTTTTAGTGGGTTGGCCTGGCTCAGGTGTACTAGCTTGTCACAGGATACCCAGACTAAGGCTATGGATTTTCCTGTGGTGGGAAATTCTCTGTTTGGGGAGCAGACAGAGAATTATATGAAGAAAATGGATGAATATAGGACTACCTATAAGAGTGCCCAAGCCAAGGAGCGGCAAGCCACTCCTCAGAGGCAGACCCCCAGGGGTAGGGGTAGGCCTTTTCACCAAACCCAGGCCTCCTCTGCTTATGCTCAGAGGGGCTTCTTCAGAGGCAGAGGCAGACGGGGTGTGGGCAGGCCTGCTCCCACCTCTCAGCCTAAAGCACCTGCCAAACAGACACCCTGATGGGGTGCCCAGGGCCGATTCTCCTTTACCCGTAGGGGGCAGGTTGGCTTACTTCATTCAGAACTGGGTGTCTCTAACTTCAGACAAGTGGGTCCTGGAAGTAGTAAGCCAGGGTCTGGTTCTCAGCTTCAAAAAGTTCCCAAAGATGAGAATCAGATCTTTCCCACCTGCAAACTCTTTAGAGACCTTTACTCTAGAAACAGAAGTCTCAACCCTCCTGGCTCTCAGAGCTGTAGAAAGGTTTCTCCCCTACACCAGGGCAAGGGTCTGTACTCCAGATATTTCCTTACCCCAAAAGACAGGAGAATGGCGGCCATTTTAGACCTCAGATATCTGAACAAACATCTTTTGAAACCAAAGTTCAGAATGGTAACTCTGGCAATGATTTTACCCTCTCTAAGGCCAGGGACTGGCTAGCCTCCCTGAACCTCAAGGATGCCTATTTTCACGTCCTAATCAGAAGCTCCCACGAAAGTACCTCAGATTGAACTGCCCTCAGGTCACTACCAGTTCAGAGCAATGCCCTTGCCTCATCTCTGCCCCAAGGGTATTCACAAAATGTCTGGCAGTAGCAGTTGCTCATTTAAGGAGGCAAAGGATTGTTGTCTTTCCCTATCTGGACGACTGGCTCATTGTAGGCCAGTCCCCAGAACAGGTAAAATCTCACCTGCAAGTTTCCAGCAGCTGCTCACCTCCCTAGGCTTCTTGCTAAATCTTCCAAAGTCAGTTCTGGAACCAGTTCAGGTGCTCACCTTCATAGGTGCAGAATTGGACACAAAGCAGGCCAGAGCCTTCCTACCCTTAGAGGGGTAGGAACTTGGTGGCTCTGGCCTCCTCCTCACTCTGCAGGTCTCTCGACCAGCAAGACACTTTTGCAGCTCCTGGGGCACATGGCTGCGTCCACAGCCGTAGTGCAAGGAGCAAGATTTCAGATGAGGGACATTCAGTTTCACTTGAGAGCCTTTTGGTCTCAGAAAGAGACCCCTTTCCAAGTCAGTCCCAGTGACCCAGACCCTGATCCAGGCCCTCCAGTGGTGGCAGGATCAGAGCAATTTAAGACTGGGGTCCCTTCATTTCCTCTGTCTCACTCCTTGACCCTCACTACAGATGCTTCCCTCCTGGGGTGGGAGCCCACATGGGCGACCTCTCCACTCAGGGAGTGTGGTCCCCCAGGAATCTCTGCTCCACATCAATTTGCTGGAACTCAGAGCTGTCTTTTTAGCACTTCAAGTGTTTTCTGCGTCTGTTCAGAACAAAGTGGTACAAGTCAGAACAGACAACACCACAACAATGTGGTACATCAACAAGCAGGGGGGCACTCGGTCTTCGGCCTTGTGCACCGAGGCAATGAAGTTGTGGTCTCTGGCCTATTCCCTGAACACTTCCCTCATAGCAGTTCATCTTCCAGGAAAGGACAATGTCCTAGCAGATGCTCTCAGCAGGATTTCCCAGGGCCATCACGAATGGTCTCTGGATCCTCAAGTACTGGGGATAGTTTTTGCCAGATGGGGCACCCCTCAGATAGATCTTTTGCAGCCCCAGACAATCACCAACTTCCACTTTTCTGTTGTAGGCCCCAGTGTTCGGCTCAGTCCCCCTGGATGCCTTTCTCCTAGATTGGGAAGGGAAGTTTCTTTGTGCCTTTCCCCCCTTCCCTCTCCTATTCAAGGTGCTAGTCAAAATTAGATCCCAGCCTTGCAGGGTGATTCTGATTGCCCCAGATTGGGCCAGGCAGCCCTGGTACCCACTCCTTCTGTCCCTAACAGTCCATCTTCCCCTGTGTCTCCCCAGGAATCACAACCTGTTAACCTGTGCCCAGGGGAGAGTTTGGTATCCGAACCTCAAATCCCTCAACCTCAAGGCCTGGCTCTTGAGGAGTTAGAATTTGCTGACCTACACCTTTCTCAGGGTGTTCTTGAAATCCTAAAGGCTTCTAGGAAGCCTTCCACTAGGGCTACTTATAATTCTAAGTGGAAAAGGTTTTCCATTCGGTGTGCTGGGAAACATATTTCCCTGGAATCTGCTGATTTGCCCATTGTTTTGGACTATATAGTCCATCTTAATTCTTTGGGCCTGAGACCAGCTACCCTGAAAGTACATTTGGCAGCTGTCTCTGCTTTTGTTTCAGCAGGAAAGCCCTCCTCTCTTTCCGCTCACCCTGTATTTTCCAAGTTTTTTAAGGGATTACTTCATACTAATCCACCTTTTAGGGATCCGGCCCCTGCCTGGGACCTTAATGTTTGCATTGCCCAGTTAATGCAACCCCCTTTTGAACCTCTGTCTTCTGCAGAGCTTAAGTACTTAACTTGGAAAACTGTTTTCCTAGTGGCTATCACTTCTGCCAGGCGCATAAGTGAGTTGCAAGCCTTGTCAGTAGAAACTGACTTTATTTCTTTCCACAGGAATAAGGTAGTCCTCAGGACTAACAGGAAGTTTTTGCCTAACGTGGTTTCAGATTTCCATCTTAACCAATCTATCTCCCTTCCAGTGTTTTTCACTGAACATTCTTCCTCTGGTGAGAGGAGATTGCACAGTTTAGATGTTAAGAGGGCCCTAAGTTACTATATAGAACGTACCAAGGGTCACAGGTTCGAATCCCTCCAACTTTTTCTCACGGTGAGGTCAGAAAAGGGAGACCTGCCACTAAGAGATCAATTGCCAGGTGGATTGTCTCTTGTATCCAATTTTGTTATCAGAAACTGGGGAGAGATCCCCCCTCTGGCCTGAGGGCTCATTCTACCAGAGGTACAGCCGCGTCTCTAGCTGCTGCCAGAGACATCCCTATCTTAGAGATATGTCAAGCTGCTACCTGGAAAATGGTACACACTTTCACCAAGCATTACTCCCTGGATGTCCAGGCCAGGAGAGATGCTCAGTTTAGCACAACTGGGCTTCAGAGCCTATTCCTAAGTAGGTTCTGTCCCTCCTCCATGGAGGTACTGCTGTGTAGTCTGCAATTGTCATAATATAGCAATTTTCATGTTGTTTGAAGAAAAAATTACTCACCTTAGTAATGTTGTTTCTTCTAATGGAGTCTTGCTATATTATGACCTCCCCAGCCTACCCCTCTCAGAACTTCTACTTGGGTATGGGGTGGGCAGCCTAGTGTGGGCACTAGTTATGCCCATTATATGTTTTCCACCCCTTCTTGGGGTTTTTTGGGGTGTGGTGTTTTTATTTTATATTATTATTACTTCTGGTCCCCTGACTTGAGTCTTTGTGTTGGGACCAGCAATAGGTGTTAATATTTGGTAGCCAGTTGGCTGAGTGTAGGTTACAGCTTCCACACAGACCTTAGTGAGTTTTTGCTCGTAAAGATCTGAGAGTTTGGGTTTGAAATAACCCAGACAGAGCTTCTCTAACCGAGCTCGTGCTCTAAGTTCCATTCTTAGAATGGGAGTTAACTCTTTCATCTACGGAACAGTTCTAATGGTGGGACAAACTGCAATTGTCATAATATAGCAAGACTCCATTAGAAGAAACAACATTACTAAGGTGAGTAATTTTTTCTTACATACCAAGGGATAGAAGGAACAGCATGGGTGGGAGTCAATTTTTTACTATACTTAAGTACTGCTCTTTGGGAGTCTTTGAGGAGGTAGATATATTTTTAATTTTTTGAAATTCTGACTTAAATAAATGATGGGTTTGCCCGGCAATGAAAATGTGCTTTGTTAATGTTAAAGGGTTAAATAATCCTATTAAGAGGTTGGTTGTCCTATCTGCTATTAAGAAGAAAAGACCCAATGTGATTTATTAACAAGAGATGCACCTCTCCCAAGTAGATAATTCTAAATGACTTCAGTATGGGTACTGCCAGATCTACTCTGCTTACTAAATGGGAAAACGAAGGGGGGTAGCAGTTTAAATTGCTCACCATATCCTCTACCAAGGCTAAAGGTGAGGAATAAGAAGGGGTGTCTTGTTGGCGAAAGATTAGTGTTTTTGTCCCTTTGGTGAATGTGTATTTTCCCAACACGTTGGGGGGGCCGCACCCCATTTATTAAACATAGACCAACTATGATCCTTGATCATGTGAAAGGGTTGCTCTTTTTTGTAGGGGATTTTATTATGATTATGGTCCCCACTAGGGACATCCCTTCTTGTAATCAATCTTGTTTCCTCTTCTCGCATACATGTTGGAACCATCAACTTCACTCCTTGTGCTGGTGAGATACATGAAGTGCTCTTCACCCGACTACCCAAGATTGCTAGCATTTCTCTGCCCCCCTTTCCCCAAACATACCACAGGTTAAATTACCTTTCTGTTAACCAGGAGGAGTTTCACGTGGTTAAAACTTGTATAGATACAATTTATTTTTCTGTTCATGACTCTGATTGCATTGGTGGACTCAGTGTAAGCCCCCCTTCCACATCTAGGGGTACCTGATGTTTAAAAGGGGAGGGGGGCCTGGCAACATAGACAGCAGTCCTGAAATCTCAGATGGAAAAAGCTGCCTTGGTTCAGTCTTTGTGATTGATTGAAGATCAGGCAGTGGAGTACAACATCCATGGAGCAAACGGCAGCTAGAGGGGGGCAATTAGGTGGTTATGGACTGGAACAACAATTCATTAGTTCAGACCAACTGTCCACACCGAGAATGCAGTGAATAGAAAAAAAATGTAATTCTTTATAAAACAGTAAAACGTCCACTCCAAGGAGCAGTGGGGCACAAACAGCATGGCTTTTGAGGTAGCTGTGGTTCAGTGATGCAAGGCCACGGCACGTTGCTTAGTGATCTGAGCAGATCAGACAAAGGTAGTCTTTCAAAGCCAATTACGGCCCCTGTTTGTTGGCAGCAGCACAGATTTAATATAGGCTCACATTTCTCTCGGACACTGCAGATTCCATATCTGCTGGTTCTCTCTACTCACATGCTGACCCTCTTATCTCTCCAGGCGCACTGGGCTCTAAACATCCCATGGCAACTAAGCACAGGCCCTGGCGATCCCAGAGATGCACCGGTGCCGACCCCAAAAAAACTTTTGGACCCACAAATGTTCCTGTACTGCTGCAGTGCCACACCGGAAAGGGGAAGGCAGGCTGCTGCCACTACCATCTCCACAGCATAGGCTCTCACCACTGCACTTCCCCAACAGTAGGACCCCAGCCTAACATTCGTCCAGACCCCCGCCAACCCACATAGTGCCGCAGTTCACATTGCAGGCCCTCCTTGTACTCCCTGGGCTACGGCTCCCTGAAAATGGCAGCAGGACTCACTTAGATGTGGAACTACAGACCATCCTCTTGCCAAAGTGGCAAATGCAGAGTTCAACTCCCACCAGTTTCTTGGCACTGCCGCAACTCTCTCTCTCGGCCTGCACCCCAGCACTGGATCCCGGACAACTTAATATATGCTGCCTGCATAAAAGTCCTGGCTAGGCTGGGGACAGCGTGGGCCACCCCAGCCCTGAACTCACAGCCCATTCTTCCTGTCAGTCTCTCCAGAAAGGCATGAAAACCTCCCATAAATATCCATGCCAGGAGTCGTAGCCCCACCCGACCTTCAGGCAGACCACAAACCCCACAGCCAAAAAAGGGAAAAGGGGAGGATCAAGGGCTGAAAAGTAACCACCCATACTTGGGGGTGCTTAAATTAGCACTAATCAGGAAAACAAAGATTTGGCAATTAAACATTCATTATCTGAAGGATCCCACCTGTTGTTTCAAACAACATGAAGTCTTGCTGTATTCTGACTATATGCAGTTAGCCCCAGCACTTGAACTGCTCCGGAGAGGAAAGGGTAAACTCTATGCCAGAGCATAGAATGTTGAGCTCGAGCTTGGTTTTCAAACTTCTGTCTCTGGTGCATCTCAAAGTAACCGTCAGATTCTTTACTCAGCCTAACTGTGAAGACGCTCTGGAGAATTTCTCCTCGCTGCTTCAGTTCGGTATTGTTCCTCGATTGGTTTATTACAACCGTTTCTTTATTTTTTCGGTCTCAAATCTCTGTCTACGGTACAGATAATATTGTTTTAATAGATAGTGACAGAAATTGTTTTTTTCGGTTTCTTTCTAGTCGGTCCAGTTGAGAACCGAAATAATTGTTTACATCTTTTCTGTTTTCTTCAGTTTAAGTGTGGTCTGGTACTTTTTCAGTCTCAAGAAAACGACGACTTTTTCCATTTTTTTAAACAGCCCTTGAACTGGCTGGTGACCGAAAAGTTTTTTGTATTACCTGGCGTAACAGCTGTTAAGGGTAATTTTGGTTGGTAATGCAATGTCTGAGAAACCCAAAAAGAAAACTGGTCCCACTGGGTTTCAACAC
Source organism: Neoceratodus forsteri (assembly GCA_016271365.2). NCBI lineage: Eukaryota > Metazoa > Chordata > Ceratodontiformes > Ceratodontidae > Neoceratodus > Neoceratodus forsteri. The sequence goes on along the minus strand of CM028131.1, from coordinate 1,630,434,979 downwards.
TGTACTGAGTGTGGGGAGGATTTTGCTAAAGCTGATCCCCACCTCACTTGTGTTTATTGTCAGGGGTTTGACCACCTCAGAACAGACTGCCAACTGTGTGCAAATTTCCCTAAGGCCACTATAGAAAAAAGATTAGCTTGGCTTAGGAAAAGAGAGGCAGAGAAGTCCGCTGATCTGGATGGCCAGCTCGGTTCGGTCCTGACCGAACCTGAGGAGGTGCCTTCTGACACGGGCGATACCTCCTCGGGCAAAAGGAAATCAGATTCTGAAGGACTGGTTTCTTCAGAAAGAAAAAAGAAATCGACTGGTTTGGATCCTGCCCTTCAGATCCCAACTGTGGAAGAGATTGCTAGAGCTATAAATATAGTTCAGTCGCTCCGTCCGGTTATGACTGAACTGACACTGCCTTGCAGGCAATCAGTTCGGTTGGTTCCAGCCCCTTCAGAATATGAACTAGAGGAGTATTATGAGTTGGATTGAGAGGGGGATCCCGAGGGAGACTATGAAGATGAAGATGATTTTGGAGGCCTATATGAGCCAGTAAAGCCTGACATCTCCCCAGACAGGCCTTCCAATGTTTCCCCTCCCAGACTTTCTGAGTTCCTTTCACACTTCTAATTTTATAAAATGGTGGCAGAAACCCTCCAGCTACCAGCAGTGGTAGCTGTGGAGGAGGCAGAAGAACCTGACTTTGTGGAGATGATGGATGTCCCAGAGTCTAAGAGATTGTCTATTCCCCTGCATAAATCTTTGGGGAAACAAACTCAAAAAATATTTATTTATTTAGTTTTTGTTGACCGGGTAAGGTGCACTAGCCATAGCAATGACTATTTTCAAGCACAACCCGGGAGTATACAGAAACAATACATTATTAAAACAGAGACCGTACAATCATTAAACAGTAAATGTTTAGACAATTATAGTACAGTGCAGGCAGGAGAAAACAATAAGTACGCTAGATTCAACTATGATGTATAACATAGAAAGATACGAGAGCAATGTAAAAATGAAGCTATCAGACAACACTCAAGTAGCGGATAGGGTGAGATTATACAATGAAAAGTACCATTATAATAGCCGTATAAGATGGTTATAGGAGAGTCAGGAATAGAAATGGGGTAGGGATGCAATATAAGGAGGGGAAGATGGGATAGGAAATTAAGGTAGGGGATGAGGACCAGATATAATAAGAGAAGGGCAGAGAGGAGAAAGGAGGAAAATGCTGAGCATTAGGTATTGAGGAATGAACTCTGAAAGGTTGTTAGGGGGTGAAAGGTAGATCAGGGAGAGATGATGGGCTAAGAGGGTTTGAAGCAGGAGCAAGTGCAGGAATCTGCGAGATGGTCACGTAGCATTTTTTTGAAGAGGCATGGGATGGTGTTAGGCATATTTTGTAGGGGGAAGGGAGTTCCAGTGTTGAGGGGCATGACAGGCGAAGGCGCTAGCACCTTTGGAGGAGTTGTGTCTGGGGATGAGAACATGGGCATTTGCAGCCGAGCGAAGACCATAGCTGGATGTCTGTTTTAGAAATAATCCCGCCAGAGGCCTAGGCGTTTGATTTCAGATGATATTATCTATGACCGAGCCATACATAAAGGCTCTAGAGGTTGCCAGGGAGAGCCAACCTAGTTTAGCATAGAGGAGGCAGTGGTGTTTCATCCTATGCGAGGAGGACACATATCTACAGATATTGTTGTAAGTGACATCTCACTTCTGAAGGCTGGTTTTTGCCCGCAGAGGCATAAGCTGCAACCCCATAAGTGAGTGACGGAAGGAGTATGCCACGAGCAATGGCAAGCTTAGCTGACGGGGTGAGCACCTAGCTGGAATGGTAGGCCATACCAAGTTTCATGTTAGCCGTCTTGCAGGTCTGCTGGATATGGAGATCAAAAGTAAGAGCTGGATTGAGTGCGATACCCAGATATTTGAAGGAGGGTACCACTTCAACAGAAGAACCACTTATGGTAGAGACCTTGAAAGTAGGTTGAGAGAGTTTGAGTTTGGCATTAGAACCAAATAGCATGGCTTAGATACATTCAAGACAAGTTTATGGCTAGACAACCACTGCTGAATTTGTTGAAAGTCATGGGAAAGTCTTTGGTTAATTTCCCTAACGTCTTTAGCACTGGCGTACAGGACAATGTCATCAGCGTACAGTAGGGAGGCAGACTGGAGGGTATGAGAGGAGATTTCGTTTATAAAGATGGTGAAAAGTAGGGGACCAAGAATAGACCCTTGTGGCACGCCAGTGTTTATGGTAGCATAATCCGACAGGGTGGAGTTGAATTTAACTAGTTGAGTGCGATCCAATAGGTAGCTGCCAAACCACGCAACGACACTGGGTAAGAAGTCTAGTGATCTAAGAGCAGTAAGGAGGATGGGGTGATCGACAAGGTCAAAAGTTTTAGTCATGTCTATAAAAATTGCCCCCGTTAGGAAGCCTGAGTCCATGGCAGCTAGGGTATCAGATGTAAATTTGAGTAATGCAGTGGTGGTGCTATGACCCTTGCAGAAACCATGTTGAGCATTCATAAGAAGGTCATGTTTCTGAAGAAAGTCAGTGTTTTGTGTGGCTACGAGCTTCTCAAGGATTTTGGTGAGAACAGACAGTATGGCAATAGGCCTAAAATTGGAGGGATTTTTGCTGTCACCCTTTTTAAAGACAGGGGTAACCCTGGCAGTCTTCCAGATGTCAGGAACATAGCTGTAGCAAAGGGAGAGGGTAAAGATCTTGGCTAGTGGTGCAGCGAGATTTAGGAGCTTTGGTTCAAGATTGTCAGACCCAGCTGCAGAGAGATCAGAGATGTTGTTGAGCAGCCGTAGTACTTCCCGGCAAGTGATAGACTTGAAAAGAAATTGATGCCCGGAAACATCAGGTTGGGTGTTTAAGTTTGGTTTAGCTGGAAAGGACGAGGTATAAGTGGTAAGGTCTGAAAATTGAGCATTGAAAAAGTTTGGGATTGTAGAGGGATTGTTGCAGTGGACACCATTTAGAAACATATTGGTTGGAGTGGGGGCAGCATTTGATCCTAGGAAGCACTTAATATGGGACCAGAATTTTTGGGGGTCACCATACGATTGAGTTAAGAGGTCCTTACAGTAGGAATTACGGAGTGCTCTGTAGAGGTTTAGGTCAGCTAGTAGCCCAGTTTTTTTGTAGTGTAGCCAACATTTGTCATGCTGTCATAGTTTGGAAACAAGGTTGGACTATAGCCAGCGGGTTTGTTTGTTTTTTACACGATGGGTAACAGGAGGGCAGTGTTTGTCCTGAATTGCTAGAAAGTGAGTAAGGAATAGATTAAGAGCAGTCTGAAGGTCATCAGTTTCATAAAGGGAGGTCCAGTCGATAGTGGCAATGTCCAGTAGGAAGGACTGTAGGTCAAGGTGCACGAAATTTCGGAATGTGACAAAACGAGGTTTGGACGGGGAGGGCCTAGTCTTACCCCATATACAAAAGGTGGGGGAGTGGTCAGTGATGGTATCTGCTGATATGCCAGCGGAGATAATGTTTTCCGGGTGGTTTGTCATTATCCAGTCCGGCAGAGTACTAGAGTTTGTGTGCTGCGCAGTTCTAGTGGGGTCACTGATTACTTGGTGAAAGTTGAAGGTTTGAATCTTAGTCAGTAGTGCGGGTAAAGAGTTGCCTAGCCAATTTAGATTGAGATCACCAAGTATAAGAACCTCATTTCTCCCCGAAAGAAGAGAGGTCTGATCAAGCAGCTCATCAAGACCATTTAAGCCACTAGAAGGGACATGTAGGCACATACAATATGAAGAAGGACATGTAATGCTTCACAGTGGACTAGGGGGGACGAGCAGATCGCGGAGAGATGGAGGTGATCTTTAAAGTAGATAGCTGTACCACCCCCTTTTTTGGGAGCAGGTCTGTCAAATCTCAGGAGATTGTATGAAGGAATTGTGCACTGAGAGTCCTGGATGGAGGGTTTTGGCCAGGTTTCAGTAAGGCATATGATATCAGGTTTGTAGAGGTTTACCCAGGATTCCAGTTCAGCAAGGTTGTGCAGCAGGCTCCTGATGTTATGGTGCACCACAGTAAGACCCTTGGCTTTAGAAAGGGGACTGTGTATATCATAGGCCGGTCCTGGGTTGGGATGAACATCTCCAGAGAGCAATAGGGCCAGTAGGAGGAGATACCAGAGTTTGGGTTGCAGTAAGGGACAGGAAGTATGCATATTCGAGGGGCAGTATTTTAGGACATGGGCAACCAGTCGGATCCAGCACCTATACAACAGAAGTGGAGTAGGATTGCATCGGAGTGTGGGCAACAGGAGAAGGTTAGAGTGTAGGTAATCATGGGGGTAGGTAATGCGGAATAGTCGAGGGGGCTTGAGGAACAGTAAGCAAGGATAGGTGGAGCAAGGCAAGTGAGGGCACAAGAAGAGACAGTAGCATGTAAAGTTTCATTATGAACAGATCTGGTTACAGGCTCGTGTAAAGGGTAAAAATCAGGAGCAGCTAGAAGGAATACAAGTGAGAGATTAGAACTGACAGTGGAGTAGAGATGCAGTGTGAGCCTGGAGTACGAAATGGAGATTAAAAAAAAACCTAGGTTAGCCTTTCAGTGGAAGGGAGGAAAAGCGAAGGATGCAGGGAACCAATGGGAGAGGAGATAACAAAGGGGGGTGGAGCAATTGAGTATTTAAAGGAGGCCTGGGTGGGGGTGGGGGGCCGGGAGAAACTTTAGCTGGAATTATAAGCAGAAGTCTAAATAAGCAAGGGATAAAACAGTCCAGAAATCAATGATAATTCAATGGAAAAAGGCACAAAATCAGCAGTGGCTTGGAAGGCAGAACGGACCAATCAGGATCCGCTAGCAAAAAGCCGCACCAATCTGAGGCCTCGGCGCCAAACTTTTCAGCTTGCGGGCAGTACCTGGGGTTGGGATCCGGGTAGGAGGACTGGGAGGGTGGCCGAGAAATTCAGCTTCAGGCAGCGGCGGCCAGAGGTGGCAAGAGAACCACCTCATGCTTAGAAGGCGTCGCTTCTCGCGCAGGTCCCTGGGGAGAAGAGGGGAAACAGATTAATATAGGAGCAGAAAGACGAGGGGTGGGTGGCTGGTGGCAGACCATCAGCAGGGGGTGGAGCATTAACAGAATAACAATGGCAAAGCTAATTAGATACAGCAGGGGTGGGGGTAGGAGGAGAAAGCAAAAATCAGAGAGCATGGTGGAAGAGGGAGGTGTTCAGATAGCAGAGCTGGGGGTAGGGATAATGACCTCAGAGAGCAGGAAGAGGCCAGTTAAAAGAGAAATTGCTGGGGGGAAGGGAGGTCAGCTGAGGCAGGAAAGGATGCACAGTATTTTAAAAAAGTGGGCAGAGAGAGCAGCAGAGGAAAAAGATTAGACAGGGGTACAGTGAAAAGGCAAGTAGCAGGTTGAAAGTAACCAAGCAGGGTGAAAACTTATAAATCTTAAGCTCTACGACACAGCAGCCAGATTACATAAACAGTTAGTCAAAGGCACTCTGTTACTTTTAAGCACTACAGAGATCAGTAACATTAGTATAGTACAGGTCTAGGCAGAAATACAAACTTTAGCTGGAATTATAGGCAGAAGTCTAAATAAGTGAGGGCTAAAACTGTCCAGAAATCAATAATAACTCAATGGAAAAAGGTGCACCAATCGGCAGTGGCTTAGAAGGCAGAACGGACCAATCAGGATCCGCTAGCAAAAAGCCGCACCAATCGGAGGCCTCGGCGCCGAAATTTCAGCTTGCGGCAGTACATGGGGTTGTGATCTGGGTAGGAGGACAGTGAGGGTGGCTGAGAAATTCAGCTACAGTCGGGCGACGGCAGCCGGAGGTGGTAAGAGAACCGCCTCATGCTTAGAAGTAGCCACTTCTGGCACAGGTCCCTGGAGTTGGGATATGGGTAGGAGGACCGTGAGGGCAGCCGAGAAATTCAGCTACAGTCGGGTGACGGTGGCCGGAGGCAGCAAGAGAACTGCCTCACGCTTAGAAGGCGCTGCTTCTGGCACAGGTCCCTGATGCCATCTTCCATACCTCCGGTGGATAAGAGAATGGACAAGAGGTATACTTTGTCAGCTCCTGGAATGGATTTTCTTTATTCTCATTGGAACCATGTTGGGGTAATGCAGGCTGCAGTCTGTGACAAGGCTAACATCCCCTTGGCTTCACACCCCCCCAGATAAGGATTCCAGGAAGGTGGATGCCATGGCAAAGAAACAGTACTTGGCATATCTGTCTCCTTATGGAGGTTTGCTTGGCTCAGGTGTACTAGCCTTTTGCAGGATACCCAGGCTAAGGCCATGGATTTTCCTGTCACTGATAATTCTCTGTTTGGGGAGCAAACAGAAACATGCATGAAAAAGATGGATGAATACAGGACCACCTACATGAGTGCAGTGGTCAAGGAAAGGCAAGCCACTCCACAAAAGCAGCAGTCTAGGGCTGGCAGGGGCAGGCCTTTTCATGGGCCTTTTTACCAAGCCCAGGCTCCCTCTTCTTTCCAGCGGAGGGGGTTCTTCAGAGGGAGAGGCAGAAGAGGGATGAGCAGGGCTGCATCCTCTTCTCAGTCTAGGGCTCCTGCCAAACAGACACCCTGATGTGTCAGACCGGGTCGCCTCCTAAATTCCAGTAGGGGGCAGGCTGGCTTACTTCTTCCAGGCCTGGAAGGCTATCACTTCAGACAAATGGGTCCTGGAAGTAGTAAGCCAGGGACTTGCTCTCAGCTTCAAAAGATTCCTCAGAATGAGAGCCAAGACCTTTACCCCTGCAAAACCTCTGGAAACAATTGCTTGAGAGGCAGAGGTTTCTTCCCTGCTGTCTCTAAAAGCTATGGAGAAGGTTCCTCTACAGCACAGAGGGAAATGTCTGTATTCAAGATACTTCTTTACCCCCAAAATGACAGGGGAGTGGCGACCCATCCTAGACTGAGATATCTGAACAAACATATCACAAAGCCCAAATTGAAAATGGTGACTCTGGGATTAATACTTCCCTCTCTAAGGCCAGGAGACTGGTTAGCTTCCCTTGACCTCAAGGATGCCTATTTCCACACTCCTATCAGATGCTCCCACAGAAAGTACCTCAGGTTCGAGTTGCCCTCAGGTCATTACCAGTTCAGAGCAGTGCCCTTCAGTCTAACATCTGCTCCAAGGGTGTTCACAAAATGTCTGGCAGTAGTTGTAGCCTTCCTCAGAAGGCAGGGAGTCTCAGTGTTTCCTTACCTAGACGATTGGCTCATTGTAGGCCAGTCCTCAGATCAAGTCAGGTCAGCTCTAGAGGTCACCCAGAGGCCTCTGGGTTCTCTAGGATTCCTTCTCAATTTACCTAAGTCAGTTCTATAACTGGTGCAACTCCTTACTTTTATAGGAGTGGAGCAGGATACTATTCAGGCAAAGGCCTTTCTCCCTTGCTCAAGAGTAAAGGCCCTTACAGATCTGGCTTCCTCTTTTCGACTACTAGTGTCTCGTCCAGCCAGACATTTTCTTCAGCTTCTAGGCCACATGGCAGCCTCCAATGCGGTGGTTCAGGGAGCCAGGTTTCATATGAGGGACATTCAGTTCCACTTAAGGTCCTTTTGGTTTCAGAGAAAGGATTCTCTCACAAAGCTCATTCCAGTGATTCAGACTCTTGTCCAGGCTCTCCAGTGGTGGTTGGAGGAGGACAGTCTCAGACAGAATGTTCCATTTCTCAGTCAAACACCCTCAGTGGTCCTTCCCACAGATGCTTCCCTTCTGGGGTGGGGAGCTCTCTGCACAGGGTATTTGGTCACAGCAGGAGTATCTCTTTCACATCAGTCTTCTGGAGCTCAGAGCTATGTATCTGGCCCTTCATGCTTTTTCAGAATCAGTCAAAGGGAAGGCGGTGCAGATCAGGACAGACAGCACCACCACTATGTGGTACATAAACAAGCAGGGGGCACTCGGTCCACGGCCTTGTGCACAGAATCCATGATGGTATGGTCACTGGCTTACTCTCTTCAGACTTCTCTGACAGCAGTACATCTTCCAGGGGAGGACAATGTGCTGGCAGATGCCTTAAGCAGGATATCCCAGGGTTATCACGAGTGGTCCCTGAACTCTTATGTTCTTCAGGTAATTTTCAAGAGATGGGGCACTCCAGAGATAGACCTCTTTGCAGCCCCAGACAATCATCAACTTCCATTAGTCTGCTGCAGACTCCCAGTCCTGGGGACTGTTCCTCTCTAGAGGCTCTCCTGTTAGATTGGACAAACAGGTTTCTTTATCCCTTCCCTCCTTTTCCTCTGATATTCAGAGTACTGATCAAGATCAGGTCTCAACCCTGCACAGTGATCCTGGTGGCTCTGGATTGGGCCAGGCAAATATTGTATCCTCTGTTGCTTTCTTTAGCAGTGTCAGTCCTCCTTTTTCTACCCAGGAGGCACGACCTCCTGACCTCCTCTCAGGGGAGGATTTGGTACCCCAATCTCCAGTCTCTCAGGCTCAAGGCTTGGCTCTTGAAGAGTTAAAGTATGCAGGTCTGCACCTCTCTCAAGGGGTAATGGATATCCTTAAGGTTTCTAGGAAATTTTCCACCAGAAAAACTTACAATTCTAAATGGAAAAGATTCAGTATTTGGTGTTCTCAGAGAGACATAAAGCCACATTCTGTGGGCATCTCCACAGCCCTGGATTATCTGCTTCATCTTAATGGTTTAGGCCTTAGGCCTGCTACCCATAAAGTTCATCTAGCAGCTGTTTCTGCCTTTCTTTCTACGGGGAAGGGATCTTCCCCGTGCATCTCATCCTATTTTCAGTAAGTTTTTCAAACGTCTGGTTCATATCAACCCTCCCTTCAGGGAGCCTACTCCTGCTTGGGACTTGAATATCTGTATTGCACAGCTTATGCAGCCCCCCTTCAAACCCTTGTCCTCAGCTGAGCTTAAGTACTTGACTTGGAAGACTGTGTTCCTGGTAGCTATCACTTCTGCCAGGAGAATCAGTGAATTGCAGGCCCTGTCAGTGGAACCTGACTTAATTTCCTTCCACAAGGATAAGGTGGTCCTTAGGACGAATAGAAAATTTCTTCCTAAAGTGGTTTCAGATTTTCATCTGAACCAATCCATGTCTCTGCCTGTGTTTTTCACTGACAATTCTTCTGGGGAAAGAGGCGTGCACAGTCTGGATGTGAAATGGGCACTTAGTTATTATATAGAGCATACTAGGGCCCACAAGAATGATTGTACTCAGTTATTTCTCACTTATGGAGAAGTGGGGAAAGGTAGGCCTGCTACTACAAGAACTATTGCCAGGTGGATTGTCTCCTGTATTCAGTTCTGCTATTCAGAGTTAGGGAAACAGCCTCTCTCAGGCCTGAGGGCTCACTCAACCAGGGGTGCAGCTGCTAGGGATATTCCTTTAGTGGAAATTTGTAAAGCAGCCACCTGGAAAACAGTGCACACACTTACCAAGCATTACTCCCTGGACACTCAGACCAGAAGTGATGCTAGGTTTGGCACAGCAATACTGCAGAGCTTGTTCCCAAAGTGAGGTTCTGTGATTCCCTCCTCCAGGGGGAAACTGCTTGGTAGTCTGCATATAGTCAGAATACAGCAACACTTCATGTTGTTTGAAGAAAGAAATTACTTACCATGGTAATGTTGTTTCTTCTAATGAAGTCTTGCTGTATTCTGACCTCCCTCCCTGCCTCCCCTCTCAGAACCTAGTTTTTGGGATGTGGGTGGGCAGGTACAGTGTTGCACCCCAGAGGTGTACCTTTTATACCTTGCCTGGCTAGGTTGGTATTTTTTCTGGTTATTGTTATTATTATTATTAGTAGTATTATCACTGTCTACTTAAGGTTCTTCTTGGGTTCTCGACTTGAGTCTTACGGACCCAAGTATTTGTTGGCAATGGCTTAAATTTTACACAGTTTCTATAGCTATTTGTTAGTTAGTCTAGTGCTCGTAAGAATCTGACGGTTACTTTGAGATGTACCAGAGATAGAGGTTTGAAAACCAAGATCGAGCTCTACATTCTATGCTCTGGCATAGAGTTACTCCTTTCCTCTCCAGAGCAGTTCAAGTGCTGGGGCTAACTGCATATAGTCAGAATTCAGCAAGACTCCATTAGAAGAAACAACATTACTATGGTAAGTAATTTTTTCGATTTGATAAAAGTTCAAATACAGGTTTGTGTCACTTTTAATGATTCTCCAGAGGTTTCCCCTTAGGTTTTGTGTGTACCCAGGTCACTGAGTAAATGGTACAGGTGTTACTTTCTCAGTTACTACCCCTGCCTTGCACCCATGAGGGCCAAGCAAGGTTGAGGGGCCAGGGCTCTTTATACTCCTCACGTAGGGAGTTTGGTTTGGATGCGGAATAAGAAAAATAGCACAATGCGTCCACTCAGAGGTGGAAATAGTGGACCTGCTAACAAGTAGAATACTGCCCCCTGGGATGCAGTACCAACCCACCTGCCCAGTAACTTTCAGACACTACCCTGAGACACACCAGTACCAGTACCCACACTTCAACTGCAGTTTCAGACACCTTTGCACTTAAGGTAGATAGCTGATAATATGCTCACATGTCAAATTTTAGAAACTAACAACAAGACTTTATTATTCATCAGTTCTGATCCTGTGAAGGAAATAAGGGTTCTGTCAAAAGTTCAAACAGTGATTTTCAGAAGTAGCAACACAATTATTCATTGTTAAATTTCAAGTGCTTTGCCTCCACCTATGCGTTCTTGAATGTCCAGACCGCGCCACAGAGCTAGTGCACTAGGCTTCCCAACACCCACATACAAGATTGCAACCAAGGCCTACTGTGCTGTTGGGCCTCCCACTACCGTCAGTAGTAGATTTCCACAGTTAGGTTCCTCCTGAGTAAGGTTTAATGAGCAAAGTGCTGAGGTGGAGGCAGAGTGGTGTGGAGGTAATCTGTTTCTGAGAGATTGGACCGGAGCTATTTGACACAGCAATAAAATGTGTGCAACTAAATGTGAGTTGTGAATAACCAGAGTGCAGAGTTTGTGTTTGTAAAGATTAAGTAAGGGCAGGCAGCCTGACTCTGCACCTGGCCACTGTTCAGCAGAGCGCACACGTTTTGTTGTTTTCTGATGTTGTTGTGCCTGGGATCTTGCAGTGGTGCACTGACAGATATGCAAGCTTGCTTTAACTCCACCTGACTGACTTTTGGCTAGCACTTTTGTATTAGCGAAAAAAATGGTAATCCAACAGAGACTCCAAAAACAAATTGTAATCCAGCAGGGAATTTAAACAGCAGCAGCAGTTTTCTGTTTGACCGACACCAAGAAAAGCAGTCGCTGATGCTTCAGGAGAGATGATGTCACGGCTGCAGGCAGGTGGTGGTTATTGGCCCAGACTAGGCCTGATCTCTGTGTCACAGCTCGCTTTCCTCTGGATCAGCACGTGGCAGAGTGACAAGTTCAGAAGAGCCGAGACTGATGAGCTACCCCACTTCACCCCAGTGGGTGCTCACTTGATTAAGAGTACAAGTATTCTGGAGGCAAGCTCCTGACCACCTCCTCCCTTAAACACACCAGAGAGGGCAGAATGGCTTGTTCTCATCTGATATCAGCCGTCTGAAGATGGCCTGAGCAGATTTGGTCTCTCACAGCAAGGCAGGCTTCACAGCACATATTTTCAGCTCAGATGTAACTTCCAGCAACCAAACTCACTCACACCAGGATCTCCGGCTCTAAGGGCTGGCTAGGCCCTCAGCTTTTCTCCATGGCACCTCTTTCCTCTCCAACTGCTTGGGAAGGACTGTTCTGAACTCCTCCTAGGTTGGGGGAAAGGTTCAGCTCAACACCCTTCTCTCTTAGATTGTAATTGGCAATCCAGACTTACCATTCACATTCTAGTTCCCAAAGTGGCTACAAAAAGGGTGCTGAACACTTTGTGGCTGTTCTTCACAAGTGCCTGTGCTCTTTCCAGAACCTCTTGTATTTCGGTTAGTTGATCGCGGATAGTCAAGTGTCATAAAATGGTGATGTCATCTATTTACATTCAGTTCAAGTCCTAGCTGCTGTTTCACACAGTTTTATTTGCTGCTAGCTTCTACTTTAACTCTTCAAAACATTCACTCCAACTGGGAATATAGTCCGGATTGATGATTCATGATGACATCAGTGAACCTTCTAGTTCGTCTTCAAGTGCAGAGGCACCCCTTTCATCGTCAGCAGACAACAATAGAACAAACAGACAAATAAAAACTCTTCTCCTGGCCTTTAGCTCCAGTTTCAGCTGGAAGATGCAGGTGTCTCAGGTGGACCCACCTTGAGCCACTGGGGGCTCGACAGGTAAGTCCCACCTTTTGAGGGGTATATGTGGAACACAGAAAAGGGTTTTGATTATGGGGGAATTGATCAGTTAAGCTCCTTGTAAAACTAAGGATTGTATCTACCTTCTCTTGCAAAGCTACAGGAGAAACTAGTCTACTCACAGCTTGCAGACTTCCTCCACTCCTCCAACTTCCTCTCCCCTTTCCATTCTGGCTTTAGGAAGGCTCATTCCACCCCCCCTCCTTAGGGTCACTGACTCCATCCCTTCTGGGATGGATCAGGGGAACATCACAGTGGCAATTTTCATTGATCTGGTCAAAGACTTTGATTCACTATCCCACTCAGTCCTCCTGGATAAGCTGAGCTCTGCCAACTTCCCAGCTCCCACTGTCGACCAGTTCTGTTCCTACCTCTTGGACCGTCAACAGTCAGTACAGGAAAAGGGGCCATCTCCCCAACCCTCCCTATCCAGGCCAGGGTCCTACAGGGCTCCATTCTAGGTACAGTCCTCTTCTCCATCTTCCTAAACAATCTCTCCTCTGCCTGTGCCAACTCACATATTCACAAGTATGCAGATGATGCAGTTCTCTACACCTCTGGTCCCTCGAGTGCATCTATGGAAGTCTTGCTTCAACAAGACTTTCACAGTGTTCTGTGCTAGTTCTAGTCCAACCAACTTCAGGTCAACACACAAAAAAATAAAACTGTGTCTGTGAACTTTGCCATCAGCCAGAAGCTGGCTCGGCTCACCCCGACACCCCCCTCCATGTCTTCTTATAAACATAGAAAAGACCATGCCCGATCTACAGCTCTTTCTCCCTCCCCTGTTTCCTTTCCACTATGATTCCTCTATACTTATCTCATACATTCTTGAACCCCACAACTGTTTTTGCCCCCACCACCTCCTCCGCTAGAAGGCTGTTCTGGGGAAGTCTCCATGCTAGATGGCACACCACTTGAAGTAGTCTCAACTTTTAAGTACCTCAGTGTGTGGTTAGATAGCAGGCCTAACTTCTCTGCCCACATTTATGCCATCCTTGCCAAACTCCACACTGAACTGGGTGCCATGTATAAGGACTGCCTTTCTCCCCCAGCTCTGCCAGTGGCTGGTCACCAAAATGGTTCTTCCAGTTTTCGACTATGCGGATGTGGTTTATGGCACCACCTCCTCCACCTTCCTTGCCAGAGTAAGCACCCTCTGCAATGCCTTCTGCCACTTATGACCAACTCACCTTCTCATATTCACCACTGCTCCCTTTACTCCTCCCTAGCAATCCTCCCTTTTCCCTCATGTTGCCAGTTCCACTGTACTTCCCTCATCTCTAAACACTGGTTTGGGTCCACCCCCCTCATATCTATCTCCTCTCCTCTCCTCTCCTCTCCCCAACCCCTCCTCCCCCCACTCCATGCACTCAAGGGAGCCATGCACATTCTCCCTTCTCTACTCACACTCTTCAGCTGGGAAATCTGCTTTCTCATACTGCCTTTCCTCCCTCTGGAACCAGCTACCCTCCTCCATCCGTCTCCCTCCCTCCCTTCCCTCCATTAGACACCACCTAAAACTCCCCCCCCCACTCCTGCCAACCCTCTCCCTGAATGCTTCCTTACCCTTGCCTGTTTTTTAACCACCCCTTAGCTCTCCATCAGCCCTAACCTCATAAGTGTTGGCGACCTCATTGAAGTTCATCGACCTGTTTTGACTCCTACTTTCAGCACCAGCTCAGCCTCCCTTCAGTCTTACACTGTGCACTTTCTGAGTTTGACCAATTTGCACAGTTGATTTGTATGCTGATTTATTTGTCCTCCATATGCAGTGTTTTGCCATTTTGTCTCTACTGCACTCAACGTATGCTCTTTATGTCATTCTCATTGTAACCATATCCCCTGACTGGCTGTATTTTGTTTGTAATTGTGTGTCTCCCCTTCCCCTTTCCTGTGGGTCGTGCTTAGCAACGAATGTTGGCCCAGTGTGCCTCTCCCGTGTAACAGTTTTAAATAAGATCAATCAGTGAATAAATAAACAAACAATACCCATAGGGCTGACTTAGAGGGTATCCTACATTTCTTACAAATACAGCATAAGATGGGAACTTTAGCAGATCTGTCAGTAACATAAGAGGAAAAAGGAGGTAGGTAATTTGTGCCTTGCCCAAATTGATCTGACTGTTAGATACCTCTGCCAGAGATATTATGAGGGGGGCCCATGGACATCCAGGCTCTTGGTCAATAGACTTTGAGCTTACAGAGCGAGAGCATCTATCCCTACAACTGTTCACACCTCAGCAGGTCACGTACTCTTGAACATTCTTCCTATTGCAGAGGCTTTCTAGATGTATTATAGTACCTTTATACTGAACCTCTCCAACCAGACAGGGGAGAATATTGGGATTCTCATCTTTCCATGACTTACTATACTCACCAACATAGACATGCCTTGGACTTGGTTTTCTCCCTCAGGCTCAAGACGAGTAACCTCGAGATTGGTCTAGTCAGTTGGTCGGATCATTGCTCGGTAAAGTTCTCCTTCTGGGCCCTCCTGTGGTCCTTCACTGGTGGAGATGTTTCAGTACCGTCCTTTAAGGGGGCTTGGCCCAGAAGGACTGTTGATGGTGCTGAACATCTTGGAGATAGTGGCAGCTTGTGAGATGGGATCAGAGAATGCAGTAGTGACCTATAATAGGGTTGTTGCCGAGGCCTTTAATTCTGTAGCACCTATCCATGTACGACCCCGGGTCTCATGCTTAAGGTGCCCATGGTTTGATGGGGAGCTTAGGGAGTTGAAGACTAGGGCTTGGAGGTTGGAGTGTTGTTGGAGAAGGTCCGGAGCTGAGAAGGACAAACTGGCTTTGAAGATTCTGCAACCTGGAGGAAAGGGCAAAGGGAGACACACAATTCCAAACAAAATACAGCCAGTCAGGTGATATGGTTACAACGCGGATGACATAAAGAGCATAAGTTGAGTGCAGTACAGACAAGATGGCAAAACATTGCATATGGAATAAATCAGCATACAAATCAACTGGGAAGAGGGAAAGAAGGGGGAGGATAGTTGATTGTGTAATGGGTGTGGCGCAGCAGTATTGCTGGATACAATGTGGAAAGCAGGGGGTTGCCAAATATACAGGAATCTGGGACAGCTTGGGGCAGAGATAAGTTGGCTGAGGTGGGAGTTAGAGAGAGGAGTGGGGGGATGGGGTAAGGAGCAATAGGGAAAGGTGAGGGGGTTGCTCTACTGAAGGCTTGGTCAGGGGCAATATTAGGAGGGCTGTTGGGGGCATGCCACAATTGCTGGAAGCAAGACCAACCAGTAAGAGGGACAATGAATGGCAGGTAGTGAGAAAAAAAAGGAAAAGTGGCACAAATGACTAACAGGGATATAATAGAAGGGAATACTAGAATAAATACAGCCGTCAAGGGCAGAGCATCGAACAGGTTTACGCCACTCACAGACATGGAGGACTAGGAGGTACATGAGGGGATTGGGGCTAGAACAAACATGGGGGGTGAGGTCTAAGCTAAACTGGCAGAAGGAGGAAGTGTTCAGAAGGAAGTAGGTCCAATCAATCTGGAAGGAGGCAGGACAAAGAAGGGAGAGGAAGGGGGGGCCAGGGAGGGGAGAGCACAGCCAGGGTGAATAGGGGGTACCAGAGTGACAACGGAAAGAAGGGGGACTCAGGAGGAAGAATGTGATAAAACAAGAGGTTCAGAAGAAAGGTTCAAACAACATGAAGTCTTGCTATATTATGACTATTGCAGTTTGCCCCAGCCTTAGAACTGCTCCGGAGGTGAAAGAGTTAACTTCCATGCAGAGCATGGAGCTTAGAGCGTGAGCTCGGTTCAGAAGCTCTGTTTGGCTGGTTTCAAACCGAAACCGTCAGATTCTTTACTCCGCCTCTCTGAACAGTCGCTCCGGAGATTCCTCCTGTTGCTCGGTTCATTTCTTCAGTTTAAAGCGCTATTTCTCGGTTTAATTTAACCGCGATTTCATTATTTTAACCGCAAAACTGATCGGTTCAGGCTCTGTCTATGGTAATCGTAAGTAATAGATAGGGTTTTTTCTGTGTGGAACTTGTAAAGTATTATCGGTTCGGTTGAACCGATCGAGTTGTATTTAAATATAAGTTTAAAGCCTTTTAAGGCTTTTTAGAGTGCGGTTCCCGGTTCTTATCGGTTCTAAAAAAAACGGATTTCATTACGTTTTTTCCACGACCCGTGACACGGTTTGGAACCGATAAGGGTGTCTTGCCTGGCACTGCCATCAAAAGGGCAAGTTGGTTGGTTAGGCTGGCATCATGTCTGAGAAACCCAAAAGAAAAACCGGGCCCACTGGGTTTCAACACTGTAGTGTCTGTGGGGAAGCCTTTGCCAAGGCTGACCCACACACTACATGTGTCTATTGTCTGGGGTTTGACCACCTCAATTCAGACTGCCAGATTTGTAAAAATTTCCCTGCAGCCACCCTGGACAAGAGAGTGGGCAGGCTCAGGGAACGAGAGGCCAAAAAGTCCACTGACCCGGATGGCCAGCCCGGTTCGGTGCCAACCGAACCGGAGGGAGTGCCCTCTGACCAGGGCGAGACTTCCTCGGGCAAACGAAAAGCTGGCTCTGAGGAGCCAGTTCCAGCAAAGAAATCTAAAAAATCAGCAGGTTTGGAGTCCAAAATTCCTTCTCCAACTGCTGCTGAGATAGCCAGGGCAATACAGATTGTCCAGTCCCTGTCCCCGTTCCTCCGAACCGCCACTGTCTGGCAAAAGGTCGGTTCCAGTGGTTCAGGATTATGATATAGAAGAGTTCTATGAACCAGAGGAGGGGGATGAGGATTATGATCAGTGTGAATGTGATTTTGAAAGTCTGGATGTGCCCATTGAACCGGACATCTCCCCAGACAGACCTTCAGTAGTCTCCCCTAGGCTTTCTGAGTCCCCTTCTCATTTTTGTTTTATAAAAAGTTGCTGAGACCCTCCAGCTTCCCTTAGAGGAGGCTTTGGATGAGCAAGAGGAGCCTGACTATGTGGAGATGATGGATATCCAGAGTCCGGAGGTTGTCCATCCCTTTACATAAATCCTTTAGAAAACAAACAGTAAAAATTTTAAAAGCTCCTAATTCTGTGCCTCCTGTGGATAAAAAGATGGACAGGAGGTACACTTGTCAGGTCCTGATACAGATTTTCTTTCACAGCAATGCAGTCATGTTAGTAGTTCAGGCTGCAGCCTGTGATAAAGCTAATATTCCACTGGCTTCACATCCTCCTGACAAGGATTCCAGGAAGATTGATGCCATGGCCAAAAACAATACATGGCAGCATCCTTGGGACTCAGACAAGCTAACTATATGGCTTATCTTGCAAGATACCAGAAATCTAGATGGGATACTGTCATGGCCTTTAGCCAAACAGGTCCTGGCCAGCTCTGCAGAGGAGCTGGAGCAGGTGGCTCTGATGGTATTGAGGCATCTAAGGTGCAATTCCATGCTGCAGTGGATTCTAATGATGTATCCTCTAGAGTCATGGCTACATCTGTGGCTTTTCGTAGATTGGCCTGGCTCAGATGTACTACTTTGTCACAGGATACCCAGTCTAAGGCTATGGATTTTCCTGTGGTGGGAAATTCTCTGTTTGGGGAGCAGACGGAGAATTATATGAAGAAAATGGATGAATATAGAACCACTTACAGGAGTTCACAAGCCAAGGAACAGCAAGCCACTCCTCAGAGGCAGCCCCCCAGGGGTAGGGGTAGGCCTTTTCACAGGCCTTTTTACCAGACTCAGGCCCCCTCCTCTTCAGCCTATGTACAGAGGGGGTTCTTCAGAGGGAGTGGCAGATGGGGTTCGAGCAGGTCTGCTCCCACCCCTCAGCCTAAAGCCCCTGCCAAACAGGCACCCTGATGGGATGCCCAGGGTCAGCTCTCCACTACCTGTAGGGGGCAGGTTGGCTCACTTCGTCCAGGACTGGCAGTCTTTAACTTCAGACAGGTGGGTCCTGGAAGTAGTGAGCCAGGGTCTGGTTCTCAGCTTCAAGAAATTTCCAAAGATGAGAGCCAGATCTTTTCCACCTACAAACCCTGTAAAGACTCTTGCTTTGGAAACAGAAGTCTCAACCCTCCTGGCTCTCAGAGCTGTAGAAAAGGTTTCTCCCCTTCACCAGGGCAAGGGTCTGTACTCCAGGTACTTCCTTACCCCAAAAAAGACCGGAGAGTGGCGGCCTATCCTGGATCTAAGATATCTAAACAAGCACCTTTTAAAGCCAAAGTTCAAAATGGTGACACTGGGAATGATTTTACCCTCCCTAAGGCCAGGGGACTGGCTAGCCTCCCTGGACCTCAAAGATGCCTACTTCCATGTTCTTATCAAAAGCTCCCATCGAAAGTACCTCAGATTCGAACTGCCCTCAGGCCATTATCAGTTCAGAGCAATGCCCTTCGGCCTCACTTCTGCCCCAAGGGTGTTCACAAAGTGTCTGGCAGTAGCAGTCGCTCACCTAAGAAGGCAAAAGATTGCCATTTTTCCCTACCTGGACAACTGGCTCATTGTGGGTCAGTCTCCAGACCAGGTCAAATCACACCTGCTAGTTACCCAGCAGCTGCTTACCTCTCTGGGATTTCTTCTCAATCTTCCAAAGTCAGTTTTGGAACCTGTCCAGGTACTCACCTTTATAGGCGAGAACTGGATACAAAGCAGGCCAGAGCCTTCCTTCCCTTGGAAAGGGTAAGGACCTTAGTGGCCCTGGCCGCCTCCTTCACTCTGCAGGTTTCTCGACCAGCAAGGCATTTCCTGCAGCTCCTAGGGCACATGGCTGCCTCCACAGCTGTGGTGCAAGGAGCAAGATTTCAGATGAGGGACATTCAGTTCCATTTGAGAGCTTTCTGGTCTCAAAGAAGAGATCCTCTATCCAGATTAATCCCAGTGACTCGAACCCTGATCCAGGCCGTTCAGTGGTGGCAGGATCAGAGCAATCTGAGACAGGGGGTGCCTTTCATCCCTCTGTCCCATTCCTTGACCCTTACTACAGATGCATCCCTCTTGGGATGGGGAGCTCACATGGGCGACCTCTCCACCCAGGGATTATGGTCCCCTCAAGAATCTCTGCTCCACATCAATCTGTTGGAACTCAGAGCTGTTTTTCTTGCACTTCGAGGTTTTCTCTGCATCTGTTCAGAACAAGGTGGTACAGGTCAGAACAGACAACACCACTACAATGTGGTACATCAACAAACAAGGGGCACTCGGTCTTCGGCCTTGTGCACCGAGGCAATGAAGTTGTGGTCTCTGGCTTACTCCCTGAACACTTCCCTCATAGCAGTTCACCTCCCAGGCAAGGACAATGTCTTGGCAGATGCCCTCAGCAGGATTTCCCAGGGCCATCACGAATGGTCACTGGATCCCCTAGTACTGGGGATAGTGTTTGCCAGATGGGGCACTCCTCAGATAGATCTTTTCGCAGCCCCAGACAATTATCAACTTCCACTGTTTTGTTGCAGGCCCCCAGTGTTGGCCTCAGTTCCCCTGGATGCCTTTCTCCTCGATTGGGAAGGGAAGTTTCTTTATGCCTTCCCTCTTCCCTCTCCTGTTCAAAGTACTAGTCAAAATCAGGTCTCAGCCCTGCAAAATGATCCTGATTGCTCCAGACTGGGCCAGGCAGCCCTGGTACCCTCCTTCTGTCCTTAGCAGTCCACCTTCCCTGTGTCTCCCAGGAACCACAATCTGTTAACCTGTGCTCAGGGAGAGTTTGGTATCCAAATCTCAAATCCCTCAACCTCAAGGCTTGGCTCTTGAGCAGTTAGAGTTTGCTGATTTGCAACTTTCTCAAAGTGTTCTCGAAATCCTGAAGGCTGCTAGGAAGCCTTCCACCAGAACTACCTATAACTCCAAGTGGAAAGGTTTTCCATATGGTGTTCTGGGAAGCATGTTTCCCCAGAATCTGCTGATCTACCTACTGTATTGGACTACATGGTCCATCTTAATTCTTTGGGACTGAGACCAGCCACCCTGAAAGTGCACTTGGCTGCTGTCTCTGCCTTCATTTCAGCAGGAAGCCCTCTTCTCTCTCTCTGCTCATCCTGTATTTTCCAAGTTTTTTAAGGATTGCTTCACACCAATCCCCATTCGGGGACCCTGCCCGGCTTGGGATCTTAATATGCATTGCTCAGCTAATTCAACCCCTTTGAGCCTCTGTCTTCGGCAGAGCTTAAGTATTTGACTTGGAAAACTGTATTTCTGGTAGCCATCACTTCTGCCAGGCGTATAAGTGAGTTACAGGCTTTATCAGTAGAAACTGACTTTATTTCCTTTCACAGGGATAAAGTGGTCCTCAGGACTAACAGGAAGTTTTTGCCTAAGGTGGTTTCAGATTTCCACCTTAACCAATCTATTTCACTTCCAGTGTTCTTCACTGACCATTCCTCCTCTGGTGAGAGGAGGCTGCACAGCTTAGATGTTAAGAGGGCCCTAAGTTACTACATAGAGCGTACCAAGGGTCACAGGTTTGACTCCCTCCAACTGTTTCTCACTTATGGTGAGGTTGGGAAAGGGAGACCTGCCACTAAAAGATCCATTGCCAGGTGGATCGTTTCTTGTATACAATTTTGCTATCAAAAGCTGGATAAGGTTCCCCCCTCAGGCCTGAGGGTCACTCTACCAGAGGTACAGCTGCAACTCTAGCTGCTGCTAGAGACATCCCTATCTTGGAGATATGTCAGGCAGCTACTTGGAAGACAGTACACACTTTCACCAAGCATTACTCCCTGGATATTCAGGCCAGGAGGGATGCTCGGTTTGGCACAGCCGTGCTTCAGAGCCTATTCCCTAAGTAGGTTCTGTCCCTCCTCCATGGAGGTACTGCTGTGTAGTCTGCAATAAGTCATAATATAGCAAGACTTCATGTTGTTTGAAGAAAAAATTACTCACCTTAGTAATGTTGTTTCTTCTAATGGAGTCTTGCTATATTATGACCTCCCCCCCAGCCTGCCCCTCTCAGAACTCCTACTTTGGGGTATGGGGTGGGTAGTCCTCTGTTGGCATTTGTTGATGCCCTCTTTCATGTTTGGGTGTTGTGTTCATTTAGTTATTTTATCTTAATTTTTCTGGTACACTGACTTGAGTCTTTGTGTTGGGACCAGTAAAAATGTGTTAATATATTAGTACCTCCGCCAATTGGCTAGTGTAGGTTACAGCTTCCACACAGAACCTTAGTGAGTTTTTGCTCGAAAAGATCTGACGGTTTCAGTTTGAAACCAGCCAAACAGAGCTTCTGAACCGAGCTCGCGCTCTAAGCTCCATGCTCTGCATGGAAGTTAACTCTTTCACCTCGGAGCAGTTCTAAGGCTGGGGCAAACTGCAATAGTCATAATATAGCAAGACTTCATTAGAAGAAACAACATTACTAAGGTGAGTAATTTTTTCTTCTACACCGTGGTCAGGGTAAAATCACAGAGGGAGAGGGCAGGTCCACAAGGCACTAGTAGGAGGTCATTCTATAGAGCAGAGAGAAAGGAGAAAGGCATGATCTACGGTGACTCCATAATAAATGGGGTACACTGGCTGAGGTGGGGGGACCCAGATAAGAGAAGGCTGGTCTTCTGCATTGCGGCACTGGAAGCCGGGAGGGCAGGGCATAAAATAAAGGAAAGAGGAAATAAGAAAATTTGGGGGTAAACTACACATGATCGTTCACCTGGGTGCAAATGATTTAAAGGGTACCAAGTTGGATGAGGTACAGCAAAGGTTTCAGGATTTGGCTAGGGCCTGCAGTGAGGAGGGGAGTTCATTGGCCTTCTCAGAAGTCTTACCGGTCCCTAGTACCAGCACTGTCAGGCAAGGGAGGATTGAAGACTTCAACAGTTGGCTCAGGGAATGGTGTGCTAGGGAGGGGTTTGATTGTATTGGAGAATGGGGAGACAGGTGGAAAGACGAAGGATTATACTCAAAAGACAGGTTACATCTGAATGAGTCAGGATCCAGGGTACTGAGGGATAAACTGCAAGAATACATAGCCAAGGCCATGAATTTAAATAGAAAGGGAGGAGTATGAGGCTAAGGAAGGAAAAGGGGATATAAACGGGCTGTTACCTAGCTGGCACTCCCCCACAAGCGGGGGCAGGGATTAAGAAGGGGGATGGAATTAGGGAGGGGAGTAACTGATGGAGGGCAATGTGCACGAATGCAAGGAGCCTATGCAACAAACTGGCGGATCTAGAGGCCACAGTAACGGAGGAGGAGCTAAATCTGGTGGCTATCACAGAGACCTGGTGTACTAATAACCAGGACTGGGAGATGGCCATCACAGGCTTTACTCTTTTTAGGAGGGATAGGGCAGGAATGAAAGGGGGAGGGGTGGCCATATATGTGAGGGAAAGCATACAAGCATCAATGGGGCAGGCAGAGCAAGGGGAAGCAGAGATACTGTGGGTCACTCTGAAGAAAAGATATGGGGCTGTTATGAGGACAGGAATGATTTATAGGCCACCAGCACAGGGGGTAGAAGCAAACAGAGAACTAATGCAAGCAGTACAATGGATGACTAAAAAGGGGAGTTGCTGCTGGTGGGGGACTTTAATCTCTCTGATGTGGACTGGAGACTATGATCAGCAGCAACAACCAGGAGCAGGAAAATACTGGACTCCTTGCAGGGAGCATTCCTCCAGCAGCTTGTAAGAGAGCCAACTTGAGGGGAGGCGATACTGGACCTTGTATTAACCAGTGGGGACAGTGTTGCCAATGTCACGATGGGGGATAATCTGGGTACCAGTGACCATTGCAAGGTGAAATTCAGGATAAGAGCAAGGACAGAGATGAGTCACACAGGGACAAGGGTAATGGACTTCAGGCATGCAGACTTAAATAAAATTAGGGCAATCCTCAAGGATGCCCTGGTAGGCTTTGAGAATCTGGAGGGAGTCAAGGAGCACTGGGCTACAGTCAATTAAGGAACAATGCATAAGGCAAGTCTGCAAGGGTAAAAAAAGAAAGAGGCCACTTTGGTTCTCCAGAGAGGTAGTGAGAGCGGTGAGGGAAAAGAAACAAGCCTTCAGGAGGTGCAGAGGTACACAAAGGGATTAGGATAGAAAGTTGCACAGGGACAAACTGAGGGTGGCAGGGCATATGGTTAGGAGGGCGAAGGCAGTGACGGAGGAAAGGATAGCTAAGTCGGTTAAGGAAGGTGAGAAAACATTTTTCAGATACATCAGTGAGAAAAGTAAGTCTAAGACGGGGATAGTGATTCTGGTAGGGGAAGTGTGTGTGTGTGTGTGGGGTGTCAATTAGTAAGTAAGTAAGTAAAATTTATTTTTAAGCGCTTTTCAAAACCAAAGCGCTGTACAAATAAAAACAATTAAAATACATCCATATAACATAAAACAACAGCAATAACAATATAATCACAATAAAATCACTCTCCATATGCCTGTTTAAATAAATAAGTTTTTAATTCTAACTTAAAACTCTCAACGGTCAGGCAGCTTCGTATCCAACGAGGTAGAGAATTCCACAGGGTAGGGGCAGCGTAAGAAAATGCCCGCGCTCCAGAAGTTTTTAAGCGGACCCTGGGAACCTCTAGCAATCCCTCGTCGGCGGAGCGGAGTGAGCGAGAGGGACAGTAGGGAATAAGGAGATCTTGAAGATATCGCGGTCCCTGTTCGTGTAGGGCTTTATAGGTCAGTAACCCGACCTTAAAAGTGATCCGCCACTGAACCGGCAGCCAGTGCAGTTCGCGCAGCACAGGCGTAATATGACTTCTCATAGATGTCCCAGTCAAAGCCTGGCTGCTGCGTTCTGCACCAGCTGCAAGCGGATATCAACCACTGGTAGCCCTAGGTACAGGGCATTGCAGTAATCAAGGCGAGGAGGTAACAAAGGCATGGACCAATACCGGAAGGTCAGCCGGAGGAACTAGGTGTTTCACCGAGCGATATTCCTAAGATGATAAAAGGAAGATTTGACAACGGATGACACCTGAAATTTCAGGGTCAAACCATCGTCAATAATAACGCCCAGAGTTCGCACCGGTCTGAGGTTGAGAGCTGGGCACCATCGATCCATATGCCCGAAGGAAGCCCAGCCTACAACCCGCCTCAAGGCAACCTGGGTCCACACCAACACCTCAGTCTTATCCGGGTTTAACCTTAGCCAGCTGGCACTCATCCAATCCTTGATCTCGGATAGACAGCTGTTAAGTGTAGAGACTGCATCTTCCTGTCCGGGACTAAAGACAAATACAGCTGGGTATCATCTGCATAGCAGTGAAAACCCAAGCTGTATTGCCTAATAATGTCTCCCAATGGCAGCATATAGACAGCGAACAACATGGGTGCTAAAATGGAGCCCTGCGAAACCCCACAGGGCAAGAGGAAGGTATCAGAGGAATAAATTCTGGTGATAACCTTCTGTCTCCGCCCCGTGAGAAAAGATTGAAACCACTGCAGAACTGTACCAGACAGTCCGCAGTAGAACTGCAGGCGTTCCAAAAGCACACCATGGTCCACAGTGTCGAATGCTGCAGAGAGATCAAGAAGGACTAGAACAGTACAAGCCTTTCGATCTCTCGCTATCAGGAGATCATTTAGAACCTGGACAAGGGCAGTCACAGTACTATGTCTTTTCCTAAATCCTGATTGGAGAGTATCATAGACATTGTGATTTGTAATATGGTCGTCCAGTTGCATTGCAACCACCTTTTCAATAACCTTGCCCAAGAAGGGTAGGTTAGAGACAGGTCTGTAGTTAGCTGGGTAGTTCGGGTTCAATGAAGGTTTTTTTTTAGGAGTGGTTGAATGACCGCCTCCTTTAGGGGATCAGGAAAGATCCCCTGCTCCAGAGATTTCCAAACAATTTCAGCAATGGTCGGACAGATAGTATCTACGCAACTTAATAATAGAGGCGTAGGGCCCGGATCCAAACTACAACTGGTTGGACGTACAGTCTGGACAATCCTCACAATATCCATGAATTCCAGCCTACCAAAGTCAAACCAGGTAACACAGGTGTTTGTTTCCCCCTGCTGATCACTGCAAACCCTTGAAGAGTGAGCCTGGCCGATATCCGACCTAATGCTGGCAATTTTATCAGCGAAAAACCGAGCAAGCTCATCACACTTTATTTGTGAAAAAATCTCTTCTAGACTGTAGACAGAGTGGACTGCACAGTCTGTCAACAATCTGAAAGAGTTGAGCTGGTCGGTTCCACGCAGCAGCAATCTCCCTGGACAGGAATTCTGCCTTCTTACGGGTTATTGCCGATTGATAGATAACGTAATGATCCATCAATCTAAGTTTGTCAGCATCCAAGCCAGATTTCCGCCAGGCCCTGTCTAGCCTTCGCCCTACTCTCCTCAGTTCCTTCAAAGACTCATCAAACCATGGAGTCTTTGGGTGCTGGAGTGAGTAGGCGAACATGATAAGGAGCAATTTGGTCCAAGGCCCTGCTCACTGCCTTATTATAGGCAAGAACAAGGTCTCCTGGACTCATGCTCTCACCCAAAACACCCGATAGGTCCAGTACCGCTGATAGAGCCTGTGGGTTTACTCCCCTTAAAGGGCAATACTGGACCATCTCCGTAGAGGCAGGCCTATTAGGGGGTGCCCCAAAACTGAATCTTATGGTGTGATGGTCTGTCCACACATTTGGTTCCACCCCCAGATGCGTAACATCCAAATCCAGTAGGAACACCAGGTCTAAAGAGTGTCCCCCTATATGGGTAGCAGAGGTAACTACCTGTGACAGGCCCAACATAGACATGAGTTGGAGGAAATTCTTTCCAAAGTGCGAGAGTTCATCGTCGACCCAGGCATTGAAGTCACCCAGTATTAACCATCTGGGCGACTCCAATGCCATGTCAACGATGAAGTCCCGAATTCCTTCAGGAATTCTCCACCATCGCCGGGTGGACGGTAGATGAGGAGAATCCTAAACTCTGCACCTGCTGCCAGGATACACTCAAAAGACCTGGTGTTACCCACCGGCACCTCCACAAGACTCAGATCTGATCTAAAAAAGATGGCTACTCCCCTGTCCCTACGATCCAATCTCGGACGGTGCATCACCGAGAACCCAGCCGGAGCAACAGAGTCTAAAATAGGACCTGCATGCTCATCCAGCCAGGTCTCGGTGATACATGCCAGGTCAGATGTTGCAACAAGATCTGTGATAATAGCAGTCTTGTTCCTAATAGACCTGGCATTACATAGCACCGCCCGAGTTGGATGGGTTTTTGGAGAGGAACGCAGTACCTGCCCACAATCTGTGGAGCCCTTGGGTATGGGAATCAGGCAAGGAGGACCCCTCTTCTGATCCCATTTTTCCCCAGGGCGTCTCCTCGACCCAACTACCCCTATCTGCCCACCCCCCTCCAATCTCCCACTCTGTCCGGCCCACCCATCCCTTAAACGCCTTCTTGCTATACCCGCTATGCGGCAGTTATTAAGGACGTCATTAGACAACCGGGGACAGTAAAAGGGACGGAGGTCCCAGAGCAGAGTGGGGGAATAGCGCCTGACCATTGTAAACCCCATTAAACACATCTTTAACAACAATTATCTAATAAACTAACTCAAATAAACACACCTATCAAATAAGCTCTCCTTTTCTCTCACAAAGAGGAGGCAAAAATATACATAAAACTAAAATAAATCTCAACTCAAAACTAACCTAAACAATAAAATACCTAAAACAATTTTGTATTTTTAAACACTGAAGCACCTCTCGTGCAGCAGTGCAATAGATATTATAAAATCTCCCAGAACTACCTCTTACATAACAGGGGACCAAATTACTAAATCAAATTAATAATTATACACAGTAAAATTAAAATAATATAAAATATATATCCTCTCACCACCCTCAAAATTCATAAAGAGCAAAGAAATCAATTTTCAGAATGTTCAATGCAAAATAAAAGTCAAATAAGTCCAAATAAATAATATTACACACAAAATTCCAATAATAGGGATCCAAATCCAATCCCAACAAAGGAACCTGAAGGAGTCCACAAATCCAAACGACTGTACTTCAAGGACCAAGCTCCAAACAGTCAGTTTTTCAGAAAACAGGTAGATCAGGGCAAAATGTGTTACCTCTCACGGGTGAAATAATTCAAAGAGTAAACATATTGCAGTTTGCTCATTAAAAAATCAATCCAAAAGCTTGTCTCTCCAGATGCTGATGATAATATTCCAGTTCCCAAATGAACTCTCACCTTCAAGTGAAACGGCAAGCCCCAAAATAAAAATCTCAGGCTAAGCAAACTGTAAAAACTCAGATCAGACCAAGTCGGAGACCAGGAGGCAAAGCAGAGTTAATCCAGAGCACCCAGGAACCAAATGTTCAGTTCCTTCACTCTATTAGATAGTTGACAGGCAGGCAGTAGTTCTTCAGCATTCCGATTCCACCTAAAAGACGGCTTCAAGAGAGTCCTCGCCTAACTCCTGATACCTCTTTCCAACCCGCTCCTGCTCAGCAGCCACGGCTACCGAGCAGTGGAAGCGGAAGAGCTGCACATAGCTGCCCTCGGCAGCGGCACAACACACCGTTGGTTCGAGGTCAGGACCAGGAAGTCTTTCTCCGACAACCGCCTAAACTCTTCCTGACCTCAACTTTAACTTCCGACTTAATCGCTGTCAACCCTCCTCTCTGCTCACCCCAAAGTACTCCACGTTTCCAGGTAGCACCACGCTTCACCTTAATCCACCTCTGGGGCTCCAAAATCTGCTTATCACACACCTACAGTGTCGGAAGTTCCACAGATAAATATTCCTTCAGTATCCAGTACCCAGCTCAAGTTATCCAAGCACAATTCACGAATCCAAACCACGATCCAAAACGATGACGCAAACACAACCGGAGATAAAATGAAAAACAAGATAATGAAATAATGAAACAAAATAACTAAATTTAGGCTCAAAAGGATAACTAACGCTATGATAAAACTCAAACTTCGGCTCCTGTTTCTGGAGGCTAGCCCAGCGTGGCCGCCATCTTTGCCTATTAGAAAAGTATGTCTTCATAAGATTAGACAATTAGAGGGGATCACCAGAAGGTAGACTTACTGAATAATTACTTCTGTTCAGTTTTCACAGACAAGAGGGATGATAAGGGTCCAGTGTTACATAAAATGGACAGACAGGGTCAGGGGGGTGGATACTAGTCCATTTACAGAAGAAAGGATCCTCAATGAATTGTCCAGCTTAAGGGTAGAGAAGGCAGTGGGTCCAGATGGAGTATACCCTCACGTGCTGAAGGAGCTAAAGGAGGTGCTGGCTGCACCATTGGCGGCACTGTTCAGCCTGACACTTGTTATGGGGGAGGTTCCGAGGGACTGGAAGAGCGTGAACATGGTGCCTCTGCACAAGAGTGGTAGTAAGGAAGAGGCTAGCAATTATCGACTGGTCAGTCTTGACCTCAGTGGTGGGAAAGATAATGGAGTCCCTGTTGAAAGAGAGCATAGGTGAATACCTTGCAACCAGTGGTCTCCAGGACCACAGACAGCATGGTTTCACTGAAGGAAGATCCTGCCAGATGAACCTTGTCAAATTTTTTGACTGGGGGATGAGAGTGGTGGACCAGGGAGGGCGGTGGATGTGACGTATCCGTATTTCAGCAAAACATTCAACACCATCCCTCACAGGAGGCTAGTGAACAAACTGAGCAATATAGGGGTGGGCCATAAATTAGAAAAATGGGTGGAAAACTGGTTAATGGGAGAAGCCAGAGGGAGGTAGTAATTGGGGTTCACTCAGGGAAGGACAGAGTGACAAGTGGGGTGCCACAGGGGCCAGTATTAGGTCTGTTCCTCTTTAATATCTACATCTGCGATATTGTGGATGGCTTAAAAGGGAAGGTGTGTCTATTTGCAGATAACACAAAGATCTGCAATAGGGTAGACACACCAAGGGGTTTAAACAATGAAGGAGGACCTAGGGAAGTTGGAGAAATGGTCAGAAACCTGGCAATTGAAGTGTAACGCTAAGAAGTGTAGAATCATGCACATAGGACATAAAAACCCATGGGCCACATACGAACTGGCGGGGAGGGGGAGCAGTAACTGCAACAAGGCAGGTGAGAGATCTGGGGATTATCATATCTAATAACCTAAAGGTGGCAAAACAATGTGATAGGGCAATAGGAAGGGCACATTCCACGTTGGGCAGTATAGGGAGTGGCAAAACCAGCAGGCGGAGGGCGGTGATAATGCCCCTATATAAATCACTGGTGAGACCCCACCTTGAGTACAGGGTTCAGTTCTGGAGGCCACACCTCCGAAAAGATATTGAAAGGATAGAGAGGGCGCAGAGAGAGGCCACCAAAATGGTGCAGGGCCTGCATCAGAAGCCCTGCTAGGAAAGAATAACTGATCTTGATCTTTATTCCCTGGAGATTAGGAGGAGAGGGGACATGATTGAGATATTTAAATACCAAAGAGGATAAACAAGGTACAGGAAGGAAGCATCTTTTAAAATAAAAGATGTCCAAGAACAAGGACTGGAGACACCACTGATTAGGGTGGGGGTGTGGGGTAGGGGCGAGGCTGTCTAGGGTCTGCAGGAGTACGGGTTTATGTTAGATAGGAAAAAGGACAGACTGGATTGACTGGATGGTCCTTTTCTGCAATCAACTTCTATCTGTATATCTATTCATTACAATAAATATCAAAGGGCAATTTTCCGTAAAGGCAGCACTTCTGTCCAGGAGGTTGTGGCTGGGAGAAATCAACTGTCTCAGCTTATCCGTACTGTGGACAAGTTATTAAATCCAGCCTGTCCCTAGTTGATAAGAGCAGTTTCAGCAGTTAAGTGCAAAGAGTTCACTCGATTCTTCTCAGACAGTGTCCTCTGTTTGGGCCAGGAACTCTCCAAGCTGGCTGTTACAACCCAGCAAAGTTGGGCATGGATCTCGCGGATGCACTCAGCTGTCTTGGGTGGAGTATCAGCCAGTCTTCATGGAAGAGGTCTGTGAGGTGATTGCCGAGCTGCAGCCCACTTATTGTGAAACAGACCCAGGCCCCACGTGTCTACTAGTGAGCAGCATGGGGTCTTTGGAGTTGGTGTTTGTTGGGATAGTTTGGTATTCCTTGTTGGAGGGGTCTTTCCAGTGGCACTGAAGAATGTGCGGTTTAGCCCTTCTGAAGAAGAGCTTGGGACCCAGATGTTCTAGTGAATTATTGTCCTGTCTATAACCTACCTTTTCTAGGTAAGATTATTGAAAAGATTGTGGCGCTGCAGCTTGGGTACACCCTACAGTCCATGCATCTATTATCCCCTCCAATCTGGTTTTAGATGTGGACATAGCACTGAGACAGTATTGGTCAGGGTGCATAATGACCTTCTTAGGATAAGAGACAGGGGTGACCTGTCAATTCTCTTTCTCCTTGCTCTCTCCTCAGAGTTTGATACTGTGGACCATGGGTTGCTGTTGGATCATCTGCGTGACTATGCTGGACTCACTGGCACTGGCCACAAGTTTGTGTCCTATCTCAGGGATAGGTTGCAAAGGGTGGTGATGGGAACATTCTCATTGTCCCTGATGCGCCTTCTCTGTGGCATGCCCTAAGATTTGGTCTTCTCACCTATGTTGTTCACAGTGTATACGCTGTCCCTGGGAGGGATCGTCTGACAATACAATCTGGGTTTCCACTGCTATGTGGACGATACTCAGTTATATTTGTCCTTTCCACCTGGGTTGCCTGACACTGTCAAGCTGCTCAATATGTGTCTAGCTGAAATCAGAAATGGATGAGATCTATTTGGCTGAGACTTAATCTGGATAAAACTGAGGTACTGGAGATTGAAACAGGTTGGGCAGGAGCAGAGGTGGTCTTGGGAGAGATGGGGTTTGGTTCAGGTCATCAGGCTGTTGGCCTCTGCAAAGGTGAAAAATCAGGTGTCAGCTGTGGTCAGGAGTGGGTTTACCATTTAGGAACATCAGCCAGATTAAATCCTCATCCTCCTGAAGACCTGCTGACACTGGTGCATGCATTTGTGACGTATAGGCTCAACTACTGTAATACACTCTACCTCAGGGTTAGTGGAGGTACCTTACAACCCTTGCAACTGGTGCAGAATGCAGTGGCGGGTTGCTGACTGGCCTTTGAGGCCTAGTCATGTGACCCCAGTACTGCATGATCACTAGCTGCCTGTGAAATAAGAGTCACCTTCAAGGTTGGCCTACTAACCTACAAAGCCCTACAAGGGTGGAGCCCTGACTGCCTTGTAGAGTTCTTGCATCCCGTCCAGGCCCGTCCAGGCCATGCACCTCTTTCACTCCACTGAGGAAGATCTGCTTTTGGTCCCAAGGGCACAGAACTGTGTATTGCAGAGGGGGTCAAGAGAGGGTAAAAACAGTTTTTTAAATACGTAAAGGAAAAAAGAAAGATGGAAGGGGGAATTGTTAGGCTAATGGAGTGGGGCAGGGTAATAGAGAAAGATAGGCATCTGAGGGTACTATGGGAACTGGTATCAGTGTTTGGCAACTCCTGGTGAGGCCTTTCAATAGCTCTTTTAAGCAAGGGTTATTCCAAGGACTGGAGGATGATGGACTTGGTTCCACTACACAAGGGAAAGGCCAAGGAGCAGACGGAAAACTATAGACCCATCAGCCTTACCTCTGTGGTAGGGAAACTGATGGAACCACTAATCAGAGAGGACCCATTGGAATACCTGGAGAACAGCGGACTTCAGGACATTAGCAGCACGGTTTGTGTCAGGAAGGTCTTGTCAGACCACAAGAACAAGTGCGGATCACGCTCTGTGGTGCGAGGCAGGGTACAAGCCGGGGTTACTAGCCCCAGTGATATGCTCTGTGTGAACCAACATGGTTAGACCTGTGACACTATCCAGGTGCCCCAGTGCTTAGCTCTGTTGTCAGACCAACCTGATAGTATTCTTTGACTGGGCAACCAGTGTAGTTGACAAGGGCACACAGTAGACTTGCTAGTCTTGACTCTTCAGCAAGGCAGTCAACTTAGTGCGATGCCAATACCTGCTGAAGAAAAGATGGGGACCTGGGTACAGCTAGGGAAATAGTAAGGTGGGTAGAGACTTGGTTAGAGGAGGCAGTAGAGAGCTGTGGTGAATGGAGTCAGATCAATTGAAAGACAGGTCATCAGCGAGTACCATAGAGATCTATCTTGGGCCCAGTCCTCTTCAGTATGTTCATCAGAGACATTGGAGAGGAATCCAGGGCAGGTTGTCTCTATTCGCAGATGACACTAAACTCTGTGATAGAGCTGACTGTGTGGAGGATAAGGAAGTGCAGAAAGACCTGTAAGGCTGGAAAATTGGTCCAAAATCTGGCAACTGAAATTTAATACCAAAAGTGCTGGAAACAAAACTCTAGAACAAAGTATTGGATGGGGGGTTCAGGTGGGCACAACATCAGAGGAAAGAGACCTAGAAGTTATCATTAGTGACTCCCTTAAACAAACTAGTCAGTGTAACAAGGCCTTCAACATGGCTAAGTGGATGCTAGGGTGCATTGGGAAGGGTCTGACAGCAGGAATCAGGACATACAGTTACCTTTGTATAGGTCACTGGTAAGGCAACATCTGGATTACTGTGCTCAGTTCTGGAGTTCCCACCTAAAAAAGGAGTGGCACAGTCTAGAGACGATACAGCACAGGGTGACCAAGATGATTCAAAGCTGGGAAGGCAGAACCTATGAAGATCAACTAAAGGCACTGAACATGTATTCACTCAAAAACAGATGAGAGGGGGGAATAAGATAGAGACCTTTAAGTTTCTGACAGGAATAAACAATATGAACTGTGAAGAGCTATTTACATGAAACAAAGAAACTAGGACAATGGGGCACTAGTGGAGGTGAATGGGGGAAGGTTTAAAAAGAACGTGAAAAATTATTATTTTACAGAAAGAGAGGCTGAGCCATGGAATGGTCTGCTGGCAGAGGTGATGGGTACCAGAACCATAAGTAGCTTTAAACACAGCTGGGATGGCGTTAACAGTATAGTAGCTATGTGGCGGGATGATAAAAGGTGGAAACACGGAGAAAACAAAGGGGGACAGGGTAGCGTAAACCTCACAGAGACAGTAGGTCCCCTGCTATGATAGAATAATATGGGCAGACTAGATGGACCGTTAGCCTTTTCTACTGTTTCTAAACAGATTATTGTACAGAAACACATGACAGTCCCCCTCGATACACCGTATTGGTATCCCATGATATGGGCGACTCAAACTGGCCGAGTCAAATTCAGCGACTCAATTTGAGTGCCTGTGAAAATACCGATAGTCAAAAAGTAGCGACAGTGACAAAATAGCGAGGTGAGGCGCTGCAGAGCAGCAACATGGCAGTCATCTCCTGAGTTAAGCTCTGAGCACTGTAAAATTAGAATACCCTGAAATATAACTAATTTCCAGCTTGGCAGCTTTTAATTTCAACTAGTAACTGTCCGAAGCCATCTGGCACTTGATGGGTCTGAAAAAAGATGGCACACATGCTTCACAAAGTTTGGACATCTTTTTATCTTTGGCAGGCACCTCAAAAGGTTCAGGGCCGACAGCTGCAAGTGGCATGGTGATGCCTGAACTATCTTCGGTGCAAATCCTGGCGATGCTGACCAAAATCCAGGCCACTGGGGTTGAGACTAATAAAAGACTAGCTGCTGTGAAGGCTAAGCACACTGAAAATGATAATAAAATACAAGAAAACGCGGCGGTGATCACGGAACTCACTGCTGCAAACACTGCTCAAAGCAGACTGTAATGCTGCCTACGTGGACCTTACCTTTCTCAAGGCCAAACAGAGACCTGGGAAAACACGCGAGACAGGCCAATTGTGGGCTTTCCACCCAGGTTTACAGCAAAATTGGAACTGTTGCATGCTGTTGAATGACTGATCTTTCAGGACTTACAACTGCCACCTGATTATAATATAAAATTGTAAAAGTGTTTGCTGTGCCTCAGAGGTCCCATCACGGCCGACCCCACTCGGCGCCCACTTATAGCTATAGCTACCTTATCCTCTCCAGAGCCTTGGATTTCTCTACTGCAGGCTGCCCAAGCTAGAGGAGATATAGTGTGGGAGGGAGTCACTTGGCTCTCTTCCTGGACCTGTCAGCCCAAACTCAAGCCAGGAAGAAGGAGCTGCAAGTGACCAAGAAGGAGCTCATGCAGCATGGAATCGAGGCTCAGCTCAACTATCCAGCTCTGCTGCAAGTACGACAAGTCCAAAACTCACGTATTTGTGGATCCTTACTCGGCTGGCTGCATTTGAGCCGAAACTAATTGGTGAACTGAATCCACCTAAGGCTACTTGAAGATGAAGGGTGAAGTACATTGTTCTGTAGTTGAAGTTATTTGGCATGGCTAGTCATGGGAGCCAGATGTTATGAATGTTTGGGTTGCAATTCCTTAGTCAGGTAAGTGCTTGTTGCACTTTACCTGTCAAATGTCCTGACACTTGATGAGTTTCCATTGACAACTGGATTGTGCATGAACCTTGTTAAATGTTTTAACTTGGGGCATTATCCTCTATTAGATATGCTAAGCCAAGATTACTGCTCCACTCAATAGTTTTATTAATGAGTAATGTCCTTGCTCAGTGATATAGTAAGCATAAATGTTGGTGTGTATGTACATCTTTCAGTTTGTGAACATTAACTAACTCCTATTAATTGATTCTGTTTACCCACGAGGAGGGTTGCCTTGCCTTGCCTTGAGCTGTGAGGAGAAAAAATAACTGAGACCAGGACAACGTTGTAATCTTCTGTCTATATTCACTAGTGTTTCTGCCCCCCCCCCACCCCCAACCCGACTTAAGTTCTACGTGGGATCTGTTCTGCTGGTTTATCATTCCTGGGTTTTTTTCCATGTTTGTGATGAGAGTGAAATGGTCCTACAGTGTAAAACAGGTTGGACTCTTCTCCTATGTTTCTTAACTGGCAGTTCTCTACACTGCATGGACGTATGGACCTGGTATTTAAAATAGACCTGCTTCTAATGTAAACCATGTACACTCAGTCTGGAGGTCTGTGCACCTCTTGTCTTTCATTTTATGTAGTATGGTACCTACTGTATTAACATAATCTCTATAAATAAAAAGTTTAAAATAAAAATAAAATAGCAAGGATGAGAACAGTGTAGGTACAGTGAAGGTAGGGAGGAGTAGTACTTGCTGGATGTAGTTCAGCCTCTGCGGGCTGAAAACTGTGCTGCCAGCGTGGCATGGTGGTTAGGGTCGCCACCTGTGTGTCTCTGCTACATGCGTCAGAACTGGGTTTGGTTCTTGTGGGTGTTTTATTTTTTCCCTTCCTGAGTGTGTTCCCATCCCTTGTGTCTCCCCCTGCCCACCAAGTTCTGCCCCCCCCCGGAATTGCACTATTGAATTGCCCCCCGACTTTCTCTCCCTCCCGAGTTGCATCCCCAGGACAGTATTCCTTCCAGAGTTTCTCGCATTCCCTGACTTCCACCCCCACCCCCGGTGTTGATTATTTTAGTTAAGGGTGTGTGCTGGACATAACCCCACATAAAACTTAGTTAAATTGCCCCCCACAGAGAAAATGGCGCCTGTTGCTGTTTGTGGTAGGGGCTGTAGTGCTCATTACGTTTGATTTTCATCACTGTGCACTCGCTCTTTATGTCGGCACTGTTTTTGAATCTCTCATGTCACACAGAACCCAGAGTACTATAGGGAAGCACATGGCAGAACCCTCTGGATACAAATTATCATGGGAAAATGCATGGGAGAACCTCTGTTATACAAGTACTGTGGGAACACACGAGAGAACACTCTGTGGTTCAGAGTATTGTAGGAAAGCACATGATGTAACCATGTTTTTACACAGAATTCTGTGGGAAACACGTGACAGAAGAACCCTCTGGGATACAAAGTACTGGGGAAAAATGCATGACAGAACCCTCTGTTATACAAAGTACTGTGGGGGAACCCATGATAGAACCCTCTGGGATACAGAGTATTGTAGAGAAGCACATGACTTAACCTTCTGTTATACAAAGTACTGTGGGGAAACACATGACAGAACCCTCAGGTTTACAAAGTGTTCTTGTAAAACGTATGAAAGAACCCTCTGTTATACAAAGTATTGTGGGGAAAAACAAGATAGAACCTACTCGTGCCTAACTACGCCCCTAGGAGTGCGGTTATCACACCATAGTGCACACCCTGTCGTGTCTTATTGTGCTTATAAAATGGTCTTTTATTTTTAGAAGCAGTTTTTTTTATTTTGAAACACATTTTTAAATAAGTAAAAATGTAAATGAATCTGTGCTTTTAACATAAAATAGTCCTTCCGCCAATTGGTGCTAGATTGAAGTAGTGTTATACAGTGTGTGCCTCCCTGCCCACTTAATCTTCATACTTCCCTGCCAGCCACAACAATTTGCAAATGCTGTTTTCCTCATTCTAAGTATGGCACATAGCCCCCATACTTTATTTCATTCTCCTCACTTTGTAGACTAAACTAAAAGGAAGCCATAACAGAGGCTTCTCAGTTCCCCGATGCTGCAAGCATGAGCGTGGTTCAAAACTGCCACACTCTCTGACAGCATCATGAGCTGCTTGCTCTGTCCTAAAGATAAACAGCAGGGTGAGTCATTTGCCACCTTTTCTCTTTGTTTATATAGTATTATTGCTTACTTTCTTCTTTCTATTTTTTTCTCTGTGTTTCCCACATTCAAGAAATGGAATGTTTATCATGGAATACAGGGGTTCAAAATTCTGCTTAGTTCTGCTAGCAGAATGTTCCTCTACTAACATACTGTACACACACACAACAAAGGCTTGTTTAAGAGCCGAGACTCAATTTTAGAACTGTCAGGGCAAGCAGAAGAGATATTTCACTGATGAGCAGGTAAAGACAGAAGGAGGATTTTTCACTGTTAGCAAAGAAACAGTTGTAATGAGAACTATAAACAATACTTACTGTTTCTAATTTGTTTATGTGTGTAAGGAGAGTGTGATGATCTGGTAAACAACATTTAATTAAGTTGTTTTATTTTATATTTAAGGTAGTTTTATTTTTAGGGCCCAGTTGAAGGTTTCTACAGTGTAAAGGCAGCAGCCATGTTTGTGGTGGAAGATCAGTTCTGGTTGCAGGAGATTGATGGAAGACAGTTCTGGTTGTAGGGAACTGATTTGCTCATTGTGTCATGTGGTTTAGGACCAGGATGACTGTGCATATACAGAGACTTAATGTACGGTCAGCTGATCTCTCTTGGCCAATGAGATTTCTAGCTTTTTTCTTGCCATTTTATAAAGAGTATTGTAGGGAAACACATGACAGAACCCTCTGGGATACAGAGTATTGTAGGGAAACACATAGGCCGAGATATTCAAAGGGGTTGCGCCTGGTGCAACTGAGTTGCACCAGTGCAACCCCAGAAATGCGACAGGGCAGTATTTAGCAGAGTGCATTGGCGCAATTCCTGATCTTGAGGCACAAAGATAATGTGTCGGCACATCTCCAGGGGCGTATCCGTGCATATGCGGCACATCCCAATATTCAGCCCGAGATGTGCGGCGCATCTGCTGGCACAGCCCAGAGATGTGCCGTATAGCTGGACTCACAGTTGAGCCCATAAAAAACTGGCTCAAGTGCTAGGCACCCACAGGTGGGCAGCTGAAGTGCAGTGTGCAGCATAGCAGCCACCTGCCGTGGGTGACAACCCCCCCAGCACCGTGCACAAACACACACAAGAATCCCAGGTAGTCCAGTGGTACCCCCTTCTCCATCCCGACCCTCCAGTCACTGAAAAGTAATATCTTTATTATCCGTGGTAGTCCAGTGGTACCCCCTCCCCATCCTGACCCTCCGATCGCCGGAAAGTGATATTTCTATTATCCCTGGTAGTCCAGTGGTATCCCTGTCCCTATCCCGACCTTCTGATTACCGTATTTAAGTTCATTTAATAGTCCTGGAGGTCCAGTGGTTCCCCTCCTGCCCATACCTCTGATCGGCTTATAAACCGAAACAGATGTCCCTGGTAGTCTAGTGGTACCCCTACCCACCACGGCAACCCGATTGCCCATAAAGTTAACTAAAACAATTCTCTGGTGGTCCAGTGGCACCCGCCACCCACAGAGGACCCCCAGCCCACCCAGCTCCCTCCCCATCATTGTCGGGCAGCAAACCCACCCGCATATTTCTGCGGCTGCCCGCTGAATGACAGCTTACAGTAGCAGCTGCAAGCCCATTGGTCCACACTGTGGACCAATGGGCTTACAGTGCGTACTGTAATAGTCATTCACAAATATGTGAATTAAGTCGTTCATGGTGTGGGTGAGGGGTGTCACTGGACCACCAGGGAATTGTTTTAGTTAACTTTAAGGGCGATTGGGGTTACTGGCTAGGTTTAGGGGGTTACCACTAGACTACCAGGGATATCTGTTTCAGATTTACGAGTGATCGGAAGTACAGGCAGGGAGGGGGGGAACCACTGGACCACCAGGGCTATTAAAATTGATGAGATGCAGTGATCGGAGGTACGGGCAGGGAGGGGGGAACCACTGGACCACTAGGGCAGTTTATAATTGTCACAACAGCCGATAGGTGATATGGGATGGGGAGGGGAGTACTACTGCTGTCCCTGGTACAGGAACTGCATGCTGTGCAGGGTGCCAGGCGCATTACGCTGGCCAGCCTGCACAACACATGCAAATGGGGCCATAATGACATTAAAATGGCCCCATTTTGCACCTTGCATGCATTAAGGCACTATTTACATATTGGTGTCTGAATATCATGAATTTGCGCACGGCGTATCTCTGATGCATTGGCGCATTTCCCATTCCTGGTATTCAGACCTGTCTGGGGAATGCGTCTGCACATTGTAGTTGCACAGCGTGCATTATTTGATATATTCAGAAGAGATGCACCATGGCACATCTCTGTTGAATATATCCCTTAGTTGCTCCAGCACAACTCAGGTGCGCAGTGCCACCACTTGCGCCATTGCCAGGTGCAGTTCTGACCATCGGGCCCATATAGTACAAAGCTAGTGTGTAGTACTTAGATCAGGGCTGGGCCTGTCTAGTTGCTCTAGATATTGTATTCTTTCATTGCTTTGTGGCAGTATTGGACTTGGACTTTGTACTTGTTTGACTGTACTGGTCAGACTTGGTTACTCTCTTACGTTTTGTTGTCCCAAAAGGCATGTAAGACTTTGGTACTAGGCCAAATACAAGTGTTATCATACAGAGCTTCACCCCTTGCCATCCGCAGCAGAGCTATTATGAAAAGGGCAGACAGCTCATTAGCCTGTAAAAGATGCTCCTATATAATACAGCATGTTGGTGTGAGTGTGTGAGTGTATGAGTGTGTGTGTGTGTGTGTGCGCAGTTGCACTCTTCATGTGGCTCTGTGTGTGTGTGTGTGTGTGTGTGGGTGTGGTGCACACACCCCTGGATTTCTGTAACTTGGAATATGCACATAGGCCTGTGTGGAAAGATGTGTATATTTGTTTGTTTGAATTTATTTCAGAGGAATAATGCCATGAGATGCAGCATCTCATTTTCATGCGGGTCTCCAGGGAGGACAACAGCAGGCAGCAGAATAGATTTGCTCATAAACAAATATGTACGAAAGACAAGGCTGTGATTCTCAGCAGAAACATAATTAATGCTGTACAAAACATTATTAAAACGAGAGCAGCATAGCTGGTGTAGCAGCAATAAAAATGATACCTCATGTACAGTGCTGAAGTGAGGGGGGCATGCACCAACACAGGTGCAAGGGGTTACAGGTTGCTGGAGACACTGAACTTGCGAATACTTGCAGGCTGGAAGCATTCTTTCCTTGGTGAGGGAGCTTATTCCAGCAATCCAGTGCAGCGAATGTGTAGGAATTTCTATCATGATCACACATTATCCTAGATGCTAACAAGCTGAGCAGAGCACGAGACAAGCGGTAGATGCAGCTGAAATGCATATGGTTGGTTTTATTAATCTTGACATCATTCTTAGCCAGTCAGGATTGTTTATTGCTAGTTATACAGTGGGCATCGAGAATGCTGCAGTTTGATTGACTGACTGGGACTGGGTAGATCTGACAACAACACATGCATAAAGTACTGGACAATCAGAGCTACATCAAAACAAAAACTAAAACAAAATCCCTACACTAGACATGCTTCCACTTTCAATATCAGTCTCGCCTCACCCACAATGATAATATCGACGGCAGTCAGAAAACCAGTATGGATCAATATACTGTTCATTTTGACCTCGGAACACCAGTACAGATTGAGAGATGATTCAAATAATCATCTCACAGTCAGAGTAAAGTAATAATCCAGTCCAACTTCGCTTAAAGGGGCACTGTCAGTGTTGCCCTTTGTTTTACTGAAAAATCATATCAGTGTGCGTCTAGGCACATACTTGTAAAACAGCTTCTAAGGAATGCCACAGTATATCATAAAAAATAATCCATTACCTATTTTCTCAGTATTTTCTGGTCTTTCTGGTCGGTTCACACATAAATCCGCCCACCACTGGAAGCACATTCACATGGGGAACTCACGTCTGCTCAGGAGCGCTGTCCTGTGTGTCCCTTTTTGACATGCCCATCGCAAAAAGCTGTAAATATAGTAGACTTTAGTATTCTGAAGTGTTCATTGCATCTTTAACAAAAACATGCAGTGGTAGTGCCGAAAATACATTTCAGAACTGAGCAAAGATCCCGCGATGCTCAAGAATGTGTGGCTTTTGCTGATGCACGGGCTTTCAGCAACAGTTTTAAAATGTATTCTTCTCTACCACTGCTCGTTTTTTTGTTAAAGATACAATGGCAGACCAACCAGAAAGAAAATTATGAAAATACTGAGAAAATGGGTAATGGATTCTTTTTTTATGAACTACAGTGGCATTCCTTAGGAGCTGTTTTACGGTATGTGCCGAGGCTGCCTGGTATGATTTGTCAGTAAGCGAGGCAAGAGCGACCAGCGCTCCTTTAACTAGACAATACTGACATTACCATTTCTCCAGCTGAGGAAAAATTAAAACATTTCTTTCATTTTTGAACTTACACATTGCCATTTCTGCAGTCGTTTGCTGTTTTGGCTACAACTACTGGTAGCTACCTTCTACAAAAAATAAATTTCAAAATGTTTGAAAATGTTTTCTTGTTACTCACTTGTTCCTTAGAAAACAAGTTACAAAATGTGCTTCCTAATATATATTAGAAAATAACTACTTTTTTCAGCGTAGCTACAGTTAATTACCCTGCATAAAACAAAAAAATAAAAGAAGTTTTGAAGCCTATTTTGACTTCTTGTTTATTATTCTACCTACAAAATCATTATTGCAATACTCCACTCCAGGGTGTGGGTTGTTGTGGGATTTACCCATTTCTGGTGTGGTTTTCATCACGTGGCCTTGTGACACACCACACCAGGTGTGGGTAAATCCCACAACAACCCACACCCTGGAGTGAATTATTGCTTAAACATTCCAGGTACTCTTATAACCATAAGAGTGTGTCTCACACACATAGGGCTCCATTCATAAATGTGTTGGGAATGCCGCCAACCCTGGGCGCACTGAACATATGGTGGATGAAGCATGCGGCATTCCCTGGCCAGCAATCGGGATTTGCAGTTCTATGTGCCACTTGCCATAAGTTAGACCAGTTTTTTGCTGGTCTAACTTTGCGGCAAACTTGAGACCTTTTTACAAGGTTTTTGCCAATTATTTGGCGCAAGCCGCCATAAAGTGGGAAAAGTATCACAAATGTGCACAACCTTCTTGAATCGGGCGCAAGTTGCGGCAGTGTGCTTGGTGCAGCTGCGCCAAACACTAAGTTTGATGCAGGGCTTGATGCAAGCGCCACGTCAGCCTTTCTGAATCGAGACCATAGTTGTAAAATTCTGAAGGTCTGTGTTCAGTTGTCATAGTCCAGTTCCCACTCAGAGGATTCTCTAATGGTCTAAAAGTAAAACAGTTTGATTTTAAATTCAAATTCCATTTTTTTAAAACAAAGCTCTTTACAGGTGTTTATATGTACAGTTCTCGTGCTCTTATGGTTATAGGACTTTATGAAATGGGCACCATAAATCAGTAGTTCCGATTGGCTGCTAGGGATGTGATATTGGTTCTTACGCACAGGAAGAAGGACCAGCAGTGCCCTGCGAGCACTGATTCTAGTAAAGATGCCAGTTAGAATGTTGGCAAACTGAAAATCAGCCATCTTCTTTTCACCAACTGCGAGTGACATGCCAGGCTGTATTTTCAGTATACCAACAAAAAAATGCAATAAATACGTCTGACCTGCTGTTCACATTGCCTCAGTCTGTGAAATCCGTGGATGTAGCATGAAGGGAAAAGCTGCGATGTCTCTCACAGCCCACCCGCTCGATAATGTATAAAAAAAAACCAAAATCAGAACAGCTGCAATCTCTCCACCAGCCCGGCCACTCGCTCCTTAAGATCCATCTTTGAATTTAATAAAAAAAACAAAGGTACATCCGCGATATCTCTCGCAGCCTGCCTGCTCGTTCATCTATTAAAAAAAAAAAAACGGAACAACCGCAATCTCACTAACGCTCACTGAATGTCTGTACCTGCCTGCCTGCGCGCTCGCTCTGTCTCTCTACCAGCCCACTCACTCTTAAAATTGTAAATGTAAATTATACATATAAAAAAAAGCCAAACAGCTGGATTTTAATCTTTTTTTTCCCTCGTCTCCATACAGCATGGGAGGGGGTGAATACCTAAAGTACAGAAGCCTTTCTGGGACAACATTCCTTCAGTGCAGAAAAAAAAAACACAAGACACTTAGGCGGAGGAACTATTTTATTAAAAGTGATACCAACATAGGTGTTTTTTCCTAATTTAAATTGGAAATTTAACCTACTAAATGCAGTTTAACTAAAGATATCCATTTCATAAGCGCAATAAGCCCTTCCAGAGTGTGCGTTAGACACTTTAACACACGGCTAGGAGGCTGGACGCACTCGGCCGGTGGCCTCGTGCCTCACTACGCTTCCTAGACGTGTGTTAAAATGTCTAACGCACACCCTGTCGTGGCTTATTGCTTACTTCTTCTCAACTCCTTTGAGTGTCGGCAGTGCTCCGCTTCGCTTTGCAGTTCTCTTACCCAAAGAACTTGAGAATGCACTCTTATAAGCACAACAGACACAGTAACTGTATGTATAAACATATAACTGAAAAGTAGAGTATTTTCCTTTGTACACAGTTGTATTGGAAAGAAAGCCAGTGGTCATAACATCGGCACAAAGGACTCAGTCCTACACTGTGCAAGGAGCAGACAGCGATGATGAAGAGGGTCATTAGACAATAAACCTGCTCAAGTTGTTGCATAATCAGTTAAAGGCAGTAGAGTGGACTTGTTCACCGATCTGTAAATAATGTTTCCATAGTCAGTGGTCAGGCGCAGGAAGTAGGAAACCATTAACA
Organism: Neoceratodus forsteri; assembly: GCA_016271365.2. NCBI lineage: Eukaryota > Metazoa > Chordata > Ceratodontiformes > Ceratodontidae > Neoceratodus > Neoceratodus forsteri. Next base: position 1,630,391,357 of record CM028131.1, on the reverse strand, counting down.
AATGTATATGCACAGTAAGGCAGTGTTTAGACCTGAAGAGGAAACTGAATTTGGGTCCGACGTGTGCCAAGAATGTGGTCAATGTGTATGTAATGAATGTTAGTGTGGCATTAAACCAAACTGATAGATATTTGAAGATGGTGATTTGCTTGCTAGAGTGGCTGTCTGGTGTAGTGATTATACGAGGGTCAGTTCAATGCTTGAGTAAGTTTTGAAATCCGAAGACCATCACCTTTGGTTTTAGTTGTATATAAAGTCTGGCAACTGTTGACGAACCAGGAGGAGATCGTGTCAAAATCTGCTTGGAGTCATGTATTAGCCTTGGACATAGGCACTGTGCTGTACTAAAGTATTACATCATCGCATACTTATGAATATGACATATCACTGTACCTCAGGAAGTCATTACCAAAATAGAGAATAGTAGAGGGCTGAGTATAGAGCCTTGAGGCACTACAGATTTAATGACAGCTAGATCTGAGTTGGTGCCTTGTATGGACACTAACTCCTTGTATGGACACTAACTGGGTGTGGATGGACAGACAATTTTTCTACCACATAATGGCAGATTGACTGAGACCTAGATTTCCTGAGTTTGTGCAAGAGTTGTGCATGGTCCACCTGACCAAGACCTTGGAGAGGTCGATGAAGATGGCCCAGGTGAGAAGGCCATCATCCATGTAAGCAGTAATACCCACCATTGTAGGGGTGTTGGGCTATACCAGACTGCCCAGGGGCGGCCTTTCAGCTCCTGGAAGGTCCGATATAGCCCATACCGCCCACCCTGGAGGGTATTACTGCACTTAGAAAATGGGTTATATGTAACATGTTTATATAGGCTTTAAAAAAAAATTTAAAAAGTCAAAATCAAATTACTGTTTTTTTGTAAAGTAGTCCCTCTACTGGTATACCTGCCAGCAGAGGGCACTGCAGTGTTTGAAAGCTGTTTTCCTTTTTTCTTAGTTGTCTTAGTGCTTGTGTAACCGCCTTGCAAATGGGGGTTACTAAAAGCGTTCTCGGAGCTCGTTTCCATGCTCCATGCCTGGTTGGTGATCGGCATAAAGCCGTTTAAATGGGTAGCCAGTGAGCGCTTTTAAAAGCCTCTGTAAGCTGTCTCTTTAAGGGCTGCCTGTTGCAGTTGTAATTAACTGAAATGGGGGGCTGTGTGGTTGTATACAGTCCCGCCTGGGACGCTGAAAACTAGCTCCTTTTTGCCATCGCTAGTGGTGCAGAGAGCTCTACTGAGGATGTGATTGTTGCTGGAAATAACGTGAAATAATAATAATAATGTAGTTGTTCTAACCTGCCTTCCTTTGCAGTAAAGACTGTTTCAATTGTCTCCTCCATTTGGTCCAGAACTGAATTGGATCAATCAGTACCGGGACCCTACAGAGTCGGCTGACCAATGGGAAACTGTTTGCCCTTTGAGAAAGCCATTATGGGCTATGGCGCCGCACCACTGAGAGCAGGAGGAAATGACTGGCATGTTCAGCCAGCCAATGTGAGCGGGTAGCGCCCGATCTGTGAGGAGTGCTCAATGCTGCCAAGAGGAGATGCGTTGTGGCTGAGGGGAGGAAAGGAGTGTGTACTCCTGCGCTGTGTGAGTGTTCGTACGGGAAGCACGTGAAGGCCTGAGGCGGCCGTTTTTGCCCTTTTGAGCGAGTCGGATTAAATCCGCCAGCGTGCGGTCGGAGGAGGCTGGTGCCAGCCCAGCTACCTACCAGGCTCAACCTGAGAGGACTGGAGAAAATTGCTAAATCGTGCTCGGTCCACCCGTGATGTTGAAGCTGCCGTTTGCTGCCCGAGTTCTTCTGCAAGTTCGTGAAGGCCTGAAAGCAGCTGCCTGGTATGGTACCCCTCTGTTGTTTGCCATATAAATGTGTGAGAAGGCTGGTGAAATTCAGGCTCAGCCCTGGCAGTGTTGAAGGAATCGTTATTTGCTGGAGTTGTAGTACTGATTCAGGGTAGCTCCTGCAGAGTGTGCAACAGTGGTTTCCCGTTGTATTGTTATACTGCTGACTGCCTAATTAAACTTTCTTCCCAGGCTGACCTGCTTAGAATTGGGATGGTTATCTGTGTTAAGGGCCCCAACCAGCTGCCACGTTTGGACTAGCCGTTAGGGCTTGGGTACCCAGGGACAGCAAATCTTAGAGCCAGGCCTGTGCACAGAGCCCTAGGTAAATAATTATAGTGATAAGCCAATTGACCTGATTTCCTTTCCCTTGTTATCCGTCCTCTAATAAATCAGATTGTTGTGTTGCAACTGCACCCTGGCTGGTCTGTGCATCCCTGGTGAACTGCTGCATAGTGACTGTGATTTAACTGTACCTTACTTTACAGGGGGTCTCCGGGTGAGCTGAGAGATGCTGCCGGGGGTAAGTGTACTGGTGAAAGGAATTGTTGGCAACCAGTGTGAGCCACTAGTGGGACAAGAGGGGTTGCAGTAACAGAGGGGTTGTGACCAAGGCAGTCTCGACCGCTAACCCTGACCTCTGGGTGGAGGCACCCGTCAACGGATCTGGGTCCCTCACCCTGTCTCAGTGGAGGCAGTAAGGCAGAGATGGTAAACATGGCAAAGCCCATACTTTTTATTTGTGTTTTTTTGCATGAGTGACGGAAAGGGTACTCTGTAACACAATAAGCTTCCCACTGCCTGTATCTAGAGATGGCAGTTTGGGCAGCACGCAGTAATGAAGTAACTGGGTACCAGCCTGTACTGTGTGAGGTTGTGGGTCAGTATATGAAAGGGGCCAGAAACACAGTGGTTGGGTACCAGTCTATACTGTGTGAGGTAGTGGATCAGTGTATGAAAGGGCCCAGTAACAGAGCAGCTGAGTACCAGTCTGTACTGCATGAGGCAGTGGGTCAGTATATGAAAGGGCTCAGTAACAGAGCAGCTGGGTACCAGTCTGTACTGTGTGAGGCAATGAGTCAGCATAAGAAACGACCCAGTAACAGTGCAGCTCTGTACCAGTCTGTACTGTGTGAGTTAATGGGTTAGTGTATGAGAAGGCCTGGTAACAGTGCCACTGGACACCAGTCTGTACTGTGTGAGGTAGTAGGTCATTATATGAAAGAGCTAACAGAGCAGCTGAGATAGATAAACAAAAGTTGTCTTGCAGCACTCCACGACAGCAGTGAATGTGCCAGTGGTTTCACTTCACTTTTGAGCAGCCCAAACCAGGTTTTGCGCTGAGGTGGTATTCACAAAAAGCCTGCTTTTCAGTATAGAAACCAGATTTGCACCACAGCAAAATGTGGAGGGCTGCAGTGCAAATGATGGGAGGGCACTGCTTATCGGCGCTGTCCCATTCACAAAGCATGTGCTCCATGCAAGGTTTTTACAGGTCCCCATGCATGGAGCAATAATCCTGCACAACCCTAGTGGTTGGCGGAGATACTCTGACAACCTCCCCATCATTCGCCAGCCTGTTATAAAGAAAACAGCTCCCTGGTGGTCCATCCCTGATCACCGATCACTGTCCACATGATAAAACTAAAAACATCTCCCTGGTGGCTAGTGGTTCCCCCCCATCCCTGATCTACCGGTTGTATGAGAATTAACTGTCCCTAGTGGTCTAGTGGACCCCCCTACCCTGGCAGGTAGTGCCCCACCACCTCACCCCCCCCATCCCAAAACTGAGACAGCGACTGGCACACCCCTCTCTCTACCACGGTCGGCCGTCGACTGAGCTGTCATGGAGCATGTACTGTATACAGTACACGCCGATTGATTGACAGCTGTGTCAATCAATGGGTGCATATTGTATACAGTACGCGCTCCATGACAGCTCAGTTTGTTGCTGGCTGTGGTGGAGAGAGAAGGGCTGTGCTGGTCGCCGGCTCAGTTTTGGGATGTGGGAGGGAACGGGTTGGTGGGGCACTACCTGTTGGGGTGGGGTGGGGTTTCACTAGACCAGCAGGGACAGTTAATTCTCATTCAACCCGTGGATCAGGGATGGGAGGCAAACCACTAGCCACTAGAGAGATGTTTTTAGTTTTATTATGTGGACAGCAATTGGGGAAGGGGAAGGACCACTAGACCACCAGGAAAATATGTTTTAGAATCAACGGGATGGCAATCGGGGAAGGAGGGAGCCACTAAACCACCAGGAAAATATGTTTTATTATCAACGGATGGCAGTCGGCGATGGGGGGACCACTAGCCACCATGGACTCTTCATTTATTTATTTCTCAGGACAGCAATCGGTGATGGTGGGGGCCATGCTACACTTGCCGCAGTCTATGCAAATGTGCCCATAATGGGCATGCAAATGGACACCTATGCACTTGCATGCAATGGGCTCATTGCATAACTCACTTGTGAATAAGAAATAGTGCCCCTGCACTATTCCTTGCAGGGCCATGCTCCTGGCTACATGTCGGGGCAGCACTACTGGGGTAGCGCTGGCGGTACTGAGGTTACCGCTGCCTCCGACTGTTCCTACTCACAGTCGGATAGTGTGGAGTACTATCCAGCTGTGAATAGCAATTCTGGATGCCTGGGCAACCGCAAAGCGCAATTCAGAATTCTGCATTGCCTTTGCGAGTTTTTGTGAATTGGGGTCCAGGTGCCACAAGGATTTCTGACCAGCTGGAATGTTGGTGTACCACAGAAGGGTATAATGACATTTCATGACCTTTGAACTGTGGTACAGCAATACTTCAGCTGAGATGGAAATCCATTCAGAACAAGGGGCAACTATAGACTAGAAATAGAATAACACATGGGGCTTTATCTGTTACGTTGCTGTAACACCATTGAGGTATTCAAACAACATGAAGTCTTGCTGTATTCTGACAATAGCAGTGAGTCCCAACCTTCGAACTGCCCCGGAGATGAAAGAGTTAACTTTCCATGCCAGGCATAGAACGCTGAGCTCGAGCTCAGTTGAGACTCTGTCTGTTGCTGTTTAAACTCAAACTGTCAGATTGTTTACTCCGCCTCACTGAACAGTCGCTCCAGAGATTTCTCCTTCTGCTCGGTTCAATTTGTCGGTTAAAGTACCGCTTTTCTTGGTTTTCGCCGAATTTAAACTGTAACCTGTCGGTTCAGTCTCTGTCTGTGGTATTTGTGAGTACTAGATAGGTTATATTTTATTTCTGTTCTGTGTGGAACTTGTAAGCGGTTCACTCGGTCCGGTTGAACCGATCAAGTTGATTAGAAATTCTTAATTTGTACTTTTAGAGTGTGGACTGCACAGTCTGTCAACAATCTGAAAGAGTTGAGCTGGTCGGTTCCACGCAGCAGCAATCTCCCTGGACAGGAATTCTGCCTTCTTACGGGTTATTGCCGATTGATAGATAACGTAATGATCCATCAATCTAAGTTTGTCAGCATCAAGCCAGATTTCCATTCAGGCCCTGTCTAGCCTACGCCCTACTCTCCTCAGTTCCTTCAAAGACTCATCAAACCATGGAGTCTTTGGGTGCTGGGTGAGTAGGGCGAACATAGAAAGGAGCAATTTGGTCCAAGGCCCTGCTCACTGCCTTATTATAGGCAGAACAAGGTCTCCTGGACTCATGCTCTCACCCAAAACACCCGATAGGTCCAGTACCGCTGATAGAGCCTGTGGGTTTACTCCCCTTAAAGGGCAATACTGGACCATCTCCGTAGAGGCAGGCCTATTAGGGGGTGCCCCAAAACTGAATCTTATGGTGTGATGGTCTGTCCACACATTTGGTTCCACCCCCAGATGCGTAACATCCAAATCCAGTAGGAACACCAGGTCTAAAGAGTGTCCCCCTATATGGGTAGCAGAGGTAACTACCTGTGACAGGCCCAACATAGACATGAGTTGGAGGAAATTCTTTCCAAAGTGCGAGAGTTCATCGTCGACCCAGGCATTGAAGTCACCCAGTATTAACCATCTGGGCGACTCCAATGCCATGTCAACGATGAAGTCCGCGAATTCCTTCAGGAATTCTCCACCATCGCCGGGTGGACGGTAGATGAGGAGAATCCTAAACTCTGCACCTGCTGCCAGGATACACTCAAAAGACCTGGTGTTACCACGCACCTCCACAAGACTCAGATCTGATCTAAAAAGATGGCTACTCCCTGTCCCTCGATCCAATCTCGGACGGTGCATCACGAGAACCCAGCCGAGCAACAGAGTCTAAAATAGGACCTGCATGCTCATCCAGCCAGGTCTCGGTGATACATGCCAGGTCAGATGTTGCAACAAGATCTGTGATAATAGCAGTCTTGTTCCTAATAGACCTGGCATTACATAGCACCCCGAGTTGGATGGGTTTGAGAGGAGCATGAGTACCTGCCCACAATCTGTGGAGCCCTTGGGTATGGGAATCAGGCAAGGAGGACCCTCTTCTGATCCCATTTCTCCCAAGGCGTCTCCTCGACCAACTACCCTATCTGCCCACCCCTCCAATCTCCCACTCTGTCCGCCCACCCATCCCTTAAGCGCCTTCTTGCTATACCCGCTATGCGGCAGTTATTAAGGACGTCATTAGACAACCGGGGACAGTAAAAGGGACGGAGGTCCCAGAGCAGAGTGGGGGAATAGCGCCTGACCATTGTAAACCCCATTAAACACATCTTTAACAACAATTATCTAATAAACTAACTCAAATAAACACACCTATCAAATAAGCTCTCCTTTTTCTCTCACAAAGAGGAGGCAAAAATATACATAAAACTAAAATAAATCTCAACTCAAAACTAACCCTAAACAATAAAATACCTAAAACAATTTTGTATTTTTAAACACTGAAGCACCTCTCACGTGCAGCAGTGCAATAGATGTTATAAAATCTCCCAGAACTACCTCTTACATAACAGGGGACCAAATTACTAAATCAAATTAATAATTATACACAGTAAAATTAAAATAATATAAAATATATATCCCTCTCACCACCCTCAAAAATTCATAAAAGAGCAAAGAAATCAATTTTCAGAATGTTCAATGCAAAATAAAAGTCAAATAAGTCCAAATAAATAATATTACACACAAAATTCCAATAATAGGGATCCAAATCCAATCCCAACAAAGGAACCTGAAGGAGTCCACAAATCCAGCAACGACTGTACTTCAAGGACCAAGCTCCAAACAGTCAGTTTTTCAGAAAACAGGTAGATCAGGGCAAAATGTGTTACCTCTCACGGGTGAAATAATTCAAAGAGTAAACATATTGCAGTTTGCTCATTAAAAAATCAATCCAAAAGCTTGTCTCTCCAGATGCTGATGATAATATTCCAGTTCCCAAATGAACTCTCACCTTCAAGTGAAACGGCAAGCCCCAAAATAAAAATCTCAGGCTAAGCAAACTGTAAAAACTCAGATCAGACCAAGTCGGAGACCAGGAGGCAAAGCAGAGTTAATCCAGAGCACCCAGGAACCAAATGTTCAGTTCCTTCACTCTATTAGATAGTTGACAGGCAGGCAGTAGTTCTTCAGCATTCCGATTCCACCTAAAAGACGGCTTCAAGAGAGTCCTCGCCTAACTCCTGATACCTCTTTCCAACCCGCTCCCTGCTCAGGCAGCCACGGCTACCGAGCAGTGGAAGCGGAAGAGCTGCACATAATAGCTGCCCTACGGCAGCGGCACAACACACACCGTTGGTTCGAGGTCAGGACCAGGAAGTCTTTCTCCGACAACCGCCTAAACTCTTCTGACCTCAACTTTAACTTCCGACTTAATCGCTGTTAACCACTCCTCTCTGCTCACCCCAAAGTACTCCACGTTTCAGGTAGCACCACGCTTCACCTTAATCCACCTCTGGGGCTCCAAAATCTGCTTATCACACACCTACAGTGTCGGAAGTTCCACAGATAAATATTCCTTCAGTATCCAGTACCCAGCTCAAGTTATCCAAGCACAATTCACGAATCCAAACCACGATCCAAAACGATGACGCAAACACAACCGGAGATAAAATGAAAAACAAGATAATGAAATAATGAAACAAAATAACTAAATTTAGGCTCAAAAGGATAACTAACGCTATGATAAAACTCAAACTTGGCTCCTGTTTCTAGGCTAGCCTATAGCCGCCATCTTTGCCTATTAGAAAAGTATGTCTTCATAAGATTAGACAATTAGAGGATCACCAGAAGGTAGACTTACTGAATAATTACTTCTGTTCAGTTTTCACAGACAAGAGGGATGATAAGGGTCCAGTGTTACATAAAATGGACAGACAGGGTCAGGGGGGTGGATACTAGTCCATTTACAGAAGAAAGGATCCTCAATGAATTGTCCAGCTTAAGGGTAGAGAAGGCAGTGGGTCCAGATGGAGTATACCCTCACGTGCTGAAGGAGCTAAAGGAGGTGCTGGCTGCACCATTGGCGGCACTGTTCAGCCTGACACTTGTTATGGGGAGGGTTCCGAGGGACTGGAAGAGCGTGAACATGGTGCCTCTGCACAAGAGTGGTAGTAAGGAAGAGGCTAGCAATTATCGACTGGTCAGTCTTGACCTCAGTGGTGGGAAAGATAATGGAGTCCCTGTTGAAGAGAGCATAGGTGAATACCTTGCAACCAGTGGTCTCAGGACCACAGACAGCATGGTTTCACTGAAGGAAGATCCTGCCAGATGAACCTTGTCAAATTTTTTGACTGGGGATGAGAGTGGTGGACCAGGGAGGCGGTGGATGTGGCGTATCCGTATTTCAGCAAAACATTCAACACCATCCCTCACAGGAGGCTAGTGAACAAACTGAGCAATATAGGGGTGGGCCATAAATTAGAAAATGGGTGGAAAACTGGTTAATGGGAGAAGCCAGAGGAGGTAGTAATTGGGGTTCACTCAGGGAAGGACAGAGTGACAAGTGGGGTGCCACAGGGGCCAGTATTAGGTCTGTTCCTCTTTAATATCTACATCTGCGATATTGTGGATGGCTTAAAAGGGAAGGTGTGTCTATTTGCAGATAACACAAAGATCTGCAATAGGGTAGACACACCAAGGGGTTTAAACAATGAAGGAGGACCTAGGGAAGTTGGAGAAATGGTCAGAAACCTGGCAATTGAAGTGTAACGCTAAGAAGTGTAGAATCATGCACATAGGACATAAAACCCATGGGCCACATACGAACTGGCCGGGGAGGGAGCAGTAACTGCAACAAGGCAGGTGAGAGATCTGGGGATTATCATATCTAATAACCTAAAGGTGGCAAAACAATGTGATAGGGCAATAGGAAGGGCACATTCCACGTTGGGCAGTATAGGGAGTGGCAAAACCAGCAGAGGGAGGCGGTGATAATGCCCTATATAAATCACTGGTGAGACCCCACCTTGAGTACAGGGTTCAGTTCTGGAGGCCACACCTCCGAAAAGATATTGAAAGGATAGAGAGGGCGCAGAGAGAGGCAACCAAAATGGTGCAGGGCCTGCATCAGAAGCCCTGCTAGGAAAGAATAACTGATCTTGATCTTTATTCCCTGGAGATTAGGAGGGAGAGGGGGGACATGATTGAGATATTTAAATACCAAAAGAGGATAAACAAGGTACAGGAAGGAAGCATCTTTTAAAATAAAAGATGTCCAAAGAACAAGGACTGGAGACACCACTGATTAGGGTGGGGGGTGTGGGGTAGGGGCCGAGGCTGTCTAGGGTCTGCAGGGGAGTACGGGTTTATGTTAGATAGGAAAAAGGGACAGACTGGATTGACTGGATGGTCCTTTTCTGCAATCAACTTCTATCTGTATATCTATTCATTACAATAAATATCAAAGGGCAATTTTCCGTAAGAAGGCAGCACTTCTGTCCAGGGAGGTTGTGGCTGGGAGAAATCAACTGTCTCAGCTTATCCGTACTGTGGACAAGTTATTAAATCCAGCCTGTCCCTAGTTGATAAGAGCAGTTTCAGCAGTTAAGTGCAAAGAGTTCACTCGATTCTTCTCAGACAGTGTCCTCTGTTTGGGCCAGGAACTCTCCAAGCTGGCTGTTACAACCCAGCAAAGTTGGGCATGGATCTCGCGGATGCACTCAGCTGTCTTGGGTGGAGTATCAGCCAGTCTTCATGGAAGAGGTCTGTGAGGTGATTGCCGAGCTGCAGCCCACTTATTGTGAAACAGACCCAGGCCCCACGTGTCTACTAGTGAGCAGCATGGGGTCTTTGGAGTTGGTGTTTGTTGGGATAGTTTGGTATTCCTTGTTGGAGGGGTCTTTCCAGTGGCACTGAAGAATGTGCCGGTTTAGCCCCTTCTGAAGAAGCTAGCTTGGGACCCAGATGTTCTAGTGAATTATTGTCCTGTCTATAACCTACCTTTTCTAGGTAAGATTATTGAAAAGATTGTGGCGCTGCAGCTTGAGGTACACCCTACAGTCCATGCATCTATTATCCCCTCCAATCTGGTTTTAGATGTGGACATAGCACTGAGACAGTATTGGTCAGGGTGCATAATGACCTTCTTAGGATAAGAGACAGGGGTGACCTGTCAATTCTCTTTCTCCTTGCTCTCTCCTCAGAGTTTGATACTGTGGACCATGGGTTGCTGTTGGATCATCTGCGTGACTATGCTGGACTCACTGGCACTGGCCACAAGTTTGTGTCCTATCTCAGGGATAGGTTGCAAAGGGTGGTGATGGGAACATTCTCATTGTCCCTGATGCGCCTTCTCTGTGGCATGCCCTAAGATTTGGTCTTCTCACCTATATTGTTCACAGTGTATACGCTGTCCCTGGGAGGGATCGTCTGACAATACAATCTGGGTTTCCACTGCTATGTGGACGATACTCAGTTATATTTGTCCTTTCCACCTGGGTTGCCTGACACTGTCAAGCTGCTCAATATGTGTCTAGCTGAAATCAGAAATGGATGAGATCTATTTGGCTGAGACTTAATCTGGATAAAACTGAGGTACTGGAGATTGAAACAGGTTGGGCAGGAGCAGAGGTGGTCTTGGGAGAGATGGGGTTTCGGCTCGGGTCATCCAGGCTGTTGGCCTCTGCAAAGGTGAAAAATCAGGTGTCAGCTGTGGTCAGGAGTGGGTTTTACCATTTTAGGAACATCAGCCAGATTAAATCCCTCATCCCTCCTGAAGACCTGCTGACACTGGTGCATGCATTTGTGACGTATAGGCTCAACTACTGTAATACACTCTACCTCAGGGTTAGTGGAGGTACCTTACAACCCTTGCAACTGGTGCAGAATGCAGTGGCCGGGTTGCTGACTGGCCTTTTGAGGCCTAGTCATGTGACCCCAGTACTGCATGATCACTAGCTGCCTGTGAAATAGCGAGTCACCTTCAAGGTTGGCCTACTAACCTACAAAGCCCTACAAGGGTGGAGCCCTGACTGCCTTGTAGAGTTCTTGCATCCCGTCCAGGCCCGTCCAGGCCATGCACCTCTTTCACTCCACTGAGGAAGATCTGCTTTTGGTCCCAAGGGCACAGAACTGTGTATTGCAGAGGGGTCAAGAGAGGTAAAAACAGTTTTTAAATACGTAAAGGAAAAAGAAAGATGGAAGGGAATTGTTAGGCTAATGGAGTGGGGCAGGGTAATAGAAAGATAGGCATCTGAGGGTACTATGGGAACTGGTATCAGTGTTTGGCAGCTCCTGGTGAGGCCTTTCAATAGCTCTTTTAAGCAAGGGTTATTCCAAGGACTGGAGGATGATGGACTTGGTTCCACTACACAAGGGAAAGGCCAAGGAGCAGACGGAAAACTATAGACCCATCAGCCTTACCTCTGTGGTAGGGAAACTGATGGAACCACTAATCAGAGAGGACCCATTGGAATACCTGGAGAACAGCGGACTTCAGGACATTAGCAGCACGGTTTGTGTCAGGAAGGTCTTGTCAGACCACAAGAACAAGTGCGGATCCACGCTCTGTGGTGCGAGGCAGGGTACAAGCCGGGGGTTACTAGCCCCCAGTGATATGCTCTGTGTGAACCAACATGGTTAGACCCTGTGACACTATCCAGGTGCCCCAGTGCTTCGCTCTGTTGTCAGACCAACCTGATAGTATTCTTTGACTGGGCAACCAGTGTAGTTGACAAGGGGCACACAGTAGACTTGCTAGTCTTCGCTCTTCAGCAAGGCAGTCAACTTAGTGCGATGCCAATACCTGCTGAAGAAAAAGATGGGGGACCTGGGTACAGCTAGGGAAATAGTAAGGTGGGTAGAGACTTGGTTAGAGGGGAGGCAGTAGAGAGCTGTGGTGAATGGAGTCAGATCAATTGAAAGACAGGTCATCAGCGGAGTACCATAGAGATCTATCTTGGGCCCAGTCCTCTTCAGTATGTTCATCAGAGACATTGGAGAGGGAATCCAGGGCAGGTTGTCTCTATTCGCAGATGACACTAAACTCTGTGATAGAGCTGACTGTGTGGAGGGGATAAGGGAAGTGCAGAAAGACCTGTAAAGGCTGGAAAATTGGTCCAAAATCTGGCAACTGAAATTTAATACCAAAAAGTGCTGGGAAACAAAAACTCTAGAACAAAGTATTGGATGGGGGGGGGGGTTCAGGTGGGCACAACATCAGAGGAAAGAGACCTAGAAGTTATCATTAGTGACTCCCTTAAACAAACTAGTCAGTGTAACAAGGCCTTCAACATGGCTAAGTGGATGCTAGGGTGCATTGGGAGAGGGTCTGACAGCAGGAATCAGGACATACAGTTACCTTTGTATAGGTCACTGGTAAGGCAACATCTGGATTACTGTGCTCAGTTCTGGAGTTCCCACCTAAAAAAGGAGTGGCACAGTCTAGAGACGATACAGCACAGGGTGACCAAGATGATTCAAAGCTGGGAAGGCAGAACCTATGAAGATCAACTAAAGGCACTGAACATGTATTCACTCAAAAACAGATGAGAGGGGGGAATAAGATAGAGACCTTTAAGTTTCTGACAGGAATAAACAATATGAACTGTGAAGAGCTATTTACATGAAACAAAGAAACTAGGACAATGGGGCACTAGTGGAGGTGAATGGGGGAAGGTTTAAAAAGAACGTGAAAAATTATTATTTTACAGAAAGAGAGGCTGAGCCATGGAATGGTCTGCTGGCAGAGGTGATGGGTACCAGAACCATAAATGGCTTTAAACACAGCTGGGATAGCGTTAACAGTATAGTAGCTATGTAGCGGGATGATAAAGGTGGAAACACGGAAAACAAAAGGGGGGACAGGGTAAGCGTAAACCTCACAGAGACAGTAGGTCCCCTGCTATGATAGAATAATATGGGCAGACTAGATGGACCGTTAGCCTTTTTCTACTGTTTCTAAACAGATTATTGTACAGAAACACATGACAGTCCCCCTTGCGATACACCGTATTGGTATCCCATGATATGGGCGACTCAAACTGAGCGAGTCAAATTCAGCGACTCAATTTGAGTGCCTGTGAAAATACCGATAGTCAAAAAGTAGCGACAGTGACAAAATAGCGAGGGTGGGGCGCTGCAGAGCAGCAACATGGCGGTCATCTCCTGAGTTAAGCTCTGAGCACTGTAAAATTAGAATACCCTGAAATATAACTAATTTCCAGCTTGGCAGCTTTTAATTTCAACTAGTAACTGTCCGAAGCCATCTGGCACTTGATGGGTCTGAAAAAAGATGGCACACATGCTTCACAAAGTTTGGACATCTTTTTATCTTTGGCAGGCACCTCAAAAGGTTCAGGGCCGACAGCTGCAAGTGGCATGGTGATGCCTGAACTATCTTCGGTGCAAATCCTGGCGATGCTGACCAAAATCCAGGCCACTGGGGTTGAGACTAATAAAAGACTAGCTGCTGTGAAGGCTAAGCACACTGAAAATGATAATAAAATACAAGAAAACGCGGCGGTGATCACGGAACTCACTGCTGCAAACACTCGCCAAGCAGACTGTAATGCTGCCTACGTGCGCGACCTTACCTTTCTCAAGGCCAAAACAGAGACCTGGGAAAACACGCAGAGACAGGCCAATTGTGGGCTTTCCACCCAGGTTTACAGCAAAATTGGAACTGTTGCATGCTGTTGAATGACTGATCTTTCAGGACTTACAACTGCTGCCACCTGATTATAATATAAAATTGTAAAAGTGTTTGCTGTGCCTCAGAGGTCCCATCCACGAGGCGACCCCACTCGGCGCCCACTTATAGCTATAGCTACCTTATCCTCTCCAGAGCCTTGGATTTCTCTACTGCAGGCTGCCCAAGCTAGAGGAGATATAGTGTGGGAGGGAGTCACTTGGCTCTCTTCCTGGACCTGTCAGCCCAAACTCAAGCCAGGAAGAAGGAGCTGCAAGTGACCAAGAAGGAGCTCATGCAGCATGGAATCGAGGCTCAGCTCAACTATCCAGCTCTGCTGCAAGTACGACTTAAGTCCAAAACTCACGTATTTGTGGATCCTTACTCGGCGGCTGCATTTGCAGCGAAACTAGTTGGTGAACTGAATCCACCTAAGGCTACTTCGGAAGATGAAGGGTGAAGTACATTGTTCTGTAGTTGAAGTTATTTGGCATGGCTAGTCATGGGAGCCAGATGTTATGAATGTTTGGGTTGCAATTCCTTAGTCAGGTAAGTGCTTGTTGCACTTTACCTGTCAAATGTCCTGACACTTCGATGAGTTTCCATTGACAACTGGATTGTGCATGAACCTTGTTAAATGTTTTTAACTTGGGGCATTATCCTCTATTAGATATGCTAAGCCAAGATTACTGCTCCACTCAATAGTTTTATTAATGAGTAATGTCCTTGCTCAGTGATATAGTAAGCATAAATGTTGGTGTGTATGTACATCTTTCAGTTTGTGAACATTAACTAACTCCTATTAATTGATTCTGTTTACCCACGAGGAGGGTTGCCTTGCCTTGCCTTGAGCTGTGAGGAGAAAAAATAACTGAGACCAGGACAACGTTGTAATCTTCTGTCTATATTCACTAGTGTTTCTGCCCCACCCCCCCCACCCGACTTAAGTTCTCGTGGGATCTGTTCTGCTGGTTTATCATTCCTGGGTTTTTTTCCATGTTTGTGATGAGAGTGAAATGGTCCTACAGTGTAAACAGGTTGGACTCTTCTCCTATGTTTCTTAACTGGCAGTTCTCTACACTGCATGGACGTATGGACCTGGTATTTAAAATAGACCTGCTTCTAATGTAAACCATGTACACTCAGTCTGGAGGTCTGTGCACCTCTTGTCTTTCATTTTATGTAGTATGGTACCTACTGTATTAACATAATCTCTATAAATAAAAAGTTTAAAATAAAAATAAAATAGCAAGGATGAGAACAGTGTAGGTACAGTGAAGGTAGGGAGGAGTAGTACTTGCTGGATGTAGTTCAGCCTCTGCGGGCTGAAAACTGTGCTGCCAGCGTGGCATGGTGGTTAGGGTCGCCACCTGTGTGTCTCTGCTACATGCGTCAGAACTGGGTTTGGTTCTTGTGGGTGTTTTATTTTTTCCCTTCCTGAGTGTGTTCCCATCCCTTGTTGTCTCCCCTGCCCACAAGTTCTGCCCCAGGTGCACTATTGAATTGCCCCCCGACTTTCTCTCCCTCCCGAGTTGCATCCCCAGGACAGTATTCCCTTCCAGAGTTTCTCGCATTCCCTGACTTCCCCCCCACCCCCGGTGTTGATTATTTTAGTTAAGGGTGTGTGCTGGACATAACCCCCCACATAAAAACTTAGTTAAATTGCCCCCCCCCCCCACAGAGAAAGTAAGCGCCTGTTGCTGTTTGTGGCGGGGGCTGTAGTGCTCATTGCCGTTTTGATTTTCATCACTGTGCACTCGCTCTTTATGTCGGCACTGTTTTTGAATCTCTCATGTCACACAGAACCCAGAGTACTATAGGGAAGCACATGGCAGAACCCTCTGGGATACAAATTATCATGGGAAAATGCATGGGAGAACCCTCTGTTATACAGAGTACTGTGGGGAAACACACGAGAGAACACTCTGTGGTTCAGAGTATTGTAGGAAAGCACATGATGTAACCATGTGTTACACAGAATTCTGTGGGGAAACACGTGACAGAAGAACCCTCTGGGATACAAAGTACTGGGGAAAAATGCATGACAGAACCCTCTGTTATACAAAGTACTGTGGGGGAACCCATGATAGAACCCTCTGGGATACAGAGTATTGTAGAGAAGCACATGACTTAACCTTCTGTTATACAAAGTACTGTGGGAAACACATGACAGAACCCTCAGGTTTACAAAGTGTTCTTGTAAAGCGTATGAAAGAACCCTCTGTTATACAAAGTATTGTGGGGAAAAACAAGATAGAACCTACTCGTGCCTAACTACGCCCCTAGGAGTGCGGTTATCACACCATAGTGCACACCCTGTCGTGTCTTATTGTGCTTATAAAATGGTCTTTTATTTTTAGAAGCAGTTTTTTTTATTTTGAAACACATTTTTAAATAAGTAAAAATGTAAATGAATCTGTGCTTTTAACATAAAATAGTCCTTCCGCCAATTGGTGCTAGATTGAAGTAGTGTTATACAGTGTGTGCCTCCCTGCCCACTTAATCTTCATACTTCCCTGCCAGCCACAACAATTTGCAAATGCTGTTTCCTCATTCTAAGTATGGCACATATTCCATACTTTATTTCATTCTCCTCACTTTGTAGACTAAACTAAAAGGAAGCCATAACAGAGGCTTCTCAGTTCCCCGATGCTGCAAGCATGAGCGTGGTTCAAAACTGCCACACTCTCTGACAGCATCATGAGCTGCTTGCTCTGTCCTAAAGATAAACAGCAGGGTGAGTCATTTGCCACCTTTTCTCTTTGTTTATATAGTATTATTGCTTACTTTCTTCTTTCTATTTTTTTTCTCTGTGTTTCCCCACATTCAAGAAATGGAATGTTTATCATGGAATACAGGGGTTCAAAATTCTGCTTAGTTCTGCTAGCAGAATGTTCCTCTACTAACATACTGTACACACACACAACAAAGGCTTGTTTAAGAGCCGAGACTCAATTTTAGAACTGTCAGGGCAAGCAGAAGAGATATTTCACTGATGAGCAGGTAAAGACAGAAGGAGGATTTTCACTGTTAGCAAAGAAACAGTTGTAATGAGAACTATAAACAATACTTACTGTTTCTAATTTGTTTATGTGTGTAAGGAGAGTGTGATGATCTGGTAAACAACATTTAATTAAGTTGTTTTATTTTATATTTAAGGTAGTTTTATTTTTAGGGCCCAGTTGAAGGTTTCTACAGTGTAAAGGCAGCAGCCATGTTTGTGGTGGAAGATCAGTTCTGGTTGCAGGGAGATTGATGGAAGACAGTTCTGGTTGTAGGGGAACTGATTTGCTCATTGTGTCATGTGGTTTAGGACCAGGATGACTGTGCATATACAGAGACTTAATGTACGGTCAGCTGATCTCTCTTGGCCAATGAGATTTCTAGCTTTTTTCTTGCCATTTTATAAAGAGTATTGTAGGAAACACATGACAGAACCCTCTGGGATACAGAGTATTGTAGGAAACACATAGGCGAGATATTCAAGGGGTTGCGCCTGGTGCAACTGAGTTGCACCAGTGCAACCCCAATCACAGGGCAGTATTTAAGCAGGGGATGCGCAGGCGCAATTCCTGATACCGAGGCACAAAGATAATGTGTCGGCACATCTCCAGGGCGTATCCGTGCATATCGCGCACATCCCAATATTCAGCCCGAGATATGCGGATCTGCTGGCACAGCCCAGAGATGCCGTATAGCTGGACTCACAGTTGAGCCCATAAAACTGGCTCAAGTGCTAGGCACCCAGGTGGGCAGCTGAAGTGCAGTGTGCAGCATAGCAGCCACCCCCGTGGTGACAACCCCCAGCACGTGCACAAACACACACAAGAATCCCAGGTAGTCCAGTGGTACCCCTTCTCCATCCCGACCCTCCAGTCACTGAAAAGTAATATCTTTATTATCCATTGGTAGTCCAGTGGTACCCCTCCCCATCCTGACCCTCCGATGGCGGAAAAGTGATATTTCTATTATCCCTGGTAGTCCAGTGGTATCCCTGTCCCTATCCCGACCTTCTGATTACCGTATTTAAGTTCATTTAATAGTCCTGGAGGTCCAGTGGTTCCCCCCTCCCTGCCCATACCTCTGATCGCTTATAAATCCGAAACAGATGTCCCTGGTAGTCTAGTGGTACCCCCTACCCCACCGGCAACCCCGATTGCCCATAAAGTTAACTAAAACAATTCTCTGGTGGTCCAGTGGCACCCGCCACCCACAGAGGACCCCAAGCCCACCCAGCTCCCTCCCCATCATTGTCGGGCAGCAAACCCACCCGCATATTTCTGCGGCTGCCCGCTGAATGACAGCTTACAGTAGCAGCTGCAAGCCCATTGGTCCACACTGTGGACCAATGGGCTTACAATGTGCGACTGTAATAGTCATTCACAAATATGTGAATTAAGTCGTTCATGGTGTGGGTGAGGGGTGTCACTGGACCACCAAGGAATTGTTTTAGTTAACTTTAAGAACGATTGGGTTACTAACTAGGTTTGGGGGTTACCACTAGACTACCAGGGATATCTGTTTCAGATTTATTATGATCAAGTACAGGTCAGGAGGGGAAACCACTGGACCACCAGGGCTATTAAAATTGATGAGATGCAGGATCGGAGGCAGGGCAGGAGGGGGAACCACTGGACCACTAGGGCAGTTTATAATTGTCACAACAGCCGATAGGTGATATGGGATGGGGAGGGAGTACTAGCTGTCCCTGGTACAGGAACTGCATGCTGTGCAGGGTGCCAGGCGCATTACGCTGGCCAGCCTGCACAACACATCTAAATGGGGCCATAATGACATTAAAATGGCCCATTTTGCCACCTGCATGCATTAAGGCACTATTTACATATTGGTGTCTGAATATCATGAATTTGCGCACGGTATCTCTGATGCATTGGCGCATTTCCCATTCCTGGTATTCAGACCTGTCTGAGAATCACGTCTGCACATTGTAGTTGCACAGGCGTGCATTTTTGATATATTCAGAAGAGATGCACCATGGCACATCTCTGTTGAATATATCCCTTAGTTGCTCCAGCACAACTCAGGTGCGCAGTGCCACCACTTGCGCCATTGCCAGGTGCAGTTCTGACCATCGGGCCCATATAGTACAAAGCTAGTGTGTAGTACTTAGATCAGGGCTGGGCCTGTCTAGTTGCTCTAGATATTGTATTCTTTCATTGCTTTGTGGCAGTATTGGACTTGGACTTCTGTACTTGTTTGACTGTACTGGTCAGACTTGGTTACTCTCTTACGTTTTGTTGTCCCAAAAGGCATGTAAGACTTTGGTACTAGGCCAAATACAAGTGTTATCATACAGAGCTTCACCCCTTGCCATCCGCAGCAGAGCTATTATGAAAAGGGCAGACAGCTCATTAGCCTGTAAAAGATGCTCCTATATAATACAGCATGTTGGTGTGAGTGTGTGAGTGTATGAGTGTGTGTGTGTGTGTGTGCGCAGTTGCACTCTTCATGTGGCTCTGTGTGTGTGTGTGTGTGTGTGTGGGTGTGGTGCACACACCCCTGGATTTCTGTAACTTGGAATATGCACATAGGCCTGTGTGGAAAGATGTGTATATTTGTTTGTTTGAATTTATTTCAGAGAGAATAATGCCATGAGATGCAGCATCTCATTTTCATGCGGGTCTCCAGGGAGGACAACAGCAGGCAGCAGAATAGATTTGCTCATAAACAAATATGTACGAAAGACAAGGCTGTGATTCTCAGCAGAAACATAATTAATGCTGTACAAAACATTATTAAAACGAGAGCAGCATAGCTGGTGTAGCAGCAATAAAAATGATACCTCATGTACAGTGCTGAAGTGAGGGGGGCATGCACCAACACAGGTGCAAGGGGTTACAGGTTGCTGGAGACACTGAACTTGCGAATACTTGCAGGCTGGAAGCATTCTTTCCTTGGTGAGGGAGCTTATTCCAGCAATCCAGTGCAGCGAATGTGTAGGAATTTCTATCATGATCACACATTATCCTAGATGCTAACAAGCTGAGCAGAGCACGAGACAAGCCAGTAGATGCAGCTGAAATGCATATGGTTGGTTTTTATTAATCTTGACATCATTCTTAGCCAGTCAGGATTGTTTATTGCTAGTTATACAGTGGGCATCGAGAATGCTGCAGTTTGATTGACTGACTGGGACTGGGTAGATCTGACAACAACACATGCATAAAGTACTGGACAATCAGAGCTACATCAAAACAAAAACTAAAACAAAATCCCTACACTAGACATGCTTCCACTTTCAATATCAGTCTCGCCTCACCCACAATGATAATATCGACGGCAGTCAGAAAACCAGTATGGATCAATATACTGTTCATTTTGACCTCGGAACACCAGTACAGATTGAGGAGATGATTCAAATAATCATCTCACAGTCAGAGTAAAGTAATAATCCAGTCCAACTTCGCTTAAAGGGGCACTGTCAGTGTTGCCCTTTGTTTTACTGAAAAATCATATCAGTGTGCGTCTAGGCACATACTTGTAAAACAGCTTCTAAGGAATGCCACAGTATATCATAAAAAATAATCCATTACCTATTTTCTCAGTATTTTCTGGTCTTTCTGGTCGGTTCACACATAAATCCGCCCACCACTGGAAGCACATTCACATGGGGAACTCACGTCTGCTCAGGAGCGCTGTCCTGTGTGTCCCTTTTTGACATGCCCATCGCAAAAAGCTGTAAATATAGTAGACTTTAGTATTCTGAAGTGTCCGCTGCATCTTTAACAAAAAAACATGCAGTGGTAGTGCGGAAAAATACATTTCAGAACTGGAGCAAAGATCCCGCGCATGCTCAAGAATGTGTGGCTTTTGCTGATGCACGGGCTTTCAGCAACAGTTTTAAAATGTATTCTTCGCCACTACCACTGCTCGTTTTTTTGTTAAAGATACAATGGCAGACCAACCAGAAAGAAAATTATGAAAATACTGAGAAAATGGGTAATGGATTCTTTTTTTTATGAACTACAGTGGCATTCCTTAGGAGCTGTTTTACGAGTATGTGCCGAGAGGCAGCCTGGTATGATTTGTCAGTAAGCGAGGCAAGAGCGACCAGCGCTCCTTTAACTAGACAATACTGACATTACCATTTCTCCAGCTGAGGAAAATAAAACATTTCTTTCATTTTGAACTTACACATTGCCATTTCTGCAGTCGTTTGCTGTTTTGGCTACAACTACTGGTAGCTACCTTCTACAAAAAATAAATTTCAAAATGTTTGAAAATGTTTTCTTGTTACTCACTTGTTCCTTAGAAAACAAGTTACAAAATGTGCTTCCTAATATATATTAGAAAATAACTACTTTTTTCAGCGTAGCTACAGTTAGTTACCCCTGCATAAAAACAAAAAAATAAAAGAAGTTTTGAAGCCTATTTTGACTTCTTGTTTATTATTCTACCTACAAAATCATTATTGCAATACTCCACTCCAGGGTGTGGGTTGTTGTGGGATTTACCCATTTCTGGTGTGGTTTTCATCACGTGGCCTTGTGACACACCACACCAGGTGTGGGTAAATCCCACAACCCACACCCTGGAGTGAATTATTGTTAAACATTCAGGTGCCTCTATAACTATAAGAGTGTGTCTCACACATAGGGCTCCATTCATAAATGTGTTGGGAATGCCGCCAACCCTGGGCGCACTGAACATATGGTGGATGAAGCATGCGGCATTCCCTGGCCAGCAATAGGGGTTGCAGTTCTGTGCCACTTATATAAGTTAGACCAGTTTTTGCTGGTCTAACTTTGCGGCAAACTTGAGACCTTTTTACAAGGTTTTTGCCAATTATTTGGCGCAAGCCGCCATAAAGTGGGAAAAGTATCACAAATGTGCACAACCTTCTTGAATCGGGCGCAGGTTGCGGCAGTGTGCTTGGTGCAGCTGCGCCAAACACTAAGTTTGATGCAGGGCTTGATGCAAGCGCCACGTCAGCCTTTCTGAATCGAGACCATAGTTGTAAAATTCTGAAGGTCTGTGTTCAGTTGTCATAGTCCAGTTCCCACTCAGAGGATTCTCTAATGGTCTAAAAGTAAAACAGTTTGATTTTAAATTCAAATTCCATTTTTTTAAAACAAAGCTCTTTACAGGTGTTTATATGTACAGTTCTCGTGCTCTTATGGTTATAGGACTTTATGAAATGGGCACCATAAATCAGTAGTTCCGATTGGCTGCTAGGGATGTGATATTGGTTCTTACGCACAGGAAGAAGGACCAGCAGTGCCCTGCGGTCACTGATTCTAGTAAAGATGCCAGTTAGAATGTTGGCAAACTGAAAATCAGCCATCTTCTTTTCACCAACTGCGAGTGACATGCCAGGCTGTATTTTCAGTATACCAACAAAAAAATGCAATAAATACGTCTGACCTGCTGTTCACATTGCCTCAGTCTGTGAAATCCGTGGATGTAGCATGAAGGGAAAAGCTGCGATGTCTCTCACAGCCCACCCGCTCGATAATGTATAAAAAAAAACCAAAATCAGAACAGCTGCAATCTCTCCACCAGCCCGGCCACTCGCTCCTTAAGATCCATCTTTGAATTTAATAAAAAAAACAAAGGTACATCCGCGATATCTCTCGCAGCCTGCCTGTAGTTCATCTATTAAAAAGAACAACCGCAATCTCACTAACGCTCACTGAATGTCTGTACCTGCCTGCCTCTGCGCGCTCGCTCTGTCTCTCTACCAGCCCACTCACTCTTAAAATTGTAAATGTAAATTATACATATAAAAAAAGCCAAACAGCTGGATTTTAATCTTTTTTTCCCTCGTCTCCATACAGCATGGGGGGGGGGTGAATACCTAAAGTACAGAAGCCTTTCTGGGACAACATTCCTTCAGTGCAGAAAAAAAAAACACAAGACACTTAGGCGGAGGAACTATTTTATTAAAAGTGATACCAATATAGGTGTTTTTTCCTAATTTAAATTGGAAATTTAACCTACTAAATGCGGTTTAACTAAAGATATCCATTTCATAAGCGCAATAAGCCCTTCCAGAGTGTCGTTAGACACTTTAACACCACGGCTAGGAGGCTGGGCCCTTTCGGCAGTGGCCTGCGTGCCTCCCTCGCTCCTAGACGCAGTTAAATGTCTAACGCACACCCTGTCCGTGGCTTATTGCTTACTTCTTCTCAACTCCTTTGAGTGTCGGCAGTGCTCCGCTTCGCTTTGCAGTTCTCTTACCCAAAGAACTTGAGAATGCACTCTTATAAGCACAACAGACACAGTAACTGTATGTATAAACATATAACTGAAAAGTAGAGTATTTTCCTTTGTACACAGTTGTATTGGAAAGAAAGCCAGTGGTCATAACATCGGCACAAAGGACTCAGTCCTACACTGTGCAAGGAGCAGACAGCGATGATGAAGAGGGTCATTAGACAATAAACCTGCTCAAGTTGTTGCATAATCAGTTAAAGGCAGTAGAGTGGACTTGTTCACCGATCTGTAAATAATGTTTCCATAGTCAGTGGTCAGGCGCAGGAAGTAGGAAACCATTAACAAATGTATATGCACAGTAAGGCAGTGTTTAGACCTGAAGAGGAAACTGAATTTGGGTCCGACGGTGCCAAGAATGTGGTCAATGTGTATGTAATGAATGTTAGTGTGGCATTAAACCAAACTGATAGATATTTGAAGATGGTGATTTGCTTGCTAGAGTGGCTGTCTGGTGTAGTGATTATACGAGGGTCAGTTCAATGCTTGAGTAAGTTTTGAAATCCGAAGACCATCACCTTTGGTTTTAGTTGTATATAAAGTCTGGCAACTGTTGACGAACCAGGAGGAGATCGTGTCAAAATCTGCTTGGAGTCATGTATTAGCCTTGGACATAGGCACTGTGCTGTACTAAAGTATTACATCATGCGCATACTTATGAATATGACATATCCCACTGTACCTCAGGAAGTCATTACCAAAAATAGAGAATAGTAGAGGGCTGAGTATAGAGCCTTGAGGCACTACAGATTTAATGACAGCTAGATCTGAGTTGGTGCCTTGTATGGACACTAACTCCTTGTATGGACACTAACTGGGTGTGGATGGACAGACAATTTTTCTACCACATAATGGCAGATTGACTGAGACCTAGATTTCCTGAGTTTGTGCAAGAGTTGTGCATGGTCCACCTGACCAAGACCTTGGAGAGGTCGATGAAGATGGCCCAGGTGAGAAGGCCATCATCCATGTAAGCAGTAATACCCACCATTGTAGGGGTGTTGGGCTATACCAGACTGCCCAGGGGCGGCCTTTCAGCTCCTGGAAGGTCCGATATAGCCCATACACCCACCCTGGAGGTATTACTGCACTTAGAAAATGGGTTATATGTAACATGTTTATATAGGCTTTAAAAAAAATTTAAAAGTCAAAATCAAATTACTGTTTTTTGTAAAGTAGTCCTCTACTGGTATACCTGCCAGCAGAGGGCACTGCAGTGTTTGAAAGCTGTTTTCCTTTTTCTTAGTTGTCTTAGTGCTTGTGTAACCGCCTTGCAAATGGGGTTACTAAGCGTTCTCGGAGCTTCGCTTCCATGCTCCATGCCTGGTTGGTGATCGGCATAAAAGCCGTTTAAATGGGTAGCCAGTGGCGCTTTTTAAAGCCTCTGTAAGCTGTCTCTTTAAGGGCTGCCTGTTGCAGTTGTAATTAACTGAAATGGGGGGCTGTGTGGTTGTATACCGAGTCCCGCCTGGGGCGCTGAAAACTAGCTCCTTTTTGCCATCGCTAGTGGTGCAGAGAGCTCTACTGAGGATGTGATTGTTGCTGGAAATAACGTGAAATAATAATAATAATGTAGTTGTTCTAACCTGCCTTCCTTTGCAGTAAGACTGTTTCAATTGTCTCCTCCATTTTGGTCCAGAACTGCTGAATTGGATCAATCAGTACCTCGGGACCCTACAGAGTCGGCTGACCAATGGGGAAACTGTTTGCCCTTTGAGAAAGCCATTATGGGCTATGGCGCTTTTCGCACCACTGAGAGCAGGAGGAAATGACTGGCATGTTCAGCCAGCCAATGTGAGCGGGTAGCGCCCGATCTGTGAGGAGTGCTCAATGCTGCCAAGAGGAGATGCGTTGTGGCTGAGGGGAGGAAAGGAGTGTGTACTCCTGCGCTGTGTGAGTGTTCGTGCGGGAAGCACGTGAAGGCCTGAGGCGGCCGTTTTTGCCCTTTTGAGCGAGTCGGATTAAATCCGCCAGCGTGCGGTCGGAGGAGGCTGGTGCCAGCCCAGCTACCTACCAGGCTCAACCTGAGAGGACTGGAAAAATTGCTAAATCGTGCTCGGTCCACCCGTGATGTTGAAGCTGCCGTTTGCTGCCCGAGTTCTTCTGCAAGTTCGTGAAGGCCTGAAAGCAGCTGCCTGGTATGGTACCCCTCTGTTGTTTGCCATATAAATGTGTGAGAAGGCTGGTGAAATTCAGGCTCAGCCCTGGCAGTGTTGAAGGAATCGTTATTTGCTGGAGTTGTGAGTACTGATTCAGGGTAGCTCCCTGCAGAGTGTGCCAACAGTGGTTTCCCGTTGTATTGTTATACTGCTGACTGCCTAATTAAACTTTCTTCCCAGGCTGACCTGCTTAGAATTGGGATGGTTATCTGTGTTAAGGGCCCCAACCAGCTGCCACGTTTGGACTAGCCGTTAGGGCTTGGGTACCCAGGGACAGCAAATCTTAGAGCCAGGCCTGTGCACAGAGCCCTAGGTAAATAATTATAGTGATAAGCCAATTGACCTGATTTCCCCTTTCCCTTGTTATCCGTCCCTCTAATAAATCAGATTGTTGTGTTGCAACTGCACCCTGGCTGGTCTGTGCATCCCTGGTGAACTGCTGCATAGTGACTGTGATTTAACTGTACCTTACTTTACAGGGGGTCTCCGGAGTGAGCTGAGAGATGCTGCCCGGGGGGTAAGTGTACTGGTGAAAGGAATTGTTGGCAACCAGTGTGAGCCACTAGTGGGACAAGAGGGGGGTTGCAGTAACCCAGAGGGTTGTGACCAAGGCAGTCTCGACCGCACTAACCCTGACCTCTGGGTGGAGGCACCCGTCAACGGATCTGGGTCCCTCACCCTGTCTCAGTGGAGGCAGTAAGGCAGAGATGGTAAACATGGCAAAGCCCATACTTTTTATTTGTGTTTTTTTGCATGAGTGACGGAAAGGGTACTCTGTAACACAATAAGCTTCCCACTGCCTGTATCTAGAGATGGCAGTTTGGGCAGCACGCTAATGAAGTAACTGGGTACCAGCCTGTACTGTGTGAGGTTGTGGGTCAGTATATGAAAGGGGCCAGAAACACAGTGGTTGGGTACCAGTCTATACTGTGTGAGGTAGTGGATCAGTGTATGAAAGGGCCCAGTAACAGAGCAGCTGAGTACCAGTCTGTACTGCATGAGGCAGTGGGTCAGTATATGAAAGGGCTCAGTAACAGAGCAGCTGGGTACCAGTCTGTACTGTGTGAGGCAATGAGTCAGCATAAGCGACCCAGTAACAGTGCAGCTCTGTACCAGTCTGTACTGTGTGAGTTAATGGGTTAGTGTATGAGAAGGCCTGGTAACAGTGCCACTGGACACCAGTCTGTACTGTGTGAGGTAGTAGGTCATTATATGAAAGAGCTAACAGAGCAGCTGAGATAGATAAACAAAAGTTGTCTTGCAGCACTCCACGACAGCAGTGAATGTGCCAGTGGTTTCACTTCACTTTTGAGCAGCCCAAACCAGGTTTTGCGCTGAGGTGGTATTCACAAAAGCCTGCTTTTCGTATAGAAACCAGATTTGCACCACAGCAAAATGTGGAGGGGGCTGCAGTGCAAATGATGGGAAGGGGCACTGCTTATCGGCGCTGTCCCATTCACAAAGCATGTGCTCCATGCAAGGTTTTTTTACAGGTCCCCATGCATGGAGCAATAATCCTGCACAACCCTAGTGGTTGGCGGAGATACTGCGGCAGCCTCCCCATCGCCAATCGCCAGCCTGTTATAAAAGAAAACAGCTCCCTGGTGGTCCATCCCTGATCACCGATCACTGTCCACATGATAAAACTAAAAACATCTCCCTGGTGGCTAGTGGTTCCCCCCCATCCCTGATCTACCGGTTGTATGAGAATTAACTGTCCCTAGTGGTCTAGTGGACCCCCCTACCCTGGCAGGTAGTGCCCCACCTACCCCCTATCCCAAACTGAGACAGCGACTGGCACACCCTCTCTCTACTAACACGGTCGTCTGATTGAGCTGTCATGGAGCATGTACTGTATACAGTATATCGCCTTGATTGATTGACAGCTGTGTCAATCAATGGGTCATATTGTATACAGTACGCGGCCCATGACAGCTCAGTTTGTTGCTGGCTGTGGTGGAGAGAGAAGGGCTGTGCTGGTCGCTGCCCAGTTTTGGGATGGGAGGAACGGGTGTGGGGTACTACCTGTTGGGGTGGGTGGGTTTCACTAGACCAGCAGGGACAGTTAATTCTCATTCAACCCGTGGATCAGGGATGGGAGGCAAACCACTAGCCACTAGAGAGATGTTTTTAGTTTTATTATGTGGACAGCAATTGGGGAAGGGGAAGGACCACTAGACCACCAGGAAAATATGTTTTAGAATCAACGGGATGGCAATCGGGGAAGGGGAGGAGCCACTAAACCACCAGGAAAATATGTTTTATTATCAACGGGATGGCAGTCGGCGATGGGGGGGACCACTAGCCACCATGGACTCTTCATTTATTTATTTCTCAGGACAGCAATCGGTGATGGTGGGGGGGCCATGCTACACTTGCCGCAGTCTATGCAAATGTGCCCATAATGGGCATGCAAATGGACACCTAGCACCTTGCATGCCCAATGGGCTCATTTGCATGGCTTCCTTTGTGAATAAGAAATAGTGCCCCTGCACTATTCCTTGCAGGGCCATGCTCCTGGCTACATGTCGGGGCAGCACTACTGGGGTAGCGCTGGCGGTACTGAGGTTACCGCTGCCTCCGACTGTTCCTACTCACAGTCGGATAGTGTGGAGTACTATCCAGCTGTGAATAGCAATTCTGGATGCCTGGGCAACCGCAAAGCGCAATTCAGAATTCTGCATTGCCTTTGCGAGTTTTTGTGAATTGGGGTCCAGGTGCCACAAGGATTTCTGACCAGCTGGAATGTTGGTGTACCACAGAAGGGTATAATGACATTTCATGACCTTTGAACTGTGGTACAGCAATACTTCAGCTGAGATGGAAATCCATTCAGAACAAGGGGCAACTATAGACTAGAAATAGAATAACACATGGGGCTTTATCTGTTACGTTGCTGTAACACCATTGAGGTATTCAAACAACATGAAGTCTTGCTGTATTCTGACAATAGCAGTGAGTCCCAACCTTGAACTGCCCCGAGATGAAAGAGTTAACTTTCCATGCCAGGCATAGAACGCTGAGCTCGAGCTCAGTTGAGACTCTGTCTGTTGCTGTTTAAACTCAAACTGTCAGATTGTTTACTCCGCCTCACTGAACAGTCGCTCCAGAGATTTCTCCTTCTGCTCGGTTCAATTTGTCGGTTAAAGTACCGCTTTTCTTGGTTTTCGGCCGAATTTAAACTGTAACCTGTCGGTTCAGTCTCTGTCTGTGGTATTTGTGAGTACTAGATAGGTTATATTTTATTTCTGTTCTGTGTGGAACTTGTAAACGGTTCATCGGTTCGGTTTGAACCGATCAAGTTGTTAGAAATTCTTAATTTGTACTTTTAGAGTGTGGTTACCGGTTCTTATCGGTTCTAAAAAAAACGGATTTTATTATGGTTTTTTCCACGACCCATGGCACGGTCAGGAACCGATAAGAGGGTCTTGCCTGGCGGATTGCCATTAAAAGGGTACGTTTGGTTAGGACTGGCACAATGTCTGAGAAACCCAAAAGAAAAACCGGGCCCACTGGGTTTCAACACTGTAGTGTGTGTGGGGAAGTCTTTGCTAAGGCTGACCCCCACACCATCTGTGTTTATTGTCTGGGGTTTGACTACCTCAGTGCAGACTGCCAGATTTGTAAAAATTTCCCTGCAGCTACCCTAGAAAAGAGAGTTGGTAGGCTCAGGGAAAGGGAGGCCAAAAAGTCCGCTGAATCAGATGGCCAGCCCGGTTCGGTTCAAACCGAACCAGAAGGAGTGCCCTCTGACCAGGGCGAGACTTCTTCGGGTAAAAGGAGAGCCGATTCTGAGGAGTCGGTTCCGGCTAAGAGATCTAGAAAGGAAAAATCAGCTGGTGTGGAGCCAAAACTTTCCTCTCCAACCGCTGAAGAAATAGCCAAAGCGATCAAAATTGTGCAGTCGCTTTCCTCGGTTCCGACCGAACCGGCACCATCAGGGAGGCGCTTGGTTCAGCCGGTTCCACCGGTTCAAGATTATGATTTAGAGGAATATTATGAACCGGAGGAGGAGGAAGAGGAGTATGAGGAAAGTGAATGTGGTTTTGAAAGTCTGGATGTGCCCATTGACCCGGACATCTCCCCAGACAGACCTTCAGGAGTGTCTCCTCCTAGGCTTTCTGAGTCCCCCTCCCATTTCATGTTTTATAAAAAAGTGGCTGAAACCCTCCAGCTTCCTATGGAAGAAGCTGTGGATGACCAGGAGGAGCCTGACTATGTAGAAATGATGGATATCCGAATATAGGACCACCTATAGGAGTGCACAGGCCAAGGAAAGGCAGGCCACTCCTCAGAGGCAGCATCCCAGGGGCAGGGGCAGGCCTTTTCACAGGCCTTTCTACCAAGCCCAGGCCTCCTCTTCTGCTTATGCCCAGAGGGGTTCTTTAGAAGGAGAGGCAGCCGGGGTGCAAGCAGACCTGCTTCCACCCTCAGCCAAAACCCCCTGCCAAACAGGCACCCTGATGGGTTGGCCAGGTCCGATTCTCCACTACCTGTAGGGGGCAGTCTGGCTTACTTTGTCCAGGACTGGGAGTCTCTGACATCAGAAAAATGGGTCCTGGAAGTAGTAAGCCAGGGACTGGTTCTCAGCTTCAAAAAGTTTCCAAAGATGAGAACCAGATCCTTTCCACCTGCAAATCCCTCAGAGTCACTTGCCCTAGAGGCAGAGGTCTCTTCCCTTCTGGCTCTCAGAGCTGTGGAAAGGGTTCCACCCCTACACCAGGGCAAAGGGTTGTACTCCAGGTACTTTCTTACCCCAAAAAAGACAAGAGAATGGCGGCCCATCTTGGATCTTAGATACTTAAACAAGCACCTTTTAAAACCAAAATTCAAAATGGTGACTCTGGGAATTATTCTACCCTCTCTCAGGCCAGGGGACTGGCTAGTGTCCCTGGACCTCAAGGATGCCTATTTCCATATTCTCATCAGAAGCTCCCATCGAAAGTACCTCAGGTTCAAGCTGCCCTCAGGCCATTACCAGTTCAGAGCAATGCCCTTTGGTCTGACCTCTGCTCCAAGGGTATTCACAAAATGCCTGGCAGTAGTAGTTGCTGCTCTAAGAAGGCAAAGGATTGCCATCTTCCCTTACCTGGATGACTGGCTCATAGTAGGCCAGTCCCCAGACCAAGTCAAGTTACACTTACAGATAACTCAGCAACTGCTCACCTCTTTGGGTTTCCTTCTGAATCTTTCAAAGTCAGTTCTAGAGCCTGTCCAGCTCCTCACCTTCATAGGCGCAGAGCTAGACACAGAAAAGGCCAGAGCTTTCCTTCCCCCTGGACAGGGCAAGGACCCTTATCTCTCTGGCCTCCTCATTCACCCTGCAGGTGTCTCGACCTGCAAGACATTTTCTACAGCTCCTGGGGCACATGGCTGCTTCCACAGCAGTGGTGTAGGGAGCAAGATTTCAGATGAGGGACATTCAGTTTCATTTGAGAGCCTTTTGGTCTCAAAGGAAGGACCCTCTGACCAAATTGATCCCAGTGACTCGAACCCTGATCCAGGGCTACAGTGGTGGCAGGATCAGAACAATCTGAGACGAGGAGTCCCCTTTGTCATTCAGTCTCACTCTTTAATCCTTACTACAGATGCCTCCCTCTTGGGGTGGGGGGGGGCTCACTTGGGTGAACTGACCACCCAGGGGTTGTGGTCCCCTCAGGAATCTCTGCTTCACATCAATCTGTTGGAACTCAGAGTAGTATTTCTAGCACTTCAAGCTTTTTCCAGGTCTGTTCAGAACAAAGTTATCCAGGTCAGAACAGACAATACCACCACAATGTGGTACATCAACAAGCAAAGAGGCACTCGGTTTACGGCCTTGTGCACAGAAGCAATGACGTTGTGGTCTCTGGCTTATTCCCTGAACACCTCCCTCACAGCAGTTCACCTCCCAGGCAAGGACACTGTCCTGGCAGATGCTCTCAGCAGGATATCCCAGGGCCATCACAAATGGTCACTGGATCCCCTGGTCTTGAGGTGATATTTTCAGATGGGCACCCACAGATAGATCTTTTGTAGCCCCAGATAATCACCAACTTCCCTTTTTGCTGCAGGTCCCACTGTTGGGCTCAGTCCCCTGGATGCCTTAGTTCTCAGTTGGGAAGGGAAGTTCCTGTATTTCCCCCCCCTTCCCTCTCCTGTTCAAAGTGCTAGTCAAAATCAGATCTCAACCCTGCAAGATGATCCTGATTGCTCCAGATTGGACCAGACAACCCTGGTATCCACTCCTACTGTCCTTAGCGGTCCATCTTCCCCTGTGTCTTCCCAGGAATTACAACCTGTTAACCTGTGCTCAGGGGAGGGTTTGGTACCCGAATCTCAAATTTCTCAATCTCAAGGCCCGGCTCTTGAAGAGTTAGAGTTTGCTGATTTACACCTCTCCCAAGGTGTAATGGATATTCTGAAGGCTTCTAGGAAACCTTCCACCAGGGCTACTTATAATTCCAAGTGGAAAAGATTTTCCACATGGTGCTCTGGAAAGCATATTTCCCCAGAGTCTGCTGATCTGCCCATAGTCCTTGATTATATGGTCCACTTAAATAGCTTGGGGCTTAGACCAGCTATACTGAAGGTGCGTCTGGCAGCTGTTTCTGCTTTTATTTCAGCAGGTAAGCACTCTTTTCTTTCCGCTCACCCTGTATTCTCCAAGTTTTTCAAGGGATCGCTTCACACCAACCCTCCATTCAGGGACCCTGCCCCTGCTTGGGACCTTAATGTTTGCATTGCTCAGCTTATACAACCCCCTTTTGAGCCTTTGTCTTCAGCAGAGCTTAAGTACTTGACTTGGAAAACTGTGTTTCTGGTGGCCATCACTTCTGCCAGACGCATAAGTGAGTTACAAACTTTGTCAGTGGAGCCTGATTTTATCTCCTTTCATAGAGATAAGGTGGTCCTCAGGACTAACAGGAAGTTTTTGCCTAAGGTGGTTTCAGATTTCCACCTTAACCAAGCTATGTCTCTTCCTGTGTACTTCACTGACCATTCCTCCTCTGGTGAGAGGAGGCTGCACAGTTTAGATGTGAAAAGAGCCCTTAGCTACTACATACAGTGGTGTGAAAAAGTATTTGCCCCCTTCCTGATTTTCTCTATTATTGCATATTTGTCACACTGGATGTTTTCAGGTCTTTAGACAAAATATAATATTAGATAAAGGGAACCTGAGTGGACAAATAACACTTTTTTTTTACTTATTTCATTTATTTAATGAAAAAGTTAACCAACCAACTGGCACTGTGTGAAAAAGTAATTGCCCCCTAGTTAAATCAACCCAATTAAAGGGATAATTAGAGTCAGCTGGTTGAACACAGCCAGGCTTGATTACAGCCAGCCCTGCTCAATATAAACCTCACTTATTTTGGCCCTTACCATCAGAGTCACATTGCCAGTCACATTGCCAGCACAAAGATTCAACAAGCACATTATGCCATGATCAAAGGACGTTCCTGAAAAGATCAGAAAAACATTTTGTTGCCCTCTATCAGTCTGGAAAGGGTTACAAAGCTATTTCTAAGGCTCTGGAACTCCATCGAACCACAGTGAGAGCCATAATCTCCAAATGGAGAACACTTGGAACAGTAGTGAACCTTCCCAGGAGTGGGCGGCCTGCCAAAATTACTCCAAGGGTGCAGTGTAAAATCATCCAAGAAGTCTCAAAGGATCCTAAAACAACATCCAAGAACTGCAGGCTTCTTTTGCCTCAGCTAAGGTCAGTGTTCATGACTCCACAATCAGAAAGAGACTGGGCAAAATGGGCTTCATGTGAGAGTAGCAAGGCGGAAACCACTGCTAACCAAGAAGAACATAAATGCTCATCTCTCATTTGCCAAGAAGCACCTGGATGATCCACAAGCCTTTTGGGAAAATGTTCTATGGACAGATGAGTCCAAAGTGGAACTTTTGGACAACATGGATCCCATAATGTCTCGGCGTAAAGCAAACACAGCATTCCACAGTAAGAACACCATACCAACAGTCAAATATGGTGGTGGTAGTGTGATGGTATTAGGGATGCTTTGCTGCCTAGGACCTGGATGACTTGCCATAATTAAAGGAACCATAGATTCTGCTCTGTACCAGAAAATTCTTAAGGAGAATGTCCAGTCATCCTTCCGTCAGCTGAAGCTGAAGCGTAGTTGGGTCATGCAGCAAGACAATGATCCAAAACACACAAAAGCAAGTCCACATCAGAATGGCTGAAAAGAAGTAAAATTAAAGTTTTGGAGTGGCCTAGTCAAAGTCCAGACTTAAACCCAATAGAGATGCTGTGACAGGACCTGAAACGAGCAGTTCATGCTCGAAAACCTACCAAATGTTACTGAATTAAAGCAGTTCTAAGAGGAAGAGTGGGTTAAATTCCTCCACAGCGATGTGAAAGACTGATACTGAATTATAGGAAGTGTTTGGTTGCAGTCATTGCAGCTAAATGTGACGTAACCAGTTATTAAGTGTAAGGGGGCAATTACTTTTTCACACAGTGCCAATTGGTGTTGGTTAACTTTTTTTCATTAAATAAGTGAAATAAAAAAAAAACAAGTGTTATTTGTTCACTCAGGTTCCCTTTATCTAATATTACATTTTGTCTAAAGACCTGAAAACATCCAGTGTGACAAATATGCAATAATTGAGAAAATCAGGAAGGGGGCAAATACTTTTTCACGCCACTGTAGAACGTACCAAGGGTCACAGGTTTGACTCCCTCCAACTGTTCCTCACTTATGGTGAGGTTGGTAAAGGGAAACCTGCCACTAAAAGATCCATTGCCAGGTGGATTGTCTCTTATATTCAATTTTGTTATGAAAAGCTGGGTAAGGTTCCACCCTCAGGCCTGAGGGCTCACTCTACCAGAGGTACTGCTGCTTCCCTGGCTGCTGCCAGGGATATCCCTATTCTAGAGATATGTCAAGCAGCTACCTGGAAAACAGTTCACACTTTTACCAAGCATTACTCCCTGGATATCCAGGCTAGGAGTGATGCTCGGTTTGGCACAGCTGTGCTTCAGAGCCTATTCCTAAGTAGGTTCTGTCCCTCCACCATGGAGGTACTGCTTGGTAGTCTGCTATTGTCAGAATACAGCAAGACTTCATGTTGTTTGAAGAAAAAATTACTCTCCTTAGTAATGTTGTTTCTTCTAATGGAGTCTTGCTGTATTCTGACCTCCCCCCTGCCTGCCCCTCTCAGAACCTCTGTTTTTGGGATGTGGGTGGGCAGTGGCAATGTTGGCACTCAGTAGGTGCCCACCTTGTTGTTTTCACCCCTTTTCTTGGGTGGGTGGGTGTTGTGTTTTTCATTTTTTGGGTCTCCTGACTTGAGTCTTTGTTTTGGGACCAAAAAATGTGTTTTTATGTTTAGTAGCCAGTTGGCTAGTGTAGGTTTACAGCTTCCACACAGGACCTTAGTGAGTTTAGCTCGTAAAGATCTGACGGTTTGAGTTTAAACAGCAACAGACAGAGTCTCAACTGAGCTCGAGCTCAGCGTTACATGCCTGGCATGGAAGGTTAACTCTTTCATCTCCAGGGCAGTTCGAAGGTTGGGACTCACTGCTATTGTCAGAATACAGCAAGACTCCATTAGAAGAAACAACATTACTAAGGTGAGTAATTTTTTCTTGCATGACATCATCAACTTTGGGAGCAAAAGCTCGAGAGTTTTATATTGTAATGGAATCTTGAAATGGTGTTTCAGCACCGTAACAGACAGAGTTCTATGTGTTGTGTTTTGTAATATATGGGACTTTTTTGTTAGTACCAGTTTCCTTTCTAACAGAATTTGTTAAGTTACTTTTCCCGGTTTTGTTAGTACTGACCATCCCTTAGTCCGATTACTGCATGCACTCTAAGGCCTAATTTCTGCATGCATGGGCCTGTCTCTCACACTCACCTTGACTACAGTCAAAGTCGTCAAGGCAATGGCAATCACTTTGAGATGCCCCCCCTACCCCAAGCTCTCAGCCTGGGCCACTATGGCAACCCACACAACACTGTCTTTCTCTTTTGGCTATAATGCTTAATTTATTTATTTAAAAAATTGTATTTTACCTTTTGCCATCGCTGGTTAGCTCACTCTGTGTTGGACTGGTCTACTGATCACGGCCGTCTTCTGTAGGTGACTGGATTAATTTATTAGTGCAAGCACCTGTTACAGTACTGTAACACTAACACCATTTAGGTATTCCATGAGATCATCAACCTCAGGAGCAAAGCTCGAGAGGTTTATAATGTAATGGGATCCCGAGATAGTGTTTCAGCACCATAACAGACATAGTCCTATGTGTTGTTTTTTTGTAATATATGGGACTTTTTTTGTTAGTACCAGTTTCCTTTCTAACAGAATTTGTTAGTTACTTTTTTCCCAGTATTGTTAGTACTGACCATCCCTCAGTCCGATTATTGCATGCACTCAATGGCCCGATCTCTGCATGCATGTGCGTCTCTATCTCACTCACCATGACTACAGCCAAAGTTGTCAAGGCCATGTCAATCACTTTGAGATAGCACCCCCCAGCTCTCAATCTGGGTCACTATGGCACCCACACAAAACTGTCTTTCTCTTTTGGCTATGGTGCTTAATTTATTTATTTTCTAAATTTTATTTTACCTTTTGCCATCGCTGGTTAGCTCACTCTGTGTTGGACCTGACTACTCTTCACACTCGTGTTCTGCAGGTGGCCGGATTAATTTATTAGTGCAAGCACAAGTTACAGAAAAATCTGAAGTTCTAATACCGTCAGTCTGATGTTAGAGTGATGGTATTATGACTTCTTGATGTCACCTTGATGGTATTAGTTTTGAATGTTGCTGTGTCTCCATGGGAAAAAATGCTAACCATGTATTACATAGAGAATAAAGTATGGGTCTGGGTGTGTAACAAGAATTTACACACACCCGAGGGGTTTGATGCTACATAAACCTCAAGAGCGAAGCTCAAGGGGTTTATGCATAGCATCAACTCCGAGGGTGTGATTGTAAGTCCATACACACCTAGCCCCATATTTTATTTTATATAATTGTTGGGTTCTCTTTTTCCCCCTCAGCAATTGTATAAATTAAAAAAGGCTGCTGTACCGCCGCAGTCCGATCACGTCATGGCGCGCAGTCAGCTTTCACTTTTATTTTAAACTATTGTGCAAGATTCAGTTTCACTTTAATATAAATCATATATTCTAGTTAATAAGGTTGATGGCAGAATTGGTCTTTCAGTGAAAGGTACACCAATCTGCACTGAATGTGTGGACCTGATTTTTTTTTAAGTTAAGCGCAGCAAAACACCCTGGTATCTCTTCATCACCCGCCGAGTTCAATTTAATACTGTTCATAGTAACGCATTGTGTTTTTAGACGTTCAATACAATGTTTTCACAGGATGAATCTAAAACATAAACTACTCAGGAACTGATTTACCTTAAATGTTAAACTGCCTGCTGAATCCACACACACATACGGTTGGGAAGGAGACGGCGATCGAGCATTGAGGAGCGCGAGGAGGCGCATGCGCAGAGTGGGGGAAACTGTGCTCGTGTTTGCCGTCATAAATGCTCCTTTATAACGGCAAATTACGCCATGGTTTCCCTATGGGAAAAAGAGGACGCCATTAATTATAGAACAATATCTTTAGTTTCTCACTGAAATACACTGGGCTTCTAAGTTGCTGGCAGTTTCTGACATCACCATACCAGAACTCTATTGAGTTCTCTTTAACTCATTCCTTCCTGATGATGCCATATGGCGTCATAAAAAGCATACCTCTTTTTCCTGATGAGGCCATATGGCGTCCTAAATCATTTGCTGTAGTGCCTGATGACGCCAATTGGCGTCCATATCGTTCTCTTGGTGCAGCTCAAGCATTTGTTTACATTTGATGAATTGAGTTGTACCAGCTAGTAGGGGACATCGTACCCTTACTGATTTTACCTAATATAATATGTGTTCCCATTGGCTATTTTTGAGAAAACAAGCCTTAATACATAAATAAATAAATTTGCTATTTTTTGCATGTGCTGTGAAAAATGTATTATGTTCATTCTGCCATTAGTTTGTATCATAACAGCAAATCATCTTGTTTTAGTGTAACATGTTAACCTGATCAGGTTTACACTATAATTAATTTCATTATTTATTTATTTTTGTTTTTTATTCGAGCAATCCTATTGGCCGTCACCACTTTGGTGTATTTTTTTGTCTTTTGGGGTATTTTTCTACAATAACATGTTGTCACTGATATCATAATTGTTATAACTATTAGTCCATTTATACCACTAAGTGAGCTGAATATTTCTGTATTTAAAATCGAGCTGTGTGATTGGTGGATTTTGTGACATCATCAATTCTAATTTAACTGGTATAAAGGATTGTCTTAGATGCGGCACCATCCCACTGGCGAAGCCTTAGTTGTGAGCGCCGAGAACCTGCGCCAGATCTTTTTTATGTCTTCCACTATTCTATTCAATGTGTGTGCCTGAAGCGTTAGACTAAATCCTT
The DNA here is from genome assembly GCA_016271365.2 of Neoceratodus forsteri. Lineage (NCBI taxonomy): Eukaryota > Metazoa > Chordata > Ceratodontiformes > Ceratodontidae > Neoceratodus > Neoceratodus forsteri. The sequence continues at coordinate 1,630,353,574 of CM028131.1, read as the reverse complement.
ATTTTGCATTCAAGCAAGGACTGTATTTTTTACAACCGTCACTGGAGGAAAGTGGCTCTCTGGGCTCTGGGTGTACAGTGATTTTTTGATGTTTCAGTTAGGGGTGACAGCCCTCACCTGCACCACGCCTAGCTCTGTAGTGTGTCACCATTTGGTCATATTGATCCTCACTGTTGCCATGCTTGCTCTATGCTTATTGTACACGTCACTATTTCCATTAACCAGTCAGGCGCACACTGGTGCAGGAAGAGCATGGTGACTAGAAACTTAGTTTCAAGATGGAGGTGCTGCTCTTATCCTAAAATACTCACTTCATTTCGGTGCCAAAACCTCGATTTGTAATCTGTATTTACTTTATTTGTTTTTATTTTTATTTATGATAAAAGTTTTCATAGGTGTTACTTTGTTCATTTTGGGATAATTTCTGGTCATCCTGTGTGATCACATCTTATGGATCCGGCTGGCATTCCTGATGGGAGACAGTGTTTCTTGTGCATGTACTAGATGAGGTCACATAAATTCAGCACCTTTTGTTACTTTTTAAAGAGTTTATGTTCGGATTATGGCTATATTAAAATCTATGGCCATGTTGCTCCCTGCGTTATGGATGATAAGTGGGTTAGGGTCAGTAGCATGTTTGTCTCATGCTCGGCACTTGAGTTTTCTCCCTAATACGCAGTTGCTGATTGTTTAAAATGAAAAAATAATGGTGCTGCCTTCAACTTATCTGGCATCAGTCCAGCCCCAATCTCTGATGCATTGTAAAGGCCAAATCAGTTTTGAATCCTCCACAGTCACTGGTGTTGTCCATCGACCGTATGCGTCAGTCCAGACTCAACCTCTGATGCACTGTAAAGTGTTCTTCAGGTTAAAATCCTCCACAGCCACTTGTAAGATCTAGCTCCTTACTATGCATCAGTCGAGCCCCAAACCGTAGGTGAACAGTGAAGTGCATTTCAGGTTCAGATCTCTCCTGAACTGATGGTGTTGTCCATCGACTTACCATGCATCAGTCCAGACCAATCCCATAATGCACTGTGAAGTGCATTTCATGTTCAAAACCTCCACATCCACTGGTGTAGTCCATCGTTCAGCCCCACTCTGTGATGCACTGTAAAGTATTCTTCAGGTTCAAATCCTCCCACAGCCACTTGTAAGATCTGTCTCCTTATCATGTGTCATTCGAGCCCCAAACTGTAGTGAACACTGAAGTGCATTTCAGGATCAGATCCTCCACAGCTGATGGTGTTGTCCATCAACTTACCATGTATCAGTCAGACCAATCCCATAATGCACTGTGAAGTGCATTTGATGTTCAAAACCCTCTACATCCACTGGTGTAGCCCATCAATTCATATGACATCAGTTCAGCCCCAATCTCTGATGCACTGTAAAGTATTCTTCAGGCTCAAATCCCTCCACAGCCACTTGTAAAATCTATCTCCTTATCATGCATCCATCGAGCCCAAACTGTAGTGAACAGTGAAGTGCATTTCAGGTTCAGATCCCTCCACAGCCAATGGTGTTGTCCATTGACTGATCTGGTGTCAGTCCAGCCCCAACCTCTACTGCACTGTAAAGTGCTATTCAGGTTCAAATCCCACCAGAGTCACTGATTTAGTCCATCTGTTCATCAGTCTTCAGTCCAACATTTATCTCTGACACTCTGTGATGTGCATTACTGGTATGGATCCCTCCTCAGTCATCATGGTGTAGTCCATTGTGCACATCAAGATTCATTCCAACACTACCCTCAGATGCACTGTAATGTTCTATTCAAGTTCGAATCGCTCCACAACCACTTTAGTCCCTTGTGCTCATAATGCTTCAGACCAGCCCTTACCTCTGATGCACTGTGATGTGATCAGTGCCAGTGTATGACGTATACAGTCCATTCAAATAAAACATAGCGCACACTACACATGTGCACCAATGAGCATCACTCCATGGTGCAGGCACACCCACACTCCTTCCCACCCACACAGTGCGCCATACTGAATGTTGCAACATATTACATGCGTATGCAGGCAAACCATGTGACACAGCACATAGTACACAACCTTTACAGGTGTACATGTCATCACCCTGTATGTGTACCCACAATGTTTCTGCATGGCATATGAACACCATTACCAGGTGCAGGCAGCCCCACCTGCTTCCCTACAATTGAGTATACCCCAAGGACAGGTGCCAAATCATGACACAAAATGACTGCAGTGCCTATGAGCATCATTCCTTGGTACCGGCACACCCACCCCCTTCCCCATGACACAGTATACCCCAAATTAACAGTGCCTTTTCAGCAATTTCATCATCCTATATGATACCATAATGTATCTACAGTGTCTGTTAGCACCATTATTGATGCATACAGCCCTCTCATTTCCCCAGAACATATGAAGTACATCTGAGCCTGTATTATGAATGCAGGACCCCCCCACCACCACCACCACTAACACACAGTGCTTCCTCATACGGTCATTCCCTCACCTTAAACCATCCCATAATACAACCCCAAAAAATAAACTATGCCAGGAAATTAAATAACACGGATTTATGTAACATGATGTTTACTGAAAGACTTTGAACCTTTACATGAACAACATCATGATTCATTTACAGTATGATAAAGCAAACAGCACAAATAAAATACAGTTTCCTATACTTATCATGGGATTTTATTGCAAAAATAAAATAAAATAGTTTATCTCAATGAAATTATACATTTTAACTACAGCACATATGCAATTAATCATAGAGAGCCCTCCAGCACTAACAAATGTCTCCATTTCCTGTGTCAGCTCCCTGCCCTACACTGGAAGGGTTCTTCCTATTTACATCCCTTGACCTCACAAAGCACTTCCTTCCTGCATCACTTCCTGATATGTCCTTCTAAGGTAATGTGTAAATAGTTCTTACTAAACTAAGGGAAAAACAAAAATATTGATAATCAGATTCATAAACTAAAATCAGTGAGTAAGAAGAATTAAACAGTACAAACATTCAAACCAGTGGAAGTGGAACAAAAACTCAAACTGTAATAATAAGAGATTCAGATACTGATTTCTGACTACAAAATGGTAAAAAAACTTGCAAAATTTATATTTAGACAATGACAGATGTTTACTGTATACTTTTAACAATTTTAATCAATAATTTTACAGAAATTTAATATTTTTGCATGACTAAATAAACAGAGCATAATTATATTTAGATAAAATCATCAGAATTTATTAAAATATGAAAACAACCTTACACAACATTAAATCCAGTTAAATAGACATTACCAAACCTCAATCATTTTCAAAAACTTTTTTGTCCTGAAAAACTTTTCTTTTTACAGTTTTAAAATTGGATGTATGGTTTTTAAGATATGTAGGTTTAAGCACAGTGTGTTTGTATGAATGCTGCAGATCTAAAACCCCTTCAGGCACACAGGTGTTCTAGCAGCAGGCAGAGGGCACCTGAACATTCTAAGTGACAATAGGATAGAATGAGTTAACTAGGAATGTAAAAAGCAATGGTGAAAACCTACTTGTTTCACTGCACAAATATTTCATTTACTTATTTAATTTTGGTAACCAGGTGGGCCCGCTGGTACTATTGCAGTCCCTTTTTATAAAAGTGTTTTCATTATAAAAGTAGAAAGTAATTACTAACACATCAAAACACAATAAATAAGTCAATTGTCTCTTTATTAGAAGTGAACACCTGCTCTTTAACCTGCAGCACCACTCAACGTATGCCCCTCGAAGGTTCTAATCCAAGAGTTTTCTATTCTATTTGAGTGGATATTCTTCAGAGGTCTAGGGATGACTATAATTTTGTTTTGTTTTCTTCTGTTCGATCTTGTTCCTCCAACTCCAGTATGAGTCCTGATCTTTATAGAACTTTAGAATGCTTCTATAATATCTTTTTTTTTTTATATACTCTGTTTCTGCACCCCTACTGGAGGAACTCTCTCCGGCTGCCACCTAACCTGCTCTCTACCTCCCGCTGTGGCAGTGTCAGCTACTCCACTCACTCCGACCAGCTACACCCCCGGTTCTGAACCCCCATGGGGAAGGGCCGCCCTATCCTCCCAGGGCACTCTATCTACAGTATAGAGTACCAGTCAGAGTGTCGGGGATGGGGAGAGTGAGGTGCCCAGCCTTGGGAGTGTGGTGCAGGCTGTGGTGCCTTCGCCTATCCTCTCAGAGGTTTTTTCCATTTTTACATCCCTCGTCCGCCCCGGCAGCTTGGTCATGCAATGGCATCTTGAGATGTCCACATAACTCAGCCCTCTACTGTGTGCCCAGGCGTGCGCACATCCCTCCGGCTTCCACCGGGGGCCGCTGTTGCACCAGGCAGTTCCTGGATCCCTCCCCAGAGAGAGGAGAGCAGTCTACGGATGCTCAGTCCTCCCTCTCCCCTGCCGTCCCCCGACAACCCGGGCTCGTTCCCGAACTTGAGTCGCCGGTGTAGCGCGAGGTGTGGCGTCCAGCACCTCAACCCTCAGCGCCACCGGTCCAGTTCTATAATATCTTTTTTATAAGATGATATCATAATTGTTTTAATTTCAGTTGCTATAATAATTATCTCTATACAATATTTGAAAGTAATAAAAGTAATGTAAAGTAATGAAATGTGATACCTGATTTGAGATTACCTTTGTATTGCTTCACTGAATGCATTTTGTGTGGCCTATGTTCCATCTATATTATTCGTTCCACAGTCTTGATTTCCATTTTGTTTTCTGTTTCAGTTCTACGGGCTGAAGATGACCCTGCTCCCTGTGCTGGAGACAAAGGACATGGGCGCCAGTGTCACAACAACACGGTGTGTGCGCCGGACTGGGAGGGGCCCAATGATGGCATCACCAACTTTGACAATTTTGCTTTTGCTATGCTGACCGTTTTTCAGTGCATTACCATGGAGGGGTGGACAGACGTGCTTTACTGGGTATGTATCCGCTCAGAATGGGCTGTACAATGGTGTGGCCTCCCGCTGTGCCTGCATTGGGGGGGGACAGACAGCGGCACTCTCGTTAACAAGCTTAGTCAGATTTCCGGTGTGTCATTCTCTGATACACATGCAGAGTTACTTGTGACCAGCTTTTTCCCTAAAATTCTATCCAGACTGCAGACTGCACCTCTAACATCAAACTGTTTTTGTGGATGTTAGTATCCTTGGCTCCATGGAAAGATACTGTGACCTGCACAGGGCATATGGTAGCAGTACAGACTGGTACCTATGTGACACCCAGGCAGTCAAGTAGGGGCCAGACATGTACACACACACACTTAAACACACAGACACACATATACACCCAGATATATAGACACAAATACACTTAGACATAATAAAACATACAAACATAAATTCATAAGTACACACTCGTACCTGTGCCTGTACAGATGTACAGAGCTATACATAAGTATTAAATCACAAGCAAAATGATAATGTTGTGCAGAGGGTGGATTTGGTAGCTGCTGTGCTACTGTGTTAGGTCAAAAAAGGCTCACCTGTCAAACTCCTCATAAACCACCTCTAGACAGACAAAGTGGAGTCAGACAGAATTTATTTATTTTATATATTTCAAATGTTTTACCTGGAAAAACATACCGAGCTGATAACAGCTCATTTCTAGATATGTATCTTGGGGATGGGAGCTAGTAAAAGAGGAGAACAAATAAATAGCAATTACGACATTACAAAAATAACAGTCATATACAAGAAACAGTACAGCAAGGTACTGTACATGTGGTAGATAAAAAAATAACTTTGGGTTTGGATAGGCACAGGGAAATTGCTCCTACAGTCATAGCAGGGCGAGGGAGGGGGACAGAGCAATATGGTCTGGTCATTATGTATACAGGGAAAGAGATCAAAAAGGTCCGTGGTCAAGGACAGTCACAGGTGGGAACAGAAAAGTCACAAAGAAGAGACTTAAGGGAGAAGGAGAAGAGACAGAGGGGATTGACGGGGAGGGTGGACCAGAGTTTAGGAAAGCAATATGAGAAGGCATCTTGATCAACATTAGATTTCCGAGATGGAACAGAAAGGAAATGGGAAACATTGCTGCAGAGAAGGTAGGAGAAAGCAGGGGGAGAGGATAGAAGTAAGGTAAGATAGGAGGGAAGTAAAGTAGGAGGGAAGAGAACCAAACCAGAATTTGGATATAAAGGAAGCTCAGTGGGAAAAGTGCCTGGCATCAAGAGAGGGGAGGAAGAGAGCAGAGTAAAGGGAGCAGTGGCGGGCACAAGATGGACCGACTAAGGCAAAATGACAAAAGGAGTAAAAGAGGGGGTCCAGCCTGACAAGGGAGGGTTTAGGAGCTCCTCTGTAAACTGTGTCAGCATAGTCAAAAATAGGGAGAATCTCATGGAGGGCAGGAAGTGGGATATTTGCTTTTTTTTTTTTAAACCAGGAGAGACACACTAAACTGAAAGCTTGATTACTGGTGCGACCTGGGAGCACAAAGAAGTTAAGTGACTTGCTCAGGGTCACACAGTATGCAAGTGGGGGCTGTGGGATTCAAACTCAGGTCTCCAGGTTTGCAGCTCAGAGCCTTAAACCACTGCGCTATACTGCCTCCTAAGTTCTTGCCTAGCGCACCAAGCTTGGGTTGGAGTTTATGGTGTATGGCATAAATGTGCACCAAATCAATGTGTAGGATGCAGCACTCTTATCACAATATTCTGCCAGGGACATGCCACAGAATTCTGCTGGAACAACATGCAATCCAATGGCAATTACTTTGCTGTGTCACGCAGGGAACTGTGACAAGCTTATCACAGCGTGCTGCAACTTGACTCACTCCGCTGTACAGTGCAGCCCACTAAGACGAAGTACTCTGTGATAAGAATGTCCCCATTTCCTGCAGGATACATTATTGGATTACACTGTGTTCCCATAGGATCCAGCAAGATATCACTGGCAGAAACTAGGATAAGAATGCTTCATCCCGATGAGCTGCCCTGCAGATAGTTAGACAGACAGACAGACAGAGACAGATATTTATAAAGCATCTTTGAAATGTTCGAGACACTTTACATAATTGAAAGCAATAACAGTAAGTTATAGCAGCACTAATAATGATATAGATAATGGGCCTGATCTTACAAAGATATGCGGTGGCGCAGCGAACTTGTGGCAGGGTGTGTGACGTAAGTGGTGACTTGCGTCATACCTTGCAGCAAGTGGGATTTTCAAAGTAGTATGCCACAAACGCCTGCCTCAAGTCCAGAATGTGGGACACAGGGAGTTAGACCAGCTTCTGCCTGGTCTAACTTTGTGTCCGGGATCACGGCACTTGTGTCAACCCTTTGGCGCAAGCAACTGTAAAGTGGGGAAAATGTTGCAAATGCACCACCCCTTTGAAATTCAAACTGCTTTGCATCCAGGGGGCTTTGGTGCATCTGCTACCCCCTTTGTGTCAGACACAGGGCTTGATGCAAGCCCTGTGTCCCTCTTCTAAAATCGAGCCTCATGTTTTGTTTTGTTTTTGTCCATGCATGCGTAGTGCATTCCATATGCAAAGAGACTGAGGCAGAAAGGAGTGTTTAGTACAGAGAAAGCATAGAAAGCAACATTCCAAGCAGGGAACGTAAAAAAAAGCTGCAGCTCACCTGATGGTGGTAGGAGCAACTGTTCTGGGTTAGCAAAGGTGCTCTGCTCTGCTGTCTCTAGGCCAGTCTGATCACATCCCATAAGGTTTTGCTGATATCCCACCATCTCCTATTTAACAGCCGAGGTAGTCTGTCAGAAGACTCTGAGGAACCCAGTAGGCCCCACCCACTATGATTCATGCAGGGAATAAAAGCAGATTCGACACCCGTGAATTTTATTTAATTTGTTATGTTAGATTGTAACCCACAAAGTTTTTTCAATTGTTAATTTCAGTGTAACTTTAATTATAATACATTTTCAGGTCTCAGCATGGCTCAAGTTTATGGAACAACCACAGCTGGGCCAGAAGTTTGTGGGTTCTAGTCCCCCTTTAGGACTGGGATTTGTACCCCAAAAGCTAGCACTCCACTGGGGTTGGGAGGTGGGGGGGGGGTGATATTGTGCTGTCATGATGTTGTGTCATCTTTTGGATGAGACATTAAACTGAGGTCCGTTCTGCCCATCTCTGGTGCTGGCTGGTGAGTGTCAGATAGAATTAAAGACTCCATGGCACTTTCTGCAAGAGTGGGGGAGGATTTTGCCTGGTGGTCTGCACAACAGCTTTCATAATAAAACTGTGCAATTGTCCCTGGCTGGGTGTGGTTGTTGATGAATGGAATGGTTTCTACTACATGTTTCCAATTCCCACACTAGCAGTCCTTCTAGTTGCTTATAAAGCACTTTGGGAAACAGTGTGTTTGAAAAGTGCCATGTAAATGCAAATTATACAATGGCAAGAAATAATGCTGGGCTCTGATTGGTCAATCTGGGGCTCGACCTGTGATGTTATCCCAGTACAACATCACTGATCTAGTCCCAGCACACACATGACCGAATGTCATCAGTAAAAAAAAAATAAAATCACTCCACATGCAGATTAGGATCCAGAAAAATTTGCAATTTAATGTACCCACAATTCCTCACAATGTAAATCAGTATACAAGCTATTATATTTCTGTATCACTACAGAAATAGAAGAGTACATCTGTCAGTAAAGAAATCTTCTCAGCTATCGGTGTGTGCACAATGCTTCATTTTCTAAACAAATATGTGAGATCTTATATTGTAGTTAGCACTACCGAAAAAGGACAATGCACCTCCAAATAAAGAAAAATGGAAGACAGCTTCATATTGCACCCACAATGCCTTGCCACATATATTTACTTATTAGGTGCCATACTGTGGTCACCACTACCAAAATATGAGGCTGAACTGTTGAGTATGAAAAATATAAGTTAACTGTATAATCTACCCAGAATTCCTTGTTGCTGTATGTAAATCAGCATATTAGCTGTTATATTGCTTATTAAAGCACTATTCTGTAGTCACCACTACCAAAAAAGGAGACTGCACTGCTGAATAAGGAAAATTTAAATTAACTTTATAATCTACCCAGAACTCCTTGTTGCTGTATGTAAATCAGCATATTACCTGTTATACTACACATACATTCACTAAAAATACCACCAACAGCTTAATCTGGTTCAAGGTCAGTTGGCATCCATCTGTATCCCCCTCTCCCGGGTTGTGCCTGAAAATGGGCAGAATTTGTCTAGTGCACTTACCCGGCCAACAAAAAACTAAATAAATAAAATAAATACTGCTGTAACCACACCAAAATAAGACTTAATTGACTTAGGCGAAAGGGACTACTTTATGTCTAAATGTTAAAATACAAGGGACACAGAGGAGCCATTGTCTAGTAGCAATAATGCACTCCAGGGTGTGCGTTGTGCTGGGATAACGTCACTTCTTGGGTGTTGGAAGCACTGAGCCTATGGCCTCATGCCCAACCACCCAAGGCACGACGTTATCCCAGCGTGATACACACCGTTATCCCAGCGTGATACACACCGTGTCGTGCATTATTGCTTAATTCTTCTTAGACCTCTGTTCACCATGCGGGGACCCAGCTTTTGTTCTCTGAGTCCCAGGGTGTAGATCAGATGGCAGACAATGGTAGCATCTGATCAGCTGCAGTCATTCGGGAGTGAGTGTGGTATCTGCCCTTGGTAGCCCAGTGCTGAGAGACAGGCATGATGTTGGTGTCTCTGTGATCACTTTGCTATGGGCAGGAAAGAGGAGACAAAACTTCGTGAAAGACCTGAATTAGTGGAGTGGCCTGGCAGAGGCATGTTAAGCATATGCGTGGATGTTTACCACACTTTGGGAGGAAGGGATGTCTATCCCACTGCTGTCTGGTGCTCTTGAGGTTGTCAGCAAGAGATTGAACCCATTGGTAGGGAGCATCACTAAGACGTCTGTGCCTTGGCACACTCACATATTGGGGAAGAGAGGAAAATGGAAGACAGTAGTGGATGGGTCTTGAATGGGCAGATGAGACACACCCCCTCCCAACATCCCAATAGGCCAGTCCATCCTCCTCTTCATCCTCGGCTGGCCTTCCCCCTCCCTCCCTGTCCCTCTTTGATTCAAACTTCCTGCCATTAAAATGGGGTCACAGGCCAGACCCGTTTGCAAGGAGAAAACTGCCCATCCCAAAGGCAAAAAAGGTAAATCTGAAAAAAAAAGTGAATAATTCCTGTTAGCTCGTGGGAGTGATATGTGTAAACACATCACATGACTATGCATTATTCCCCAGTGACTGCACGCCTGCACCTTTTCAACCTGTTTATAACCTATATATTAATTCTGCACCCATTTTATAAGTGGAACAACACACATCAGGGTATACAGTCACTGTCTGATATGCGCACTTCTCAGGTGGTTGAAGGCACTCAACTTGAGTGCTACTGTACACCCCGTTATGTGTTAAAATACGAACATAAGTATCAATAATATTTTAAAACACTGTATTTTTACTTAAAATATAAAAACTGATTTACATGATTTGGGCTTCTTATCAGAGTGAGCGTGACAGTAACTAGATATCGTGGGGTTAAAGAGTAGAAAGGTCAATTTTTTATCCCCCCACACCCCGACTAGCCACATCATAGGTTTCCTATTCTAAGGCACATTTTTATTCTAATGTTTTAAAGGTAATATTTAACTTTATTCTGCCACCAAATGATACTGCAGAAATCAGCTGTCAAACTGCTTAGAAAAGGGATGCCCCCCCCAACAACATGACTGTCTGCTTTAAGATAGGAGAGGCTGGGGAGAGAGAACAGTAAACTTTGGTGTAAGGGTTAGGCCCCCTTGCACAGTGTTACTTACAATTCCCATTATTATTTAGTCCCCCCAAGAATAGAGTTTTACCTCTTGATTCATGCAGATGCACTGCCCAAAGGAAACCATGCATCACAATTAGCCCTCTCCCTTTCACCCCCACAGCCTTTCCATCTCTGCCTGAGAGTTCAGAGTAATTACTAAAAGAATCAGAAAGTACATTTACTGTTACCTTTAATCAACCGGAAAAATGGAAAAGAAAACAGAGCAGAGCACAGAACCCATTAGGCACTTTGCTTAGACAACTTTCTGTTGCCATGGGGTCTGGGAGCTCCACTCTGAAAAGCAGCGCTTTATCCTTTTGAGTGAAAGTGCTGAGGTTTGCGACGGATGAGCAGGTTTTATGAACGGTCACTACAGGCTAGTAGTGAGCGACTCAGAGAGAATAAACAGTGAGGGGACACCATGGCAGAGCCAGGCTCCTGGTTCTCCAGATTACTGTCTTGCTTCGTCGCAGAAGTAGGCTTCGTTGTTATCAGGATTATCAAGGCTGTGTTCCAGTTACAGATGAGTTTTTCTCCAAAACGTACTGTAGAGTTTCTACAGCTAACATAAGACAGCTAAACTGACTTGTAGTAGAATAGTAGCATGCTTTATTTGTTTAGCCATATGGCTTTTAGAATAAGAAGATATATACATCATACAAAACATTTACAAATATGTATTTATTTATTTAAGAACTTAACCAGGAAAGCATGCTGAGCGGGGGTCCACTCAATTCCAGATGCATCCTGGGGAGTAGGGTACAGGATAACATAGACAGTATATAAAATACAGCCGATTAAAGAACAGGCAGATTAGGCATATTTTATAATGATAAAGGTGAATGCAGCGAAAATATTACATACAGTTGACATATTTACAATGTTGGCAGGAAAGAAAAAATTACTCACCTTAGTAATGTTTCTTCTAATGGAGTCTTGCTATATTATGACAATTGCAGTATGACCGAAGGTTTGAACTGCTCCGGAGGTGAAATAGTTAACTTTCCTTGCAGGCATGGAACTTAGAGCACGAGCTCGGTTGAAAACTCTGTCTGTTGTGCTTCAAACGCAAACTGTCAGATCTTTACGAGGTAAAACTCACTAAGGTTCTGTGTGGAAGCTGTAAACCTACACTAGCCAACTGGCTACTAACATAAACACTCATTTTTGGCCTAAAACAAAGACTCAAGTCAGGAGACCCAAAAATGCAAAAACACAACACCAATTCACCCAAAAAGGTAGGTGAAAAACAACAAGGTGGGCATCAAAAAAAGTGCCAACCCTGTACTGCCCACCCACATCCCCAAAACAGAGGTTCTGAGAGGGGCAGGCAGGGAGGGAGGAGGTCATAATAGCTAAGACTCCATTAGAAGAAACAACATTACTAAGGTGAGTAATTTTTCTTCAAACAACATGAAGTCTTGCTATATTATAACAATACGAGACTACACAGCAGTACCCCATGGAGGAGGGACAGATCCTACCTAGAAATAGGCTCTGAAGCACGGCTGTAAAACCAACATCACTCCTAGCCTGGATGTCCAGGGAGTAATGCTTGGTAAAAGTGTGAACTGTTTTCCAGGTAGCTGCTTGACATATTTCTAGAATAGGAATGTCTCTGGCAGCAGCCAGAGAAGCAGCTGTACCTCTGGTAGAGTGAGCCCCTCAGGCCTGAGGGGAACTTTCCCAACTTCTCATAGCAGAATTGGATACAAGAGACAATCCACCTGGCAATGGATGTTTTAGTGGCTGGCTTCCCTTTACCAACTTCACCATAAGTGAGGAACAGTTGAAGGGAGTCAAACCTATGACCCTTGGTACGCTCTGTGTAGTAACTAAGGGCTCTCTTCACATCTAGGCTGTGCAGCATCCTTTTCCCAGAGGAGGAGTGGTCAGTGAAGTACACTGGAAGTGAAATAGATTGATTAAGGTGGAAATCTGAAACCACCTTAGGCAGGAACTTTCTGTTAGTCCAAAGGACCACCTTATCTCTGTGAAAAGAGATAAACTCCTGCTCCACTGACAATGCTTGTAATTCACTTATGCGTCTGGCAGAGGTGATGGCTACCAAAAACATTTTCCAAGTCAAGTACTTGAGCTCAGCTGAAGACAAGGGCTCAAAGCGGGGTTGCATAAGCTGAGCAATGCAAACATTAAGATCCCAGGCAGGGGCAGGATCCCTGAATGGAGGGTTGGTGTGAAACAACCCCTTAAAAAACTTGGAAAATACAGGATGAGTTGAAAGGGAAGAGGATTTACCTGCTGAAATAAAAGCAGACACAGCTGCCAAGTGCACCTTCAGGGTAGCTGGTCTCAGCCCCAAAGAATTCAGGTGGACCATATAATCCAGGACTGTGGGTGATCAGCAGAGACTGGGGAAATATGCTTTTCCAAGCACCATATGGAAAACCTTTTCCATTTGGAATTGTAAGTAGCCCTGGTGGAAGGCTTCTTAGGCCTTCAATATATCCATTACACCTTAGGAAGGTGTAAAATCAGCAAACTCTAACTCTTCAAGACCCAAAGCCTTGAGATTGAGAGATTTGAGATTCGGTACCAGACCCTTCCCTGGACACAGGTTAACAGATTGTGATTCCTGGGAAGGGACAGGGGAGGATGGACTTCAGGACAGCAGGAGTGGATACCAGGGCTGTTTGGCCCAATCCGAACTATCAGAATGACTTTGCATGATTGGGATCTGATTTTGACTAGCACTTTGAACAGGAGAGGAAAGGAGGGAGGCAGAGAAACTTCCTCCCAACTGAGAGCCAAGGCATCCAGTGGGAGTGAGCCCAACACTGGGGGCCTGCAGCAAGAAAGAAGTTGGTGATTGTCTGGGGCTGCAAAAGATCCATCTGCGGGTGCCCCATCTGACAAATACTACTCCAAGACCAGGGATCCAGTGACCATTCAGTGGTGGCCCTGGGAAATCCTGCTGAGAGCATCTGCCAGGACATTGTCCTTGCCTGGGAGGTGAACTGCCGTGGGGAGGTGTTCAGGGAGTAAGCCAGAGACCACAACTTCATATTTGGTGCACAAGGCCATAGATCAGTGCCCTTGCTTGTTGATGTACCACATTGTGAGTGGTGTTGTCTGTTCTGAACTGAATACTCTTGTTCTGAACAGATTTGGAAAAAGCTTGAAGTGCTAGAAAAACTGCTCTGAGCTCCAACAGGTTGATGTGGAACAGAGATTCCTGGGGAGACCACAGACCCTGGGTGGTGAGGTCGCCCATGTGTGCTCCCCAGCCCAAGAGGGACACATCTGTAGTAAGGATTAGAGAATGACACTGAGTGACAAAAGGAACCCCTTGTCTCAGGTTGCTCTGATCCTGCCACCACTGTAGGGTTTGGATCAGGGTTCGAGTTACTGGGATCAGCTTGGTAAGAGGATCCTTTCTTTGAGACCAAAAAGCTCTCAAATGGAACTGGATGTCCCTCATCTGAAATCTTGCTCCTTGCACAACTGCTGTGGAAGCAGCCATGTGTCCTAGGAGCTGCAGAAAATGCCTTGCTGGCCGGGAGACCTGCAGGGTAAATGAGGAGGCCAGGGAGACTAGGGTCTTTGCCCTGTCCAGGGGAGGAAGGCCCTGGCTTCCTGTGTGTTCAGTTCTGCGCCTATGAAGGTAAGAAGCCCGACCTGCTCTAGAACTGACTTTGAGAGATTCAGAAAGGAAACCTAGAGAGGTAAGCAGTTGCTGCATTATCTGAAGGTGTAAATTGACCTGGTCATGGGGACTGGCCTACTAAGAGTCAATCGTCCAGGTAAGGAAAGATGGCAATCTTTTGCCTTCTTAGGTAGGCAACTGCTACAGCCAGGCATTTTGTGAATACCCTTGGGGCAGAAGTGAGGCCAAAGGGCATTGCTCTGAACTGGTAGTGGCCTGAGGGCAGCTCGAACCTGAGGTACTTTTGACGGGAGCTTCTGATGGGAATATGGAAGTAGGCATTCTTGAGGTCTAGGGAAGCTAGCCAGTCCCCTGGCCTTAGAGAGGGTAGGATAATTCCCAGAGTCACCATTTTGAACTTTGGCTTTAAAAGGTGCTTGTTTAAATATCTGAGATCCAGGATGGGCCGCCATTCTCCTGTCTTTTGGGGTAAGAAGTACCTGGAGTACAAACTTTGCCCTGGTGTAGGGGAGGAACCCTTTCCACAGCTCTGAGAGCCAGGAGGGTAGAGACCTCTGCCTCTAGGGCGAGTGCCTCTGATGGAGTTGCAGGTGGAAAAGATCTGGTTCTCAGCTTTGGAAATTTTTTGAAGCTGAGAACCAGTCCCTGGCTTACTACTTCCAGGACCCACTTGTCTGATGTTAAAGACTTCCAGTCCTGGACAAAGTAAGCCAGCCTGCCCCCTACAGGTAGAGGAGAATCGGCCCTGGCAATCCCATCAGGGTGCCTGCTTGGCAGGGGCTTTGGGCTGAGGGGTGAAAGCAGACCTGCTTGTACCCCATCTGCCTCTCCCCTCTAAAGAACCCCCTCTGAGCATAGGCGGAGGAGGAAGCTTGGGCTTGGTAAAAAAGGCCTATGAAAAGGCTTGCCCTTGCCTCTAGGAAGCTGCTTTTGAGGAGTGGCCTGCCTTTCCTTGGCCTGTGCACTCCTATAGGTGGTCCTATATTCATCCGTTTTCTTCATGTAATTCTCTGTTTGCTCCCCAAATAGAGAATTTCCCATAACAGGAAAATCCATGGCCTTAGACTGGGTATCCTGAGACAGGGTAGTACATCTGAGCCAAGCCATCCTGCGAAGTGCCACAGATATAGCCATGACTCTTGATGAAACATCATTAGAGTCCACTGCAGCATGAAATTGCACCTTGGATGCCTCAATACCATCCATAGCCACCTGTTCCAGCTCCCTGGCAAGCTGGTCAGGGACTTGTTTCGCTAGGGCCAGCACAGTATCCCATCTGGATTTCTGGTACCTAGCAGCATAAGCCATATAATTTGCTTGTCTGAGTCCCAAAGATGCTGCCATGTACTGTTTCTTTGCCATAGCATCAATCTTCCTGGAGTCCTTCTCAGGGGGTGTGAAGCTAGGGGAATATTAGCCTTGTCACAGGCTGCAGCCTGCACTACCCCACATGGCTGCATTGTTGAGTGAGAAATCAGTGTCGGAGCCTGATAAGGTATACCTCTTGTCCATCCTTTTATCCACAGGAGGTCTAGTGTGAGGAGTTTTTAAAACTTTTACTGTCTGTTTCCGAAAAGATTTATGCAAAGGAATAGACAGTCTCCTAGACTCTGGAATCTCCATCATTTCTACATAGTCTGGCTCCTCTTGGTCATCAACAGCTTCCTCAACAGGGAGCTGGAGAGTTTCAGCAACTTTTTTATAAAACATGAAATGAGAAGGGGACTCAGACAGCCTTGGAGGAGAAACCCCTAGGGGTCTATCTGGAGAGATGTCCGGATCAATGGGCACATCCAGATCTTCAAAACCATATTCACTCTCCTCATATTCCTCTTCCCCTTCCCCCGGTTCATAAAAATCCTCAAAATCATAATCTTGAACTGGTGGAACCAGCCGAATCGAACGCTTACCTGAAGGTGTCGGTTCGGTCGGAACCAGAGAGAGAGACTGGACAATTTGAATTGCTTTAGCTATTTCCTCAGCAGTTGGGGAGAGAACTTTTGGCTCTACACTAGCTGACTTTCTAGTCCTTTTTGCTGGAACCGGCTCCTCAGAACCGGCTCTTCGTTTGCCCGAGGAAGTATCGCCCTGGTCAGAGGGCACTCCCTCCGGTTCGGTTGGCACCAAACCGGGCTGGCCATCCGGGTCAGCGGACTTTTTGGCCTCCTTTTCCCTGAGCCTACCAACTTTCTTATCTATGGTGGCAGCAGGGAAATTGTGACAAATCTGGCAGTCTGAATTGAGGTGGTCAAACCCCAGACAATAGACATATGTGGTGTGTGGGTCAGCCTTAGCAAAAGCTTCCCCACAAACACTACAGTGTTGAAACCCAATGGGTCCGGTTTTCCTTTTGGGTTTCTCAGACATAATGCCAGCCTAACCAACTTGCCCATTTATGGCAATCCACCAAGCAAGACACCCTTATTGGTTCCGAACCGTGTCACGGGTCGTGGAAAAAACCGTAATGAAATCCGTTTTTTTTAGAACCGATAAGAACCGGGAACCGCACTCTAAAAAAGGACTAGTAGATTTTAAATACAACCTGATCGGTTCAAACCGAACCGATAAAGAAGTACAAGTTCCACACAGAAAAAAATAAATGTAAAACCTATCTATTACCTACATTACCACAGACAGAGCTTGAACTGACTGGTTGCAGTTTAATTTCGGCTAAAAAACGAAAAAATAATACTTTTAAACCGACAAAATGAACCGAGCAGAAGGAGAAATCTCCGGAGCGACTGTTCAGTGAGGCGGAGTAAAGAATCTGACAGTTTGCGTTTGAAGCACAACAGACAGAGTTTTCAACCGAGCTTGCGCTCGAAGTTCCATGCCAGCATGGAAAGTTAACTATTTCACCTCCGGAGCAGTTCTAACCTGCGGTCATACTGCAATTGTCATAATATAGCAAGACTTCATGTTGTTTGAAGCTGTGTTACGATCACGCAAACTCCACTAGGGACAGGCGGACGATAGTACTGTCCCAGAGCTAGGAGCATGTGCAGCTGGTGGTGAAATGGGCACTGAGGAGGAGGTTAAGTGGCTGGGAGTTTGCGGTATGCCAAATGTCGGCAGGCAAAGCATTCCAGAGTTTGGGCATGCGGTATTTGAAAGCAAATTGACCTTTGGATGTGCCCATGAATGTGACGTGGAGAAGCCTGGAGTCCGCACTTCTGAAGGAGTAGGTAGGTGGAGGCTGTGTTGAGAGGGTGGATTCAAGGTATGGGGGAAGGGACTGAGACCAGTTTTTGGCTATAGATCTAGCGCAGTGGATCTGTCTGCAGGCCTGGAGTGAGGGCAGGGCTAGGGAGCTATATAGGTCACAGTGATGAGTCATTTGTGGACATTCCAGGATGAAGCGACAGAAGGAATAGAAAAGAATGTTCAGGCTGGCTAGGGAGGAGGGGAGAGCAGAGCCATAGACTACATCGCCATAGTCCAGTAATGGGAGAATCATCTTTTGAACAATTTCCTTCTGGGACGGTGTAGGGATACAACCCATGTTGCGATATAATGCACCAAGTTTAGGGTGTAGTTTCTTGTGAATTGATCCAGGTGCTGGTCTAGCCAGACCCCTATGTATCTGAAGGAGGTGCAGACCTCCACGGGGGTCCCGTCTAAGGTTAAGAATGAGGGGCGAGCAGCTAGGCAGGAGAGTCTTGCCTGCGAGCCGAAGGTTAGCGAGACGGTTTTCTTGGAGTTCAGGAACAGTTGGTTGGAGCGGAACCAATGCTGAACTGCGTTGAAGTCTTGTTGTAGTACATTTGCCACTACACCGGTGGAGGGGCCTGTGGTGTACAGTACGGTGTCGTCCACGTACATATGGATGGATGTGTGTAGGCAGACCATCGGGAGGTCATTTAAGAAAACTGAGAAAAGTAATGGTCCCAGGACTGAGCCTTGGGGGACACCAGTAGTGACTGGCAGGGGAGTAGAGGTGTTAGGGCCAGTTTTTACAGATTAGTGTCTGCTTACCAGGTATGCATGAAACCAGCTGGTAGCAGGGCCAGAGAGTCCGGCATCTTGTAGTTTGGCTAGTACCATTGGGTGGGAGATGGTATTGAAGGCCTTGGCCAGGTCGATAAAAATGGCCGAGGTGCCCTTTGTCCATGACGGTGAGGATGTCATTGGTGATCCTTATTAGGGAGGTGATGGTTGAGTGCGATTTGCGAAAGCCAGACTGGTAGAGGGTGAAGAAGGAGGATGTGTCTAGTTAGGAGGAGAGTTGGGAAAGAGCAAGGTGTTCCTGCAGTTTGGCCAGAATTGGGAGGAGGGAAATGGGGCGGTAATTTCCCGGCGAGGAGGGGTCACCACCTTTGGGAAGGGGGATGACAGTTGCCTGCTTCCATTTGGCTGGTATTTTGGCTGATGAAAAGGAGAGGTTGAAAAGGTCGGCCAGCGGGGCGGCTCTGGCGGGGGCAGACAAGTGTGACAATTTGGCGTCCAGGCCAGTGGGGCATTTGCCGTTGTTGGGATTGAGAGCCCGCAGGGCTTTTAACACTTCGGCTGGGGAGACCGGACGAAAAGAGAAACTGAAGGGCTGGGAGATGGTCTGCGATTTCAGGGAGGTACTCGGCGTGGGAGGGGGTGGGAGAGCAGATAGGAGAGAATCCGCGCATCTGGTAAAGAAGCTATTGAAGGCAGAGGCCACTTCACCAAGGTCAGTGACGATAGAGCCTTGGATGGCTAGGGTCGGGGTTGGTGGTTGAGCGGGGGAGGGGATTTGATAGTTTTCCAGAAATTTGTTGGGTGATTGAGGTTTGAGTTGAAAGCCGTCATGAAGTAATTCTTTTTGGCCTGGCATATAAGTTTGGTGCAGGAGTTGCGGAGGGCATGGTAGCATTGGAGAGATGTTTGGGAGCCTGTTAACTTGTGTGTTTTCCATGCCTGATCCCTGGTGTGGTATTGGCTAATGATAGCGACGGAGTCCCAGGGAAGGTGGGAGCCCCTGACCCTTTTTTTTTCTCAGAGGAGCTTGGGAGTCCCATACTGCAAGGAATCTGGCCTTGAAGGTTTCGAATCCATAGTCAATGGAAGGTGCCTTTGGTATGAAGGACCAATCTACATGTGCCAGGTCATGCAGGAGAGACATTAGATCTAGAGATTCGTAGGACCTTGTGATTAGCGTCCGGGGGGGGGGTGCTGTGGGCCTGTGTACTTTCCTGACCATGTAGGTCATATGGTGGTCGCTTAGGAAGTCTGGGAGAAGACCAGCATTAATAATCCTGTGAGGGTGGGAGGTGAGGGCCCAGTCCAGGAGGGAGTGGTTATGCGTTTTATGGTTTAGATGGGTGGGGTGAGAGATTAGCTGGGTGAGGTTTAGAGCATTTATTTTGGTACGCAGTTTGGCACAGTCTTTGGCGAGCCAGTTGAAGTTGAAGTCGCCGAAGATGTGGAGCTCTCCAGTTGAGGCTGATGACTTTAGTGTATCCAGATGGTCTAGGACGCTGGGCAGGGGGGTGCTAGGGGTACAATAGGAACCAGCAACATACACTGGGGTGGAGTAAGGGAGTGATAGTTTGATTAGTAAAGAGTCTATTTCTGGCGAAAGTGAGGGGATTTGTACCAAGGTGAACTGTAGCCTGGTGGAGATAAACATGGCAATGCCTCCACCTTTTTTCTTTCCCTGGCGGTCTTGCCTAATAATCGAGTAGCCAGGGATGGTTAAGTCAGAATCCGCGTGGTGGGGCTTTAGCCAAGTCTCAGATATGATCAGAACATTTGGATGTAACACATAAATACATACCATTAAATCTTATATTACAATTCGACCGCCCATTTTAAAACACTGTTCATTAAATATTTCAAAGCCAGCTCAAAACTCATTGCAATCATCCACATCCCAATAAAACATCTAAATAATAGTTTATATTATTTTTTTATATCTGGGTGGAAAAAGCAGACAATTACCATCTAGACTTGCCATGCCACTTGCTGTACCTGACAGCTGGCATGGCAGCACATTTGAAAACTGTCGAACTCCAGGATTTAGAGTGCACTAGCTATGTCATGGGTAACATATTAACATTTTTTTATTTTTGTTTATGCTCTTATTTCACGAGCCCACCTCATCAGCCCATGGCAACTTCCAAACCCTGCCACTGTGACTGCCTGCACTGAGGTAATCTTCCCATAGTATACTGCTCCCCCGTGGGGTCGTTAGGGCTCCCCAAATCTGGGGCTCCTTCTAGGACAGGCATGGCACAGTTGCAAAGAATACTGCTATGTCGTTCATTGACCTTAGGCTTTTTTGGGGCTTTTTCACTTTTCTTTCCCCCACGCCCAGGACAACGACAGCAAGGGTCCCATGTTGCATGCATGCTGGGCTTGCTCATGCACTCCCCATCTTTCTCAGCAACTCCGCTTGCAGTACCTACTGTGGTCATCTAGACAGCAGTTGAGGTGGAGTTGGTCAACCTCCCTTCCACCCTGGAGGCAATCAGGGTTCTCTGGGATACTGAATTTCCTCCCAGTACCCCTGGTCAGCACTCTGACTCCCCTGATGCATTCCTGAAGCTAGTTCACCAACATCACAAGTAGCAATACAGCAGCTGCGCCAATGGGCAGACCCATTAGTACTCTACCGAAAGGTGCTACGGTCAACATGTTTAAACAGATAATTAAATGGTAATTCAAGTCACATTCTTTATTTTTAGGTCTGACCATTTATTTATTTATAAAAATTGTTTCACCAGCTAAACTCACAGAGGCACAGAAAGAATCTAGTTAACAGATGCTACTTACGAGCTTGGTGGTGGGGGGATTTGGAAGTATACGAGGCTGGAGCAAAGGAACACTACAGAAATTTATACAATAAGATACCAGTAATACAGAGTTGTACTATACATATATATATATATATATATTTTTTTTAAATATGTACAAAACTAGGTACAAAACTAGCAGCAGGGTGTAAGCTAAACGGCAGAAGCATTGTTAGGGTAACAAACTATCCTGGACCCAGGCCCTCTGATGCACAGGGTAGGCCATAGATATTTATAAAATAATTAATTTCAGTATTTCTGTTTAGGAGGGGTTCATGCCCATGCGAAAACATTTGGTGCCCAAGCCCCTAAGGCCCAGGTCTAACAACTCCCCTGGTAAACAGAATGTACAAAGCATACGAGGATAAACAGAGGCAAAAAAAAGATGTGATCTCAGTGAGATGCACACATAATTCTAAGGGACTGTTTAACAGAGGAAGCACTGGTAGATGGGCAGCCACCCACAGCTAGATTATTCCGAAGGGGGGGGCGTAAGAGAAGCAGTGTAGCCTAGTGATTAAAGCATAGAGATGTGACCCTGGAGACTCAGGTTCAAATCCCACCACCACTTATAATTATGATATGAGCATGTCAATTAATCTCTAGTAAGTTCTTATCTCTATGCTTTAAATCTCCCTGTACACCTAATGGTGGCAACATGGTCTCCCCTCTCTCTCTCCTGGACTGCAAACTGTCTTGCAGTATAGTTCATAAACAAAGTAGCCAGGTAAACCAGCGTTCCTTGCCTTTCCTTGTGTTATTTGCTGTTGTCACCATGGCATTAATAAAAAAATATATATATCCGATACTTTGCATACATTTTAAATAGCATAGCATTTTTATGTTTGCCGTGCACACTCGCACAGTGAACATTTTGTTACCAGAATGTCTTTTGAGGGGAGTGACACTGTCAGTCCAATGCAGAGGGCTCTACAGGGGGCTTGTCAGTGTCACACCAATCATCAGCCAAGCTGGTCATGACATTGTTCTGGCTTGTTGGGTGAAAACTTTGTGAAGTTCAAAGGAGAGAGCCAACCCAGTCATAGGTTATCTCTTTCCTTTGATCTACATAACACCATCATGAAGCACAGCTGATCTGTCATGATCAGCCTGCTGAGATTGAATTACACCCTGCAAAAAAGAAAACCATCCATCGATGTCTGCTGCTGCCACTGCCTTACTGTCCCCCCACTCAACTCTCCCACTTAGCACTCCCCCTACAAACATAATACCAACACTGGGAGTGCCCATTCCCCAGTGTCATCACCTGAAATAAAGAAAACTGACCCTAGTAGTTTTTTTCCCATTATACCCTGTAAAAAACAAAACCGTCCATCAGTGTCTGTTGCTGCCACTGCCGTTACTGTCCCCCCCGACCCTCCCACTCTGCACCCTCCCCAGGCTGTTACTTACCTACTGGGGGTCGAACGCCATAATCCTTTCTGGTCCACAGGCACATTTTCACTCTTCAATGCCAGACCACGAACTGAGGAAATCAGGTATGTGGTTCAGTGTATTTTAGTGGGGTTTTGAAATTAATGGCATAACTTGGTCATTTTTGAATATTTTTGCCCCAGATTTTCAGCATGCCTTTTGTGGGACCCCACGTCATGAACAGTGAAATTAGGCAAATCTGTCCTGAAAGGTGATTTCCCACAGTGACCATGAAATCACCTTTTGTGCAGGAGTTGAACATTTTCTCCACCCTTGTTCATGAGGTTCATAAGAGCTATGTTGAAAATTTTTTGGGGTATTAAAAAACATCAAAGTTATGAGTCTGTGTTGAAATTTACGAACACAGATTCGTAACTTTCGTAATTTTCAATATTTTGACCCCAGATTTTCAATATAGCAGTTTATTCACAGCACCCCATGAACGTGACAGATGTCATTTTTCAAATTCTGGCCAAAATGTGTTTTCACACTTGTGGTACAAAATCACCTTTTAGGCAGGATTTAAATATTTTCTCTGCCCTTGTTCATGAGGTGGGGTTACAAGAAGGCTATGTTGAAAATTTGGGGTAAGAATATGAGAAAACAACAAAGTTATGAGTCTACGTTGCATTTTTTCATCTCATGCTTGTAACTGTGGTAATTCTTAATATTTTGATTCCAACTTTTCAGCATAGCCATTTTTTTCACACCACCTCATGAACGTGATAGCTGTCGTTTCTCAAATCCTACCCGGAATGTGTTTAACATTTGTGGTGCAAAATGATGTTTCAGCCATTGTTTTATAAATGACATTTGTCATAGAAACATAGAATTTGACGGCAGATAAGGACCGCTTGGCCCACCTAGTCTGCTCATTTTCCTACCTAACAGATGAGCTGCAGATCCTAGTTAACCAACAGCTTACTTCCTCTTACCCGCCCCTAGGACTGCCTTATGCCTGTCCCATGCATTCTTGAAGTCCCCCACTGTTCTTGACTCCACGACCTCCTCAGGGAGGCAGTTCCATGCACCCACAACCCTCTCAGTGAAAAATACTTCCTCACATTACCCCTGAGCTGTCCCCCCTCTATCTTCAAATTCTGCCCCCTTGTTCTTGCACATCTCTTTTTCTGGAAGATGCTACCCTCTTGGACTTTGTTAATTCCTTGAGGTACTTGAAAGTTTCTATCATGTCCCCTCTCCCTTCTTTCCTCAAGAGTAACATATTAAGCTCCTTTAGTCTTTCTTACGTATGTCTTCTGGTGCAGACCCTGCACCATTTTGGTTGCCCTCCTCTGGACAGCCTCCACTCTGTCTATGTCTTTGCGGAGATGGGGTCTCCAGAACTGCACACAGTACTCCATATGGGGTCTCACCAACTGTCTGTACAGAGGGATAACAACTTCCTGTTTTCTACTATTGATGCCTCTTCCAGTGCATCCCAGTATCCCCCCAGCCTTCCTTACTGCCTTCTCACATTGCTTGCCCACCTTTAGGTCATCTGATATAATTACCCCCAGGTCCCTTTCTATTTTTACTGTTGTCAGTATCTCACCCCCCATTGTGTACGCTTCCCTTGGGTTTTTGTTTCCCATGTGCATTACCTTGCACTTCTTTGCACTGAATCTGAGCTGCCATACATTTGACCATTCCTCCAACCTTGCCAAGTCCCTTCTCATCCTTTTCACTCCATCTTGTGTATCAGGTGTATCAAGTCATGGTCAGAAGGAGTGGTCATGAAAAGATTATGTTGAAAATTTGGGGTAAAAATTTGAAAAATCAACTAAGTTATGAGGAAACAAATTGTTCCAACATTTACTCATAACTTTATTTTTTGCAGATTTTGGCTGCTAATGTTCAACATATCCCCTGTGTTGCCCCACCTCCAGAACGTGGCAGGTGTCATTTTTTAAATCCCCTCTGAAAATTGTTTCCAAAGTTGCACAGCAAAATCACCTTTCGGATGGAATTTTAAAAATTCCACCCATCTTGATCATGACGTCAGGTCACAAAAAGACTGTTGGATATTTGGAGTCAAAATGTGGGAGCCCACTTGAAAGTAGATATTGCCGCTCAGCTGCCATATTCTAGGTAATTACAATCTAACAATGTGTCAAAGCAGGACACCACTGAAAATAAGACATTGCATCTCATCTCCTGTATCCTGGGTAAATATATAGTAAAAATTAGTACAAGCACGATCCAGTACAATGGCAATACCAGCAACAAACATTCAGTATTGACAGATGCTTGTTTCTGTTACAATTTTTATCCTCCCAAGCCAGATACCCCATCAGGCTTCACTCCTGGAGTCCTGCCAACCTCAACATCTTCTTACCTACCCCAGTGCCTCTACAACTTTACCCCATGTCTAGGATGGCAAGTAGGGGAAGTGCAGTCACCTACAGAACACAATCCAGCAGGAGTGACAGGAGGTGTGGGCTCCGATGGTACTGGGCTGTTGATGTCACTCTGTTAGCTGCATTTCCTCCATTTTGCATCTCTGCTGTCACCAGGCAGCAGTGCCCATAGCCCATTGCTGACCTTACCCACGTGCAAAGTGGGAGAGAAAGTTCCTTGGTTCACCATCAGGGGTCCCAGCAGTGGCAGAATGTGCTGTCACCCTTCTCAGGCTGGGCCATATTGTCATGGGCAGTGCTGTTCCCAGCTAGCCACCTGATTGGCAGCATCCCATAACCACTCTTGAACTTGGGTCTCTGGCATGGCAGTGCGCTGGACTATCAATCAGTTAAGTTGACTCACGCAGTTTAAGAGCAGCTGATGCCACTGAGAAAATAAATAAAAATATATAACTTAGGCCTTAACTGCAAGGCGTATCCTGGGGTTTGGTGGGTCACTGAGCGACTCTAACCATACCTTTCACAGGGCAGTTTTAGGGAGCATGCTGTAGCCTCCCCTGGAGGCTCACTTTTCTGTGCTCCCACCACCATCCCTATCTCCTCTGGTGATTGGCTTCTCTCCTTGGGTGCTCCTTCGCTAAGGTACCTTTAGCCTAAAGGAACTTTGTTCCTGCAGCACCTCTAGGGATGGAAGCCTCCTCAAAAGGGTTCCTGAACCTTTATTGCATCCCAGAAAGGTGGTAGTCCCTGTAAGGGGCAGATTGCACAAATGGCCACAAGTACATTGGGTCCTTACATTATAAAGTTCATTATCTCCTGCTGGTCATCCCTTACTTGAAGTCATAATTCTGTCACAGTGACATCATATCAATCTGCTGCCATGGAAATGAGTACGATGTCACAAGAAGACAATTGTGACTTCAGCCGGGGAATAAGCAGCCAAAACACAGGAAGCCTAAGGGGCAAAAGTCAGTGTCAGTGGCTCAGCAGGTAGCACACTCACCTCTGAGGCCGGAAGATCAGAAGGCTGTGGGTTCTCCCCACACCAGGTGCTTGGGTTAAATCCTAATACTGACACTGTAGTGCAGCATGAGGAGGGTGCTGCACTCCTGAGGTGCCGTCTTTCGCATGAGACATTAAACCACGGTCCCGTCTGCCTGTTCTGGTGGTTGTTCGAGTGGACGTTAAAGTTCCCATGGCACTTCTGGAAAAGAGTAGGGGAATTTTTCATTCAAAAACCAAAAACATATCTGCAGGAAAACTTAATACAACTAATAAGAATATCAAAACAGAAATAAAACAGAAAATCAAAAAAGTAGAAATACAAAACTGCCACATACAAGTGTATATAATATCTATAAAAAAAACAAAAAACACACACCCAGCACCATCACCCCACCCATTACCCCGCCAGAAATCATCACACAATACTTTTTTCTCTGTTAATCTATTTTCTCCTACCCATCCCCTATGGTGCTCCCTCTTGCCAAGGCACCCAGCTCCGTCTGGCTTGCCCCCTGCAGCGGGGCGGCGGGGATCCCTCAACCCGCTGGTTCGGATCCGGTGCGAGGGGCTGCTGCTATCGCAAGAGCGGGGCCTGTGGCATCAAGCAGTCATCCGTCTGAGGGGTCATTTTCCATTTGTTTTTCTCCCCCCCAGAGTGGCACAGCGACGTGCAAGGCCGCCAATGACCAAGCCGCACATGTCCCCACACTCAACACGTCAGGCAACTGCCCTGTAACCACCCCCTAGGTGTGAGCCACTGGTGTCGACCCTCAGCCTCGGCTAAGGGTCAGGCATGCAGCGGACTCTGTCCCTCTCCCTCCTCAGCCAACCCCTGACGGCCCGCTCGCACAGCGAACACGGGTTGCCGGCGTGGCAGGAGATAAGGCATGCTGCCTCAGCCCTTCACGCCACTGGGCCAGCTATCACACAGTACTTCACCAAAATGTTGTCTTTCATACACATGTATCCCATCCAATGCTGCTTGTAATTTAAGCAAAAATTAATTTAGTGTGACCTCTTCATCTTTCAAGAACTTCTGACATAGTACTTGCCAGATAACTCATTTGATGCAAGCAAAAATCACATACACTGTGGACTTCTG
Organism: Neoceratodus forsteri; assembly: GCA_016271365.2. NCBI lineage: Eukaryota > Metazoa > Chordata > Ceratodontiformes > Ceratodontidae > Neoceratodus > Neoceratodus forsteri. The sequence continues at coordinate 1,630,326,458 of CM028131.1, read as the reverse complement.
CCACTGTTTCCACTGTTCTGAAAGCTGGCCATAAACCAGAATTGAATATGTCATGTCACCAAAGCAGGTGATGTTCCAGAAGGCATCCATATGTCCCCACACAGGCTCGATATATGGACAATCAAAAAATAAATATTGCATGGTTTCGAAAAGTTCCACACACCCACTTTCCAAATAATACCGGTCCCCCAAAGCGTTATGCTTATGGTTCAAACAACATGAAGTCTTGCTGTATTCTGACAATAGCAGTGAGTCCCAACCTTCGAAATGCCCCGGAGATGAAAGAGTTAACTTTCCATGCCAGGCATGGAACGCTGAGCTCGAGCTCGGTTGAGACTCTGTCTGTTGCTGTTTAAACTCAAACCATCAGATTCTTTACTCCGCCTCACTGAACTCCGGAGATTTCTCCTTCTGCTCGGTTCAATTTGTCGGTTAAAGTACCGCTTTTCTCGGTTTTCGACCGAATTTAAACCATAACCTGTCGGTTCAGTCTCTGTCTGTGGTATTCGTGAGTACTAGATAGGTTATATTTATTTCTATTCTCTGTGGAACTTGTAAACGGTTCATTGGTTCGGTTTGAACCGATCAAGCTGTTAAAAATCTTTATTTGTACTTTTAGTGTGCGGTTACCGGTTCTTATCGGTTCTAAAAAAACAGATTTTATTACATTTTTTTCCACGACACATGACACGGTCAGGAACCGATAAGAGGGTCTTGCCTGGCGGATTGCCATTAAAAGGGTAAGTTTGGTTAGGACTGGCACAATGTCTGAGAAACCCAAAAGAAAAACCGGGCCCACTGGGTTTCAGCACTGTATTGTGTGTGGGGAAGTCTTTGCTAAGGCTGTCCCCCACACCACCTGTGTTTATTGTCTGGGGTTTGACCACCTCAATGCAGACTGCCAGATTTGTAAAAATTTTCCTGCAGCTACCCTAGAAAAGAGAGTTGGTAGGCTCAGGGAAAGGGAGGCCAAAAAGTCCGCTGAACTGGATGGCCAGCCCGGTTCGGTTCAAACCGAACCTGAAGGAGTGCCCTCTGACCAGGGCGAGACTTCTTCGGGCAAAAGGAGAGCCGATTCTGAGGAGTCGGTTCCGCTAAGAGAACTAGAAAGGAAAAATCAGCTGTGGAGCCAAAACTTTCTTCTCCAACCACTGAAGAAATAGCCAAAGCGATTAAAATTGTACAGTCGCTTTCCCCGGTTCCGACCGAACCGGCACCATCAGGGAGGTGCTCGGTTCGGCCGGTTCCAACGGTTCAAGATTATGATTTAGAGGAATATTATGAACCGGAGGAGGAGGAAGAGGAGTATGAGGAAAGTGAATGTGGTTTTGAAAGTCTGGATGTGCCCATTGACCCGGACATCTCCCCAGATAGACCTTCAGGAGTGTCTCCTCCTAGGCTTTCTGAGTCCCCCTCCCATTTCATGTTTTATAAAAAAGTGGCTGAAACCCACCAGCTTCCTATGGAAGAAGCTGTGGATGACCAGGAGGAGCCTGACTTTGTGGAAATGATGGATATCCCAGAGTCCAGGAGGCTGTCTATTCCCTTACACAAATCTTTTGGGAAACAGACATTTAAGATTTTAAAGACTCCTAATACTATACCTCCTGTGGATGAGAGAATGGACAAGAGGTGTACATTGTCAGGCTCAGATACGGAGTTCCTTACACAACAATGCAGCCATGTTGGGGTAGTGCAGGCTGCAGCCTGTGATAAGGCAAATATTCCCTTGGCTTCACACCCCCCAGACAAGGACTCCAGGATGATTGATGCCATGGCAAAGAAACAGTACATGGCAGCATCCTTGGGACTCAGACAGGCCAACTATATGACCTATACTGCTAGGTATCAGAAATCCAGATGGGACACTGTCATGGCTTTAGCAAAACAGGTCCCTGGCCAGCTTGCCAAGGAGCTGGAGCAGGTGGCTGCTGATGGTATTGAGGCATCCAAGGTGCAATTCCATGCTGCAGTGGACTCCAATGATGTTTCATTTAGAGTCATGGCTACATCTGTGGCACTTCGTAGAATGGCTTGGCTCAGATGTACTAGCCTGTCACAGGATACCCAGACTAAGGCCATGGATTTTCCTGTTGTGGGTAATTCTCTGTTTGGGGAGCAGACAGAGAATTACATGAAGAAAATGGACGAATATAGGACCACCTATAGGAGTGCACAGGCCAAGGAAAGGCAGGCCACTTCTCAGAGGCAGCACCCCAGGGGCAGGGGCAGGCCTTTTCATAGGCCTTTCTACCAAGCCCAGGCCTCCTTTTCTGCCTATGCTCAGAGGGGGTTCTTTAGAGGGAGAGGCAGAAGGGGTACAAGCAGACCTGCTTCCACCCCTCAGCCAAAACCCCCTGCCAAACAGGCACCCTGATGGGTTGGCCAGGGCCGATTCTCCACTACCTGTAGGGGGCAGGCTGGCTTACTTTGTCCAGGACTGGGAGTCTCTAACATCAGACAAGTGGGTCCTGGAAGTAGTAAGCCAGGGATTGGTTCTCAGCTTCAAAAAATTTCCAAAGCTGAGAGCCAGATCCTTTCCACCTGCAAATCCCTCAGAGGCACTTGCCCTAGAGGCAGAGGTCTCTTCCCTCCTGGCTCTTAGAGCTGTGGAAAGGGTTCCACCCCTACACCAGGGCAAAGGGTTGTACTCCAAGTACTTCCTTACCCCCAAAAAACAGGAGAATGGTGGCCCATCCTGGATCTCAGATACTTAAACAAGCACCTTTTAAAACCAAAATTCAAAATGGTGACTATGGGAATTATTCTACCCTCTCCAAGGCCAGGGGACTGGCTAGTGTCCCTGGACCTAAAGGATGCCTACTTCCATATTCTCATCAGAAGCTCCCATCGAAAGTACCTCAGGTTCGAGCTGCCCTCAGGCCATTACCAGTTCAGAGCAATGCCCTTCGGTCTAACCTCTGCTCCAAGGGTATTCACAAAATGCCTGGCAGTAGTAGTTGCTTCTCTAAGAAGGCAAAGGATTGCCATCTTCAAGATACCTGGACGACTGGCTCATAGTAGGCCAGTCCCCAGACCAAGTCAAGTTACACCTACGGATAACTCAGCAACTGCTCACCTCTTTGGGTTTCCTTCTGAATCTCTCAAAATCAGTTCTAGAGCCTGTTCAGCTCCTCACCTTCATAGGCGCAGAGCTAGACACAGAAAAGGCCAGAGCTTTCCTTCCCCTGGACAGGGCAAGGACCCTTATCTCTCTGGACTCCTCATTCACCCTGCAGGTGTCTCGACCAGCAAGGCATTTTCTACAGCTCCTGGGGCACATGGCTGCTTCCACAGCAGTGGTGCAGGAAGCAAGATTTCAGATGAGGGACATTCAGTTCCATTTGAGAGCCTTTTGGTCTCAAAGGAAGGACCCTCTGACCAAATTGATCCCAGTGACTCGAACCCTGATCCAGGCCTTACAGTGGTGGCAGGATCAGAACAATCTAAGACAGGGAGTTCCCTTTGTCACTCAGTCCCACTCCTTAATCCTTACTACAGATGCCTCCCTCTTGGGGTGGGGGGCTCACTTAGGCGACCTGACTACCCAGGGGTTGTGGTCCCCTCAGGAATCTCTGCTTCACATCAATCTATTGGAACTCAGAGCAGTATTTCTAGCACTTCAAGCTTTTTCCAAATCTGTTCAGAACAAAGTTATCCAGGTCAGAACAGACAATACCAGCACAATGTGGTACATCAACAAGCAAGGAGGCACTCGGTCTATGGCCTTGTGCACAGAAGCAATGAAGTTGTGGTCTCTGGCTTATTCCCTGAACACCTCCCTCACAGCAGTTCACCTCCCAGGCAAGGACAATGTCCTGGCAGATGCTCTAAGCAGGATATCTCAGGGCCATCACGAATGGTCACTGGATCCCCTGGTCTTGGAGGTGATATTTTCCAGATGGGGCACCCCACAGATAGATCTTTTTGCAGCCCCAGACAATCACCAACTTCCCCTTTTTTGCTGCAGGCCCCCAGTGTTGGGATCAGTCCCCCTGGATGCCTTAGTTCTCATTTGGGAAGGGAAGTTCCTGTATGCTTCCCCCCTTCCCTCTCCTGTTCAAAGTGCTAGTCAAAATCAGGTCTCAACCCTGCAAGGTGATCCTGATTGCTCCAGACTGGGCCAGACAGCCCTGGTATCCACTCCTGCTGTCCTTAGCAGTCCATCTTCCCCTGTGTCTTCCCAGGAATTACAACCTGTTAACCTGTGCTCAGGGGAGGTTTGGTACCCAAATCTCAAATCTCTCAATCTCAAGGCCTGGCTCTTGAAGAGTTAGAGTTTGCTGATTTACCTCTCCCAAGGTGTAATGGATATTCTGAAGGCTTCTAGGAAACCTTCCACCAGGACTACTTATAATTCCAAGTGGAAAAGATTTTCCATATGGTGCTCTGGAAAGCATATTTCCCCAGAGTCTGCTGATCTGCCCATAGTCCTTGATTATATGGTCAATTTAAATAGCTTGGGGCTTAGACCAGCTACACTGAAGGTGCATCTGGCAGCTGTTTCTGCTTCCATTTCAGCAGGTAAGCCCTCTTCTCTTTCAGCTCACCCTGTATTCTCCAAGTTTTTCCAAGGGATTGCTTCATACCAACCCTCCATTCAGGGACCCTGCCCCTGCTTGGGACCTTAATGTTTGCATTGTTCAGCTTATGCAACCCCCATTTGAGTCTTTGTCTTCAGCAGAGCTTAAGTACTTGACTTGGAAAACTGTGTTTCTGGTAGCCATCACTTCTGCCAGACGCATAAGTGAGTTACAAGCCTTATCAGTGGAGCCTGATTTTATCTCCTTTCATAGAGATAAGGTGGTCCTCAGGACTAACAGGAAGTTTTTTGCCTAAGGCGGTTTCAGATTTCCACCTTAATCAATCTATGTCTCTTTCTGTGTACTTCACTGACCATTCCTCCTCTGGCGAGAGGAGGCTGCACAGTTTAGATGTGAAAAAGAGCCCTTAGCTACTACATAGAACGTACCAAGGGTCACAGGTTTGACTCCCTCCAACTGTTCCTCACTTATGGTGAGGTTGGTAATGGGAAACCTGCCACTAAAAGATCCATTGCCAGGTGGATTGTCTCTTGTATCCAATTTTGTTATGAAAAACTGGGTGAGGTTCCACCCTCAGGCCTGAGGGCTCACTCTACCAGAGGTACAGCCGCTTCCTGGCTGCTGCCAGGGATATCCTATTCTAGAGATATGTCAAGCAGCTACCTGGAAAACAGTTCACACTTTTACAAGCATTACTCCCTGGATATCCAGGCTGGGAGTGATGCTTTCAGGTTTCAACACAGCTGCTGCTTCAGAGCCTATTTCCTAAGTAGGTTCTGTCCCTCCTCCATGGAGGTACTGCTTGATAGTCTGCTGTTGTCAGAATACAGCAAGACTTCATGTTGTTTGAAGAAAAAATTACTCACCTTAGTAATGTTGTTTTTTCTAATGGAGTCTTGCTGTATTCTGACCTCCCCCCCGCCTTCCCCTCTCAGAACCTCTGTTTTTGGGCTGTGGGTGGGCAGTGGCAGTGTTGGCACTCAGTAGGTGCCCCACCTTGTTGTTTTCACCCTTTTTCTTGGGTGAGTGGGTGTTGTGTTTTTCATTTTTTGGGTCTCCTGACTTGAGTCTTTGTTTTGGGACCAAAAAATGTGTTTTATGTTTAGTAGCCAGTTGGCTAGTGTAGGTTTACAGCTTCCACACAGGACCTTAGTGAGTTTAGCTCGTAAAGATCTGACGGTTTGAGTTTAAACAGCAACAGACAGAGTCTCAACCGAGCTCAAGCTCAGCGTTCCATGCCTGGCATGGAAAGTTAACTCTTTCATCTCCGGGGCAGTTTGAAGGTTGGGACTCACTGCTATTGTCAGAATACAGCAAGACTCCATTAGAAGAAACAACATTACTAAGGTGAGTAATTTTTTCTTACCCCTTACATTTAACTTCCCATATCCACACATCCATATTGTATCCTTCAGTGTGGGTGGAATCCTCAGTTCTAACATGTAATCTAACAACAAGGAACGATTGATGTCAGATGCAACCTGAAAAAATGGTTCTTTGTAGTAACAGCTAACCAAAACATGTTGATAAAAATGTTTTCGTGATACCCCTAAAAAACTCTGCATATCAAATTTCCACAGCAGCACATATTTCAAGCATGTTTGTACGTATCCAGGTACGGTTTTGTCCAATACGCTCCACTTACCCTTTCCCCAGGCAGTAAAGGAATTCGTCTTCCAAAGCTGCATTACTGGCATACCAACTCCTTCGTCCCCTCTAATTAAGTTCTTAATGTTAATAAATAAGAAGTTCCCAGAGAAAAACACCAGGGGATGTATCATATTCAAACCCCCCTCTTTCAGTGGTCTATATATATGGCTACGTTTAACTAGGTTTAAACTACCACCCCACAAAAGTTGAAAAAAAGCCCCATAATTTTGACATGCATTCCAAAGGATACAGAAAAAATGTGATATACACAAAAAGAGTGGCGCTATGTATACTTTTAATAAAAACACTCTCTTCTTTCTAGTCATTTTCCAAGACTTCCATTGACAAACCTTTACAAGTGCCTCTGCATACTTCAGCTCCAATTACACTGGGCTGCCTCTTTTGTCCCAAAGTAAATACCCAGAATTTCCACCTTGGATTTATATACTGGCATAAGAGATTGAGTTGGAATCAAAGCCTTTCCTAAGGCCAGTACTGCACTTTTTTCCATATTAATTTTCATACCAGTAACACTAGTATTGCCATGAAGCACTCCTATAGCCTTATTCCCTGATTCAAGATCATCAACTGCTAACACACAATCATCAGCATATGCAATAATTTTAATGCAATATCCCCTTGTCTGTAATTCTACTGGTCTTATCATCCTGTCATTTTCCACCATTCTTTTTTTTTATACTTTTATTTGATAGACCATCTTACCATACATCTACAAGGTTGACAGAGTTGTATACTTGACAATGTTCTGTACGATGTATTGTTAATAATAAAATAAAAAGAGAATACAACATAAATTGATTTCCTTCAGATTTCTATCTAATACTATATAATTTCTAATCTAAGTTTTTAATATCTGGTATAAAGGATGTTTAAATCCAGAAGGAAATACTAAATTCTATACTAATATATCTAACAGAAGAAAGACTAAATAAAAAAAACAACTTCACAAACTTTGGAAGTTGAATACAATAAAACAAAAATGAATAAGCAGGCACAGGTTTTCTTCACCTTTACAATGGTAAGTAGTGGTTGTATAACTCGAATGTTAACTTGACTTAGTTTTATCTGAAATTACAAATGAGGGTAGCAAAAGGAAGCCACGGTAAAGTTACTGTGCATTAAAGTATCTAGAAGGAGAGCATCTCCCATGAATCAAGGTGGAAGAGAGGCCTGGTACATATCCCACCTTGTCCATCTATTCACAAACGCCTCTTGTCTGTTCTGTAGGCTGAATGTCATTTGTTCGAATCCCTGAATGTGGGACATTCAAACAACATGAAGTCTTGCTGTATTCTGACTATTGCAGTTAGCCCCAGCCTTTAAACTTCCCCGGAGAACAAAGGGTTAACTTTCTATGCAGAGCATAGAATGCTGAGCTCGAGTTTGGTTGAGGTCTCTGTCTGGAGCCCTTGGAAATCCAACCATCAGATTCTTTACTCCACCTCACTGAACAGTCACTCCGGAGATTTCTCCTTCAGCTTGGTTCGAAAGTCGGTTAAAGTCTCGGTTAAGTTGTCAGTTTTTACCGAATTTATTTCCGCATAGTCGGTTCAGTCTCTGTTTGTAGTACCGTGAGTACTAGATAGGTTTTGTTCTGTTTTTCTGTGTGGAAATTGTAAAGTGTTAGATCGTTCAGCTGAACCGATCATTTGTATTGAATCCTTGTGTTTTACTTTAGAGTGTGGTTACCGGTTCTTATCGGTTCTAAAAAAAACGTGTTTTGAACGTTTTTTTCCAATACCCGTGACACGGTTAGCAACCGATAAGGGAGTCTTACCTGGTGGTTGCCATAAAAGGGATAAGTTTGGTTAGGTTGGCCATGTCTGAGAAACCCAAGAAAAAAACTGGGCCCACTGGGTTTCAACACTGCAGTGAGTGTGGGGAGGTCTTTGCTAAGGCCGACCCCCACACCACCTGTGTTTATTGTCTGGAGTTTGACCACCTCGATTCAGACTGCCAAATTTGTAAAAATTTTCCTAAATCTGCTCTTGAAAAGAGACTAGGTAGACTGAGGGAAAAGGAGGCCGAGACGTCCGCTGACCCGGATGGCCAGCCTGGTTCGGTTCTGACCGAACCAGAAGGAGTGCCCTCTGACCAGGGCGATACTTCTTCGGGCAAGAGGAGAGCCGATCCTGATGGGTCAGTTCCTACAGTAAGGAGACGCAAAGAAAAATCGACCAGTTCGGATCCAGAGGTTCATGTTCCGACCGCCGAGGAATTAGCCAGAGCAATTCAAATTGTGGAATCTCTTCGCCCGGTTCCGACCGATTCGGCACCTTTTCGCAGGGGTTCGGTTCGGACGGTTCCCCCGGTTCAAGATTATACCCCTGAAGATTTTTATGAACCAGAGTTTGTGGAGGAGGGGGAGTTTGAAGATGATGGTGATGATGATGATGAAAGTCTGGATGTGCCTGTGGAACTGGACATCTCCCCAGACAGACCTTCTGGTGTATCCCCTCCTAGGCTTTCTGAGTCCCCTTCCCATTTTGTGTTTTACAGAAAAGTGGCTGAAACCCTCCAGCTTCCTATGGAGGAGGCAATGGAGGATCAGGAGGAGCCTGATTATGTGGAAATGATGGACATCCCAGAGTCCAGGAGACTGTCTGTTCCCCTTCACAAATCCTTTGGGAAACAGACACAAAAAATCCTGAAGTCTCCCAATTCTGTACCCCTGTTGACAGAAGGATGGACAAGAGGTACACACTATCAGGCTCAGATATGGAGTTTTTATACCAGCAATGCAGCCATGTTGGGGTAGTGCAGGCTGCTGGCTGTGACAAGGCAAACATTCCCTTGGCTTCAAACCCCCCAGATAAAGACTCCAGGAAGATTGATGCCATGGCAAAAAAACAGTACATGGCATCTTCCTTGGGACTCAGGCAGGCGAATTATATGGCCTATACAGCCAGGTACCAGAAGTCCAGGTGGGACACTGTACTGGCACTGGCTAAACAGGCCTCCCCCCAACTAGCCAAGGAGCTGGAGGAGATGGCTGCAGATGGGATTGAGGCATCAAAAGCTCAGTTTCATGCTGCTGTGGACTCCAGTGATGTGTCATCAAGAGTCATGGCTACATCTGTGGCTCTTCAGAGAATGGCTTGGCTCAGATGTACTAGCCTCTCGCAGGATACCCAGGCTAAGGCCATGGGTTTTCCTGTAGTGGGTAATTCTCTGTTTGGGGAGCAGACAGAGAATTACATGAAGAAAATGGATGAGTACAAGACCACTTACAGGAGTGCTCAGGCCAAAGTGAGGCAAGCAACTCCTCAAAGGCAGCAGTCATGGGGCAGGGGCAGGCCTTTTCATAGGCCTTTCTACCAGCCACAGGCCTCTTCTTCCTTTTCAGAAAGGGGGTTCTTCAGAGGGAGAGGCAGAAGGGGGATGAGCAGGGCTGCATCCACTCCTCAGCCTAAAGCCCCTGCCAAGCAGACACCCTGATGGGCCTGCCCTGGTCGACTCTCCTATTCCAGTAGGGGGCAGGCTGACTTACTTCCGTCCAGGATTGGATGTCTATTACATCAGACATGTGGGTCCTGGAAGTAGTAGGCCAGGGACTGGTTCTCAGCTTCAAAATATTTCCGAAGATGAGAGCCAGATCTTATCCACCTGCAGGTCTCTCAGAATCCCTTGCCCTAGAGGCAGAGGTTTCATCTCTGCTGGCTTTAAGAGCCGTAGAGAGAGTACCTACCCTACACTGGGGCAAAGGTCTGTACCCTAGGTACTTCCTTACCCCCAAAAAAGACAGGGGAGTGACGACCCATCCTAGACCTAAGACACCTAAACAAACATCTTTTAAAACGAAAGTTCAAGATGGTAACTCTGGGAATAATCCTTCCCTCTCTAAGGCCAGGGGACTGGCTAGCCTCCCCTGGACCTCAAATATGCCTATTTTCACATTCCCATCAGGTGCTCCCACAGAAAGTACCTCAGGTTCGAGTTGCCCTCAGGCCACTATTAGTTCAGAGCAGTGCCCTTTGGCCAAACTTCAGCCCCAAGGGTCTTCACAAAGTGCCTGGCAGTAGTAGTTGCCTTTCTAAGGAGGCAGAAGATTTCCGTTTTTCCATATCTGGATGACTTGCTCATAGTGGGCCAGTCCCCAGACCAAGTCAAGTCAGGCCTGCAAGTGACCCAGCAAGTGCTTACTTCTCTAGGATTTCTTCTCAACCTTCCCAAGTCAGTTCTCGAGTCAGTGCAGCTCTTTACCTTTATAGGGGCAGAGCTGGATACTGTCAAAGCAAGAGCCTTTCTTCCTCTGGAAAGGGCAAGAGTTCTTACAGGACTGGCTTCTTCCTTCAGCCTTCAGGTGTCTTGACCATCAAGGCATTTCCTCCAGCTCTTGGGCCACATGGTGGCAGCCTCTACAGCAGTGGTCCAAGGGGAAAAATTCCAGATGAGGGACATTCATTTCCATCTGAGGGCCTTTTGGTCCCAAAAGAAGGATTCCCTTACCAAACTGATACCAGTGACCCGGACCATGATCCAAGCCCTTCAGTGGTGGCAGGATCAGGACACTCTAAGGTAAGGTAAGGGGGTCCCATTTGCCACTCAGTTTCATTCAGTGGTCCTTACCACGGATGCTTACCTTCTGGGCTGGGGAGCCCATCTGGGGGCCCTCACTGCCCAGGGACTGTGGTCCCCTCAGGAATCTCTTCTCCATATCAATCTCCTGGAATTCAGGGCAGTTTTTCTGGCCCCGCAAGCTTACTCTCAGTCAGTGCAGAACAAGGTGGTTCAAGTCAGAACAGACAACACCACCACCATGTGGTACATCAACAAGCAGGGAGGCACGCGGTCCATGGCCTTGTGCACAGAAGCCATGAAGTTGTGGTCCCTGGCTTATTCCCTGCAAACCTGTCTGATAGCAGTCCATCTTCCGGGGAAGGGCAATGTGCTAGCAGATGCACTGAGCAGGATTTCACAGGGCCATCACGAATGGTCCCTGGACCCTCTGGTCTTGAAGGTGATTTTTTCAAGGTGGGGCACTCCAGAGATAGATCTCTTTGCAGCCCCAGACAATCACCAACTTCCTCTCTTTTGTTGCAGACCCCCAGTCTTGGGCATAGTCCCCTCTGGATGCTCTGATTCTGAACTGGGAAGGAAAATGTCTGTATGCTTTCCCTCCCTTTCCTCTACTGTTCAAAGTTTTAGTCAAGATAAAGTCACAACCTTGCAAAGTGATTCTGATTGCTCCAGATTGGGCCAGACAGCCTTGGTACCCCCTGTTACTGTCCCTAGCAGTCCATCTTCTCCTGTCTCTTCCCAGGAATTACAACCTGATAACCTCCTCTCAGGGGAGGATTTGGTACCCCAATCTTCAGTCTCTCAATCTCAAGGCATGGCTCTTGAAGAGTTAGAGTATGCTGATCTGCATCTGTCTGAGGGAGTTCTGGACATCCTCAAAGCCTCTCGAAAGCCCGCCACTAGAAAGACCTATAACTCCAAATGGAAGAGATTCAGCATTCGGTGTTGTAAGCAACATATTTCCCCAGACACTGCTGAATTGCCTACAGTTCTGGATTATATGGTCCATCTTAATGGCCTAGGCCTCAGACCAGCTACTCTCAAAGTACACTTGTCAGCGGTCTCTGCTTTTCTGTCAGTGGGGAAGTCTTCCTCACTATCATCTCACCCTGTGTTCTGTAAATTTTTCAAAGGATTGCTTCATATCAATCCTCCATTCAGAGACCCTGCCCCTGCCTGGGATTTTAAATGTTTGTATTGCTCAATTGATGCAACCTCCCTTTGAGCCTATGTCCTCAGTAGAGCTTAAGTACTTGACTTAGAAAACTGTGTTTTTAGTAGCCATTACCTCTGCCAGATGTATCAGTGAACTGCAAGCTCTGTCAGTGGAACCTGATTTTATCTTCTTTCATAGGGATAAAGTGGTCCTTAGAACCAATAGAAGGTTCTTGCCCAAAGTGGTTTCAGATTTTGACCTGAGCCAGTCTATGTCTCTTCCTGTTTTCTTCACTGATCATTCCTCTTCAGGAGAGAGGAGGCTACACAGTTTAGATGTTAAAAGGGCTCTTAGCTACTATATAGAGCATACCAAGGGTCCCAGGTTTGATTCCCTCCAGCTGTTCCTCACTGATGGAGAAGTGGGGAAGGGCAAACCTGCCACGAAGAGAACTATTGCCAGGTGGATTGTATCTTGTATACAATTCTGCTATGAGAAACTAGGAAAAATTCCACCCTCAGGCCTGAGGGCTCACTCCACCACAGGTACAGCTGCTTCAGGGATATTCCTCTCTTAGAAATGTGTCAAGCAGCCACCTGGAAAACGGTCCATACTTTTACCAAGCATTACTGTCTGGATATCCAGGCTAGGAGTGATGCTCGGTTTGCACAGCAGTACTTCAGAGCCTATTCCCAAAGTAGGTTCTGTCCCTCCCCCATGGAGGTTCTGCTTGGTAGTCTGCAATAGTCAGAATACAGCAAGACTTCATGTTGTTTGAAGAAAAAATTACTCACCTTAGTAATTATGTTTTTTCTAATGGAGTCTAGCTATATTCTGACCTCCCTCCCTGCCTCCCCTCTCAGAACCTGTTTTTGGGAAGTGGGTGGGCAGGTGCAGTGTTGCATCTCAGGGGTGCTCCTTTTGCACCCTCTTCTTTTTGTTTGGGTGTTTGTTTTATCTTTATTCTTATTTGAATTGTTTTTTGGTTTCCTGACTTGAGCCTTTCTTCGGGGATCCAAATCTTTTTGTTGCCAGTTAGCTAGTAAAAATGTTACAATTTCCACATAGAATAGTTAGTGAGTTTTTGCTCATAAGAATCTGATGGTTGGATTTCAAAGGGCTCCAGACAAAGACCTCAACCGAGCTCAAGCTCAGCATTCTATGCTCTGCATAGAAAGTTAGCCCTTTGTTCTCCGGGGCAGTTTAAAGTCTTGGGCTAACTGCAATAGTCAGAATACAGCAAGACTCCATAAGAAGAAGCATAATTACTAAGGTGAGTAATTTTTTCTTTTCCACCATTCTTAATAGAGGATCCAACCCAAAAACATACAAAAGCGGGCTTAAGGGGCATCCCTGTCATACCGCATTATACGCATACATGGGAATACCTAGATGTCCATTAACCATAGGCACCACCTTTGCCTTTGAGTAAAGCAGTTGTATGAGACATATGAACTGACCTGGAATACCATACATAGCTAACACATCCCACAGATAAGCATGCTTTATTGAATCAAAGGCCGTTTCCTGATCCACCGTAAAAATGTAACCATCCAAATTCACGTCCAAGCCTTATTCCACCACTTCCCTGATAAATATCAGATTCTATGCAACATTCCTCCCTGGTACCGCAGACGTTTGTGTCTCCAGAATCAAAGATCTTACTTCGAGAGGGCTCTTGCAGTAGGTAAATACATATAGGACTGGCGCAGCAGTCGGTGCAGGACCCCTCGGAAAAATTTCTCTAGCTAGAGTCCTGGCGTAGACCACCTCATATCGTCAGGTGACCGCGCCAGAGACGCCGCTGTATAAAGTGTCCCGACGCCCGCCCAGTTCTTTCCCGCCATTAGCTTGTGCAGTGCCTCGTGGAAAAGTTTGTGCTTCGTCAGCCCTACCTTCTTTGGTTTTTTACCGAAAATAATTGTTTTTTTCGACTAACATCAATACTATCATCGATGTATGTCGTCCCCTACACCTTCCGAGCAGAAGAATAAGTGCGATTCGTGCGGCGCCTAACTACTGCACAAGGACGGCCACTCCCTGTGCCTGTTTTGCCTAGGCCCCGATCACCCGGTCGAGAAGTGCCAGCACTACCTCAGTTTCAACGCGGCTACCTGGAAAAGGCAGCAGCAATCCCTGGAAGCCCATATTCTGAAGAAGAAAATGAGTTCTATGGAGAAGGAGCCCAAAAAACTGAGGCAGTTGTCCACTTCCCCGAAGGCCATCAGAAGGAGAAGGAGAGGCACTGGGACAAGGTCTCCTCCACTGTGTCTCCCTCGGGAGTCGCTGGGATGCAGGTAACATCCCCTCCGGGGGATCGCTCCTCGACAGCCGCCTTGGAGGTTTCCGAGGGGGCATCGGCCCACCTGTCTGGCTCGCGCTCGGGCCTTGCGGGCGCCTCCAGGCAGTTGGAGGCCTCCGCCCCTGGTTCGGCCGCAGGCTTGTGGCCTACCACTGTGGGCGACTCCGGTAAGCCAGGCGTTGGCTCCTCCGACGTCCGCCCGGAGAGGGCCGGTAAGACGTCCGACCCCTCGGGGCGACGCACGGCCTCCACTCCACCGGACCAGGCCGATGTCTCTACTCGGCCCGCCTCCGGTGATGGCTCTCATAAGTCGGACGCCGGCTCCTCCGGCGCCCGCCGAGATCTCGCCCCAAAGCCTCACGTCGGCTCATCCGACGTCCGGCTGGCGAAGGAACCAATGATGGACCCCCCACGTCCGTCGTACCCAGTTCCCCGCAGCCTTTGCTGCCGTCTGGGGAACCAGAGTCTCCCCAACTCGACGCTGGGGACTTTTCCCCTCCGTCTCCGGGTGAAGCTGGGGATCTTTTGCCTCTGTCAGTCCTTCCTCCACCTGGTGCACCGGACCTGACGTTGGCTCCTCGGATGCCGGCTCCGACGCCGGCCCCTCCGATGTTGGTATCTCCGACACCAGGGCCTCCGCCGTTGGCCCTGACGTTGGCCTTACCGACTCCGGGAGACATTCCACTCCCATTGGGCCCTCCATCCTCTGGGCTCTCCACTATGAACCCGCCCGTGAGGCCACTGGCCAGGCCGTCTGCTCTGACAGCCTCCTCGGCTCCCGGGAACCCTCCATCCTATTCGACACCGGTGTACCAGGGACCGCCCTATCCGGCGCCACAGTACCCGACGCCGGCCTTCCCGACGCAACAGTACTCGACGCCACAATACCCGACTCCGGGCTACCCGCAGCCGGGTTTGGGATACGCTCCATACGGTTACAACCCATATCCTTATCCCCCGCCTCCTCCTCCTCCACTGCCCCGCGGCTACCAGTGGACCTGCAGGAGACTCTGGCCTCCTGGTGGGCTGAGGCCAAGGCTCAGCTCACCAAAGAGGTCGAGAGCCACCTTCCGGCGACAGTGCCATCCCAGGTTCCCGTACGTCCAAGTCGGCACACTCCCTCACCACCTCCGGACTCCAGGGTTCTTCCGTCTAGATCCAGAGAAGGGCAGGACACGCTTCCTCGGGGACTTCCCAAGGGGTCCGTTCCTCCCCCGGGTCAGGAAAGGGAGTCTTTCTCCTCTTCATCCTCCTCTTCACGCTCGGACTCCTCGGACTCTTCCGACAGTTGCTGTGAGAGAGACGACGAGCCACACTCTCCGTCGAAGCCCAGGCCAAGGACTCCTCCGAAGTCTCCTCCGGAGGATCCTTCTTTTACAGAGTTGCTTAGGAAAATCCAGGAGGTTCATCAGTGGCACTCCCTGGAACCAGATCCTCAGCGTCTGAAACTCGTTGAACATCTGGATCTGCCCGTGACAGCTCCTACCTAGGTGCCACCCTGGATAGAGCCTCACGCCGACCTCGTTACCACAATATGGAAACAGCCATTGGCCTTAGCTCCACTTCTTAGGAAGTCGAACCGGCTATATCAGGCTCCAGAGGGTGTTGATTTTCTGGATTCTCACCCTCGTGCCGACTCGATTGTGATTAGCGCCACTCATGGTCGGTCGGCGAACCCCAAACATCTTAGCTCGTCACCACCTGATAAGGAATCACGCCTTCTGGACCAGTATGGGAGAAAGATTTACACTTCCTCCACGCTGGGGATCAGGGTCCTGAACTATGTCGGCCATATGGGGGACTACCAGAAGGCCATCCTGACTCAGGCGGAAGCCAGACTGGACTCCTTGCCTGACTCCCAAGTCAAGCAGGAGTTGACTGCTCTCATCCACTCTGCCCATTCGGCCAGTTGACACATGCTACGTGCGACATAAGACGCAGTGGACACTGCTGGGCGGAGCTCAGCTTTCGCTGTAGGCCTACAGCATCATGCTTGGCTCCGCATGTCAGTGTTGGTCCCGGAGGTGCAATCTGCTATCCAGGAAGCACCCTTCCGGGGGTTGGTGCTTTTCGGGGGTGATGTCAAGGACATCATCACCGATTTGCAAGAGAAGGGGACGGCACTGAAGTCAGTTGATTCCATGTACCGTCCCCATCAGCAGCAGTGCCATCCCTTTCTCAGACGGAATCGGCCAAAGGCGAAACCCCAGGGAAGGCGGGCCACAAAACGCCGGCCCCCACAACTGCCAAGCCCCCCCCCCGCCCAAAAAAGCAGCGGGTGCTTCAGCTGCGGTGCTGCCCCACACCACCTGACTCCTTTCCTCTCCCACTGCCTCCGGACTCCCCGGAGGAACCGGTAGGAGGGAGATTTTCCCTCCACCTTCCGGGATGGGAGAGGATAACCACAGATTCTCGGGTGCTCCAGCTCATAGCAGAAGGACTCTCCATAGAGTTTCTTCAAACCACCCCGCCACCCCCTCTGAAGTCGTCGGATTCACTGGAACATCTTCTTGGTCCAGGAGGAAATTTCGGCTCTTCTGCTGAAGCAAGCGCTAGAGCCTGTCCCCCTTCATCTGCGGGGGATGGGTTACTATTCCCATTTCTTCCTGGTCCCAAAGAAGACAGGAGATCTCAGACCAATTTTGGATCTCAGGTCCCTGAATCTTTACGTAGAATATAAAAGGTTCAGGATGCTCTCTTTGCAGAGCCTTCTGGCCCTCCTCCGGCCGGGTCAATGGGTTTGTGCTCTGGATATGCAGGATGCTTATCTGCACATTCCCATTCACCCATCTCATCGCAAATACCTTCGTTTTGTGTTCCAGGGGGACCACTACCAGTGCAAGGTGCTCCCGTTTGGTCTATCCTTGGCCCCCCGAGTATTTACCAAATGCCTGGCAGTGGTGGCAGCCCACCTGCGTGCCAGGGGAGTGCAGGTTTTCCCGTACCTGGACGACTGGCTCCTGGCGGCCTCGTCCAGTGAGGAACTCCTGCGTTTCCTCTCCCTTACCCAGCAGGTTTTTGCCTGCCTGGGTATTACCATCAACCATTCCAAGTCTCATCTGGACCCATCCCAGAGGCTACAGTTTATTGGGGCGATTTTCGGTACGACCATGGGCAAGGCCTTCCTGCCTCTGGACATTGCGTCCACCCTTCAGACCCAAATAAGTCTGTTGTCTGACCGCAGGATGGTCTCTGCGAGGTCGGTCCTTCGCCTTCTCGGGCTCATGGCGGCTGCTATCCCGACGGTGCCTCGCACTCGACTCCACATGAGGATCTCTCAGTGGACTCTATGCTCTCAATGGGATCAGCTAATGGACGACCTAGATCACCCAGTTCTGATCTCCTCGCAGATGATTCGAGACTTGCAATGGTGGATGGTTCGAGAGAACCTGTTTCGGGGAGTTCCCTTCTTTCATCCTTCCCCCTCCCAGATTGTAACCACGGACGCCCTCAGGGCGAGGAAGCCCATCTAGGCCCTCATCGGACCCAGGGCTCCTGGTCCAAGCTAGAACAAGCTCTCCACATCAATGTGCTCGAGCTTCGGGCAGTGTTGTACGCTGTCCAAGCCCTTCACCAATACATCCTTCCCGGCCACCTAGCCGTCCAGACAGACAGCATGTGCATGGTGTGGTACATCAACAAACAGGGAGGGACTCGGTCCTACCCTCTATGCAGAGAGGCAATGAGGGTTTGGGATTGGGCAACTCAACACGACCTTCACCTCATGGCAATTCACGTTCCGGGAGTCGACAACACCCTGGCAGACAAGCTAAGTCGCTCTTCTGCTCTGACTCACGAGTGGGAACTGGACCAAGGGGTCCTAGACAATATCTTCCAACTTTGGGGAACACCACAGGTCGACCTGTTCGCATCCCCCCTAAATGCAAAACTTCCCATCTTCTGCTCGCTCATTCCAGAGCGAGGCTCTTTTTGGAGCGACGCTCTGTCTCTAGACTGGAAGGACAAATTCGTCTATGCCTTTCCCCCAATTCCACTTATCCCACGAGTCTTGCAGAAACTAGCTTCAGAAGGAGCGTGAATGATTCTGATCGCTCCTTTCTGGCCCAGGCAAGTCTGGTTCTCTCTTCTACAACAATATTCAGAGGATCCTCCTCTTCCTCTTCCTCTGTCTCGAGGTTTGTTGACCCAGGATCAGGGGATCCTGGTCCATCCAGGCCTCAAATCCCTTCAACTGAATGCTTGACTCCTGCAGACTTAGCCCAATCCTGTTTTGGAGTGTCTCCCAAAGTGGCGGAAATTTTAGTGGAGGCCAGAAAACCCTCCACCAGATCCACTTATGCCATGAAGTGGAAAGATTCACTATCTGGGCCGCTCCAAGAACGTGGAACCTTTCTCCTGTTTAGCGGGCTTCTGCTGGTGTTTCTACGTCATCTGTTTGACCTGGGTCTCAGTCATTCCTCTCTGAAGGTACACATGGCGCCATTTGCCTATCATGTTCCCTTCGCAGACAAGGCTTTACCAACTGGAGGTCTCAAGACCTTTTCGGAGGGGTCCTCCACCTGAGGCCCCCATCCGTACTCCTGCCCCTTGGGACTTGAATTTTGTTCTCGAGAAACTAACTCTCCCGCCCTTCGAACCTGCAGCTTCTGCGGATTTGAGGTTTCTTTCGTGGAAGACTCTCTTCTTGGTGGCCATTACTTCTGCTTGGAGAATCTCCGAGCTCCAGGCCCTGATGTATAAAATCCCATCCTTGATTCTTCACAAGGAACGTGTTGCTTTTCGCACGAATCCTGAGTTTCTCCCTCAAAGTAGTAGCTGAGTTCTACTCTAAATCAGTCCATAGAGTTACCTGCCTTTTTTACGCAGTACTCTAATCAAGGGGAATATTTACTCCATACTATGGATGTTCACCAGATTCTGAGATACTACACCAACAGGACGAAGGATCTTAGAAAGACTGATCAATTGTTCATCTCTTTTGCTCACAAAAGGGAAGGCAATGCTGTTTCCAAGCAATGCCTGTCTAAGTGCTTGGCTCATTGCATCACTTTCTGTTATGACAAATACAACAAGACCCTCCCGGGTCAAGTCAGAGGCCACTCCACAAGAGGAGTAGCTGCCTCAGCGGCTTGTTTCAAGAGTGTGTCTGCGGTAGACATCTGCGCTGCCGCCACGTGGACTTCCATCCATACCTTTACTGAACACTACAGTTTGGATGTTGCCTCTCGCCATAGAGCAGGCTTCGGGCTGGCTGTTTTGCAAGGCCTCCTATCTTGAGACTTGCACAACCAGAATTACCTTTTGGAGTAGTTTTCCTCCTCCTGGTGCCTCTCTTTGTTCCAGACTGCTTGGGATTCATTCCTATATGTAGTTACCTACTGCAAGAGCCCTCTCGAAGTAAGATAGTACAGTTATGTAAGAACTTACCGTAACAGTAGATCTTCGAGAGAGGCTCTTGCAGTAGGTAATACCTTCCTGCCCTCCATCCCCCTAGGCTTTTTCAGCTCCTTTTCCATTGAGGGAAATATCCGCTTCTCTCTCGTCCGGCCTCTTTTGGCCTGTGGCGGGAAAGAACTGGAAGGTGGGATCGGGACCGCCCTATATGCAGCGTCTCCGCGCCAGTCACCTGACGTGGAGGCGGTCCCTCGCCAGGGACTGCTAGCTAGAAATTTTTCCATGGGGTCCTGCCGCCTGCCGGCGTCAGTCCTATATGTAATTACCTACTGCAAGAGCCTCTCTTGAAGATGTACTGTTACGGTAAGTTCTTACGTAACTGTACTTTTTTGCCACCCTTGCTAGTCTTACAGTCACTATTTTAGCAAGGATTTTGTAATCGGAAGTCAATAACGTAAGGGGCCTCCAATTGTTTATATCAGTTTGGCCACCTTTTTTATAAAGAAAGACCATTACACCCTCCGCCATACTATACCAGAGCCTACCTTATCTGTAAGAGGGTTGAAAACACCTCATTCAACATATAGGAGCCAATTGATCAATGAATATCTTGTAGAAGTCATTAGGGATACCATCCTCCCAGGGGCCATCTTAACAGCTAGAGATTTAATAGCCTTCTGTAGTTCCCCAATTTGAAAAGGTTCAGTAAGGCCCAATTCATCTATTTCCAATATTCTAGGTACTACTAAGGTGGTCAAAAGGAGTCCTGTCCTTCCCTCCCCCTCCCCACCTGGAACTTCTCTTTAACATATGATTGTACTATGTGTTGTAGGAAGTCATATCTGTGACCAGATTCCCCTGAACATCCTTTAACGAGGTCATAACGCTCTGCTTTACCCTGTCTGCCACACAGTCAAAGGGATTTACCTGTTTTCTAGTTCCCTGTATGCCAAATTGTTGATTCATAGCCATGGAACGTAATTTAGCATACTGAAAGGCATACATTTTCTCCATTAACTTGGCCAGTGGTAGAGACAGATCAATTCTAGACTCATGCATTTGAGTTAATAATTTCAAATATTGAGCCCTTTAACCCAAGTATGTCAGATATTGTTTTCTTACTACAAGCCCTGATGCCTTCACCATCAGCAGTTTTATATCTCTTTTAGTATCCTCCTCCTACCATACTACTGGATCGTCATATAAAAATCTAACATCCTGTCGTGCCTCCAGTAAGGTCAATATTTCCTGTCGAATATGTGCTTCCTGCAATAAGGAAGTATTCATTCTCCAAAAGCCCCTTCTCATAGATAAATGCTGTCCTACTCCTAGCACTACTTTAACTGCCACATGATCTGAGGTCTCCACAGGGACCATCCATATGTGCTGCACATTATGTCTGTCAGCCAAGAACCAGAAATTAATTCTTGAAGATGCAGCTCCCTTATAAAAAGTGTGTCACCCCAGATGTCATAAACATCCTTAAGGCCTGTCCTATTTAAGATATAAAGTAGCTGGTTTGTGTCACAATATATTTTGTCAGTTTTCCTGCCCCAGTCCCGTTTAGCAAGCCTACAATTAAAATCCCTGCCCCATAATACAAGTTTAGCCGTATGTAAATATGGTTTTATGTCACGCTGTAACCATGTTCTCTTGGCCTTAGATTGTGGTGCATAAAGGTTGATCTATCAATATGCAGCACCCCACATAACTACATCCACAATTAGTGCCCTCCCTAGGCATAAATCCACCACTTTTAAGACGTGTACTGTATTGTCAGAGAACATAATCCCCACCCCTGTACAGACCTCCACTCCTAAGGATGATCCCCAACTCCAGTCCTTCTGTGCCTGTGCTATCTCTGAAATAGTGTATAAGCGAGTGTCCTTTAAAAAAAAACATGCCCATAGATCTCGTGCAGACTGGCAAAGTTTCGGATATTTTTGCTACAGACTTAATGCTATTCACATTCAGTGTAATAAGAGACAGTGCAGACGTCATAACGTTATAAAAGAATGTAAAAAAACAGAAAAGCCAAATACTGAAAATCAAGAGTCACTTTCTTTCTTTTCTTCTTTGGCTTCGATTTCTCTGGAACCTGTACATCTCCTATCACCTCAGGATGGGAAGATGCAACAGAGGAGACATCTGAATCTCCCTCTGATGGAACATCCTCTGTTTCCATAAAAATGGAGTATTGATTTTGAACTGGTATTGAGACAGTATCCTTTGCACTGAGCAGGAGAGTCGGAGGTTTCAGCCATGTTTTAGATCTGGTTACCCTATGCTCTGAAAGGGGGGCCCACTGAATCTCAAGGAGGAGGCATCAAAACTGCAGGCAAAGAAACAGAGGGGTTCTGCTCCGTTACACCTGCCAGTTCTGATTGGGACTCTAGAGTGGGAGAAGATTGAGTCCAACAAGAAGTACTATTGGCTGCAGAACAATTTCAGTATCCTGAGCCTCACAGTTAGTACTGTGAGAGGGGGGAGGCAAAGCAACTGAAAATTCAAACAACATGAAGTCTTGCTGTATTCTGACATATGCAGTTAGGTCCTGCCTTTCAACTGCCCCGGAGAACAAAGAGTTAAACTTTCCATGGCCAGCATGGAATGTTCACCACGAGCTCGGTTGAAGCCCCTGTCTGCTGTTGTTTAAACTGCAACCGTCAGATTCTTTACTCCGCCTCACTGAACAGTCGCTCCGGAGATTTCTCCTTTGCTCGGTTCAAAAAAGTCGGTTGAAGTGTTGTTTTTTTGGTTGGTTTCTACCGAATTGCTGTTACTGCTCAGTCGGTTCAAGTCTCTGTCTGTGGTACAGTGAGTACTAGATAGTTTTTCTGTTTAGTTTCTGTGTGTAATTTGTAAATTGTGGATCGGTTCGGCTGAACCGATCAGTTTGAGGAAAAAAAGTTTGTGCTTGATTTAGAGTGTGGTAACTGGTCCGTATCGGTTCTAAAAAAATGGATTTTATTACGTTTTTCCAAGACCTCACGACACGGCCAGAACCGATAGGGAGTCTTGCCTGATAGATTGCCGAAAAAAGAGTAATGCTTGATAAGATTGGGCCATGTCTGAGAAACCCAAGAAAAAAACGGGCCCTCTGGTTTCAACACTGCAGTGTGTGTGGGAGTCTTTGCCAAGGCTGATTCCCACACTACCTGTGTTTATTGTCTGGGGTTGACCATCTCAATTCAGACTGCCAAATTTGTAAGAATTTTCCCAACTCTACCCTGGAAAAGATATTAGGTAGACTGAGGGAAAGGAGGCGAGAAGTCCGCTGACCGGATGGCCAGCCGGTTGGTTCCGACCGAACCAGAAGGATGCCCTCTGACCAGGCGATACTTCTTGGGCAAAGGAGGCCGATTTTGAGGATTGGTTCCGTGAAAAGGAAGAAAAGATAAATCGTCGGTTCAGACCCAGAAATTCATACTCCGACCGCCGATGAGATAGCCAAGGTGATACGGATAGTGCAATTGCTTATTTCGGTTCCGACTGAACTGGCACCGTCTGAGAAGGGTTCGGTTCGGTCGGTTCCCCCGGTTCCGGATTACACTTTAGCAGAATTTTATGAACTGGAGGAGGAGGAAGGAGAGTATGAGGATGATTATGGTGATTATGAAAGTCTGGATGTGCCTATTGACCCGGACATCTCCCCAGACAGACCTTCAGGTATTTCTCCTCCTAGGCTTTCTGAGTCCCCTTCTCACTATATGTTTTACAAAAAAGTGGCTGAGGCCTTCCAGCTTCCTGTGGAGGAAGCAGTAGAGGATCAGGAGGAGCCTGATTTTGTTGAGATGATGGACATCCCAGAGTCCAGGAGACTGTCTGTTCCCCTCCACAAATCCTTTGGGAAACAGACACATAAAATTCTTAAGTCTCTTAATTGTATACCTCCTGTGGACAGACGAATGGACAAGAGGTACACTCTCTCAGGCTCAGACATGGGGTTCCTTTTCCAGCGATGCAGCCATGTTGGGGTAGTGCAGGCAGCTGCCTGTGATAAGGCAAATATCCCCTTGGCATCACACCCCCAGACAAGGACTCCAGGAAGATTGATGCCATGGCAAAGAAACAATACATGGCAGCATCTTTGGGACTCAGGCAGGCTAACTATATGGCCTATACAGCTAGATACCAGAAGTCCAGGTGGGACACTGTGCTGGCTCTGGCTAAACAGGCCCCTGACCAGCTTGCCAAGGAGCTGGAGAAGGTGGCTGCAGATGGGATTGAGGCATCCAAAGTACAGTTTCATGCTGCTGTGGACTCCAATGATGTTTCATCAAGAGTCATGGCTACATCTGTGTCTCTTCGGAGGATGGCTTGGCTCAGATGTGCTAGCCTCTCACAGGATACCCAGGCTAAGGCCATGGATTTTCCTGTAATTGATAATTCTGTGTTTGGGGAGCAGACAGAGAACTACATGAAAAAGATGGATGAGTACAGGACCACTTACAGGAGTGCTCAGGCCAAAGAAAGGCAAGCAACTCCTCAAAGGCAGCAGTCCAGGGGCAGGGGCAGGCCTTTCCAAAGGCATTTTTACCAAGCTCAGGCCTCCTCTTCTTTCTCCCAGAGGGGGTTCTTTAGAGGGAGAGGGAGAGGCAGACGGGGGATGAGCAGGCCTGCATCCACCCCTCAGCCTAAAGCCCCTGCCAAGCAGACACCCTGATGGGTCTGCCTGGGCCGATTCTCCCATACCAGTAGGGGGCAGGCTGGCTTACTTTGTCCAGGACTGGAAGTCTCTAACATCAGACAAGTGGGTCCTGGAAGTAGTAAGCCAGGGGCTGGTTCTCAGCTTCAAAAAATTTCCCAAGATGAAAACCAGATCATTTCCACCTGCGAATATCTCAGAGACCCTTGCCCTAGAGGCAGAGGTTTCTTCTCTCCTAGCTGTCAGAGCTATAGAGAGGGTTCCCACCCTACACAAGGGCAAAGGATTGTACTCCAGGTACTTCCTAACCCCCAAAAAGACAGGAGAATGGCAGCCCATTCTGGACCTAAGATATCTGAACAAACATCTTTTAAAGCCAAAGTTCAAAATGGTGACTCTGGGAATTACCCTTCCTCTCTAAGGCCAGGGACTGACTAGCCTCCTGAGACCTCAAAGATGCATACTTTCACATTCCCATCAGGTGCTCCCACAGAAAGTACCTCAGGTTTGAGTTGCTCTCAGGCCACTATCAATTCAGAGCAATGGCCTTTGGCCTAACATCAGCCCCTAGGGTTTTCACAAAGTGCATGGCAGTAGTGGTTGCTTTCCTAAGGAGACAAAAGATCTCCATCTTCCCATACTTGGACGACTGGCTCATAGTAGGTCAGTCTCCAGACCAAGTCAAGTCACATTTGCAAGTGACCCAGCAAGTGCTCACTTCCTTAAGATTCCTTCTCAACCTTCCAAAGTCAGTTCTCGAACCAGTACAGCTCCTCATCTTCATAGGTGCAGAGCTGGATACAGTAAAGGCAAGATCCTTCCTTCCCCGGAAAATGCAAGGACCCTCATGGAACTGGCCTCTTCATTCACCCTTCAGGTGTCTCGACCAGAAAGGCATTTCCTTCAGCTTCTGGGCCACATGGCAGCTTCCACAGTAGTGGTCCAAGGAGCAAGATTCCAGATGAGGGACATTCAGTTCCACTTAAGAGCCTTCTGGTCCCAAAGAAAGGATTCCCTTACCAAACTAGTCCCAGTGACTCAAACCCTGATCCAGGCCTTGCAATGGTGGCAGGATCAGGACAATTTGAGACAAGGGGTTCCTTTTGTCCCTCAGTCTCATTCAGTGATACTTACCACAGATGCTTCCCTGCTGGGCTGGGGAGCCCATTTGGGGGATCATACCACCCAAGGACTGTGGTCACCTCAGGAATCTCTGCTTCACATCAATCTCTTGGAACTCAGAGCAGTGTTTCTGGCACTGCAAGCTGTTTCCAAATCTGTACAGAACAAGGTGGTCCAGGTCAGAACAGACAACACCACCACGATGTGGTACATCAACAAGCAGGGAGGCACTTGGTCTATGGCCTTGTGCACAGAAGCAATGAAGTTGTGGTCCCTGGCCTATTCCCTGCAAACCTCTCTGATAGCAGTTCACCTCCCAGGGAAATTTCTGTATGCTTTTCCCCCCTTCCCTCTCCTGTTCAAAGTGTTAGTCAAGATAAGGTCACAACCATGCAAAGTGAATCTGATTGCTCCAGACTGGGCCAGACAGCCCTGGTATCCCCTGTTGCTGTCCCTAGCAGTCCACCTTCCCTGTCTCTTACCAGGAATTACAACCTGTTGACATCCTCTCAGGGGAGGATTTGGTACCCAAATCTTCAGTCTCTCAATCTCAAGGCATGGCTCTTGAAGAGTTAGAGTTTGCAGATCTGCATCTTTCCCAAGGGATTCTGGATATCCTTAAGGCTTCTCGAAAGCCTTCCACCAGAAAGACTTACAACTCCAAATGGAAAAGATTCAGCATTTGGTGTTCTAAGAAGAATATTTCTCCAGACTATGCTGAGTTGCCTACGGTTCTGGACTATTTGGTCCATCTTAATGGCCTATGTCTCAGACCAGCTACCCTTAAAGTACACTTGACAGCTGTTTCTGCTTTCTTGTCAGTAGGCAGGCCTTCCTCTCTATCTTCCCAGCCTGTATTTTGTAAGTTTTTCAAGGGATTGCTTCACACCAATCCCCCCTTTAGGGATCCTGCTCCTGCTTGGGACCTTAATGTTTCCATTACTCAGCTTATGCAACCCTTCTTTGAGCCTTTGTCCTCTGCTGAGCTTAAGTACTTGACTTGGAAAACTGTGTTTTTGGTAACCATTACTTCTGCCAGGCGTATCAGTGAATTGCAAGCCCTGTCAGTGGAATATGATTTCATCTCTTTCCATAGAGATAAAGTGGTGCCAAGAACTAACAGAAAGTTTTTACCCAAAGTGGTTTCAGATTTCCACCTCAACCAGTCTATATCTCTCCCTGTTTTCTTCACTGACCATTCCTCCTCTGGAGAGAGGAGGCTACACAGTTTGGATGTTAAAAGAGCCCTTAGGTACCAAGGGTCACAGGTTTGACTCCCTCCAGTTGTTCCTTGCATATGGAGAAGTTGGTAAGGGCAAACCTGCCACTAAGAGATCTATTGCCTGGTGGATTGTTTCTTGTA
This sequence comes from Neoceratodus forsteri, assembly GCA_016271365.2. NCBI lineage: Eukaryota > Metazoa > Chordata > Ceratodontiformes > Ceratodontidae > Neoceratodus > Neoceratodus forsteri. Next base: position 1,630,299,776 of record CM028131.1, on the reverse strand, counting down.
TACAATTCTTCTATGAAAAACTGGGTAGAACTCCACCCTCAGGCCTGAGGGCTCATTCCATTAGAGGTACAGCTGCTTCCCTGTCTGCTGCCAGGGATATTCCTCTCTTAGAAATTTGTCAAGCAGCCACCTGGAAAACAGTCCATACTTTCACCAGGCATTACTCTCTGGATATCCAGGCTAGGAGTGATGCTCGGTTTGGCACAGCAGTACTTCAGAGCCTGTTTCCAAAGTAGGTTCTGTCCCTCCTCCATGGAGGTACTGCTTGGTAGTCTGCATATGTCAGAATACAGTAAGACTTCATGTTGTTTGAAGAAAAAATTACTCACCTTAGTAATGTTGTTTCTTCTAATGGAGTCTTGCTGTATTCTGACCTCCCCCCGCCTCCCCTCTCAGAACTTAGATTTTGGGATGTGGGTGGGCAGGAGCAGTGTTGGCACCCTAGGGGTGTCCTTTTTTCACCCTCTTTTAGTTTGGGTGAGTGGTTGTGTTTTGGATGTGTTTTGTTTTTGGGTTTCCTGACTTGAGTCTTCCTTTTGAAACCGAAACCCCTTTTATATAGATATAGTTGCCAGTTGGCTGGTAAGTTTTACAGTTTCCACACATCCACACAGAACTTCTAGTGAGTATTGCTCGTAAAGATCTGATGGTTGCAGTTTAAACAACAGCAGACAGGGGCTTCAACCGAGCTCGTGGTGAACATTCCATGCTGGCCATGGAAAATTTAACTCTTTGTTCTCCGGGGCAGTTGAAAGGCAGGACCTACCTGCATATGTGAGAATACAGCAAGACTCCATTAGAAAAAACAACATTAGTAACGTGAGTAATTTTTTCTTCAAACAACATGAAGTCTTGCTGTATTCTGACTATTGCAGTTAGGTCCTGCCTTCAACTGCCCGGAGAACAAAGAGTTAACTTTCCATGGCCAGCATGGAACGTTCAGCGCGAGCTCGGTTGAAGCCCCTGTCTGCTGTTGTTTAAACTGCAACCATCAGATTCTTTACTCCGCCTCACTGAACAGTCGCTCCGGAGATTTCTCCTTTGCTCGGTTCAAAAAAGTCGGTTAAAGTGTCGTTTCTCGCTCAGTTTCTACCGAATTTCTGCTACTGAATCTGTCGGTTTAAGTCTCTGTCTGTGGTACCATCAGTACTAGATAGGTTTTACATTTAATTTCTGTATGGAACATGTAAATTTCGGATCGGTTCGGCTGAACGGATCAGTTTAGTTTAAAAAAGTTTGTGAATTTACTTAGAGTGTGGTAACCGGTCCATATTGGTTCTAAAAAAAACGGATTTTGTTACGTTTTTTTTCCAAGACCTGTAATACGGTCAAGAACCGATAGGGGAAGTTTTGCCTGGCGGATTGCTGAAACAAAATGGCCCCACTGGGTTTCAACACTGCAGCGTGTGTGGGGAAGCCTTTGCTAAGGCTGATCCCCACACCACCTGTGTTTACTGTCTGGGGTTTGACCACCTCGATTTAGACTGCCAAATTTGTAAGAATTTTCCCAAAGCTACCCTGGTTAAGAGAGTAGGTAGACTGAGGGAAAGGGAGCCTGAGAAGTCCGCTGACCCAGATGGCCAGCCTGGTTCGTTCCGACGGAACCAGAAGGAGTGCCCTCTGACCAGGGCGATACGTCTTCGGGCAAAAGGAGAGCTGATTCCGAGGGATCGGTTGCGACAAAAAAAAAAACACAAAGAAAAATCGTCCGGTTCAGATCCAGAGGTTCATGTTCCAACTGCCGAAGAGATAGCCAGAGCGATTCAGATTGTGGAATCGCTCCGCCCGGTTCCTACCGATCCGGCACCTTCTGGAAGGGGTTCGGTTGGTTCCCCCGGTTCAAGATTATACCTTCGAAGATTTTTATGAACCGGAGTTTGAAGAGGAAGGGGGTGACAGTGAGGGTCTGGATGTGCCTGTGGAAACGGATATCTCCCCAGATAGACTTTCAGGTGTTTCCCCTCCTAGGCTTTCTGAGTCCCCTTCTCACTTTATGTTCTACAGAAAGATGGCTGAAACCCTCCAGCTTCCTATGGAGGAGGCTGTGGAGGATCAAGAGGAACCCAATTATGTAGAAATGATGGACATCCCAGAGTCCAGGAGACTATTCCCCTCCATAAATCCTTTGGGAAATAGACACAAAAAATCTTAAAGTCTCCTAACACTATACCTCCTGTGGATAGAAGAATGGACAAGAGGTATACACTTTCTGGCTCAGACACGGAGTTCTTATACCAGCAATGTAGCCATGTTGGAGTAGTGCAGGCTGCTGCCTGTGACAAGGCAAATATTCCCTTGGCTTCACACACCCCCAGACAAGGACTCAAGGAAGATTGATGCCATGGCAAAGAAACAGTACGTGGCATCTTCCTTGGGACTCAGGCAGGCGAATTATATGGTCTGTGCAGCCAAGTACCAGAAGTCCAGGTGGGACACTGTACTGGCACTGGCTAAACAGGCCTCCCTCCAGCTAGCCAAGGAGCTGGAGGCAGTGGCTACAGATGGGATTGAGGCATCTAAAGTTCAGTTTCATACTGCTGTGGACTCCAATGATGTGTCATCAAGAGTCATGGCTACATTTGTGGCTCTTCGGAGAATGGCTTGGCTCAGATGTACTAGCCTCTCGCAGGATACCCAGACTAAGGCCATGGATTTTCCTGTAGTGGATAATTCTCTGTTTTGGGAGCAGACAGAGAATTACATGAAGAAAATGGATGAGTACAGGACCACTTATAGGAGTGCTCAGGCCAAAGAAAGGCAAGCAACTCCTCAAAGGCAGCAGTCTAGGGGCAGGAGCAGGCCTTTTCATAGGCCTTTTTACCAAGCACAGGCCTCTTCTCCATTTTCTCAGAGGGGGTTCTTCAGAGGGAGAGGCAGAAGATGGATGAGCAGGGCTGCATCCACTCCTCAGCCTAAGGCCCCTGCCAAGCAGACACCCTGATGGGTCTGCTCGGGTCGACTCTCCTATTCCAGTAGGAGGCAGGCTGGCTTACTTTGTTCAGGACTGGATGTCTATTACCTCAGACAAATGGGTCCTGGAAGTAGTAAGCTAGGGACTGGTTCTCAGCTTCAAAAAATTTCCAAAGAGGAGGACCAGATCCTTCCCACCTGCAGGTCTCTCAGAAACCCTTACCCTAGAGGCAGAGGTTTCATCTCTCTTCTGGCCTTAAGTGCCATAGAGAGAGTTCCTACCCTACTCTGGGGCAAAGGTCTGTACTCCAGGTACTTCCTTACCCCTAAAAAGAACGGGGAGTGGCGACCCATCCTAGACCTAAGATATCTGAACAAGCATCTTTTAAAACCAAAATTCAAGATGGTAACTCTGGGAATAATTCTTCTCTCTCTAAGGCCAGGAGACTGGCTAGCCTCCCTGGACCTCAGAGATGCCTATTTTCACATTCCCATCAGGTTTTCCCACAAAAAGTACCTCAGGTTCGAATTGCCCTCAGGCCACTATCAGTTCAAAGCAATGCCCTTCGGCCTAACATCAGCACCAAGGGTTTTCACAAAGTGCCTGGCAGTAGTGGTTGCTTTTCTAAGGAGAAAAAAGATTTCCATTTTTCCATACCTGGACGACTGGCTCATAGTGGGGCAGTCCCCAGACCAAGTCAGGTCAGACCTGCAGGTAACTCAGCAGGTGCTCATGTCTCTGGGATTTCTTCTCAAACGTCCACGTTTTTGTTGCAGACCCCCAGTCTTGGGTTCAGTCCCCCTGGATGCTCTGGTATCGAACTGGGAGGGGAAATTCCCGTATGCATTTCCCCCCTTCCCTCTTCTGTTCGAAGTTTTAGTCAAGATAAAGTCACAACCTTACAAAGTCATTCTGATTGCTCCAGATTCGGCCAGACAGCCTTGGTACCCTCTGTTGCTGTCCCTAGCAGTTCACCTCTCCCTGTCTCTTCCCAGGAATTACAACCTGTTAACCTCCTCTCAGGGGAGGATTTGGTACCCCAATCTTCAGTCTCTCAATCTCAAGGCATGGCTCTTGAAGAGTTAGAGTTTGCAGATCTGCATCTTTCCCAAGGGGTTCTAGATATCCTTAAGGCTTCTCGAAAGCCCTCCACCAGAAAGACTTACAACTCCAAATGGAAGAGGTTCAGCATTTGGTGTTCCAAGAAGCATATTTCTCCTGATACTGCTGAGTTGCCTACAGTCCTGGATTATATGGTCCATCTCAACGGCCTAGGCCTCAGACCATCTACTCGCAAGGTACACTTGTCCGCTGTTTCAGCTTTTCTTTCAGTGGGAAAGCCTTCCTCTCTAGCATCTTACCCTTTATTCTGTAAATTTTTTAAGGGATTGCTCCATACCAGTCCTCCCTTTAGAGACCCTGCCCCTGCCTGGGACTTGAACGTTTGCATTGCTCAACTTATGCAACCTCTCTTTGAACCCAGTCCTCAGCAGAACTTAAGTACTTGACTTGGAAAACTGTTTGGTAGCCATTACCTCTGCCAGGCGTATCAGTGAGCTGCAAGCCCTGTCAGTGGAACCTGATTTTATCTCTTTTCATAGGGATAAAGTGGTCCTTAGAACCAATAGAAGGTTCTTGCCCAAAGTGGTTTCAGATTTTCACTTGAACCAGTCTATGTCTCTCCCTGTTTTCTTCACTGATCATGCTTCCTCAGGAGAGAGGAGGCTACACAGTTTAGATGTTAAGTGGGCCCTCTGCTACTACATAGAGCGTACCAAGGGTCACAGGTTTGACTCCCTCCAGTTGTTCCTCACTTACGGAGAAGTGGGAAAGGGCAAACCTGCCACTAAGAGAACTATTGCTAGGTGGATTGTATGTTGTATACAATTCTGCTATGAGAAACTGGGAAGGATTCCTCCCTCAGGCCTGAGGGCTCACTCCACAAGAGGTACAGCTGTTTCTCTGGCTGCTGCCACCAGGGATATTGGATAGAGTAATCTATTTTTACTACAAATGCCCGCGATCAGGCAGACAGCGGTCCACTGGACCACCAGGGATATTGGACAGATTAATTTATTACTAATGCCCGTGATCGGGCAGATAGCGGTCCACTGGACCACCAGGGATATTGGAAAGAGTAATCTATTTTTATTACAAATGCCCGCGATCGGGCAGACAACGGTCCACTGGACCACCAGGGATATTGGACAGATTAATTTATTACTAATGCCCGCGATCGGGCAGATAGCGGTCCACTGGACCATCATGGATATTGGATAGAGTAATGTATTTTTATTACAAATGCCCACGATCAGGCAGACAGCGGTCCACTGGACCACCAGGGATTTGTGATTTTCCTTTTTTTACTGCAGCCCGCAGTCTGGCTGCGGAGCATGCCCGGCTGCAGGGGCGCGGTCCCGATGGCTGCTGCCGGCAGGCGCCAGTGCAAGTGGTCGGGGATCGGTAGCACCTGCATGGAAATGAGGACATAATGACATGCAAATGGCCCCATTTGCACCTTGCATACATTATGGCCCCATTTGCATGTGCACTTTTGAATATCGCAGTTGTTGCGCCTTGTGCAATGGAACTTGCGCTAGCGCATCCCCATGCTCCACTCTGGCCACTTGCGCTGGCACAGTGCCACTGCGCCATGCATACTGCGGGTGGCCATGGTGCAATATTCAACGATGCTGTGCCATGGCGCAGCTCCGTTGAATATCGCCCAGTCCACACCCCTGCGCAGCCAAGTTATACTGCGCCCAAGCTTGCGCCACAGCCTGGCGCAGTTTGAATATCTGGGCCACAGTGTTTTCCAAAGTCTTTTACAAGGCAACAGCCATTAGCTGTAGACAGAGTGAGATTAATAAGATTGAGGGAGGTTTAGGAAATCTCAGATGGCTGTGTACGGAGAAAGAAACTGGAAGTTTAAGCATAAGAGAATTATGTGACTTGCTCAGAGTCGCCAAATGAGTAAGGGGTGATGGTGGTGGGATTCAAACCTGGGTTTCCAGGTTCACAGTCCTGCATTCTAAACATGAGGCTGCACTACTCCATGTAACATATGAGACATCTGAGTCCTTCCCCAGTGGGGCTTGGGTATAAAAAGTCCATGTTCAGGCCAGCCAAAATGCACAGTGGCACCCTGGCACCCAAGAATTCCACATTGGGGTCAGCTGAGTGCCAAGGCGTGTTGTGGAGGTGAAGCATTCAGCTTCCAGGGAGAGAGTGAGGGCAAGGGGCCACCCAAACAAGGAGCCGCATTAGCATCAACTGGAAGGCAGACACTTGCCCACCCACCAGGCTAAGGGAGGGGTAATGGAGGAAAACTGGGGAATCAAGAAAATCATTTTACAAAAAAGGTCAAAGTTGACATTTATCTCAGTAATACAACGCATCATGGGAAGTATATGCAAAGCACCATAATATACTTTAGACTGGTTCTGCTTAAAGCAGGAGTATATGGCGCCAAATGACCTCTCACACAATCTGCAGAGTCTGAAAAAAGAAGACGTAGATGTGTCTTTTGTTTTCAGCTTTAGCCAATTGTATGAGAAGCCATGTGGCACCATATACTCCTGCTTTAAGGGGGACAGTAAGCATCAGGGGCCCCACACCCAAGTGTAGGGGCTGGTCTCAATGTATGTAGACTGTATCAGACTAATTTCATTTACTTCCAGACTGACATTTTCTGTAGCTACAAATCCCAGAATCCCCTGCAAATGACATAGTAACATACTATTTGATGGTAGATAAGGCCCACTAGGCCCACCCAGTCTGCCCGTATTTTCTGCCTGCATCAGTGGTCGCTGATCCTACTTGGTCATTGGCTTTAGCCTTTCCTACCCACCTCTAGGGTTCCCTTGTGCCGATGCCATGCATGTTTGAATCCCCCTACTGTGTTAGCTCCCACTGCTTCCTGGGGTAGGCTATTCCATGCATCTACCACCCTTTCTGTGAAGAAAATCTTCCTCACATTCCCCTTTATCCTGCTTCTCTCCAATCTCATATCATGCCCTCTCGTCCTTGTACACCTCCTATACTGAAAGATGTCTCCCACTTGCACTTTGTTTATGCTTTTAAGATACTTGAAGGTTTCTCCCCGTTCCCACCTCTCTTCCAGTGTATACATATTGAGGTCTTTTAATCTCTCCTCGTACAGTACAGTATGTCTCCTGGTGCAAGCCCTGCACCAACTTTGTTGCCCTCTCTGAACTGCCTCCACCCTGTCTTATGTCCTTACAAAGATGTGGCCTCCAGAACTGTACACTGTACTCCAGATGAGGCCTCACCAGAGTTTTATACAGTGACATCATCACCGTCCTTCTCCTGCTAGTGATACCCCTTCCTGTACACCCCAATATGCTCTTGGCCCTACATTTAGGTCATCTGAGATGATTATCCCTAAATCCATTTCTTCCCTGGTAACCATCAGCAGCTCCCCCCATCCTGTAACTCTCTGTATGGTTTCTGCACCCCAGGTGGATGAATTTGCACTTCTTTGTATTAAATTTTAATTGCCATACACTGGACCAGTTTTCCAGCTTTCCTAGGTCCCTCCTCATTTTCTTGACCCGCTCCCCCCTCCTCCAAGTGTCTACCCTGTTGCAGATCTTTTTGTCATCTGCAAATAGGCAAACCTTCCCCTCCAGCCCTTCAGCAATGTCACCGATGTAGACATTAAAAAGGACTGGCCCCAGGACTGATCCTTGTGGCACCCCACTGGTCACCCCCTTCCTCGTATTGGCTCCCATTAACCACCACCCTCTGCTTTCTATCTCCCAACCAATTTCTAACCCAGTTCTCCACTTTGTGGCCCACCCCCAGGCTACCCAACTTGTTAACCAGTCTTCTGTGTGGAACAGTGTAGAAGGCCTTGCTGAAATCGAGGTAGGCAATATCCACCCCCCCCCCCGATCTAACTCTTTCATTACCCAGTCAAAAAAGTCTATCCGATTTGTTTGACATGACCTTCCTGCTGTGAATCTATTCTGCCTTGGATCCTGTGCTCTGCTGATTCCAAGTGTTCCACAATCCTTTCCTTAAGCAGTGCATCCATAATCTTGCCCAGTACTGAGGTGAGGCTGACCAGCATATAGTTTTCTGCTTCCTCCCTGTTTCCACTCTTGTGAAGAGGGACTACATGTGCCCTGTTCAAGTCCTGTGGGACCACTCCTGTATTGAGTGACTCATGAAACAGGGCTGCCAGCAGTGCCACTAGCGCCATCCATAGTTCCTTTAACATCCTAGGGTGTATACCATCTGGTCCCATTGCTTTGACCACCCTCAGTGCGTCAATGCAGAACTGCAACAGTGGGAGATTCAATAGCCTACAGTGCATGTTAGAACTTTGATAAACTCTGATCAGATGTTTTCCAGTCCCACTGTTCTCCTGGGACTAAGTACAGTCCTCTGTGACTGTACCTAGTTCCAGGAGCAGGGGAACCAGCAAACAAAAAAAAATCAGAGATATATAAATTCTGACATGTATTGTAGGCTACTGAATCTCCCACTGCTGCGACCCCCTTTGATGTCAACTGCAGGTGATTCTGGGATTTGTAGTTACAGAAAATGTCAGCCTGGAAGGAAAGAAAATTAGTTTGATACAATCTACTACACTATGGTAAACAGTAAGTACAAAAAAATGTTTTTGCATGGGGAGCAGTGCCACACTTGGATGTGGAGCTCTTAGAGCTAACTGTTCCCCTTTAAAGTATAAATTCTTTCATGGTAATTTTAATACACTTAGCATAATCCTTTGCGGGGGGGGGGGGGATTCTGTATTTCCTTGAAGCCTGGCTTTATTTAGTTTTTATTTACCAGGTAGGTGCACTAGACAATGATATGCCTGTTTGTAGGCACGGCCTGGGAGAATCTACAAACATCAAACAATTTTACATAATGGAAAGGTAACAATAAGCACAGCTGTAAACAAATTAAACAGTGGATTATGAACAAGGCAGAAAGCAGGCAGTGCATTACATCTCAAGTACAACATGCATAAGTACATTGGTTGGCAGATAGGCATATTGAAAAACAGGGCATCAGGTACAGGAGTATTTATCAGAGGGGTAGCCTGTGATGATAGCGACTGAAAATGAGCAACTGCTAAAACAGCGACTTATTTTCAGTGTTATCATCAAAGGGCTACCCTGCAAGGGTAGTGACCCTACAGTGAAAGCGACTGTAGGTAGAGCGGTCAGAAGAGGGGGATGGCGAAGGGAAGGGGAGGGATGGGGAAGGGTCCGTAGAGGACCGTTGTGCCCGCTCCAGCTGAGCCAGCCCTGTGGCTTGGTAGTGAGGGTGGCTAGCTCTGGTTGAGCAAGTGTGGGGTTCGGGGCTGGGGACCAGGAGGGTTACAATTTTGTTGCTGCCTGCAGGTGCGGCACTTAGTTTTTCCCGCAAATGCAGGCTCTGCCCGTTCCCTGATATGCACCCCCCTGGAGTTAGTAATCTTTATTCAGGGGGGCGTGGGGAGCAAAAACACTTTTTCTTTTGCCGGATGTCAAGTCGCTGGCAAGTGTATGTCGCCGATTTGCTTTTCGGCAATATACACTTGCCATAATAGTGATCGCTGTTTTGCGATCGCTATTATGACATGGTACCATCAGAGAAACTTAAAAAACTTAGGAAGCTGTATCTTGAAGTATGGGTGGGACTGCAAGAGCCTAAGGTTAGATTGAAGGAAGTTCCAAAGTTTCTGGGCAAAGAAGGGTTGCTCAAGAACACTTAGGAACCGTCGGGAGTGATAGGTCACTGGATCTCAGAGGGTAGGCCTGATCAGGATGTGTAAACAAAGCAGCCAGGCAGCAGGTTTAGATGATCTAATAATCTTGTCAATAGCCTAGGGTGTAAAGTCACCATGAGGATGGAGATAACCATCCTAAGCTAGAATATAGGGTGCAGTGGTGGGTAGGTCAGGTGACGGACAAGGCAAAATGACAGATGTTATTATATGTAACATTCCATTTAGTCAGGTTACATTTGCTAGCTTGTTAGTATGAGATGAACTCATAGGTAAAGGCTTGGAAGCAGGACTCCCTGGGTAATAGCAAGTCTAGTAGCTGGAGTCAAGGCATATGTAACTTTGTCAGCAAGACCAAGTTTGGTGTTGACAGACTTGCAAGCATTAGAAACATACAGTGAGAGAAAAGGCAGGATCTAGGGTAAGGCGTTGGTATTTAAAGAAGTCAACCATGGAAAATTCAAGTTCAGGTTTGACAGGAAATACTCCACTGAGCATGCTCATTTAAAGGAGGTCCTGGAGGATGCATTGGTCATACAATATGGGTTCAAATACATATAAGCTATAAATACTTATGATATGGAATACAAAGACATTGGACATACAGTTTAGATATAACATATAAACAATAAATACATATGATACAGTATTATAAGGCAAACAAAGTATACAATCTGCAGAAGGCTGCCTCATGCTAAACAAATAGCGCAGTGGATAGTCTGAACACAATAAACAAATAGCGCAGTGGATAGGCTGAACATAATTTGTGATAAAATCAGCAGTGGGACTGGAAGATCCATGGTATCTAACTTGCTGTCTGGGCTGGGAAGAATAGAGGGTGGGGAGAGCCAAGCGTAGACAGGTAGTGAACGAGTGGGACTGGTATGTGAGGAAGGTGAGGGCTGGATTAGGGGATCTAGTAGGGTAAGTTAGCAGGGAGGCAGATATGTGTATAGCAGGGTGGGTAGGTAGATGGGGGGAGGAGGATACAGTGAGATTGGGGCAATGGATCTGAGTTACAACTTTGAGAAAAAGGACGCTGGTTAGTCAGAAGAGGTGGTCATCTAAGCAGTACATAGCTAAGTCGGCAGTACACGCCCTCAGCCTGGGTGCTGACCCACAAGCATGGCATGGGTCTTACTCGAGGAGAAGCTTATTGTCTTCTTGGGAAACCCTTGCTTCAGTGCTTTTGTGCTGAGGTTCATTGTCTTTTAGAAAGTTCACATTTTTCCTTTCATTTTATTGACCACCAAACACCCATTTCCTTTAAAGCTTGGAATGTTATCCACCGTTAGGAATTCTAGATAGGACATGGTAAAGAGCAAGTACATGCAGTCTATAGTTGCACTTTACGTTTCATTTTTTTTTTTTTTCAATTTTCAAGCAATCAAGAAACTTAACACACACATGCCTTAAGCCATACTACACACACAATTTTAAATTCAAACACCTGCAGCCTCTGAGCATCTTCAGTCATCCCAGATGTGGTGGGCACTTGCATCTGACTGGATTCCAGGCTCGGGTTAGGAATGAAAACCAAGTGATTGGAATTGGATCCGAAATGAATGGGGTTGATAAAAAGGATACAGCCTTCTGACCATCAAAATGTGTTTTCATAACACACAACTAACTTTGGGGGTGGGGGCAGAACGTAGTTCAAATTTGAGCAAAGCCTCCAAACTGTAAACATGTCACAAGATCATAAATTTGAGTTCCTTACTTACTACATGCCAGCAGATACAGGCCTCATGGTCTATCAAGTCTGCTCGAGTGTGCAGCTAGCACCCCACTTTGCAGCTGCCCCTCCCCCTCACAATTACCCCCACACAGATGAATGCCAAGTGAGACTCAACCAGATTAAGCTGTTTGTGGTATTTCCAGTGAATGGGGAAATTTGGCCAGGACACCGGGAACATTCCCCTACTCATTTCGATAAGTGCCATGGGATCTTTAACATCCATCTGAACTACCACCAATCCAGGCAGATGGGACCTCGGTTTAACCTCTCATCCGAAAGGAGTCACCTTAGAAGTGCAGCACCCTCACATACTGCACAACAGTGTTAGTATTGGGATATTAACCAAAGTGCCAGATGTGGGAACTGAACCCACAGCCCTCTGATCTCCTGGCCTCAAAAGTGACTGTGCTACCTACTGAGCCACTGAGCGTAAAACTTGTGTGAGGTTGACTCCAACTGTATTCCACTTTTAACTCCAAGAGCTTCACACTACTTAGGAAGTGTGACCATTGTCTAGTACAGGATCCCCAAAGCCTTTATTTTCCCTGGTTCCTTTACCACTAGGGGAAGGATAAAACAAAATCTCCAGCACACACCCCGACTCATGATGCAGTTTCCAAATGCAACTCCAGCAAACAAACAAAAAAAGCCTCATTAACAGACAAAAAAAACTGATGTACTCAGTGAAGAGCAATAACGGTGGTTTATTGGGTGAGTTGCTGAACAGAGCAACTGGCACGAAACACCCCAGCACTTCAAACCCAATGGTTCTTCCTCACAGGGTCACCATTACTGCACTTTACTGAATATAGCATTTTTTTGTCTGTCAGCATGCATTTTTTGGTTGCTTTCCTTTGCCACTACATTTACTTTACCAGATACAGGTTTGTAGGCCCAGTGCTCGCATGTCTCTAACATTACTTGAAAACACCTGTCTTTAACCATTGACATTTATGGTCAGGGCAGAGCTTTCCATTTGTATTTTCCCCCGATTCCTCTACCAGTTTTCCACCATTGTTTGTGAAGCTTGGTAGTGGCATACCACCCATTATGCCACCTTCTGTCCATCCATTCATGAAGACTTTGACTTGTGTCTTATGACTGGGGTGCTACTGATCCGAATCTTTACAATCATGGTGCCCTCATAATATCTTTCTATGTATAGGACAGCATTTTAATACGTGCTAAAGTCCAACAGTTTTTCTCTATGGATACTGAGCAGGTGTATTTAGGAAATGCATAGGGTGGGGCATGAAGCAGCATATGGCATGTAGGGTCTGTCAGATCCTCAGGCCTGTCAATAAGTGGGACATTTTATGCAAAGTTCGTGTGTGTGTGTGTGTGTGTGTAATAAAATAAAATGCTGTTGGCATAAAGGTATTCTGACTGCTGCTGATACAAAATGGATTTATGGCCATCCTGCAGGCATTCAGAACATCTTACTGTGGCTAGAATGCTTTGTATCCGTGGCCTGTTTCTTATTGCCCTTGGTCAGCTCCCTGCTGTCTGCTAACGTCACTTTACCAAAGACATAAAACAAATAAACTCTGCTTGTCGCCAGGTGGTGGACACTGAGTGGCACACTCTCCTCATACTTTGAGGAGTGAATGATGCCGCTCAGAGAAAAGGTGAAGGGCTTTTGTTAGCCCAGAGATGTAATTTTCCTCCTTGCTGAGTCTTTGGGGACTTTTAGCAGACCCTCTGACCTTCCCACTAAACCTTCTGTGTAGCAGAATTCTGAAATATGCTTGAACTGTGTTCCTTACAGTTAAATACTGAAACAGCTCTGCACAAACTGTTGTACAGCAGACACTGGTACTGTTTCCAGTGTGACCAGCGACATGTTCCAATTTTTCATAAGTGTATTTTGCTAGTTATGTGGCTATCACTATTTCAGGTCCCTCCTAGCTTTTAAAAAATGGCATCTGTAAAAAGACTGGGACAGTCTAGTAGATCCCCCGCTGATAAACCACCTACTTTCCCACTTTCCAATTGTTGAACTTGGGTAGCTCAAAGATCTTTGTAGATGCCCTCCCACTACAGCTGTCCAGTATTTAGAATTCCACCATGGAACTCATGCAGAATGACAATTTCATGTAAAATGACAATTCTGCATCCAAAATGCTTTTCAGAATCTTTTTTTAATTTCATGGAATTCGGAAAAGCATTTCTATGTAAATTACAGAAAAATATTCCGCAAAATATGTCATTCACAGAATATTATACTACAGTTTGCTTAAAATCAGTCGCCTCCGACAAAACTGCATGGGATTAGGTGGAATTTCTGAAATTCTGTGGAATTCCAACCGAATTTGAAAGTTCTGTTCAGCTCTACCTCCCGCCTGAACCAGACCACCAATATTTTATTTACTAACTGGTGTTCCCCTTAACTCTCCACAGTGCTTGTGTGTATAAAGGGGTTAATTTCAACACATGTGGCTGTCTTCCCCGTCTGCTGTTGCCATGAACTTTCATATATAGTTCATTATATAATAGTACTATTGTCCTCTTTTTCCCCCCATGACTGGGGTCACTACAGCTTAGTGCACCATTCCTCTGTCCTGGAGGCTGGTTAAACAGCAGCAACCTTCACAACTAGTGATAATGCTGGGGAGTGGGTGCTAATGCCAGGTGTCCAATACTGTCCAACCCCATGAGCCCTGTGCCAAACTTTAGAGATGCACTCAATTCTCAGACACCCTCAGTGTGGTATTCAGGGGCTCGAGCACTTGAACCCCAGTCTCCAAAGTGGTGGGCTGACCCAGGCTTTTTTTTTCTTAAGCCAAACACCTGATTGGAACCTAGCAGGAATATGACCTGAATTTAAAAAAAAAGTTACCAATTCTAATGGTGTCCTTATTCAGGGCTTGGAGGGCACTATTTATTCAGTAAGTAAAGATTTTATTTATTTTTTGGGCAAACGTTTAAGCAAAAAAGGTACTTTTTGATGGCAAAACTTTTCAGGGAACTCTGAAATCACATTCTCATATCAGGTTCCAGGTGTCTGCTGCCTGCTTTGTGCAAAGCCATAGGGCTTGGTGCCTTTACCAGCCTTCACCAGCTGTACTTTCCCTTTGTCTTTTTCTCTCTCTCTCTCTCTGTCTGCTAAACCCTTCATCTTTCCAGATGCAGGACGCTATGGGCTATGAGCTACCCTGGGTCTATTTTGTCAGTCTCGTCATCTTTGGATCCTTTTTCGTTCTTAATCTGGTTCTCGGTGTGTTGAGCGGGTAAGCTGCATATATGGTCTCCTGTTAACCAGTGGCAATGCAAGGCTCTGAGCGTGGACTCCTGTCCATCTCCAAGTAGTTGTAAGATTAGGCAGGTGTAACAAAGAGTGCCTGCTTTACTGCCCAGTCTGATACACTATCAGTCACACTGGGCATGCCCAGAACAACATTAGTCAGCCCAGTAGGCTAATTGGCTGCACATTTGGATTGCAGCTTAAACTTCAGAAGTAGCCATTATTGTTATCCAAAATTCATTCCAAGGAACTTTATTCCAGTTTGGAGTGTGACAGCTGCATCAGTTTATTGATAGAGCTCACACTCCCCACCACCCCAGTTTAGACTAGTCATTCCGAAGGAGAGGGTGCTGCTCACTAGGGCCAGTGGAAAACCAGGTGAAACCTGGTGAGAACCACAGTGCTGGGGACACAGGATCAAATGCTACAAGTGCCTTGCAGTGCTCTGGGGTCCCGGCACACATCTCACTAACTCTCATTCCATTTTTCCAGGTAAACGATGCCGTGGGAAGTGAGTGGCCGTGGATCTATTTTGTTACACTTATCATCATAGGGTCATTTTTTGTGCTTAACTTGGTACTCGGGGTGCTTAGCGGGTAAGCAGTCCATAGATATATGTAAATATATATAACTGTGTGTAATTGAATTGTTCACTTTCTTTCTTGTCCTTCTCTTTCTTGTTGAGACATTTTTGACTTAGAGGACCTTTTGAAAAGGTAGGTACACCAGCAAGTTTAGCCTTTACCCTTTGACCAGTTGAAGAATCAGTAAGTGCAGCCTTTACTTTTACAACAGGTGCATAAGATAGCAAATTCTGCCTTCTCTCTTTAACCAGGCAGTACGCCAGCAAATGGCAGTGCTGCCTTAACTTGTTGAACAGGTGGGTATATCAGTACATAAAGCCTTTACACTTTGGAGTAACAGGTGGGTACACCAGTAAGCTGAACCCTTTAAACAGGTGGGTACATCCAGATTTTTTTACTACTCTTGAGCAATAAACATATTTCAGATCCGGCATATATATATATATATATATATATATATATATATATATGCAAAAAAACTCTGTTAATGCAAAAGCTCTGTTAATGCATCAGTTAGAGTTCTTTTCACAGTGAAACAGTGTGGAAATACAATGTTGGGTTACCAGACCCTGACCCCACAACCACTCACTCTTCCACAGACCAACAGATGCTGAGGTGTGCCATAGGGTCTGCAGTCCAACTCTCACCCCACTGCATATGTAAATAAGTTGACATGGTACAGTAAAGGAGAATGGGGTGAGAGTTAGGCCACATGACCCTATGGCACACCTCAGCATCTGTCGGTCTGTGGAGGAGGGGTGATGGGGTGGTTGGGGGGGTCAGGGTCTGGTAACCCTAGCATCGCATTTCCACACTTTTGTCGCTGTGGAAACAACCCTAAATGATGCATTAACGGAGTTTTTTGCAATGAATTTCCCTTCTTTTTGAGAAAGTGTAATATAAATAGTAAATGGTATGTGTTGGTGGGAGCATGGGGCACTTTGGGCCTCACACACCCACCAAACAGCCCATTTCTGCGTTATGATATATGTTAATGGGAGCACGGGCTGTCCGGGCCCTGCACTCCCACTTACACATAAGCATGGAGCCATACAGCAGCCCTATAGGGCAAGGAAGCCTTGTAACATTAATTTGCCCATATCTGGGGAACCATAGCAGCTAGTAAAACAAGCATTTGTCAATGCCGAGTGTTTGCTTGCTGGCATTGGCATTGGTAGTGTAGGAGTTACAGAGCTGCATAATAGGAATGGCAGTGAAGTATTGAACTGAAGCCAACCCCACCACCACCCTGCAGAGACTGACAGGCATTGGGGTGTGCCTTTGGGTCGTCAGGCATAATGGCTACACCATTTCACCACACCCTACCCTGAAGACACCAACAAGTGTCACGGTGTGCCTTGGGGTCTTTGGCCCTTATGCGCACCCCATTCCATCAGGAAATATGGTGAGATGGGTGTGGTATAGGAGAATGGGGTGAACTTTGGGGCCGAAGAGTCCAAGGCACACCTCGATGCCTCTCACTAGCTGCAGGGTGTGGAATGGTATGAGCATTACAGGTGAGAATCCCAAGTCACACCCCTGATGCCTGTCATTCTCTACAGGGTGGGGCATTATGGTCGGAAACCCTAATGCCTCAGGCATTCGTTGTATTTTACTCCAAATTTTCACATATTTTTTGTGACCCCCACCTCATGAACAGTGGCAATATCAGTTTGTTAGCCAAAAGCTGCTTTTGCACAGCGACTATGGCATTTAGCACCACAGGTACAAAAACACATTCCGAACAAGATGTGAAAAATGACAGCTGTACTGTTCATGGGGAGGTGTAAAAAATGGCAATGTTGAAAATCTGCATGAAAATATTAAAAAAACTGGTGAAGTCACGACTGTGCGTAGAAACTGTGCAACACGCACACCCGTAATGTAGTTAATTTGGGGATTTTTTACAGCAGATTGTCAACACAGGCATTTTGGGACCTCCAATCATGAACATACTAACATACTAATTGCCAGCAGATTAGGCCTTACGGTCTATCGAGTCTGCTCGAACCTCAGATCCCTAGTTGGGTGTCACTGTGATTTTCTTTATCTGTCCCGAACAATGATTTCCCACAGCGACCACGCATTTCTGCGCTGAAAGTGTGAAAACACATTTCAGGCATGTTGTGTAAAATGACAGCTGTACTGTTCGTAAGGAAGTGTGGAAAAATGGCACTGGTGAAAATCTGGACTGAAAATATTACAAATTCATGAACTTACGAGGGTGCGTGGAAACTGTGCAATGCTCACTCATAACACAGTCATTTTATGGACTTTTGTCACCAAATTTTCAACATAGCCATTTTAAGACCTCTGCTCATGAACAGTGTCACTGTGATTTTCTTAATCTGTCCCAAACATTGCTTTCAGACACCGACTGCACCATTGTGCTCGTATGTGGAAACGCATTTTGGTGAGATTGAAAAAATGACAGCTGTACTGCTCATATGGAAGTGTAATAAAATGGCAATGTTGAAAATCTACGCAAATATTAAAATTTGCAAACTTCTGAAGTGCAGCGAGGAACTGCACAACGCATCTTAAAACAGTCATTTTAGAATTTTTCACCAAATTTCAACATAGCCATTTTAAGACCTCTGCTCATGAACAGTATCACTGTGATTTTCTTAATGTGTCCCATACATTGATTACGCACACCGACTGCGCCATTGTGCGCTACATGCACGGAAACACATTTTGGGCAAGATGTGAAAAATGACAGCTGTACTGCTCATAAGGAGGTGTGGTAAATGGCAATGTTGAAAATCTGGAGTGCAAATATTAAAATTTCTTGAACTTGTATGAAGCGTCGTATTAGGAACTATATAGCGCCTTCGTCATTTCAGTCATTTGTAGGATTTTTTCACCAAATTTGCAACATAGGCTTTTTGAGAGCCCACCTTATGTACACTGGCATTGTCGTTTCATTAATGGGTCCCAAAAGGTGATTTTGCGCAGTGACTGCGAAATCACCCTTCGTGCCCGATTAACACCATGACAGTTGAAGAATTCATGAGGAGGGGTCCCAAAAACCCAATGTTGAAAATTTGGTGCCAAAATTCCAAAAAATGCCTGAGATATGCATTAAAGTTGAAAAAACCCATTTATTGCATTATACAGCTTACCGGCATTTCCTCAGTTTGAAGGTTCGGCTTTGAAGAGTGCAGAAGTGTTCCGGTCCACGAAGATCGTCGTGCGAGCTCTGGAGGTGAAGTATGGGGTGAGGTGGGGGTGGGAGGCAGGGTGCGCAGTGGCTGGGCGGTGGGTAGGGGACCGCCGAGGGAACTTTTTTGTTTACAGTTTTTTTTTTTTTTTTTTTTTATGAAGACGAAGCGGGACGCTTGTCACGTTGGGGTGGGCTCCCAGCGTAGGCAGCTAGAAGGCTGTTTGGGTCTGGGAGCCGGCGGGAATTGGGCACTCCGTCGGCCATAATAATTTTTGCCACGCTGGGTGGGCCCCAGCGAAAGCACCTGGAAAGCTTTTTGGGGCGTGGAGCCGACGGGGACTGGGCACCCCTGCTATACAGTATGTGCATGGGGAAGCGCATGAGCAGCAATAACATGCATGCGCGGCGGCATGGGGAAGGAGCGCTCACTGAAGTGGAGCTTTCCTTTCAACTGTACGGCACTGCATTTTCAACTGCTGTCATAGACAGCTTCAGCGTTCATTGGAGAACTGCGGCCGTGCCTGCAAACACACTGACTGAATTGGAAGACGGGTGCCACACCTCCGAAAACTCGGATGATGGCACTATGGTTCTTGCACATGCGTGCAAGCAAACATAAAAATTGAAGTGTGGTTGTAATTATGGGAGTGACTTGTTCCCGCAACATGAAGTTGACCGAGTCCGTATCACGCATTATGTCCGAGATAGCAGCAGCAAAAAGTGCTTTGAATACAAAGTCTGTGGGTGTAATTGTGGTCCTTGGACATGAAAATGAGCAATTGGAACAGTAAATTGCAAATATCTCAGGAATCATACAAGGTAGAAAAAAAATTCAAATTTCTTGGGTTTCAGGGCCTTCCAACCTAGTTCTGAATGGGGGACTAAGAATGTTTGTGATGAAAAGTCCGTATTTCGAACTGTTTTCGAGATACGGGCCCTGAAAGGCGTCAAGGACGCCACAGTGTTATCCTATGAGAACATTTTGGAACCTCAGAATGCTGTAACTTTGGACCCCTGTAATGTTTTTGCACCAAACCACCAAAAGGCACATCTGTGGGACCGGGGCTTGCCACCCTGCAAATTTCAGCCCAAAAGACCAAACTGTTTTGTTGCAGGAGGGTGGCAAAGATTTGTAGTTATTTTGGCAATACTTTTGCAAATTACTTTCGCAAATCACGAAAGTTTCACAAAAAAAATCACGAAAGTTTTGCATTTGCGAAAGTATTTTTCAAAAAATGCATTTCTGGGGGGTTTAAGCCCCCAAAAAAGATATGGCTAGCATCCTCCGGACCCAACGAGGTAAACACAACAATCAGTATGTACCTAGAGGGTCCCAGTTTTAAATGGCAGGCATTTTTCTGTTCAGTAACTGAAAAAAAAAAATGGTCGACTCCTGAAAATAAAAGGGCCATTTGTGACAGTAAAAACGGCCTCTCACGAAACTTTTGTGATTTTTGTTAACGTTTCCCATTGACTATAATGGGAAATTAGTTTTTTGTATAACTTTTGAATGGTTTAATATTTTTTCACCAAATCTTCGAAAGGTACATCAGTGACCAAGGCTGCATGTTTCCAGAAGTTTTCAGACTGAACGGACAAACCGTGTGGGCTTTGGGCGCGAGCAAAGAAACGCGCAAAAAGTCTGTTTTTTTGTGTTTTGGGGCGCTCTGTAGCTCTGCAATTGTACATCCGACCATAACGCAACTTGCCAGATCCAGAGATCTATGGTGCCAGACCGCACATGCAAATTTTCAGGCAAATCTGTTGTACAGTGGCAAAGTTATTGAGGTGCATAATTTGAGGTTTTGCATTAAAGTGGCTGCTCAATCCTAACTATAGTGGCACTACCATGCCACTATAGTATCTTTGAAAAAAACTTTGTTATTGCATCAGTTAGGTTAACTTAATGCTGCAGAAGTATAGAAGTGTAGCGTTAGGGTTTAACCCTAATTCCCCCTTCCCCCCCGTCAACAAAAGGAAAAAGTCATTATGGTTTCAGCTATCCTGGCTCTTGGCAAATCAAGGGTGGGGTCTTCCTTGGGGTTTTCAACCCTAACGCTCACCTCATTCTGATACAGTGTTTAAACGTATAGACCTGTGTCTCCCTACATGTTGTCAACAACCTGTGGGCCCTGCCTGAATAAAACAGATCACATCTGACCTAATTTGCTAACAGAATTGGATGAGTTTCAGGGTTGAAAACCCCAAGGAAGATCCCACCCCTGATTCGCCAAAACTCAGGACTGCCAAAACAGTAATGACTTTTTCCTTTTGCTGCTGGGGGTAGGGTTAAACCCTGATGCCACATTTTCCTACTTTGTGGTGTTAAGTTACCCTAACTGGTGGATTAACAACATTTTTTGCAAAGAATTTCCTTTCTTTTTGAGGTAGTGGAATCATATCCTTATTCATGCAGGTCCCTTTGGGACCTACCTGAACAGGTGCAGATGTGCAGGGCCCTTTTGTCCCTGCACCATGGGAAGAATCCATCCACCTACAGAAGTGCAGGGCCTGGCAAATTCACTCTTTACACATTCATTCTATTTTTTTTTTTTTACATTTTGACCCCAAATGTTCACAATAGTAATTTTATGACGGCCTTTATAACCATGACATGTAGCATTTATAGTATATTGTCCGAAATGTCATTTTGCACCAGAAGTATGATCTCATCCAGCGTTTAAAAAATAACACCTGTCATGTTTATGAGGTGGTGTGGAAAAATGGCTATTTTGAAATGTTGGAGTCAAAATATTGAAAATTATGGAAGTTATGAGTGAACATTGAAATACTGCAATGGTTAGTCATAACCTGGGCATTTTACCATATTTGTACACCAGAATTTCAGCATAAACTTTTTGTTACCCTATCTCATTAACCGGTGTGTGAAAATTTTCAAATCCCCACCAAAACGTAATTCCGTGATACAGGTGCAAAAACACACTTTGACCAGGATTTGAAAAATGACAGCTGTCACATTCATATGGTGGTGTGAAAAAATGACTATGTTGAAAATCTGGGGTCAAAATGTCTAAAATTACAGAAGTTACGAGGAAGCATAGAACAAACTTCAATTTACGCTCATAACTTTGCCATTTTTACCCAAAATTTTCAACATAGCCTTCTTGTGACCCCACCTCATGAACAATGGCAGTGAAAATGTTCAAATCCTACCTGAAAGGTGATTATGCCAGATGCCTGCAGAATTGCCTTTCGGACCTGATTGGCATAACCATTGGTTATGAGGTGGGCTTCCAAAAAAGGTTATGTTGAAAATCTGGGGTGAAAGTATACAAAAACAACAAAGTTATGCATCGAAGTTCAAACCCCAGTTGAAATACGTTGAACTGAGCTGACTCGGTGGTGCAGAGAGCTGTGGCACTGCCCTTACCTCTCCCATGCCCGACCTGGATTCGGGAACAAGCTCAGGGGTGGGGGCAGGGGCTGAGAGAGGATTGAGCGGACAATAGGCAGCTCTCCTTTCCCAGTTTGAGAAGTAAGCTCTTCCTGGCTCTTGGCTGTCACCGAGTGGAGGCTCAGTGGTAGCACTGGGCAAATGGGAGGCTGGCGCTAGGCTGGGTGAGTGGATTGAGTTGCCAGTTCCAGAGCGCATGTGCCTCCACGCACATGCACATCTGTGTTGCTAAGGCCCTGGCACGTAGAGGGGGCAGAAAAAGGAAAACAGTGGTCACAGGCTTCATGAAGTCATGCCTGCCTGCCTGCCGTCGCCCTGTGCTGCCTCCAGTTCCCCTACCCACAAATCTAGATGCTGGGTCTCCAGGTGGGGGGAGGATGGTCCTCCCCTTCCTGGCCTCACCATGGGGGGGGGGGCAATCCTTGGGGGATATAGGGCTTGGGCGACCAGGGGAGGCAGACGCCTGGTGAGGGGGACAGGGACAGGGCTGAGAAGCCACCTGTGTCGCACAAAAAGGATAATAAATCTCGATGGAAAAAAAGAAATGCATTGAACCGCACTTACCTTAGTTTCTCATATTGCAGTTGGTGGTTCCAACAGCAAGACATGTCTTTGATTGGAGAGTGGATCTTTGCCCTGGGAGCTGTTCAGGTGAGTGAGGGTGTGTGGAAGGTGTAGTGGGGGTGTTGGGTGGTGAGTGCTGAGTGGGAGGTCAGGTTGGTGTGGTCAGATTGGCAAGGGACCGTTTTCTTTTTTACAGGTTTATAAAAAAAAAAACGTTACGGGACAGTTTTCTTTATTACAGCTGACATTTCCGGGATGGCGTCTGGAGGGTGAGGGGTGCCACTAGATACCAGGGAAACAACATACAATATGGGATGATGACTGGAGGGTGGAGGGTGTTACTAGACACCAGGGAAACATTACAGTACTAAGGGGACAGCGATCGGAGTGTGGGAGTGCCACTGTACACCAGGGAAACATTATAACACGTAAGGGGATGGTGATCGGAGGGTGGGGGGTGCCACTAGATACCAGGGAAACAACATACAATATGGGATGATGATTGAAGGGTGGAGGGTGTTACTAGACACCAGGGAAAGATTACAATACTAAGGGGACGGCGATCGGAGTGTGGGGGTGCCACTAGACACCAGGGAAACATTATAACACATAACGGGATGGTGATCGGAGGGTGGGGGTGCCACTGAACACCGGGGAAACATTACAATACTAAGAGGATGGCAGTCGGAGGGTGGGGCACCACTAGACACCAGGGAAACATTACAGTACTAAGGGGATGGCGATTGGAGGGTGGAGTGTGCCGCTAAACACCAAGGAAACATTACAGTACTAAGAGAATGATGATCGGAGGGTGTGGGGCACCCCTAGACACCAGGGAAACATTACAGTACTAAGGGGATGGCGATCAGAGGGTGGGGGTGCCACTAGACACCGGGGAAACATTATAACACATAAGGAGTGGCGATCGGAGGGTGGGGGGCTGCCACTAAACACCAGAGAAACATTACAATACTAAAAGGATGGCAATCAGAGGGTGGGGGCACCACTAGACACCAGGGAAACATTACAGTACTAAGGGGATGGCGATCGGAGGGTGGGGGGTGCACTGAACACCTGGGAAACATTATAATACTAATGGGACAGCAATTGGAGGTTGGGGGCACCTCTAGACACCAAGGAAACATTATAATACATAAGGGGATGATGATCAGAGGGTGTGGGGGGGTGCCTCTAGACACCAGAGAAATAACATACAATATGGGAGGGTGATCGGAGGGCAGGGACATTACTAGACACCAGGGAACATTATATTAAATAAGGGATGGCAGCTGGAGGTGGCGGGTGTCACTAGACATCAGGGAAACATAGCATACATAAGGGGATGGGGATGGGAGGTGGGGGCACCTGACACCAGGGGAAATGGCGGCTCACTGCTGTTCGAGCAGCCTGCAACATGAGTTCAGCTGCCATTGCAGAACTCAAGAAAGTCCCACTGTTCTCGTACAGAGAATGTGGGTCAACGGCTCCTGTCGCTAAACAGGGCACCCAGGATTTTGGGGTGCCCAGAAAAGATATTTCAGGCTCTTAATTTAAGAGACAAACATCAGAATCTAGCTGAACGAGTCCCATTTGGCTAGGTTCTGGTGTTTGTTTTTTAAAAATGATGGCATTTTTATGTATTTTCCATACTTATTACTTTGAGGAAAAAAGAAACAAGATGGTATCTCTCACAGCACAACAAAAATGTTTTGTGCTGTGAGAAGCAGGTGATGAGAAACCAAAAATGGCACTGCGACACAGAATTTTTTTGTATCAGAAAGTTATCCCAAGAACCCTACTGAGCATGCTCAGTACAGAAAAACACAAAACTTTAAAGCCTTGTAACTCTGACACCATTCTGAGTGCCCCGCCCCGGTGATGGTGACACCCTTGTTAGTCAAGTGGCGCCCTTCATTAATCTCTCAGTGGCCATTCTTGAGCTTAAAAAATGAAGAGATATCAAGCCCCATTCATTTCAACGGGGCACGCCTCCGTGCTTTCCCTAGTCACATGTCATTACATGCTTGAGCGTGGGGTCGTGTCACCATCATCGGGGCACTCTGAATGGATCGGGCTGCCAGGCGCAATATAAAAGTTACAAGGGATATTACTCAGGTACCGGCTGCTATTTATAGTAAAAACCTGTCTAGAATAACTACCGCTGAGGGCAGCTACCACAGTATGTGCGTGGTAGCTGCTCTCAGCTAGGTCAGAAAATCACTTTTAAGTATAGGAAAAAAATTAGACATCTGCAGAAAAATAACATATACGGATCTCAGAAACTGTACATGCTGCTACCACAAAACTTTCCACAGATTTAGGTCTTCCTGGACATAAGTCTCCACCACTCATTCACGCTATTGGGATCTGCGCCAGAGGCACCAGGACCCATCGGGAGCAAACTTTTTGCTGGGGAGTCGACGCCAGAGATGGCGCCACGAGGAATGGCGTTGCGAGCCCCAGCTCGCGCGGCAAGGACTATCTCGGCGTCGACTCCCCATCCGCCTCAGTTCCTTTTTTCCCGCCGTCGAGTGCGCTTCAGTGACGACGTCGCTCGCCTGTCGGGAGTCAAACTTCAAACTAGCAGCATAGTTTTCAGTTTTTATTATTTTGTAGTATTATCTCGATACAGTATCACTTAAGTTATTCTTATTTTCAAATAAAAACGATAAAGAAGTCTCAGCCTACACTGATGGAGTCGACCATGAGCAGGTCAGGTGACGGTAGGGAGACTTCGTATGAAAGCTGTTCAGTCAGTCGGGTTGGGTCCGGTCCGCCGCCTTCTCCGGAAGGGGGGTCTGACGACGGTCAGTCCAATGCCTGGGGGGATGGGCGGTCCCCGCGGAAGCATAAAGCCAAACGGTCGCATTCTTGGCACCGTTCGCCTCGAGCTCTTCTTACCCGCAGGTCTAAAAAGAGAAGGCATCACCGAGGTCGCCTCTGATACGCCTGCTGTAGACGCTCGGGTTATCGCTAGTTGCCGGGCCCTCCTTCGAGTCGCCAGCGGCTTCTGTAGCCGAATCTTCGACATCAGAGTCCCACCCCGCCCACAGGTAGGTCTTCAGATGAGCAGTTTCATCAGTGGGCCGCTGTTATGGAGCAGTGGGCTCGGAGGTTGGTTCGCTACCTGGCTTCGGTCGTGGGCCTGGCCTCTGGGCGACCAGGTAGGGCAGTTGGATTTTCCTGGTTGCGCTGGCACCTTCGTGCCGCCGACTCAGGCTTAGGTGTCCCCCCACATCGGCTTCCGCGGGGCCACACCGATGTCCTTATCTCCTGCTCTTTTCCTTCAAACCTGTTTTCGGTCCCTGAGCGCCTTGCGCGCCGCGGTGCTCGCGCCGCCCCGCATCGCTGCCGCCTCATGCATCGCGACGGCTTGGCGCAGTTTGCGGCGCCACAGTGGTTCTCGGCGCTGCTTCCGGCGCCAGGCGCCCTCGGCACCGGGGCTCTCGGGGACTTTCCTTTTGTCTCTTTTCCTCCTTCCTCTTCTGGCTTTCATCCCTTTCCTGTCCATACAGTCTCTCCTGGACTGTCAGGAGATGACGTTGTGCCTGACCCAGACCTTCGGCTGGGCGATGAGGTGGACGAAGCAGGATCCTTTACTGCTGCAGAGCCTGTGGTCGAGGACCTGTCATTTAAGTCTCTGCTGAAGAATATGATTTCCACACTTTCTCTCCAGACTACAGACATTGATCCTGGAAAATTGCTAAGACTCCAGTACCTTCACGCCTCAGAGATCCCTACGGATTTGACTCCTCCGATTCAGCCTTCCTTCGAGACGCTGTCTCAAATGGTATGGAATAATCCTGCTCTGTCTTCATCGGTGGCTAAATCCATTGATAGAAAATATTCAGCCCCCAAGGATCGTCCCATTTTGGCATCCCAAGCCTTTTCGGATCCTATTGTAGTCCTGGCAGAGAATGATAAGGTCGTCCTTCCTCAAACCACTACAGCTCAACCTATTAACAAGGAATCTCGTAAGATAGACACCTTAGGTAAGAGAGTCTTTGCTGCTTCTACCCTAAGTATGCGTTTTGCCAGTTACCAGGGCTATTTTTCTCAGTACGAGTATATCCTGTGGCACTCTCTCAAGCAAATGGTTGAAGCTCTTATGGAGTCGGATTCAAAACCAGAGCTTCTCCAAACCATTACCAGGGGTACTGAATCTAACAACCAACAGGTTAAAGCAGCCATGGACGCTTTCGACTCCGCTTCCCGTTCAGCAGCTGCTGGTATTTGCACCCGCCGCCGCCATTCCTGGCTGCGCACTTCAGGCTTCACCAATGATGCGCAACAGCAAGTAATGGCATTGCCCTTTGATGGTGCATATCTTTTTGGTCCTCAGGTCGAGCAAGCTCTAGAAGCTACACAAAAGACTAGGTCAGCCATTAAGTTGGCTAGACCCCCTCCTGCCCCCTCTCGAGGGCATGCCAGTAAACGTCAATTTCATAACCGTCAGTCCTTTTGAGGCAGAGGCAGAGGAAATTTCCATAAGAACCAACCTGCCCAACCTCAAAAGAAGGCGCAGCAGAAAGCGCAAGGGCCCAAAGCGCCCAGCGCCACCTTATGAATTGCTGGCCCAAATCCCACCTCAACTGCCCGAGGTGGACTTTTCCTCTCCGGTGGGAGGTTGGCGGATGCACTTCTACAGCCAGTGGAAGTCCATAACCTCAGACAAATGGGTCCTTCGGATAATCTGCGAGGGGTACTCACTCAATTTTGTGGAAACCCCTTTGGATTGTCCTCCCAAACGACAGCCCAGGCTGTCTGCCCTTCAGTCAGACCTTCTCACTGCCGAGATTCAGGGCCTTCTAAACAACAGGGCAGTAGAACTTGTGCCGCTGCATCAACGAAAAATGGGGTTCTACTCTCATTACTTTCTGGTTCCAAAGAAGTCTGGGGGAATGCGCCCCATTCTAGATCTCAGAAAGCTAAACAAATTCCTCCGCAAGGAGAAATTCAAAATGATTTCTCTAGAAACCCTGTTACCCTTGCTTCATCAGCACGACTGGTTAGCTTCCCTAGACATGCAGGATGCTTACCAGCACATTCCCATTCACCCGAGGCATCACAAATTCCTGAGGTTTGTGGCTCTGGGACAACATTATCAGTTCAGAGTTCTGCCTTTTGGGCTATCCTCGGTGCAGTAGTTTTACAAAGTGTTGTGCAGTTCTGAGTGCACCTCAGAAACTCGAATACAGGTGTTCCCTTATCTGGACGATTGGCTTGGCAAGTCCTTCCAGGCAGGGGACTCTTGATGCCGTAGAGATGGCCTCTCACCTCCTTACGTCCATGGGAGTCCTGCTGAACCTCAAGAAATCACAGCTGCAGCCCTCCCAGAGGCTCCTTTTCATAGGGACCCTTCTGGACACATCCTGTGCGAAGGCTTTTCTCCCAGAGGACAGAAGGAACGATATCCTTCAGATGGCCCGTTACATCGGAGAGAACAGGTCAGTTACAGCGCTCTCGATGCAACGGATGCTGGGCCTCATGGCATCCTCAGTGTTCACTGTACCTCTGGCCTGCCTGCACATGAGAACCACCCAGTGGATGCTCAGTACTCAGTGGTCTCCAACCACTCACCAAGTAGTCCTATCTCATCAAGGTGACAGAACCCCATGGAGGTCTCTCACCTGGTGGTCTCAAGAGGACAGTCTCCTGCAGGGATACCCCTTTGCCCCTCTGGACCATCAGATCTCCATTACCACAGACGCCTCACTAATGGGGTGGGGAGCTCACTGTCAGGCTCTCCACACTCAGGGTGTGTGGACTGGACTCGAATCCCAGCTTCACATAAATGTCATAGAAATGAGAGCCATCCTTTATGCGGTCCGAACTTTGAAGGACATTCTCCGTCACAAGAATATTCTCCTCCAAACGGACAACAAAGCAGTGATGTATTACATCAACAAGCAGGGCGGTGCTCATTCTTACCCCTTATGCAGAGAAGCGATGAGGGTCTGGGAATGGTGCTTGGAGCACAAGGCTCTAATTCAAGCAATCTACCTGCCAGGTGTACAGAACGACTTGACAGACCGTCTCAGCAGAACAGAGACAGATCCTCACGAGTGGTCTCTCGACTCAACCATAGTTCAGTCACTATTCGAAGAGTGGGGAACTCCGGACCTGGACCTTTTTGCGTCCCCACTCAATGCAAAACTGCCTCTCTTCTGCTCCAGAAATCCAGGGCCTGGCATTTTTTGTCAGGATGCCTTCAGGCTGCGGTGAACAAAACGCTTTCTTTACGCCTTTCCGCCTCTTCCTCTAATTCAGAGGGTACTCCTCAAGTTCGAGTCTCAAGGAGACAAGATGATTCTCATTGCTCCCTTTTGGCCTCGACAACTGTGGTTTCCACTTCTCAACAGTATGTTGGCAGTTCCTCCGAAACCACTTCCCCTGCAGATGAACCTTTTAACTCAGGGACCGGTGGTCCATCCCAATCTGACATCTCTTCACCTGCACGCTTGGCTCCTGAAGAGGTAGAAGTAAATCGGTTCAATGTCTCTCAAAGAGTTTCTGATGTCCTTCTGGCTGCGCGGAAGCTGGCCACTCGGAAAACTTACACGGCTAAGTGGAAGCGTTTTTCCCTCTGTTGTGCAAAGTCCTCTTTGAATCCCTTTTCCTGCCCTCCGGATAAAGTCTTAGAGTACCTTTTGGACCTCTCAAATTCAGGTCTCCAGTACTCTACAGTTAAGGTTCACCTTAGTGCCATCTCAGCGTATCATGAGCCAGTCTTTTCTCTTTCACTGGCTCAGTTACCTATGGTTAAGAGATTTCTTAAGGGCATTCTGCACACCAGACCCCCTACAAGACGTCCTGTTGCAGCCTGGGACATTAATCTTGTGCTAGACATGCTCACTGAAACCTTTTGAGCCTCTAGCTACCTGTGAGCTAAAGTTTCTCACCTGGAAGACTGCTTCAGATGGCCATTACCTCAGCCCGTAGGGTCTCTGAGATACATGCCCTGGTCACAGACCCTCCGTATACTGTGTTCCATAAGGACAAAGTAGTCCTTCGACTCATCCTAAATTTCTTCCTAAGGTTGTGTCAGAATTTCATCTTAACCAACCTTGGTCCTTCCCTCTTATTTTCGGACTTCCAAAATGAAGGGAACGCTCTCTTCATTCTCTGGATGTTAAGAGGGCCTTGCTTCTACTTAGATAGAACCAAGGATTTTTAAAGCCCAGCAACTGTTCGCTTCCTTCAGTGAGGCCCGGCTGGGTCAACCTGCCTATTAGATGTATCTCAGCATGGCTAGTGGCGGCTCGCCACTGCTATTCCACGCGCAGGTTAAATTGGAGTGGTAGAGTTTATGCTCAGTCTACCAGAGCGGTAGCGGCTTCCCTAGCGGAAATCTGCAACGTGCCCATTGCAGACATCTGCAATGCAGCCACCTGGAGCTCAGTGCATACTTTCATTAAGCATTATGCACTCGACGTCCATGCCAGATGACATTCTTCCTTTGGCAGAGCCATCCTTAATGGACTTCTGTCTTAACAAACGTGAGCTCTTGGGTTTTTCCTCCGGCCCTCTCGGGGGATTATTAGCTCTCTGTCTGGAGTGTTTTGAACTTAAACTGTCAGATTCTTTACTCCGCCTCACTGAACGGTCTCTACAGAGATTTCTCCTTAAGCTCGGTTCGAAAGTCGGTTAAAGTTTTCAGATCTTACTTCGAGATACAGCTCTTGCAGCAGGTTACACCATTAGGACTGAAGCTGGCAGGCGCCAGGACCCCACAGAAATTTTCTAGCTAGCAGTCTTCAGCGGGGACCGCCTCCGACGTCGCCGGTCCCGCCAACGCCGGGTAAGACATAAGGAGGCGGTCCCCATAATCCTCAGTTTTTTTCCTGCCGTCAACTCGCCAGTATTGGCCTCTCAGTCTCCTTTCTAGCGTGCGACAACTGCAGAACTACGACAAATTTTGTCTCTTTTTTTGGCTCTGATCAACTGATGTCCTCTCCAACTCCATCTTTAGAGGGTCACCACTCGAAGTGCGCCTGCGGCAAACAGATCCCCTTCAATGATCCCCATTCATCCTGCATGTGCTGCCTAGGCCCAGACCACGACACCAAGGCCTGGTCCTTTTGCCAGGGTTTCAACAGCCACACCAGGATCCGCCGTCAGAAGGCACTTCAAGCATTTTTCCTGGAAGAGAAACTGAAAAGCATGGACCAGGAACCTTCCTCCCGGGGAGAACCTTCAAGCAAATCCCATAAACACCGGGACAAGCACTGGGAAAAGGCAAGGTCCAGGTCTCCTGCAAGGGCCTCGGACTCCTGAAGCTCCGGCTCCAAATTGGACCGCTCTCCCTCCAGGGCTCGGTCGCAACCTCCCCCAGTCCAGGTTAGGTCCTCTAGCGGTTCTTCTTCACTCCAGCCTCTCAAGACTTCGAGGCCCTCGGCTTCCTCAACACCTTCCAAGGCCTCTTCGAAGTCGGGTGGGCGCCACAAATCTTCCTCTCGTCACCGGGATACCGATGCCAGGTCAGTCTCTCAGCCACCCCGAGGTCCGGATCCGGCGCCCCGCAAAACTAAAGACCTGACGTCCCTCAAACGGACGTCAGACCCGACGTCAGCCCACCCGACGTCCGCCAAACATCACCGGTGCTCACACAGGGGCTGATGACACCCAGACACCCGCCGCCGGGCCAGGCTGCTTCGCCTCCGAAGACGGCCCCCGCCCCTCCTCAGGATCAAAGGGCAAAGAAAGTCGGGGGTGGCATCGCACGCCACTTTCCAGGGTGGCAGTCAATCACCACCAACAGGTGGGTTCTACAGCTGGTCAAAAAGGGCCATTACATAGAGTTTGTAGGCAGCCCACCTACAAGACCTCCCCTGCTTTCCCGTTATTTGGGTCAGCATGCCCTGCTCATACAGCAGGAAGTGCTTGCGCTTCTGAAAAAGGAAGCCTTAGAGCATGTTCTAGAGAACCAGAGAGGACTAGGGTACTATTCTCACTTCTGCCTGGTTCCAAAGAAAACAGGGGACCTCCGTCCAATATTGGACCTCAGCGACCTCAACCTTTCGGTCGCTTACAAACGCTTCCGCATGGTGACCCTCCCGGGCCTAATTCCAATGCTGAAGCAAGGCGCCTTTCTGGCATCCCTGGACATGCAGGATGCCTACCTGCACATTCCCATTGCTCAGGCGCACCAGAGGTTCCTGTGCTTCGAGTTTCAGAGCCACCATTATCAGTTCCGAGCTCTTCCCTTCAGGTTGTCATCGGCACTGCTGGTATTCACTGGAAGTGCATGGCGGTCGTAGCCGCGTCTCTGAGGAGACAGGGCCACTACATGTTCCCATACCTGGATGACTGGCTTCTTATGGCGTCCATCCATTGCACCCAAATCAACTTCCTATGTACCAACTGGCCCTCTACTTATTAAGCTGAAATGTGTTGCATAATTTAGGGCAAGGTTAAAGCTGAAATGTACTACATATATAGCATAATGAGTTCTATTGTGTGTACCTCTTGTATTATATATTTTTTTTTCTTTGTTGTTCTACATTTTATATCTCCTGTCTATGTAATTGCGAACTGTATGTGTATGTGCCTCAGGACCTCCTTGTGAATGAGCTTGCTCAACGGAGTCTTTCCTGCAATAAACTTGAACTTGAAACTTGAACTTGAACTTGTTCCAAACTCTGGGCATTCTCATCAATTACGAGAAGTCCCGCCTGGTTCCGTCCCAGAAGCTGCAGTTTATCGGAGCAGTTCTGGACACCGTCAGAGGGAAAGCTTTCCTTCCCATGGACAGAGTGGAACACATCAGATCCCTCATCAGGGAGTTGTCGGCGAAGAAGACCGTCCCAGCCAGACTGGTTCTTTGCCTGCTCGGACACATGGCTGCGGCCATTGCAACAGTCCCGCTAGCCCGTCTCCAATGCGGGTAACCCAGTGGATGTTACGGCTACAGTGGGACCAAAGGCAAGACCATCTGCAGCATCCAATCCGAATCACGAAGACCGTAATTCGAGATTGGCAATGGTGGCTATATCCAGGGAACCTCTTGGCGGGAGTCCCCTTCACAACGCCGTCCCCGACTGTGACTCTCTCCACAGACGCCTCAGGGCTCGGGTGGGGAGCACACCTCGATGGTGTTCGGTCTCAGGGCCTGTGAACAGCCCAGGAGTCTCATTTCCACATAAACATACTAGAAATGAGGGCAGTCCTTTACGCTCTGCAGGCCTTCCAGTCGGAGATTCCACCGGGTACACTTCTGTTACAAACAGACAATTCCGCGGTGATGTATTACCTCAACAGACAAGGAGGCACCCACTCCTATCCGCTTTGCAGGGAGGCCATGAGAGTGTGGGAGTGGGTCTTGCAACACGGCGCAAACATTATTGCAGTTCATGTTCCCGGGGTGGACAACATCATCGCAGACAGCCTGAGACACTCTCAGGCCAGAGTCCACGAATGGGAACTTCTGCAGGAGGTGGCAGAGGATCTGTTTCACAGATGGGGTACTCCAGAATTAGACCTTTTCGCGTCCCCATCCAACGCAAAACTGCCCAATTTTTGCTCGCTAGATCCAGGGCCCGGTGTTTTCTGGTGAGATGCGTTGTCCTTCTCCTGGGCGGGCAGATTCCTCTATGCCTTTCCTCCTTTCCCGTTGATCCAGAGAGTTCTTTTAAAACTTCACAGGGAGCAAGCGACGCTCATCCTGATCGCACCCTTCTGGCCCAGACAGATCTGGTTCCCTCTCTTGCACCAGCTATCCCGGGAACCTCCAGTGCCTTTGCCAATCAGCTCCCATCTACTGTCTCAGGAGGCGGGTTCCTTAGTCCATCCGGACCTACGTTCATTGAACCTGCACGCTTGGCTCCTAGAGACATAGCCATGATGTCATACTGGGTCTCGCAAAAAGTAGCAGATGTGCTTTCTGCCACCAGAAAACCGGCTACCCACGCAACTTATGCCATGAAATGGCATAGGTTCTGCTCATGGGCTCAAGCGCGTGGCTTTCCGCCATTGGACTGTCCAGAAAAGCTGGTACTGGACTACCTGCTTTCCCTTTTCCACTCTGGACTGGCTTACTCCTCGATTAAAGTGCGCCTTTGTGCCATTTCAGCCTACCATGCCCCCGTAGGTCATCGGATGGTGGTCCAGCTGGACACTACTCATGCCTTTTTAAGGGGCGTCCTCGATCTTAGGCCTCCAATTATGGATCCAATCCCTCCATGGGACTTACATTTTGTCCTGGAGCAGCTCACGCTGCCACCCTTTGAACCAGCCGCAGATTGCAAGCTACGTTTTCTCTCTTGGAAAACGTTATTTTTAGTTGTGGTTACTTCTGCCAGAAGAATTTCAGAAATGCATGCTCTTATGTGCAAAGAGCCTTATTTGGTTTTCCACCAGGACAGGGTATCCCTAAGGACAAACCCAAAATTTTTGCCTGAGGTGGTCTCAGCTCTCACCCTTAATCAGGACATCGATCTACCAGTGTATTTTCCAAAATACTCTAATCGAGGAGAAGCCCTTCTGCACACCTTAGATGTGCACAGGTGCCTCAGATACTACCTGACCATAACCAAACAGCACCGAAAGTCGGACCAACTTTTTCGTCTCCTTTGTCCACAGGATGAAGGGAGCTCCTGTCTCTAAGCAGTCACTATCTAGGTGGCTCATCCAGTGCATTACTTTCTGTTATCAGAAGCGTAACAAACCCTTACCGGGTGCGGTCAAGGGTCATTCAGCTAGAGGGGTGGCTACTTCCTTTGCGGCGTTAAAGAACGTCTCCACCTCAGCTATTTGCGCTGCAGCTACTTGGAGCTCTGTTCATACCTTTATCAGGCATTACACTCTGGACATTGCATCGAGGCGAAGAGCAGGGTTCGGTCTAGCTGTCCTTCAGGGACTTCTGTCCTAGGCTTGAGTTATCTCGAGGTGTCTACCTTTCCTCCTCCCGATGGTGCATGATTGCCATTACTGCTTGGAAATCAGTCCTAATGGTGTAACGTGCTGCAAGAGCTGTATCTCGAAGTAAGGTAGTACAGTTACGTAACAACGTACTGTAACAGTAGATCTTCGAGAACAGCTCTTGCAACAGGTACTTTCCCTCCCACCATCCCCGCTGGAGGTAGGTCGGAGTCAAGCACCCATCTCATTAGATGGGACATTCCTATTTCCTTGTTTTGCCATCTGATGGCGGATCCTCGGTCTCCCCTTCTGATGTCATCCTGCGGCCGGGAGTCTCCGGCGGGAAAACTGAATATTATGGGGGGACTGCCTCCTTATGTACTACATCCGACGTCGGAAGTGGGACCGACGTCGGAGGCAGTCCCCGCTGAAGACTGCTAGCTAGAAAATTTCCTTGGGGTCCTGGCGCCTGCCGGCTTCAGTCCTAGTAGTGTAACCTGCTGCAAGAGCTGTTCTCGAAGATCTACTGTTACGGTAAGTTCTTACATAACTGTACTTTTTCGTCGGTTTAAACCGAAAAAGTATCCGCATAGTCGGTTCAGTCTCTGTCTGCGGTGCCATGAGTACTAGATAGGAATTGTTCTGTTTTTCTGTGTGGAACTGGTAGAAGTGCGGTCGGTTCAGCTGAACCGGCCATTTGATTGTGAATTTTGTTTGTATACTTAGTGTGTGGTTACCGGTTCTTATCGGGTCTCAAAAAAACGTGTTTTCAACCGTTTTTTTCCAATACCCGTGACACGGTTAGGAACCGATAAGGGAGTATTGCCTGGCGGTTGCCGGAAAAAGGGTAGGTTTGGTTAGGTTGGCCATGTCTGAGAAACTCAAGAAAAAATCGGCCCACTGGGTTTCAACACTGCAGTGAGTGTGGGGAGGTCTTTGCTAAGGCTGATCCCCATACCACCTGTGTTTATTGTCTGGGGTTTGACCACCTCGATTCAGACTGCCAAATATGTAAAAACTTTCCCAGATCTACCCTTGAGAAGAGATTAGGTAGACTGAGGGAAAAGGAGGCCAAGAAGTCATCTGACCCGGATGGCCAGCCCGGTTCGGTTTCGACCAAACCAGAAGGAGTGCCCTCTGACCAGGGCAGTACTTCTTCGGGCAAAAGGAGAGCCGATTCCGAGGGATCAGTTCCGACAAAAAGAAAGCGCAAAGATAAATCGACCGGTTCGGATCCAGAGGTTCATGTTCCGACCGCCGAAGAGATAGCCAAGGTGATTCAGATTGTGGAATCGCTCCGTCCGGTTCTGACCGATCCGGCTCCTTCTAGCAGGGGTTCGGTTCGGTTGGTTCCCCTGATTCAAGAGTATACCCTTGAAGATTTTTATGAACCGGAATTTGAAGAGGAAGGGGAATTTGAGGATTATGATGTAAGTGAAGGTCTGGATGTGCCTGTGGAACCGGACATCTCCCCAGACAAACCATCAGGTGTCTCCCCTCCTAGGCTTTCTGAGTCCCCTTCTCACTTTATGTTTTACAGAAAGGTGGCTGAAACCCTCCAGCTTCCTATGGAGGAGGCTGTGGAAGATCAAGAGGAGCCTGATTATATAGAGATGATGGATATCCCAGAGTCCAGGAGACTGTCTATTTCCCTCCATAAATCTTTTGGGAAACAGACACTAAAAATCTTAAAGTCTCCTAACACTATACTTCCTGTGGATAGAAGAATGGACAAGTGGTATACACTTTCAGGCTCAGACACGGAGTTCTTATATCAACAATGCAGCCATGTTGGGGTAGTGCAGGCTGTTGCCTGTGACAATGCAAATATTCCCTTGGCTTCACATCCCCCAGACAAGGACTCCAGGAAAATTGATGCCATGGCAAAGAAGCAGTACATGGCATCTTCTTTGGGACTCAGGCAGGCAAATTACATGGCCTTTACAGCCAGGTACCAGAAGTCCAGGTGGGATACTGTACTGGCACTGGCTAAACAGGCCTCCTCCCAGCTAGCCAAGGAGCTGGAGGTGGTGGCTGCAGATGGGATTGAGGCATCTAAGGTTCAGTTTCATGCTGCTGTGGACTCTAATGATGTTTCATCAAGAGTCATGGCTACATCTGTGGCTCTTCGGAGGTTGGCTTGGCTCAGATGTACTAGCTTCTCGCAGGACACCCAGGCTAAGGCCATGGATTTTCCTGTAGTGGGTAATTCTCTGTTTGGGGAGCAGACAGAGAATTACATGAAGAAAATGGATGAGTACAGGACCACTTACAGGAGTGCTGAGGCCAAGAAAAGGCAGGCAACTCTTCAAAGGCAGCAGTCTAGGGGCAGGGGCCGGCCTTTTCAAAGGCCTTTTTACCAAGCACAGGCCTCTTCTTCCTTTTCTCAGAGGGGGTTCTTTAGAGGGAGAGGCAGAAGGGGGATGAGCAGGACTGCATCCACTCCTCAGCCTAAAGCCCCTGCCAAGCAGACACCCTGATGGGCCTGCCCAGGTCGACTCTCCTATTCCAGTAGGTGGCAGGCTGGCTTACTTTGTCCAGGACTGGATGTCTATTACATCAGACAAGTGGGTCCTGGAAGTAGTAAGCCAGGGACTGGTTCTCAGCTTCTTTTTTCCACCTGCAAATCTCTCTAGAGGCAGAGGTTTCTTCTCTCCTAGCTTTAAGAGCTATAGAGTACCTACCCTACACTGGGGCAAAGGACTGTAGTCCAGGTACTTCCTGACCCCCCAAAAAAACAGGGGAGTGGTGACCCATCCTAAACCTAAAATATCTAAACAAACATCTTTTAAAACCAAAGTTCAAGATGATAACTCTGGGAATAATCCTTCCCTCTCTAAGGCCAGGGGACTGGCTAGCCTCCCTGGACCTCAAAGATGCCAACTTTCACATTCCCATCAGGTGCTCCCACAGAAAGTACCTCAGGTTTGAGTTGCCCTCAGGCCATTATCAGTTCAAAGCAATGCCCTTTGGCCTAACCTCAGCCCCAAGGGTTTTCACAAAGTGCCTGGCAGTAGTAGTTGCCTTTCTAAGAAGGCAAAAGATTTCCATTTTTACATATCTGGAAAATTGGCTAATAGTGGGTCAGTCTCCAGACCAAGTCAGGTCTCACCTGCAAGTGACCCAGCAAGTGCTCACTTCTCTAGGATTTCTTCTCAACCTTCCCAAGTCAGTTCTCAAACCAGTCCAGCTTCTTGCCTTTATAGGGGCAGAACCGGACACACTCAGAGCAAGAGCCTTTCTTCCTCTAGAAAGGGCAAGGGTTCTTATGGAACTAGCTTCTTCTTTCAGTCTTCGGGTATCTCGACCAGCAAGGCATTTCCTCCAGCTCTTGGGCCACATGGCATCTTCAACAGCAGTGGTCCAAGGGGCAAGATTCCAGATGAGGGATATTCAGTTCCACCTGAGAGCTTTCTGGTCTCAGAGAAAGGACTCCCTTACCAAACTGATTCCAGTGACTCTGACCTTGATCCAGGCCCTCCAGTGGTGGCAGGATCAGGACAATTTAAGGCAAGGTGTTCCTTTTGTTGCTCAGCCTTGTTCAATGGTCCTTACCACGGATGCTTCTCTCCTCGGCTGGGGAGCCCACCAGGGGTCCCTTACTGCCCAGGGGCTGTGGTCCCCCCAAGAATCCCTTCTCCACATCAATCTTCTAGAGCTCAGGGCAGTTTTTCTGGCTCTAAAAGCGTTCTCACAGTCAGTTCAGAACAAGGTGGTTCAAGTCAGAACAGACAACACCACCATCATGTGGTACATCAACAAGCAGGGAGGCACTCGGTCCACGGCCTTGTGCACAGAAGCCATGAAGTTGTGGTCCCTGGCTTATTCCCTGCAAACCCCTCTTGTAGCAGTTCACCTTCCAGGCAAGCAAAATGTGCTAGGAGATGCACTGAGAAGGATTTCTCAGGGCCATCACGAATGGTCCCTGGACCCTCAGGTTTTGAAAGTGATTTTTCCAAGGTTGGGACACTCCAGAGATCGATCATCTTATCTGTGTCAGTCTTCACCATTCATCACAGATGGGTACTGGCCGGAGATCAGGACCCTGTGGGAGCCTTTTTTTTTTTTTTTAAAAAGGATAGGCGGAGCCGACGCAGCATCGGCGCCGCCCTCGAGGCCGACGCATCACGTGGCGCCGAGGATTAGCCGCAGGCCGCGCCGACTCCGCCCGCCTACCAGTTCTTTGTCTCCCGCCACGAGGTCGCTCGTGGAAGCCAACTGAAGAAAAACTTTTGAAGAAATTTTAGGCCTTCGCTTTCGTTCGTTCGACAGTCCGTCGGTTACCTGCTAGTTCTGGGTTCTGCCTCCACTCGACGTCGCCGGTAAGATTTTTCCTTTTTATTTAAAGTTTGCGACGTCGAGTCTGTTTTTGGTGTTTTTTTCCGTAGGTCATGTCTCGGTCGGAGGGCAAGAAGTTTTCCAAGGCGGGTCAGCCCCATGCCGGAGAAAACCGGTAAGGCGTCAGCAAGTATTCCATTACCGACCAGCATGACCGGTGTCCGGGTGGTCTTGGCCCGCTTCACGACATGGATTCGGCGACGCCTGCTTCTCCATGGACTGCCGTGTCCTAGAACAGCGACGCTAAAGTAGGGCGAGCTCCACCGACTGGGGAAGGGTTCGACTGCCGCCAAGCCGCCGCCTCGGCCTTCCTCCGGTCCCTCCCAGTTCTGTACGGACCGAGGAGGAGGAAGCCTTGGCTACTTGTAGCCTAGCCTTGGCCAAGGCTCCTCCCGCAGCGCAGGAGGCCTGTCCCGCTTCCTCCTGGGAGCGGGCGGAGGCGCCATTACGGGCAGTCGCCTCTTCGCAAGGCTCCCCTGTGTCCTCCCTGCTGCACCAGAAGGCCCAGGCTCGACGCCACCTGATGCTGGCCGGTCGGGCGCCTGCTCATGTGTCAGTATCTCTGTCGGCTCGACGCCGGGCGCTGACTCGCTCCGTGGGCCCTGTCAGTGCCATTTGCAACGCTGATGCTGCTCGCAGCACCGGACCCTGATTCAAGGCCACCTTTTCGCCATGTCTAACCTTGGCGCTGTCCTCGGCACCGAGGTTGAGCACGGCGCCATGGGGCCTTCGGACCGCCGCCACGGTGCCGCCCCGGCGCCGCTGGTGTTTCGGTGCTGCCATGGGTGCTGGAGGAGCCTAACGGTGTCGTGTTTGGCGCTGAGTCCGCTCGAGCCGGGCTAGCGCCGCCGTCCTCGGTGCTTGCGGGCGCCTAAGGCCTGGTGGTGTTGGCGCCAAGGCTGTTGCTGGGGCTGCGCCGCGCTGCTCTGTCCCTGGTACCGCCCGTACCAGTGGACTTGACGGCACCGCGCTGGCCCTGGCTCTGGACTGTTGGCCCGAGCTCTGGCGCCTTCTGTCAGCCCTGCTTGCGGGGCTGTGGAGGGCACGGGTGCCGCCGGCCACTGCTCTGACTACCAGGCCCTTGGTCGTCCTCTCGCCCTCCTACTGCTTGGGCTTAGGGCTCAGACTCTACCTCTCTCCGAGTCGGAGTCGGGCTCGAGTTGGACGGCAGTCACACCTTCGGGTTGTCTGGAGAGGAGGGCGAGCCTGTGGTCTCGACGACGAGTCACAGCCAGCCCCCTTCTGAGGTGCGCTAGGTTCTTCCCGAGGTTAGGTCAGTGGTACTGACCAGCAGGCTATGGTGCATGCCACCATTGCCATGCAACCTGGCCTTGGGGGTTCCTTGACCTCATGCAGGGTGTGTACCCTCCAGTAGTGTCTCGATCGCCCAACTTTGGGGCCCATCGGGAAGCCTACAGGAGGGAGGGGTGCTGCTCCCTGGGTCTCCCTTCGGGGCAGCCCAG
Organism: Neoceratodus forsteri; assembly: GCA_016271365.2. NCBI lineage: Eukaryota > Metazoa > Chordata > Ceratodontiformes > Ceratodontidae > Neoceratodus > Neoceratodus forsteri. The sequence goes on along the minus strand of CM028131.1, from coordinate 1,630,259,749 downwards.
AGCTGCCAGCTACCTAGGCTGGCCTCTCGAGGACCAGGACCCTTGGACTCTGAGGGTCGAGGGTGTGGGGTTGGCCGGCCTTCTCGGGGTCCACCCTGCCCTGACGGCCGGGCGCGGACTTCCGCCTCTTCCCTTCCGGTTCCTTGAGGGGGTCCCATTTGAGGCAGGACCGCCTTCTGGATCTATACGCCCTGGCCGCCCCACTGGGGGGATTCTTCTGGGCACAGCCTCGGCAGTACCAACGTGGTTGTACAGCTGTCGGCTGTGGAGTCTTCCGGGACACCCTCCTCGGGTGTCCATGGTCCGCTCCCTAGCCCTGGCAGAGGTCAGTCGACTTCTTCTCTCGGCTCTGCCCTTATCCCTCTGCCACATTCTCCAGCGCTCCCAGGCATTCTTGGTCCTAGTGGCCCTCTCACCTGGGAGCAGTTCAGAGCGGTGGCTGCTCGGTTTCCTGCCTATGTTAGGGCCATGGACAGCCAGGTTTTTCAACCTCCCCCCGTGCAGCCACCCTCAGAACACATGGTGACCTCCAGCTCCTCATCCCCCTCTTTTGGGGGAGAGGAACCATCTGTCCATATCTCTCCTGCTGCTGATCTCTCCGAGTATCAGCGTTTCCTCGTGAGGATGATGGAGGACCTTCACCTTTCTCCCTGTCTGTGAGCAATCCTGAGCATGCGGCGACGCCTTTCTAGGCGATTTCGAGCTGCCACCCTTGTGGTGCCGCCTCCTGCTCCCTTCGGGAGGCGCCCATGCTTCTGGCAGAGGCCCTTCTCCGGAGTTCCTGCCCCTAGGGACCCCAGCCAGAGGTATTGCGCCCCCAGAGTCTCCAGGTTCTATGCCTCATCCGCAGTCCGATTGATGCACCTGACACCCTGACGGGCTTCAGCCTCCACTCGGTGACCGCCCCAGATCAAGACTCCTTGGATTTTGACTTCTGGGGGAGGAGGACCTTCCACTCGGCACGGTTGCTTCTCTCCATCTCTGCTCATCAGGCCCACTATGCAGCCTACAACAGGTTCTTGTGGTCCGCGCTAGGTCAGATCCTAGCTGCTTTGCCTGACTCGGAGCAAACCAGGCAAGCCATCGCGCTCTCTGCACACGGCCTGGAGCTAGCAAGGCACCAATCAAGGGCATCTTACGACGCCAGTGAGGTAGCTACCAGGGTTGTAGGGACAGCGATCTACACCAGGAGATTGGCGTGGCTTCGCCTTTCCCGGTTGTCACCCTTGGCCCGGCGTAGGGTGATTTGCTCCGCTCACTAGGGAACCTATCTCTTTTCCCGTAGGGCGAGACGACGTTTGTTGGGGCAACTTCCTTCCCCCTCCGGGGAGACCCCGTCCCGCTCTCCCCACTCTCGGGCCTCATCAGGCCCAGAAGGTCCCCCCCTTAGTGTGTCACCCACTGAGGGCTAAGGGACTCTGTCCCTTAGGGTGCAATGAATCAACCGCCTTCAGGGGGGCTTGGTACTCACCCATCTGTGATGAATGGTGAAGACTGACACAGATATAAAAATTACGTACCTACCGTAATTATGATCTTTCTGTGTATCTTCACCACTCATCACAATCCTACCCGCCATCCCCCTGGGGCCTCAGTCTCTGGGTCCTCCTCCCTCTGTGCCTACCCCTCTTCTTGAGCGGGCAAAGTTGGGACACACAGGGGTAGTTTCTTCCTAAGGGTTACAGCTCAGTGGCACCTTCTCTACTACATATCTCACTCTCACGGGTGGAACGGTGGTTGCCCTCCTTCTGTTATCCATCTAACTGTTTAAAAAAAAAAAAAAAAATTCTCCCTTTTTTTCACCAAATATCTTTACAGAGAGAGTACTAAGTCCCTGTACCCTGTCCTTCTCCAGAATAGCCGACTCTGCTTTTGGGGTATTGTCAGTTATTCTGTGCCTTGAATTCTGGCAAGAAAGCTTTGCTACTCCTTGCAGTTCCTATACAGTCTCGTGATGGACAAAGGTCTTGGATCCTTGTTACCTCTCACTCTCTCCTAAATTTTCTCGCCCCCTTCCCTCCCTTCTTCCGTTTCCAGAGATTGGGGCCCCTACCCAATCCCCTTAGGCTTACTTCTTCTATGCTGTCCTCTCAGTCGTTATTTCTCCTTTTAGTTCAGTTTTTCTCTTCCTTTTTCTGTCCCTTGGACTCTCTTGTCCCACCCTCCATCCCTTACTCTTACCTCTCTGGCGACTCAGAACTGGTGGGCAGTCGGAGTCGACGCAGCCTAACGGCTAATCCTCGAGCGCCATGTAGTACGTCGGCCTCGAGGGCAGCGCCGATGAGGCGTCACCTACCCTTTTAAAAAAAAAAGGTTCTCGGTCCTGATCTCCGCCAGTACCCATCTGTGATGAATGGTGAAGATACACAGAAAGATCATAATTACGGTAGGTACGTAATTTTAATTTTTTGCAGCCCCAGACAATCACCAACTCCCTCTCTTTCATTGCAGACCTCCAGTCCTGGGCTCACTCCCTCTGGACGCCCTGATCCTCATTTGGGAGGGGAAGTTTCTGTATGCCTTCCCCCCCTCCCTTCCCTCTCCTGTTCAAAGTTTTGTTAAAAATAAGGTCTCAACCTTGCAAGATGATTCTGATTGCTCCAGATTGGGCCAGACAGCACTGGTACCACCTGTTACTGTCCCTAGCAGTCCATCTTCCCCTGTCTCTTCCCAGGAATTACAACTTGTTAACATCCTCTCAGGGAAGGATTTGGTATCCCAATCTTCAGTCTCTCAATCTCAAAGCATGGCTCTTGAAGAGTTAGAGTTTGCAGATCTGCACCTTTCCCAAGGGGTTCTGGATATTCTCAAGGCTTCTCGAAGGCCCTCCACCAGAAAGACTTACAACTCCAAATGGAAAAGATTCAGCATTTGGTGTTCTAAGAAGCATATTTCTCCAGACACTGCTGAATTGCCTACGGTTCTGGATTATATGGTCCATCTTAATGGCCTAGGCCTCAGACCAGCTACTCTCAAGGTACACTTGTCAGCTGTTTCATGCTTTTGTCTGTGGGAAGCCTTCTCACTATCTTCCCATCCTGTGTTCTGTAAATTTTTAGGATTGCTTCACACCAATCCCCCTTTTAGAGACCCTGCCCCTGCCTGGGATTTGAATGTTTGCATTGCTCAACTTATGCAACCCCTCTTTGAGCCTATGTCTTCAGCAGAGCTTAAGTACTTGACTTGGAAAACTGTGTTCCTGGTAGCCATTACCTCTGCCAGGCGTATCAGTGAATTGCAAGCCCTGTCAGTGGAACCTGGTTTTATCTCCTTTCACAGGGATAAAGTGGTCCTTAGAACCAAAAGAAGGTTCTTGCCCAAAGTGGTTTCAGACTTCCATTTAAACCAGTCTATGTCTCTCCCTGTTTTCTTCACTGATCATTCTTCCTCAGGAGAGAGGAGAGAGGATGCTACACAGATTAAATGTCAAAAGAGCCCTTAGTTACTACATAGAGCGTACCAAGGGTGACAGGTTTGACTCCCTCCAGTTGTTCCTCACTTATGGAGAACTGGGAAAGGGCAAACCTGCCACCAAACGATCTATTGCCAGGTGGATTGTGTCTTGTATACAATTCTGCTATGAAGAACTGGGAAAAACTTCACCCTCAGGCCTGAGGGCTCATTCCACAAGAGGTTCAGCTGCTTCCTGGCTGCGCCAGGATATCCTCTCTTAGAAATTTGTCAAGCAGCCACCTGGAAAACAGTCCATACCTTTACCAAGCATTACTCTCTGAATATCCAGGCTAGGAGTGATGCTCGGTTTGGCACAGCAGTACTTAGAGCCTATTCCCAAAGTAGGTTCTGTCCCTCCTCCTTGGAGGTGCTGCTTGGTAGTCTGCAATTGTCAGAATACAGCAAGACTTCATGTTGTTTGAAGAAAAAATTACTCACCTTAGTAATTATATTTCTTCTAATGGAGTCTTCAAACAACATGAAGTCTTGCTATATTATGACAATTGCAGTATGACCGCAGGTTAGAACGATGAAATAGTTAACTTTCCATGCAGGCATGGAACTTAGAGCGCGAGCTCGGTTGAAAACTCTGTCTGTTGTGCTTCAAACGCAAACTGTCAGATTTTTACTCCGCCTCACTGAACAGTCGCCCGGAGATTTCTATTCTGCTCGGTTCATTTTGTCGGTTTAAAAGTATTATTTTTCGGTTTTAGTCAAAATTAAACCGCAGCCGGTCGTCAAGCTCTGTCTGTGGTAATGTAAGTAACAGATAGGTTTTACATTTATTTTTTCTGTGTGGAACTTGTAATTCTTTATCGGTTCGGTTTGAACCGATCAGGTTGTATTTAAAATCTACTAGTCCTTTTTTAGAGTGTGGTTCCCGGTTCTTATCGGTTCTAAAAAATACGGATTTCATTACGTTTTTTTCCATGACCCGTGACACGGTTGGGAACCGATAAGGGTGTCTTGCTTGGTGGATTGCCATAAACGGGCAAGTTGGTTAGGCTGGCATTATGTCTGAGAAACCCAAAAGAAAAACCTGACCCACTGGGTTTCAACACTGTAGTATTTGTGGGGAAGCTTTTGCTAAGGCTGACCCACACACCACATGTGTCTATTGTCTGGGGTTTGACCACCTCAATTCAGACTGCCAGATTTGTCACAATTTCCCTGCTGCCACCATAGATAAGAGAGTAGGTAGGCTCAGGGAAAGGGAGGCCAAAAAGTTCGCTGACCCGGATGGCCAGCCCGGTTCGGTGCCAACTGAACTGGAGGGAGTGCCCTCTGACCAGGGCGATACTTCCTCGGGCAAACGAAGAGCCGGTTCTGAGGAGCTGGTTCCAGCAAAAAGGACTAGAAAGTCAGCTAGTGTAGAGCCAAAAGTTCTCTCCCCAACTGCTGAGGAAATAGCTAAAGCAATTCAAATTGTCCAGTCTCTCTCTCCGTTCGACCGAACCAACACCTTCAGGTAAGCTGCTCAGTCTGCCAGTTCCACCAGTTCAAGATTATGATTTTGAGGATTTTATGAACCGGGGAGGGGAAGAGAAATATGAGGAGAGTGAATATGGTTTTGAAGATCTGATGTGCCCATTGATCCAGACATCTCTCCAGATAGACCCCTAGGGTTTCTCCTCCAAGGCTTTCTGAGTCCCTCTTCATTTCATGTTTTATAAAAGTTGCTTGAAACTCTCCAGCTCCCTGTTGAGGAAGCTGTTGATGACCAAGAGGAGCCAGACTATGTAGAAATGATGGATGTTCCAGAGTCTAGGAGACTGTCTATTCCTTTGCATAAATCTTTTCGAAACAGACAGTAAAAGTTTTAAAACTCCTCACGCTATACCTCCTGTGGATAAAAGGATGGACAAGAGGTATACCTTATCAGGCTCCGACACTGATTTCCTCACTCAACAATGCAGCCATGTGGGGTAGTGCAGGCTTCAGCCTGTGATATATAATATTCCTCTAGCTTCACACCCCTGAGAAGGACTCCAGGAAGATTGATGCTGCGGCAAAGAAACAGTACATGGCAGCATCTTTGGGACTCAGACAAGCAAATTATATGGCTTATGTTGCTAGGTACCAGAAATCCAGATGGGATACTGTGCTGGCTCTAGTGAACAAGTCCTGACCAGCTTGCCAGGGAGCTGGAACAGGTGGCTATGGATGGTATTGAGGCATCCAAGGTGCAATTTCATGCTGCAGTGGACTCTAATGATGTTTCATCAAGAGTCATGGCTACATCTGTGGCACTTGCAGGATGGCTTGGCTCAGATGTACTACCCTGTCTCAGGATACCCAGTCTAAGGCCATGAATTTTCCTGTTAGGGAAATTCTCTATTTGGGGAGCAAACAGAGAATTACATGAAGAAAACGGATGAATATAGGACCACCTATAGGAGTGTACAGGCCAAGGAAAGGCAGGCCACCCCTCAAAAGCAGCTTCCTAGAGGCAGGGGCAGGCCTTTTCTTTTTTTTTTTTTTTTTAATTTTCATCTTTATCCCTCCTTACTGCCTCCGGTGCCCCCTCCTTCCGTCCGCTCATGTCCCCCCGGTATCTACCTTAGGGATCTGCCCCTAGCGTGCCCATCCTCCTCTCCTCGCACATTGGGGTCTGTCCTGTAGGTGGTCCGGGTGGACTTTTTAGGCGGACTTCATCTAGGGCTGCCGGAGGGTATTTCCGGTTTTCTCCCCTGACGTCCCCACTCCCCCAGGACGCCTTGCGCTAGGGACGTACGTCCCCGAGTGGCAGTGTGCTTACGCACGCAGACCCTCATGCGCCGAGACGTCCTCCCCGGCTCGACAGGCGGCCGCTCCCACCCCTTCCTCTGCCGGTGCTTCCACCGCTATGGAAGGAATGCAGAGCGCAATGCGCCTTGGTAACCCACCCCTGAGGAGGAGAGCATCCGCGACGCTGATTCTCCTCGCCCCCGCCGACTCCCCGCCACCCGAGTCTGCTCTCACCCGGGTCGCCGCGCAGCGCGAGGTGGCTGCTCAGCGCCTCAACCTCACGCCACTGGCCGGGCCGGGCAGGCCTTTATAGGCCTTTACCAAGCCCAAGCTTCTTCCTCCGCCTATGCTTAGAGGGGGTTCTTTAGAGGGAGAGGCAGACGGGGTACAGGCAGGTCTGCTCCCACCCCTCAGCCCAAAGCCCCTGCCAAGCAGGCACCCTGATGGGATTGCCAGGGCCGATTCTCCTCTACCTGTAGGGGGCAGGCTGGCTTACTTTGTCCAGGACTGGAAGTCTTTAACATCAGACAAGTGGGTCCTAGAAGTAGTAAGCCAGGGACTGGTTCTCAGCTTCAAAAAATTTCCAAGTTGGAGAACCAGATCTTTTCCACCTGCAACTCCATCAGAGGCACTCGCCCTAGAGGCAGAGGTCTCTACTCTCCTGGCTCTCAGAGCTGTGGAAAGGGTTCCTTCCCTACACCAGGGCAAAGTTTGTACCCAGGTACTTCCTTACCCCAAAAAGACAGGAGAATGGCTGCCCATCCTGGATCTCAGATATTTAAACAAGCACCTTTTAAAGCCAAAGTTCAAAATGGTGACTCTGGGAATTATCCTACCTCTCTAAGGCCAAGGGACTGGCTAGCTTCCTGGATCTCAAGGATGCCTACTTCCATATTCCCATCAGAAGCTCCCATCGAAAGTACCTCAGGTTCGAGCTGCCCTCAGGCCACTACCAGTTCAGAGCAATGCCCTTCGGCCTCACTTCTGCCCCAAGGGTATTCACCAAATGCCTGGCTGTAGCAGTTGCCTACCTAAGAAGGCAAAAGATTGCCATCTTTACTTACCTGGACGATTGGCTCTTAGTAGGCCAGTCCCCAGACCAGGTCAATTTACACCTTCAGATAACACAGCAACTGCTTACCTCTCTAGGTTTCCTTCTGAATCTCTCAAAGTCAGTTCTAGAGCCGGTCCAGCTTCTTACCTTCATAGGCGCAGAACTGAACACACAGGAAGCCAGGGCCTTCCTCCCTGGACAGGGCAAAGACCCTAGTCTCCTGGCTCCTCTATTTACCCTGCAGGTCTCCCGGCCAGCAAGGCATTTTCTGCAGCCTTAGACACATGGCTGCTTCCACAGCAGTTGTGCAAGGAGCAAAATTTCAGATGAGGGACATCCAGTTCCATTTGAGCTTTTGGTCTCAAAGAAAGGATCCTCTTACCAAGCTGATCCCAGTAACTCGAACCCTGATCCAAGCCCTACAGTGGTGGCAGGATCAGAGCAACCTGAGACAAGGGGTTCCTTTTGTCACCAGTCTCATTCTCTGATCCTCACTACAGATGTGTCCCTCTTGGGCTGGGGAGCTCACGTGGGCAACCTCACCACCCAGGGTCTGTGGACTCCCCAGGAATCTCTGCTCCACATCAACCTGTTGGAGCTCAGAGCAGTTTTTCTAGCAGTTCAAGCTTTTTCCAAATCTGTTCAGAACAAGAGTATTCAGGTCAGAACAGACAACACCACTACAATGTGGTACATCAACAAGCAAGGGGGCACTCGGTCTACAGCCTTGTGCACTGAAGCGATGAAGTTGTGGTCTCTGGCTTACTCCCTGAACACCTCCCTTACGGCAGTTCACCTCCCAGGCAAGGACAATGTCCTGGCAGATGCTCTCAGCAGGATTTCCCAGGGCCAACACGTAATGGTCACTGGATCCCTGGTCTTGGGAGTAGTATTTGCCAGATGGGGCACCCCACAGATAGATCTTTTGCAGCCCCAGACAATCACCAACTTCCTCTTTTTGCTGCAGGCCCCAGTTTTGGGCTCACCCACTGGATGCCTTAGCCTCAGTTGGGAGGGAAGTTTTCTATGCCTTCCCCCTTCCCTCCTGTTCAAAGTGCTAGTCAAAATCAGATCCCAATCATGCAAAGTCATTCTGATAGCTCCGGATTGGGCCAGACAGCCCTGGTATCCACTCCTGCTGTCCTTAGCAGTCCATCCTCCCTGTCCCTTCCCAGGAATCACAATCTGTTAACCTGTGCCCAGGGAAGGGTCTGGTACCCAATCTCAAATCTCTATCTCAAGGCTTGGTTCTTGAAGAGTTAGAGTTTGCTGATTTACACCTTTCCCAAGGTGTAATGGATATATTGAAGGCCGCAAGGAAGCCTTCCACCAGGGCTACTTACAATTCCAAATGGAAAAGGTTTTCCATATGGTGCTCGGAAAAGCATATTTCTCCAGTCTCTGCTGATCTACCCACAGTCCTGGATTATATGGTCCACCTGAATTCTTTGGGGCTGAGACCAGCTACCCTGAATGTGCACTTGGCAGCTGTGTCTGCTTTTATTTCAGCAGGTAAATCCTCTTCCCTTTCAGCTCATCCTGTATTTTCCAAGTTTTTTCAGGGGTTGTTTCACACCAACCCTCCATTCAGGGATCCTGCCCCTGCTTGGGATCTTAATGTTTGCATTGCTCAGCTTATGCAGCCCCCCTTTGAGCCCTTGTCTTCAGCTGAGCTCAAATACTTGACTTGGAAAACTGTGTTTTTGGTAGCCATCACCTCTGCCAGACGCATAAGTGAATTACAGGCGTTGTCAGTGGAGCAGGAGTTTATCTCTTTTCACAGAGATAAGGTGGTCCTTCGGACTAACAGAAAGTTCCTGCCTAAGGTGGTTTCAGATTTCCACCTTAATCAATCTATTTCACTTCCAGTGTACTTCACTGACCACTCCTTCTCTGGGGAGAGGATGCTGCATAGCCTAGATGTGAAGAGAGCCCTTAGTTACTACATAGAGCGTACCAAGGGTCATAGGTTTGACTCCCTTCAACTGTTCCTCACCTATGGTGAAGTTGGTAAAGGGAAGCCAGCCACTAAAAGATCCACTGCCAGGTGGATTGTCTCTTGTATCCAATTCTGCTATGATAAGTTGGGTAAAGTTCCCCCCTCAGGCCTGAGGGCTCACTCTACCAGAGGTACAGCTGCTTCTCTGGCTGCTGCCAGAGACATTCCTATTCTAGAAATATGTCAAGCAGCTACCTGGAAAACAGTTCACACTTTTACCAAGCATTACTCCCTGGACATCCAGGCTAGGAGTGATGCTCGGTTTGGCACAGCTGTGCTTCAGAGCCTATTTCCTAGGTAGGTTCTGTCCCTCCTCCATGGGGGTACTGCTGTGTAGTCTGCAATTGTCATAATATAGCAAGACTTCATGTTGTTTGAAGAAAAAATTACTCACCTTAGTAATGTTGTTTCTTCTAATGGAGTTTCGCTATATTATGACCTCCTTCCCTGCCTGCCTCTCTCAGAACCTCAGTTTTGAGGATGTGGGTGGGCAGTACAGGGTTGGCACTTTTTTGATGCCCACCTTGTTGTTTTTCACCTACCTTTTGGGTGAATTGATGTTGTGTTTTTGCATTTTTGGGTCTCCTGACTTGAGTCTTTGTTTTAGGCCAAAATGAGTGTTTATATTTAGTAGCCAGTTGGCTAGTGTAGGTTTACGGCTTCCACACAGAACCTTAGTGATTTTTGCTCGTAAAGATCTGACAGTTTGCGTTTGAAGCACAACAGACAGAGTTTTCAACCGAGCTCACGCTCTAAGTTCCATGCCGGCATGGAAAGTTAACTATTTCACCGTTCTAACCTGCGGTCATACTGCAATTGTCATAATATAGCAAGACTCCATTAGAAGAAACAACATTACTAAGATGAGTAGTTTTTTCTTGCTTCATTCTGACCTCCCTCCCTGCCTCCCCTCTCAGAACCTGTTTTTGGGAAGTGGGTGGGCAGGTGCAGTGTTGCACCCCAGGGGTGTTTTTTGCTTGCACCCTCCTCCCTTTTTGTTTGGGTGCTTATTTATTATTGTTACTTTTAGTACATTCGGTTTTGTTTTTGGGTTTCCTGACTTGGGTCTTCCTTGGGAATCCAAAACTTTTTTCAGCCAGTTGGCTAGTAGAGTTTTTACAATTTCCACATAGAATTTTTAGTTTAGTTGGGCTCGTAAGAATCTGACGGTTTAAGTTCAAAACACTCCAGACAGAGACTTCAACCGAGCTCGAGCTCATCGTTCCATGCCCTGCATGGAAAGTTAACTCTTTGTTCTCCGGGGCAGTTCAAAGGTTGGGAATCACTGCAATTGTCAGAATACAGCAAGACTCCATTAGAAGAAATATAATTACTGAGGTGAGTATTTTTTTCTTTCTGGGCACCCAAAAATCCAGGGTGCCCAGCTTTGCAGGAGGAGCCATTCACCCATATTCTCAGTATGAGAACAGTGGGACTTTCTTGAATGCTGAAGCCACAGCTGGAGTTGTGCCGCTGACTTCAGTTCAAGCAATGAGCCAGCCACCCCCTTTTCTTCCGGTCTGTCTGTCTGCCTGTCTGTCTCTTTGCCTGTCTATCTATCTATCTATCTATCTATCTATCTATCTATCTATCTATCTGTCTATCTATCTATCTATCCATCCATCCATCCATCTATCTTTCTCTCTTGCTCTGTTTCTTTCTTCAGCAGACCGGGGTGCCCTCCTCAGCTAACGCTTCTTTCTCTTCCCTCTCCTCCAGGTTGTCTGCCTGCCCTTCCCTGTCTTTATATATATTAAATATAAGAGCGGACCATGTTGCCCACCCCCAGTAAAGCTTCTTTCTCCCCCTCTCCTCCGAGTAGTCCACCCACCCTTTCCAGTCTTTAAATATATTTCAATATATTAAATATAAGAGCGGACTGGGTTCCTACCCCCCTACCCTCCAGGTAGTCCCCTGTCCCACTAAGTAGGTGGTGGCACCAGAGTGTCCACCTCCAGTGCCACTAAACACGAGCCCGACACTGGGATGCCCAAAACCCCAGTGTCAGAAATTGCAATATTCCTCGAAATAAAGAAAACCATCCCCTCTCTGTTTTTTTCTTTTTAACCCTGTAAAAAATAAAATGTTCCCTCATTAATCTGACCCCCACACACCACCCGACCTTCCACTCAGCACCCCAACCCCACACCCTCCATACCACCCACATACCATCACTCACCTGAACATGTCGTATAGCATAGATCTACTTTCCGACAGAAGACATGTCTTGCTCCTGGAACTGGCGACTGCAGTATGAAAAAATAAAGGCAAGTGCGGTATAATGTATTTCAATGAGGGTTTGAACTGTGATTTATAATTTTGTCATTATTGAATATTTTTACACACCAAATTTTCAACATGGTCTTTTTGGGACCCAACCTCACGACCAGTGGTGGGGGAATTATGCAAATCTGGCCCAAAAGGCGATTTCGTGATCAGTTTGCAACATCACCTTTTGGGCAGTATTTGAAAAATTTCACCACCCTTGTTCATGAGGTGGAGTCATAAGAAGGCTATTTTGAAAATTTGGTGTGAAAATATTCAAAAATGACAAAGCTATGAGCGTACGTTGAACTTTTTCTACGCTTGCTCATAACTTTCATAATTTTAAATATTTTGACCCCATATTTTCGAAATAGGCATTTTTTCAAACCACCTCATAAATGTGACAGCTGTCATATTTCAAATTCTGGCCAAAATGTGTTTTTGCACCTGTGGCGCAGAATGACATGTTGATGTCACAGAATGATGTTTCGACAGGGATTTGACAATTTTCCCCTACTGGGTTCATGAGGTGGGGTACTAAGAAGGCTATGCTGAAAATCTGATATAAAAATACAGTAAATGCACAGGTGATGAGTGAATGTTGCAGTATTTCAACGTTCACTCGTAACTTTGGCAGTTTTCAATATTTTGACTCCAAGCTTTCAACATAGCCAGTTTTCCACAATATCTTATAGAAACATATAGAATCACTATTCACTTCATTATGTCCCAGCCCTGGTTGAATCCCCTGACTGTTTTCCCACCCACAATTTCAGCTGATAGACTGTTCCAAGGTTCCACCACCTTTTCCGTAAAGTAGTACTTCCTCACATCTCTCCTGAACCTACCTCCTGTTAATTTACATTAGTGTCCATGTGACCGTGAATTGGTATTCAGGCTAAATAGTTCCCCGCAGTTCACTTTGTTAATTCCTTTAAGAAATTTGAGTGTCTCTGTCATATCTCCCATCTCCCCTCTGGTCCCCAGTGAGTACATATTAAGTGCCTTGAGGCGCTCCTCATAGGATCATAGGTGTCATTCTTTAAATCCTGGCTGAGATGTGTTTTCACACTTCTGGTGCAAAATGATGTTTCAGCCAATATACTACAAATGCTGCATGTCTTGTTTATAAGGGGCGTCATAAGATGACCGTCTTGAAAATGTTGGCAAATTAAAAAAAAAAAATATATATATATATATATATATATATATATATATATATACACACTGTGTATATATACACTATATATACTGTGTATATATATATATATATATATATATATATGATAGATACATGTAACACTGTTAAGAAACTTTGTGTGTAGTACCATTCTTGACCCAAGCAGGGATGCTTTGTGATCCTGTGCCAGTGAGCCGAGTTTGGAGGTGAGCTCAGTGGCCCAGCTGGATGAGGTGATGGTGGGGGGATGGCTCTGTTATGTGACATCCTGTAGCCAGGGAATGAAGGCTGCAGGTTTGTCCACATGGGCCCGGGTACCATATAGTGAAGACAACTGACCTCTTGGCATAGGGCCCAGCATCTCTGCATCCATGTGTGGCAGAGGGCCCTGTGTATTGGTTAACAGACGGACTCTTTGCCTTGTGTGTCTGTAGCTGCGGCCACATGGAAGCACAGAGACCAGAGGGCCCTGCACTTCTGCAACCCATCAGACAACCCCATGAAATCCTGACATCCATCGCTACACTTCAGTAGGCAGACACCGAGTCTTCCCTTGACTGAGGATCCAAAGGACCCTGCGCATCTCCATGTGATCTTCCTGGACTAAAAGTCTTCACCATTCATTCACGCTAATGGGACTACGCTGGAGGTGCTGGGTCCCAGCAGGAGCCAACAGTCTTCAGGAGGGCCGGCGCAGAGATAGGACTACGCATGCACGGCACTGCGAGACTGACTCACACCCATATAGGCTATCGCGGCATTGACCCTCCAGCAACCTCAGTTCCTTTTTTCCCACTGTTGAGTGCGCTTCAGTGACGGCATTGCTCGCCTGCCGGGAGTCAAATCTTCATGTCTATACGACAGCAGCTTATAGTCGTTCAGTATTCGATAAGTTATACTAGTTATAGTGTTACTTTTATTATTTAAAAAAGAAAGTATTTGTAGATATTAGTCTGAAGAAATTCTCTCAGCCTGCCATCAACGGAGTCGACCATGGACAGTATCGGTGACGGTAGGGAGACTTCGCTTGAAAGCTGATCTTATCTGTGTCAGTCTTCACCATTCATCACCTTTGGGTACTGGCCAGAGGTCACACCCCGCAGGAGCTCTTTTTTTTTTTTTTTGATTGGTGGGGTCGATGCACCATCGGCGCCGACCTCGAGGCCGACGCACTGCATGGCGCTCGCAGGTTGGCCGTTACGCCCTCCCACCAGTTCTTCATCTCCTGCCATTGAGGTCACACCTCATGGGTAGCTCTGCTGCGTGATAGGCCTGCAGTTTATTTATTTAATTTATTTATTAAATTTTGGTGACCGGGTAGGCCCACTGAGCCCCGAAGGTCCCCTTTTCAGGGGCGACCCGGGATAACAATACAAGTTATAAGAATGAACAAGGACATAAGGAACATTTGAGGCATTGTGAGTTATATCATGAGGTGGTTACAGTAAAGAAAAATAGTGGATACAGGCATGGTTACAGGCATGGTAAAAGAAAAGCAGTGGATACAGGCGTGGCTTACAGGCATGGTAAAAGAAAAGCAGTGGATGCAGGCATGGGTACAGGCATGGTTATCATCATGACATGTAAGCAATTGGTAGTCCTTTGCATATAGTTTATTCAGGAGTTACACGTGGCCTCTGGCGAGCAGTCTGTATAAAAGGCTGTTGGCCAAGTCGATGAAAGATGGCAGAGATGATGCAGCCCTGATCCATGCCAGAGAGAATGGAATCAGTAAGCCAGAGAAAGGAGGTTGTGGTGGAGTGGGTCTTGAGAAAACCAGGCTGTAAAGGGGTGAAGGAGGAGGAGGAGGAGGAGTTAAGGAAGGGAGAAAGTTATGCCAGTGCAAGATGCTCTTGAAGTTTGGTAAGGTATTATCTTGAAGCCTTCAGCTCCGTTTCATAGTCCGTCGACTCCGTTCATTCGAATCTCTTCCTGCCGGTTCAGTTTCGCTCCACTCGCCGTCGCCTGGAATTAAAGTAAGACTGTTCCTTTCTTTATTTTGCGACGTTGGGTCTTGTTTGGTGTTGTTTTTTCAGTAGGTCATGTCTCGGTTGGGGGCAAGAAAACTATGAAGACGGGATGGCCCCCTATGCGTCGGTGTCCATGTGGCTGTAAGTATTCTGTCACCGACCAACATGACCGTTACCTCGCGTGTCTTGGCCCGCTACATGACATGGATTTATGCGATGCCTGCTTCTCCATGGACCGTCGTGTCATCGAACAACGCGCGTGGAAAGTTGGACAAGCTCCGCTGACTTTCGAGGGATGGGCGCGCACTCGTCGGGCCAAGCCACGCTCTCGCAGCCTTTCCCCCGGGTCCCCTCCTGGTTCTATATGGACCGAGGAGGAGGGGGCTTCTGCTTCTAGTAGACTCGCCATTGCAGAAGCTCCTTCCTCGGTGCAGGAGGCCCAGTTCATTCCCCTCAGGGGATGGGCAGGAGGCACCGCCCTGGCAATCGCCCCTTCAGGGGTGAAGGCTGCCCCGGGTTTCATACCCTTGGTCCGGAAGGCCTGGGTTGGTGCCGTCCTCGATGCTGTCTGTCGCTGCCGTCTTGGGCCTCAGCACCGTGGGCCCTGATGGCGCTATCATCGGCACCGGTCCGTCACTTGGCACCGTTGCTGCTGTTGGCTCTGTTCGTGGCATCAATGGTGCTCATGGCACCGTGGGATGCTCTACGGCACCATCCTTTACTGTTTCTCACCTTGGCGCCATTCGCAGTGCCATGGTTGAGCACGGCTCCATGTCCAGCTCTGGAGCCACTTGTGGCACCGAGCGAGGACACAGTGCCGTGGGGGGCTCGGATCTCGGCACCGTCCACGGTGCCGAGAGCGCAGTTGGGACCATCATCAGCACCGTCTCTGGCCTCAGTGCCGCTCACGGCACCGTGGGTCGAGATGGCGCCGTGGGTTTCCGACCTCAATGCCGTCATGGGCACCAAGAGAGTTAGTTGGAGTCGCCACCGCGGTCTCTGATCTTGGTGCCGGTGGGTCGAGATGGCGCCGTGGCAGGCACCAGCTCCGATGCTGCTGCCATCGCCGGCACCATGTCTTCTTCCCGCACAGTTCGCTGACTCTGGTGCAGTCTCTGGGTCTGGTGCCCTTTCAGTCGGGATGGCAGCGGGTGTCCACGCACCGTTTGGCACAGAACTTCGATCTCCAGCTCCTCAGTGGGGGAATCAGACTCTAAGTCAGATAGGCAGTCTGACTCTTTGGAGTTGGCTGCTCACGTGGACACCTTGGTAGTGTCTTCGACGGGCTGGAACCAGCCCCCTCTGAGGAGAGGACAGTGGCTCCCGGGTCCAGGGTCAGGATGCTGACCAGCAGGCAGTGGTGCAGGCCACCATTGCTCTGCAGCCGGGTCTCGGGGGGGGGTGTTTGCTGACCCCTCAGTGGTGGTACCACCTCAGGTGGTGTGCCTGGATCGCACAACTTTGGGGCCGATCGGAACACCTACAGGAGAGGAGGGTGCTGCTCCCTGGATAGTCCCTTCGGAGGCCGACCAGGGTTGCCAGCTGCCTAGGCTGGCTCTTTCGAGGAGGAAGGCACTTTCAGATTCTGAGGGATCAAGGGGTATGGGTTCGATGCGGTGACCTTTTTCTGGAGCCCACCTGGACTCTGGGAGAAGTCATAGCGCGGACCCTCGCTCTTCCCTTTCAGTTTCCTCGAGAGGGCCCCATTCTTTGGAGGTAGGGGACCGTCCTTCTGGACATTCACGGCCCATGTCACCTCACGGGGGGATTCTTCGGGGCGCAGCCTAGCCAGTTCCAGTATGGTTGACCAACTGTCGGCTGTGGAGTTTTCCAGAACTACCTCTTCTCTTGGGGCTCCAGGTGCACTCTCTAGCCCAGGCGGAGGACAGCCGATTCCTGTTGTCGGCTCTGCCCTCTCTCCTCTGCCACATTCTCCTGCTCTCCCAGGTACCCTTAGTCCTAGCGGTCCTCCCTCCTGGGAACAGTTCAGAGCTGTGGCTGCACAATTTCCCTCCTATGTTAGGACCACGGACAGACAGGTTTTTCAACCTCTCCCTGAGCAGCCAACCTCTGAGGTCCTCTGACTCCTCATCCTCCTCTTCAGGAGGTGAGGAACTGTCTGTCCACATGTCCCCAGTTGCTGATCTCACGAAGTATCAGCATTTTCTCGTGAGGATGTTGGAGGACCTGCATTTCACCCCACCCACTCAACACAATCGATGCGCTTCTGGCAGAGACTCTTTTCCAGAGTCCCAGCCCCTAGGGATCTCCGCCAGAGGTATTATGCCTCCCTCTGAGTCTCCAGGTCACCTGC
The DNA here is from genome assembly GCA_016271365.2 of Neoceratodus forsteri. Classification (NCBI taxonomy): domain Eukaryota; kingdom Metazoa; phylum Chordata; order Ceratodontiformes; family Ceratodontidae; genus Neoceratodus; species Neoceratodus forsteri. The sequence continues at coordinate 1,630,242,787 of CM028131.1, read as the reverse complement.
CTCATCGTAGCTCAGGACTGATGCAACTGCATACCCCCGCGATGGGCTTCACGCCCTTCACTGTGACCGGCCCCCAGATGCAGACTCCATGGATTTTGACTTCTGGAGTAGGAGGACTTTTTACTTGGCACGGTTGCTGCTTTCTATATCTGCTCATCAGGCCCACTATGCTACCTATGATAGGTTCCTGTGGTCCAGCCTAGGTCAACTCCTAGCCTCGATGCCTGACACGGAGGCAACCAGACAAGTCATTGTTCTCTCTGCACGTGGCCTGGAGCTAGCAAGGCACAAAGCAAGGGCTTTGTATGATGCCAGTGAGGTAGCTACCAGGGTTGTAGGGACAGCGATCTGCACCAGGCGGACGGCATGGCTGCGTCTCTTCCGGTTGTCACCCTTGGCCCGGCGTAGGGTGATTAACTCCGCTCACCAGAGAACCTACCTTTTCTCCCATAGAGTGAGACATTGTCTGTCGGGCCAACTTCCTACCCCATCCGGGGGGTCCCAGTCTCACTCTCCCCACTCTTGGGCCTCTCCAGCCCCATGAAGGTTCTCTCTCTTGGTGTGCCACCCACTGAGAGCTAAGGGACTTAGTCCCTTAGGTTTAAAGCCCCCTTCGGGGGGGGGGGGGCTCGACACTCACCCGAAGGTGATGAATGGTGAAGATTGACACAGATAAGATATGAAAATTACGTACCTACCATAATTCTGATCTTTCTGTGTATCTTCACCATTCATCCTGATCCCACCCTCCATCCCCCTGGGGCCTCAGTCTCTGAGTTCCCCTCCTTCTCTGTGCCCTCTTTTCCTCCCCCTTTCTGTTAGTCATGGTGATGTGACCTTGGGCACATAGGGGATTTTTGTAGGGGAGAGTGGTCTGGATGGGGGGCTCTCCTTCCTTAGTGCCTTGGCTCCACCCCCATGGGGTGGAGGATGGTAATGCCTTCTTTCTATTCTTTCTCCCCTTCTCCCCGTCAGCTTTACTTTGATTTCCTTGTCCTTTGGACACAACCTCAATTTAATTTAAGAAACTATTAAAAAAATTAAATGGGGGGGGGGGTATTCCCTGTATCCTGTCTTTTCTTCCAGAATAGCCGATTCTGCTTATGTTGGAGTTCTTGCCAGTGATTCTGTGTCTTGAATTCTGGCAGTTTAGCCTTTTGGCTACTCCTTCGCAGTTCCTATACAATCTGGAGACAGGTCAAGGTTCCAGGGTATGTTCCCTCCTCTCCCTCCCTCACATCTTTATCCCTAAATTAACCCTCCTTCCCTCCTCCTTTTCTCCTTTCAGAGATTGGGGCCCCTCCCAATCCTCTTAGTTTTTCCAACTTATTCTGTCCTCTCAGTCATTTATTTCTGCTTTTATTTATATATCTTTTCCTTTCTCTCTCTCTCTCTTTGGACTTTCTTGTCCCCCCTCCCAACCCTTCTTACTCTATGGTGACTCAGAACTGGTGGGAGGCAGAGTCCACAACACCTAACGGCCAACCCATGAGCACCACGCATGCGTCGACCTCGGGCGGGCCCGATGAAGGTCAGACCCATCCCAAAAAAAAAGAGCCCCATCGGGTCGTGACCTCGCCGCCAGTACCCAATTGTGATGAATGGTGAAGATACACAGAAAGATCAAAATTGCGGTAGATACATAATTTTCATTTCTGGCAGTGGGGTTGTTTCCAGTCCGCCACCTTTTCCGGAGGGGGGGGGTCTGACCATGGGCAGAGTGGTGCTTGGTGGGGGACAATCTTCCTGAAAGCACAAAAAGAAGCAGGCCTGTTCCCAGTCATGATCAGGGACCCGGCACCACTTGACCTCGAGTTCTTCTTTCTTTCAGTCGAAGAAGAAACGGTACCGCTCGAGGTCACCCTCTGGTATGTCTGCAAGGGGGTCATCGGTGGTAAAGAGTGATAGGCTGGCTCCAACTCTGGTGGAGTCTCTGGTGGCTTCTGTTTTTAACAGCCATGATCCCTGACACCGGAGCCCCTCGCTATCCTCTGATGGTGTCCCCGGTGAGCAGTTTCATCCCTGGGCCGCTCTTATGGAGCAATGGGTGTGGCGTCTCTCTTGGCTGCCCTTGCCAGTGGGCCCAGTTCCAGGGCCCTCAGGTCATGGAGCCACTGGGCCGTGGTCGGGTCAGTCGGAACAAGATGTGCATGCAGTACCGTCTCCGGTGCCGACACCTTTAATGCCAAGCCCTCGTGTCTTTCCCCCTCACTGTGTTTCTTTGCAAGGGCTGGCACAGGTACCGCTTTCCTCTCCCCTTTCTTTCAGGTCTGGCAGGGGTTTGCTGGTGGTGCCGCAACCTTCAGCTGGGTCGGGGGCCTGGGTGCATCGGCCAGTGCCATCCTCAGTGCCATGGTGCTGGGGTCCTCGACGCCAGTCAGGATTGTGGCATCTCCAGTGTTTCGCTGGCCTAGACCTGCCTTTGGAGGTCTTTCTGAGATAGAAGTGGAACTTGATGAGTCTGATCCTGACTTGCTTTTGTCGGAAGATGCAGCGGATGACTTATTTTATGGGCTGGAAAGCAAGCCTTCTGTATCAGCTGAATCTATGGTGGAAGACCTTTCTTTTCAGTCTCTCCTCAGAAATATGGGGTCCACCTTAGCTCTACAGACTTCCTGTGTGAACCTGGGTAGACTTTTACATCTAGAATTCCTGCATGTCCCTGATATTCCTGTAGATTTGACCCACCAGTGCCCTCCTCCTTTGAGACTCTTTCTGAGGTGGTGTGGGACAGGCAGGCGCCAATCCCTTTTGTGGCCAAGTCCATAGATAGGAAGTATGCTCCCCCCCAAAGACAGACCTATCCTGGCATCACAGGCTTTTGCAGATACTCTAGTAGTCCTTGCAGAGAACGATAAGGCCATCCTCCCTCAGGCTACAGCATGGCCTATAAATAAGGAATCCCACAAGACTGACACTTTGGGGAAATGGGTGTTCACATCAGCAACCTTAGGTATGTGTATTGCTGGTTACCAGGGCCATTACTCTCAGTATGAGTACATCCTGTGGAACACACTCAGATCACTGGTTAAGAACATCCTGGAATCTGACATTAGCAGGGAACTTCTTCAGACCATTACCAGGGGCATAGAGTCCAATAATCAGCAGCTGAAACCATCTATGGATGCCTGTGACACTGCCTCTAGGGCAGCTGCCACTGGGATTTGTATAAGGTGACACTCCAGGCTCAGAATAACAGGTTTCTTAACCGATGCCTAGCAGAAGGTGATGAACGTCCCTTTTGATGGTGCTTATCTGTTCGGCCCTCAAGTTGAGCAAGCGCTGGAGGCAGCTCAGAAAGCTAGGACTGCTATCAAAACAGCCAGGCCAGCTCCTGCAGTCCCTCAAAGGGGTGGGAACCATCAACAGTTTCGTAACAGACTGTCCTTTCAGGGTAGAGGCTGAGGAGCCTTTAGCAGGAACCAAACTCCTCAGCCACAGAAGAAAATGCAGCAAAAGGCACAGGGCCCAAAAGCACCTAGTGCCAACCTCTGAAAATCCGGCCCAGGTCCCACCTTAGCTGCCCACAGTGGACACCTCTACGGCAGTAGTGGGGGCATCTGACTCAGTTTTACAACCAGTGGAAGTCCATTACAACAGACAGATGGGTCCTCAGGATTATCCGAGAGGGATATGCTCTCACTTTCACAGAGATTTTCCCAGACCTTCCACCCAAATGACAGCACAGCCTGTCCAGTGCTCAGTCAGACTTTCTTATCTCTGAGATACGGGGCCTTCTAAAGAACAGGGCAGTAGAAGTTGTTCCACAGGCAGAACAGAACACAGGGTTCTACTCCCATTACTTTCTGGTTCCAAAGAAAACAGGTGGCATGTGCCCAGTTCTCAGCCTCAGAAAGTCAAAACAAGTACCTGTTCAGGGAGAAGTTCAAGATGATCTCCCCAGGAATGCTACTACCTCTGATTCATCAGTATGACTGGCTGGCATCCCTGGATATGTAGGACACCTGCCAACATGCCCCAATGCACCCAAGTGACCACAACAATCTTCACTTTGTGGCCCAGGGTCAACACTACCGGTTCTGAGTCCTACCATTTGGGCTTTCCTCGGCCCTCGAGTCTTTAAAAAGTGTTTCACAGTTCTTGCGGTGCATCTCAGAAAACTGGGCATTCAAGTCTTCCCTTTCCTGGACGATTGGCTCCTGGCAAGACCATCCAGGCAGGAGATGCAGAAAGCAGTCACCACTGCTTCACAGTTCCTCACATTTATGGGGGTTCTGTTGAATCTGGAAAAATCCCAGCTTCAATGCTCCCAGCAATTACTCTTCATAGGAGCCCTCCTGGACACCTCCAGGGCAAGGGCTTTCCTTCTGGAGGACAGGAAGAACGACATCCTTCAGATGGCATGCTACATCAGAGCGAACAACTCTGTTCAAGCTCTTTCAATGCAGCGGATGTTGGGCCTCATGGCATCTTCTGTGTTCACAGTGCCTCTAGCCCATTTACACATGAGGACCACACAGTGGATGCTCAGCACTCAATGGTCACTGACCACACACCCACAGTCATTCCACATAAAAGTGACAGAGCCTCTGATGAGGTCACTTGCATAGTGGATTCAGGAAGACAAGATCTTAATTCAAGAGGGCTGTTGCAGTAGGTAATTACATATAGGACTGACGTCGGCAGGCGGCAGGACCCCACGGAAAAATTTCTAGCTAGCAGTCCTTGGCGAGGGACCGACCCTACGTCAGGTGACCGGTGTCAGGAGACGTCGGTATAAAGGGGCGGTCCCTGACACCTGCCTTCCAGTTCTTTCCTGCCGTTAGGTCATGCAGCGCCTTGCGGAAAAAGTTCTTCGTTTCGTCAACCTCCTTTAAAATGCGTTTTTGCGAATAATTTTGCCTTTTTTGACAATCGTCAGTACATCCATCAGTGTATGTCGTCCCCACACCCTCCGAGCACAAAAAAATAAGTGCGACCAGGCGGGCGCCAAACTCCCGCACAAGGATGGCCGTTCTCTGTGCCTGTTCTGTCTAGGCCCCGATCACCCGATCGAGAAGTGCCAGCACTGCCTCAGCTTCAACGCGGCTACCCGGAAAAGGCGGCAGCAATCCCTGGAAGCCCACATCCTGAAGAAAAAGACAAGTTTGATGGAGAAGGAGCTCAAAAAACTGAGGGAGGCGTCCACTTCCCCCGAAGGCCATCGGAAGAAGAAAGACAAGGAGAGGTGCAGGGACAAGGGCTCCTCCACCGCATCTCCCTCGTGAGTCGCCGTGATTCAGGTAATGTCTCCTCTGGGGGACCGCTCCTTGACGGCCGCCTCGGAGGCTTCTGAGGCGGTGGCGGCCCGCCCGTCTGGCTCGCGCTCGGGCCTTCCGGGCTACTCTGGGCAATTGGAGGCCTCCGCCCCCATTCGGCTGTGGCTCGCAGCCTCACTGGCACAGGCGACTCGTGCTGGACGCCGCCTCCGACGTCCGCGCAGAGAAGGCCGGTATGCGACAACCCTTCGGGCGTAGCATGCGGCCCTCTCCCACTGGACCAGGCCGATCCTTCTTTCTCGGTCTGCCTCCGGCGAGGGGTCCCATAAGCAGGATGCCGGCTCCTCCGGCGCCCGCCGGCATCTCGCTGTAAAGCAGCACGTTTGCTCGTCCGACGTCCGGTCGGCGTAAGAACTGATGACGGACCCCCCAACGTCCGTCGTCCCCGGTTCTCCGTGAGACTTCTCTGCCCTCCGGGGACCCTGAGTCCCCCCAGCCCGACCCCGGGGATTTTGTCCCTCCATCACTGGGTGACGCTGGGGTTCCTCCTCTGTCAGACCGTCCTCCTTTAGGTCCGCCCGATCGGACGTCGGTTCCTTGGACGCCAGCTCCGACGCCGGTTCCTCCGACGCCGGCCCTGATACTGGTTTTACCGAGTCCAGCTGACATCCCGCTCCGGATGTCACCCGCGACGCCAGGCCCTCCGCCCCGGCCCTCCAACCCTGACCCACCTGCAGAGGCCGCCGCCAGGCCGTCTGCTCCGGCAGCTCCTCCGGCTCCCAGATACCCTTCATCCTGGCCGACGCCGGCGTATCCAGAACCACAGTATCCGGCACCACAGTACCCGACGCCAGTCTTTCCGACGCCGCAGTACCTGGCGCCACAATATCCAACGCCTGATTTTCCACCGCTGGGTTTTGGATACTCTCCGTATGGATATAATCCATACCCTTATCCCCCTCCTCCTCCTCCTCCACTGCCCCCGCAGCTGCCAGTGGATTTGCAGGAGACTTTGGCCTCCTGGTGAGCTGAGGCCAAGGCTCGGCTCACCAGGGAGGTGGAGAGCTGCCTACCGACGATGGTGCCGACCCAGGTTCCTTTATGTCCACGGCAGCACACTCCCTCACCACCTCCGGACACCAGGGCTATTCCCTCTAGGTCCAGAGAGGGGCAGGATACGCTTACTCGGGTGCTTCCCAAGGGGTCTGTTCCTCCCCTGGGTCGGGAAAGGGAGTCTTTTTCCTCTTCTTCTTCCTCTTCCCCCTTGGACTCCTCGGACTCCTCCGACAGTTGCTCCGAAAGGGACAACGAGCCACGCTCTCCGTCGAAGCCCAGGCCAAGGACTCCTCCGAAGTCTCCTCCGGAAGATCCTTCCTTTACAGAGTTGCTACGCAAAATCCAGGAGGTTCATCAATGGCAGTCTTTGGAACCAGACCCTCAGCGGTTGAAACTCGCCGAGCATCTGGATCTGCCCGTGACAGCTCCCACTTTGGTGCCACCCTGGATAAAGCCTCATGCTGACCTCGTTACCACCATTTGGAAACAGTCGTCGGCTCTAGCCCCACTTCCGCAGAAGTCAAATAGGCTATACCAGGCTCCCGAGGGTGTTGACTTCTTAGATTCTCACCCTCGTGCTGACTCGGTAGTGATTAGCGCCGCTCATGGCCGGTCGGCTAACCCAAAACATCTTAGCTCATTGCCACCTGACAAAGAATCCCGCCTACTGGACCAGTATGGCAAGAAGATTCAAACAACATGAAGTCTTGCTATATTATGACATATGCAGTGAGTCCCAACCTTCGAACTGCTCCGGAGGTGAAAGAGTTAACGCTCCATGCCAGGCATGGAACGCTGAGCTCGAGCTCGGTTGAAACTCTGTCTGTTGTTCTTCAAACTTAAACCGTCAGATTCTTTACTCCGCCTCACTGAACAGTCGCTCCGGAGATTTCTCCTTCTGCTCGGTTCATTTTGTTGGTTAAAGTATTGTTTTTCTCGGTTTTCGACCGAATTTAAACCGCAACCGGTCGGTTCAGACTCTGTCTGTGGTATTTTTGAGTACCAGATAGGTTTACATTATTTCTCTTCTGTGTGGAACTTGTAAACGGTTTATCGGTTCGGTTTGAACCGATCAGGTTGCTTAAAATATTTTAATCTGTGATTTAGAGTGTGGTTACTGGTTCTTATCGGTTCTAAAAGAAAACGGATTTTATTACGTTTTTTTCCACGACCCATGACACGGTTGGGAACCAGTAAGAGGGTCTTACCTGGCGGATTGCCATAAATGGGTAAGTTTGGTTAGGACTGGCACTATGTCTGAGAAACCCAAAAGAAAAACTGGGCCCACTGGGTTTCAACACTGCAGTGTGTGTGGGGAAATCTTTGCCAAGGCTGACCCCCACACCACCTGTGTTTATTGTCTGGGGTTTGACCACCTCAATGCAGACTGCCAGATTTGTAAAAATTTTCCTGCAGTTACCCTGGAAAAGAGAGTTGGTAGGCTCAGGGAAAGGGAGGCCAAAAAGTCCGCTGAACCGGATGGCCAGCCCGGTTCGGTTCCAACCGAACCGGAGGGAGTGCCCTCTGACCAGGGTGAGACTTCCTCGGCCAAAAGGAGAACTGACTCTGAGGAGTTGGTTCCAGCAAAAAGGACTAGGAAATCAGCTGGTGGGGAGCCAAACCTTTCCTCTCCAACCGCTGAAGAAATAGCCAAAGCGATTAAAATTGTCCAGTCGCTTTCCCTGGTTCCGACCGAACCGGCACCATCAGGTAAGCGCCCGGTTCAGCCGGTTCCACCGGTTCAAGATTATGATTTAGAGGAACAGTATGAACCAGAGGAGGGGGAAGAGGAGTATGAGGAGAGTGAATGTGGATTTGAAAGTCTGGATGTACCCATTGACCCGGACATCTCCCCAGACAGACCTTCAGGAGTGTCTCCTCCTAGGCTTTCTGAGTCCCCTTCTCATTTTATGTTTTATAAAAAAGTGGCTGAAACCCTCCAGCTCCCTATGGAGGAAGCTGTGGATGATCAAGAGGAGCCTGACTATGTGGAAATGATGGATATCCCAGAGTCTAGGAGACTGTCTGTTCCTGCATAAATCTTTTGGGAAACAGACATTTAAAATTCTAAAACTCTCACACTATACCTCCTGTGGATAAGAGAATGGACAAGAGGTGCACATTGTCAGGCTCTGATACGGAGTTCTTACACAACAATGCAGCCATGTTAGTAGTGCAGGCTGCAGCCTGTGACAAGGCAAATATTCCCTTGGCTTCACACCCCGGACAAGGACTCCAGGAGGATTGATGCCATGGCAAAGAAACAGTACATGGCAGCATCCTTGGGACTCAGACAGGCAAATTATATGGCTTATGTTGCTAGATATCAGAAATCCAGATGGGATACTGTTATGGCTCTAGCAAAACAGGTCCCTGGCCAGCTTGCCAAGGAGCTGGAGCAGGTGGCTGCTGATGGTATTGAGGCATCCAAGGTGCAATTCCATGCTGCAGTGGACTCAAGTGATGTGTCATCAAGAGTCATGGCTACATCTGTGGCACTTTGCAGAATGGCTTGGCTCAGATGTACTAGCCTGTCATAGGATACCCAGACTAAAGCCATGGATTTTCCTGTTGTGGGTAATTCTCTGTTTGGGGAGCAGACAGAGAATTACATGAAGAAAATGGATGAGTATAGGACCACCTATAGGAGTGCACAGGCCAAGGAAAGGCAGGCCACTCCTCAAAGGCAGCTTCCCAGGGGCAGGGGCAGGCCTTTTCATAGGCCTTTTTACCAAGCCCAGGCCTCCTCTTCTGCTTATGCCCAGAGGGGGTTCTTTAGAGGGAGAGGCAGACGGGGTACAAGCAGGCCTGCTTCCACCCCTCAGCCCAAAGCCCCTGCCAAGCAGGCACCCTGATGGGGTTGCCAGGGCCGATTCTCAGCTACCTGTAGGAGGCAGGCTGGCTTATTTTGTCCAGGAGTGGGAGTCTCTGACATCAGACAAGTGGGTCGTGGAAGTAGTAAGCCAGGGACTGGTTCTCAGCTTCAAAAAGTTTCCAAAGATGAGAACCAGATCCTTTCCACCTGCAAATCCACCAAAGGTACTTGCCCTAGAGGCAGAGGTCTCTTCCCTCTTGGCTCTCAGAGCTGTGGAAAGGGTTCCACCCCTACACCAGGGCAAAGGATTGTACTCCAGGTACTTCCTTACCCCAAAAAAGACAGGAGAATGGTGGCTCATCCTGGATCTCAGATACTTAAACAAGCACCTTTAAAACCAAATGCAAAATGGTGACTCTGGGAATTATTATTCTACCTTCTAAGGCCAGGGACTGGCTAGCTCCCTGGACCTCAAGGATGCCTACTTCCATATTCTCATAAGAAGCTCCCATTGAAAGTACCTCAGGTCTCGAGCTGCCCTCAGGCCATTACCAGTTCAGAGCAATGCCCTTTGGCCTAACCTCTGCTCCAAGGGTATTCACAAAATGCCTGGCAGTAGCAGTTGCTTCCCTAAGAGGCAAAAATTGCCATCTTCCTTACCTGGATGATTGGCTCATAGTAGGCCAGTCCCCAGACCAAGTCAAGTTACACCTACAGATAACTCAGCGACTGCTCACCTCTAGGTTTCCTTTGAATCTTTCAAAGTCAGTTCTAGAGCCTGTCCAACTCCTCACCTTCATGGCGCAGAGCTGAACACAGAGAACCAGAGCTTTCCTTCCTTTGGACAGGCAAGGACCCTGATCTCTCTGGCCTCCTTTTCACCCTGCAGGTCTCTCGGCCAGCAAGGCATTTTCACAGCCCTAGGGCACATGGCTGCTTCTACAGCAGTAGTGCAGGGAGCAAGATTTCAGATGAGGGACATCCAGTTCCATTTGAGAGCCTTTTGGTCTCAAAGGAAAGACCCTCTAACCAAATTGATCCCAGTGACTGAACCCCTGATCCAGGCCCTACAGTGGTGGCAGGATCAGAGCAATCTGAGACAAGGGGTCTTTGTCACTCAGTCTCACCCTTAATCCTTACTACAGATGCATCCTCTTGGGGTGGGAGCTCACATGGGTGACCTCACTACCCAGGGGTTGTGGTCCTCAGGAATCTCTGCTCCACATCAATCTGTTGGAACTCAGAGCAGTTTTCTAGCACTTCAAGCTTTTCCAAATCTGTTCAGAACAAAGTTGTACAGGTCAGAACAGACAACACCACCACAATGTGGTACATCATCAAGCAAGGGCACTTGGTCTACGGCCTTGTGCACCGAAGAAATGAAGTTGTGGTCTCTGGCTTACTCCCTGAACACCTCCCTTACGGCAGTTCACCTCCCAGGCAAGGACAATGTCCTGGCAGATGCTCTCAGCAGGATCTCCCAGGGCCATCACGAATGGTCACTGGACCCCCTGGTCTTGGAGGTGATATTTGCCAGATGGGGCACCCCGCAGATAGATCTTTTTGCAGCCCCAGACAATCAGGTGAGGGTTTGGTACCTGAACCTCAAATCTCTGAATCTCAAGGCCTGGCTCTTGAAGAGTTAGAGTTTGCTGATCTACACCTCTCCCAAGGTGTAATGGATATCCTGAAGGCTTCTAGGAAACCTTCCACCAGGGCTACTTATAATTCCAAATGGAAAAGGTTTTCCATATGGTGCTCTGGAAAGCATATTTCCCCAGAATCTGCTGATTTACCCACAGTCCTGGATTATACGGTCCACTGAAGTACCTTGGGGCTGAGACCAGCTACCCTAAAAGTGCATTTGGCAGCTGTGTCTGCTTTTATTTCAGCAGGTAAGCCCTCTTCTCTTTCAGCTCATCCTATATTCTCCAAGTTTTTCAAGGGATTGCTTCACACCAACCCTCCATTCAGGGACCCTGCCCCTGCCTGGGATCTTAATGTTTGCATTGCTCAGCTTATGCAACCCCCCTTTGAGCCTTTGTCTTCAGCAGAGCTTAAGTACTTGACTTGGAAGACTGTGTTTCTGGTAGCCATCACTTCTGCCAGATGCATAAGTGAATTACAAGTTTTGTCAAGGGAGCCTGATTTTATCTCCTTTCATAGAGATAAGGTGGTCCTCAGGACTAACAGGAAGTTCTTGCCTAGGTGGTTTCAGATTTCATCTTAATCAATCTATATCTCTTCCAGTGTACTTTACTGACCATTCCTCCTCTTGTGAAGAGGAGGCTGCACAGCTTAGATGTGAAGAGAGCCTTAGTTATTACATCAGAGCATACCAGGGTCACAGGTTTGACTCTCTCAATTGTTCCTCACTTATGGTGAGGTTGGAAAGGGAAACCTGCCACTAAAAGATCCATTGCCAGGTGGATTGTCTCTTGTATCCACTTTTGCATGAAAATTGGGTAAGGTTCCTCCTCAGGCCTGAGGGCTCACTCTACCAGAGGTACAGCTGCTTCCCTGGATGCTGCCAGGGACATCCCTACTAGAGATATGTCAAGCAGCTACCTGGAAAACAGTTCACACTTTACCAAGCATTACTCCTGACATCCAGGCTAGGAGTGATGCTCTGCCTGGCACCAGCTGTGCTTCAGAGCCTATTTCCTAAGTAGGTTCTGTCCTCCTCCATGGCGGTACTGCTTTTGTAGTCTGTATATGTCACAATATAAAGCAAGACTTCATGTTGTTTGAAGAAAAATTACTCACCTTAATAATGTTGTTTCTTCTAATGGAGTCTTGCTATATTATGACTTCCCGCCTGCCCCTCTCAGAACCTCTTGTTTTGGGATGTGGTGGCAGTGCAGTGTTGGCACTTAGTAGGTGCCCACCTTGTTGTTTTCACCCCTCCTTTTTTGGGGTGACTTGGTGTTGTGTTTTTCATTTTTTGGGATCTCCTGACTTGAGTCTTTGTTTTGGGACCAAAAAATGTGTTCTTATGTTTAGTAGCCAGTTGGCTAGTGTAGGTTTACAGCTTCCACACAGGACCTCAGTGAGTTTAGCTCGTAAAGATCTGACGGTTTAAGTTTGAAGAACAACAGACAGATTCGTCTATGCCTTTCCCCCAATTCCACTTATCCCACGAGTCTTGCAGAAACTAGCTTCAAAAGGAGCACAAATGATTCTGATTGCTCCTTTCTGGCCCAGGCAAGTTTGGTTCTCTCTTCTACAACAATACTCAGAGGATCATCCTCTTCCTCTTCCTCTATCACGAGGTTTTCTGACCCAGGATCAGGGGACCCTGGTCCATCCAGGCCTCAGATCTCTTCAGCTGCATGCATGGCTCCTGCAGACTTAGCTCAATCCCGCTTTGGGGTTTCTCCCCAAGTGGCGGAGATTTTGGTGGAGGCTAGAAAACCCTCTACTAGATCTACTTACGCCATGAAATGGAAAAGGTTCACTATCTGGGCTGCCTCTAGACGTGGAACCCTTTTCCTGTTCAGCTGGGCTTCTGCTGGAGTACCTACACCATCTTTTTGACCTGGGTCTTAGTCATTCTTCTCTGAAGGTCCACATGGTGGCCATCTCGGCCTATCATGTCCCCTTTGCGGACAAGACATTTGCTCAACTGGAGGTCTCTAAGACTTTCCTTAGAGGGGTCCTCCATCTGAGACCACCCATACGTACTCCTGCTCCCCCTTGGGATTTGAACTTTGTTCTCGAGAAACTTGCTCTGCCTCCTTTTGAACCGGCAGCTTCCGCAGGCTTGAAGTTGCTTTCTTAGAAAACTCTCTTCCTAGTGGCCATTACTTACGCTCAGAGAATTTCCAAGCTCCAGGCTCTGATGTGTAAAATTCCATACTTGATTTTTCACAAGGAACGTGTTGCTCTGTGCACTAACTCTAAGTTTCTCCCTAAGGTAGTAGCGGATTCTACTCTGAACCAGTCCATAGAGTTACCCACCTTTTTTACGCAGTACTCCAATCAAGGGGAATATTTACTCCATACTATGGACGTTCACCAGATTCTGAGATAGTACACTAACAGGACAAAAGATCTCAGGAAGACCGACCAATTGTTTGTCTCTTTTGCACCCAAAAGAGAAGGCAATGCCATTTCTAAACAATGCCTATCCAAATGGTTGGCTCATTGCATCACTTTCTGTTATGACAAGTACAACAGGACCCTCCCTGGTCAAGTAAGAGGCCACTTCACCAGGGGAGTCGTTGCCTCAGTGGCTTGTTTCAAGAATGTGTCAGCGGCAGACATCTGTGCTGCCGCCACCTGGACCTCCGTCCATACATTTACAAAACACTGCAGTTTGGATATTGCCTCTAGCCGTAGAGCAGGCTTCGGGCTGGCTGTCCCGCAAGGCCTTCTCTCTTAAGGCTTGCACAGCTAGAGGTTCTACTTGGAGTAGATTTCCTCCTCCCGGGTGCTCTCCTTGTTCCAGACTGCTTGGGACTCAGTCTCAGATTTCATATCTATGCAAGAGCCCTCCTTAAGTAAGATAGTACAGTTACGCAAGAACCATCGAATAGTAGATCTTCAAGAGAGGCCTTGCAGTTATACCTTCCCGCCCATCCCCAAGCTTTTCAGCTCCTTTTCCATTGAGGGAATATCCGCCTTTCTCGTCCGCCTCTTCTGGTTTGTGGTGGGAGAATCAGTTACGGCGTTAGACTGTTCCCTTTTACAATGATCGCTTGACGCCGTCACTCGACGTAGGGGCTGTCCTTCGCCAGGACTGTTAGCGATGCTCATAGCCACTGTCGATGCCAGTCCTATGGCTGAGTTTCCACTGTAAGAGCCTCTCCTCAAGATCTACTGCTGTAAGTTCCTACGTAACTGTACATCTTACTTCGAGAGGGCTCTTGCAGTAGGTAGTTACATATAGGACTGACGTCGGCAGGCGGCAGGACCCCACGGAAAAATTTCTAGCTAGCAGTCCCTGATGGAGACCGCCCCCACGTCAGGTGACCGGCGTCAGGCGACGTCGGTATAAAGGGGCGGTCCCGGACGCCCGCCTTCCAGTTCTTTCCCGCCGTCAGCTCGTGCAGCGCCTCGCAGTGAAGTTCGTGCTCAGCCCTGTTGCTTCGCCGTTTTTTTACCGAAAGTATCAGTATTTTGCAGTTTATTCGTCAGGTGAACGTTGGTTTATGTCGTACCCTTCAAAAACTAAGTGTGACTCGTGCGGCGCCCAACTGCCTCACAAAGACGGTCACTCCTCTGCCTTTTTGTTTAGGCCCCACGTGATCGACAAGTGCCCGCATTGCCTGCATTTCAACGCGGCCACCCGCAGACGACGCCAGCAGTCTTTGGAAGCCCATCTCCTGAAAAAGAAGATGTCTGCAATGGAGAAGGAGTTGAAGAAGCTTAGGCAGGCGTCGACCTCCCCAGAAGGACACAAGAAGCGGGACAAAGAAAGGCACTGGGAGAAGGCCTCCTCTTCCGTGACTCCGGCCGGAGCCGCAGGTAAGGTAACGTCCCCTCCAGGGGATCACCTGACGGCAGCCTCCAAGGCTTTGGAGGAGGCGTCGGCCCGCCCATCGGGTTCACGTTCGAGCCCTTCAGATGCCTCCGGGCAAAAGGAGGTTTCTGCCCCAAGTACTGCCGCAGGCTCGCGGCCTACTGGTGCGGGCGCCTCCCATAAGCCGGTCGTCGGCTCCTCCGACATCCGCCGGGAGAAGGCCGCTAAGACACCTGACCTCCGGGCGGGCGCACGGCAGTGTCCCTCGGACCGGCCACTTCCCACCCTCAGCCCGGCCCGACGAGGGACCTCCTGTCGGACGCCGCTCCTCTGGCGCCCGCCGATTCGCCCCTTGTCACACCGCCGGCCTCCGACGTGCGCTGGGCATCGAGCCTCCGACAGACCCTTCATCGCCTGTCATTCCAGGTTCCTGCAGCCTTCTCTGCCGTCCGGGAGCCCGAGTCCCCTGCCTGACCCCGGGACTTCTCTCTCCGCCCCCAGGCGATGTTCGATGCCCGCGCCAGACCCTCCTCCTACAGAACCGGATCTGACGCTGCCTCGACGCCGGGCTCCGATGTCGGAGCCCGCCGACGCCGACCCCAACACCAGCCCTGCCAACGCCGGTTCCGACGCTGGCCCCTCCGACGCCGGCGGGGTATTTTCCTCTCCCATCGGGCCCTCCACCCGACGGGCCTATCACGGTTGATCCGCCCATGGAGTTCCCTACTGGGCTTTCTGCTCCGGCAGCTCCTCCGGTACCTGGGTATCCGCCGTCCTATCCGACGCCAGTTTACCCGGGTCCACAGTATCCTGTGCCACAGTACCCGGCGCCGACTCCACTGACGCCGCAATACCCAGCTCCGGTATTCCCACAGCCGAGTTACGGATACTCACCTTACAGTTATAATCCGTACAACTATCCCCCCTCCTTCTCCACCGCCCCCCAGGCCGCCGGTGGATCTTCAGGAGACTCTGGCCTCCTGGTGGGCTGAGGCCAAGGCTCAGCTCACCAAGGAAGTCGAGAGCCGCCTCATGGTGACGGTGCCACCTCCGGCTCCCGTACGCCCCAGACGGCATACTCCCTCTCCGCCTCCGGATTCTCAAGCTCTCCCCTTGGGATCCAGAGAGGGGCAGGACATGCGTCCGGGGATCCCCCCCCTAAGGAACCCGTTCCTCCCCCTACACGAGCTAGGGAGTCTTACTCTGCTTCAAACTCTTCTTCTTCTTCTATCTCGGACTCCTCGGATTCCTCCGATGGATGCTCTGAGAAAGACGACGAGCCTCGCTCTCCATCCAAGCCCCGGCCGAGGACTCCTCCGAAGTCTCCTCCGGAGGATCCTTCCTTCATGGAGTTGCTCAGGAAGATCCAGGAAGTCCATCAGTGGCGTTCCTTAGAGCCAGGTCCTCAGCGGGTTAAACTCGCCGAACATCTGGACTTGCCCCTTACGGCCCCTACTCTAGTGCCACCCTGGATCGAGCCTCATGCCCACCTTGTTTCCACTATTTGGAAACAACCGTCGGCTTTAGCCCCACTTCCTCGGAAGTCCAACAGGCTATACCAGGCTCCAGAGGGTGTAGACTTTCTAGACTCTCACCCTCGTGCAGACTCGGTTGTGATTAGCGACGCTTACGGCCGGTCAGCACACCAAGCATTTGAGCTTGTCTCCAGATAAGGAATCTCGCTTCTGGATCAGTATGGAAAGAAGATCTATGCTTCTTCCACACTGGGGATCAGGGCCCTAAATTATGTAGCACATATGGGGGATTACCAGAAGGCTGTCCTTACCCAGGCGGAATCTAAGATTGACTCCTTGCCTGACTCCCAAGTCAAGCAGGAGTTAGCTGACCTTGTCCGTTCTGCTCGTTCGGCCAGTCGTCACATTCTGAGGATGACCTACGATGCAGTGGACACCGCAGGATGGAGCTCCGATTCGCCGTAAGTCTTCGGCGTCACGCATGGCTCCGAGTGTCAGGTCTGGTCCCGGAGGTGCAGTCAGCAATTCAAGAAGTACCTTTCAGGGGTTCGGTGCTTTTCGGTGGTGATGTCAAGGACATCATCACCGACTTGCAGGAGAAGGGGACGGCCCTCAAATCTGTGGATTCCATGTACCGTCCCCATCCCTCACAGCGCCGCCTTTTGCAGACGCAGCCGGCCTCAACCAAAACCCCAGGGAAGACGGGCCACTAAACATCGGGCCCCCACAGCTGTCAGACCCCCACCGCCCAAAAAAGCAGCGGGTGCCCCAGCTGCGGCGCTGCCTCACACCACCTGACTCCTTCCCTCTCCCACCGCCCCCGGACTCCCTGGAGGAACCAGTAGGAGGGAGATTCTCCCTCCACCTTCTGGGTTGGGAGAGGATAACATCGGATTCATGGGTGCTTCAGATCATAGCAGAGGGGCATTCTATAGAGTTTCTGCAGAAACCTCCATGCCACCCCCCTCTGAACTCCTCTTACTCAAGGGACCATCTTCCTTTGGTCAGGGAAGAAATATCTGCTCTCATCGCGAAGCAGGCCATAGAACCCGTCCCCCCTCATCTTCCAGGGACGGGTTACTATTTCCATTTCTTTCTTGTACCAAAGAAGACGGGAGATCTCAGACCCATTCTCGATCTCAGCTCCCTGAACTTCTATGTGGAATACAAAAAGTTCAGGATGCTCTCCCTTCAAACCCTCCTGCCCCTTCTCCGGCCGGGCCAATGGCTTTGTGCACTGGATATGCAGGATGCATACCTGCTCATCCCCATTCACTCCTCGCACCGCAAGTACCTCAGGTTTGCGTTCCAGGGGGACCATTACCAATTCCGGGCGCTCCCTTTTGGTCTTTCCTCAGCTCCCCGAGTTTTTACCAAATGCCTGCCAGTGGTAGCGGCCCACCTGCGTACTTTGGGAGTTCAGGTTTTTCCCTACCTGGACGACTGGCTCCTGGCGGCCTCATCCAGGGATCAACTCCTGCATTTTCTCTCCCTCATCCAGCGGGTTTTCACTGGTCTGGGTATCACCATCAACCATTCCAAGTCTCATCTGGACCCTTCCCAGAGACTCCAGTTCATCGGGGCAATCCTCGATACGACAGTGTGCAGGGCCTTCCTGCCTTCGGACAGGGGGCCTCCCTCCAGTCCCAGATTTCCCTTCTTTCGGAATGCAGGAAGGTTCCGGTGAGGTCGGTGCTCTGTCTTCTGGGGCTTATGGCGGCTGCCATCCCGATGGTTCCGCGTGCGCACCTCCACATGAGGATCTCTCAGTGGACTCTCTGCTCTCAGTGGGATCAACTTGTAGACGACCTAGATCATCTGGTGCTGATCTCCTCGCCGATGACAAGAGACTTGCAATGGTGGATGGTTTAAGAGAACCTGTTCGGGGGGGTCCCCTTCTTTTATCCTCCCCCCGCCCAGACACTGACCACGGACACATCAGGCGAAGGATGGGGAGCCCATCTGGGTCCTCACCGAACCCAGGAGTTATGGTCCAAATTGGAGTTAGCTCTCCACATCAATGTGCTCGAGCTATGAGCAGTGCTGTATGCTCTCCAGGCCCTTCACCAATACATCCTTCCCGGTCACCTAGCTGTCCAAACAGACAACTTGTGCGTGGTGTGGTACATCAACAAGCAAGGAGGGACTCGGTCCTACCCGCTGTACAGGGAAGCGATGAGGGTTTGGGAATGGGCAACGCTTCACAACCTTCAACTCACGGCGATCCATGTTCCGGGAGTCGACAATGTCCTGGCAGACAAGCTAAGTCGTTCTTCGGCTCTGCCACATGAGTGGGAACTGGACCAAAAAGTTCTAAAAAGCATCTTCCAGATTTGCGGGACTCCACAGATAGACCTGTTCACTTCCTCCCAAAACGCAAAGCTTCCAACCTTTTGTTCGCTCGCTCCAGAGCGAGGCACTTTCTGGAGCGACGCTCTATCTCTAAGCTGGAAGGACAGATTCGTTTATGCTTTTCCCCCAATTCCTCTGGTCCCTCATGTGCTGCAGAAACTTGCATTGGGAAGGAGCGAGAATGATTCTGATCGCTCCTTTCTGGCCCAGGCAAATCTGGTTCTCTCTTCTACAACAATACTCAGAGGTTCCTCCTCTTCCTCTTCCTTTATGTCGAGGATTGCTGACCCAGGATCAGGGGACCCTGGTCCATCCGGGACTCAAGTCTCTTCAACTTCATGCATGGCTCCTGCAGACCTAGCCCAATCTCGTTTTGGCGTCTCTCCTAAGGTGGCCGAGATTCTGGTGGAGGCTAGAAAACCCTCCACTAGGTCCACCTACGCCATGAAATGGAAGAGATTTTCCATTTGGGCTACCTCCAGGAACGTGGAGCCTTTCTCCTGTCCTGTGGACGTTCTGCTCGATTATTTGCGTCATCTTTTCGACCTGGGTCTCAGTCACTCCTCTTTGAAAGTCCACATGGCTGCTATTTCAGCCTACCATGTCCCTTTCGCTGATAAAGCATTTGCCCAATTGGAGGTATCCAAGGCCTTTCTCAGAGGGGTCCTTCATCTCAGACCCCCTGTTCAGACTCTGGCTCCCCCTTGGGACTTGAACTTTGTTCTTGAGGAACTTACCCTTCCTCCTTTTGAGCCTGCGGCTTCCACAGACTTGAAGTTCTTATCATGGAAGATGCTCTTCTTGGTGGCCATTATTTCGGCTCGCAGGATTTCCGAGCTCCAGGCCCTTATGTGTAAAGTCCCTTATCTGATTTTTCACAAAGAACGAGTAGCTCTTCGCACGAACCCTAAGTTTCTGCCTAAAGTGGTAGCGGAGTCTACCTTAAATCAGTCTATTGAGTTACCTGCCTTTTTCATGCAGTACTCCAATCAATGAGAATACTTGCTTCATACCGTGGATGTTCACAGGATCCTGAGATACTACACCGATAGGACGAAGGATCTCAGGAAGACTGATCAGTTGTTCGTCTCTTTTGCTCACAGAAGGGAAGGCAATGCTGTCTCCAAGCAATGCCTGTCAAAGTGGTTGGCTCATTGCATCACTTTCTGTTATGAAAAGTACAACAAGACCCTACCGGGTCAAGTCAGAGGTCAATCCACTCGGGGAGTTGCAGCCTCTGTGGCTTGTTTCAAGAATGTCTCCACGGCAGACATCTGTGCTGCCGCCACCTGGACTTCCGTCCATACCTTTACGAAACATTACAGTTTAGACATTGCCTCTCGCCGTAGAGCAGGTTTCGGGTTAGTGGTCCTGCAAGGCCTCCTATCTTGAGGTTTGCAAGGTTGTTTGCTACCTCTTGGAGTAGTTCCTCCTCCCGGTGCCTTTCATTTGTTCCAGATTGCTTGGGATTCTGTCCTATATGTAATTACCTACTGCAAGAGCCCTCTCAAAGTAAGATAGTTCAGTTACGTAAGAACTTACCGTAACAGTAGATCTTCGAGAGAGGCTGTTGCAGTAGTTAATACCTTCCCACCCTCCATCCCCCTAGGCTTTTTCAGCTCCTTTTCCATTTAGGAAAATGTCTGCTTCTCTCTCGTCCGGGCCTTACGGGCCTGTGGCAGGAAAGAACTGGAAGGCGGGCGTCCGGGACCGCCCCTTTATACCGACGTCATCTGACGCCGGTCACCTGATGTGGGGGCGGTCTCCGCCAGGGACTGCTAGCTAGAAATTTTTATGTGGGGTCCTGCCGCCTGCCGACGTCAGTCCTATATGTAATTGCCTACTGCAAGAGCCTCTCTCAAAGATCTACTGTTACGGTAAGTTCTTACGTAACTGAACTTTTTCTCCATGGTCTACCTTTTGTCCCACCAGAATCTCAGATCACTATCACCACGGATGCACCTCTGATCGGTTGGGGAGGTCACTGCCAAGAACTCCACACTGAGGGGGTGTGGAGTCAGGAGGAGTCCCATCTGCACATAAATGTTCTAGAGATGAGAGCTGTCCTATACGCTCCTCGAGCCCTGAAGGATGTCCTCTGCCACAAGTTCATTCTTCTTCAGACGGATAACAAGGCTGTGATGTATTACACAAACAAACACGGCGGCGCGCACTCCTACCCTCTGTGCAGGGAGGCCATGAGGGTGTGGAAGTGGTGTCTCGAGCACGATGCTCTGATTCAGGCAGTCTACCTGCTGGGAGCTCAGAACGACCTGGCAGATCGCCACAGCAGGACAGAGGCGGATCCTCATGAATGGTCACTCACACCAGACATTGTGCAATTGCTGTTCGACGAGTGGGGCAATCCAGACCTGGACCTTTTTGCATACCCACTCAAAGCAAAACTGCCTTTATTCTGCTCTAGAAATCCAGAACATGGCGATCTTCCTGGACATAAAGTCACCATCACTCATTTACACTAATGGGAACTTTGTGGAGGTGCTAGGACCCAGCAGGAGCAAACTTTTTTGCAGGAGGGCCGGCGCCAGAGATGGAGCTGCGAGGAGCGGCACCTCGAGTCTCTGCTTGTGTGGCAATGACTGTCTTGGCATTGACCCTCCAACCGCCTCAGTTCCTTTTTTCCCCACTGTCGAATGCGTTTCAGTGACGACGTAGCTTGCCCGCCAGGAGTCAAACTTCAAACTAGCAGCATAGTTTTCAGTTTATTATTTTGTAGTATTTTTCGAATAAAGTACCGCTTATAATAATTTATTCTTATCAAAGAAAGAAGTCTCAGCCTACATTGACGGAATCGACCATGAGCGGGTCAGAAGACGGTAGGGAGACTTCGTATGAAAGCTGTTCAGTCAGCCAGGCTGGGTCCGGTCCGCCGCCTTCTCTGGAAGGGGGGTCTGACAATGGACGGTCCAATGCCCGAGGGGATCGGTGGTCCCCCCAGAAGTATAAAAGTAAATGGTCCCATTCTCGGCACCGCTCGGCCTCGAGCTCTTCTTCGACCCGTAGGTCAAAAAAGAGAAGGCATCACTCAAGGTCGCCCTCTGATATGTCTGCACGTCGATGATCGGTCATTGGGGTCAGTTGCCGGTCTCCTCATTTGGAGTCGCTGGTTTCTGGTCCTGGTCTCTGACCTCTTTGACATTGGAGCCCTTCCCCGCCTTCTGGTAGGGCTTCCGATAAGCAGTTTCATTAGTGGGCCGCTGTTATGGAGCAATGGGCTTGGAGGCTGGTCCAGCTGCCTGGCCCGGTCACTTAGGGGCCCTCGGGCTCTTCGGGGATTCGGGCAGGGCGATTGGGCCTCCCTAGTCATGCGGCGCCCTCTTCGGTGCCGTCGACTCCGTGTTCAGGTGTTTTCCCCCCTCACATGGCTGCAGCGCAGGGGGCCACACTGATGCCTCTGTCTCCTGGTATTCTTCCTTCTTTTCCCTCAAATTCTAATTTTCGGGGCCTTGGGTTGGTTTTGGCGCTGTCGGTGTCGGTGGGTCGCTTGTGCTTGGCACCGTTGCGCCTCTCGGTGTTGTTTTCGGCGCCGCTCTCGGTGCCGTGCGGGTTTTCGGCACCATTGGGTTTCTTGGCACCGTGTGGCTTTTCGGCGCCATCTGCCTTGTCAGCGTCGTGCAGCCTTTCGGCGCCGTGCTCTTCTTCGGCGCTGAGGCTGGGTTTTCTTCTACCAATCTTCAGGGCATCCCCGCTCCGATTTCTTTTCCTTCCTCTTTTTCTGCTGATTTTCAACCCTTTCCTAACCATGCAGTCCCTCCTGGACTGTCAGGAGATGATATTGAGCCTGACCCAGATCTTAGACTGGGTGATGATGATGTGGAAGGAGTAGGATCTAATCCTGTTACAGAGCCTGTGGTCAAGGACCTGTCATTTAAGTCTCTGCTAAAAAATTTGAATTCCACTCTTTCTCTCCAGACTATGGACATCGATCCTGGGAAGCTTTTAAGACTCCAATGCCTTCATGTTCCGGACATCCCTATGGATTTAACTCCCCCAGTACAACCCTCCTTTGAGAGGCTTTCTCAAATGGTATGGAATAATCCTGCTCTCTTTCCTTCCGTGGCTAAGTCCACAGATAGGAAGTATGCTGCTCCCAAGGATCAACCCATTTTGTCCTCCCAAGCCTTTGCGGATCCTATTGTAGTCTTGGCAGAGAATGATAAGGTTGTCCTTCCTCAGACTACTACAGCTCAACCTATAAACAAAGAATCTCATAAGATAGATACTTTAGGTAAGAGAGTCTTTGCTGCATCCACCCTGAGTATGCGTATCACCAGCTACCAGGGCTATTTCTCTCAATATGACTATATTCTTTGGCATTCGCTCAAACAAATGGTTGAAGCTCTACCAGAGTCGGACACTAATTCAGAGCTTCTTCAAACCATAACCAGGGGCATCGAGTCCAACAACCAGCAGGTTAAAGCAGCTATGGACGCATTAGATATTGCCTCGCGAGCGGCAGCGGCGGGCATTTGTACCCGCCGCCATTCCTGGCTCCGTACTTCAGGTTTCACAAATGATGCCCAACAACAGGTCATGGCGTTGCCCTTCAATGGTGTGCATCTCTTTGGCCCTCAAGTAGAACAGGCTCTAGAGGCCACACAAAAGACTAGGTCAGCCATTAAATTGGCTCGACCTCTTTCCGCCCCCTCTCGAGGGGGTGTTAACAAATGCCAGTTTAATAACTGTCAGTCTTTTCGAGGCAAAGGTAGAGGAGGTTTTAATAAAAATCAAGCCCCTCAGACGCAAAAGAAAATGCAACAGAAGGCGCAAGAACCCAAAGTGCCCAGTGCCGCCTTCTAAGTTTCTGGCCCAAGTCCCACCTCAGCTGCCCAAGGGGGATTTTTTAGTGGTAGGAGGTCGTCTGACTCAATTCTACAACCAGTGGAAGTCCATAACTTCAGACAAATGGGTCCTTCGGATAATCCGCGAGGGGTATTCCCTCAATTTTTCAGAGAGCCCTCCGGATTGTCTCCCCAAGCAGCAGCCAAAGCTGTCAATTCTTCAGTCAGAGCTTCTCGCCTCCGAAATACAAGGCCTTCTGAACAACAGGGCAGTGGAAGTAGTTCCGCTGGATCAACGGAACACAGGGTTCTACTCCCATTACTTTCTAATTCCAAAGAAAACCAGGGGCATGCACCCCATTTTGGACCTCAGAAAATTAAACAAGTTTCTTCCCAAAGAGAAATTCAAGATGATATCCCTGGGGACCCTGTTACCTTTGCTTCATCAACACGACTGGTTAGCCTCCCTGGACATACAGGATGCTTACCAACATATTCCTGTTCATCCAAAGCATCGCAAATACCTAAGGTTTGTGGCTTTGGGACAGCATTATCAGTTCAGAGTCCTGCCCTTTGGGCTATCCTCGGCGCCGCAAGTTTTTACAAAGTGTTGTGCAATTCTTGCAGCGCATCTCGGAAAAGTCAGAATACAAATGTTCCCATATCTGGACGACTGGCTTCTAGTGAGCCCTTCCAGGCAAGGAACTCTCGACACCGTTGCCATGGCCTCAGACTTTCTCATGTCCATGGGAGTCCTGTTAAACCTCAAGAAATCGCAGCTGCAGCCCTCCCAGAGGCTCCTTTTCATAGGAACTCTTCTAGACACCTCCTGTGCGAAAGCGTGTCTACCAGAGGACAGAAGGAGAGTTATCTTACAGATGGCCCGATACATCAGACAGAACAGCTCGGTTCGAGCTATCTGGATGCAACGGATGCTAGGTCTCATGGCATCATCAGTGTTCACTGTACCCCTAGCACGCCTTCACATGAGAACCTCTCAGTGGATGCTCAGTACTCAGTGATCTCCAACTACTCACCCTCAGTCCTTTCTCATCAAGGTGACAGAACCTCTGAAGAGGTCACTCACCTGGTGGTCGCAAGAGGACAATCTTTTGGAAGGGTATTCCTTTGCTCCTTTGGATCATCAGATTTCCATTACCATGGACGCGTCTCTGATGGGGTGCGGAGCTCACTGTTAGACTCTCCACACTCAAGGTACGTGGACTCAGGATGAGTCCCAGCTTCACATAAATGTCTTAGAAATGAGAGCCATCCTTTATGCAGTCCGAGCTTTGAAGGACATTCTCTGTCACAAGAACATTCTCCTTCAAACGGACAACAAAACAGTGATGTATTACATCAACAAGCAAGGCGGGGCTCACTCTTACCCCTTATGCAGGGAAGCGATGACAGTGTGGGAATGGTGCTTGGAGCACAAGGCTCTAATTCAAGTGGTCTGTCTGCTGGGAGTGCAGAACGAACTGCAGACCGTCTCTGCAGAACGGAGACAGATCCTCATGAATGGTCTCTCGACGCAACCGTAGTTCAGTCACTATTTGCAGAGTGGGGAACTCCAGACCTGGACCTTTTTGCATCCCCACTTAACACAAAACTGCCTCTCTTCTGCTCCAGAAATCCAGGGCCTAGCGTTCTGTCAGGATGCGTTCAGGCTGCATTGGACAAATTGCTTTCTATACGCCTTTCCGCCTCTTCCTCTAATTCAGAGAGTACTTCTCAAGTTCGAGTCCCAGGGGAGCAAAATGATTCTCATTGCTCCCTTCTGGCCTCAGCAGATATGGTTTCCATTACTCAACAGTATGTCAGAAACCCCTCCGAAACCGCTTCCCCTTCAGACGAACCTTCTGACTCAGGGGCCTGTGGTCCATCCCAATCTGAGATCACTTCACCTTCATGCTTGGCTCTTGAAGAGATAGAAGTGAACAGGTTCAATGCCTCCTGCAGGGTTTCAGATATTCTTCTGGCTGCGCGCAAGCTAGCCACTAGGAAAACTTACACAGCCAAATGGAAGCGTTTTTCGCTCTGGTGTGCAAAATCCTCTTTGAATCTTTTTTTCTGCCCTCCAAATAAAGTTCTAGAGTACCTTTTGGACCTCTCAAATTCAGGTCTGCAATACTTTACAATCAAGGTTCACCTTTGTGCCATTTCATCGTATCATGTACTTTCCTTGTCACTGGCTCAGTTACCCATGGTTAAGAGGTTCATTAAGGGAATTCTGCATACCAGACCTCTTATCAGATGTCCGGTTGCAGCCTGGGACATTAATCTTGTGCTAGACATGCTCACTCGAAAACCTTTTGAGTCTCTAGCTACCTGTGAGTTGAGATTCCTCACTTGGAAAACGGCCTTCCTGGTGGACATTACCTCGGCCTGCAGGGTCTCTGAGATACATGCCTTGGTCACAGACCCTCTGTATACTGTGTTTCATAAAGACAAAGTAGTTCTTAGGATCCATCTTAAGTTTCTCCCTAAGGTTGTTTTGGAATTCCATCTAAACCAACCTTTGATCCTTCCTACTTACTTTGCAAACTTCCAAAATGAAGGGGCGCATTCTCTTCATTCTGTGGATGTCAAAAGAGCTTTGCGTTTCTATTTAGATAGGACAAAAGATTTTCACAATGCTCAACAACTCTTTGTTTCCTTCAGCGAGACCCGGCGGGGTCAACAAGTCGTTATCAGATGCATTTCAGCGTGACTGGTGGAATGCCTTCGCCACTGTTATTCCATGGCGCAGGTTAAGCTGGAAGGCAGAGTGTACGCTCACTCTACTAGAGCAGTCGCGGCATCCCTGGCAGAAATCTGCAGTGTGCCAATTGCAGATATTTGCAATCCGGCCACCTGGAGCTCATTGCATACTTTTGTTAAACACTATGCCCTGGATGTCCATGCCAGATGACATGGTTCATTTGGCAGAACCATCCTTAATGGACTTCTGCCCTAAATCTGTGAGCTCTTGGTCTCTCCTGCCGCCCTCTTTGGGGGATTATTAGCTCTGTACTCTCCCATTATTGTGATTGAGTGGTGGAGACTTTATGTCCAGGAAGATATGGAAATTACATTGCTACTACCGTAATTCTTGATCTTCTTGGACGAAGTCTCCACCACTCATTCACACGCCCATCCACCATCCCCCGAGCTCACCTCTGTTGTTGGTCTTCACTCCCTCAATCTTAAGGCTGTGAAGACTTCTTTTCTTGACCCTTCTCATATGGGTCTTCTGGACTATCTTATGTCTGGTTTTTAGTTAGGCTATTCTTCTAGGTTAGTTACACTGCACCTCCTCAGAAAAAAAGGTACTGAGGCGGTTGGAGGGTCGACACCGAGATAGTCATTGCCGCACGAGCAGAGGCTCACGGCGCTTCTCCTCGCGGCTCCATCTCTGGCACCGGCCCTCCTGCAAAAAAGTTTGCTCCCGCTAGGTTCTATCCATGTAGTTCCCATTAGTGTGAATGAGCGGTGGAAACTGCCCAAGAAGATCAAGAATTACGGTAGCACGTATGTAACCCCCTGCAAATGGGGGTTCCCAAAGACTTCAGGAGCTTGCTTGAATGCTCCAAGCCTGAATGGTGTTTGGCATTTAAGCCATTTATCAGTGAGTGTTTTAGAGCCTCTGGTACTGTCTCTTTAAGAGCTGTCTGCTTGCAGACATAATTAGTTTGTATGGGGGACTGTGTGCTTCTCTGAGTACCACTCAGCTGCTGCCAATTCACTTCATTTTTGCAGTCACTAGGAGTGCAAAGGAACCTATCTGAAAGATGTAACTGTTTGCCAGAAATTATTTAGAGTAATAATGAAATTACAGTTTGTCTAACCTGCTTTCTTTGCAGTCAGAACTGTGTCTGCTAGTTCCCATTCTAGTTTTGAACTGCTGAACTGGACCAATCAGTGTGGGTAAGCTAGCTCTAAAATGATGCCTTGGACGAATCAGAACTTGACTCATAATCTGAGCCAGCCACAAGAGGATTGTATGGGCAGTGACTCTGGGAGATGTAGTTTAGACTTCAGTGCCTTTTGGACCAACAGCAGCAGTCTATTGTGAGTGACAGCCAATCCAGTCAAGAACTGGGAGGAACTCAAAGGAAGTGCCCGGTTTTTTCGGTTGGAGTTCAGTTGAGCTTTGGCAGTGAAGAAGGAAGGAGCCCTGTACTTTTTCAGTGTGCAGTTTTAGTCAAAAACGTGTGTAAGGCCCAGAGTTCCGGTCTGCAGCTTGTTAGGACTGAATCGTCCTGTGAAAAGAATCAAAGGATCTCTGAAGAGTAGAAACCAGGCTCACCCTGTAGAAGACTGGAAGAATTGCTGAAAATTGCACTCGGTCTGTCAGGAACTGAATCTGCTGTGTGTTCTCCCGGGTATTGTGCAGTAATTCGATCGGGATACAGATGCAGCCTGCCTGGTATAGTGCTTTTATATGGATGTGTGAAGAGGTTTGTGTACCTCAAGTGAGCCCTGCTGACATTGAAGGACCCTATCTTATTTGGAGGTCGTGAGTACTAATTCAGGGTTGCTCCCTGTTGAATTGCCACATTAAATCCAAATGGAATTACTGTACTGCTGACTGTTTAATTCTCCTTTCTCTGTGTGAAAGGGCCCCTACCAGCTGACACGGTTTGGACTAGCCACTAGGCTTGGGTACCCAGGGACAGTAACTGATAGGGATAGGCCTGTGCACAGAGCCATAGGTAGATTATTAGAGTGATAAGCTAATTAACCTGATTTCCCCTGTCCTTGTTATATCCCCTAAATAAATCAGAGCTACTTGTTTCAGCAAAGTTGTACTGCCTGAGGTATTTGTCTATGTTAAAGTACTGTACTGTGATTGTTGCACTGTATCTCATTTCACAGGAGGTCCCAGTGACGGAACCAGACCTGGGGTAAGTGTATACTGTGAAGGTAATTCTGATATATTGTGTGGGCCACTAGTGGGAAGAAAGGGTGGTTGCAGTGTCCCAGAGGGCTGTGACCAAGTTAGTTTAACTATTGCAAACCCTGACCTCTGGGTGGAGGCACCCGCCATTGGATCCAGGCCCCTCAACCTGTTAGTGGCAAATCAGGCAGGGGTAGTAGCCCCTGGGATAGCGCCATCTAGGGGTTACACGTAATTTCCATTTCTTACTCCAGGAGTCCTTTAGCATCAGTAACTATAGCAGTTAGCTGGCTAGGTGCAACTGCCCCAGAGGTATGGCTTTAAGATAATTAACATAATGAGCTTGGGCATCAGCCAGTTAGAAGAAAGGACGGGAGTGTACTCAGAGGGAGCAGCCTGTGAAGGGCTTCAGAATTTTTTCTCCGCTGACTGAGCAACACTGCCCCTGAGGTGTCTCTCAGCTTTCCTTGTTGACAGCCTTTTTCTGCTTCTCTGGGTAAAGTTTTCCTCACAAAATTACTTTTAAAGTGTGCTGAGTAGTTTTTCAGGGTTTTTTAGCAGTTCCCTTTGGTTACCGGGAACCGCTGTTTCTAGGGACATGGATATGTTGTTCATCCACACTATCTGGCAGGTTCCTTGCCACTTTAAATCTTGCCGGAAGGTCTTTAAGCTGGCTCCTCCCACCCACCCGGGTGGTAAAACTCTCGGCTCCGCCCCATGACACCAGATCTTCCTTACCGCTTGGAAGTTCAGGTTCCTCCTTAGCGCTCATGCTTAACTGGTTCCTGATTATTCGGTTTGTCCGACTTAGTTTGAAGTTTTCTAAAACTTCGGTCTTCTTCCCTCGCGGCTGCGATGGATATTTCGTTTCTCGGCTCTCGGAGGCACCCGGGGATTACCTCCAGGATGGACCCGCACTCCATGTGTGTTTACTGCCTCGACTTGGACCATGATCCACAAGTTTGCGAATTGTGCTGCACCCTTTCGACCAGCGTCCTGGAGGATCATGCAGCCCGTTTGGGGCTTGGGCGACCTGGGGGTTTTCCGCGCTGGAAAAATCTTTAGAGGCTTGTCGGGCGGTGTCCGCGTCGGCTGTCTCGGCTGAGCAGCTCGATCTCTCTTCCTCCATGGAGGAGGCGGCAGCCAAGGCTGCATCCCCCTCCTCCTCGATCGCGGCGCTTATCCCGCTCTCTTTGAGTTCCTCTGATTCAGCTTCGTTCAAGGAGCTTCGCCAGTCCCTTTCCACGAAGGGAGAGGGGCCATCGGGACCTGCCTCTTGGCCCAGGTCAAGGGAGTCGCAGGGTAAGTCCCATCGTCTGCGTTTGTGGGAGCGGGAGAGGTCCCCTTCCCCTGTCTGCCGACCTTCGACTTCGGTCGAGGTTGCGGCTCAGGCCGCTGGCTTCACGGTGTATCCGTGAGGCCAGCCGGCCAAGACTCCCGTTGACGTTGTCGAGTCTTCTTTCGACCCGTCACCCAGTCGGTCGACTGCAGGAGCCGTCAACCCTTCGCCGTTTTCCCCGGTGGAGGCCGAGGTTCTGCCTGCACCTTCGGGGCGACAGTCCTCGGTCTTTTCGTCTGAGCCGAGGGAAGAGCGGGTGTTCCCCGCTCCTTCCCGGACCACCCTCGATTTCACCGAGGATCTGGGTCTCGGTCTCGGTCCTCTTCTCGGTCAAGCTGCTCCCGCCGACTTCGGTGGTCTCGGTCGGGGCACCGAGTTAAGTGGCAATACTGTTCTTCCTTGTCTCCCTCCTCGGATGAGGAGAGGCTTCGATGCAGATGGCGTCGACATTACGAGGAGTTCATGTGGCAGCAGTTGCTGTTGTCTGGGAATCAATCGACTCCGATTCATTCCCCGTCTTTCAAGCAGCTGCCGCCCAAACGACCGACGCAACTGCTCGCTGCAGTCGAGGTGCCCACTTCGGGGCCGGTTGTTCGACCAAATCTTGCTGCCCCACCGATTACGGTGGAACCTCGGTCGGGTCACGACCTGTCCCGCAGGTTGTCTGTCACCCTCACTTCCGCCCGCCCTCGACGGGTGAAGAGTGGCTCAGGCCTGAGGCAGCTCTTTGCAGACCCTTCGGAGTCCGACGACGACTCCTTCATGTTCCCCAGACGGGAGGGCCCAGGGTCTTTTCTGGACCGCTCTGTGGACGACAGTCCTTTCTGGTTCTGCTTAGGCTCATCTCGGAGTTCACCGGGATGCAGCTCGAACCTGTGTACAAACGGGCCTCTTATCCCCTGACGGAGATTCTAGACCGAGGGGGTTCACCCTCAGAGGCCTTCCCGGTGGCCAAGGCCATCGTCGGCCCGGCCTTGGAGCTTTGGCAGCGGCCTACTTCCTGTCCTGCGCCCTCGGCCAGGATGGCCAGGAAGTACTCTGTCCCTGTCGGTTCTTTGCCTGGTTTTTCGGAGCACCCCTCCGCTGAGGGGTTAGTTACCGGCAATGTCTTCCAGCGTTCTGTGAACGCTCGGGATGTGGATAGGCCCCCCGACAAAGAGTCCAAAAGGATGGACTATGTCGGGCGCAAGGTTTACGCCGGGTCCTCCCTAGGCCTCCGACAGGCCATCTGGGCCGCACTGATGGCACATTTTTCCCACGCCCTTTTGGTCTCCCTGGATGAGGTGCTCCCTCATCTCCCGGTTGACCTGCGGACCATGGTCCGGCGGGTGCAAGACCAGGGTAGGGCAGTGGCGAAGCAGCAGCTTCAGACTGCTCTGGACATAGGTGATTCCTGTGCCAGGTCAACAGCGGCTGCGGTGGCCACGCGCCGCAGGGCATGGCTGAGGATATCCTCCTTCTCAATGGATACCCAGCACAAGTTGGCGGACATCCCCTTCTTGGGGACTGACCTCTTCGGCCCTGGAGTGGAGGGACACCTCCAGGGGACCAAGAAGTCCAATGCCACTCTGGACTCGGTCACCCCTGCCCAGAGGGACAAGGGCCGCCGGCAACCTTTGAGTAAGCCCCTTTGTCCTTCGGCCCCTGCGGCACGAACGGCCCATCAACACCAGCATGAGGGCCAGCAGGCTTGTGCTGGGCATCCTGACCCCAAGCCAGCGGCTTCCTCCAAAGGGAAGCAAGGAGGTAAAGGCTCAGGAGCTCCCTCGGCCAGTCCCTCCTCCAAGCCTGCTCAGTGACGGGCTGAGGGGCGCGGTCCCCGGCCTCGTCACCCCTAGCCGGGTCCCCCCATGGGGAGACGGCTCCGCCCCTCCTTCGCTTGGTCCGCTTTCACCACGGACCGCTGGGTGTCGGAGGTGCTAGGGGAAGGTCCTGCCTCTGGATTTTGAGCAGGCCCCACCCTTTCGATCCGTCGCCCCTCGGGGGGCCACGGGGTCCGCAGCCTCGCTGTCGGCCCGCCGAGCCGATTTGCCCTGCCGCTCGAGATAGAGGTGATCAGAAAGGTGGTGGATCCTCCTCCAGACCCGGGGTTTGTGTCCAGGTATTCCTGACCCAAACGGACGAGGGGCTTGCGCCCCATCCTTGACCCGCACGACCTGAACAGCTTCTTAAGGTCTCGGACCTTCAGGATGGTCACTCTGACTCAGTTTTCCCATCTTCGGAATGAGGCGTGTGGCTCTATTTTCTGGACCTCCAGGACGTTTCTTCACACTTCAATCCGTCAGTTTCTTGGGAGACTCCTCCGCTTCTAGAGCGGGGGATCTCTTTACAAGTTCCAGGCCATACCCTTCGGTCTCTTCTCAGCAGCATTCCTGCGGCACCGAAGGGTCTGGGCATACCCCTACCCAGATGGCGGCCTGACTGCAACCCCTCCAGGGCGGAGGGGGACGGTCCAGAGTTCTGGCCCTCTAGTTTGCTCTCAGACTGGTCTCCTCTCTAATGGAGCCATGTTGGAACTCGTGTCTTAAGCGGGTGATCCTTTCATTGGGACAGAGCTTGACTCTTGAGCCAGAGCTCGGCTCCCGGCGGACAGGGCCGAGGTTCTTCCTCCTTTACCTAGTCATGTCTGACTGGACAATTGCGCCCTGCCCGGGACTTCCTGCACCTCCTGGGCCTGGCGGCGGCCTGCACCAGCGTGGTCCGTTTGGACCCGCCGGTCCATGCGTCCCCTTAATGGGGGCTGGCCAGCCAGCGGTCACAACACTGCGATCCTTTGGACCTGCCCGTGGCAGCAGCCCAGGGGTTGGGGAATGCTCTCCTACGGTGGACCGTTCCAGCTCATCTGCAGGAGGACATCCCATTCGTCCGCCCCGAGTCGACGGTCTTCTCCGACCGATGCATCTCAGATGGGTGGGGGTGCCCATCAAGGGGAACACAGAGTGCACTGCCTCTGGTCCCCTCGGGAGTCCTGATGCCATTTCAACCTGCTGGAGCTCCAGGCGGTCTGCTTAGCTTGCACCGTTTCGCTCCGTTTGTGCGGGGTCTAGTGGTTTAGGTCCAGGCGAACAATACCACACCCATGTGCTACCTAACCCGCCAGGGTCGGATGAGCCTCTTGCCATTGCGTAAGGAGGTTCTCTGCATTTGGTCTTGTGCACAGCCGGGAGGCGGTTTCCTAGCCATTTCGATGGCAGGAGCCTCCAGCACCCTGGCTGATGCCCTAAGCCGGATAACGGCTGCGCCTCACAAGTGGTCTTCCCTGCTGGAGGTAGCACAAGATCTTTCTCCCTCCAGGGCACGCCTCGGGCAGACCTTTTTTCCCTCTAGGGAGAATGCGAGGCCGAGACTGTCTCATGCCCGCCCTCTCAGCAAGGTTTGCTGTAGGGGATGCCTTTGAGGCCGCGGACCCCGGGCCTCTTCTACGCCTCTCCCCCATTTCCCTTGACCCTCAGGCAAGGCGAGGAGGGACTAGGCGCAGGTGAGTCTGGTAGCCCCACGTTCTGCCAGCTCTGGTATCCAGCTCTCCTCAGTCTCAGCCCCAGGCTCCCGAGGCAGCTTCCAGCCTGCCTGGTCCTGATCTCTGTTGTCAGGGGAATGTATTCCATCCGGACCTTCAATCCCTGCACCTGGCGGCCTGGTCCCTGTGCGGCTAGTGGCCAGGCCTTGGGTCTTCCGGCGAGGTCCTCGATGTTGTTGAGGCATCCTGCCAGGAGTCGACCAGATATGCTACGCCTTCAAATGGAAGAGTTCTTTATTTGGTGTTAGGATAGGGCCTGGTCCCCTCTCCTGTTCCTCGGTGAGCATTCCAGACTACCTGTGGTCCATTCTTCCTCTTTAGCAAGGGCTTCAGTCAACGACCCTTAAGGTGCTCCTGTCAGCCTCCCCTGTCCTCCGGGCACGGGCCGGAAGCCAGTCGGTGGCACAGGAAAGGTGGTCTGGCGCTTTCCAAGGCCTTGATCACACTTCCCCTTTGGGAAGAGTATCTCCACCTCTGTGGGATCTTATGCTGGTATGGGCTTAGCTCACGGGCAAGCCGTTCGAACCTATGCACAGGTGCGATTCTCCCACCTGTTGTGGAAGAACACCTTCTTGGGGGCTACCACACCAACCAGAAGGCTGGGAGAGCTCCAGGCGCTCCTTTGAGTCTCCCTATCTGGTCTTCCACAGGGACAAGGTTGTCCTGCGCCCCACCCGAAGTTCCTTCCGTAGGTGGTGGCGGAGCATTTCCCTAACCGGGTATTGTCTCTGCTGGGGTTCAATCCCATTCACACCTCGGAGGCCGCATATAGGATCCATTGGGACCCTAATTGAGCGCTCGCCTTCCCAGGGAGCGTAGGGCAGAAATTCGGGAGAGGTTCGCCAGCTGTTTGTTATCTACGCTGAAGCCGCACCTGGCAGACCTACAGCCAAGCGGACGATGAGCGGGTGGGTCACCTCCTGCATAGATCTCCGCTATAGGTGGGCGGGCATGGAGCCTCCCAGAGGGATAAGTGCTCATTTTACCCGCCCTTCTGCTGCATCGGTGGCTGCTTCCGAGGATGCCCCTTTCCAGGATATCCACAGGGCTCCTACCTGGAAGTTGGCACGTACCGTTTAACCCCCTACCACATCGACCTTGGGTCACGCCGGGATGCTGGTTGGGGCTTTGGTTCTCCAGTCTTTATTCCCTAAGTAGGGGGTGTGCGCCTTGCCTCCCTCCTCCCAGAGAACTACTAGGAGTCTGCCAGATAGTGTGGATGAACAACATATCCATGTCCCTAGAAATACAGGTTACTCACCTGTAACAGGAGTTCTAGGAATGGTATATGTTGTTCATCCACACGACCCACCTGACCTCCTCAGCTTCAACGCACAACCTGGCTTCCAGTGGGCTAGATCTGGCGTCATGGGGCGGAGCCGAGAGTTTTACCACCCGGATGGGTGGGAGGAGCCAGCTTGAAGACCTTCCGGCAAGATTTAAAGCGCAAGGAACCTGCCAGATAGTGTGGATGAACAACATATACCATTCCTAGAACTCCTGTTACAGGTGAGTAACCTGTATTTTCGGTTGGTTCCATGGTTCCTCACAGTTCTCTCCGCTTTATTTTTTATTTATTTTCATCGCAATTGCGTGTTTTTGATGGTTTTCACTAGTATTTTATTGCAGTTCCCTTTTTCTTTAGGGAACCGATGATTTTGGACATTTTTCCTTCATGTTTTACCTCAGAAATCACAGTTCCTTACCGTGAGGGAACTGAGTGTAATTTCCACTTTTTGACAGTTACTTCTGAGTTCTCTGGATTGGCATGTCAGAGATCCCCAGAACTAAAAGAAAACTGGACCTACAGGTTTTAAAAAGTATGTCAACTGTCACACTATTTTGTCCATTGCAGATTCTGATAACCAGTGCCTTAGGTGTTTTGGTCCAGATCATAATTGTTCTCTTTGCACCAAATTTCGTAAAAAATCATTGAGAAACAGAGCAAAGAGAATTGAAAAAATTATTGCTCAGAAAAAATCAAAGGTTACCGATGAGGGGCCATCTAAAAATAATAACAATAAAAATTCAAGCAGGGGTGCTGATGAAGCCTCTAAGCCCCAGCCAAAAAATAAAGCTTCCAAAGGAGATGATGAAGTTCCTCAGGAATTTAAAAATAATTAAGGTGCCGATGAAGTGTCTGTACAAAAAAGGAAGCATTAACAAGCTGCTGATGAAGTGGCTGAAAAGATGGTCTGCAAAGACAAAAACTCTCATGTTCCTCCTGGGAAAGCCAATAGTGAGACAACAGGCAGCTTAAAACATAAAGAACAAGCATTTGTCAATGCCGAATGTTTGCTTGCTGGCATTGGCATTGGTAGTGTAGGAGTTACAGAGCTGCATAATAGGAATGGCAGTGAAGCATTGAACTGAGGCCAACCCCCATCACCACCCTGCAGATAGTGACAGGCATTGGGGTGTGCCTTTGGGTCATCAAGCATAACGGCCACACCACTTCACCACACCCTACCGTGCAGAGACCGACAAGTGTCACGGTGTGCCTTGGGGTCTTTGGCCCTTATGCGCACCCCATTACATCAAGAAATATTGTGAGATGGGTGCGGTATAGGAGAATGGGGTGAACTTTGGGGCCGAAGAGTCCAAGGCACACCTCGAAGCCTCTCAGTGGCTGCAGGGTGTGGGTGGGGGGTGGAATGGTATGAGCATTGCAGGTGACAATCCCAAGTCACAGCCCTGATGCCTGTCATTCTCTACAGGGTGGGGTGTTATGGTCGGAAACCCTAACGCCTCATGCAATCGTTGGTATTTTCACTCCAAATTTTCAACATGGGTTTTTTGTAACCCCCACCTCATGAACAGTGCCAATATCAGTTTGCTAGCTGAAAGCTGCTTTTGCACAGCGACTATGGCATTTGTCACCAC
This sequence comes from Neoceratodus forsteri, assembly GCA_016271365.2. Classification (NCBI taxonomy): domain Eukaryota; kingdom Metazoa; phylum Chordata; order Ceratodontiformes; family Ceratodontidae; genus Neoceratodus; species Neoceratodus forsteri. The sequence continues at coordinate 1,630,206,983 of CM028131.1, read as the reverse complement.
AGGTGCAAAAACACATTCTGAACAGGATGTGAAAAATGACAGCTGTACTGTTCATGGGGAGGTGTAAAAAATGGCAATGTTGAAAATCTGCAGTGAAAATATTAAAAAAACTGGTGAAGTTACGAGCGTGCGTAAAAACTGTGCAACGTGCACCCGTAATGTAATTAGTTTGGGAACTGTTTACAGCAGATTGTCAACACAGGCATTTTGGGACCTCCGGTCATGAGCAGTGTCACTGTGATATTCTTTATCTGTCCCGAACAATGATTTCCCACAGCGACCACGCATTTCTGTGCTGAAAGTGTGAAAACACATTTCAGCCATGTTGTGAAAAATGACAGTTGTACTGTTCATAAGGAAGTGTGGAAAAATGCCACTAGTGAAAATGTGGACTGAAAATATTACAAATTCATGAACTTACGAGGGTGCGTGGAAACTGCGCAATGCTCACTCGTAACACAGTCATTTTTAGGAATTTTTCACCAAATTTTCAAAATAGCCATTTTAAGACCTCTGCTCATGAACAGTGTCACTGTGATTTTCTTATTGTGTCCCATACATTGATTTCACACACCGACTGCACCATTGTGTGCTACATGGGCGGAAACATGTTTTGGGCGAGATGTGAAAAATGACAGCTGTACTGCTCCTAAGAAGGTGTGGTAAAATGGCAATGTTGAAACTCTGGAGTGAAAATATTGAAAATTTGTGAACTTATGAGCATGCGTAGGATTAGCGCAGCAAACGCTCGTAAAACAGTCATTTTGGGGAATTTTTTCACCAAATTTTTAACATAGCCATTTTAACACTTCTGCTCATGAACAGTGTGACTATGATTTTCTTAATGCGTCCCATACATTGAGTTCGCACACCAACTGTGCCATTGTGCGCTACATGTGCGGAAACACATTTGGGGTGAGAAGTGAGAAATGACAGCTGTACTGCTCATAAGGTGGTATGGTAAAATGGCAATGTTGAAAATCTGGAGTCAAAATATTGAAAATTCGCGAACTTACGAGCGTGCGTAGGAACAGCGCAACGCATGCTCATAAAATAGTCATTTTTGGGAATTTTTCACCAAAGTTTTAACATAGCCATTTTAACACCTCTGCTCATGAACAGTGTCAATGTGATTTTCTTAATGTGTCCCGAAGATTGATTTCGCACACCGACTGTGCCATTGTGTGCTACATGCGCGGAAACACATTTTGGGTGAGATGTGAAAAATGACAGCTGTACTACTCATAAGGAAGTGTGGTCATATGGCAGTGTTGAAAATCCGAGTGAAAATATTGAAAATTCGCGAACCTACGAGTGTGCGTAGCAACAGCTCAATGCACGCTCATTTAACAGTCATTTTTTGGAATTTTTTCACCAAATTTTCAAAATAGGCTTTTTGAGAGCCCACCTTATGAACACTGGCACTGTCATTTCGCGTGAATCAGTCCCGAAAGCAGATTTCAAGACAGTGACTGGCAACTCCTTCGGCCCGATTAACGCCATGACTGTGACAGAATTCATGAGGAGGGGTCCCAAACCCCATGTTGAAAAATTTGGTGCCAAAATTTCAAAAATGCCTGAGATATGCAGCAAAGTTGAAAAACCTATTCATTACATTATACAGCTTACCGGCATTTCCTCAGTTCAGCGGTCGGCTTTGAAGAGTGCAGCGTGTTCCGGTCCACGAGTCGTCGCGCCAGAGTCTGGAGAGTAAGTATGGGGTGTGGGGAGGCAGGGTGCGCAGTGGGTGAGCCGGGTGGGGCAGAGACAGCGGGGACCGTTTGTCTGTTGCAGGTTTTTTAACAAAGGAGACGACGTGGGTCGTTTGCCACGCTGGGTGGCTCCAGCATGGCACAAGGACGGCTTGTGGGGCGGAGCCGATGGGGGATTGGCACCATCATCGGCGACAGCATCTGTTGCCACGCATGGGTGGGCTCAGCGTGGCACCCTGTACTCTGGGGACAGAGGAGCTGACGGGGATTAGCCACCCCGCTATTATACATATAGCCACGCTGGGGTGGGCACCCAGCGTGGCATGTACAACTTGTTTGGGGGGCAGCACAGCCGGTGGGGGATTGGGCACCCTGTTGGCTATACAGTGCAGGGGTGGCATTCAAGCGCGTGGCGTGCGTGTGTGTGTGTGTAGGGGAAGCGCGCATGAGCAGATGATATCTTATCGCTGTTCACTGAAGCGTAGCTCCCCCTTTCAACTGTACGCCACTGCATTTTGGACTTCTGTCATAGACAGCTCCAGCAGGCATCGGAGAACTGCAGCCGCGCCTGCAAACACACTAACTGAATTGGAAGAGGGCTGCCACATCTCCGAAAACTCGGATGATGGCACTATGTTTCTTGCACGTGCGTGCAAGCAAACATAAAAAAAGCATACACAGCCAGTCTGTGCAGGAACTCCCATCTGTGCAAGACATGGCAAAAGCATGGCATGTCTTTCAGACCCTACAAAAGATGGGAACTATGTTCATTGGGGCTGGTAAGCACTCTTTCGCAGTTCTCTCTTCTGGACTGTGAGGGTGATGCAGATGATGAAGAACATTTTTATGATGCCCCTGACATGCATTTAGAGGGCCTAGAACCTGATGTGTCCCCTGACCCTCATTTTGGAGCTTCCCCTGCTGACCAGGAGAATCCATCCTCTATGCTTACATTTATCCAAAATATGCTAGATACCCTGGACCTCCCTACTCAGGAGTCTAACCAGGATGAGGATAAAGATTATAGGGAGATGAAAGGTCTCCCACCCTTAAGAAGTTAGTCATGGCTATCTATAATGCTTTCAGGAAAAATACCATGAAACTGCTTCAAACCCCAACTTCTGTGGCTGTGGGTTGACAAGCGTGCTGACAAAATACCAATTGTCTAAGAATGATACTGAGTTCCTGTCAGTACATCCCAGCCATGAGAGTATAGTACAGCAGGCAGCATGTGAGAAAGCTGGGGTTTCTTGTCTTCCTTACCCCTGACAAGGACTCCAGAAAAATAGATTTCATAGCAAAGAAGATGTACACCACAGCTTCCCTGCTTGTCAGACTTTCTTCCTACATGGCTTTCACTGCCAAGTATCAGAAAGCACTGTGGAATTCTGTCCTGGCCATTACCCGCAGTGGGTCGAATACAATGATACAAGAACTGGTGGATACAGCAAAAACTGCCGTGGAAGCTACGAAATACCAATTCCACATGGCAGATGACAACAATGATGCTGCCTCCGGAGCCATGCCCCATACAATCTCTCTCAGACGTTTTGCCTGGCTTAGAACTACCTATCTACCCCCAGACACCCAGTCTAAGACCATGGACTTTCCCTGTGATCAAAACATATTTGATTCCAGGACAACAGACTACACGAAAAAAGTTGATGAGTACAAGGCCTCTTGGCAGAGTCACTCTTCTAAACCTAGGCCTCCTGCCCCACAGAAATCCCACCTGAAGGGAAATAGGGGCAGAAGTTATTTTCCCAGACCGTACGCTCCCTATCCCCAGTCTGATTACTCTCAGTACAGGGGTAAGCTTTCGGGGGGGGGGGGGCAGAAGGGGCCAGAGAGGGGCCACCTCTTCCCAGCTAGCAGCCTTGCAGTCTAAGCCCTGATGTGAGTGTCCAGGTCGCCTCCCCTCTGCCAGTAGGTGGCAGACTCTCCCACTGTCTTCAGAACTGGTCCCTGATTATCTTGGACAAGTGGCTTCTGGAGATAGTGGAAAAGAGTCTGCCACTACAGTTCAAGCAGATGCTAGACCTCAAGCGTACCCATATTTCAAAGCCTCTAACCCCAACACAGGTACTACTGTTGGAGTTGGAGGTAAAAAAACATCTAGCTCTCTGAGCAGTGGAGGGAGTCCCGGCCCACGAAAAGGGCAAAAACCTCTACTCCAGGTACTTTCTGACACAAAAGAAAACTGGGGAGTGGTGCCTTATCTTGGATCTTTGTTAAAATCCAAATTCAAGCCAGCCCAGTGGTGCTGAGGGTTGAGGCGCTGGACGCCACATCTCGCGCCATGCTGGCGACCGGGGTTTGGGAACGGACTCGGGGCCGCTGGGGGTCGGAGGGGAGGAGGAGGAGGATCGAGCATCCCAATGAATGCTCTCCTCCTCCTCCTGGGGTGGGTTTTTGGGGTGCTTTGAGCACCCGATGCAACTATGCCTGTGGAAGCACGGGCATCGGGGTACAGGTGGCTCTCCGAAGTCGGGAAGGGGAGGACATTGTGGGCATTTGACAATGGCGTGCGTCAGCACGCCATCTGTCTGGATGTCATTCCTGCGTGCCGACGCCCTCGGGAAGGAGGGACCAAGGGAAGAAAAGTGGAAAAAAACCCTCTCGGTCCAAGATGACGACCGATCCTAGCCCCGATCACCTACCCACAAGCAGACCCCGTTGTGCAGGCGCTCAGAAGAGAGGAGTAAGGTAGGGGGGATAACGGAGTAAGCCTGGCACTCTACGGCAGACACCGTGGGAGGGATCTGTGGGGACTGATTCGGTCTGAAGGAGTGGACTAAGAGGGTAGTAAGGCAGGATAAAAAGAAATAAAAAAAAAAATTCAAGATGGTCACTCTGTCACTAGTCATATAGTCCTTACAGCAGGGAGACTCGCTAACCTCCCTGGACCTGAAGGACGCTTACTTTCATATACCCATAAGGAGGTCCCACAGGAAGTTTCTCAGGTTCAAACTCCCTTCGGGCCACTATCAGTTCGCTGCAGTGCCCTTCGGCCTGTCCTCATCTACAAGAATTTTAACCAAGTGCCTGGCAGTGGTAGCAGCACACCTCTGGCAGCTGGGTGTCTCTATCTACCCCTGTTTAGACAACTGACTCATAGTGGCAAAGTCTCCTTGTCAGGTCAAGCAGTCCCTTTCCCTTACAGAGCATGCTCTGGAATCTCTGGGCTTCCTGGTAAATCTAAAGAAGTCTCACCTGGAACCCACCCAGCTACTCACTTTCATAGGAGCTCAGCTGGACACCCAGAAAGGATATGCCTTCCTCCCACAGGAGAGAATTCAAAGGTTCCTTTCAGTGGCAGATTCTTTCATCCAGGGACAGCCAAGATCAGCAAGATATTTCCTCAGGCTCTTGGGACACATGGCTTCAATGACTGTAGTGGTCCCAGGGGTCAGGTACAGGATGCGAAACCTGCAAGCCTATCTCAGAGCTCTCTGGTCTCAAAGAAGCAACAATTTTTTAAAGCTGATACCTGTGACGGAACAGTTCCTTCGGGCTCTGCTTTGGTGGAAGGACCCTGCAAATCTGGCAGTAGGGATCCCCTTCCAAGCTCCGCTTCCCACAAAGGTGATCACCACAGACGCCTCCCTCCTGAGGTTTGGAGCTCATCTGGACAGTGCCTCAATAAGTGGTACCTGGACTCTCCAAGAGTCAGTTACAAATAAACCTTCTGGAGCTCAGAGCAATCTTTCTAGCTCTCAAAGCATTTGCTCCTGTCATAAAAGGGCAGACTATACAAATTCGAACAGACAACACCACTGCAATGTTCTACATAAACGATCAAGATGGTACCAGATCAGGGATACTCTGTTCGGAGGCTGTGAAAATTTGGTCTCTTGCCTTCTCCCTGGGGGGTCAGCCTTTCAGCTATTCACCTCCCAGGCAAGCACAATACTCTGGCAGATGCTCTAAGTCGCATCAGTCAGGGTCAGAGTGAATGGACTCTGAACAAGCAAGTACTAGCCACAGTGTTCAGGCGGTGGGGCACACCAGAAGTGGATCTGTTTGCGCCTCTCCTCAACTTCCAGTTTCCTCAGTAGTGTTGCAGGCCTCCAGTCCTGGGAACAATTTCCCTAGATGCCTTGATCCGGATTGGTCAGAGAGGTTCCTATATGCATTCCCTCCTTTTCCCCCTGATACTCAGAGTATTGCTTAAGATCAGACAGCAGCCCGCATCTATGATTCTGGTGGCTCCGGATTGGCCCAGGCAAGCCTGGTACTCTCTCCTTCTCTCACTGTCCTTCAGCAGGCCCATTTACCTGCCACCAATTCACTTTCTGCTGACTCTTCCCCAGACAGGAGTGCATTATCTGGACATATGCTCTCTTCACCTCAAGGCCTGAATCTTCCTGGACATAAAGTCTCCAGCACTTGTTCACACTAATGGGATCTGCGCCGGAGGCACTAGGACCCAGCGGGAGCAAACTTTTTGCTAGATGTTCGGCACCAGAGATGGAACCACGAGAAGCGGCACCGCAAGCCCCAGCTCGTGCGGTAATGACTATCTCGGCGTCGACCCTCCAACTGCCTCAGTTCTTTTTTTCCCGCTGTCGAGTGCACTTCAGTGACGACATCGCTCACCAACTGGGAGTCAAACTTCAAACTAGCAGCTTAGTTTTTCAGTTTTATTGTTTTGTAGTAATATTTTGAATAAGTATCGCTTAGTTTATTTATTCTTGTTTAAAGAAGAAGTCTCAGCCTACATTGACGGAGTCGACCATGAGCGGGTCAGGTGACGGTAGGGAGACTTCGTATGAAAGCTGTTCAGTCAGCTGGGCTGGGTCCGGTCCGCCACCTTCTTCGGAGGGGGGTTCTGACAACGGACAGTCCAGTCCCTGAGGGGGTGGGCGGTCCCCTCGAAAGCATAAAAGTAAACAGTCGCACTCCTGGTGCCGTTCGGCCTCGAGCTCTTCTTCGGCCCCCAGGTCGAGAAAGAGAAGGCATCACTCGAGGTCGCCCTCTGATATGTCTGCGCGTAGATGGTCAGTTATTGGGGCTAGTTGCCAGACTCCTCCTTCGGAGTCACCAGTTTCTGTTTCTGGTAGCCGACGTCTTCGACCTCGGAGCCCTACCCCACCCTCTGCTAGGTCTTCAGATGAGCAATTTCATCAGTGGGCTGCTCTTATGGAGCAATGGGCTCGGAGGTTGGTCCAGCTGCCTGGCCCGGTCACTCAGGGGCCTTCGGGCTTTTTGGAAGATCAGGTAGGGCGGTTGAGCCTCCCTAGTTGTGTGGCGCCTTCTTTGATGCCATCGACTCTGCGCTTAGGTATCCCCCCCCCTCACAGGGCTGCAGTGCAGGGGGCCACACCGATGCCTCTATCTCCTGGTATTCATCCTTCTTTCTCTTTAAATCCTGTTTTTCGGAGTCTTGGGATGTTTTCGATGCCCTTGGCGTCGATGGCACGATCGGCGCCATCTTCGGCACGATGCATCTGTCGGCGCCGTTGAGTTTCTCAGTGCCGTGTGCTTCCTTGGCACCATCCTCGGCGTTGTGTGGCTTCTCGGTGCCATGCGGCTTCTCGGCACCGTCTTCGGCGTCGTCCAGATTTTCGGTGTCGTGTGGCCTCTCGGCGCCATCTGGCCTCTCGGCACTGCCGTCGGCGCCGTGAGTTTCTTCGGCGCCGAGATCTGTTAGGACGTCATCCAGCCTTCAGGACTCCTCCTCTTTTAATCCTTTTCCTTCCTCATTTCCTTCTGATTTTCACTCCTTTTCTGTCCATACAGTCCCTCATGGACTGTCAGGAGATGACACTGAGCCTAACCCAGACCTTAGGCTGGGTGAAGATGTGGAAGGAACATGATCTATTCCTGCTGCACAGCCTGTGGTCGAGGACCTGTCTTTTAAGTCTCTGCTGAAAAACTTGAATTCCACTCTTTCTCTCCAAACTACAGATATCGATCCTGGGAAACTGTTAAGACTCCAATACCTCCATGTTCCGGAGATCCCTATGGATTTGACTCCTCCAGTACAGCCCTCCTTTGAGACACTGTCTCAAATGGTATAGAATAATCCTGCTCTCATTCCTTCAGTGGCTAAGTCCATAGATAGGAAATATGCTGCTCCCAAGGATCGATCTATTTTGGCATCCCAACCCTTTGCGGATCCGATTGTAGTCTTGGCAGAGAATGATAAGGTTGTCCTTCCCCAGACTACTACAACTTGACCTATTAACAAAGAATCTCGTAAGATAGACACTTTGGGTAAGAGAGTTTTTTCTGCTTCCACCCTAGGTATGCGTAATGCCAGCTACCAAGGCTATTTCTCTCAATATGAGTGTATCCTTTGGCATTCGCTCAAACAAATGGTTGAAGCTCTAATGGAGTCGGATACTAATTCAGAGCCTCTTCAAACCATAACCAGGGGTATCGAGTCCAACAACCAGCAGGTTAAAGCAGCTATGGATGCCTTTGATACTGCCTGCAAAGCGGCGGCAGGCATTTGTACCCACCGCCATTCCTGGCTGTGCACTTCAGGTTTCACAGCAGGTAACGACGTTGCCTTTCGAAGGTGTGTACCTCTTCGGCCCTCAAGTAGAACAAGCTCTAGAGGCCACACAAAAGACTAGGTCAGCCATTAAATTGGCTCAACTTCCTCCGGCTCCCTCTCGAGGGGGTGTTAACAAATGCCAGTTTCATAACTGTCAGTCCTTTCAAGGCAAAAGCAGGGGAGGTTTTAATAAAACCGAAGCCCCCCGAGCCTCAAAAGAAAACGCAGCAGAAGATGCAAGGACCCAAAGCGCCCAGTGCCGCCTTCTGAGTTGTTGGCCCAAGTCCCACCTCAGCTGCCCGAGGTGGACTCTTCCTCACCAGTGGGAGGTCACCTGACTCACTTCTACAATCAATGGAAATCCATAACCTCGGACAAATGGGTCCTCCGGATAATCCGCGAGGGGTATTCCCTCAATCTTTTGGACACCCCTCCGGATCATCCCACCCAGATGACAGCCCAGGCTGTCAGTTCTTTAGTCAGAACTTCTCGCCTCCGAGATACAAGGCCTTCTGAACAACAGGGCAGTGGAAGTAGTTCCGCTGGATCAATGGAACACAGGGTTCTACTCCCATTACTTTCTGGTTCCAAAGAAAACCGGGGGCATGCACCCCATTTTGGACCTCAGAAAATTAAACAAATTCCTACCCAAAGAGATATTCAGAATGATATCGCTAGGAACCCTATTACCTTTGCTTCATCAACACAACTGGTTAGCCTCCCTGGACATGCAGAATGCTTACCAGCACATTCCTGTTCACTCGAAGCATCACAAATACCTAATGTTTGTGGCTTTGGGACAGCATTATCAGTTCAGAGTCCTGCCCTTTGGGCTATCCTCGGTGCTGCGAGTTTTTACAAAGTGTTGTGCAATTCTCGCAGCGCATCTCAGAAAAATTGGAATACAAGTGTTCCCATATCTGGACGATTGGCTTCTAGCAAGTCCTTCCATGCAAGGAACGCTGGACACCATAGCCACGGCTTCACACTTTCTCATGTCCACGGGAGTCTGCTAAACCTCAAGAAATCTCAGCTGCAGCCCTCCCAGAGGCTCCTTTTCATAGGAACTCTTCTAGACACCTCCTGTGTGAAAGTATTTCTTCCAGAGGACAGGAGGAGCGATATCCTTCAGATGGCCCGATACATCGGAGAGAGCAGTTCGGTGTCGGCTCTCTCAATGCAACGGATGCTGGGTGTCATGGCATCCTCGGTGTTTACTGTAGCCCTAGTATGCCTCCACATGAGAACCTCTTAACGGATGCTCAGTACTCAGTGGTCCCCGACCACGCACCCTCAGTCCTTTCTCATCAAAGTGACAGAACCTCTGAAGAGATCACTCACCTGGTGGTCACAAGAGGACAATCTTCTGGAAGGATACCCCTTTGCTCCTCTGGATCATCAGATTTCCATTACCACGGATGCGTCCCTGATGGGGTGGGGAGCTCACTGTCAGACTCTCCACGCTCAAGGTACGTGGACTCAGGACAAGTCCCAACTTCACATAAATGTCTTAGAAATAAGAGCTGTCCTTTATGCAGTCCGGGCTTTGAAGGACATTCTCTGTCACAAGAACATTCTCCTTCAAATGGACAACAAAGCAGTGATGTATTACATCAACAAGCAGGACGATGCTCATTCTTACCCCTTATGCAGGGAAGCAATGAGAGTGTGGGAATGGTGCTTGCAGCACAAGGCTCTAATTCAGGCGGTCTACCTACTGGGAGTGCAGAACGAACTGGCAGACTGTCTCAGCAGAACAGAGACAGATCCTCACGAATGGTCTGTTGACTCAGCCATAACTCAGTCACTATTCGCAGAGTGAGGAACTCCAGACCTGGACCTTTTTGCATCCCCGCTCAACGTGAAACTGCCTCTCTTCTATTCCAGAAATCCAGAGCCTGGCATTTTCTGTTAGGATGCGTTCAGGCTACAGTGGACAAAACTCTTTCTATACGCCTTTCCACCTCTTCCTCTAATTCAGAGAGTACTTCTCAAATTCGAGTCCCAGGGGGCCAAAATGATCCTCATTGCTCCCTTCTGGCCTCGATAGATATGGTTTCCACTACTCAACAGTATGTTGGAAACTCCTCTGAAACCGCTTCCCCTTCAGACGAACCTTCTGACTCAGGGGCCTGTGGTCCATCCCAATCTGAGGTCACTTTACCTTCACGCTTGGCTCCTGAAGAGATAGAAGTGAACAGGTTCAATGTCTCTCGTATGGTTTCAGATATTCTTCTGGCTGCACACAAGCCAGCCACTAGGAAAACTTACACAGCCGAATGGAAGCGTTTTTCGCTCTGGTGTGCAAAATCCTCTTTGAATCCTTTTTCCTGCCCACCAGATAAAGTTCTAGAGTACCTTTTTGACCTCTCAAATTCAGGTCTGCAATACTCTACAGTTAAGGTTCACCTTTGTGCCGTTTCAGCTTATCATGAGCTAGTACTTTCCCTGTCACTGGCTCAGTTACCTGTGGTTAAGAGGTTTCTTAAGGGAATTCTGCATACCAGACCTCCTATAAGACATCCAGTCACAGCCTGGGACATTAATCTAGTGATAGACATGCTCACTGGAAAACCTTTCAAGCCTCTAGCTACCTGTGAGTTAAAATTTCTCACCTGGAAGACGGCCTTCCTAGTGGCCATTACCTCAGCCCGCAGGGTCTCTGAGATGCATGCCTTGGTCACAGACCCTCCGTATACTGTGTTTCATAAAGACAAAGTAGTTCTTAGGACCCATCCTAAGTTTCTTCCTAAGGTTGTTTCAGAATTCCATCTAAACCAACCTTTGGTCCTTCCTTCCTACTTATGAACTTCCAAAATGAAGGAGAGCATTCTCTTCATTCCTTGGATGTCAAAAGAGCTTTGCGTTTCTATCTAGATACAACAAAAGACTTTCGCAAAGCTCAACAACTGTTTGTTTCCTTCAGCGAGACCTGGCTGGGTCAACCGGTCGCTATCAGATGTATTTCAGCATGGCTGGTGGCATGCCTTCGCCACTGTTATTCCATGGCGCAGGTTAAGCTGGAGGGCAGAGTGTACGCTCACTGTACTAGAGCAGTCGTGACATCCCTAGCAAAAATCCGCAACGTGCCCATTGTGGATATTTGCAATGCGGCCACCTGGAGCTCAGTGCATACTTTCGTCAAACACTATGCCCTGGATGTATATGCCAGACAACATCTTTCTTTTGGCAGAACCATCCTCAATGGACTCCTGTCCTAAAACGGTGAGCTCTTGGTCTCTCCTGCCACCCTCTCGGGGGATTATTAGCTCGGTACTCTCCCATTAGTGTGATTGAGTGGTGGAGACTTTATGTCCAGGAAGATATAGAAATTACATACCTACTGTAATTCTTGATCTTCTTGGACGAGTCTCCACCACTCATTCACACGCCCACCCACCATCCCCCAAGCTCACCTTTGTTGTTGGTCTTCACTCCCTCAATCTTTAAGCTGTGAAGACTTCTTTCTTGACCCTTCTTATACGGGTCATCGGACTATCTTATGTCCGTTTTTTGGTTAGGCGATCCTTCTAGGTTAGTTACGCTGCACCGCCTCGGAAAAAAAGGTACTGAGGCAGTTGGAGGGTCGACGCCGAGATAGTCATTATCGCACGAGCTGGGGCTCGCGGTCCTGCTCCTCGTAGCTCCATCTCTGGTGCCGACCCTCTAGCAAAAAGTTTGCTCCCGCTGGGTCCTAGTGCCTCTGGCGCAGATTCCATTAGTGTGAATGAGTGGTGGAGACTCGTCCAAGAAGATCAAAAATTACGGTAGGTACGTAATTTTCATTTCTTGAGGAGCTAGAGTTTCCATCCTCTCAGTACTCGGAGCAGGTCCTTAAGATCCTGAGAATGGCTAAAAAACCTAACACAAAAAAGACTTATGCAGCCAAACAGAAAGGGTTCTCCCTCTGGTGCAAGAGCGAAAAGGTCAATCCTCTTACAGCTTCAGACTCTGAGCTGCTGGATTACCTGGTACATCTGCAGGCGTCAGGCTTGAAACCCTCCTCTCTCAAGCTACACCTGATTGCAATTGTGGGCTATCTTTTGGTGGGAAAGAAAAAGTAAATTGTTTCCACTCTATTCAGTTTTTCAAAGCCTCTTGCACCGCCAGCCTCCAGTCAGGGAGCCGGTTCCTCCTTGGAGCCTGAATCTCTGCATTGTCAGGCTCATGGAACCACCCTTTGAGCCTATGGCCAATGCACATGTCAAGTTTGTAACCTGGAAGTCTGTCTTCCTGGTGGCTATTACCTCTGCCAGGAAGATTTCAGAGTTACAGGCCCTGTGCACTGAGCCTAATTACATCATTCCTCACAGAGACAAAATTGAGCTCAGGACAAATAGGAAGTTTCTGCCTAAGGTGGTTTCTGAGTTTCACCTTAACCAGTCGAGTTTCACCTTAACCAGTCTGTTACTCTACTTGTCTTCTTTACTGAGAAATCCACTCATGTTGAGCAAAAGCTCCACAGTCTGGATGTCAAAAGAGCTCTCTTTTACTGTCTAGAGCATACTAGGCAGTTCAGAGGCCGCTGGTTGGTCTATTGTATTAGATTCTGCTATGAAAAAGCTGGTCATCAACCTCCCGTGGGGCTCAGGGCCCACTCCACCAGGGGCACTGCAGCCTCTGTGGCAGCTGCAAGAGACATACCCCTTCTTGATGTCTGCAAAGCAGCTACCTGGAAATCTGTACACACTTTCATTAAGCACTGCAGTTTAGATGTGCAGTCCAGATATGATGCCAAATTTGCGTATCACCCCTTGTGGTCGACACCCCGACGGCGAAACATAGAAAAAGACCATTAAGGCGACATTTGCGGTAATGGTCCTTTTTCTGTGTTTTGCCTTCCCCCAGTGTTCGGCCCCCTCCCTTGACCAACTCCGACCTGGAGTTGGAATCCTAGAGTCCGGGGGGGGCAGAGCCCCCCACAGAAAACAGCAATGCAAGAGGCGGCACAATACCTGCATCGGTATTGTGCCGTCGCTGTGGGGGAGGTCGGCATTCTCACCGACTAAATATTTTGGTGCTACTCCAAATTTGGCAGGGCAGTTCTGTAGAACCTCTTTCCTGAGTAGGTTCTCTGCCCACCTCCCGCTTGATACTGCTCGGTAGTCTGCTATAGTTACTGATGCTAAAGGACTCCTGGGGTAAGAAGAAAAAATTACTCACCGTAGTAATCTTCTTTTTTCCAAGAGGTCCTTTAGCATCAGTAATCTCCCACCCTTCCTCCCCGGTTCACCTTTTAGGAGAAGAGCTCTGCTCTTAGTGTTATTACCAAAATAGTTTTTTTATTAAAGAGTTTTTGTGCTCCGGTTGTTGATATTTGTTTTCTGATTTTGGACATTTTCATGGTTTTTGAATCCTGTTGGTTCACTTTTGGGGGCATGTGCCCATTATCTTCGAAAGAATTCTGAAGTCCTTCAGGCTGCTCCCTCTCAGCACACTCCCCTTCTTTTTTCTGATTGGCTGATGCCCAAGCTGATTATGCTATTTATCTTAAAGGCATACCTCCGGGGCAGTTGCACCTAGCTAGCTAACTTCTATAGTTACTGATGCTAAAGGATCCCTTGGAAGAAAGAAGATTACTACGGTGAGTAGTTTTTTCTTTTCTGCCAGGATGCGTTCAGACAGTGGTGGACAAGATGCTTTCTGTATGCATTTCCTCCTCTTCCATTAGTTCAGAGGATGCTGCTCAAATTGGAGGCATGGGGGGGGGGGCAGGATGATTCTAATCGCCCTGTACTGGCCTCGACAGATATGGTTTCCAACGATCAACAGATTGTCAGAAGTTCCCCCGAGGTAACTTCCTCTACAGATGGACCTCCTGACACAGGGTCCTCTGGTCCACCTCAGCCTGCGCTCCCTTCATCTCCCTGCCTGGCTTCTGAGGAGATAGAAGTGGGTAGATTTAAAGTTTCCCAGAGAATCTCAGAAATCCTTTTGGCAGCACGTAAGCCCTCCACTAGGAAGACTTACACGGCTAAATGGAAGCGATTTTCTATTTGGTGTGCAAGTTCCTTCTGGACCCTTTTTTGTTGCCCACCAATTAAGGTATTGGAGTACCTCTTTGATCTGTCGAACGCAGGACTGCAATACTCGACAGTGAAAGTACATCTCTGCATGATTTCTGCTTACTATGAGCCAATACAAAGCAACACGCACGTTGAGGTGGACCTGTAGCAGATTATGGCTGCATCATGACACACATTGCACTGGATCTGTGGATGACTTCATCAGCATCATCACACACATTGTGCCAGATCTGTAGCAGACTTCAGCTGCATCACATCACACATTGTGCCGAACCAGTAGTGGACTTTTCGGATGGCCATACCTGGGAAGCAGCTGCATTTTGGGGGTGTAAGCCCCAAAACCCATTTTGTGTGAAATATAACTTTGACCCCCCCCCCCCACACACACACCAACAACCATGTACATGGTGAATTGTATTGTCCCCAAAATGGTTTTGGGATGGTGACCATGAAAACTCATTTCAGGGGTGATTTTCCTGTGACCACCAATGTGGTTGTGATGAGAGGGCCTAATAGGGTCTTTTTTTTTTTTTTTTTACAAATTTGGGGTTAATATCTTGAAAAATCCACAAGTTCTTGTGAGTTGAACATTTATATTGAAAAATGGACTAATTCGGCATGCTTGCACAATGCATCTTTCTTTTTGGGACTTGTTTTTTTTATCGCATTTAAAAAAACAAAAAAAAAAAAACTAAGCCCTCAAAAGGTCCATGGCCCATGCCCACCTACTTAGTCTATTTTTCAGCAGTGATTTTCAACTCAGCATAACTTGGTGATCTTGCAACAAGTAATGGCACTAAATTTGGAATCAGGCTACATCTGCCCCATCTCACGACTTGGTCATACTCAACTCTTCCCCATGTGTGTTTTTGTGAGTAGACTTGCTTCTGCTATTTGCCTGACAACTACGAGTCATGTAAGTGGTGGATCCCATATCCCATGAAAATGACGTTACCCTTGTTTTTGCAAAAATCACCTTATGAAAATTCTGAAAAAACAAACTGCAGATATGCTAACAGATGATGTACTTTTATTATACTTACTGTTTAGTCCCCATCATTACTCCAGACTGACCCTTCCCTCAAGATCCCCAAGGCCCATTTCAAGCCCATCACACTTTAAAAACGGTGTTGTGCTCACCAGAGATCCATGGCTTACCCCGAGGAGGGGACTGGAATACAGGGAAATTTACCCCAAATTCCTGTGTGTGTGTGTGTGTGTGTGTGTGTGTCAGGAGGTGTCCCTGCCTGTTCGGGGGGACACGGATGTACCAAGATCCATCATCAGCATCAGGTACAGCCCATTTGCCATGTTTCACTGCTCCAGATGTCAGCATGCACTTGCCTTAAGCAGGGGCATGCATGACACCATACTGACCGCAAGCCCAGCTGATGTCCACCCACCTACTCATCCTGCCAGTTGCGCTACCACCTGTGGTCACTGAGGTGGTAGCACAGTGGTGGAGGCAGCGACCCTCTCACTAGAAAGAGGAGAGTATCCTGAGTTTCTTTTTTAACCATTACCGAAACTTCAAACTTGGCACTAATGCCACCAAGCAAAGTCACACCCTTGGTCCAAACTCTAATCTAAAAGTTTCAGGTTTCAGCGCTCAGCCATTTTTGTACTGTTGGTGAGCGAACAAAAGTCTTAAAGGGTATAGTCCCCTCAGCCTTTTATTCTGTTTCCCTGTGTAGTTTGTAGACGTGCATAATTACCTCATGCACATGGCATGTAACTTCATTGCTCTCGTCCCATCGGTTTTGGCACAGCTTGTGAAACACTCCCAACAAACATTCATATGACAGGGCTTTAAGGTGTTGCAGGATAGCTTCCTGCGATGTGAATAGTCTTTTGCTAGGATGGGAAATCTACTTAAATGCGACATAGGAAATGACCTGGCACCATTGTGAATGGTGCCAGCTGTCCATATGGCAGTGCAAAACACCAACACCACTACACAATCCCAAGAAAAGAGGGATTGCAGTGAAATGCAAAGGCATGCAGACACTGCAATGCAGATTGCATTCACATGAGTGAGGCAGCAACACTGTAACAGATTTGCACCACTCTCAATGGTGCAGGACATGCCGTGTAAATGAGCCTATTGATTGCCTGTATTGCACCCTCCTAATTTCAACAGGATTTAAATGTAAATGAAGGTACTTACATCTATTGTGAAAAGCTGCTTGACTCCATTGCAAAGGGTATGACCTGACTCATGTAAGGCATCCTGGAATTTTATGATGTTTTGGTGCTAAAGCCTGCAGTAGTTGCACATATTAGTCAGTGCTGTTGCTGTCCTCTGCTGTCCCTGTGTTCTTGTTTTATGCTGGTCATGAAACTTTTCAAGGCATAGTAAGTGCCCTGCTGTTTTCTGTAGTTTAAAATGTAAATGCTTTTAGAGAATACAAGGACTTCACAAGACATGTAACAAAACTAAATGAGAGTATAACTTCTGCATGCATGCATCATCAACTCCCATGATGCCTTACATGAGTGGGGTCATGACCTGTAGAATGGAGGCAAACAGGTTTTTTCACACCAGGGCAAAACAGAGTGAAACAACCTCATTCATATTTAAATTAGAATGACTTTAGGGGATGCAAGAGAGGGAATCATTGTTCATGCCTACAAACTACACAGGTATACAAAAAATAGGTTGAGGGGATGCTCCCTTTAAAAACTGTATTTTTACATAGTTTCAGCCTACTGAAATTTTGAAATCAAACAACTGATCACTACTAAATTTACAGGGTCCAGCAGTTCTTGGTCTGACTACAGGCATGCTACACTTCAGGTTACTCACAGAACAGTATTTATAACCCAATATATGCAGCTTCTACACTTTTATCAGATGGGTATTGCCGTAAATGCTGCCTTTAACCTTTGAACAGATGGGTATACTGGTAAGTGGTGACTTTACCATTTGAACAGGTGGGTACATTGGTAAATGCAGCCTTAACCATTTGAACCACTGGGTACGATGGTAAATGCTGCCTTTACCCCTTGAACGAATACATATGGCAGACAGGTGAGTATACCAGGAAACACAGCCCTGACCCTTTGAACAGGTGGGTACAGCAGTAAACTCATCATTTATCCTTTGAACATTTGAATATATGAGTAAACGCAGCCTTTACCCTTTGAACAGGTGAGTATACCAGTAAAGTCAGCCTTCTCTGTGTTTGAACAGGTGAGCATATGAGTAAACACAGCCTTTACCCTTTGAACAGGTGGCCACACCAGTAAACACAGCCTTTAACTTTTGAACAGGTGGCCACACCAGTAAATACAACCTTTACCCTTTAAATGGGAAGGGGGTGTACATCAGTAAATTCTACCATTACCCTTTGAACAGGTGGGTACACCAGTAAAAGCACAGATTTCACCTGCTGCTGCTTGTACCTTGTGGCAGGCCCCTTGTAGGTGCTACAGGAAATACAAAGAGTACCACATTTGATTAGCAGGAATGAGGAGGGACCCATATCTCTCAGAATGTTGCTGTAGTTGCAAGGATCTGCTTCTCTTGTCAGAGTCTCTGTTGTATCCAAATCAGAAAGATGCAGTGTACATCAGTTCTCTTCTGTAGTTATCCCAGGTACCCATCCAAAGGGAACAATACATACTAGAGGTGAAGCTGAAAAGGTCCAATTGGATTAGACTGCTGCACACTTGTTTGTAGAAAGGGTCTTTGGGTATAGGCTAGAACAGCCCAGGGTATTCTAGATGTAGTGTTGTATGTAAAATAGCCTGCAGCGCCACAAAATGTGAAAACCAAGGCTTAAAACTTAGCCAGTTTAAATTCCTTCATGATCATTTGCATATATTACCCATGGTGCTTTGCATTAGGGTTGAATGTGTACTATTACATTTTTTTAGAACTCAGATTTATCACCAATGTGCATTTTGTGTACCCCTTGCTTCATTGCTTTTGCCTTGAGCTTCTTGTCCTTTAAATTAGTTCGTGTCCACACTGGCTGATTAACCTTTTGCCTTGGGCAGATACAATGGGTATATATCACACTGGTGAGGCCTAACAGGGATGAGACACGTGTCTGCAGTTTGCTGTCCACAGCCTTTGCAGATTGTTTATGAGGCCTTTTTGCAGCTTACAGTCCTGCTTAAAGAAGGGCTCCAGTCTGGTGATGCTCGGATAGCACTTCTGACTATCCTATTGGGATTCAATGGATGGTCCGTCTGTCTGACTCCAGATCCGACATCCTATCTGACTGCATTCAGATTCTGAATCCAAGGTTGGACAGTGGGATCCAAGGTCAGATATCTGCCTTGGATTCAAGGTCGGATAATGGGATCTGTAGTTGGATGTCTGCTTCGGATCCTGGATAGTCACATTGGACAGTTGGCATCTGATTGGATCTTAGGTGATAGGATCCAGTAGTTAGATACCAATTCTATCCGATGTCATCTGGTATCTGAGAAAATCAGTGGTATCTAATGATATCTGATTCCATCAGATAGTATCTGAGCAACACTTCTCTGGTCACCAGCATAATATCCCAATTGCTTCAAACAACATGAAGTCTTGCTGTATTCTGACTATTGCAGTTAGGTCCTACCTTTCAACTGCCCTGGAGAACAGAGAGTTAACTTTCCATGGGCAGTATGGAACGTTCAGCGCGACCTCGGTTGAAGCCTCTGTCTGCTGTTGTTTAAACTCCAACCGTCAGATTCTTTACTCCGCCTCACTGAACAGTCGCTCCGGAGATTTCTCATTTGCTCGGTTCAAAAAAGTCGGTTAAAGTGTCGTTTTTCGCTCGGTTTCTACCGAATTTCTGCTACCAAATCTGTCGGTTTAAGTCTCTGTCTGTGGTACCGTGAGTACTAGATAGGTTTTACATTTAGTTTCTGTGTGGAACTGGTAAATTTCGGATTGGTTTGGTTTGAACCGATCAGTTTAGTCTTAAAAAGTTTTGAATTTGTTTAGAGTGTCGTAACCGGTCCGTATCGGTTCTAAAAAAACTGGATTTAATTACGTTTTTTTCTAAGACCCGTAACATGGTCAGAAACCGATAGGGAAGTCTTGCGTGGTGGATTGCCGATAAAAGGGTAAGTTTTGGATAGGATTGGCCATGTCTGAGAAACCCAAGAAAAAAACGGGCCCACTGGGTTTCAACACTGCAGTGTGTGTGAGGAAGCCTTTCCTAAGGCTGATCCCCACACCACCTGTGTTTATTGTCTGGGGTTTGACCACCTTGATTCAGACTGCCAAATTTGTAAAAGTTTTCCCAAAGCTACCCTGGATAAGAGAGTAGGTAGACTGAGGAAAGGGAGGCCGAGAGGTCCGCTGACCGGATGGCTAGCCCGTTCGGTTCCAACTGAACAGAAGGAGTGCCCTCTGACCAGGGCGAAACTTGGGCAAAAGGAGAGCCGATTCTGAGGAGTCGGTTCCGGTTAAAAGAAAGAGAAGAGAAAAATCATCCGGTTCGGATCCACAAGTTCTTTCTCTGACCACTGATGAAATAGCCAAAGCGATAAAGACAGTGCAATCGCTAACTTCGGTTCTGGCCGAACCGGCACCATCTGGCAGGGGCTCGGTTCGGTTGGTTCCCCCGGTTCCGGATTATACTTTAGAAGAATTTTATGAACCGGAGGAGGAGAACGGAGAGTATGAGGATGATGATGATGGTGATTATGAAAGTCTGGATGTGCCTATTGACTTGGACATCTCCCCAGACAGACCTTCAGGTGTTTCTCCTCCTAGGCTTTCTGAGTCCCCTTCCCACTTTATGTTTTACAAGAAAGTGGCTGAAACCCTCCAGTTTCCTGTGGAAGAAGCAGTAGAGGATCAGGAGTAGCCTGATTTTGTTGAAATGATGGACATCCCAGAGTCCAGGAGGCTGTCTGTTCCCCTCCATAAATCTTTTGGGAAACAGACATTTAAAATTCTAAAGACTCCTAACTCCATACCTCCTGTGGACAGACGAATGGACAAGAGGTATACCCTTTCAGGCTCGGACACGGAGTTCCTTTCTCAGCAATGCAGCCATGTTGGGGTAGTGCAGGCTGCTGCCTGTGATAAGGCAAATATTCCCTTGGCTTCACACCCCCCAGATAAGGACTCCAGGAGGATTGATGCCATGGCAAAGAAGCAGTACATGGCAGCATCTTTGGGACTCAGGCAGACTAACTATATGGCCTACACAGCTAGATACCAGAAGTCCAGATGGGACACTGTGCTGGCTCTGGCTAAACAGGCCCCTGACCAGCTTGCCAAGGAGCTGGAGCAGGTGGCTGCAGATGGGATTGAGGCATCCAAGGTGCAATTTCATGCTGCTGTGGACTCCAATGATGTTTCATCTAGAGTCATGGCTACATCTGTGGCCCTTCGGAGGATGGCTTGGCTCAGATGTACTAGCCTATCACAGGATACCCAGGCTAAGGCCATGGATTTCCCTGTCATTGGTAATTCTGTGTTTGGGGAGCAGACAGAGAACTACATGAAAAAGATGGACGAGTATAGGACCGCCTACAGGAGTGCTCAGGCCAAAGAAAGGCAAGCCACTCCTCAAAGACAGCATTCCAGGGGCAGGCCCTTTCAAAGGCCTTTTTACCAAGCCCAGGCCTCCTCTTCTGCTTATGCTCTGAGGGGGTTCTTCAGAGGGACAGGCAGACGGGGAATGAGCAGGCCTGCTTCCACCCCTCAGCCCAAAGCCCCTGCCAAGCAGACACCCTGATGGGTCTGCCCGGGCTGATTCTCCAATACCTGTAGGGGGCAGGCTGGCTTACTTTGTCCAGGACTGGAAGTCTCTGACATCAGACAAGTGGGTCCTGGAGTAGTAAGCCAGAGACTGGTTCTCAGCTTCAAAAAATTTCCTAAGATGAGATCCAGATCCTTTCCACCTGCAACCATCAGAGACCCTTGCCCAGAGGCAGAGGTTTCTTCCCTCCTGGCTCTCAGAGCCATAGAAAGGGTTCCTACCCTACACAAGGGCAAAGGATTGTACTCCAGGTACTTCCTAACCCCCCAAAAAACAGGAGAATGGCAGCCCATCCTGGATCTAAGATATCTGAACAGGCATCTTTTAAAACCAAAGTTCAAAATGGTGACTCTGGGAATAATTCTGCCCTCTCTAAGGCCAGGGGACTGGCTAGCCTCCCATGACCTCAAAGATGCCTACTTTCACATTCCCATCAGGTGCTCCCACAGAAAGTACCTAAGGTTCGAGTTGCCCTCAGGCCACTGTCGATTCAGAGCAGTGCCCTTTGGCCTAACATCAGCCCCAAGGGTGTTCACAAAGTGCCTGGCAGTAGTGGTTGCTTTCCTAAGGAGAACAAAATTTCCATCTTTCCATATCTGGACGACTGTCTCATAGTGGGTCAGTCCCCAGATCAAGTCAAGTCACATCTGCAAGTAGCTCAGCAAGTGCTCACTTCCTTAGTATTCCCCCTCAACCTTACAAAGTCAGTTCTCGAGCCAGTACAGCTCCTCACCTTCATAGGGGCGGAACTGGATAAAGTAAGGGCAAGATCCTTCCTTCCCCTGGACAGGGCAAGGACCCTTATGGAACTGGCCTCTTCATTCATCCTACAGGTGTCTTGACCAGCAAGGCATTTCCTTCAGCTTCTGGGCCACATGGCAGCCTCCACAGCAGTGGTCCAGGGAGCAAGATTCCAGATGAGGTACATTCAGTTCCATTTAAGAGCCTTCTGGTCTCAAAGAAAGGATTCCCTTACCAAACTAGTCCCAGTGACCCGAACCCTGATCCAGGCTTTGCAATGGTGGCAGGATCAGAACAATTTGAGACAAGGAGTTCCTTTTGTCACTCAGTCTCATTCAGTGATACTCACCACACATGCTTCCCTGCTGGGCTGGGGAGCCCACTTGGGGGATCTTACCACCCAGGGTCTGTGGTCACCTCAAGAATCTCTGCTTCACATCAATCTCTTGGAACTCAGAGCAGTGTTTCTGACACTGCAAGCCTTTTCCAAATCTGTACAGAACAAGGTGGTCCAGATCAGAACAGACACCACCACCATGTGGTACATCAACAAGCAAGGAGGCACTCGGTCTACGGCCTTGTGCACAGAGGCAATGAAGTTATGGTCCCTGGCCTATTCCCTGCAAACCTCTCTGATAGCAGTTCACCTCCCAGGGAAGGACAATGTCCTAGCAGATGCTCTCAGCAGGATATCCCAGGGTCATCACGAATGGACCCTAGATCCTCTAGTTTTGAAAGTGATTTTCTCGAGATGGGGCACTCCACAGATAGATCTTTTTGCAGCCCCAGACAATCACCAACTTCCTATCTTTTGTTGCAGACCCCCAGTCTTGGGTTTAGTCCCCCTGGATGCTCTGGTTCTGAATTGGGAAGGGAAATTTCTGTATGCTTTTCCCCCCTTCCCTCTCCTGTTCAAAGTGCTAGTCAAGATCAGGTCTCAACCATGCAAAGTGATTCTGATTGCTCCAGACTGGGCCAGACAGCCCTGGTACCCACTGTTGCTGTCCTTAGCAGTCCACCGTCCCATGTCTCTTCTCAGGAATTACAACCTGTTGACATCCTCTCAGGGGAGGATTTGGTATCCGAACCTCAAATCTCTCAATCTCAAGGCATGGCTCTTGAAGAGTTAGAGTTTGCTGATCTGCACCTTTCTCAAGGGGTTCTGGATATCCTTAAGGCTTCTTGAAAGCCTTCCACCAGAAAGACTTACAACTCCAAATGGAAAAGGTTCACTATTTGGTGCTCTAATAAGCATATTTCTCCAGAATCTGCTGGGTTGCCTATAGTTCTGGACTATATGGTCCATCTTAATGGCTTAGGACTTAGGCCAGCTACACTTAAAGTGCATCTGGCAGCTGTTTCTGCCTTCTTGTCAGTAGGCAAGCCCTCTCCTCTGTCAGCCCATCCTGTGTTTTGTAAGTTCTTCAAGGGATTGCTGCACACCAATCCCCCCCTTCAGAGACCCTGCCCCTGCCTGAGACCTTAATGTTTGCATTGCTCAGTTTATGCAACCACCCTTTGAGCCTTTGTCCTCTGCAGAGCTTAAGTATTTGACTTGGAAAACTGTGTTTTTGGTAGCCATTACCTCTGCCAGGCGTATCAGTGAATTCCAAGCCCTGTCAGTGGAGCCTGATTTCATCTCTTTCCATCGAGATGAAGTGGTCCTAAGAACTAACAGGAAGTTTTTGCCTAAGGTGGTTTCAGATTTCCACCTTAATCAGTCTATGTCTCTCCCTGTTTTCTTCACTGACCATTCCTCCTCTGGAGAGAGGAGGCTGCATAGCTTGGATGTTAAAAGGGCCCTCAGCTACTACATAGAGCGCACCAAGGGTCACAAGTTTGAGTCCCTCCAGTTGTTCCTCATGTATGGAGAGGTCGGTAAGGGCAAACCTGCTACTAAGAGATCTGTTGCCAGGTGGATTGTCTCTTGTATACAATTCTGCTATGAAAAACTGGGTAGAACCCCACCCTCGGGCCTGAGGGCTCACTCTACTAGATGTACAGCTGCTTCCCTGGCTGCTGACAGGGATATTCCT
The DNA here is from genome assembly GCA_016271365.2 of Neoceratodus forsteri. NCBI lineage: Eukaryota > Metazoa > Chordata > Ceratodontiformes > Ceratodontidae > Neoceratodus > Neoceratodus forsteri. Next base: position 1,630,183,244 of record CM028131.1, on the reverse strand, counting down.
ATCTTAGAAATTTGTCAAGCAGCCACCTGGAAAACAGTCCATACATTCACCAAGCATTACTCTCTGGATATCCAGGCTAGGAGTGATGCTCGGTTTGGCACAGCAGTACTTCAGAGCCTATTCCCAAAATAGGTTCTGTCCCTCCTCCATGGAGGTACTGCTTGGTAGTCTGCAAGTAGTCAGAATACAGCAAGACTTCATGTTGTTTGAAGAAAAAATTACTCACCTTAGTAATGTTGTTTCTTCTAATGGAGTCTTGCTGTATTCTGACCTCCCCCGTCTCCCCTCTGAGAACCTGGTTTTTGGGATGTGGGTGGGCAGGAGCAGTGTTGGCACCCTAGGGGTGCCCTTTTTTCACCCTCCTTTACTTTGGGTGTGTGTTGTGTTTTGTTTTTTGGGTTTCCTGACTTGAGTCTTTGCTTTGAAACCAAAAACCCTTTTAATAAATTTAGTTGCCAGTTGGCTAGTGTGAGTTTTACAGTTTCCACACAGAACTTCTAGTGAGTATTGCTCATAAAGATCTGACGGTTGGAGTTTAAACAACAGCAGACAGAGGCTTCAACCGAGCTCGCGCTGAACGTTCCATGCTGGCCATGGAAAGTTAACTCTTTGTTCTCCGGGGCAGTTGAAAGGCAGGACCTAACTGCAATAGTCAGAATATAGCAAGATTCCATTAGAAGAAACAACATTACTAAGGTGAGTAATTTTTTCTTTCAGCAGACCACAGTTGGTCAACACACCAAAATAAAATACAATTTGAAGCCATTGTTTCATTTATTTTATTTTTTTTTTAATTTAGTTGTTTAAGCAGGAGTAGCACAATAAGCTGAAAGTTTTTTTACTGGAGCTACCTGGGAGCACAGGGAAGTTAAGTGACTTGCTCAGGGTCACACAGTATGCAAGTGGAAGCTGTGGGATTCAAACCCAGGTCTAGTCTGCTGGAAGTCACCAGATTTGCAGCTCAGAGCCTTAAACCACTGCGCTATACTGCCTCCCCATTTACTGATATGCTATACAGTACAGTACTGTATGTATGGATTCATAAGTCTTGTCTTTACAGTTCCGTTTATGCTGATGCTGCTGAGAAGCTGAGGTCTAATCCTCTGTCACTGACATCATATTGCTGTGGAGCTAACTGTGATGTCACAAGCAGAGGATTATGATCTGAGCACCCAGATAATTTCAGGGCAAAACAAATTTTGAAAGACGAGCATATGTTGATACCCATATCCTTCTTCTTAAAGTGATGTACCAGAATCCTTGAAAGCTGTTCAAAATATATTATTAGGACACTGGGTTGTCACGATAACAAAATATGGTGATATATCACGATAATTACAGCTGACAATAATTTGATGTAAAAAAAAAAAATAAACGATTGTGATTATTGTGCAGCACGATATACTATGATATACCGTGATAAAGTGTCTTAACTTGCTGCTCCGGCAGCATGACCCTCTCCAGGTACAACCATGATTCCCAGTTTCCCACCTTCCTCCAATCAGAGTTTTACTATTTATCCTAGAAATTGAAATGCTGCAGATTATCATTTTTTTTTATTTAGTTTTTGTTTACCGGGTAGGTGCACTAGCCAAAAAATGACTATTTTTAGGCACCACCCGGGAGAGTACAGAGACAAACTTCAAGAGAACATTATGGAACAAAATACAGATTATATATAAATGTTTGAGGCATTAACAGCAGAAAATGACAAAAATTGAAGTTAGTAAGAACAATACAGCAGCAGAATTTAACGTGACAATTACAATCTGGTCAAATAAAGTGACTAAGCAATGTTCAACCAAGTTACATGTAGATGTATGAGGCATTAACAGCAGAACATGACTAAGATTGGGATAGTAGGAAAAATGCAGCATTAAAATTTACAAGTGACAATACATTCAGGTCAACTAGAGTGACTAAGCAATGATCAGTCAGCGAGGGATAAAGAGCTGTGGGAGCAGTAGCAGCCAGGCAGTAATAGGTGAAGGGGGAACTAGAGAGAAAGTGAAGGGAGTAGGAAGGCAGCAGGTGTGGGGGGGGGGCATAGATTAGGTATAGAAGAAGTAAAGGTTACCCAGTAGAGTACAGCAGGTGACAGAAGAATGAAGCTATGTCGATTAAGAAGAGAAAGCAAACAAGTTTTCCAGAAAGGTGCAGTAGGAAATGGTAGATAAATGCTAGAAGTTTAGGAAGTGAAAGTGAGAGAGAGTGCTCCGTGTTGGAGTGGACCCCAGGTGCCCAGGAGATCAGAGAGGGAAGAGAGGAGTTAGAGAGTAAAGGGCTAGGGTGGTTTGAAACAGAAGCATTTGTAGGAGGAGAAGAGATAGTGGCATAGCACTTTCTTAAAAGAGATGTGGGATGCAGTTTGGCGTAGAGTTAGAGGGAGTGAGGTCTAGAAATTGGGCGCATGACAGGCAAAGTCACTACCACCTTTTGCGGTGCGGTGTCTCGGGATGTGAACTGGGAGATTTTTGGCAGAGCAAAGGCCATAGCTGGTGTTCTGGTACTGAAAGAGACCGGCCAGGAGTTTAGGTATTTGGGATCTGATAATGTTATCATTAATGGACCCGAGTGCGTAAGACCTTAGTTCTTGGGGCAGAAGCCATCCTAGATCTGCATAGAGAAGACAGTGATGTTTCAGCCTGGGGGGAAGCAGGATGCAAAGCGGCAGATGTTATTATAGGTGACATCCCACTTTCAAAGACTCGAATTTCAAGCAGAAACGTATGTAACGACCCCATATGTGAGAGAGGGAAGTAATATCCCACGGGCAATGGCAAGTCTAGCAGAGGAGGTGAGTGCATAACTAGTACGGTAGGCGATGCCAAGTTTGGAGTTAACCTGCTTACAGGTAGTTTGGATGTGGAGATCGAAGCTCATGATAATCACTATATTGTGATATTTTTACACAGATATATTCAAATGTGAAAGCATGCCAATCCTTAGACACAGTACCACTTACTGTATATACGCACATGTAAATCTAGTTTTTGATGCTAAAAATAAGCCCACTAGGAGGGGAACTTGACTTATCTTTGAGGTCAACCTATCGGCAGGATTTACAATGCTAAATAATTTCTGCATTTGTGTAACCTGATTTTGTGTCCAATTCTGGCTACAAAGATAGACCTTCTTCTTCGGGGGTCTCTCAGTCATCAGGTAACATGGTAGGAACCTTCGCTATTGGTGAAGGGGAATCTACACGGAAGATTTTTAGCAGTACAACTGGGGACACCCACGCCATCAACGTCACCAACCCTATATAGGCATCGGCGGCCCCGCTCTCTCCTCAGTTTTTTCCCACCGTCGACTCGCTTGCATGGGTCTCTGCGGAAGCTCCATCGCAGTATTCGCACCTGTTTTCAGCCTACGGCTTTTTTTACTTACCTTGTAAAAAATCTCTCTTTCAAGAGATTTCTTCTTTTATGTTGAGAGTTAATCCTTCTACCTCTCTTTTCCATCACTACTGCTGCAGAAAGATTGCCTCTACAGATAAACACTCCATTTGTGTCTGCTGTCTTGAGCATGACTATGAAGTTTTTAACTGTGAGCTCTGCCAGAAGTTTAATCAGACAATCCTTCAGCAACACAAAAAGGCTCTTAATAAATTCCTGATGCATCTACAAGTAGCCAACTCTGGGCAGGGGTCCTCCAGGGCCTTAGCCTCCCAGTCGCCGACCAGATCGATGCGCCTCCAGGCCTCCAAGGCCTAAACCCAGTCCTCTGGGAAAAGTCATAAAAAAGACCAAGATCGCAACTGCTACCCCCTGTGTTGATCTCGCTCCCCGCAAATCTCTTCTTTTTCTGGGGGATCTTCATCGGCTGCAGCTGCTCTGATGAAGAGAACTGCTGTCCAGGTCTCTGCCCACCTACCCATACCAACAGCACCTCCGCCCAGTTCACAGGGCACCCGGCCATCAATTTCCGAGTCATTGGCCCCTCCTCTCCCATCAAGGCCTGCCCCTTCTCCCACCAGGGTTACAGGCTTGTCGGATTCTCAGGACACAGCAGGCGGGTCATCGAAACATGTGCCAGTGAACCCTCCTCTGTCGACGAACACCGTCAACCTCAATGAAGTCCTGCTAAAGTTCACCGTGCTTGTGCAGCAACCGGGTGCCTTAAACAGGCCCCCTGTGCCGACGCCATCGACAACAGCTTCATCATTGACACCAGTTTGACAGCCGTGGGAGGCTCCCCGTGGGCTGACGACGGTGTCCCCGACTCCAATCCAAGAGACTTAGGAGGTCGACATTGAAGAGGAGTACCAGCCAGACCCCATTCTTCCTGAGGATGAGGAGGAATAAGAGGAAGAATTCCTGCTCTCTGACAGGTCTAGAGCCTCCTCTGTCAGAGTGGAGTCTGTGAAACATACTCCCAGGCATACCTCTCAACCTTTTGTCCCCCAAATGTGGAACATTGCCTCTCAAAATGTGGAACAAATGAGCAAAATGTGGAACACTTAATCAAATATTTACCTAAGAAGCTCAGAACACTGTTAAAATGTTTGCATTTATATTCAGAAAGTTTGTTATTAATTGAATAATATATTTTTTGCATCATTTACTATAGATTATTGCTTTAAAATGTTAACACTGAATGTGGGACAAGTCCTCACAATGTGGAACAGGGTGCTTTTGTGAAGTAAAATGAGGAACGTTCCTCGTAATGTGGTACAGTTGAGAGGTATGCTCCCAGGTCTCCTCCTGAGGACTCCACATTTTTTAATGTAATGAAACAGCTGTCGTCAGCCATGGGCTTCCACACTGAGGAAGAAGGTGCCACTAGAAAATATCTGGTGGACTTCGTGGAGATTCCAGAATCTCCCCCAAAGATCATTCTTCCAGTGCTCCCGGCATTGAAGAATGCAGCCATGGCAGCCTGTAACAGACCAGACATTGTGCCAGCTATGCCACGAAGGGTGGACAAACTTTATCATGACCTCTGGGTCTCCTCTATTATGCTGCCCAGGCAGAAACTGACTAAGTGGTCATCAAGGCAGCTCATGACAGACCTAAGGTGCCTAAACACCTTAGTTCCCTTCCTCCAGACAAGGAATCTCATAAAGTTGGACCTCTGGGGAAAAAAGGGTTTAGGCCTCCTCTACCTTAGGCTTGAGGATTGCAAATTATCTGTCACACTTGGTTAAATACCAGAATGCCAACTGGAAGAAGGGCAAGGCTGTGGGCCAGGCCTTTTCTGATGGCACACAAAAGCAAGAGCTGCTTCAGTGTTTCCAGGCGGCTGAGGATGTTAGCAAACATCTCCTCAGAGCATTGTATGACATGGCTGATACCGTTACCAGAGCAGCTGCCACAGGCATGTGCCTCCATAGGCACTCCTGGCTCAGAGTTCCGGGATTTGCAGCTGATGTGCAGAAAAAAGTGCTTAATGCCCCTTTCAGTGGCACTAAGCTGTTTGGCCCTGAAGTCCAGGACCTCATAAATGATCTGTAGGCCTCAGGCACGGCCATCAAATCAGTCCATTCCCTCTACCACACCCAACCAAGGGGTAGAGAGCAGCCTCCCTTTCATAAACAGAACAGTGTACCTGAAATGGCTCCCTGTACCCAGGGAAAGCATAGAGCCCAGGCTCCCTTGCCCACCCCCTCCGGTGCTGGAGCGGCACCCAAGCACCCCAGAAGTGAGAGACCAGCTTTTGTGGCTGGCTTCGGTTCTGCTTGACTCCTTGCCAGACCCCACTCCTCTGGTCCCAGACCAAGAGGTGGTGGTCGGAGGTTGGTTCTCCCTCCATCTGAACTAATGGAGAACCATAACTTTGGATGCATGGATTCTGCAGATCATAGAAAAGGGTCACACCTTGGAGCTCATAGACCAGCCTCCAGACACCCTATCTCCACCCTCCAGTTACCCCGGCGCACTTGTCTGTTCTCCAGGAGGAAGTGCAGTCTCTTCTGTGCAAGTAGGCCATCGAACCAGTGTCCAGGCACCAGAGAAACAAAGGTTTTATTCCAGATTTTTCCTGGTCCCCAAAAGACCAGAGATCTGAGGCCTATTTTAGATCTAAAGGACCTCAATCTGTTTGTCCAGTACAAAAAGATCTTACTTCGAGAGGGCTCTTGCAGTAGGTAATTACATATAGGACTGATGCCGGCAGGCGTCAGGGCCCCACGGAAAAAGTTCTAGCTAGCAGTCTCTGGCGGGGGACCGCCCCCACGTCAGATGACCGACGTCATGTGACGTCAGTATAAAGGGGCAGTCCCCCACGCCCGCCTACCATTTGTTTCTTGCCGTTAGCTCATGACAGCGCCTTACGGTAAAGTTCACAGCTCGTCAGTCTGTCATCGGTAGTTCTACCATCGGTTTTTCTCAATTTAATTTGACTTTTAGTCAGTTTTTTTCGGTGGTGTATGTCGTCCCCTACACCCTCCGAGCACAAGAATAAGTGCGACTCATACGGCGCTCAACTCCCACACAAGGACGGTCACTCCCAGTGCCTCTTCTGTCTGGGCCCGGATCACCCCATGGAGAAGTGCCAGCATTGCCTGAAGTTCAGCGCCGCCACCCGCAGATGGAGGCAGCAGTCTCTGGAGGCCCACGTCCTTTAAAAAGAAGATGACCTCCATGCAGAAGGAGCTGAAAAAGCTCCATCAGGCTTCAACTTCCCCTGAGGGCCATCGTAAGAAGAAAGATAAGGAGAAGCACTGGGACCGGGACTCCTCGACCACGACGACTTCGGATGGAGTCGCCGTATTAAAGGTAACGTCCCCCCCAGGGGACCGCTCTGCGACGGCTATCTTGGAGGCTTCCAAGACGGCGTCAGCCCACCCGTCTGGCTTGCACTTGGGCTCTTCGGGTACCTCCGGGCTAAAGGAGGCCTCCACTCCCAGTAAGACTGCCGCCGTGCGGCCTACTGGTGTGAGTGGCTCCGGTAAGCCGGGCGTCGGCTCCTCTGACGCCCGCCCAGAGAAGGCCGCTAAGTCGCTCGACTCTTCGGGGCAGCGCACGGCCCCTGTTCCGCCCGACCAGACCACTCCCCCATCGCGGCCTGCCTCGGGCGACGGTTCCACTAAGTCAGACATCGGCACCTCTGATGCCCGCCCGCACTCCACCTTCCGACGCTCGCACGGCATTGGACCTGATGCTGGACCCCAAGCTGTCCGCCGTCCCCGGCTCCCCGCAGCCTTCGCTGCCCTCCGAGGACCCAGCGTCTCCTCAGCCTGACCCCGGGGATTTTTCTCCTCCTTCTCCGGGTGATGCCGGGGATCCTTCCACGCTACCGTCAGGTCTCCCCTCCCGCTGGGCCGGATGACCTGACGTCTGATCCTCAGATGCCGGCTCCGACACCAGTCCTTCTGTTGCCAGGCAGCATCCCTCTTCCTCTCCCAGATGCCGTCCCCACATTGGGCCTGCTGCCCGCCGGGCCTCCTCCTCCAGGCCACCAGCTGGGCACCCTCCTGGGCCATCTGCCCCAGCAGACCCCCCCCGGTCCCTGGCCATCCAACCCCGTCCTATCCAATGCCATCATACCCAGGCCCACAGTATCCGGCACCCCAGTACCTGACGCCGGCCTATCCGACGCTGCAATACACGGTGCCTCACTACCCAACGCCAGATTTCCCGCTGTCGGGGTATGGATAAGCGCACTACGGATATGCCCAATATCCGTACCCCCCCTCCTCCTTCTCCACCATTGCCCCCCCAGTCGCCAGTGGATTTGAAGGAGATTCTAGCCTCCTGGTGGGCTGAGGCCAAGGCTCAGCTCACCAGAGAGGTAGAGAGTCATCTCCCGATGACGGTACCGATTCCGGTCCCCGTACGTTCGAGACAAGTGACTCCCTCCCCTCCTCCGGATACCAGAGGCGAGCCCTCCGGTTCCAGGGCAGGGCAGGATGCGCTTCTCCGAGGGCTCCCCAAGGGTTCCGTTCCTCCCCCGCACTGGGAGGTGGAGTCTTCTTCCTCTTCATCCTCCTCAGACACCTTGGACGACTCTGATGGCTGTCCTGACCCAGACGACGAGCCTCGCTCTCCGGACAAGCCCGGGCCGAGGACTCCTCCGAAGTCTCCTGAGGATCACTCTTTCATGGAGTTGCTGCATAAAATCCAGGAGGTTCATCAGTGGCAATCCTTGGAGCCGGATCCACAGCGTAAGAAACTTGTTGCGCACCTGGATCTGCCCGAGACCGCTCCGACCTTGGTGCCCCCTTGGATTGAGCCTAATGCTGACCTTATTTCCACTATTTGGAAACAACAGTTGGCCATAGCCCCTCTTCCCAGGAAGTTGGATAGGCTTTATCAGGCTCCCGAGGGTGTTGACTCCCTTAATTCTCACCCTTGAGCTGATTCAGTCATGATTAGCGCCACTCATGGTTGGACAGCTAACCCTAAGCACTTGAGCTCGTCGCCACCTGACAAGGAATCTCGCCTTCTGGACCAGTACGGAAAGAAAATCTACGCTTCTTCCACTCTGGGTATCAGGCCCTGAATTATGTCGGTCATATGGGGGATTACCAGAAGACGATTCTTAATGAGGCGGAATCTAAGGTGGACTCCCTTCCTGAATCTCAGGTGAAGCAGGAAGTGGCTGGTCTTGTCCGCTCTGCACGTTCGTCCAGTCGGCACATTCTTCGTGCCATGTACGATGCAGTGGACGCTGCTGGTAGGAGCTCGTCTTTCGCCATGGGGTTGCGGTGTCATGCCTGGCTCCGTGTATCAGGATTGGTCCCGGAAGTGCAGTCCACTATCCAGGACACGCCTCTCAGGGGTTCAGTGCTCTTCAGTGGCGATGTCAAGGACATCATCACTGATCTGCAGGAGAAGGGGACTACACTGAAGTCTGTGGACTCCTTGTACAAACCCCCTCAGACACAGCATCGTCCCTTTCGCAGACGTAATTGGCAAAAGGCAAAACCTCAGGGAAAACGGGCCAATAAATGTCGGGCCCCTCCGGTTGCCAAGCCCCTCTGCCCAAAAAAGCAGCGGGGGCTTCAGCGGCGATGCTGCCTCACACCACCTGACTCCTTTCCTCTCATACAGCCTCTGGGGTTCCCAGAGGAACTGGTGGGAGGGAGGTTCTCCCTCCATCTTCCGGGTTGGGAGAGGATAACTTCAGACACTTGGGTGCTCCAGCTGATCGCAGAAGGACACTCAGTAGAGTTCCTTTGGAAACCTCCTCAACCCCCCAGGTCATCATACTCACAGGAACATCTTTTTCTGGTTCAGGGAGAAATTTCCCTTTCTCTTGAAAGAGGCAATAGAGCCGCCCCCTCCCTCTTCAGGGGATAGGATACTATTCCCATTTTCTTCCTGGTCCCGAAGAAGTCAGGAGACGTGAGGCCGATTCTCGACCTCAGCTCCCTGAACTTGTTCGTGGAGTACAAAAGGTTCAGGATGCTCTCTCTACAGGGTCTCCTGACCCTCCTTTGGCCAGGACAGTTGCGGTGTGCTCTGGATATGCAGGATGCTTACCTGCATAAACCTATTCGCCCTTCCCACCGCAAATACCTACGTTTTGCGTTCCAGGGGGACCACTACCAGTTCAAGGCCCTCCCGTTTGGTCTCTCCTCAGCGCCCTGAGTGTTCTCCAAATGTCTGTCAGTGGTAGCGGCCTACCTGCATACCCAGGGGGTGCAGGTTTTCCGGTACCTGGACGACTGGCTCCTGGCAGCCCCATCCAGGGAGGAACTCCTGCACTTCCTCTCCCTTACCCTACAGGTTTTTGCCTGCCTGGGTATAACCGTCAACCAGACAAAGTCCTACTTGATCTCGTCCGAGAGGCTTCAGTTTATCGGAGCGATCCTGGACACGACCTCCAGCATGGCTTTCCTGCCACTGGACAGGGTGGCCACACTACAGGCTCAGGTCAGCCTGTTGTCCAGCCGCAGGCAGATCAGTGCAAGGTTAGTCCTTCACCTCCTCAGGCTTATGGCAGCTACGATTCCGACAGTTCCTCATGCTTGGCTCCACTTGAGAATTTCTCAGTGGATGCTTCGGTCTCAATGGGATCAACAGGTGGACGACCTAGATCAACTAGTTCTGGTCTCCACTCCTATGGCTCCGGACTTGCAATGGTGGATGGGTCAGGAGAACCTTTGCCGGGGATTTCCCTTCTGTCTTTCTTCCCCCTCCCAGACGCTGACTACAGATGCCTCTGGCAAGGGTTGTGAAGCCCATCTCGGGTCTCACAGGACCCAGGGCTCCTGGTCCAAGCTCGAGAAGTCTCTCCACATCAATGTGCTCGAGCTACGGGCTGTGCTGTACGCTCTTCAGGCTCTGCATCTGCTTCCTGGGCACCTGGCTGTCCAGACTGACAACATGTGTGTGGTCTGGTACATCGACAAACAGGGAGAAACTCATTCTTACCCTCTTTGCAGGGAGGCAATGCGAGTTTGGGATTGGGCAGAGGAGCACAACCTTCACCTCATGGCAATTCATGTCCCGGGGGTCGAGAACACATTGGCAGACCATCTCATTCGGTCGTCTGCTTATGCTCACGAGTGGGAACTGGATCAAGGGGTAGCAGACGATATCTTCCTACGTTGGGGAACACCACAGGTAGACCTGTTCGTATCCTCTCACAATGCAAAACTTCCCAACTTCTGCTTGCTTGCTCCAGGGCTCAGCATTTTTTGGAGAGACGCTCTGTCTCTAGACTGGAAGGGCAGATTCGTCTATGCTACCCCCCACCCCGATTCCCTTGATTCTGAGGGTCTTACAAAAACTCAGCTCAGAAGGAGCTCAGATGATTCTGGTCACTCCTTTCTGGCCCAGGCAAGTTTGGTTCTCTCTTCTGCAACAGTATTCAGAGGAACCTCCTCTTCCTCTTCCTCTGATGCAACTTTTGATGACCCAGGATCAGAGGACCCTGTCCATCCAGGCCTCAGGTCCCTTCAGTTGTACGCGTGGCTCCTGCAGACTTAGATCAAACCCGATTCGGGGTTTCCCCCGGAGTGGCTGAGATTCTGGTGGAGGCCAGGAAACCCTCCACTAGATCTACTTATGCCATGAAATGGAAACGGTTCACTATCTGGGCCTCCTCCAGAGATTTCGAGCCTTTCTCGTGCTCTGTGGGGCGGCTTCTGGATTACTTGCAGCACCTCTTCGATCTGGGTCTCAGTCATTCATCCTAAAAGGTTCACATGGTGGCCACTTCAGCCTACCATGTCCCCTTTGCAGACAGGATGTTTGCTCAGTTGGAGGTCTCTAAGACCTTCGTTAGAGGGGTCCTCCACTTGAGAGCCCCTATCCGGGTTCCTGCCCCTCCTTGGGATCTGAATTTTATTCTTGAGAAGCTTACTGTGCTGCCTTTTGAGCCAGCAGCCTCAGCAGACCTGAAGTTCCTCTCATGGAAGACTCTTCCTCGTGGCCATTACTTCTGCTCGAAGGATTTCCGAGCTCCAGGCCCTTATGTGCAAAATCCCGTATTTGATTTTTCACAAGGAACGTGTGGCTCTGCGTATCAACCTTAAAGTTTCTCCCAAAGGTGGTAGTGGAATCTACGCTGAATTAATCCATAGAGTTACCTGCTTTCTTTATGCAGCACTCCAATCAAGGGGAGTACCTCCTGCATACTCTGGATGTTCACCGGTTTCTGAGATACTACACCAACAGGGCGAAGGATCTCAGAAAGACTAATCAACTGTTTGTCTCTTTTGCTCATAAAAGAGAAGGCAATGCTGTTTCCAAGCAATGCCTGTCTAAATGGTTGGCTCATTGTATCACTTTCTGTTATGACAAGTGCAACAAGACCCTGCCGGGTCAGGTCAGAGGCCACTCCACCAGAGGGGTTGCTGCCTCTGCGGCTTGTTTCAAAAATGTGTCAGCAGCTGACATTTGTGCAGCCGCTACTTGGACTTCTGCCCATACGTTTACGAAACACTACAGTTTGGACATTGCCTCTCACCATAGAGCAGACTTCGGGTTGGCTGTTCTCCAAGGTCTCCTTTCCTAAGACCTTCACAGCCAGAGGGTCTACTTCTGAGTAGTTTTCCTTCTCCCGTTTGCATCTCCTTGTTCCAGACTGCTTGGGACTCAGTCCTATATGAACTACCTACTGCAAAGCCTTCTCAGTAAGATACTACGTTACGTAAGAACTTACCGTAACAGTAGATCTTCAAGAGAGGCTCTTGCAGTAGGTACTACCTTCCCGCCCTCCATCCCCCTAAGCTTTTTCAGCTCCTTTTCCAGGATGGGAAATATCTGTTTCTCTCTCGTCTCGCCTTTTGGCCTTTGGCAGGAAAGAACTGGAAGGCGGGCGTGGGGGACTGCCCCTTTATACTGACGTCGCATGACGTCGGTCACCTGATGTGGGGGTGGTCCACCGCCAGAGACTGCTAGCTAGAAATTTTTCCATGGGGTCCTGACGCCTGCCGGCATCAGTCCTATATATAGTTACCTACTCCAAGAGCCTCTCTCGAAGGTCTACTGTTACAGTAAGTTCTTACGTAACTGTACTTTCTGGATGGTAACTTTGCCAGGTCTAATGCCCCTCTTCAAGACAGGGGACTGGCTCTGCTCAGTGGACATGCAGGATGCGTACCTGCATATCTCGGTCTTTCCTCTGCACAGGAAGTTTCTCCATTTTGCCTTTCAGGGTGAGCATTATCACTACAATGTGCTGCACTTTGGCTTATCCTCTGCACCGTGAGTCTTTACCAAGTGCTTGGCAGCAGTTGCAGCAGCTCACAGACGAGAGGGTCTGTATGTCTTCCCTCACCTGGATGATTGGCTCCTAAAGGCCCCATCCAGAGAATAGCTTTTGTTGACTCTGGAGTGCACTCTCCATTTCTTCCACTCCCTGGGCATTACTGTCATCCTGCCCAAGTTGGTTCTAGTACCGTCCCAAAGACTGCAGTTCATAGGGGCTGTTCTGGACTCGTCAGAGGGGAAGGCCTTCCTGCCCCAAAATAGTGCCTCATATTCCAATCTCAGGCAGTCTCAGAGCCGGTACATTCCTGCCAGGGTGTATCTCAGATTGCTGGGCCTAATGGCAGCTGCCATACTCACCGTTTCACTGGCCAGGCTCCATATGCATACTCTCCAGTGGACCCTCCGGTTACAGTGGGACCAGCACATAGATGAGTTGGACCATCCAGTCCTGCTCTCTTTCCCAGTACGCAAGGTACTGCAGTGGTGGATGGACCCCTTGAATCTGCTTCAAGGCATCCCATTCCAGATCTCTTCCCCGCATCAGATCCTAACCACAGATGCATCGGGTCTGGGCTGGAAGCACACCTGGTTCCCTTCCAAACCCAGGGCTCCTGGTCCCAGTGGGAAGCCTCCTTGCATATCATTGTCCTGGAGATGAGAGTGGTGCTCAACGCCATGCAGGCTTTTCAGGAGCATTTTGCTCCAGACCAGCTGCTGGTGTAGTATGCTACATCAACAAGCGGGGGGGGGGGGGACTCACTTGTACCCCCTTTGCCGGAAGGCAATGAGAGTGTGGTACTGGGTGCTGCCTCACAGTGTGACACTCTCTGTGGTCCACATGTCAGGTGTCCTCAACACCCTGGCAGACAGTCTCAGCAGGACTCAGTTCAGCATGCATGAATGGGAGCTTCTCTCATCCATTGCAGAAGACTTGTTCAACAGATGGGGTCATCCAGAGTTGGATGTTTTTGCGTCCCCACTCAAAACAAAACTGCCCAATTTCTGCTCACTAGATCCAGGGCCTGGAGTTTTCTGGCAAAACGCATTGTCCCTCTCTTGGAGCAGGAGGTTTCTTTATGCATTCCCTCTGTTTCTTCTGATACAAAAGGTGCTAATCAAGTTGCAGATGGAGGGGCCAGCATGATTCTAGTGGCTTCATTCTGGCCCCACCAGATATGGTTCCCTCTACTTCAGTAGATGGCGGAGGAATCCCTGGTCCCTCTTCCTCTTTGCAGGAATCTGCTGACCCAAGATCAGGGGACCCTGGTCCATCCCAACCTCAGGTCCCTTCATCTGCATGCCTGGCTCCTGAGAATGTAGCTATCGCCAGGTTCGGGGTCTCTAACAGAGTAGTGGACATCCTGGTGGCTACCCGGAAGCCTCCCACTTGAGCCACGTATGCCATGAAGTGGAAGCGGTTTGCCATCTGGGCTGCCAAACGTGGCTTAGACCCTTTCACCTGTTCGGTGAATCATATCCTGGACTACCTGATCTCGCTATTTGACTCAGGCCTCCAGTATTTTTCCCTCAAGGTCTGCCTTTTGGCTATTTCTGCTTTTCTTGAGCCCACGGGTGACCGCACTATTGCTCTGCTGATGTCTCCCATACCTTTCTTAGGGGTATCCTGCATCTAAAACCTTCAGTCTGTTCCCCTGTCCCGGCTTGGGATTTGAATTTTATTTTGGAAATGTTGACCCTGTCTCCTTTTGAGCCAATTGCAATTTGCAGTTTTCACTTTCTCTCTTTGAAAGCAGTGTTTTTAGTTGTTGTTACTTCTGTTCGAAGAATTTTAGAGCTTCAGGCCCTCTGGTGTGAGGAGCCTTACTTGATTTTTCACAAAGACATGGTGTCTTTGTGCACAAATCCTAAGTTTCTGCCTAAGCTGGTTTCAGAGTTCACACTCAATCAGTCTATCCACCTTTCTGTTTATTTTCCCGAGCATGCCAATCCAGGGGAAGCACTGCTCCATACGTTAGATGTGCACAGGACTTTGAAGTACTACCTGCTTAGGACTAAGGAGTCCGGAAAGTCAAAGCAGTTGTTTGTTTTCTTCATCCCTGGTAGAGAGGGCATTTCAGTTTCTAAGCAGTGTTTATCCAAATGGTTGGCAAATTGCACTGTGTTCCACTACAAGTATGGCAAAGAATTGACTGGTGCTGTCAGAGCTCATTCCACCAGAGAAATGGCTACCTCGGTGGCTTGTTTCAAAGGGGTCTCAGCCACTGACATTTGTGCGGCTGCCACCTTGAGTACAGTCCATACTTTCACCAAGCACTACAGTCTAGACATTGCCTCAAGAGCCCGTGCTGGATTTGGCAGGACTGTATTATAGGGATTGCTATCTTAAGTTTATGAAGAGCCCTCCTCACAGACTGTCTGTTTGCACTCCTAACTGCTTGGTATTCATTCCTATGGTGTTACCTGATGACTGAGAGGGGATCTCAGTCATCAGGTATATTTTCTCTCACACCTTCCCCTTTCTTGGGGCTCCTGTGTAGGAACTGACTATCTAGTGTATCCAGCTTTTTACTTAGGTCTGGAGACCTCTTTCTCTCCTCAGTCCCCCAGGGTGAGAGCCTTGCTCCTTTAGTCTCTGGGGGGAAAGAACTGAGGAGGGGGTGGGAGCGCCAATGCCTATATAGGGTTGGTGATGTCGATGGACATCGATGGCATGGGTGGCCCCAGTTGTACTGCTGAAAATCCTCCGTGTGGATTCCCCTTCACTGACAGCGAAGGTTCTTACATTGTTACCTGATGACTGAGATCCCCTCGAAGATCTACGGTTATGGTAAGTTCTTATGTAACTCTCCTATTTTGTGCCTAGTGCTAGTCACGAAATAGATTTTTCCATCCAATTTGGGCAACAAAATAATTTTGCTAAAATTGACAAGGTAAAGGGGTATTAACTTGTAGTTGACTTATAGGTTAGTATACAGTACATTTCATTATAAAATGGGTTAGACATTTCCTGCTTCCTGACTGGCTAAATAAGTTCTGAGATCCACCTGTCAATTCCCCAGAAATGTACAGGTCAGAACATGTTCAGGCCATGGCTTGGCAGAAGACACCAGGAGAAAGGACTGCTGTGTGACTGGACTTCTCTACTGGGACTAAAGAAGTAGAACTCTTGTACTTGGAACTTAATTTAGGTTAAAAAAAACAACTAACAAACAAAACAAAAAAGTGTGTGTTTGAGTTAACTGAACTGAATGGTTATCTGAACAGTTATCTAGGTGTAAATCTCAGGTGATTGAAAGGACTTGAGTGCTGTGAGGTTTAAATTACTTGTAGAAAGATCTAGTAAGTAGGGGGAGTGGCTTAGCTAGAAGGAAGCTACATTTAAAGACTGCCTTACAAAGATTTTGCTTGTAGCTTGGCAGAAGACACCAGGAGAAAGGACTGCTATGTGACTGGACTTCTGTACTGGGACTATATTGCCCTCCTTCCCTCCCCTCCAAAGCTAGTTCTACTTTTATAGGCACAGAATTTGACTGACAACAGGAACTTCCTGTTTGGGAGCAGGAAGTGAGTGATCACAGAGCCACCAAAGACCCACCATCCTAGAAGCGAAGAGTAGCTCTCCAGCCCCCTCTAGCTGCTGGAGGTCTGCCTCTGAGCAAGTAAGGGGTCTACTGAGAAATATAGGATATTCTTGTCTCAGAACAGGACAATCAGGAGCTTAAAGGGCACACAGGCAGAAAGTAAGGAGAGAGAGTAAAAAAAAAAAACAGAGGAAAGAGTAAGGATTGCAGACAGTTAAGGGGCCAGAAATAAGACATGATGGGAGTGGTGCAGTGCAGTGGCTGTGGAGCAGCAGTCTTCCGGGAGACGTTCCGGAGGATGCGGTGTTGTCCCATCTGCAGGCACCTCTCTGGGCTGAGGGAGGAGGTTGCTCATCTCCAGGCTGAGTTGGCCAGGATTTGTGGGGCCTCCTCTTCCATCCAGGGACCACCAGTGCCACTGCCGTTGCCTCAGAGGTTGCCAAGAAAGAGGAGCGTTGGACCACAGTGGGCTCAGGGAGGTGAGGTGGTGGAACAGAGGCGATCCCTCCAGTTGTACCTCTCCACAATTCCTATGCCATTCTGGCAAAGTGTGGTTCCTCTATGGAGGCATCCACAGTGGAGACCAAGGAGAATGCTGGGAACCTCCACAAAGGAGACCCACAGGAGGGTGGCAGGGGACCCGCGGGAAACAACTCCTGGTGGGGACTCCGTTATTAGGAAGGTATAACTGAGGAGGAAGGGGAGAGGAGGTAAGGTGCCTGCCTGGCACCATGGCTTGAGGGACAGGGAGCGAATCCTCAGGATTGCCAGAGCAGCTGCACAGGAGGAGCTGGATGTCACTGTCCACCTAGGGACAAATGACCCAACGAAAGGAATTAGAGAAGTGCAGGAAGAGTTTGATGGAATTGGGGGAGGGCCTTAGACAAGTAGCATGCATGGTAACCTTCTGGAGGTGCTGCCCATCTATACGTGGGAGAGGCTAGGGTGTTCTGCACCATGGGATTCAATCAGTGGTTGAAAAACTGGTGTGGAGCTCAGGATTTGGCTTCATTGGGGACTGGGGGTCCACCTGGGGTGATGCAAGCCTATACTGGCATGATGGGCTGCATCTGTCCAGGAGGGGAACCAGGATCCTAGGTGATAGGTTTAAATGCTTCTTTGGCAAGCATTTAAACTAGCCAAGGGGGGAGGCACTGGAAAGGAGCAGGGAAATCCTAGCCCCCCCAAAAACATCACGATAGTAAGTGTGGTAAACACCAACATAGAGGTGTCGATAGGGAGAAGGGCAGGGGTAAATGGAGAAAGTGACAAAGGCAAGAAGGACAGGGATGGGGCAAAAAGGAGTAAGGCCATCAGGAAGTGGAGGGTAATGAGTACCAATGTCAGAGTCTGGGCAACAAGCCCCTGAGCTGGTGGCCTTGATGGAAGAGGGATGCCTGGATGTCAGAGGCCACAGAAACATGGTACACAGAGAACCATAACTGGGATGTTAACATACCAGGTACATAACCTACAGGAGAGACAGGCAGGGAGAAGAGGGGAGGAGTAGCCTCTATGTAAAAGAAGGGATAAAAGCAACTGAACAATAGAGTAAACACGGAGGAGAGAGGCACTGTGGGTCACCTTGGAGACTGGAAAGGGCACCACAATCCGCACAGGGGTTGTGTACAGACCCATGTCAGGGAGGGAATGGACAAGGATATGATAGAAGGCATTCTTAGAATGGCAGAAAAGGGGAGATACTGTTGATGGAGACCGAATATGCCAGATGTTAACTGGAGCACATTTGCTGCAGCCACATCCAAGAGCAGGGCCATTCTTGATGCCCTACAGGTTGCAGGCCTCAGACAGCTAGTTTTGGAACCCACTGCGTGAGGAGCAATCTTGACCTCGTGCTCTCAAGCGGGGCAGTGAGAGGATCTCAGATCTAGATGGGTTGCCATCTGGGAACAAGTGACCATCAAACAGTGTGGTTCACGTAACTCAGCTACAGAGTCAAGCCTACAAAAGTGAGGGTACTGGACTTCAGGAGGGCTGACTTTGGCAAGATGGGAGAGTGCCTCAGAAAAGCACTAGCAAACAGGCTAGAAGGTGGTGTGGAGCAACAATGGGAATCATCAAAACTGCCATCACAGAGGCAGCAAGCCTTTGTGTGAAGCAAATAAACAAATCAAAATGAAAGAAAAGCCACTGTGGTTCTCAGAAGGGTGGCTGTGAAAGTCAGGAAGAAAGAGATAGCATTCTGGAAGTATAAGGAAACACAGAAAGAGCAGGACAGAGAGCTGTACCAGTTACGGCAGAAGGAAGCAGGGAGGGAAGTCAGAATAGCAAAGGCCCAAACTGAGGAAAAGATAGCCAACTCAGTTAAGAAGGGGGATAAAACCTTTTATAGGTACATCAGCGAGCGTAGAAAGACAAAGGGAGGGATAGTGAGGCTGAATAGAATGAACGGTGGGTGGGCAGAGGGGGACAGTGAAAAAGCAGGGATACTGAATGAATATTTCTGCTCAGTATTCACAAAAGAGGAGGGGGAAGTGCCTAATCCAGTTAACAGAAGCACTCTTGATGGGGGGTCGATCCCAGTCCTTTCACAGGAGAAAGGGTTCTGCAAGAACTCCTAAAACTGAAGGTGGACAAAGCAATGGGGCCTGATGGAATTCACCCCAGAATTCTAAAAGAATTAAGGGGGAACTAGTGAAACCACTGGCAACTCTTTTTAATAAATCCTGGGAGGATGGTGTGGTACCCGAGGACTGGAGGAAGGCAGATGTGATTCCCCTTCACAAAAGTGGGACCAAGACAGAGGCAGGAAACTACAGACCTGTCAGTCTGACCTCTGTGGTAGGGAAAGTGATGGAGTCACTTCTGAAGGAAAGAATAGTTGAGTACCTAGAATACAGTGGGACACAGGACCCAAGGCAGCATGGACTCACAGCGGGAAGGTCATGTCAGACAAATCTAATAGATTTCTTTGACTGGGTGACCAAAGTAGTAGACCAGGGAGGGGCTGTGGACATGGCCTACCTAGACTTTAGCAAGGTATTTGACACAGTCCCACACAAAAGATTAATAGTCAAATTAACCAGCCTGGGAGTGGGTCCCAAGGTGGTAGCATGGGTAAAACATTGGCTGGACAACAGGACACAGAAAATAATTGTAAATGGAGTCCACTCTAAAGAAAGAGGGGTTACTAGTGGGGTACCGCAGGGTTCAGTATTGGGTCCAGTCCTTTTTAATGTATTCATAAGTGACATTGCAGAGGGACTGGAAGAGAAAAGTATGCCTCTTGCAGATGACACAAAGATCTGCAACAGGGTGGATACACAAGGAGGCGTGGAAAGGATGAGAAGGGCCTTGGCAAGGTTGGAGGAATGGTCAGAAGTATGGCAGCTAGGATTCAATGCAAAGAAGTGCAAAATAATGCACCTGGGAAACAAGATCCTAGGGGAAGAATACACAATGGGGTGGGGGGGAGGTAGTAACAACAACAAAAAAGGAAAGGGACCTGAGGGTATTCATATCAGATGACCTTAAGGTTAGCAAGCAATGTGAGAAGGCAGTAGGGAGGGCTGGGGGTATACTGGGATGCATAGGGAGAGGCATCAGCAGCAGAAAACAGGAAGTTGTTATCCCTCTGTACAGACAGTTGGTGAGACCCCATCTGGAGTACTGTGTCCAGTTCTGAAGACCCCATCTCCGCAAGGACATAGACAGGATAGAGGCAGTCCAGAGGAGGGCAACTAGAATGGTGCAGGGTCTGCAAAGCCGTATGAGGAGAGACTAAAGGAGCTTAATATGTATACCCTTGAGGAAAGAAGGGAGAGGGGGGACATGATAGAAACTTTTAAGTACCTCAGTGGAATCAACAAAGTCCAAGAGGGTAGCATCTTTCAGAAAAAGAGACGTGCAAGAACAAGGGGACACAATTTAAAGATGGGGGGCGGTTCAGGGGTAATGTGAGGAAGTATTATTTCACAGAGAGGGTAGTGGATGCATGGAACAGCCTTTCTGAGGAGGTTGTGGGGTCTAAAACTGTGGGAGAATTCAAGAATGCATGGGACAGACATAAGGCAATTCTTGTGGGGGGTAGGAAGAAATAGGCTGTTGGTTAACTAGGATCTGCAGCCTATCCTGTAGGTAGGGAAATGGGCAGACTAGATGGGCCAAGCGGTCCTTATCTGCCGTCAAAGTCTATGTTTCTGTGCTTCATGGGATTTGGAATTTGGGCCAATTTCATATGGAATTCGTGAGCCACTTCACTCATCCCTGACTGTCATCCAAAACACAGCTACCAGCTTTGCTCACTGAAAACCTTCAACAAAGCCCCAAAAAGTAAAACTCCCTTAAATTTGAAAAATAAATAAATAATTAAACATTCCTTCTTCTTTTAATACTCTCCTTACACACATAAACAGACTTAAAAAATGAAGTAGTATTCACAGTTTTAATTCCTGGTGTTTCTTTGGTGACCGTGAGAAATCCCCCTTCTTTCCTCACCAGCTTGCTGGGGTAGTCC
This sequence comes from Neoceratodus forsteri, assembly GCA_016271365.2. NCBI lineage: Eukaryota > Metazoa > Chordata > Ceratodontiformes > Ceratodontidae > Neoceratodus > Neoceratodus forsteri. Next base: position 1,630,162,617 of record CM028131.1, on the reverse strand, counting down.
ATGCTGCATTTTACATTGCTTCAGGATAAAATTGAGACCTTAGCTCCTATAAGGCCTTCTGTTGCACGTGAGGGGGTGAACATACTGCCAGAGGAATCCTGCAGCAGTTTGAATTCCTGTGTTCCATAAAAAACAAACATTTCAACTACTGAATGTGTGGAAAGACAGATGATTGTCATGTGGGGAAAGACCACATTTTACTAGTTACTTTTAACTAAATACCTGTTAAGTGAAAAAAAATGGCTTTATTGTTTTTAAAGATGTTTCTCAGTTTACCTATTTTGTAAGTGCAGTAAGACACCCCAGGTTGTTGGTTGTCTGGGGTAAATGCACTTCCAGGTGCTAAAGTCACTGGGTGCACGCGCCTTGTGCCTCCTTACACACCTAGGTGTGCACTAACCCCAGACAGTCAATGCCCAGTCATGTTTTATTGTTTTCTTAATGTTCTGCATTTATTAATCCTCATTGGTTATTATGGAGGACGTATGCATGAAAACAGACCCCCCCCCCCAAGACTTCATCTCATCTGCCTGCCTCTCCCTCATAATGCTTTGTTTGCGACATCATAAGAGTAAAAAGCAGGAGGATGAGATGAAATCTGAGTGACTAAGATCCTGTTTCATACAAATGTCCCCAGGAATAAAGGATGAGGTAGATATAGAAAGACTATTAATAAAATATAAGCTTACTGCGTGTAAAGATATTTTGAAATGCTTTCTTGGATATTGGGGAATCACTTTAAATAACAGAATGACTTAAAACAGCTTTTCCCTGGAATGCTGGGTAATTGGGATCGATGGATTTTTGATTATTTTACTGCGGACTGGAGCCCCTCTTTTAGGCTTAGCCATCTTCTAGTTCTTCATGGTAATTTTCCTATTATGCCCATGAAGCTTTGCATTACAGGTTATGTATAATACTGTGTTTCTTTAAAACAAGGCTTTATTGCCGATATGCATTTTGCATAACCCATGGTTTACTGCTTTTGCCTGGAGGTTGTCAGCCTTAAAGCTATAATAGAAAGCATCTTCCTCTTGTTTTGTGGCTTGTTAGGTCATTTTACATAAAACAATATAGCACCTTGGGGGGTTCTGGTTGGAGTTGGGCTGAACTTCAAAGGACATTTTATACAAATATGTTTGTAGCAATGTTATGTTGAGCTGGCAGTATAGCCAGTGGTTGGAGTAACGCGCTGTGAATGAGCTTGGTACAGCCATCAAATCTGGGTTTGATTCCCACAACCTCCACTTGCACACTATGTGACTCTGAGCAAGTCACTTAACCACGCCTGTGCTTCCGGGTCGCCCCAGAAAACAGGCACTTGTGCCTAGTGGGCCTTACCCAGTTACCAAAACAATAAAATAAAAAATTAAAAAATGGTAATGCCACCATGACCAGCACCAGTGGTAAAGTCATTATGGCCAACACCAATGGTAATGCCACTTTGGGCAATGTGAACACCAATGATAATGTCACCATTGCTAACAACAGTTGTAATGTCACCACTACCAACCCCGATTACAATGCCACTGTGGCCAGTACCAACATCTATTTTAATGCTACCATGTCTAATACCAGCAACAGTGGTAATGCCCTCATGGTTAACATCAACTGTAATGCCACCATGGTGACTGCAATACCAGTGGTAATCCCACCATAGCTAACACCGGCACCAGTTGTACTGCCCTCTTGTCCAACACGAATGACGACTCACTTGCCAGAACCACTTTTGATGCCACCATTGTTAACATCAATACCAATGGTAATGCCACCTGGGCCAACACCAGTTGTTGACAAAACCAGTACAAATGGTAATGCCACCATGGCAAAAACCAAGACCAATGGTAATACTTCCTTGACTAACATCACTGATAATATCTGTTACCAACACTAGTTGTAATGCTGCCATCATTAATATCAACACCAGTGGTAATGCTACCATGTCCAGAATCAATACCAGTTGGAATAGCACCATGGCCAAAACCAGTTCCAGTGGTAATGTCACCATGGCCAAAATCATTGCTGAAACTAATAGTGAACGAGAGAGCGAGAGAGAGAACAAGATGTGAGGACTTTTTGTATTAACTATTCCTACCTCAACCAGCTGTCACACCTCCTACTAATTTCTGTCCCAGTACTTTTCTGCTTTATGTACTCTCTGGAGTATCCTCCCATGACAGAGCACCAACTGGGAGATGACCAGGGACAGATCTGGCTCAAGGCTTGTCATTATGTTTTATCCCCAACTATCTGGTTCCCACTACCTTACTGAGACTCCAGTGCACAAACTCCACTGTTCTCTGCCATGATCCCCTCCCCAATGCATATACATCCAGGAGGCATCACTAGACTACTACGGAGCACTGGTGCTGCAGGTGTTTTCTGCCCTCCCACCAGAATGTAACCATGTCACCTCCACAATATAACACCCCTGATGGCCCAAATAGAAGTTGAGCTCATGAATCAAACCCAGATCTTCCGTATGGTGAAACAGTGCACTACCAACAATACCATACACCACCTTCTTCACCAAAAACTGAATCAGCGCAGTGTACTAAGGATACTCGGAATCAGATGTTTGTGATCCAGTATTAGGATTTAGGATTTTAGGAATTTACAAATCCTAATCTGATTCCGTTTCAAATCCTAAAAGGATCTAAACATTTGCTTTAGGATTCATATTTGAAATCGTAAATGCTCATGTAAAAATAGATCTTAGGATTCAGTTTAGGATTCTGGATTTTTGGACTGCAAATCTGAACGTGCTAAATCTGAAAACTGAATTGGGGAATCTGACGAATCCAGTTCTGTTCAGCATATTTAGAGCAACCCTACAGTGTACCATCTTTGCCCACTACTGTAAAGAAATAAACACTGGCAGAGAGCCATGCCTGGCTATTGTTAGCCTGGTGTCTACTCCATGTGGTGAGAAGTACAGAAGTGTGAAAACCCCTGATATTTCCACCTGGGAGAACATGGTCTCTGTGCAGGAACATAGCAGGGTACAGGCAAAAAGTAAGCCAAGGAAAGGCTTTTTCAAGTTCATCTGCCTCTTCACTTAGTGCTCATATACCTGTCCAGCTGTATCTTAAACAGCAGCTGAAGCCTCCAGGATAAGTTTGAAAAACAGTACACTTAGATGCTAAAAAGTGCAAAGTCATGCACTTGAGAGCAAGAAACCCGAGAAATGGTTATTGGTGGGACAGGGTACAGTTGTCCACTACAGAGGAGGAAAAAGATCTGGGGGCGCTTTTAACAGGAAAAGTGAACCACTTGGCACAGTGTATGAAAGCAACAGTAAAAGCTAACAAGATGCAGGGGTGTATAGCAAGAGGAATCACCTCCAGGTGAGGAGAAGTCATCCTGCAACTGTACAGATCACTAGTGAGGCCACACCTGGAGTACTGCATGCAGTACTGGTGCCCCTACTTGAAGAGATATCAAACTGCTGGAAGGGGTTCAGCACAGAGCAACCAAGATGATCCTCGGGATGGAGGACAAACCCTATGAGGAGAGACTGAGGGTATTTAGCATGTACTCCCTGGAGGATCGGCAGGATATGGGGGACATGATAGAAACCTTCAAATATATGGGGGGCATACATAAGATTGGCACAGGTGGCATTCTTAAGCGGAGGAAGGGGAGGGACACTAGAGGGCGCAGTCTGAAGCTGGAGGGAGGTAGATTCAGGAGGGAAATGAGAAGGCATTACTTTACGGAAAAAATGGTGACAGGGTGGAACACCCTGCCAGGGGACATGGTGTCCTTAACATCAGTGGGTGGTTTTAAGAGTGGGTGGGACAGGGTCAAGGGGATGCTCACAAAGAGGGCAAAGGAAGGGGTGGGGTCAGCAAACAGAGGCATGACCTCGAAGGAGAGGGTAGGGTAGGGGAGGGAGGGGCAGCTACAGTATAATGGCCTGCTAGCTGCACACTCGATCAGACTTGATAGACCGTATAGCCTGCATCTACTGGTAGTTTTTGTATGTTTGTAGACACAATTCAGCCTATTTTTCATATTTGTTCTGTATTTCTTTTCTCCGTTATTTGTTACTGAGGTTAAATGCATGAAAACATGGTCCTTGTTTCTTGAGAGCTCATCAGTTCCTATTGTGTATTCCCAACTTGATGTCATAATACTCTGCTTGTGACATTATAGTTATTTCCATGGTAGCAGACTGTGATGTCATAACAGAGGACTATTACTGCCGGTGGGGAGTGCTGTAAGCTGTAGGGACAGGTGAACACTAGGGGATACATATCATAGTTTCATGCACATGTCCTCGGTGATAAATAAGATGGATGATAAATCTATAGAAGATATATGAAATACAAGCTGAACTATCTAAGTAAAATGTTTTTCAAAGTTTTCCAGCAGGCTTCAGCAGCTCTTTAAAAGACTTTGCTGTTCTCCTGTTAACTGTGCTAGATGGCAAGCTGTTTCAAGTTGAAACCACTCCCTGGCAGAAGAAGTACCTCCTTTTCTCACAATTGATGGTTTCCCGGACAGCTGGTAATCCTCCTGGTTTCTTGTTGAAGAGATTTGATTTTTAATTTTTAGATGCCGGCATTCCGTTAGGCTGGGGTCCCTTGTTGCTTTGTAAACCAAGAACATATCAACCCTCATCCTTCTTTCTCTAGTGAACAAAATTTAAAGATTTTAATCTCTCCTCAAATTCTGTTTCTTCCAGACCCCTTACTATCTTGGAATACCAGCTCTGTAGGCATTCAATTCTGTTTATGTCCCTCTTTTAGTGAGAAGGGGCCCTCTTTGGAAATATTTATTGACATATTGGTGCCCAATCCAATTATTCCCTAGAATTCTTTGCCCATTTCTCTCCCACTGCCTGCCCTATTCCTGATTCCTGCCTCCTGCACCAAAATGTTTATCCCCCACTTGCTTCTCACACTGCCACTCCCACTCTCACCTCCGCCCTATCTTTCACAGTCTAGTATGGGTATACTTCACCCATGCCCCTCATCACTACCAAACCCCATGCCCAAACCCAGACTCCCAGCATAAACGTCCAGTCCCCCTCAGCATCCTCCCAGTGCATCCCCCTGCCTGCTGTCACCCCATCTCCCAGCTAGCACACAGATCAAATGTCAAGCACAAGTTTTGGTCCTCAGTGGTGCAAGTTGGGAGCATCAAAAGACACTCCCTTCTGCTCACTTCCAAATTCCAGCTGGCTGTCAGCACATCCCTGGCAAGGCATGCTTTTCGCAACCTAAGCAGGGTGTTGTTCCCTTGCCCTGGAAGGCTGTGGTTCATTTTCCCCAGGCAGGGCATTTTGTTCACATTTCAGGGAGGGCACAGTTTGTACATCCTGGGCAGGGTGTGGTTCACACATTTCGGACAGGTTGAGGTTTGTACATTGCGAGAAGGGAGCAGTTAACACATCCTACACATGGTGTGCTTCATACCTCCTAAAACGGGTGCAGTTTACCCAGTGAGGCAGTTTACCCAGTGAGTTAGCACCCCCTGCTAGTAGACCACAGAGCTACAGTGAAAGATACTTAGCTACCCTCTCTTATGTAGAGTTTTACCAAACACAAAGGGATTCCTGATAAATGTCATGTTTAAAGCAGCAGTCCAGTGAAATTGGGCAAAAATTTGTCCCTACTTTTTTTCAGCACAAAAGATTCCAGTTATCTTCCTGTTTTATTTTGTGATAAAAGTTTCTAGTTCCAGTAAAATTTGAGTATTATATGAATGTTTTAATTTAGTTTTTCTTCTGTCACACTTGACTTAGAAATACCATTGTAAATTAGGGTTAGGATCGAGAAAATTAAAAAAAAAAAATCATGGTACGCAACCTAGGAGGTACCTAGGAAAGTAGATTTGACAGACATGCTTATATTGTTTATTAACTGAAGCTGAAACTAGCTTTTTGGAAAAACATTTTTTGTTGCGCTGCTGCTTTAACTAATAACTGATGCCGAAAAGACTGTTCCTAATGTATTTTATTGACTGGGTTCATGTTTTTGTTGATGAGAGATGATCTGACTGCCTGAAGAAGGTAACCTACCAAATAATGTTATTCTTGAACTAGTGGAAAGGCGTGACATGGCAGCCTGTTTAAAGGGGGAGGACAGAAAAACCATTAGAGACCCAACCATTGTATCTCTTTCGGCATCCACAAGTAGATACGAGTTTGAAATGTTTTATCGAATTGTGCTGAGTGTTCTGTCAATTTTTGATTTATTTGTTTGAGATTTCTGCTGGGTTGTAAAGTAAGCTTCTCTTGCATGTTCCAGTACTGTGAGGCCCTGCTGTGTGTTTGAAATGTCCTGCTGTTTGCTATTATGTGGACCTTAAGGCTTTTCTTGTCTTTGAATTATTCCTCTTGCATAGAGAGTTTTCTAAAGAGAGGGAGAAGGCTAAGGCTCGGGGTGACTTCCAGAAACTGCGGGAGAAGCAGCAGCTTGAAGAAGACTTAAAGGGTTACTTAGACTGGATAACTCAAGCAGAGGATATTGACCCAGAGAATGAGGATGAAGGACTGGATGAGGACAAACCCCGGAATTGTAAGTCATTCTCCTTTGTCTCAGTAATAGAAAGCCAGCCTTAGACACTGTCAAACATACACTATATCCACGACACACACACACACACACACACACACAGTATCCATGAGACAGAAACACGCACACACACACACTATTCACACTGTATGTATCAGACAAACAGACACACACACACACACTGTATCCGTGAGACAGACACATACACTGTAAACACACTGTATTGGCAGACACACACACACACACACTTTATAAACCCACACTGTATCCATCAGAGAAAGAGAGACACACACACACACACACACGTGTGTACGCGCGCACAGTCTATCAGACAGACAGACACATGGGGCTTGATATCAAAGACTTTTTTCATGGTTGCAGTGCAGTTGTGCTAATTACATCGAGACTGTTATACCACTATAGAGGTGGTCTAATGTCTGGACACAGTTACAAGATGCATCAAAAATGTCACATGCCTCATTTTTTTTGCTGTGAAGTGCCGTGAATGTGTTATGATATTTGAAAATGTGGAACAAATATTTGGATGCATTCATCATGATGCAGTTGCATCAGAATAAATGATGCAAGTGCTGAGTGCAAGCTTTTGGAAATCCACCCACATTGTATATCTGTATGAAACATACTGTATGTACACCTGCACAAACTCACACCATCTACAGTAGATAGAAACAGAAACTTGGACAATGATGACAGAAAAAGACCACTGGTTCATTCAGTCTGCCCATACACCCTAACAAACCTAGTACCTATAGTCCATACAGGGTTCTTAAAACCCACACTATCCACCCCATGCTTCCTGATCTACTGCTACCACCCTGAGCAACCACTAAGTCCTTCACTATGTCCCAGCTATGTTTGAAACTATTGATAGTTTTGGCGCTCACCACATTAGCTGGCAGAATGTTCCATGGCTCCACCACCATTCCTGTAAAATAAAACTTTCTCACTTCCTTCTTGAATCTCACCCCCGTTAGTGTCCACTCGTGCTGCTGGTGTTCTTGATCCGCTACTTATGCTAAATATTTTCTCACAGTTTACTTTGTTCATTCCTTTCAGGAACTTATCTTTCAAACAACATGAAGTCTTGCTGTATTCTGGCGATTTGCAGTTAGCTCCAGCTCTTGAACTGCCCTGGAGAGTGAAGGATTAAATTCTATGCTAGGCATAGAACGTTGGGCTCGAACTCGGTTGAAAAACTCTATCTGTGTCCTTTTGAAACCAAACCGTCAGATTCTTTACTCTGCCTCACTGAACAGTCGCTCCAGAGATTTCTCCTTCTTCTCAGTTCTATCGTGGTTAAAGTTTCGGTTTTAGTCCGATTTTCGTTCCGTTTTTCGGTTCGAGTCTCTGTCCATGGTACCGTAAGTACTTATATTAGTAGCTGTTGTGTGGAAATTGTGAAATTTTTCCGATCGGTTTGGCTGAACCGATCTTATAGTAAGATCTTGAAAAGGAAAAAATTAGTGTGTGTTTACTGGTCCATTATCAATGCAATTTTAGCATTTTTTTCCATCACCCGTGACACGGTGTGAAACCGATAGGGGAGTCTTGTCTGGCAGTTGCCACATAAAGGGTAAGTTGGTTAGGTTGGCCATGTCTGAGAAACCCCCCCCCCAAAAAAACTGGGCTCACTGGGTTTCAACACTGCAGTGTGTGTGAGGGGAGGTCTTTGTTAAGGCCAATCCCCACACCAACTGTGTTTACTGTCTGGGGTTTGACCACCTTGATTCAGACTGCCAAACGTGTAAGAATTTCCCTAAGTCTACCCTGGAGAAAAGGTTAGGTCGACTTAGGGATAAGGAGGCCGAGAAATTCACTGACCCGGAAGGCCAGCCCGGTTTGGTTCCTACTGAACCAGAAGGAGTGCCCTCTGACCAGGGTGATACTTCTTCGGGCAAGAGAAGAGCCGATCCTGAGGTTCCTACAAAAAGGAAACAAAAGAATAAATCGGCCGGTTCGGATCCAGAGCTGCATGTTCCGACCGCTGAAGAAATAGCCAAAGCGATTCAGATTGTGGAATCGCTTCGCCTGGTTCCGACCGATCCGGGCGCCTTTCTGGCAGAGATCTGCCCGTCCGTTCCTTGGTCTAGGATTATCCTGAAGATTTTTACGAACTGGAGTTTGATGAGGAGGGATTTTGAAGAGGATGATTACGATGGTGAAAGTCTGGATGTGCCTGTGGAACCGGACATCTCCCCAGACAGACCTTCTGGTGTTTCCCCTCCTAGGCTTTCTGAGTCCCTTCCCCACTTTCTGTTCTACAGAAACATGGCTCAAACCCTCCAGCTTCCTATTGAGGAGGTTGTAGAGGATCAAGAGGAGCCTGACTTCATAGAGATGATGGACATCCCAGAGTCTAAGAGACTGTCTATTCCCCTTCATTGGTCATTTGGGAAATAGACACAAAAAATTCTTAGGTCTCCCAACTCTGTACCTCCTGTTGATAAGAGAATGGACAAGAGGTACACCTTGTCAGGCTCGGATAGAGTTACCACCTTTTAAGAAGCCCAAAGTGGGACATTTCTTACTGAAACATGATTTTTCGCAGGACAGTACGTAACCTTGACCAGTGCAACAGACTTGTTTTCTCTATATAATCAGAATTAAGGCTAAGTATTGTAGTTTCTTGGTTGCTTCTATGGTTTCATATCATTTTAATGTATTTTAATTAAGGTACTATAGTTTTCTAGAAGATTTAGTGGAAAGTTAGAAAATATTTTTTCTACTGTAAGATCAGGACATTTAGTATTTTTCATGTTTTTTTGCAGGACACAGTTGCCCAAATCAGGACTGTCCTGCGATAATCAGGACAGGTGATAACCCTAGGCTTGGATACAGAATTTCTTTACCAACAATGCAGCCATATTGGGGTAGTGCAGGCTGCTGCCTGTGACAAGGCAAACATCCCCTTGGCTTCACACTCCCCCAGACAAAGATTCCAGGAAGATAGATGCCATGGCAAAGAAACAGTACTTGGCATCATCTTTGGGACTCAGGCAGACTAATTATATGGCCTATACAGCCAGGTACCAGAAGTCCAGGTGGGACACTGTACTGGTACTGGCTAAACAGGCCTCCCCGCAGCTAGCCAAGGAGCTGGAGGGGTGACTACTGATGGGATTGAGGCATCAAAGGTGCAATTTCATGCTACTGTGGACTCCAGTGATGTGTCATTAAGAGTCATGGCTACATCTGTGGCTCTTCAGAGAATGGCCTGGCTCAGATGTACTAGCCTTTCACAGGACACCCAGGCTAAGGCCATGGATTTCCCTGTAGGTGGGTAATTCTCTGTTTGGGGAGCAGACAGAGATTTACATGAAGAAAATGGATGAGTACAGGACCACTTATAGGAGAGCCCAGTCCAAGGAGAGGCAGGCAACTCCTCTGAGGCAGCAAGCTAGGGGCAGGGGCAGGCCTTTTCACAGGCCTTTCTACCAGCCGCAGGCCTCCTCTTCCTTTTCTCAGAGGGAGTTCTTCAGAGGGAGAAGCAGAAGGGGGATGAGCAGGGCTGCATCCACCCCTCAGCCTAAGGCTCCTGCCAAGCAGACACCCTGATGTGTCAGCCCGGGTCGACTCCCCCCATTCCAGTAGGAGGCAGGCTGGCTTACTTTGTCCAGGACTGGATGTCTGTTACCTCAGACAAGTGGGTCTTGGAGGTTGTAGCCTAGGGCTGGTTCTCAGTTTCAAAAGTTTTCCTCAAACTGAGACCCAGATCCTTTCCACCTGCAAATACTTCAGAAACCCTTGCTCTAGAGGCAGAGGTTTTGTCTCTACTGGCTTTAAAGGCCATAGGAGTTCCTACTCCATACAGGGCAAAGGTCTGTACTCCAGATACTTCCTTACCCGAAAAGACAGGGGAGTGGCGACCCATCCTAGATCTAAGATACCTAAACAAGCACCTAGTAAAGCCAAAATTCAAGATGGTGACTCTGGGAACAATTCTTCCCTCTCTGAGGCCAGGAGACTGGCTAGCCTCCCTGGACCTCAAGGATGCCTATTTTCACATTCCCATCAGGTGCTCCCACAGAAAGTACCTCCAGTTTGAATTGCCCTCAGGCAGTTCAGAGCAATGCCCTTCGGTCTAACCTCAGCTCCAAGGGTGTTTACAAAGTGCCTAGCAGTAGTGGTGGCCTTTTTAAGAAGGAAAAGGATCTCTATTTTTCCATATCTGGACGATTGGCTTCTGGTGGGCCAGTCTTCAGACCAAGTCAAGTCAGATCTGCAGGTTACCCAGAAAGTTCTCACTTCCCTGGGGTTCCTTCTCAGTCTTCCCAAGTCAGTTCTCGAACAAGTACAGCTCCTCACTTTTATAGGAGCAGAGCTGGACACCCTCAAAGCAAGAGCCTTCCTTCCTTTGGAAAGGGCAAAGCCATCCTCAGCTGGCCTCTTCCTTTCTCCCTCTGGTTTCTCGACCAGCAAGGCATTTTCTGCAGCTTCTGGGCCACATGGCAGCTTCCACAGCAGTGGTCCAAGGGCCAGGTTTCAGATGAGGGACATTAAGTTCCATCTGAGAACCTTTGGTCCCAAAGGAAAGATCCTCTTACCAAGCTAGTTCCTGTTACTCAGACCTTAATTCAGGCCCTTCAGTGGTGGCAGGACCTGGACAATCTGAGGCAAGGTGTTCCATTTGTCTCTCAGACTCACTCTGTGGTTCTCACCACAGATGCTTCCCTTTTGGGGTGGGGAGCCCATCTGGGAGCTTTCACGGCCCAGGGACTGTGGTCCCCTCAGGAATCCCTTCTTCACATCAACGTTCTGGAGCTCAGGGCAGTACTTCTTGCTGTACAATCTTTCTCTCAGTCAGTACAGAACAAGGTGGTTCAGGTCAGGATGGACAACACTACCACCATGTGGTATATCAGCAAGCAGGGAGGCACTCGGCCCACGGCCTTGTGCACGGTGGCCATGAAAGTATGGTCCCTGGCTTATTCCCTGCAGACCTCTCTAGTAGCGGTCCACCTCCCAGGAAAGGACAATTTGATAGCGGATGCATTGAGCAGGATTTCCCAGGGCCATCACAAATGGTCTCTGGATCCTTTGGTTTTGAAGGTGATCTTCTCAAGGTGGGGCACTCCGGAGATAGATCTCTTTGCAGCCCCAGACAATCACCAACTTCCTCAGTATTGTTGCAGACCCCAGTCTTGGGTTCAGTCCTCTGGATGCTCTGATTTTTGAACTGAAGGAAGTTTTTATGCCTTCCTCCTTTTCCTCTATTGTTCAAGGTTGTAGTCAAGGTAAGGTCACAACCATGCAAAGTGATTCTGATTGCTCCAGACTGGGCCAGGCAGCCTTGGTACCCCCTGTTGCTGTCCTTAGTAGTCCATCTTTCCCAGTCTCTTCCCAGGAATTACAATCTGCTAACCTCCTCTCAGGGGAGGATTTGTTACCCCAATCTCCAGTCACGCAATCTCAAGGCATGGCTCTTGAAGACTTAGAGTATGCAGCTTTACATCTGTCCCAAGAGGTTCTGGAGATCCTCAAGGCTTCTCGAAAGCCTGCCACAAGAAATACCTACAGCTCCAAATGGAAAAGGTTCAGTATTTGGTGTTCCAAGAAGTACGTTTCCCCAAACACTGCTGACTTGTCTACAGTTCTGGATTACATGGTTTACCTTAATGGCCTAGGCCTCAAACCAGCTACTCTCAAAAGTTCATTTGTCAGCTATTTCTGCTTTCCTGTCAGTGGGGAAATCTTCCTCTCTGTCATCTCACCCTGTATTCTGTAAATTTTTCAAAGGATTGCTTCATACCAATCCCCCATTTAGGGATCCTGCTCCTGCCTGGGATTTGAATATTTGTATTGCTCAGCTGATGCAACCCCCCTTCAAGCCTATGTCCTCAGCAGAGCTCAAGTACTTGATTTGGAAAACTGTGTTTTTGGTTGTTGTTACTTTTGCCAGACGTATCAGTGAATTGCAAGCCCTGTCAGTGAAGCCTGACTTCATCTCTTTCCATAGAGATAAGGTGGTCCTTAGAACCAATAGAAGGTTCCTACCTAAAGTGGTTTCTGATTTCCAGTTAAAAAAATCTATGTCTCTTCCTGTGTTCTTCACTAATCACACCTCCTCAGGGGAACGGAGGCTACACAGTTTAGATGTTAAAAGGGCCCTTAGTTACTACATAGAACGTACAAAGGGTCACAGGTTTGACTCCCTCCAGTTGTTCTTCACTTATGGAGAAGTAGGTAAGGGAAAATCTGCCACCAAGAGAACCATTGCCAGTGGATTGTGTCCTGTATTCAGTTCTGCTATGAAAAACTGGGAAAAACTGCACCCTCAGGCCTGAGGGCTCATTCCACTAGAGGTACAGCTGCATCTCTGGCTGCAGCTAGAGAAATCCTCTTGTTAGAAATCTGTCAAGCAGCCACCTGGAAAACAGTTCATACCTTCACCAAGCATTACTCTCTGGATATCCAGGCTAGGAGTGATGTTAGGTTTGGCACAGCAGTACTTCAGAGCCTATTCCCAAAGTAGGTTCTGTCCTTCCTCCTTGGAGGTACTGCTTAGTAGTCTGTAAATTGTCAGAATACAGCAAGACCTCATGTTGTTTGAAGAAAAAATTACTTACCTTAGTAATTGTGTTTCTTCTAATGGAGTCTTGCTGTATTCTGACCTCCTTCCCTGCCTCCCCTCTCAGAACCTGTTTTTGGGAAGTGGGTGGGCTGGTGCAGTGTTTCACCCAAGGGGTGTCTTCACCCCACTCCTGTTGTGTTGGGTGCTTTGTATTTGTTTAATTAAGAGTTTTTAGTTCTTATTACCTGGTTTTGGTTCTTTGGGTTTCCTGACTTGAGTCTTTTGGGGAATCCAAAGTCTTTGTTGCCAGTTGGCTACTAGGAGTTTTTACAGTTTCCACATTATTTAGTCAGTGAGTTTTAGCTCATAAGTATCTGACGGTTTGGTTTCAAAAGGATACAGACAGAGCTTTTCAACCGAGCTCGAGCCCAACGTTCTATGCCTGGCATCGAATTTAACCCTTCACTCTCCGGGGCAGTTCAAGAGCTAGAGCTAACTGCAAATTGTCAGAATAAAGCAAGACTCTATTAGAAGAAATACAATTACTAAGGTGAGTAATTTTTTCTTCCCCTCTGTCATCTGGCCTCCAGCAAGTACATAGTAAGATCTGCCCTGCTGGACCAGAATCATTTTGGTCACTCTGCATTGCACTACCTCCAGCCTGCCCTTACCTTTCCTTAGGTGAGAACTCCAGAACTGGGCACAGTACTTCAGGTGGGGCTTCACCAGTGATCTATACTGAGGCAGTAATACCTCTTTCCTTCTGCTGTCAATACCCCTTCCTATACACTTAGCATCCTGTTTGCCTTAATGTAGGCCTTGTTACACTGGTTTGATTGTTTTAGGGAGTCAGATGACCCCTAAGTTTCTTTCCTCACAGGTTGTGCACAGCTTTACCTGCCCCCCCCATCCAGTACTCTGTCCTTGAGTTCTTGTTCCCTATGTGAATCACCTTGAACTATTTAGCATTGAAATTCAACTGCCAAACCTTTGACCACTTCTCTAGTTTTTGCAAGTCTGACTGTATCTCTCTAACCGCCTCCTTGCTGTCTACCCTGCCACAGAGCTTATTGTCATCTGCAAAGAGACTCTTCTTACCCTAGATCCCTTCTCCCATGTCACTAATGAATATATTGAAGAGGACTGGAGACAGGACCAATCCTTGTGACACCTCACTGGTGACCTCCCTCTCTTCTGATTTGACTCCAGTAACCACAACCTCTGCCATCCCAACCAGTTTCTCACCCATCTAAATGTGTCTTTCGTTGCACCCAGATTCTCTAGCTTCTTTGGCAACCTTTTTGTGAGGCACCAAGTCAAAAGCCTTGCTGAAATCAAAGTAAGCCGTTGCTCCTTGGTTCCCCCTTCCCCCAATTATGGAGCAGGACTGTGTCTGCTATCTTTCAGTCTGCCTCTAGGAGGCAGTATAGCATAGTGCTTAAGGGCACTGAGCTGCAAACCTGGAGACCTAGGTCTGAATCCCATTAGTCCTCACTTCCATACTGTGTGACCCTGAGCAAGGCACTTCCTTGTGCTCCCAGGTTGCACCTGGAAACAAGGTCTAGCTTAACGTGCCTTTCCCCTTCCCTTTTGGAACTACCCCTGTATGAACTGAGCTGTTGAATAGCCCCTCCAGGGGTTCATTTAGTTCCATTGCCAATTCCTTAAGCACCCTCAGATGCATTCCATCTGTCCCTGGGGCCTTATCTATCTTAAGGGCTGCTAGCCCTTTCCAACCCCTTTCACTGGTAAATAACTTGCTGCCTCGTCTCATGGATCCCCCTTACAGCTGCCTTAATGCCACTCTCTGGCAGAGGCCCTCTGTCTTCCCTTGTGAATACAGAGCAAAAGTAGTAATTAAGAATGGCTGCTTTTTGCCCATCCACCTCAGTTACCCTACCTCCCTCTGTTAGTCTAACAATTCCTCCTTCCTTCCTTCCTTCTTTCTTTCTTTCTTTCTTACTACATCTAAATGTAACCCCCAGGTGGCTCTATCGCACGGGCTACTACCCCTGCCTGCTTGACTACTGACAGGTTGAGGGGCCTAGGTCCTATGGCGGGTGCCTCCGCCCAGAGGTCAGGGTTTGTAGTGGTTAGACTAGCTTGACCACAGCCCTCTGGGACACCTTGACCCCTTTGGTTCCCTCTAGTGGGCTCACAGTACACAGGAGTTACAGCCCCATACCCCACGACACACTGTTCACTCATAAGTACCACTCTACCCTCGAGACTGATTCAGCAGCACGTCTCTGAGGACCCCCTATAAAATAAGGTTAAACAACATACACAGCGAAATACAATACTGTTTCCATAAGTACCAACACCACAGACAGTATAAAGTATAACAACAACAAATCTGATTTATTTAGGAGACAGTAACATGGGAGTGGGAAATCAGGTTAATTGGTGGCATTAAATCACAGTACTGTGCACACATAGAGGGTCTGAAAAGTCACACTCTGGGTACCCAGGTTGGGGGGGGGCTAGCCAGGTCCATTGCCTGGGGTTGGCCAGCAGGTGCAGATGGATAGGGCCCTATGGAAGAAAATATATGCACAACACCCAGTTTGTAATCCGGAGCCGGATGGCTCAGTCCATGAAGCAGTGAAACAACAAGAATTAGATAACACACTTGTGATTGAAAACAGGCTGCAGGGGAATACCCTTATTTGTACTCACAATACCCAAACTGAGGACCGGATGGTGGATGTTCTTCTGAATTGTCAGAACAACAGGCATGGAGACAAGGTCCTTGTGACTGGACCCCACTGCAGTTGATAGCAAACGGATTTAGTCCGAGACAAGTTGGGGTTTGCTTCCAGCTTCAATACACAGCACACAGCACAGGGGATTGGAAATAGTGATTCAAACAACATGAAGTCTTGCTATATTATAGACATTAACAGTTTGTTCCAGCTCTAGAACTGCCCCGGAGTGAAATGGTTAAAACCATTCCAAAATAGAATTTTGGCATGAGAGCAGCTCTATCTGTGTCATTTCAAACTTGAACTGTCAGATTCTTTACTCCGCCTCAGTGAACAGTCTCCGGAGATTTCTCCTTCTGCTCGGTTCATTTCTCGGTTTAAAATGTTTTCGGTTGGATTTAACCGAGAATAGTTTTATTTTAACCGCAAAACTGTTCGGTTCAAGCTCTATCTGTGGTAACCGTAAGTAAATGAAGGTTTTGTCTGTGTGGAACTTTGGTTATCGGTTCGGTTTTGAACCGATCAGTGGGTTTAAAACTCATTTAAAACTAAAAGTTACTATTTTAGAGTGCGGTTCCCAGTTCTTATCGGTTCTAAAAACAGATTTATTACGTTTTTCCAATACCCGTGACACGGTTAGAACCGATAAGGGTGTCTTTGCCTAGCACTGCCGTTAAAAGGGCAAGTTTTTGTTAGGCTGGCATTATGTCTGAGAAACCCAAAAGAAAAACGCCACTGGGTTTCAACACTGTGATGGTTGTGGGGAAGTCTTTGCCAAGGCTGACCCACACACCACATGTGTTTATTGTCTGGGGTTTGACCACCTCCAGTCAGACTGCCAGGTATATAAGAATTTCCCTGCAGCCACCCTGGAAAAAAGATTGGGCAGGCTCAGGGAATGAGAGGCCAAAAAGTCCGCTGACCCGGATGGCCAGCCCGGTTTGGTGCCAACCGAACTAGAGGGAGTGCCCTCTGACCAGGGCCAGACTTCCTCGGGCAAAAGAAAAGCTGGTTCTGAGGAACCAATTCCAGTAAAGAAACAAGAAAATCAGCAGGTCTGAGTCCAAAATTCCTTCTCCAACTGCTGCAGAGATACAAAAGCCATACAAATTGTCAGTCACTGTCTCAGGTCGTCCGAACCACCACTATCTGGTAAAAGGTCGGTTCGTCCGGTCCCAGTGGTTCAGGATTATGATATTGAGGAATTTTATGAACCAGAGGAGGGAGGAGGATTATGAACAGCATGAATGTGGCTGGGAAGGTCTGGTGTGCCATTGAACGGACATCTCCCCAGACAGACCTTTAGAATCTCCCCCTATGCTGTCTGAGTCCCCATCTCATTTTATGTTTTATAAAAAAGTTGCTGAAACCCTCCAGCTTCCTTTAGAAGAGGCTGTGGATGAGCAAGAGGAGCCTGATTTTGTAGAAATGATGGATATTCCAGAGTCTAGGAGATTGTCTATTCCTTTACATAAGTCTTTTAGGAAACAAACAATTAAAATTTTAAAAGCTCCTAATTCTGTGCCTCCTGTAGATAAAAGATGGACAGAAGGTATACATTGTCAGGCCCTGATACAGAATTCCTTTCTCAGCAATGCAGTCATGTTAGTAGTTCAGGCTGCTGCCTGTGATAAAGCTAATATTCCCTTGTCACATCCTCCTGACAAGGATTCCAGGAAGATTGATGCCATGGCAAAAACAGTATATGGCAGCCTCTGTGGGACTCAGGCAAGCAAATTATATGGCTTATGTAGCTAGGTATCCAGAAATCTAGATGGGATACTGGTATGCAGATGGCCAAGCAGGCCCATGGCCAGCTGGCTAGTGAACTAGAACAGGTGGCTGCTGATGGCATTGAAGCCTCTAAGGTTCAGTTTCATGCTGCTGTGGATGTTAATGATGTTTCTCTAGGGTCATGGCCACATCTGTAGCTTTTGTAGGTTGGCGTGGCTCAGGTGTACTAGTTTGTCACAGGATACCCAGACTAAGGCTATGATTTTCCTGTGGTGGGAAATTCTCTGTTTGGAGAGCAGACAAGAATTACATGAAGAGATGGATGAATATAGGACTACTTACACGGTGCCCAGGCTAAGGCGGCAAGCCACTCCTCAAGGCATGCCCCCAGGGGTAGGGGTAGGCCTTTTCACAGGCCTTTCTCAGACTCAGGCCTCCTCTGCCTTTGCTCAGAGGGGCTTCTTCAGAGGCAGGGGCAGGCGAGGGGTGGGCAGACCTGCTCCCACCCTCCAGCCTAAAGCTCCTCAGAAACAGACACTCTGATGGGGTGCCCAGGGCCGATTCTCCTGTACCAGTGGGGGCAGGCTGGCTTACTCAGTCAGAATTGGGCTTCTTTAACCTCAGACAAGTGGGTTCTGGAAGTAGTAAGCCAGGTCTGGTTCTCAGCTTCAAAAGTTTCCCAAGTTGAGAAGCAGATTTTTTCTACCTGCAAGTGCTTCAGAGACCCTCGCTCTGGAAACAGAGGTCTCATCCCTGTTAGCTCTCAGAGCAGTAGAAAGGGTTCCTCCCCTGCATCAGGGCAGGGGTCTGTATTCCAGATACTTCCTTACCCCAAAAAAGACAGGAGAATGGCGGCCCATTTTAGATCTCAGATATCTGAACAAGCATCTTTTGAAACCAAAGTTCAAAATGGTAACTCTGGCAATGATTTTACCTTCCCTAAGGCCAGGGACTGGCTAGCCTCCTGGACCTCAAGGATGCCTATTTCCATGTCCTAATCAGAAGATCCCATTGAAAGTACCTCAGATTCGAACTGCCTCAGGTCATTACCAGTTCAGAGCAATGCCCTTCGGCCTTACCTCTGCTCCAAGGGTATTCACAAGTGTCTAGCAGTGGCAGTGGCCCACTTAAGGAGGCAGAGGATTGCTGTTTTTCCCTATCTAGACGACTGGCTCATTGTAGGCCAGTCCACAGAACAGGTAAAATCTCACCTGCAGGTCACCCAGCAGCTTCTCACCTCCCTGGGTTTTCTGCTAAACCTACCAAAGTCGGTTCTGGAACCAGTCCAGGTACTCACCTTTATAGGGGCAGAATGGACACAAAGCTAGCCAGAGCCTTTCTTCCCCAGAAAGGGTAAGGAATTTAGTGGCTCTGGCCTCTTCCTTCACTCTGCAGGCTCTCGACCAGCAAGACACTTTCTGCAGCTCCTGGGGCACATGGCTGCATCCACAGCTGTTGTGCAGGAGCCAGATTTCAGATGAGAGACATTCAGTTTCACTTGAGAACCTTTTGGTCTCAGAGAAGACCCCCTTTCAAGTTGGTCCCAGTGATTCGAACCTTGATCCTGAGTTCTCCAGTGGTGGCAGGATCAGAGCAATTTAAGAGCGGGGTCCCCTCATTTCCCTTCTCACGACTTGACTCTCACTACAGATGCTTCTCTTCTGGGTTGGGAGCCCACATGGGCGACCTTTCCACTCTGGGAGTTTGGTCCCCCCAGGAATCTCTGCTCCACATCAATTTGCTGGAACTCAGAGCTGTCTTTTTAGCTCTTCAAGCTTTTTCTGCATCTGTCCACGACAAGATGATTCAAGTCAGAACAGACAACACCACAACAATGTGGTACATCAACAAACAGTGGGGCACTCGGTCTTCGGCCTTGTGCACCGAGGCAATGAAGTTGTGGTCTCTGGCCTATTCCCTGAACACTTCCCTCATAGCAGTTCATCTTCCAGTGAAGGACAATGTCCTAGCGGATGCCCTCAGCAGGATTTCCCAGGGCCATCACGAATGGTCCCTGGATCCTCAAGTGCTGGGGATAGTTTTTGCCAGGTGGGGCATCCCTCAGATAGATCTTTTTGCAGCCCCAGACAATCACAAACTTCCTCTGTTCTGTTGCAGGCCTCCAGTGCTGGGCTCAGTTCCCTGGATGCCCTTCTTCTGGATTGGGAGGAAGTTCCTCTATGCTTCCCCCTTTCCTCTCCTATTCAAAGTACTAGTCAAAATCAGATCTCAGCCTTGCAGGGTGATTCTGATTGCCCGGATTGGCCAGGCAGCCCTGGTACCCACTCCTTCTGTCTCTGACAGTCCATCTTCCCCTGTGCCTCCCCAGGAATCACAATCTGTTGACTTGTGCCCAGGAAGGGTTTAGTATCCGGACCTCATCCCTCAACCTCAAGGCCTGGCTCTTGAGGAGTTAGAGTTTGCTGATTTACACCTCTCTCAGGGTGTTCTTGAGATCCTAAAGGCTTCCAGAAAGCCTTCCACTAGGGCTACTTATAGTTCTAAATGGAAAAGGTTTTCCATTTGGTGTGCTGGGAAAAATATTTCAAAATCTGCTGAATTGCCTTTTGTTAGATTACATGGTACATCTTAATTCCTTGGGTCTCAGACCAGCTACCCTGAGAGTTCATTTGGCAGCTGTGTCTGCTTTTGTGTCAGCAGGAAAGTCATCCCTCTTTCCTCTCATCCTGTGTTTCCAAATTTTTAAGGGTTACTCCATACTAATCCTCCCTTTGGGAACGGCCCCTGCTTGGGACCTTAATGTTTGCATTGCCCAGTTAATGCAACCCTTTGAACCTCTGTCTTCTGCAGAGCTTAAGTACCTAACTTGGAAAACTGTTTTCTAGTGGCTATCACTTCTGCCAGACGCATAAGTGAATTGCAAGCCTTGTCAGTGGAGACTGACTTTATTTCTTTCCACAGGGATAAGGTAGTCCTTAGGACTAATAGGAAGTTTTGCCTAAGGTGGTTTCAGATTTCCATCTTAATCAATCTATCTCCTTCCAGTATTTTTCACTGATCACTCCTCTTTGGGTGAAAGGAGGTTGCACAGCCTGGATGTTAAGAGAGCTCTTAGTTATTATATAGGCGGTACAAAGGTCACAGGTTCAATCCTCCAACTTTTCCTTACCTATGGTGAAGTTGGGAAAGGCAAACCTGCCACTAAGAGATCAATAGCCAGGTGGATTGTCTCTTGTATCCAATTTTGTTATCAGAATGTGGGCAGAGCCCCCGGGTTTGAGGGCTCATTCTACCAGGGTACAGCCGCGCTCTAGCTGCTACCAGAGATATCCCTTTATTAGAGATTTGCCAGGTTGCTACTTGGAAAACGGTACACACTTTTACCAAGCATTACTCCCTGGATGTCCAGGCCAGGAGATACTCGGTTTAGCACAACTGTTCTTCAGAGCCTATTCCCTAAGTAGGTTCTGCCCTCCTCCATGGAGGTACTGCTGTGTATTCTGCTAATGTCTTAATATAGCAAGACTTCATGTTGTTTGAAGAAAAATTACTCACCTTAGTAATGTTGTTTCTTCTAATGGAGTCTTGCTATATTATGAACCTCTAACCTGCCCCTCTCAGAACCTCTACTTGGTGGGGTGCAGGCAACTCAGTGTGGGCACTACTTATGTCCTGTTAGCATTTTGTCCCTTTGGGACTTTGGGAGTGTGTATGTATGCAGTGTGTGTGTTTATTATACTTATGTTCCATTTTCATATTATTAGAATGGTGTTAGTATTTCTGGTCCACTGACTTGAGTCTTGGGTGTTGGGACTATCAATGGTTGTTATTATTTAGGTAGCCATTTGGCTAGTGTAGGTTACAGCTTCCACACAGACCTTAGTGAGTTTGGCTCAGTAGAATCTGACAGTTCAAGTTTGAAATGACACAGATAGAGCTGCTCTCGTGCCAAAATTCTATTTGGAATGGTTTTAACCATTTCACTCCGGGGCAGTTCTAGAGCTGGAACAAACTGCTAATGTCTATAACATAGCAAGACTCCATTAGAAGAAACAACATTACTAAGGTGAGTAATTTTTTCTTCCCCACAAGCACTACGCACATTCATATGTAAAAGGAAAGTACTATACCAGGCAGGCTGCTCCTCAATCCCGATCG
Organism: Neoceratodus forsteri; assembly: GCA_016271365.2. Lineage (NCBI taxonomy): Eukaryota > Metazoa > Chordata > Ceratodontiformes > Ceratodontidae > Neoceratodus > Neoceratodus forsteri. The sequence goes on along the minus strand of CM028131.1, from coordinate 1,630,141,003 downwards.
CAGTTACTGCAAAATACCTGGGAGTACACACAGCAGCTTCAGTTCCTGACATACCGAGCGCGATTCAGCAATTTCTCCAGTCTTCTACAGGGTGAGCCTGGTTTCCACTCTTCAGACTTCCTTCTTTCTCCTCACAAATCGTATTCAGTCTGAACTAGCACTTACGACGGCTGTAGGCCAAACCTCAGGGCCTCACACGTGTTTCCTGCGCAGAACTATACACCGCAGAAGCACAGAGCTCCTTCTCTTTTCATTGTCACAACTGATCTGATCTTTCCAGTCACAGAGCAGGGCATTTCATTTAGCTCCACACCATTCTGTTGGCTGGTTCGGCTGTCTCTCACAATAAGACTCCCTCTGTTGGTGAAAAAAGGTGCCAAGGTCAAAACTACATTTCCCAGAGTCACTGCCCATACAATCCCCTTGTGGCTTGCTCAAAATTGAGAGTCCAAGTTCCGATTCGTCCACAGGCTCCATTTTAGGGTTTCCCTATCATCCTGATTGGTCCAAGTCAGCAATTCAGGACCAAAATGAAAGAACTACACTGAAACAGTTCATGCTGAAATGAAGACAGGTTAGACAAGCTACATTTTCTCAGTCACTCTAAATGATTTCTGGCAAACAGTTATATCTTTCAACAAGGCTACCTCTGCACATGTAGCGACGGCAGAAATGGAGTGAATTGACAACAGCTCGGGTGGGAATCGAGCATTAAATACACAGTCCTCCCATACAAACTAATTAAGTCTGCTAGCAGACATCTCTTAAGGAGACAGTACGTGGAGGCTCAAATAGCACTCACTTAGAACCACATTTAAACAGCTCAGACGCCGAACAGCGCCCAGACTTGGAGCATTCAGGCAAGCTCCTGGAAGACTTTTGGGAACCCCCATTTGCAGGGGGTTACATAAAGAACTGTGTTTTCCCCACCCTTGACTCCCCCCCCCCCGTGATACATTGCTCTGTTTCTGCCTTTGCTTCTCTGACTGCCTTTTTTATTTCCCTTGTTCTCATTTGGTACTCTCCCCATTCTTCCTTCCCTTGTTTTTCCCTTGTATACAGCAAAGGCCTTCTTTTTGGCTTTCATTGTTTCCCTGACGTTTCCAGAGAATCATATTGTCTCTTGTACCTTTTTCTTTTGATTACTGTTCTCATGCAAGACTTCGTTACCTCAAGAAAGGCCCCCTTGATTGCCCCCATCTTTTCTCCACATCCCTGATACTGTCCTCTCCAACTAACTTATCCCGAACAAGCTCCCTCATCCAGTTGAAGGCTGCCCTTCTAAAATCTAGGACTTCAGCCTTTAATGAGGGCTTACCCTTACTTGTCCCGAGGGCCAGGTCGAACCACATAGAGTTATGGTCAGTGGATCCTAGTGGCTTCCCTACCCTCACTTTCTCTACCACTTTCGAGTTGGTGAGCACCACATCAGGAATGACAGCCTGCCTAATAGGTTTCTTAACTAGTGCAGCAGCAGGCAGTCCTACAATGTATCCAGTAAGGCCCAACCTTTGGAGCTGCTAGCCATTGGCATGACCAATCAATATCTGGCAAGTTTTGATCTCCTACCACCACCTCCTCCCCCCTTCCAGTTCTGTCCCTTCTCTCTTCCCTCTGTTCTGGAGGTCTGTAGCTCACCCTATTCATAGTTTCTTGCCTGAGGATGCCATTAGCTGAACCCACAGTGATTCTGTTTCCCCATTGCCTCCCCTGATGTTTCCATCTTCAACCTACCACTGTGCCATCTCTGACATATAGGGCTATGCCTTTTCCTTTACCTTTTCCTCTATTTTGTCTAAACATGCTATAGCCTGTGACTGTCAGGTCCCAATTGTTATTCTCTGTGGCCCAAGTTTCTGTGCTGGCTACCAGATGCATCCCAGTGTCTGACACCATTGCCTGGAGCTCACTAATTTTATTTTCCAGACTCCTGGCAAAGGCAGACCCCTTTCCATCTTTCTGCTGATCACCTGGGATCCAGCAACCACCACACAGTGTGGTTTAACATGGATGCAGGTTTACAGTCAAGTCGCACAAAGGCAGGGGTCTTGGATTTCAGGAGGGCGGACTTTGCTAGGATGGGGCTAGGTATCAATGAAGCCCTGGCAAAGAGGGATGCAAAATGGGGGGGGGGGAGGTTGAGGAGCGGTGAGCACACTTAAAAGGAGCCATAGTTGAGGTGACAAACTAGTGCATTAGGTTGAGAAACAAAGGCAAGAGTAGGAACAAAAGACCATGGTTCTCTAAAGTTGTAGCAGAGAAAGTAAGAGCCAAAAGGAGGGCTTTCAGAAAATACAAGGAGACACAGATGAAAGAGGATAGGGTGGTGTACCTAAATTGTCTGATGGAAGCAGGGAAAGCTCTTAGGAGTGGAAAGGCTCAGACAGAGGAAAGATTAGCACAAATGGTGAAGAAAGGGGACAAGACAGTCTATAAGTACATCAGTGAGAGAAGAAAGGCCAGGGGTGGGATTGTAAGGCTCAGAGAGGAGGAAGGGGAGAGTGTGGAGGGAGACCTGGAAAAGGCATCAGTACTGAATAAATACTTCGGCTCAGTTTTCACTGAAGAAGGGGAGGGACAGGGATCACAGCTAGGCATCAGATACATGGCGGGGGGGGGCAGTAAACAACAGTCCATTTACAGAAGAGAGAGTCCTAGAAAAGCTCACAAAACTGAGGGTGGACAAGGCAATGGGATCAGATGGCACACATCCCAGGATACTAAAGGAACTACGGATGGAATTAGCAGCACCACTGGCAGCCATGTTCAGTGAGTCGTTCAATACAGGAGTAGATTTTCCTGGACTTAAAGTCTTCAGCATTTATTCATACTTCTGGGTTCAAGCTGGAGGTGCTAGGACCTTGCGGGAGCCAAAAATCTTCAGGAGGGCCTGCACCGTGGTAGGACCGTGCATGCGTGTCACCGCGAGATCAGCTCGCACCTGTGTAGGCTACCTCGGTGTTGACCCTCGAACCGCCTCAGTTCCTTTTTTCCCATCTGCTGCACTTCAGTGACGAAGTTGCCCGCCCGCCGGGAGTCAGATCTTCACGTCTATACAACAACAGCTTATAGTCATTCAATTCATTTAGTATTGTTATTCTTTTTATTCTTTATTATTTAAAAAAAAAAAGGGAAGAAGAAGAAAGTTTTTTCTCTCAGCCCTACCATCAACGAAGTCAACCTTGGATGGTCTCAGTGACAGTAGGGAGACTTCGCTGGAAAGCTGTTTGGGCAGTGGGGCTGTGTCTGGTTCCTCTGCCCTTTTCCAAGGGGCAGGGGGGGTCTGACCATTAGCAGTCCGGTGCACGGGAGGAAGGACATTCCTCTTGTAAGCACAGAAATTAGCAGGCCCATTTCTGGTCTTGGTTGGGGACCCGGCACCGGTCGACCTTGAGTTCTTCTTCCCGGCGGAGGAGAAGAGATGGTACTGCTTGAGGTCACCCCTTGGTACTTCTTCAAGGGACTCTTCGGTAATGGAGAGCGGCAGGCCCACCCTGACCCCTCCAGCATCCCTGGTGGCCTTCACTCTTAATGGCTGTGACTCTCGACTCCGGAGCCCCTCTCTGTCCTCATGCGGGGTTTCCGGTGAGCAGTTTCATCACTGGGCCACTCTTATGGAGTAGTGGATACAGTGTCTGTCTCATTGGCCCCTTCCAGTGGATCCAGTTTCAGGGCCCTCAGGCTGGGAGTTGCTGGGCCATGGTCGGGACCTTCGGGACGGGACATGCGTTGGGTGTCGGTGGTGGATATTCCAGCCTTACCGGTACTGGTGCAGTTGACGCCCATTCCATGTGCCTCCCCCCCAACTCTTGACTCCTCGCAGGGGCCGGCACAAGTACCACTTCCCTCCCCCTCTTTTTCTCAATCTGGCAGTGGTTCATAGACATCGGTTCCACGGCCGGCGGTGGATTCTTTGGTGCTGTGTGTGGTGCCAAGTCCCTCGGTGCCACGTGCGGTGCCAGGACCTTCCATGCCACATGTGGTGCCGGGTCGTTCGGTGCTGCATGCAGCACTAACTCCTGTGGTGCCGTGCATGGTGCCGAGGTCTTCGACGCCTGTGGCGGTTCTGGTGTCTCTGGTCTATCCCTTGCCCAGGCCAGGCTTCGGCATTTTAGGGCCTGATTTCTTCAGTGTTGAGGTGGAGAACAATGAGTTTGACCCTGATCTGATTTTATCTGATGACGGCGAGGATGACTTTTACCTTGGCTTGGATGGGAAGCTTTCTGTCCCAGCTGAAACTCTGGTTGAAGATCTTTCCTTCCAGTCTCTTCTCAAAAACATGGGGACAACCCTAGCTCTACAGCCCTCCACTGTGGACCCTGGTAGACTTTTGCGCCTAGAGTTCCTGCATATTCCTAATGTCCCTATGAACCTTACGCATCCTGTCCCCCACCCCCTCCTTTGAGACCTTATTGCAATTGGAGTGGGAGAGGCTGGCTCTGATTCCTTCTGTGGCCAAGGCTATAGACATAAAGTATACCCCCAAGGACAGACCCTTTTTGGCATCACAACCTATTGTAGATGCTTTGGATGTCCTTGCAGAGAACAACAAAGCTGTCCCCGCTATGCGTTGGTGTCCCTGTGGCCAGCAATATTCCATCTGAGACTGACATGATTGCTGCCTGACCTGCCTGGGCCCAAACCACGACATGGACTGTTGCGATGCCTGTTTCTCCATGGACCGCAGAATTTTGGAAAGCCACAGGTATTGTGCACCCCAGGGGTCTCCAGGAGCCCTGCCTCACCCCTCTTTGGGCGTGATGCTCCTGGAGACTCCCTCCGGGCATAGAAGCCCGAAGCACGACCGACCCCCAGATGCAGACTCTGCAGAGTTTGACTGCTGGGGGAGGAGAATCTTCTTCTCAGTGCACCTCTCTCTTTCTATTGCAGAACATCAGGCCCATAATGCTGCCTATAACAGGCACTTATGGTCCATGCTAGGACAAGTCCTAGCATCTATGCCTGATACGGAGGCAAGCAAGCAAGTCATTGCCCTCTCCGCACGTGGTCTGGAGCTTGTGAGGCACCTAGTAAGGGCATCATATGATGCCAATGAGGTGGCGTCCAGGCTAGTGGGGACAGTGATCTGTGTTAGGCGGATGGCATGGCTTTGCCTTTCCCGGTTATCACCCGTGGCCCAGCATGGGGTGATTGCCTCCTCTTTCCGGGGGACCAACTTTTTTCCCACAGAGTGAGGCGGGAACTTCAGGGGTGACTTTCATCTCCCAGGCAGAGGGAGACCCCGCCTCACCCTGACCAGTCCCAGGCCTAACTCGGCCTGTGAAGGTCTCCTCCTCCTGTGTCTCCCCCACTGGAGGCTGAGGGAAGCCTCTCCCTCAAGGAGGTACCAGGTCCCCTTCGAGTGGCTTGGTAATCACCCACCAGTGATGAATAGTGAAGATTGACACAGATAAGATATGAAGATTAAGTACCTACTGTAATTTTTCATCTTTCTGTATATCTTCACCATTCATCACTGCTTCCTTCTGACCTTCCCCCTCTTGGGCCTCAGACTCTGGGCTGTGCCCCCTCCCCTGCCTTCTTCACATTTAGGGTGTGGTGAGACTGTCCATCTGGTACCTCAGGTTGCCCTGCTCCTTGAGGAAGGATACCACCCTATGTGGGGGGAGGGCAGGTAGGGTTGCTCCTTATGAGGGGGCTTCCTGGGGCTCTCTTCCTGGGGCCTTGGTGGGGGCCTCCCCTAAGAGTCCTAGATCTGCCAGGATCTGGGGCTCCCTGTCCCCTGGTTGGGGAATGAGGAGGTCTTCACCTGGGTTATGGGGTCCGGAGGGCTGTAGTGATCCCCTCTTCTCTGGTCTTTCCTTACCACTACCTTCGGTGATAGCCGGTTCTCAGCGGTTTCCCTCCTCCTTCTTCTTCCTTCCTCCTTCCTAGTGTAGGGGATGGGGGGAGTCCCTCTAGGAGCTCCCCCATGAAGGAATAGGACAGACTCTACTCCAGGGCAGTACCATCCTGCCCTTATATATTGGAAACAAGAGTGGGAGACCCCTCGACTCCTTGGTCTTTGGCTATAAGGAGGGAAGTCCTGGGCAGATAGCCTTATCTGCTTAGCTCAACTCTGCCTTCCTTCCTTGACGTGAAGTGCTCTGTTTCTGGAGATGTTTAAATATCCTGGAGGGGGGGTATCTCCTTGAAGGGAACCATCTGAGTGCTCCTTCTCTCCTTGACCTCTGCTTTTCCCTCAGTGAGGGTCGGGGGGGAATCTCCTTCCTCCTTCCCTTTCTTTTCCTTCTTCTTTTTCTCTCCTTTCTGTCTTTTTTATCTGTGCTCGCATGCCCAGAGGATGGGCCCTATGTTCCGGATCCCTAGGGTTGTTCTGTCCTCTTCCTTTGGCTTTATATCTCTTTCCATTTATATACTTTCCTATTTGGCTATCCCTTGGGCTCTTTTGCCTGCCCTCTTCTTTTTCCCTGTCCCCTTTTTCCTGTCACTCTCTGGCTTCACAGAACTGAGGTAAGGGAGGAGTCAGCATCGTTTACTGGCCATTCTTCGAGTGTCACGTCATACGTCGGCCCTGAGGGCGGCACCGAGCTGACGCCGACTCCCCTGAGGAAAAAAATTACTCCTGCAGGGTCCTGTTCCTCTGGCCAGAACCCCACCAGTGATGAATGGTGAAGATACACAGAAAGATCAAGAATTACGGTAGATATATAATTTTCATATCCTCAAGAGTGGTCACTTGCACCAGACGTTGTGCAGTCGCTATTCAACGAGTGGGGCAGTCTGGACGTGGACCTTTTTGCATCCCCACTCAACACAAAACTGCCTCTAATCTGCTCCAGAAATCCAGAACCTGGCATTTTCTGTCCGGATGCATTCAGACTGCAGTGGACAAGATATTTTCTGTATGCATTTCCCCCGCTACCATTAATTCAGAGGGTGCTGCTCAGACTAGAGGTGCAGGGGAGCAAAATTATTCTAATTGCACCATACTGGCCTCGACAGATCTGGTTTCCATTAATCAACAAATTGTTGGAAGCCCCCTCCGAGGCAACTACCTCTATGGATGGACCTCCTGACATAGGGATCCCTGGTTCACCCCAGTCTGCACTCTGTTTATTTCCATGCCTGGCTTCTGAGGAGATAGAAGTGGACAGGTTCCAAGTTTCCCAGAGAAACTCACAGATTCTTTGGGCAGCACATTAGCCCTCCACCAGGAAGACATATGCCACTAAATGGAAGCGTTTTTCACTGTGTTGTGCTAGAATCCCTCTTGATCCATTCCGATGCCCACCAAATAAAGTATTGGAGTACCTATTAGACCTTTCAGATGCAGGCTGCAGTATTCAGTGATCAAGGTACACCTATGGGCGCTTTCCGCCTATCACAAACCAGTCCAGAGTATGTCTCTGACTCAGCTGCCTTTGTTCAAGAGATTCCTCAAAGGCACACAAGGCCTCTGGTTAGGAAGCCGGTGGCTGCCTTGGATATTAATCTTGTGGTGGATATGCTCACTCGTAAACCCTTTGAGCCTCTAGCTACGTGTAAGTTGAAGTTTCTGACTTGGAAGATTGCCTTTCTAGTGGCCCTTCTGCTCGCAGGGTCTCTGAGATACATGCTGTAGTCACAGACCCTCCATACACCATCTTTCACAAAGACAAGGTGGTTCTTCATACTCACCCCAAGTTCCTACTCAAGGTGGTTTTGGAGTTCCACCTCAACCAGTCCTTGGTTCTGCCTACTTACTTCGCTAACTTCCAAAATGAAGGGGAATGCACCTTTCATTCCCTGGATGTCAAGAGAGCCCTACGATTCTACATAGATAGGACTGGGGACATCCGACAAGCGAAGCAACTCTTTGTTTCTTCCAGTATGGCCTGGCTGGGTCATCCGGTATCCATCAGAAGCATTTCTTCTTGGGTAGTGGCATGCCTTCGCCATTGTTATTTTATGGTGCAGGTCAAGTTGGAAGGGCAGGTGTGCACCCACTCAACTAGAGCAATTGCTGCGCCCCTGGTGGAGATACGCTCGGTTCCTCTTTCTGAGATTTGCAAAGCGGCTACTTGGAGTTCAGTGCACACTTTGTGAAGCACTACACCCTTGATATTCATGCCAGACAGCATGCTTTGTTTGGCAGGACAGTCCTTAGTGGGATTCTGTCCTGAGTGAGCTCTGTCTCCTGCCACCCTGCTTGGGAAATTGGTTTAGGTTTGTACTCTAACCTAGAAGAATGAATAAACGGTGAAGACTTAAAGACCAGGAAGATATGAAAATGACATACCTACTGTAATTCTTGATCTTCTTCAACAAGTCTTCACCGTTTATTCATATGCCCACCCACCATGCTCTGGGCTCACTCATTCTGTTCCTGGTCTTCATTCCCTCATTGGTTTGGGCTGTGAAGACATTGTTAAATTGACCCTTCTTATGCGTGTCAAACAGGGCTATCTTATGCCCTGGTTAGGTGTTTATCTAGTTTTATTTATGCTGCACCTCCTTGGTAAAAAAGGTACTGAGGTGGTTATAGGGTCGATGCCGAGGTAGCCTACACAGGTGCGAGCTGATCTTGTGGTGCCACACATGTGTGGTCCTACCATGGTGCTGGCCCTCCTGAAGATTTTTGGCTTCCGAAGGGTTCTAGCTCCTCCGGCTTGAACCCGGAAGTATGAATAAACAGTGAAGACTTGTCCAAGAAGATCAAGAATTATGGTAGGTACTTAATTTTCATTTCCTGATGACTGGAGGAGGGCACATATAGTTCCTCTTCACAAAAATGGAAGCAGGGAGGAGGCAGGAAACTATAGGCCAGTCAGCCTCACCTCAGTATTGGGTAAGATTATGGAGGCACTGCTTCAGGAAAGGATTGTGGAACACCTGGAATCCAACGGAGCACAGGATCTGAGGCAGCATGGATTCACAGCAGGAAGGTCATGTCAAACAAATCTGATAGATTTTTTTGACTGGGTGACGAAGGAGGTGGATCGGGGGAGCGGTAGATGTCACCTACCTCAATTTCAGCAAGGCCTTCAACACCGTTCCACATAAAAGACTGGCAAATAATTTGGGAAGACTGGGCATGGGCCACAAGATGGTGAGCTGGGTTAGAAACTGGTTGGGGGACAGGAAGCAGAGGGTGGTGGTAAATGGGATCCAGTCCAAGGAAAGAGGGGTGACCAGTGGGGTACCTCAAGAATCAGTCCTGGGGCCAGTCCTTTTTAAATGTCTTTATTAGTGACACTGTGGAAGGGCTGGAAGGGAAGATTTACCTGTTTGCAGATGACACCAAAATCTGCAACAGGGTAGACACTCCAGATGGGGTGGAAAAAATGAGGGACCTAGGAAAGCTGGAAAAATGGTCCAAAGTGTGGCAACTGAAGTTCAACACGAAGAAGTGCAAAATCATGCACCTGGGGTGCAGAAACCTTGTGGAGAGCTACAGGATGGGTGGAAGTTGCTGACAGTCACCAGGGAGGAAAGGGATTTGGGGATTATCGTCTCAGATAACCTAACGGCGGCCAAGCAGAGTACAAAGGCTGTAGGGAGGGCCAATGGTATGTTGGGGTGCATTGGAAGGGGTATCACCGGCAGTAGGAGGGAGGTGGTGATATCACTATACAAAACACTGGTGAGGCCTCATCTAGAGTAGTGTGCAGTTCTGGAGGCTACATCTTCATAAGGATGTAGACAGGGTGGAGGCGGTTCAGAGAAGGGCGACTAAGATCGTATGGGGCTTGCAACAGGAGATTTATGAGAAGAGATTAAAATACCGCAATATGTATACACTGGAAGGGAGGCGGGAATGGGGAGATATGGTAGAAACCTACAAGTATCTTAAGGGCATAAACAAGATGCAAGTGGAAGACATCTTTCGGTACAGGAGAGGTACAAGAACAAGGGGGCACGATATGAGATTGGAGGGGAGCAGGATAAGGGGCAATGTGAGGAAGTAATTTTTCATAGAAAGGTTGGAGGATGCATGGAATAGCCTGCCCCAGGAGGTTGTAGGAGCGAGCACAGTGGCGGGATTCAAACATGCATGGGACAGGCATAAGGGAATCCTAGAGGTGGGAAGGAGAAGCTAAAGTCGATGACCAAGTAGGGTTGGCGGCCGCTGATACAAGTAAGGTATACAGGCAGACTGGATGGGCCTAGCGGTCCTTATCTGCTGTCAGTTTCTATGTTTCCTCTTGCTTTTTCCTATTCCTTCTCCCTTGTTCTTCCTTAGTCTCCTTAATTTTTTATTTTTCATGCTAAATGTAGGCTTTTCAGCCCTCCATCATTGGCCTCTTCCTGTAACTTAATTTGAACTTCAACCTTCCTGTTACCCACCTTGCTGGCACTAATGCCCTGTTCAAAAGGAGCCCTAGCTAGGTTCCCCATCTGCTTTCCCTTCTCAGTGGTCTCCATAGCCTTCGTCTCCACCACAGGCAATTTAACTGTTCAGTGCAAACATCAAACATCTGCCCCAAAACGCTAGCCCCCCCTCTCTTGGTAGGTGAAGGCCATAACCCTTGAAGAGCCTCCTGTCCCAGAAGCCCTCCCCCACAAAGTGGTACTCCTCCTGACACCATCCCTTCAACCACCCATTAAACACCTCAGTCTCTTTCTTACTTCCTTACTCTTTCGTACCCATTCACCTAATTCCACACAGGGAGGACCTCAGAAAAGCCCAGGGAAGCAGAGTGCACCTTCAGTCTATCCCCCAGCCTCCTAAAAAGCCACTGATGCCTCAAGAAGAACTTTGAAAACCATAATATTTGAACACAAAGCAGCTTATATTTCCCATCAGGTCTGTATTTCTTATTCCTATTACTTAACACTGAGGTCTGATTGCATGAAAGCAATAGTTGTTCCTTGAGGGTTCATCAGCTCCTACTGCCTCTTCCCAACCTAATGTCATAATACTTTGCTTGTGGCATCACAGTTTTTCCCATAGAAACAGACTATATTACCACAACAGAGCATTGCAATTTCAAGTAGAGAATAAGCTACAGAGGTAGATGAACTCTTAGGGATAAAGATCTCGGCTCAGATATTCAGACTGCACCGGGCAGTGGCGCAAGCCTGTGCGCAGCGCAACTGGGATGCGCTGGGGCCAGTGCCAGGGCCAGGTGATATTCAGCGGTGATGCACCATGGCGCAGCACTGTTGACTATGTCACGGTTGGCACACATACTGCGCATGGCACAGTGGCACTGTGCCAGTGCAAGTCACAATTTGGGAGCACGGGGATGTGCCAGCGCAAGTGCTGTTGCGCTAGGCGCATCACCAGTGATATTCACCCGGGGACATGCAAATGAGGACATAAAATATGCAAGGCACAAATGGGGCCATTCGCAGGTCATTATGGCCCCATTTGCCTTGGCGCAGGGGCAGCCCGGCCACTCTGCGCCTCGGCATCCTGCACAGCATGACGGTGCAGAGGGGATCCCAGGGCATCCCTGCCTCCTAGCCGCAATTGCGCTGTATATGTTGAAATGATAAATCCCTGGTAGTCTAATGCCCCAGTCCCCAATATATATAACACATGACCATCCCTGGTGGTCTCGTTGGTCCACACTGGGGACCAATGGGCTTACAGCTCATACTGTACCCTGTCATTCGCAGGTGGTCGGGCATTATGCAGTCGGGATGCTGCCACCCGCCTGTTGATGGGGGGCAGGGTGGGCAAGTGGTCGTGGCTGGGAAGCGATGAAGCTGCTACTGATCACATGGGCATGTAATTACGGAGGTTTCACCGTGATCGCGGCAACGGACGGGTTCCACTAGACCACCAGGGATGGCCAACTTGACATATATCGGGGACTCAGGTGGGTGGGGAGACCACTGACCACCAGGGATGGTCGTTGTCTATATTTATCGGGGACGGGACCAGGACTCAACAGGGATTTATCTTCAACATATACTGCGAATCATGGCTATGGGTGGGGTTCACTTAACCACTCATGGTTCAGTGTGTGCTTGTGGACGGTGTTCTGGTTGGGCGGGTGGCCACCCATGGCTGGGCTGCTGGTGTTGCGCCCTGCAATACTGCAGCCCACCTGTGGGTGGCCAGGATTTGTTCCTACTCTGCATGGGCTCAGCTCTGAGCCCCCCATGCGGTGCAGTGCAGGGTTGCACTGGCATATCGCTGCACATCCTGGGCTGAATATCGGGATGTGCCCGCATATGTAGGCACCCCTGCATCTGCACCATATGATTACATTGTGCCCTGGCGCGCCGGGATTTGCAGCTTGGCAGCCTTTTCAATATCCTGTCAAGACACGCGGAGTTGCGCCATTGCAACTCTGTTGTGCCAGGCGCAACCCCTTTGAATATCTGGGCCCTTGTGTCTGTGGTAATTTCTTCATTAATAAATTTGGGGAGGAGAAATCTATAGAAGATAGATGACATACAAGCTGAATTGTGTCTAAATGATATCTTTTCCACAGTTTTTCCAAAGGCGTCAGCTGCTCTTTAAAGGTCCACTTCACTGCCTCCACAGGCTGGTTTACCAGATTGTTCGTACCCATGGACCAGCACCCCCAGCTCCCCCTCCCCCTTCTCTGCCATCCTCCCTATCTATATTCCTTATGACTGGTGCATGAAGAAGGCATCTGACCATTTCCCTTCCCACCACCCTCTCTGTTCCCCTAATCAGTGAGTTCCCAATCACCAAGACTCTTCTTGCTGACTTCCTCCTGCTCACCTTCCCAGGTGCTACCAAGTCATCCTGCCCATTTTCCCTGACAGACTTCGACTCTGGCCCTGATGGAGTCAGGTACCTGAAGCTCCTTCAGGAGTGCAAAGCGATTTGCTATCTGAATGGTGTGAGATTGATTGAACCCCTTGTAGCTGCTCCTGCCCTTCCCCAGCATCCTTCAGTCTCCTGGGCCAGTAGGCCTGTGGGGGGGAGTAGGGGTGTGTGGGGGGGTACCCCAGCTGAGTCAGTGCCGCAGCTGAGATATTTCATCTGTTCAGCTACCAGCTGAGCATGGAGCGCCACTAAAGTCCTGCAGATGGGGCAGTGCCCCCTCCTCCAGAGCATAACCCTGGGGAAGAACACCCCACAGTCCCCACAACTGACTACCTCCCACTGTACCTCATCTCCATACAGATCCTATGATACAAAAAGGCCTGCCTTATATATGGAGTTTTGTTGTATTTGGAATACTTTCTACACCTTAACTCTTCGTGAATTACAATTATATATTTGTATTTGTATAATATACATAATACAGTTATATTCTTGTATTTGTGTAATATACATATACATAAATATAAAAATACAAAAATATATACATTTCTATTTTGCTTGTATCATCCAAATATAACAGCAGATCTCAATACTTTAGAATTCAGTGGCTGCTACTTCAGGTGTTTTATCAAAACTTGAACACCGTGCCAGGAAAGCTGTTTCTTAGCAACAGCCAGGTACTAGCTATAAAAAAAGTCAATACATTTTTTTTAAACAAAAAGAAATCAGCAGCCCAGGATGCCCACCAAACAGTGACAAATAAAATCACAGTACCACATAATTAACAGGCCACCACACAGCAACAAGTCAGCAATCCTGGTGACAAGGACAACTCCAGAAACGGCACAAAAAAACTGCCAAACTACAGTATATTATATGTTAATATGTCTCCTGGAGCCACTCGTTGCTGTATCAGAGTGGTTTCACACACGCTTGGCTGGAGCGAGAACAGCGAAGCCAAGCTTAGCTGTTCAGGCTCAAGCTAAAGGCAAGGGAAATCACTCATACAGGAACGAGTGGCGATGGGGGACATATTAATATATTATTGATCAAGCATGATCAATAATATATTTAAAAAAAAAAAACTATTCCAGAAACGTGCCCATTTCCAGGGCATCTGCATATGAGACGCTCTTCATGGAATAAGAGTGGTCTCAGGCACTGGAGAAAGGAGCACTCCGATTGGTCGGGAGCACTACCTCAATCTATAAAATTAAAATGAAATTTACACTAGATGGGATTCACCACAGAACAAATGTGGCGACTGTCCTCCCAGCCAATATCAAACACACAAATCCCACACCTTCCTGTAGACAACAGTACCCTCCTTCTCAATCCACAAACTGTACACAAAAAATTAAAAATTTAGAAAAACTATGGAAAATGTTCATTTTGCTGTACAAGTGCCCCACAGACACTCTGCTGCTGCTGCCAGCATTCTAGATGTACAGAGAAAATGCTTTGCTATGTGACCCTGAGCAAGTCACTTGACCTCCCTCTGCTATAGCCCCTCTCAGCTGTGAAAATGAGTAACTGTAGGACCCCCCCCCCTTGCAAATGAGAGGTTCTACCTCAATTGGGCAATACTGAGTAAATAAATTGTTAATGAACTTGTCTCCGTACTTCTCAGGCCCCCGCCTCATGTAAAAGGGGTGAGTCTTACAAGAGCAGGGGCTCAGTTTTCAAAGCCCCTGGATCCCCACAGCTGCGGGAAAAAAATGGTGCAAGTGGGTCTCCACTTGTGAAGCTGTAGTTTGTCCTGTAGCTCCAGTATTCTCAAAGGTGGAACCAGTTTACGACTGGCTCCACGATTTATGGCAGCTGGAAGCTGTTTTTTTTGGTGCAGCTGCACCAGAATGTAATGCCTGGTGGGACCAGGCATAACATCCCCCACAGCTGCGCCGATTGAAAATACAAATCTCCACTGGTGCGAAGATTTTGTCCTGCACTGTCAGCTGCGGAGTGGGACTTAGTCCCTGGGGGCTTTGAAAATCTGTCCCCAGGTGTTTACTTCTAATAAATAGACAACTATTTTATTTATTGTATTTTGATGTGTAAGTAATTATTTTCTACTTTTATAATAAAGTATTTTGTTTGTGCAGTGAAATTGTTTTTTTTAGCCTTTGTTTTTCACACTGCTAGTAAAAAGAATTGAATAGAATTCTGGTATTGTGATATCAGAAACTGCCAGCTACTTAGGACCCAGTGCATTTCAACAAGAAACAAAATTTAGAAAATAGGCTTTTTATTTCCTGGGCTCTGATTGGGTGGTACCCATTCCAGAGGGGTACATTAACTTTCAGTAAATGCCCAGGAAATAAAAAGTTGCAGCCTACCATGCCCCAAGGCCAAACCGGTATCCTTGTGCCAGTTGAAAATTCAAAATCCAGTAGCTGCCATTTTTTCCGCTTGCTAAGCGGACGACCGAGTGAAAAGGCCTCCCCCAGCACAATTCCCCAAATATGTTCTTAAATCAAAAGAGACACTAATTCACCAAAAGGAAAGAATGACAGTTAAAAAACATCACCATTTCATCTGGTCACAGAGCGTTGTTAGCTCTGACTGCAACTCAGACCCTCCTCATCTAGTCGACTGTCCACTTGCTTAAATGCCGCAAGCCAGCAGCGTGTCTCCATCATTGTGGAGTGAGTGGTACAGTGTGGTGTTCAGTCTTCACCTGCTGTTTTATGGACAGATTTTAAAACAAGCTGCTGCCATTGGCTGCACCCTTGCTTGCCCAAAACACAGAAACATGACGGGATTTTTTTTTAACAAAATCAGTTACCTTGACTTCACTAGATTCCTGATTGCACTCTTTCTCTGCCTCACCATGCCCACTGCAGTCTGCTCCTCTGTAATAGTGTGTTTGCTTAGAGACTGTGAACTTGCAATCAACACCCCAACACTAAAGTGATCACACCAAACGATCAGTGACGAGCTGCAGGAGAGCCCAGTAACAAAAAAAGGCAAATGATAACACTACAACAAATGTAGCAGTAAAGTACAGTTCACAGTAAAACAACTGTGAAAGATTACAGTGCCCTCTACTGGCAAGCATACCAGTAGAGGGACTACTTTACCACTATAACAACTTTCTATGTATTTAACTCATATCTTATGGAGTTCTTATTTTTTCTTTTTCTTTTATAAAACTGTCACATATAGGCCATTTTCTAAGTGCAATAATGCCCTCCCAGGGTGGGTGGTTTTGGACAATACCGAACCTTCCAGAGGCTATAAGGCCCTCCACCTGTGGCATCGGGCCTCACTACACCCCGGGCGGTCTGGTATTGCCCAGTACCACCCACACTGTTGGGTATTATTGCTTTCTTGTAACACGGCATAGGAAAGAGGACTGAAATGGAGGAGCCGCATTGGCTGAAGTGGCACAGGTGACACCAACCGAGCAGTGATTAACCCACAGTTAACGCCTGCTCGGTTAGTACCACCTGTGGCCACAGCAGCAGTAGGGGGGAGCCGCCCGCTCCGTCACCACCCCCTGAGGCCACCTGCGGCGCTCGAGAGTGCCGCAGCCCGCCGCTGCTCGCCTCCGACGAACCGCGCCGTCACAAGTGGGCGACTGACAAGACCTGCACAGTGTTCTGGTAGTCGGAACAGTACCACGAGCAGTGCAGCAGCTCAGCACATCTAGACGTGCACACGGCAAGCAGACAGCGAGAGCACAACGATGGACCGCTGTACTGCCACGTTCTCCCTGTGCGGAATGAGAGGCATCCCTCGATGGGTCAAGGAGGAGTTCGGCGCCACTGAGCACAGCACCATGGCAGTTGTCAGCGCCATCACACAAATCCCCAAAGCTGTAGGCAGCACGACACTGGAGCCCAGCCCCTGGGTGGAGGAGGTGCTGTGGAAGTCGAGTCCCTGGTGGCCCCCAAAGACAGTTGTGCTGTTCCCAGCAGCAGACCTGGGCTCACCAGACAGCGCTGCTATGCACGCCAGAGCTGTGGAGGAGACCTGCGGACAGTGCCGGCTGCTCACCCGGAGCCCCAGGACAGGCATGGTGCAGTCAGCCACATGCAGCAGCAGGGTGTCAGCAGGACAGCAGTGTCTCCATGGGCAGAGAGCCCCCTCAGCACCACACAGACATGCAAGCACCCAGGCACAGAAGAGATGGTGATAGTCCTGCAGCCAGCAGCACCTGCAGTGGTCCTGTCGTGGCGAGCACCAGCAGCGGGGGGCCATGCAGCATACTGCAGAGACGCCACGCCACTGTCAGCGAGGAGGAGCTGGATGGGCTGGAGAGCCAACGGGTGGAGGCAAACACCCACAAAAATACAGCGTGGGCCTCCAACGTTTTCTCAGGCTGGCTCAGAGGCACAGCTCAGCAGGTGGACCTCAAGACTGTCTCCCCAGCTCAGTTGGCAGCCCTGCTACGCCAATTTTACGCCTCAGTCTGGATGGAGCAGAGGGAGCAATACAGCCTAAGCTCCTTTGTCGGACTGCGTGCCGAGCTGCAACGCTACCTGACCGGCCCACCCAATAAAAGAGTCCTTAACATTATCACGGACAGTGAGTTCGTGGCGGTGAACAATGTGTTCGTCGCTGTCCTGAAGGACTACCAGCGTGCAGGGCAGGACACAGCCAGCCACCACCCCAGCATCAGCGCCAGCGACCTGGCAAAAATCCGCAGCTGCGACAAGCTGAGCCCCGAGACCCCATACGGCCTGGTGCGCAGGCTGTGGTTCGAAATACAGCTGGGTCTTGCTCAGAGGGGCAGAGAGAGGCAGAGAGAGTTGCGCTAGGACTCCTTCACAGTCCAGGCAGATGACGAGGGCAATGAGTTCCTGGCATTGTCCTTCAAGGAGCAGACCAAGAACCATGGGCAGCTGGGGGATTCCACACGGTAGAGTCTGAGGGGCGTACTGTATGGCAGCCCTGGCAGCAGAGACTGTGTAGTGGGAATGTTCCGCAAGTACATTCAGCGCTGCCCGCCCAATGCTCCTGCCCTGTACCTGAACCCTCGGAGAGTGGACCAGCTGTGTCCCAGGGAGCGGGACTGCTGGTACAGCCGCCAACCAATGGGCAAGAACTACCTCGGTGCCCTCATGCCCCAAATCTCCGCTGATGCTCAGCTTTCCATCCAGTACACCAGCCACAGCATCAGGAGTACAGCGGTGACCATGCTGTCCCAGGCCGGACTGGCGAGCAGGGAGATCATGTCTGTCACCGGTCATCGCTGCGAGACCAGCCTGCGCAGCTACTGGTCTCCCTCAACATCTGACCGCAAGAGGTGGTCGTCCATCCTCTCCAGTGGCAAGACAGCAGGGTCAGGGCCCCCCCCAGCCCCGCAGCCCACCACTGCCTCCAGACAGCAACCAGAGCCCTCATCCTGTGCCGCAGCCAAGGACAGCATGCCAGAGACAGCAGGCACTGGAGAGCAGGCACCCCCACCCCCCCAACCAGCACCCTGCAAGCAACCCGAGGCACACAGTAGCTCCCGCTGCCCACCCAGGCAGAGCCCCTGGAGGCTCCCCATGAACACAGGCAGCTGACCTACAAGAGCTGAGGCACAGGGTGGCCACAGACAGCCGAGCATCACAGCATGGGTCACCCGGCAGGCCCCTGCCACACCCCAGGACAGCGGAGACAGCAGGCAGTGAAGAGCAGGCACCCCCGCTCCCCGACCAGCGGCCCGCAGCACACACCAGCCCCCGCTGTCCGCCAAGGCACAGATCCCAGAGGCACACCCACAGTGAATCCGAGCAGCCGACCTGCGAGAGGTGATACAGAGGCCCCCCACATCCAGCCGACCAGCGCACCATGGGTGGCCCGGCAGCCCCCTGCCACTCAGAGCTTTCACATACACACCATGACTGTCCATGGCCCGGTAACCTTCTCCTGTGTCCTGCAGGACAGACGGGCTGTGTAACACTGGAAGCAGCATGACGTAGTGGAGAGAGCGACGCCATGCTGGTCGTACTGTGAATCCGCCCACCTCGAGGAAATCTGCATACCTGTGTCCCGGTGGCAGAAAGCACCCAGAATCATTGCGCTAGACAGCCGCCTGCTGCCCATCACGTTGTTCACTGCACCGATGTAACCGGGACTCACCGACGCACCGCGATCCTTGATGAGTGCTCGAGTGAGCCATTGCACCACTTTTCCTACGTGCTGTCACTGTAAGTTAAATAAACAGATTTTGTTCAACGACCTGTCTCCTTGTGCCTCTGTCCGTAGGGTTGCCGGCCAAAGGGTGCACACACCGGTAACATAGGCTCGTCGCCGCCACAATGAGCCTATGTTACAAGCGCATTAATCACCTCCAGCGTTACTCTGCGGCTGATTAATGCCCGCTGGTGGTTAGACCCCTCGGCTTCGCCCGCCGGGCAACAACTCCCGCCCCCAGCGGTATTAATTCACCGGCAGAGCCTCTCTGTCGGTAATTAATGCTTACATATTCTATCATTCTTTTAAAACAAAAAAATATACTTTTTTTCAGCAACAAACTTTGCCATTTATATGTTTGTACAATTGTGTCCCTTCTGTATGATTTTACAATTTTTATGTTTGCTTGCACGCATGTGCAAGAAACATAGTGCCATCATCCGAGATTTCAGAGGTGTGTCACCCCCTCTTCCAATTCAGTCAGTGTGTTGGCAGGCACGGCCCCTGTAAGCCAATGCATGCTGGAGCTGTCTATGACAAGTTCCAAAATGCAATGGGATACAGTTGAAAGGGGGAGCTATGCTTCAGTGAGCAGCAATAAGATATCGCCTGCTCATGCGCAGCTCCCCCTATACACACACACACAGAAATGCACACATACTGCGTGATGCCCTCCCCTGCACACACGTATAGCCGACGGGGGTTCCCAATCCCCCATCGGCTTGTGCTGCGCTCCCCTCCAAAGCCTTCCACATGCCACGCTGGGTGCCCACCCCAGCCTGGCAACTCATAGAATAGCCAACGGGGGTGCCCAATCCCCGTCCGCCCACTGTCCTCACCCCGAGTACTGGGTGCCGCTGGGAGCCCACCCCAGCGTGGCAACTGATCCTATGGCCGATGGGGTGCCCAGTCACCCGTCGGCTCCACTGCCCCCCAGCCGTACTTGTGCCACGCTGGGAGCCCACCCCAGCGTAGCAAACGCCCCACGCTGCCTTTTTTTTTTAAATCCTGTAAAGAAAAAAACGGTCCCACGAGTCTCTCTGCTCCCTCCCCACAACCCACACCCACCCACTGTGCACCCAGCCCCCCCACCCCATACTTACCTCCGAGCTCGGTGCGACGATCTTCGGTGGACCGGGAACACGTCTGCACTCTTCAAAGCCGACCGCGAACTGAGGAAATGCTGGTAAGCTGTATAATGGGCTAGATAGGGTTTTTCAACTTTGTTGCATATCTCAGGCATTTTTTTGAATTTTTGCACCAAATTTTCAACATGGGGTTTTTGGGACCCCTTCCGTTGAATGATGTCACTGTCATGGCGTTATTCTGGCCCGAAGGGTGATTTCGCAGTCACTGTGCTAAATCACCTTCGGCCCGAATAACGCCATGACAGTGACATCATTCACGCTAGAAGGGTCCCAAAACCCCATGTAGAAAATTTGGTGCAAAATTCAAAAAATGACTGTTTCACAAGCGTGCGTTGCGCAATTCCTACGCAGGCTCGTAAGTTCACGAATTTTCAATATTTTCACTCCAGATTTTCAACATTGCCATTTTACCACACCTTCTTATGAGTAGTACAGCTGTCATTTTTCACATCTCACACAAAACGTGTTTCCGCCCATGTAGCGCACAATGGCGCAGTCGGTGTGCGAGATTAATGTACGGGACAAATTAAGAAAATCACAGTGACACTGTTCATGAGCTGAGGTCTTAAAATGGCTATGTTGAAAATTTGGTGAAAAAATTCCTAAAATGACTGTTTTACGAGCGTGCGTTGCACAGTTCCTATGCACGCTCGTAAGTTCGCGAATTTTCAATATTTTCACTCCAGATTTTCAACATTGCCATTTTACCACACCTTCTTATGAGTAGTACAGCTGTCATTTTTCACATCTCACCCAAAATGTGTTTAAATTCCGCCCATGTAGCGCACAATGGCACACTCGGTGTGCAAAATCAATGTACGGGACAAATTAAGAAAATCACAGTGACACTGTTCATGAGCAGAGGTCTTAAAATGGCTATGTGGAAAATTTGGTGAAAAAATTCCTAAAAATGACTGTTTTACGGGCATGCACTGTGCAGTTCCTACGCACGCTCGTAAGTTCGCGAATTTTCAATATTTTCATTCCAGATTTTTGACATTGCCATTTTACCAGACCTCCTTATGAGCAGTACAGCTGTCATTTTTCACATCTTGCCCAAAATGTGTATCTTCCTGGACATAAGTCTCCACCACTCATTCACACTAGTGGGATTGGCGCCGGAGGCACTAAGACCCATCGGGAACAAACTTTTTGCTGGAGGGTGGCAGAGAGAGAGCGGCGCCCATGAGACCACGGCGCCGCGAGCAGTGGCTCGGCAGTAATGACCATCTCGGCGGCGACATCCACCGCCTCAGTTCCTTTTTCCAGACGTCGAGTGCCTTCAGTGGCGACGTCGCTCGCCTGTCGGGAGTCAAACTTCAAACTAGCGCATAGTTTTCAGTTTGTTTTTTTGTAACATTATCACGATAGTAGTATCGCTTAGTTTTATTCTATTTTTCGTAAAATTTTTCTAATATTTAAATTTAACTTACTTGAAAGAAGTCTCGGCCTACTGGACGGAGTCGACCATGAGCAGGTCAGGTGACGGTAGGGAGACTTCGTATGAAAGCTGTTCAGTCAGCCGGGCTGGGTCCGGTCAGCCTCCTTCTCCTCAGCGGGGTTCCGACTACGGTCAGTCCGATGCCCGGGAGGATGGGCGGTCCCCATGACCATAAATAAGCGATGCGCATTCACCGACGTTACAAGCCTCGGCTCTTCTTCGGCCCACAGGTCAAAAAAGAGAAGGCATCACTCGAGGTCGCCCTCTGGTATGTCTGCGCGTCGACGGTCAGTTATCGTTGCTAGTTGCCGGTCTCCTTCTTCGGAGTCGCCAGCTTCCGATAATCGTCGTCCTCGACATCGGAGCCCCTTCCCGCCTATAGGTAGGGCTCCAGATGAGCAGTTTCATCAGTGGGCCGCTCTTATGGAGCGATGGGCTCGAGTTGGTTCTTCTGCCTGCCTCGGTGCCTCGGGCCTCGGGCTCCTCCGGCGATCAGGTAAGTGATTGAACCTTCCTAATCGCGGGCGCCTTCGCCAGTGCTAGCGACTCCGTGCCTAGGTGTTTCCCCCCTCACATGGCTGCAGCGCAGAGGCCTCACGATGCCATATCTCCTAGTATTTTCCTTCTTGTTTTCCAAGTTCCAGAGGCTTTTCGGCGCCTTCTGCGAGTCTGTGGCAGTCAGGCGCCCGTTTTGAGCTCGCGGGCTTGCGGCGCCCGTTAGTACGCCGCGTAATCTCCGGCGCCGTTGGTGGCGCAGCGTTATCTCATGGCGCCCGTAGTACCGATAGATCGAGCGGCGCCGTTCGCAGGCGTCGTCTGCGATCCCGTTAGCGGCGTAAGTCATCACGGCGCACGTTAGCGAGCGTCGTCCGTGGCGCCGTTAGCGGCGCTGTGCGGCAGCGTCGTCCAACTAGCGCCCGCCGGGCGTTCTGCGAAGCAGCGATGCCTCCTTGACGCCCGTCGCGCCTCCTGATCGCCGTCTTCCAGCTCGATTTTTGCCGTCTGCGACGCCCGGCGTACCAGGGACTCTCCTTGTTTTTCTGCCATTTCCTCCTCCTAATTTTCCTCCTTTCCTGTCCAAACAGTCCTTTCTGGACCATCAGGAGATGATGTTGAGCCTGACCCAGACCTTGGTTGGGTGATGAAGTGGAGGAAACAGGATCTTTCTTTGCTACAGAGCCTGTGGTCGAGGACCTGTCCTTTAAGTCTCTGTTGAAGAACCTGGGATCCACTTTCTCTCCAGACTACAGACATCGATCCTGGAAGATATTAAGACTCAGTATCTCATGCTCGGGAGATCCCTCGGATTGACTCCTCCGATTCAACCTTCCTTCGAGACGCTGTCTCAAATGGTATGGAATAACCCTGCTCTTATTCCCTCAGTGGCTAAATCCATTGATAAGAAGTATTCAGCTCCCAAGGATCGTCCCATTTTGGCATCCCAAGCCTTGCTGGATCCTATTGTAGTCCTGGCAGAGAATGACAAGGTCGTTCTTCCTCAAACTACTCAGCTCGACTCTATTAACAAAGAGTCTCGTAAGATTGATACATTAGGTAAGAGAGTCTTTGCTGCCTCCACTCTAAGTATGCGTATTGCCAGTTATCAAGGCTATTTTTCTCAGTATGAGTATATCCTGTGGCACTCTATGAAAAGAATGGTTGAAGCTCTTCCAGATTCGGATTCCAAGTCAGAGCTTCTTCTGACCGTTATTAGAGGTATTGAGTCCAATAACCAACAGGTCAAAGCCGCCATGGATGCTTTCGACACTGCTTCTCGCTCAGCAGCCGCGGGGATTTGTACTCGGCGCCATTCCTGGCTGCGTACTTCTGGCTTCACCGAATGATGCTCAGCAGCAGGTGATGGCGCTGCCTTTGATGGCTCCTTTCTTTTGGCCCTCAGGTGGAGAGCAAGCCTTAGGAGCCACTCAGAGACTAGATCGGCCATTGTTGGCCAGACCTCGCCTGCCCCCTCGGGGCATGTGAACAGACGTCAGTTTCATAGTCGCCAGTCCTTTCGAGGCAGAGGCAGGGAAGCTCTCCATAAAAGCCAACCTGCCCAACCTCAAAAGAAGACGCAGCAGAAAGCGCAGGGACCTAAAGCTCCCAGCGCTACCTTATGAGTCGTTGGCCCAAGTTCCATCCTCTCTGCCCGAGGTGGAACTTTCTCCTCCGTGGAGGTCGTCTGATGTACTTCTACAACCAGTGGAAGTCCATAACCTCAGACAAATGGGTTCTTCGGATAATTCGCGAGGGTTACTCTCTCAATTTCTTGGAACCCCCCCCCCCGGATTGTCCTCCCATACGACAACCCAGGTTGTCGGCCTCTCAGTCAGATCTCCTCACCGCGGAGATCCAGGGCCTTCTGAACAACAGGGCAAAGAACTGGTGCCCCAGCATCTACGAAACACGGGTTCTCCCATTACTTTCTGGTTCCAAAGAAATCTGGGGGATGCGCCCATTCTAGACCTCAGAAAGTTAAACAAATTCCTCCCAGGAGAAATTCAAGATGATTTCCCTAGGTACCCTGTTACCCTTGCTGCATCAGCACGACTGGCTGGCCTCTCTGGATATGCAGGATGCTTACCAGCATATCCCGTCACCCGACCCACGCAAATTCCTCAGGTTTGTAGCTTTGGGTCAGCATTATCAGTTCAGAGTCCTGCCCTTTGGGCTATCCTCGGCGCTGTGAGTTTTACAAAGTGTTGTGCAGTTCTCATGGCGCATCTCAGAAAATCGGACTCAGTGTTTCCTACCTGGACGATTGGCTTCTAGCAAGCCCTTCCGGCCAAGGGACTTTGGAAGCCGTGCAAGCGACTTCCGTCTTCTCACGTCCATGGGAGTTCTGCTGAATTTGAAAAAATCTCAACTGCAACCCTCCCAGAGGCTCCTTTTCATAGGGACGCTTCTAGACACCTCTTCAGCGAAGGCTTTCCTTCCAGAGGACAGAAGACTCGACATCCTTCGTATGGCCCGTTACATCAGGGAGAACCAATCGGTTACAGCTCTCTCGATGCAACGCATGTTGGGTCTCATGGCGTCCTCGGTCTTCACTGTCCCTCTGGCCCGACTGCACATGAGAACCACCCAGTGGATGCTCTCCACTCAGTGGTCCCCGACCTCTCACCCCCAGTCTTATCCCATCAAGGTGGCGGGCCCCTTGAGGTCTCTCACCTGGTGGTCTCAGAGAGCAATCTCCTGGAAGGATTCCCCTTGCTCCCCGGATCATCAGATCTCCATCACCACAGATGCATCGCTAATGGGATGGGAGCTCACTGTCTCTCCTCCACACTCAAGGTGTATGGACTCAGTTCGAAACTCATCTCCACATAAATGTCCTGGAGATGAGAGCGGTCCTCTATGCAATCCGAGCTCTGAAGGATGTCCTTTGTCACAAGAACATTCTCCTTCAAACGGACAACAAAGCAGTGATGTATTACATCAACAAGCAAGCGGTGCTCATTCTTATCCCTTTGCAGGGAAGCAATGAGGTGTGGGAGTGGTGCTTGGAGCACAAGTCTCTGATTCAGCGGTTTATCTGCCAGGTATACAAAGCGACCTAGCAGATCACCTCAGCAGAGCGAGGCAGACCCTCACGGTGGTCTCTCGATCCAGCCGTAGCTCGGTCCCTGTTCAAAGTGGGGGACTCCAGACCTGGACCTTTTTGCATCCCCACTCAACGCAAAACTGCCTCTCTTCTGCTCCAGAAATCCAGGGCCTGGCATTTTCTGTCAGGATGCGTTCAGGCTGCGGTGGACAAAACGCTTTCTTTACGCCTTTCCACCACTTCCTCTAATCCAGAGAGTACTCCTCAAGTTCGAGTCTCAGGGGACCAAGATGATTCTCATTGCTCCTTCCTGGCCTCGGCAACTATGGTTTCCTCTACTCAACAGTATGTTGGCAGCCTCTCCGAGACCACTTCCTTTGCAAATCAGTCTTCTGACTCAGGGTTCGTTGGTCCATCCCAACCTGAAATCACTTCACCTTCATGCTTGGCTCCTGAAAGAGATAAGTAATCGGTTCAGCGTCTCGTAGAGTCTCAGACATCCTTCTGGCTGCTCGGAAGCCAGCCACTCAGCATACGACGTTCCAAATGGAAGCGTTTTCTCTCTGGTGTGCAAATCCTCTTGGAATCCCTTTTCCTGTCCTCCTGGCAAGGTTCTGGAGTATCTTTTGGACCTATCAAACTTAGGTCTTCAATACTCCACAGTTAAAGTTCACCTTAGTGCCATCTCAGCGTTCCATGAGCCGGTTTCTTCCTTAACTCTGGCTCAGTTACCTATGGTGAAGAGATTTCTTAAGAGGATTCTCCATACCAGACCCCCTGTTAAGCGTCCAGTTGCAGCCTGGGACATTAACCTGGTGCTGGACATGCTCACTCGGAAGCCTTTCGAACCCTTAGCTACCTGTGAGTTAAAATTTCTTACCTGGAAGACTGCCTTCCTGGTGGCCATTACCTCAGCCCGCAGGTCTCTGAGGATACATGCACTGGTTACGGACCCTCCGTGATACTGTATTCCATAAGGACAAGGTAGTTCTCCGTTACTCATCCTAAATTTCTTCCCAAGGTTGTGTCAAGATTCCATCTGAACCAACCTCTGGTACTTCGCTACTTACGCTAATTTCCAAAATGAAGGGGCAAGAGCTCTTCATTCCTTGGATGTTAAGGAGCCTTGCGGTTCTATTTAGATAGAACCAAGGATGTTAAGCAAGACTCAGCAACTGTTCGTTTCTTTCCAGCGACACCCGCTGGGTCAACCTGTCGCTATTAGATGTATCTCTTCATGGTTAGTGGCATGCCTTCGTCATTGCTATTCCATGGCTCAAGTTAAATTAGAAGGTAGAGGTATCGCTACTCTACTAGGCGGTCGCGCATCCCTAGCGGAAATTCGCAATGTTCCAATTGCAGATATATACGCCACCTGGAGCTCAGTGCATACATTCGTTAACACTATGCACTGGATGTTCATGCCAGGCGGCATTCCGCATTAGCAGAACTATCCCTAATGAGCTTCTATCTTAGCAGCGTGAGCTCTGGCTTTCCTGCCGCCCTTTTGAGGATTATCAGCTTGGTACTCTCCCACTAGTGTGAATGAGTGGTGGAGACTTATGTCCAGGAAGATAGGAAAATTACGTACCTACCGTAATTCTTGATCTTCTTGGACGAGTCTCCACCACTCATTCACACGCCCACCCTCCATCCCCCAGCTCACCGCTGTATTGGTCTTCACTCCCTCAAATCTTAGGCCGTGAGGACTTCTTTGCTGACCCTTCTTGCGGGTCATACGGACTATCTTATGTCCGTTTTTAATGTTAAGTTTACCCTTTCCAGTTGATGCGCTGCACCTCCTTGGTAAAAGGTACTGAGCGCGGTTGGAGGGTCGTCGCCGAGATGGTCATTACCGCTCGAGCCGCTGTCATGGGCGCCGTGTCTCGCGGCGCCGTCTCTCGCGCCGACCCTCCAGCAAAAAGTTTGCTCCCGATGGGTCTTAGTGCCTCCGGCGCCAATCCCACTAGTGTGAATGAGTGGTGGAGACTCGTCCAAGAAGATCAAGAATTACGGTAGGTACGTAATTTTCCTTTCTGCCCATGTAGCGCACAATGGCGCAGTCGATGTGCAAAATCAATGTATGGGACACATTAAGAAAATCACAGTGACTCTGTTCATGAGCAGAGGTCTTAAAATGGCTATGTTGAAAATTTGGTGAAAAAAATTCCTAAAAATGACTGTTTTATGAGCGTGCGTTGCGCAGTTCCTATGCATGCTCGTAAGTTTGGAATTTAATATTTTCACTCCAGATTTTCAACATTGCCATTTTATTACACTTCCTTATGAACAGTATAGCTGCCATTTTTCATATGTCGCCCAAAATGTGTTTTCGCACATGTAGCGCATAATGGTGCTGTTGGTGTCAAGGCTAATGTTTAGACAGATTAAGAAAATCACAGTTACACTGTTCATGAGCAGAGGTCTTAAAATGGCTATGTTGAAAATTTGGTGACAAAAGTCCATAAAATGACTGTGTTACAGTGAGCATTGTGCAGTTCCACGCACCCTCGTAAGTTCATGACTTTGTAATATTTTCGGTCCAGATTTTCACCAGTGACATTTTCCACACTTCCTTATGAACAGTACGGCTGTCATTTTTCACACATGGCTGAAGTGTGATCTTCCTTGTCAGTCTTCACCATTCATTACTTCCTGGGTGTAAGCGGGGCGGCATACGAATCCGCGAGAACTTTTTTTTTTTTTTAAAAAAGCTTGCATAACGGCGCCATCCCCTCGAGTGACGTCATGTGGGGCGGCCGTTAGTAGCGACCGACTCCTCCTCCAACTCAGTTCTGTTTCTCCCGCCGTCGAGGCAGCACCTGCTCACAGAGCGTTTGTATTTTCGACTGCGTCAGCGACTCCTCTTTTCCACACACTCGACGCTAACCGGTAAGACTGTTCCTTTTCTTTCTAAAGCGGCGCCGGGTGTGTTTTCCTACTGTTTTTTCTCATTAGTTTCGCGTTATGTCCGGTCCCGGAGCTAAGCGTTTGTCTAAGACGGGACGCGCCCCTATGCGTCGGTGCTCCTGTGGCCGGCATTTCTCCGTCTCGGACGGGCATGACGTTTGTCTTCATTGCCTGGGACCCAACCATGACATGGATTCGTGCGATGCCTGTTTCGCTATGGACCGCCATGTCCTCGAAGTCCGAGCGTTCAAGCTCGGCAAGACCCCGCCGACCTCGGGACGGCGTCGCTCAAGGATTCTCAGGTAAGGTCTCTAGGCCCTTCCCCTGGTCCCTCCGGGCCTATACGGTCCGAGGAGAGGATCTCCTCGTCTTTTCTTGCGAGGAGGAGGCCCCTTCTTGATGTCGGGGGCGTCGTAGTCCCTCGGGGCGCGGCATGCGCCACGCTGTCAGGCAGTCACCTCCCTCGGAGGTGCAGGCTCCCCGTGCGAGGCCCTCTACTTTTGGGCCTGGCACCGGTGGACCCCCTCGATGCCGCCTTCCGGCACCGTTTCCGGAATCGGCACCGTTAAGCGGTGCCGATGATCATCAGCCGGTGCCGCTTTGGGCTTCTCGCGGCGCGTTCGCGGCACCGATATCATGGCGGTGCCGTCAGCCAGCGCTGCCTCGCCTCCGCGCCATTGGCGGCGCCGTGGGCCTAAGTCTTGCCTCCTCGCTGTGCCGGTCGGTTTCTGGCACTGGGGCGGTGCCGTTGTCCTGCTGGCGGCGTGGGGGTTGGGGTCAGGCCTGGCTGCTGCACGGCATTGAGGCGGCGGGCGCCGCCATTGTTCCGGTGCGTTTGTGGCGCCCGTGGCCTCTGGGACCCCTAGGGTGGCCAGCATTGAGGTCCCAGCTGGTCTCGTCCTCCTCGGACGGTCGGCTCGAACTTGGACCCATCCTGGCACCCCCACTCTTGGTCTGGGTCCCTGTGGCTAGAGTAGTGACAGGCGGTGGCGGGCCTCCCTCTGTCCCCCCTCCGTCGTCTCCTGGGGGCTCCCCGGCTGGGAGTGGCGGGGGTCCCAGGGGGCAGGCGTGGGGGTGACGGAGGGGGAGGCTCCCCTCTCCGGAGGGCCGGTGACAGCTACCCCCCCGGGTGCTGTTGCCCCCTCTGGAGACAGGGGGACGCTGCTGTCGAGGAGGAGGGCCCTCTCAGAGTCCGAGGGGTTGAGGGGCAGAGGGTCTGGCGCTCGGTCTTCTTTGGCCACCTCGGGGGGTGGCCAGGAGCCGTAGTGCCGAACCCCGCCCCTCCCGCCGGGGCTCTAGGGTGCCCTCCGGCGGCGTTCTTGCGGGCTGCCCTTCTGGATCCATGCAGTCAGCGTCGTCACAGGGAGGTTCTCCCCTGGGCTCTTCCAGGCTCCGCTTCCCCAGAGTTCCGTTCTGCGGCCTGGTCTGTTGTCCGGGACCCCTCCAGCTGAGGCTCCATTCCCAGATTCCAGAGCCCTGGCAGAGAGCTGTGCCTCCCTCGGGTGCCCCTCTCCCATCTCTCTGCCTCCACCACCCCGCTCCCAGGCCATGTCAGTCCCTACGGGTCCGTTATCCTAGGAGCAGTTCAGGTTCTCATGCCTTCCCTCATATGTTAGATGCATGCATGAGCGGTATTTCGACTCTCCCACCGCCAAGAGTCCTCTGGACATTCCAGCTCCCCATCATCCTCGTCTCCCTCCTCTGAGAGAGGGAACCCTACTCATCTCTCCTCCGATGCTGATTTCACGGAATATCAGCGTTCCCTTCGAGGATGGTGAGGATCTTCACATTTCCTATGTTAGGAGACACATACCGAGCGGAGACGCTGGAATTCCTCGGTGAATTCAGTGCCCAGCATTTGGTGGTACCATCCTGGCCTATCCCCTTCCAGGAGGCGTCTGTCCGGTCCTGGCAGTCCCCAGCCGCTTCTTCTCCAGCCCCGGCTGACTGTCAGCGTGGTATTGTGCACCCTAGAAGTCTCTAGGTACCCTTCCCACCCCCTCTGGTTTGGTCTACCTGGACACTCCTTCTGGACGCCGCTGCTCGACATTCCACCGCCACCGGATCTTGGACTCTCTCCAGTTCGACCGTTAGCGAAGAGTGTTCTCTTCTTCGTCATGCGGTTGCCTGTGTTGCATCTCATCAGGCTCACCACGCTGCCTACAACGGCATTTGTGGTCGATGATGTCCCAGCTGTTGGCATCAATGCTGATCTGAACAAACCAGACAAGCCGTTGCCCTCCGCGGTAGGGCCTGGGCTGCAGACACCAAGCAAGGGCATCTTACGACGCCAATGAGGGTGGCTTCCAGGCTTGCAGGGACAGCGATCTGCATCAGGCGGACAGCATGGCCGTCTCTCTAGGTTGTCACCCCTGGCCCGGCGTAGGTGATTCGCCCGCCTCCGGGACCCGTCTCTTCTCCTCTAGAGCTAGGAGACTTTTGCAGGGTCTCTCCATCTACTCCCCTCGGGAGGCACCTCCCAGCTCTTCTCCCACTTAGGCTTTTCTGAATAAGCCAGGGTCTTCTCCTTCTGTTTCTCACCAACAGGAGGCTGGGGTCTTGTTCCCTCAGGGTATTTTACCTCTTCACCCCAGGGAGAGGAGCTTAGTATCATCTAGGAAGTAATGAATGGTGAAGATTGACATGCGGAAGATGAAAATTACGACCTACCGTAATTCTTGATCTTCTCTTGTATCTTCACCATTCATTACTTAACCCACCCACCATCCCCTCAGTGGCCTCCTCCTGTGGCTTCTCCCCTCCCGTCTCCTTCCTCTCTCTTGCAAAAAAAAAAAAAATATATATAAAAAAAAAAGAGGAAGAATTACTCAATTTTTCCAAAAAAAAAGAAATATATATATATTTTTAGGGAGCCCTGATTTCTATCAGAAAATTATTTACTCTAAGATTCTTGGGCGTTTTCCTAAATTGCGGTGTGGTGATCAGGCTGCACAACTATCTCTTGCCATACCTTCTGGGAGATACTTCTGGGGGTTTTGCCTGACTCTGTCTATACAGTTTAATCCGCAATTCCCTGCTACCAGCTGTTAAGCCCAAGAATCACAAACCCCCCCTTTATTCTTGCCTTGCAGAGCAGAGGAACGGGTACGATTATTTTTCCTTCAAAAAAAAAAAGGGAAAAAACTGAGGGAACTCTCTCCGACTGCTGTAAGGCAATCTCTGGCTTTTAAGGTCATGCTCCTAAGCCTGCAAGTTATGCTCTATCAAAAAAACAAAGGCAAAGAAAATTCTTTCTTATAATAATATTGATGATTGTTTTTCCCTTCAAGTGTCCTTCCTGGACAGTTTTGCAGAGAAGCAGTGCTGACCATGACCAATCTTTGCCAGCCCAAGCCTCTGGCCCTGCCTTAGCAAGTCCGACTGAGTTCCATTTCAATACCTATAAACACGCCTGAAAGGCTAGATTTCCATTTCTAAACCCTTGAGCAGCTCTTACATGCTGCCTGGGATTTATCCTTTCCTACTCGGGTGTCCTCCAGTTAACGGCCTTTCTCGGCCAGGAGCCCGGCGGAATCAAGGACCATGGCATGTTGAGGACGAGGACGTTATGCCCTCCTGAGTCTGTCTAGCGGTTCGAGTGAACCTTCTCTTCAGCTCTATCACCGGGATTCTTGCTTCCTGCTAATCGAGGCCTTAAGCCTTCAGCTAACTATGCTCGTTGGGCATTCTGGTCCCTTCAGCATCCCATCTTTCTCTTCTCTTCTTACTAACATACTAACATACTATTTGCCAGCAGATTAGGCCTTATGGTCTATCAAGTCTGCTCGAACCTAGATCCTTAGTTGGGTGCAGAGACCCTCCATCCTTGTGCTCCAGAAACCCTATCATCCATCCCCACCCCCCGGACAGGCCATCATCTGATACATCCACTTTCTGTGTCTGTCCCACCCTCTCTTAAAGCCCTCCACTGTGGATCTCTGAACCAGCTCACCAGGCAGAGCATTCCAAGGGTCCACCACCCTCTCAGTGAAAAACCTCCTCCTCTTTCCCCTCACCCTTCCACCTTCCAACTTCAAACCATGCCCTCTGGTGATGCCTCCCTGCTTTAGTCTAAAGATCCCCTCCATGTTTACCCTATTTATTCCCTTGAGGTACTTGAAGACCTCAATCATGTCCCCTGTCTCTCTCCTCTCCTCCAATGAAAACAGGCAGAGCTCCTCAAGTCTGTCCTCGTAAGTCATATCCCCTAGCCCTCGTATCATCTTTGTTGCCCTCTCTGAACCCTCTCCAGGAGCTGTATGTCCCTCTTCAAGTGTGGTCTCAGTACTGTACACAGTACTCAAGGTGTGGTCTAACCAGTCCATTGTACAGCTGCAGAATCACTTCCTTGCTCCTAGGGGTGATCCCCCTGCGATGCATCCCAACATCCTGTTTGCCTTGCTAGCTGCTCTCCTGCACTGCTCAAGTTATTCATACATGTATCCACCACTGACCCTAGGTCTTTTTCCCTATTGAGGCTTCCAGCACCTCCCCTCCCAGGGTGTACCTGTGTTTGGAGTTTCCCGACCAAGATGCAACACCTTGCACTTGGTGATATTGAATTAATTTCCATGTGTGAGCCCAGCTTTCCAGGGTGTCCAGGTCCCTTGCAGGGCCAACCTCCCTCTTCTCCCTCAACTTCTGCTCCCATCAAGGTTATGGCTATGTTGGTAGTGAAATCCTAAAAATGACTTTGTTTCTGACGTCGTTGTGCAGTTCTATGCACGCTAGTAAAGTTCGCGAATTTTCAATATTTTCCTCCAGATTTTCAACATTGCCATTTTACCACACCTTCTTATGAGTAAGTACAGCTGTCATTTTCACATCTCACCCAAATGTGTTTAAATTCTACCCATGTAGCGCTTTAAGCTTACTCGGTGTGCAAAATCAATGTCTAGGACAAATTAAGAAAATCACAGTGACACTGTTCATGAGCAGAGGTCTTAAAATGGCTATGTGGAAAATTTGGTGAAAAAATTCCTAAAATGACTGTTTTCACGGGCATGCCACTGTGCCAGTTCCCTACGCCGCTCGTAAGTTAGCAATTTTCAATATTTTCATTTCAGATTTTGACATTGCTGTTTACAGACCTCCTTATGAGCAGTACAGCTGTCATTTTTCACATCTTGCCCAAAATGTGCCTCTTCCTGGACTAGTCTCACCACTCATTCACATAGTAGGTTAGGCGCCGGAGGCACTAAGACCCACTCGGGAACAAACTTTTTGCTGGAGGGTGGCGCGAGGGGGGCAGCGCCCGCGAGACCTCGGCTGTGAGCAGTGGCTCGGCGGTAATAAACCATCTCGTGACCCTCAACCTTTCTCAGTTCTTTTCCCGCCATCGAGTCGCAGCTTCAGTGTGACTGTCGCTCGCCTGTCGAAGTCAAACTTCAAACTAAGCGCATAGTTTTCAGTTTGTTTTTTGTAACATTATCACGATAGTAGTATCGCTTAGATTTTATTCTATTTTTACGTAAAATTTTCTAATATTTAAATTTAACTTACTTGAAAGAAGAAGTCTCGGCCTACTGGACGGAGTGGAAACCATGAAAAGGTCAGGTGGCGGTAGGGAACTTCGTGTAAGCTGTTCGAGTCAGCGGGCTGAGTCGGTCAGCCCTTCTCCTCCAGCGGGGTTCGACTACGGTCAGTCCGATGCCGAAGAGATGGGCGGTCCCCATGACAAAAATAAGCGATGCGCATTCACGCGACGTTAAAGACTCGGCTCTTCTTGACCCTGGGTCAAAAGAAGGCATCACTCGAGGTCGCCCTCTGGTATGTCTGCGCGTCGACGGTCAGTTATCGTTGCTAGTTGCCGGTCTCCTTCTTCGGAGTCGCCAGCTTCCGATAATCGTCGTCCTCGACATCGGAGCCCCTCCCCGCCTATAGGTGGGGCTCCAGATGAGCAGTTTCATCAGTGGGCGGCTCTTATGGAGGCGATGGGCACGAGGTTGGTTCTTCTGCCCTGGCCGGTGCCTCGGGCCTCGGGCTCCTCCGGCGATCAGGTAAGTGATTGAACCTTCTAATCGCGGCGCCTTCGCCAGTGCTAGCGACTCCGTGCCGTGTTTCCCCCCTCACATGGCTGCAGCGCAGAGGCCTCACGTGCCATATCTCCTAGTATTTTCCTTCTTGTTTTCCAAGTTCCAGAGGCTTTTCGGCGCCTTCTGCGAGTCTGTGGCATTCAGGCGCCCGTTTTGAGCTCGCGGGCTTCCGGCGCCCGTTAGTAGCGCCGGCGTAATCTCGGCGCCGTTGGTGGCGACCGTTATCTGCAGCGCGCGATGGTACCGATAGATCGAGCGGCGCCGTTAGCGGCGTCGTCTCGATGCCGTTACGGCGTAAGTCATGACGCCACGTTAGCGAACGTCAATCCGTGGCGCCACCATTGGCGCTGTGCGGCAGCGTCGTCCTTGCAGCGCCCAGCCGGGCGTTTTGCGAGCAGCGTGCCTCTTGACGCCCGTGCGCCTCCTGCAGTGCCGTCTTCCAGCTTGATTTTTGCCGTCTGCGACGCCCGGCGTACCAGGACTCTCCTTGTTTTTCTGCCATTTCCTCCTCTCTAATTTTCCTCCTTTCCTGTCAAACAGTCCTTTCTGGACCATCAGGAGATGATGTTGAGCCTGACCCAGACCTTCCGGTTGGGTGATGAAGTGGAGGAAACAGGATCTTTCTTTGCTACAGAGCCTGTGTCGAGGACCTGTCCTTTAAGTCTCTGTTGAAGAACCTGGGATCCACTTTCTCTCCAGACTACAGACATCGATCCTGGGAAGATATTAAGACTCAGTATCTTCATGCCCGGGAGATCCCTACGGATTTGACTCCTCCGATTCAACCTTCCTTCGAGACGCTGTCTCAAATGGTATGGAATAACCCTGCTCTTATTCCTCAGTGGCTAAATCCATTGATAAGAAGTATTCAGCTCCCAAGGATCGTCCCATTTTGGCATCCCAAGCCTTTATGGATCCTATTGTAGTCCTGGCAGAGAATGACAGGTCGTTCTTCCTCAAACTACTACAGCTCGACTCTATTAACAAAGAGTCTCGTAAGATTGATACATTAGGTAAGAGAGTCTTTGCTGCTCCACTCTAAGTATGCGTATTGCCAGTTATCAAGGCTATTTTTCTCAGTATGAGTATATCCTGTGGCACTCCTATGAAAAGAATGGTTGAAGCTCTTCCAGATTCGGATTCCAAGTCAGAGCTTCTTCTGACCGTTATTAGAGGTATTGAGTCCAATAACCAACAGGTCAAAGCCGCCATGGATGCTTTCTGACACAGCTACTCGCTCAGCAGCGCGGGGATTTGTACTGGCGCCATTCCTGGCTGCGTCACTTCTGGCTTCACATAATGATGCTCAGCAGCAGGTGATGGCGCTGCCTTTGATGGCTCCTTTCTTTTGGCCCTCAGGTGGAGCAAGCCTTAGAGGCCACTCAGAAGACTAGATCGGCCATTGTTGGCCAGACCTCGCTGCCCCCTCTAGGGGCATGTGAACAGACGTCAGTTTCATAGTCTCCAGTCCTTTCGAGGCAGAGGCAGGGAAGCTCTCCATAAAAGCCAACCTGCCCAACCTCAAAGAAGACGCAGCAAGCGCAGGGACCTAAAGCTCCCAGCGCCACCTTATGAGTCGTTGGCCCAAGTTCCATCCCTCTGCCCGAGGTGGAACTTTCTCCTCCGGTGGGAGGTCGTCTGATGTACTTCTACAACCAGTGGAAGTCCATAACCTCAGACAAATGGGTTCTTCGGATAATTCGCGAGGGTTACTCTCTCAATTTCTTGGAACCCCCCCCGAATTGTCCTCCCATACGACAACCCAGGTTGTCGGCCTCTCAGTCAGATCTCCTCACGCGGAGATCCAGGGCCTTCTGAACAACAGGGCAAAGAACTGGTGCCCCGCATTCTACGAAACACAGGGTTCTACCCATTACTTTCTGGTTCCAAAGAAATCTGGGGGATCGCCTCATTCTAGACCTCAGAAAGTTAAACAAATTCCTCCCAGGAGAAATTCAAGATGATTTCCCTAGGTACCCTGTTACCCTTGCTGCATCAGCACGACTGGCTGGCCTCTGGATATGCAGGATGCTTACCAGCATATCCCGTCCACCCGACCCACTCAAATTCCTCAGGTTTGTAGCTTTGGGTCAGCATTATCAGTTCAGAGTCCTGCCCTTTAGGCTATCCGGCGCGCGAGTTTTACAAAGTGTTGTGCAGTTCTCATGGCGCATCTCAGGAAAAGTCGGACTCCAGTGTTTCCCTACCTGGACGATTGGCTTCTAGCAAGCCCTTCCGGCCAAGGGACTTTGGAAGCCGTGCAAGCGACTCCGTCTTCTCACGTCCATGGGAGTTCTGCTGAATTGAAAAAATCTCAACTGCAACCCTCCCAGAGCTCCTTTTCAAGGGCGGCTTCTAGACACCTCTTCAGCGAGAGGCTTTCCTTCCAGAGGACAGAAGACTCGACATCCTTCGTATGGCCCGTTACATCAGGGAGAACCAATCGGTTACAGCTCTCTCGATGCAACGCATGTTGGGTCTCATGGCGTCCTCGGTCTTCACTGTCCCTCTGGCCCGACTGCACATGAGAACCACCCAGTGGATGCTCTCCACTCAGTGGTCCCCGACCTCTCACCCCCAGTCTTATCCCATCAAGGTGGCGGAGCCCCTTGAGGTCTCTCACCTGGTGGTCTCAGAGAGCAATCTCCTGGAAGGATTCCCCTTCTCCCCCGGATCATCAGATCTCCATCACCACAGATGCATCGCTAATGGGATGGGAGCTCACTGTCTCTCCTCCACACTCAAGGTGTATGGACTCAGTTGAAACTCATCTCCACATAAATGTCCTGGAGATGAGAGCGGTCCTCTATGCAATCCGAGCTCTGAAGGATGTCCTTGTCACAAGAACATTCTCCTTCAAACGGACAACAAAGCAGTGATGTATTACATCAACAAGCAAGGCGGTGCTCATTCTGTATCCCTTTGCAGGGAAGCAATGAGGTGTGGGAGTGGTGCTTGGAGCACAAGTCTCTGATTCAAGCGGTTTATCTGCCAGGTATACAAAGCGACCTAGCAGATCACCTCAGCAGAGCGAGGCAGACCCTCACGGTGGTCTCTCGATCCAGCCGTGAGCTCGGTCCCTGTTCAAAGAGTGGGGGACTCCAGACCTGGACCTTTTTGCATCCCCACTCAACGCAAAACTGCCTCTCTTCTGCTCCAGAAATCCAGGGCCTGGCATTTTCTGTCAGGATGCGTTCAGGCTGCGGTGGACAAAACGCTTTCTTTACGCCTTTCCACCACTTCCTCTAATCCAGAGAGTACTCCTCAAGTTCGAGTCTCAGGGGACCAAGATGATTCTCATTGCTCCTTCCTGGCCT
Organism: Neoceratodus forsteri; assembly: GCA_016271365.2. Lineage (NCBI taxonomy): Eukaryota > Metazoa > Chordata > Ceratodontiformes > Ceratodontidae > Neoceratodus > Neoceratodus forsteri. Next base: position 1,630,103,785 of record CM028131.1, on the reverse strand, counting down.
CGGCAACTATGGTTTCCTCTACTCAACAGTATGTTGGCAGCCTCTCCGAGACCACTTCCTTTGCAAATCAGTCTTCTGACTCAGGGTTCGTTGGTCCATCCCAACCTGAAATCACTTCACCTTCATGCTTGGCTCCTGAAGAGATAGAAGTAGAATCGGTTCAGCCTCTCGTAGAGTCTCAGACATCCTTCTGGCTGCTCGGAAGCCAACCACCCAGCATCACGCTTCCAAATGGAAGACGTTTTCTCTCTGGTGTGCAAATCCTCTTGGAATCCCTTTTCCTGTCCTCCTGGCAAGGTTCTGAGTATCTTTTGGACCTATCAAACTTAGGTCTTCAATACTCCACAGTTAAAGTTCACCTTAGTGCCATCTCAGCGTTCCATGAGCCGGTTTCTTCCTTAACTCTGGCTCAGTTACCTATGGTGAAGAGATTTCTTAAGGGGATTCTCCATACCAGACCCCCTGTTAAGCGTCCAGTTGCAGCCTGGGACATTAACCTGGTGCTGGACATGCTCACTCCGAAACCTTTCGAACCCTTAGCTACCTGTGAGTTAAAATTTCTTACCTGGAAGACTGCCTTCCTGGTGGCCATTACCTCAGCCCGCAGGTCTCTGAGATACATGCACTGGTCACGGACCCTCCGTATACTGTATTCCATAAGGACAAGGTAGTTCTCCGTACTCATCCTAAATTTCTTCCCAAGGTTGTGTCAGAATTCCATCTGAACCAACCTCTGGTACTTCCGCTTACTTAGCTAATTTCCAAAATGAAGGGGAGCGAGCTCTTCATTCCTTGGATGTTAAGGAGCCTTGCGGTTCTATTTAGATAGAACCAAGGATGTTAAGCAAGACTCAGCAACTGTTCGTTTCTTTCCAGCGACACCGGCTGGGTCAACCTGTTCGCTATTAGATGTCTCTTCATGGTTAGTGGCATGCCTTCGTCATTGCTATTCCATGGCTCAAGTTAAATTAGAAGGTAGAGTGTCGCTCACTCTACTAGAGCGGTCGCGGCATCCCTAGCGGAAATTCGAATGTTCCAATTGCAGATATATACACGCGCTACCTGGAGCTCAGTGCATACTTCGTTAAGCACTATGCACTGGATGTTCATGCCAGGCGGCATTCCGCATTAGCAGAACTATCCCTAATAGGCTTCTATCTTAAGCACGTGAGCTCTGGCTTTCCTGCCGCCCTTTTGAGGATTATCAGCTTAGTACTCTCCCACTAGTGGAATGATGGTGGAGACTTATGTCCAGGAAATAGGAAAATTACGTACCTACCGTAATTCTTGATCTTCTTGGACGAGTCTCCACCACTCATTCCTACACGCCCACCCTCCATCCCCGAGCTCACCGCTGTATTGGTCTTCACTCCCTCAAATCTTTAGGCCGTGAGGACTTCTTTGCTGACCCTTCTTAGCGGGTCATACGGACTATCTTATGTCCGTTTTTAATGTAGGTTTACCCTTTTCCGTTGATGCGCTGCACCTCCTTGGTAAAAAAGTACTGAGGCCGGTTGGAGGGTCGTCGCCGAGATGGTCATTACCGCTCGAGCCGCTGTCTATGGCGCCGTGTCTCATGGGCGTCTGCTTCTCGCTACCGACCCTCCAAGCAAAAGTTTGCTCCCGATGGGTCTTAGTGCCTCCGGCGCCAATCCCACTAGTGTGAATGAGTGGTGGAGACTTCGTCAGAAGATCAAAATTACGGTAGTGCATAATTTTCCTTTCTGCCCATGTAGCGCACAATGGCGCAGTCGATGTGCAAAATCAATGTATGGGACACATTAAGAAAATCACAGTGACTCTGTTCATGAGCAGAGGTCTTAAAATGGCTATGTTGAAAATTTGGTGAAAAAAATTCCTAAAATGACTGTTTTATGAGCGTCGTTGCGCAGTTCCTATGCATGCTTTCGTAAGTTTGCAAATTTAATATTTTCACTCCAGATTTTCAACATTGCCATTTTATTACACTTCCTGAACAGTATAGCTGCCATTTTCATATGTGCCAAAATGTGTTTTCGCACATGTAGCGCATAATGGTGCTGTTGGTGTCATGGCTAATGTTTAGAACAGATTAAGAAAATCACAGTTACACTGTTCATGAGCAGAGGTCTTAAAATGGCTATGTTGAAAATTTGGTGACAAAAGTCCATAAATGACTGTGTTACAGTGAGCATTGTGCAGTTCCACGCACCCTCGTAAGTTCATGACTTTGTAATATTTTCAGTCCAGATTTTCACCAGTGACATTTTCCACACTTCCTTATGAACAGTACGGCTGTCATTTTTCACAACATGGCTGAAGTGTGATCTTCCTTGTCAGTCTTCACCATTCATTACTTCCTGGGTGTAAGCGGGGCGGCATACGAATCCGCGAGAACTTTTTTTTTTTTTTAAAAAAGCTTGCATAACGGCGCCATCCCCTCGAGTGACGTCATGTCAGCGGCCGTTAATAGCAGACGACTCCTCCTCCAACTCAGTTCTGTTTCTCCCGCCCGTCGAGGCAGCACCTGCTCACAGGCGTTTTGTATTTTCGACTGCGTCAGCGACTCCTCTTTTCCACACACCGGCGTAACCGGTAAGACTGTTCCTTTTCTTTCAAAGCGGCGCCGGGTGTGTTTCCTACTGTTTTTCTCATTAGTTTGGCGTTATGTCCGGTCCCAGAGCTAGCGTTTGTCTAAGCAGACGCGCCCTATCGTCGGTGCTCCTGTGGCGGCATTTCTCCGTCTCGGGCCGGGCATGGCGTTGTCTTCATTGCCTGGGACCCAACCATGACATGGATTCGTGCGATGCCTGTTTCGCTATGGACCGCCATGTTCCTCCGAAATCCAGCGTTCCAGCTCGGCAAGACCCGCCGACCCCGGAGACGGCGTCGCTCAAGGATTCTCAGGTAAGGTCTCTAGGCCCTTCCCCTGTTCCCTCCGGGCCTCTACGGTCCGAGGAAGGAGGATCTCCTCGTCTTTTCTTGCGAGGAGGAGGCCCCTTCTTGATGTCGGGGGCGTCGTAGTCCCTCGGGGCGCGGCATGGCGCACGCTGTCAGGCAGTCACCTCCCTCGGAGGTGCAGGCTCCCCGTGTCGAGGCCCTCTACTTTTGGGCCTGGCACCGGTGGACCCCCTCGATGCCGCCTTCCGGCACCGTTTCCGGAATCGGCACCGTTAAGCGGTGCCGATGATCATCAGCGGTGCCGCTTTGGGCTTCTCGCGGCGCGTTCGCGGCACCGATATGTGGCGGTGCCGTCAGCCAGCGCTACCTCGCCTCGGCGCCATTGGCGGCGCCGATGGGCCTAAGTCTTGCCTCTCGCTGTGCCGGTCGGTTTCTGGCACTGGGGCGGTGCCGTTGTCCTGCTGGCGGCGTGGGGGTTGGGGTAGGCCTGGCTGCTGCACGGCATTGAGGCGGCGGGCGCCGCCATTGTTCCGGTGCGTTTGTGGCGCCGTGGCCTCTGGGACCCCTAGGGTGGCCAGCATTGAGGTCCAGCTGGTCTCGTCCTCCTCGGACGGTGGCTCGAACTTGGACCCATCCTGGCACCCCCACTCTTCGGTCTGGGTCCCTGTGGCTAGAGGTACCAGGCGCTTGGCGGGCCCCTCCTCTGTCCCCCCTTCCGTCGTCTCCTGAGGGCTCCCCGGCTGGGGGTGGCCGGGGGTCCCAGGGGGCAGGCGTGGGGGTGACGGAGGGGGAGGCTCCCCTCTCCGGAGGGCCGGTGACAGCTACCCCCCCGGGTGCTGTTGCCCCCTCTGGAGACAGGGGGACGCTGCTGTCGAGGAGGAGGGCCCTCTCAGAGTCCGAGGGGTTGAGGGGCAGAGGGTCTGGCGCTCGGTCTTCTTTGGCCACCTCGGGGGGGTGGCCAGGAGCCGTAGTGCCGAACCCCGCCCCTCCCGCCGGGGCTCTAGGGTGCCCTCCGGCGGCGTTCTTGCGGGCTGCCCTTCTGGATCCATGCAGTCCCGACGTCGTCACAGGAGGTTCTCCCCCTGGCTCTTCCAGGCTCCGCTTCCCAGAGTTCCGTTCTGCGGCCTGGTCTGTTGTCCGGGACCCCTCCAGCTGAGGCTCCATTCCCAGATTCCAGAGCCCTGGCAGAGAGCTGTGCCTCCCTCGGAGTGCCCCTCTCCCATCTCTCTGCTCCACCACCCCGCTCCCAGGCCATGTCAGTCCCTACGGGTCCGTTATCCTGAGGAGCAGTTCAGGGTCTCATGGCCTTCCCTCACATGTTAGATGCATGCATGAGCGGTATTTCGACTCTCCCACCGCAAGAGTCCTCTGGACATTCCAGCTCCCCATCATCCTCGTCTCCCTCCTCTGAGGAGAGGAACCCTACTCATCTCTCCTCGATGCTGATTTCACGGAATATCAGCGTTTCCTTCGAGGATGGTGAGAGATCTTCAATTTCCTATGTTCGAGAGACAATACCGAGCAGGAGACTGGAATTCCTCGGTGAATTCAGTGCCCAGCATTTGGTGGGTACCATCCTGGCCTATCCCCTTCCAGGAGAATCTGTCCGGTCCTGGCAGTCCCCACCGCTTCTTCTCGCAGCCCGGCTGACTGTCAGCGTGGTATTGTGCCCTTAAAGTCTCTAGGTACCCTTCCCACCCCCTCTGGTTTGGTCTACCTGGACACTCCTTCTGGACGCCGCGTTCGACATTCCACCGCCAACGGATCTTGGACTCTCTCCAGTTCGACCGTTGAGCGAAGAGTGTTCTCTTCTTCTCGCAAGCGGTTGCCTGTGTTGCATCTCATCAGGCTCACCACGCTGCCTACAACCGGCATTTGTGGTCGATGATGTCCCAGCTGTTGGCATCAATGCCTGATACGGACAAACCAGACAAGCCGTTGCCCTCCGCTGTAGGCCTGGGCTGGCAAGACACTGCCAAGGGCATCTACGACGCCAATGAGGTGGCTTCCAGGCTTGCAGGGACAGCGATCTGCATCAGGCGGACAGCATGGCCGTCTCTCTAGGTTGTCACCCCTGGCCCGGCGTAGGGTGATTCGCTCCGCCTGCGGGGACCGTCTCTTCTCCTCTAGAGCTAGGAGACTTTTGCAGGGGCTCTCCATCTACTCGCCCTCGGGAGGCACCTCCTAGCTCTTCTCCCACTTAGGCTTTTCTGAATAAGCCAGGGTCTTCTCCTTCTGTTTCTCACCAACAGGAGGCTGGGGTCTTGTTCCTCAGGGTATTTTACCTCTTCCCCCCCGGAGAGGAGCTTAGTACTCACTAGGAAGTAATGAATGGTGAAGATTGACAAGGGAAGATATGAAAATTACGTACCTACGTAATTCTTGATCTTCTCTTGTATCTTCACCATTCATTACTAACCTCCCACCATCCCTCAGTGGCCTCCTCCTGTGGCTTCTCCCTCCCCGTCTCCTTCCTCTCTGCAAAAAAAAAAATATATAAAAAAAAAAAAAAGAGGAAGAATTACTCCAATTTTTCCAAAAAAAAGAAATATATATATATTTTTAGGGGGAGCCCTATTTCTATCCAGAAAATTATTTACTCTAAGATTCTTGGGCCGCTTTCCTAGAATTGCGGTGTGGTGATCAGGCTGCACAACTATCTCTTGCCATACCTTCTGGGAGATACTTCTGGGGTTTTGCCTGACTCTGTCTATACAGTTTAATCCAATTCCCTGCTACCAGCTGTTAGCCCAAGAATCACAAACCCCACTTTATTCTTGCCTTGCAGAGCAGAGGAGCAGATGCGATTATTTTTCCTTCAAAAAAAAAAAAGGGGAAAAACTGAGGAACTCTCTCCACTGCTGTAAGGCAATCTCTGGCTTTAAGGTCATGCTCCTAAGCCTGCAAGTTATGCTCTATCAAAAAAAAAAAAAAAGAAAATTCTTTCTTATAATAATATTGATGATTGTTTTTCCTTCAAGTGTCCTTCCTGGACAGTTTTGCAGAAAGTAGTGCTGACCATGACCAATCTTTGCCAGCCCAAGCCTCTGGCCCTGCCTTGGCAAGTCCGACTGAGTTCCATTTCAATACCTATAAACCGCCTGAAAGGCCTAGATTTTCCATTTCTAAACCCTTGAGCAGCTCTTACATGCTGCCTGGGATTTATCCTTTCCTACTCGGGTGTCCTCCAGTTAACGGCCTTTTCTCGGCCAGGAGCCCGAAGTGGGAATCAAGGACCATGGCATGTTGAGGACGAGGATTATGCCCTCCTGAGTCTGTCTAGCGGGTTCGGTGAACCTTCTCTTCAGCTCTATCACCGGGGATTCTTGCTTCCCTGCTAATCGAGCCTTAAGCCTTCAGCTAACTATGCTCGTTGGGCATTCTGGTCCCTTCAGCATCCCATCTTTCTCTTCTCTTCTTACTAACATACTAACATACTATTTGCCAGCAGATTAGGCCTTATGGTCTATCAAGTCTGCTCGAACCTAGATCCTTAGTTGGGTGCAGAGACCCTCCCATCCCTTGTGCTCCAGAAACCCCTATCATCCATCCCCACCCCCCGGACAGGCTATCATCTGATACATCCACTTTCTGTGTCTGTCCCACCTCTCTTAAAGCCTCCACTGTGGATCTCTGAACCAGCTCACCAGGCAGAGCATTCCAAGGGTCCACCACCCTCTCAGTGAAAAACCTCCTCCTTTCCCCTCACCCTTCCACCTTCCAACTTCAAACCATGCCCTCTGGTGATGCCTCCCTGCTTTAGTCTAAAGATCCCTCCATGTTTATCCCTATTTATTCCCTTGAGGTACTTGAAGACCTCAATCATGTCCCCTGTCTCTCTCCTCTCCTCCAATGAAAACAGGCAGAGCTCCTCAAGTCTGTCCTCGTAAGTCATATCCCCTAGCCCTCGTATCATCTTTGTTGCCCTCCTCTGTACCCTCTCCAGGAGCTGTATGTCCCTCTTCAAGTGTGGTCTCCAGTACTGTACACAGTACTCAAGGTGTGGTCTAACCAGTCCATTGTACAGTGGCAGAATCACTTCCTTGCTCCTAGAGGTGATCCCCCTTGCGATGCATCCCAACATCCTGTTTGCCTTGCTAGCTGCTCTCCTGCACTGCTCAGAGTTATTCATACATGTATCCACCATGACCCCTAGGTCTTTTCCCTGTTGAGGCTTCCAGCACCTCCCCTCCCAGGGTGTACCTGTGTTTAGGGTTTCCCCGACCAAGATGCAACACCTTGCACTTGGTGATATTGAAATTTAATTTCCATGTGTGAGCCCAGCTTTCCAGGGTGTCCAGGTCCCCTTGCAGGGCCAACCTCCCCTCTTCTCCCTCAACTACTGCTCCCATCAAGAATTCTTCTTCTTCTTCTTTCTTCCTCATTACCTTCCTTCTTTCTCCTCCTAGAGTCGCCCAGGTAAGGAGGCCCTGTGATCCCTAGGTTAGGAATGCTCTCATCTCCTCTGTCCTTTCTTCATCGGCTTATTCCTTTTTCAGTTCATTCTTCCTTACTTTGCTATCCCTTGGCTATCTTGCCTCGCTATCTCTTTTTCGATGCTTTCGCTTTTTGCCTCTCCGGCTCACAGAACTGAGTTGGAGGAGGAAGTCACTTCAACGGCCGCCTAAGCTCATATTGTATGGCGTCTCTCGAGGGCGCCCTGTTAGTGCAAGCTTTTTAAAAAAAAAGCTCTCCGGACGAAATGCGCCTCCGGCTTACACCCAGGAAGTAATGAATGGTGAAGATACAAAAGAAGATCAAGAATTACGGTAGGTATGTAATTTTCATTTTTCACACTTTCAGCGCAGAGATGCATGGTCGCTGTGGGAAATCATTGTTCGGCACAGATAAAGAAAATCACAGTGACACTGTTCATGATCGGAGGCACCAAAATGCCTGAGTTGACAATCTGCTGTAAAAAAAATCCCCAACCTAATTATATTACGGGTGTGCGTTGCACAGTTTCTATGTACGCCGTGATCTTTGCCATTTTTTAAATATTTTTACTGCAGATTTGCAACATTGCCATTTTACACCTCCCCATGAACAGTACAGCTGTCATTTTTACATCCTGTTCGATTGTTTTGCACCTGTGGTGCTAAATGCCATAGTCGCTGTGCATAAGCAGCTTTTGGCTAACAAACTGATATTCCCCTGTTCATGAGGTGGGGTCACAAAAATATGTTGAAAATTTGGAGGAAAATACCAACGAATGCCTGAGGTATTAGGGTTTCAACCGTAACGCCCAACCCTGTAGAGAATGACAGGCATCAGGGGTGTGACTTGGGATTCTTGCCTGTAATGCTCATACCATTCCACACGCTGCAGCCAGTGAGAGGCATCGAGTATGCCTTGGACTCTTAGCCCCAAAGTTCACCCATTCTCCTATATCGCACCCATCTCACGTATTTCCTAATGAAATGGGGTGCTGCGAGGGCCAAAGACCCCAAGGAACACCATGACACTTGTCAGTGTTCGCAGGGTGGCGGTAGCTGAAATGGCGTACAGTATGCTGATAACCCAAACGCACACCCCAATGCCTGTCACTCTCTGCAGGGTGGTGGTGGGGTTGGCTTCAGTTCAATACTTCACTGCCATTCCTATTACGCAGCTCTGTAACTTCTACACTACCACTGCCAATGCCAGCAAGCAAACATTTGGCATTGACAAATGCTTGTTAAAACAGTAATTGGCTTCTGTTTTCTTCTTCCCAAGTAAAATCTGCTTATGAAGAAAATGTCAACCTGCTAAATTATAACAAAAGATCACAGATTTTCAGAAATCCCATATTACTATTAAATATATAATATTTTAATGGTAGAAATTATTATTTCTCTATAAAAAAATCTGAAAACAGGTTTGCAGTTTCCCATTGAAATACACTGCCAACCTTGACAGTAAAACTTTTCTGACATCATAATACAAGAATGCCATTGGTTTCTTATTTTACTGGTAGTTGGCAAATACAAATAAAATGATGAAAAGGTAATGAAAATAAATAAAAGCAAAAAAAATGATTACAGAGTCATTTAAAGGCCTCAAACCTTTATTCTTTAAGATATACATCCTTACTAGGTGCTTGCTCTTTACAGTGCCTTCAGAAAGTATTCACCCCCCTTGGATTTTGTCACATTTTGTTGTGTTACTACCAGAATTTTTAATGCATTGAAATGATTTTCCCCCCTTGATTCACACAGCATACTCAACAATTTAAAGGGGCAAAAATAGTTTTATTGTGTAACAAAAATTTATGAAACATTAAAAACTGAAATATCTTGTTTACTTAAGTCTTCGAGTCAGTAATTTGTAGAAGCGCCTTTGGCAGTTACAGCTTTGAGTCTTCTTGGGTATGTCTGTATCAGCTTTGCACATCTGGATTTGGGGATTTTCGCCATTCTTCCTTGCAGATTTGCTCAAGCTCTGTCAAGTTGGATGGGGAGCGTCAGTGAACCTCAATCTTTAAGTCCTTCCACAGATTCTCAATGGGATTCAAGTTTGGGCTTTGGCTGGGTCACTCAAGGACATTCACCTTCTTGTTCTGAAGCCACTCCAGTGTTGCTTTGGCTGTATGCTTGGGATCGTTGTCCTGTTGGAACGTAAATCTTCACCCCAGTCCAAGGTCTGTTGCAGACTGATGCAGGTTCTCCTCAAGGATGTGCCTGTATTTGGCTCCATTCATTGTTCCCTCTATCCTGACAAGTGCCCCAGTCCCTGCCACTGAAAAGCATCCCCATAACATGACGCTGCCACCACCATGCTTCATGGTACGGATGGTGTTACGGTGATGAGCTGTGTCTGCCTATGCCCAGGCATAGTGCTGTTATTCAGCTAAAGAGTTCAATTTTGTTTCATCATACCAGAGAATCTTTTGTCGCATGGTCTCAGAGTCTGCCACGTGCCTTCTTGCAAACTCCAGGCATGCTATTATGTGGCCTTTCCTCAGGGTGGCTTCCGTCTAGCCACTCTCCCATAGAGGCTACATCTGTGAAGTGCTGAGAGATTGTTGTCCTCTGGACAGGTTCTCCCATCTCAGCCATGGAACTCTGTTGTTCTGTCAGGGTGGTCATTGGGTTCTTGGTCACTTCCTGACCAAGGTCCTTCTTGCCGTTGCTCAGTTTGGGAGGACGGCCTGCTCTAGGAAGAGTCTGGGTGGTTCGTAATCTTTCCATTTCCTAATGATGGACTTGACTGTGCTCCTGGGAACTTTCAACACCCTAGAAATGTTTTTATACCCTTCCCCTGATCTATGTCTCCTCACAATTCTGTCACGGAGTTCTACGGACAGCTCCTTGGTTTTCATGGTAGAGTTTCTGCTCTGACATGCACTGTCAACAGTGGGACCTTATATAGACAGGTGTATTTCCTCTGAAATCATGTCAACCATCTGAACTGACCACAGGTGGACTCCATTCAAGTTTTAGAGTGATCTCACAAGGAAATTGGATGCACCTGAGCTCAGTTTGGAGTGTCATAGCAAAGGGGGTGAATACTTACCAAATCAAGACATTTCAGGTTTTTATTTTAAATTACATGTACAAAAAATTCCAGAAGTTTCATTCCACTTTGACATTATAGAGTAATTTGTGTAGATACGTGACAAAAAAATCCCATATAAATGTATTTTAATTTGAGTTTGCAACATCACAAAATGTGACAAAATCCAAGGGGTGAATACTTTCTGACGGCACTGTAAACAAATCAGGGATAAAGGACCAGTGTCAGAGACACCATCTGTAAAAGTGGCAATATCTGCTCAGGAAGCTGTAGGAATAAAAGGTTCCCGCATTTTCTGAAGGAGGACTAGACTATAATTTTAATGCCTAGCATGATTTTTTTGCTTCCAGTCTCAGCTCTTCTGTATTAAAAACTCACACAGAAACTGTTGCAGAAATGCATCCTTACACAAGCACAGACTCTCACATATGTCTTCTCAATAATCACATAGTTGCACCCCCACCAGCAAATTAGATTTAATTGAACTCTATGTCTGTGTCTGTTTAAAGCCTGATAGTTGTCCTACTTAACCCTTCACGTGCATTGTTTGTGGTGTTGGGCCTTATTGCCTAATATAACTGCGTGGGGGAGGGGGGTGTTCTCTATGTATTGGTTCTGTACCTCCTTTTCTTAGAATTACTGTGTTGTATGAAGATTAAAGAAATAAATCACTGCACACAAGAGATTTTACTTACTATCGTATCTCCAGGCTACCTTATTTTCTCCTCCTTGATCTGGCTGACATGCCCCTATCTAGTTGGTTATCCCAGTACTGTTACTCACTGTCTCCAGAGCTCACCCTTGTTCTGGGCTCCTACAGTTTACCCCCCCCCCACCATGGAGGGGCTGTTGAGGTTGCCCAAGCTTCTGTGGAGTCAGATCCTGCAGAGGTCACCTGGTCAGCAGTGCAGGGCCTGCAGGGGACCAGACCATCATACTGCTATAGTCATGGTTTTCCACTTTTCTTCACCCATTTCCAGGGATGCCTCTGGCATTGGACGTCCAGGGCACCTGCATGCACTGATGTACAACTGTGCTGATCTCAGGCAGCATTCCACTCTTTCTTTCTATGTGACTGCAGCTGCACTGCCACCCAGTAAAGCCCAGGCGGCGGTAGTGGTATGGTGAATAATACAGTCCTTCCCTCGATGAGGAGAGCAGTTTCTGGGATATTAGATCCTCCTCCTCCCCTTCCCCCGGGGCTGTCCTGACATATCCCAAGCTTGTTTTCAAACCCGGGGCTCTGACATCGCAAGCAGCACTCCTGCTGCAATAGCAGCGGGCTGGCTCTTAAACTTCCTGTTCTGACCTGTTTGACACCCCTTGACTGGTGTCTTGTTGACTGAGGCCTCAATTGAATTATAGAGAGTGACAGCATAGCACAGAAAGTGATAGTTTGCAAGAATGCCATTCTTTGTACCGTTGTCTACGATTCACTCAACGTTGCAGCTGCTTTGGCTTCCGCTGACCACAACCTTCTATTGAGACTGACTTTGAACTGATGCTGGTTTGGTTTATTTATTTATTTATTTGAATTTTGATGACCGGGTAGGCCCACTGAGACAAGACAGTCCCTTTTTAAGGGGCAACCTGGAATTAGTTACAGGCAGTAGGTGAATAAAAAAATATACAACATTTATAGACCCAAATCAATTAATTTACATATAGGTACACAATATTAGTTACATACATTCGGTGATTAAGTTGCAAAATATTTACAGAGAGTATCAAGTAGCTAGTAATGAAACAAATATGGTGCACCAACAATATTTACAGAAAAACAGTAGGTAACATTACACATAAGGTACACCAAAGGAACAATTAATCATCGGCTACAGTTGCAGGGAGGTACCACCCAGGACAGCACTTTGAGTCTCTTTTTGAACAGTATAAGGGTGGGGCAGGTAAGACTCTCTTGAGGTAGAGAGTTCCACAGAGTGGGGGCTACGAAGAAGGATCTCCTTCCGACTGCATAACGCACCTTGAGGAAATCCAGCAATGGGCTGGCCACAGATCTCAGAGGCCTTGCATGCTGTTTACATAGGTTTATACCAGCGAGACTGGGAGGAGTAATGAGTTTCAGTGAGTTTCAAGTTTGTAACTCGCAATGCCTGTAGCCTGAATTGTTTCTACCTCCTCCACTATTCAATGTAGCCTGTGATATGCTTCATGCTAGCCCCATAACTGCTGAGATTCTCTGCTACATCACTCCCCCCCCCGGACCCATACATTTGGTCAAAATCAATGGCCAGGGCTCAAAATGCTATCCCGTTGCCAATAAACTAGTAAGCTATGGCTTACTTGGCATATGCATTTCTACACCCATGGTGGCTACTTACAGAAGCTGGTTTGGCTATTATTGTATTTGAGGAGGTTTCTGAGGGATGTCTTTGACTTATATGGCCCCTTTTCAGGTGCTGACAGTTGAGCCGGGGAAGGGAGTAAGTGAGTCATAAAGTAATAGTACAGATTGTGTGAGCAAAGAGTTAAACATAAGCGTTCAGTTAATGTTTTATCGGGTGGAAGTCAAAAGCTTTCTTGAGCCCAAATTTGGAGGAAAGTCTTTTTTTTAAGTTTTTTCTTCATTTTAATTTTTTTTTATCCAGCAAGTGGACTGTGTTGCAGTGACCTATTTACACCCATCCAGAGTTATTAATGCAGTGCATTATACAACAAACAATAAGATAACAAATAAAACTATATAAGTGCAGACAGTTACATAAACCAATGGCCAGCAAGTTGTTAGTCAGACACGGTAGTTCAGTAGTTTGTTTTAAACCTGTAATATGACTTGTTAGATCTCAAGTTAGATGGTAACTGATTGAACAGGAATTTTCCCAGATCCCATATTTTGGAAGTCAGTATTATGAAAAAGACCAGTTTTTGGAAGTTATCATAAATATTACTGTTAAAATGCCCTTTCTTGCAGAAGAATATACAGGTTACTCACCTGTAACAGGAGTTCTAGGAATGGTATATGTTGTTCATCCACACTCATTGGCAGTATCCTTGCCGCTTTAAATCTTGCCGGAAGGTCTTCAAGCTTGCTCCTCCCACCCACCCGGGTGGTATAACTCTCGGCTCCGCCCCATGACGCCAGATCTGCCCGCTGAAGCTCAGGTTGCGTCAAGCCGGGAGGTTAGAAACAGATGAATATATACTCATTCCTAGAACTCCTGTTACAGGTGAGTAACCTGTATTTCTAGGGACATGGATATGTTGTTCATCCACACTCATTGGCAGACTCCTAGCAGTTCTCCGGGAGGAGGGAGGCAAGACGCACACCCCCCATATACTTACTTGGGAAAGAGAGACTGGAGAACCGAGGCCCCAAAACCAGCATCCCGGCGTGACTCAAGGTCGATGTGGTAGTGGGTAATGAAGGTGTTTGCTGACTTCCAGGTAGCAGCCCTGCAGATTTCCTGGATAGGGACGTCCCTGGAAGCAGCCACCGTTGCAGCAGTATGGCGGGTAGAATGAGCTCTTATCCCTCTGGGAGGCTCCATGCCCGCCAACTTATAGCAGAGATCTATGCAGGAGGTTACCCACCTGCTTATCGTCCGCTTGGCTGCGGTCTGCCAGATGCGGCTTCAGCGAGGGGTGACAAACAGCTGGTAATCCTCCCGAATTCTCAGCCGTGGCGCCTCCTTATAGCGAGCGCCTTCTAGGGTCCAGAGTATGGAGCCTATATTCGGCCTCCCGAGGTGTGATTGGGGTAGAACACCGCAGAGTCAACACCTGGTTAAGGTGAAACTCCGACACCACCTTCGGAAGGACAAGTTGGGGGGCGAGGACAACCTTGTCCCTGTGGAAGACCAGGTAAGGAGACCTCGATGGAAAGCGCCTGAGCTCTCCCATCCTTCTGGCTGAGCGGATAGCCACCAAGAAGGCGGGCCTCCACGACAGGTGAGAGAGAGCACACCTGTGCATAGGTTCGAATGGCTTGCCCATGAGCTTTGCCAGTACCAGCAGTAGATCCCACGGAGGTGGGGTTCCCGTGACTGAGGAAATGTGATCAAGGCCTTTGAAAAGCGCCAGACCACCTCTCCTGCGCCACTGACTGCTTCCCGGCCCGCTACCGTAAGCAGAGATGGCTGCCAGGTGCACCCTTAGGTCGCCGACCAAGCCCCTTGACTAGAAAGGGACCATAAATAGTCCAAGATGCTTGCTAAGGAACAGGAGGAAGGGTCCAAGCCCTTGTTCCTGACACCAAATGGAAAACCTTTTCCATTTGAAGGCATAGCATTTTCTGGTCGACTCACGGGACGCCTCAACTACATTGAGGACCTCGTCGGAAAGACCCAAGGCCTGGAACTCTAGCCGCTCAGGAACCAGGCCGTCAGGTGCAGGGATTGAAGGTCCGGATGGAACACCTTCCCTGATTGACTGAGAGCAGGTCCGGGCGAGCTGGAAGCTGCAGCGAGTCCTGGAGCTGAGACTGAGGAGATCTGGTACCAGAACTGGCGAGGCCAGTCTGGGGCTATCAGAATCACCTGCGCTTTGTCCCTCCTCGCCTTGAGAAGCACCTTGTGGATCAAGGGAAATGGGGAAAGGCGAAAAGGCCCGGGGTCCATTGCTCGAGAAGGCATCCCCTGCAGCGAGCCCCTGCTGAGGGGCGGGCATGGAACAGACTCAGCCTCGCTCTCCATGGAGGCAAACAGGTCCACCTGAGGTGTGCCCCAAAGGGAGAACAGATGCTGTACTACCTCCGGCAGGAGGACCACTCGTGGGATGCAGCCCCTATCCGGCTCAGGGCATCGGCCAGGGTGTTGGAGGCCCTGCCACGTGAATGGCTAGGAGATCCGCCTCCAGGCTGCGCGACGAGTGACCAAATGCGGAGAGCTTCCTTGCATAGAAGCATGGAGCGGCCCGCCCTGGCGGTTCAGATAGCACATGGTCGTGGTATTGTCCGCCTGACTGGACCACTTGACCCGGAGGAACGGAGCAAAGGCGGTGAGAGCTAGGCGGACCGCCGGAGCTCCAGCAGGTTGATGTGGCATCGGGACTCCCGGGGACCAGAGGCCATGAGCCCGTGTTCCCCAGATGGGCACCCCAACCCATCAGAGAGGCATCGGTCGATAGAGAGACCGTCGGCTCGGGCGGACGAACGGATGCCCTCCTGCAAATGAACTGGACGGTCCACCACTGGAGACGTTCCACAACCCTCTGTCACCGACACAAGCTGGTCAAGGGATCGCGTTGCTGACCACTGGCTGGCCAGTCCCCACTGAAGGGACGCATGTTCCAGCGGGCCCAACGGACCACGCTGGTGCAGGCCGCCATGAGACCCAGGAGCGCGAGGAAGTCCCGGGCAGGGCGCGATGCCCAACCAGAAATGATCGGGCAAGGAGGAAAGAACCTCGCCCTGTCCGCGGGAGCCGCCTGGCTCCGAAGAGTCGAGCTGCGCCCGATGAATAGAATCACCTGCTCGCTCGAGTTCCGACTTGGCCTCGTTGATAAGGAGGCCCAGTTGAAAGCAGACCTGGAGGCCAGATCTCTGGACCACTCCGCCTCCTCCCTGGAGGAGCTGCTATCAGCCAGTCGTCCAGGTAAGGACACCGGACCCCTCGGCGCCGCAGGAATGCTGTCACCACTGCCATGCATTTGGTGAAGACCCTGGGAGCTGGAGACAAGCCGAGGGCATGGCTTGAACTCGAAGAGGATCCTCCGCTCGAGGCGAAGGAATCTCTGGTGAGAGCAGACGGATAGGGACGTGGAAAACGTCCTGCAAGTCCAGAAAGCAGAACCACACGCACGCTTCAAGGATGGTATTATCTGAGCCAGAGTGACCATCCTGAAGGTTCGAGACCTTAGGAACTTGTTTAGGTCGTGAGGTCGAGAATGGGCGCCAGCCCCGTCCGTTGGAACCAGAAGTACCTGGACACAAACCCTGGGTCTGAAGGAGGTCCACCACCTCTTACCACCTCCTTCTGGAGGAGGAGGCGATGTCGGCTCGGCAGGCCACCAGTGAGCTGGGATCCCGAAGCCCCCGAGGCGGCGGCTCTGAAGGGTGGTGCCTGCTCGAATTCCAGAGGCAGGCCTCTTCCACCTCCAAGACCCACCTGTCCGTGGTAACAGCGGACCAGGCGGAGCGGAGTGCGGGCGATCCCCAGGGGGACCAGGAGTAAGAGTGGCGGGGATGGGCGACACCCTCAGCCCGTCACTGGGCAAACTTGGAGGAGGGACGGCGAGGGACCTCCTGGGCCTTTCCTCCCCTGCCTCCTGTTGGGAAGCCCGGCTTGGGTTTGGGATGCCAAGGCGAGCCTGCTGGCCCTGGCGTTGCTGGGCGAGGCGCGCCGGGCACAGAAGGGCGAAGGGCTTAGGCTGTGGTTTGCGGCCTTTGTCCTTCTGTGCCGGAAGGGACGAGTCCAGGTGGCATGGACTCTCGATCCTCTGCAGGTGACCTTCACCCCAGGGCGAAGAGGTCAGTCCCAAAAGACATCCGCCAACTTGTGCTGGGTATCCAAGTAAAGGTGGATATCCTCAGCCAAGCCCATGACCTTGTAGCCACTGCGGCCGCCACCCGATCTGGCACATGAGTCCCTATATCCAAAAGCAGTCTGGAGCTGCTGTTTGGCCCTACCCTGCCCTGGTCCCCTCTGCAACCATGGTCTGCAGATCGGCGGGAAGATGAGGATGACCTCATCCAGGGGCCCAACAGGGCATGAGAAAAATGTGCCATGAGGATGGCGAGCTGGCCTGACGAAGGCCGAGAGGGCATGGGCGTAGACTTTTAGCCGACATAGTCAATTTCTTGGACTCCTGTCGGAGGTTTGTCCACATCCTGAGGTTGCCTGTGGCACTTGACGCTGTCGGTAACCAACCCCTCAGCAGAGGGTGTTCAAACGGACAAGGGAACGGTAGGGACCGCGATACACTGCCATCCTGGCCAGGCGCAGGGCGAGCAGAGGCGCTGCCAAAGTTCAGTGCCGGACCCACTATGGCCTCGGCCACGGGAAGGCCTCGTGAATCCCCCGGTCCAGAATCTCTCCGTGAGGATACCTGGCCCGTTTGGAAGCGGGTTGACTCCATCCGGTAGACTCCGAGATGAGCGAAGCAGTCCTAGGAAGACGCGGGCTATCGTCCATTGACTGACCTCCTGAGACTCCAAGTCCAGTGGCTTGGAGAAGGAGGAATCATCTTCGGACTCGGAAGAGTCCTCGAAGAACTGCCTCTGGCCTGAGCCACCCTCCCACCTGCAGGTCGGTGGGAGTGAGGTAACTGACAACGATGGGGTAAACCCTGTCGACCGAGAATCGCTGGAGACCCATGGTGGCTGTGGAGGCGGAGGTTCCACGGAATCGATTGGAGCAGCTGGTTTGGCGAACAACCGGCCTGGGTATAGACTCCTCGGACAAGTCGAGGGTTGTGTCGGCCCGTTCGGTGACAACCACTTAATGGCGGGAAGGCGCGGGTCGGCTTATTCGGCCAGGAGGAGCTGTTGCAACATAAGGTCCTCGACCCGTCGGCGTATTCGCGGAAGCCTCCCTCATCCGAGAGGAGGGCGAGGATAATGACGCCGCTTACCGCAGTGCGAGACCGAGACCGCGCCCTATAACGGTGGGAGCGGCCTGGACGCGAAGAGGTCGAGACCGAGAGTCCGGAATTTCGAAGTCGGTGCGAGAGTGTCGGCGGAACGGCACTCCCGCCCGGCTCGGAAGGTCCATCCGAGGGCTCCGGAACCGGGGCACAAGCGACCACGGGATCCTCAACTCCTCCCGGGGAACCGGGAGAGGAATCTCGGCTGCTAAAGGCGACAGCCCGTCAATGGGTCGAGAAAAATCTCGACTTCATGGTAGAGTCTCGTCCAACTGACCTGGCGGGGGACACCGTGAGGCCAGTGGCGGCAAGACGATCGACCGAAGCCGGCGGTCGGCGGCCGGGGAAGGACCTTTCCCGCTCCAAGAGCGTCGACGGAGGGACCTACCCTGTCCCTCTTTTGGACCGAGAATAAGGTCCGCACAGGCGCGAGCCCTTCTCCTTTAGTGGAGAGGGACGAGACAAAGCTCCTTAAAAGAAGCCGTGTAGGAAGAACCCAGAGGCGGGATAAATGCGCGCCGAGGAAGATCTGACCCGTGCCGCCTCCTCTTGAGGCGACCATCCGCTCGAGCTGATCCGCCCGAAACCGCGCCGCGGACACCGCCAACCGGGCCTCCTTGGACTTCACCGGAGAAAGCGCTTCGGGGCGGCCCAGTTGCAGTCGGACATGCGGTCCGAGGGGGCGTGGGCGAGAAAGATGAGCACAGGTCGCAAGCCTGCGGGTCGTGCTCAAGGCCTAGGCAGTATACACACGTGGATGAGGATCCGTCCGAGACATCTTCTGCCGCATGGGCATCTCCAAATCCGAGGTCGATTGTCCGCCAGGCAGCGAGGATAGAAGACGAAGTCTTTTGCAAGATTTTATTTTAAATCCATAAGCGAGAAATAGGAACCAGTCGCAAGCGCAGAGCGTTAAGGAGGGAACCTGAGCTTCCAGCGGTAAGGAAGATCTGGCGTCATGGGGCGAGCCGAGAGTTATACCACCCGGGTGGGTGGAAGGAGCAAGCTTGAAGACCTTCCGGCAAGATTTAAAGCGGCAAGGATACTGCCAATGAGTGTGGATGAACAACATATCCATGTCCCTAGAACAACCATTTTTATGTTTGCTTGCACGCATGTGCAAGAAACATAGTGCCGTCATCTGAGTTTTCCAGAGGTGTGTCAGCCTCTTCCAGTTCAGTCAGTGTGTTTGCAGCCCCGTAGCGGTGCGCCAATCACTGCTCCAGCTGTCTATGACAGCAGTTGAAAATGCAGTGGCACAGTTAAAGGGAAAGCTCCGCTTCAGTGAGCAGAGCTCCCCCTCAACTGCGCGCATATTGCGTGCTGGCCGCTCCCCATACTGTATAGCTGACAGGTTGCCCAATGCCCCGTCGGCTCCACGCAGCCCCAAAACTTTCCTGGTGCCACACAGGGACCCACCCCAGCGTGGCACACGTCCTATGGCCGACGAGGGTGCCCAATCCCCGTTGGCTCCAGCCCAAACAGCCTTACAGCTGCCACGCTGGGAGCCCACCCAGCATGGCACAAGCCTGTATGGCCGACGAGGTGCCCAATCCCATCGGCTCCAGCCCCCCAAACAGCCTTTCCAGCTGCCACTCTGGGAGCCCACCCAGCGTGGCAAACGCCCGTCGTCTTAATAATAAAAAAAAAAACCTGTAAATTAAAAAACGGTCCCTCGCAGTCTCCCGGCCCCCACCTGCACCCACCCACTGCGCACCCTGCCTCCCCACACCCCCTCCCCCATACTTATCTCTGGAGTCTGGCGCGACGATCTTCGGTGGACCGGGAAAACGTCTGCACTCTTCAAAGCCAACCGCGAACTGAGGAAATGCTGGTAAGCTGTATAATGTAGTACTGTAGATAGAGTTTTTTCAACTTTGCTGCATATCTCAGACATTTTTTGGAATTTTTGCACCAAATTTTCAACATGGGGTTTTTGGGACCCCTTCTCATGAATGCTGTCACTGTCATGGCGTTATTCGGGCCGGAAGGGTGATTTCGCAGTCACTGCGCAAAATCTCCTTTCGGACCGACTAATCATTAACACACTGCCAGTGTTCATAAGGTGGGCTCTCAAGAAGCCTATTTTGAAAATTTGGTAAAAATCTAAAATGACTGTTTTATGAGCATGCGCGCAGTTCCCACGCCATCACTGTGTAGTTCGCCGGAATTTTCAATATTTTCACTCCAGATTTTCACATTGCCATTTTACCACACCTTCTTATGAGCAGTATAGCTGTCATTTTTCACATCTCACCCAAAACGTGTTTCGCCCATATAGCGCTTACAATGGCGCAGTCGGTGTCTTGAAATCAATGTATGGGACACATTAAGAAAATCACAGTGACACTGTTCATGAGCAGAGGTCTTAAAATGGCTATGTTGAAAATTTGGTGAAAAAATTCCCTAAAATGACACTATTTTGACGTGCGTTGTAGTTCCTACATACGCTAAGTAAGTTCGCAAATTTTCAATATTTTCACTCCAGATTTTCAACATTGCCATTTTACCACACCTTCTTATAAGCAGTACAGCTGTCATTTTTCACATCTACCCCACAACGTGTTTCCGCCCTTGTAGCTCACAATGGCGCAGTCGGTGTGCTAAATCAATGTATGGGACACAAGAAATCACAGTGACACTGGTCATGAGCAGAGGTGTTAAAATGGCTATGTTAAAATTTGGTGAAAAATTCCAAAATGACTGTTTTAGAGCGCACGCGCAGTTCCTACGCATGCTGGCGAGTTTGTGAATTTGTAATATTTGGTACACCAGATTTTCAACAGTGCCATTTTACCGCACTTCCTTATGAGCAGTACAGCTACCATTTTCACATCTCGCCTAAAATGTGTTTCCATATGTAGCGCATAATGGTACAGTCGGTGTGCGAAAACAATGTTTGGGACAGATTAAGAAAATCACAGTGACACTGGTCATGAGCAGAGGTCTTAAAATGGCTATGTTGAAAATTTGGTGACAAAACTCCATTAAATGACTGTGTTATGAGTGAGCATTACGCAGTTTCCACGCACCCTCGTAAGTTCATGAATTTGTAATATTTTCAGTCCAGATTTTCACCAGTGGCATTTTTCCACACCTCCTTATGAACAGTACAGCTGTCATTTTCCACAACATGGCCGAAATGTGTTTTCACACTTTCCGAGAAATGCATGGTCGCTGTGGGAAATCATTGTTCAGACAGATAAAGAAAATCACACTGACACTGTTCATGATCGGAGGTCCCAAAATGCGTGTGTTAACAATCTGCTGTAAAAATCCCCAAACTAGTTACATTACGGGTGTGCTGCTGTACAGTTTCTACGGACGCCGTGGATTTCAATTAGTTTTTAAGATTAGCAGCAGATTTTCAATATTGCCATTTTTTACACCTCCCCATGAACAGTACCGCTGTCATTTTTCAGATCCTGTTCGAATGTGTTTTTGCACCTGTGGTGCCAAATGCCGTAGTCGCTGTGCAAAAGCAGTTTCGCCAACAGACTGATATTGCTACTGTTCATGAGATGGGGGTCACAAAAAAACCATGTTGAAAATTTAGAGTGAAAATACCAACGAATGCCTGAGGCATTAGGGTTTCCGACCATAATGCCCCACCCTGTAGAGAATGACAGGCATCAGGGGTGTGACTTGGGATTCTTGCCTGTAATGCTCATACCATTCCACCCCCACCCACACCCTGCAGCCAGTGAGAGGCATCAAGGTGTGCCTCGGACTCTTCGGGCCCAAACGTCACCCCATTCTCCTATACCTCACCCATCTCACCATATTTCCTGATGGAATGGGGTGTGCATAAGAACCAAAGACCCCAAGGCACACCGTGACACTTGTCAGTGTCAGCAGGGTAGGGTGTGGTGAAATGGCGTGGTCGTTATGCCTGGCGACCCAAAGGCACACCCCAATGTCTGACACTCTCTGCAGGGTGGTGGTGGTGGGGTTGGCTTCAGTTCAATACTTCGCTGCCGTTCCTATTATGCAGCTCTGTAACTTCTACACTACCAATGCCAATGCCAGCAAGCAAATATTTGGCATTGACAAATGCTTGTTTACTTACTAACATACTAATTGCCAGCAGATTAGGCCTTATAGTCTATCGTGTCTGCTCGAACCTCAGATCCCTAGTTGGGTGCCGAGACCCCCCCCCCTTGTGTTCCAGAAACCCCTATCATCCATCCCCACCCCATACTTCTATACCTAAAACTTGAAAATAATTTAATTCTCTCCCCAACCCCTTATTTCAGAAGTTTTTACCTTATTTTTGGGAAAACAGTAGAGTAATTCCAGAACAGAATTAACTGAAGCTCTGGTTATATCAGACCAGCTCTCACAGTAAACCTCTCAACTCCTGCTTCACTGAAAGCCTAGTCACTAACAGAGCTTTTGGTGCTGTCTGGCGCCATCTACTGCCCTTCTCACAAACTGCAAATAAGATGTGCTCATATAATTAGAAGTACTACAGTCAAAATTTGCAAAAACAGATGTTATGCAGAATGTTTTGATCTGTGTGTGTAGTTCTGGTATGTCCTTCCCTTTGTTCATTATCAGGAGTTTTTTTTCTAAATTTGCCTGCTAGTTTTATGGCCTCTGAGGATCTCCACATTAGCATTTGTTGTGGCTCTTCTTTGTCCTACAGTGCCTCCTGTCCCATGTGACTGTGATGCATCCGGGACCATAGATTCTGCAAGCATGGGCTGGCAGTATAGCTTAGAGGTTAGATTAATGAGCTGTGAACGAGCATGGTACATCCAGCAGACCAGACCTGGGTTTGATTCTCACAGCCTCCACTTGCATACTGTGTGACTCTGAGCAAGTCACTTAACCGCCCAGTGCTCCCAGGTCACCCCTGAAAACAGGCACTTGTGCCCAGTGGGCCTTACTCGGTTACCAAAAGACTAAAATAAATAAAATTAAAAAAGTACTGGTTTAGAGTCAGTTTTACAGCAGCAGACTTGTGATTTTAAGTAACTTTCCTTATCTAGTGAGCACGAAAGGCAACATTTACAGTTTAGCAAACAACTAAGTGCTAACTGAGTGGGTTATTCTGCAAGTACAGATTGTGTAAGCTTGAGTCATCCAAGAACAACAGTGCTAAATTTTGACAGATCTTGAGGGAAACAGAAGGACATATATCATCTTCCTCAGTGCCGACCAAAATCACCCTTGGTGACAGCTCCTGCATAAATAAACAAGACATCTTACAAGCCTTCATAGAAACATAGAGTTTGATGGCAGATAAGGACCACTTGGCCCACCCAGTCTGCCCATTTCCCTACCTGTTGGATAAGCTGCAGATTCTAGTTAACCAACAGCCTACTTCCTGCAACCCCCCCCACCTATAATTGCCTTATGTCTGTCCCATGCATGTTTGAATTCCCCCACTGTTTTAGACCCCACAACCTCTCCAGGAAGGCAGTTCCATGCGTCCACCACTCTCTCCATGAAAAAGAATTTCCTCATTACCCCTGAGCCATCCCCCCTCTAACTTTAAATTGTGTCCCCTTGTTCTTACACATCTCTTTTTCTGAAAGATGCTACCCTCCTGGACTTTGTTGATTCCCTTCAGGTACTGAAAAGTTTCTATCATGTCCCCCCTGTACCTCCTTTCATCAAGGGTATACATATTAAGCTTTCTCAGTCTCTCCTCATATGTTTCTGATGTAGACCCTTGCACCATTTTAGTTGCCCTCCTCTGGACTGCTTCCATCCTGTCTATGTCCTTGCGTAGATGAGGTCTCCAAAACTGCACGCAATACTCCAGATGGGGTCTCATCAACTGTCTGTACAGAGGGATAACCACTTCTCTTTTTCTACTTGTGATGCCCCTCCCTATGCATCTCAGTATCCCCTTGGCTCTCCTTACTGCCTTCTCACATTGCTTGTCCACCTTTAGGTCATCTGATATAATTACTCCTAGGTCTCTTTCGATTTTTGTTGTTGTTATTAACTCACCCCCCATTGTGTACTCTTCCCCTGGGTTTTTTTTCACCCAGATGCATTACCTTGCACTTCTTTGCATTGAATCTGAGCTGCCACATATTTGACCGTTCCTCCAACCTTGCCAAGTCCCTTTTCATTCTTTCCACTCCACCTTGTGCATCAACCCTGTTGCAGATCTTTGTGTCATCTGCAAAGAGACATACCTTTCCTTCCAGGTGCTCTCCAGTGTCACTTATAAAGACATTAAAGAGGATCGGTCCCAGTAGTGAACCCTGCGGTACCCCGCTAGTTACCCTCCTTTCTTCACTATCGACTCCATTTACTGTTACCCTTTGCATCCTGTTGCCCAGCCAGTTTTTTATCCAGGCTACCACCTTGGGACCCACTCCCAGGCTGGCTAATTTGTATATTAATCTTTTGTGTGAGACTGTGTCAGATACCTTGCTAAAATCTAGGTAGGCCATATCCACAGCCCCTCCCCGGTCTACTACTTTGGTCACCCAGTCAAATAAATCTATTAGGTTCGTCTGACATGACCTTCCTGCTATGAAACCTGTTCCTGGTCCTGTGCCCCACTGGCCTCTAGGTACTCAACAATTCCTCCCTTCCTTCAGAAGTGATTCCATCATTTTCCCTACCACTGAAGTCAGACTAACTGGTCTATAGTTTCCTGCCTCTGCCCTGCTCCCACTTTTGTGAAGTGGAATCACATTTGCCCTCCTCCAGTCCTCAGGTTCCACCCCATCCTCCCATGATTTGTCAAAGAGAGTAGTCAGTGGTGTTGCTAGTTCTACCCTTAGTTTTTCAGAATTCTTGGGTGAATCCCATCAGGCCCCATTGCTTTGTCCATCCTCAGTTTCAAGAGATCTTCCTGGACATAAGTCTCCACCACTCATTCACACTAGTGGGATTGGCGCCGGAGGCACTAAGACCCATCGGGAGCAAACTTTTTGCTGGAGGTTCGTCGCGAGAGACGGCGCCGTGTCGCAGTGGCTCGAGCGGTAATGACCATCTCGGCGACGACCCTCCAACCGGGCTTCTAGTTCTTTTTTCCCGCCGCCGAGTGCGCTTCAGTGACAACGCCGCCGCTTTGTCGGGAGTCAAACTTCAAACTAGCGTGATAGTTTTCAGTTTGTTTTTGTAACATTATCACGATAGTAGTATCGCTTAGTTTTATTCTATTTCTGTAAAATTTTCTAATATTTAAATTTAACTTACTTGAAGAAGTCTCGGCCTACTGGACGGAGTCGACCATGAGCAGGTCAGGTGACGGTAGGGAGACTTCGTATGAAAGCTGTTCAGTCAGCCGGGCTGGGTCCGGTCAGCCTCCTTCTCCTCAGCGGGGTTCCGACTACGGTCAGTCCGATGCCCGGGGGGATGGGCGGTCCCCCCGCCGGCATAAAAATAAACGGTCGCATTCTCGGCGCCGTTCGGCCTCGAGCTCTTCTTCGGCCCACAGGTCAAAAAAGAGAAGGCATCACTCGAGGTCGCCTCTTGGTATATCTTAGCGCGCGACGGTCGGTTATCGTTGCTAGTTGCCGGTCTCCTTCTTCGGAGTCGCCAACTTCCGATAATCGTCGTCCTCGACATCGGAGCCCTTCCCCGCCTATAGGTAGGGCTCCAGATGAGCAGTTTCATCAGTGGGCCACTCTTATGGAGCGATGGGCTCGGAGGTTGGTTCTTCTGCCTGGCTCGGTTACCTCGGAGCCCTCGGGCTCCTCCGGCGATCAGGTAGGGCGGTTGGACCTTCCTAGTCGCGTGGCGCCTTCTTCGGTGCTAGCGACTCCGTGCTTAGGTGTTTCCCCCCCTCACATGGCTGCGGCGCAGGGGGCCTCACCGATGCCCTTATCTCCTGGTTTTTTTTTTTCCTTCTCTTGCTTTCCAGGTTCCCGGGGCTTTTCCGGCGCCTTCTGCAGGGTCTGTGGCCTTGTCGGCGCCGTTTTGCGGGCGCGGGCGCTGCTGGCGCCGTTTAGGTGGCGCCAGCGTAGTCCTGGCGCCATTAAGCGGCGCCCCGCGTATCTGCGGCGCCGCCCGGTAGTGCCACGTTGGTCATCGCGGCGCCATTTGCGGCGCCGTTCGCGCAGCGTCAGACCAGCAGCGCCGCCGCCCGAGGCGTTCGCGAGGCAGCGATGCCTCTTCGGCGCCGCGCCTCCACGAATGCCGTCTTCAGCCCGTTTTGCCGTCTCGGCGCGGCAACCCAGGGACTCTCCTTGTTTTCTGCCATTTCCTCCTCTCATAATTTCACTCCTTTCCTGTCAAACAGTCCTTTCTGGACCATCAGGAGATGATGTTGAGCCTGACCAGACCTTCGGTTGGGTGATGAAGTGGAGGTAACAGGATCTTCTTTGCTACAGAGCCTGTAATTGAGGACCTGTCCTTTAAGTCTCTGTTGAAGAACCAGGATCACTCTTTCTCTCCAGACTACAGACATCGATCCTGGGAAGATATTAAGACTCCAGTATCTTCATGCTCGGAGATCCCTCGGTTTGACTCCTCGATTCAGCCTTCCTTGAGGCCTGTCTCAAATGGTATGAATACCCTGCTCTTATTCCTCAGTGGCTAAATCCATTGATAAGAGTATTCAGCTCCCAAGGATCGTCCATTTGGCATCCCAAGCCTTTGCGGATCTATTGTAGTCCTGGCAGAAGAATGACAAAGGTCGTT
Source organism: Neoceratodus forsteri (assembly GCA_016271365.2). Classification (NCBI taxonomy): domain Eukaryota; kingdom Metazoa; phylum Chordata; order Ceratodontiformes; family Ceratodontidae; genus Neoceratodus; species Neoceratodus forsteri. Next base: position 1,630,077,256 of record CM028131.1, on the reverse strand, counting down.
CTTCCTCAAACTACAGCGCTCGACCTATTAATAAAGAGTCTCGTAGATTGATACATTAGGTAAGAGAGTCTTTGCTGCCTCCACTCTCAGTATGCGTGTTGCCAGTTATCAAGGCTATTTTTCTCAGTATGGTATATCCTGTGGCACTCTTGAAAGAATGGTTGAAGCTCTTCCAGATTGGATTCCAAGTCAGAGCTTCTTCTGACCGTTATTAGGTATTGGGTCCAATAACCAACAGGTCAAAGCCGCCATGGACAACTTTCGACACTGCTTCTCAAGCTCAGCAGCCGCGAGATTTGTACTGGCGCCATTCCTGGCTCGTACTTCAAGGCTTCATGAATGATGCTCAGCAGCAGGTGATGGCGCTGCCTTTGATGGCTCCTTTCTTTTTTGGCCCTCAGGGTGGAGCAAGCCTTAGAGGCCACTCAGAAGACTAGATCGGCCATTAGTTGGCCAGACCTCCGCCTGTCCCTCTCGGGGCATGTGAACAGACGATCAGTTTCATAGTCGTCAGTCCTTTGAGGCAGAGGCGGAAGCTCCATAAAGCCAACCTGCCCAACCTCAAAAGGAGACGCAGCAAGCGCAGGGACCTAAAGCTCCCAGCACTACCTTATGGTCGTTGGCCCAAGTTCCATCCACTCTGCCCGAGGTGGAACTTTCTCCTCCAGTGGGAGGTGGTCTGATGTACTTCTACAACCGTGAAGTCCATAACCTCAGACAAATGGGTCCTTCGGATAATTCGCGAGTTATTCTCAATTCTTGAAACCCCGAATTGTCCTCCCATCTGACAACCCAGGTTGTCAGCCTCTCAATCAGACCTCCTCACCGCGGAGATCCAGGGCCTTCTGAACAACAGGGAGCAGAACTGGTGCCCCGCATCTATAAACACAGGGTTCTACTCCCATTACTTTCTGGTTCCAAAGAAATCTGGGGATCGCCCATTCTAGACCTCAGAAAGTTAAACAAATTCCTCCCAGGAGAATTCAGATGATTTCCCTAGGTACCCTGTTACCCTTGCTGCATCAACACGACTGGCTGGCCTCTCTGGATATGCAGGATGCTTGCACCAGCATATCCCGTCCACCCGACCCACCGCAAATTCCTCAGGTTTGTAGCTTTGGGTCAGCATTATCAGTTCAGAGTCCTGCCCTTTGGGCTATCCTCGGCGCCAAGTTTTTACAAAGTGTTGTGCAGTTCTCTGGCGCATCTCAGGAAAGTCGGACTCAGTGTTTCCCTACCTGGACGATTGGCTTCTAAGCCCAGCAGACCAAGGGACTTGGAAGCCGTTAAACGACTTCTCGTCTTCTCACGTCCATGGGAGTTCTGCTGAATTTGAAAAATCTCAACTGCAACCCTCCCAGAGGCTCCTTTTCTTAGGGACGCTTCTAGACACCTCTTCAGCGAAGGCTTTCCTTCCAGAGGACAGAAGACTCGACATCCTTCGTATGGCCCGTTACATCAGGGAGAACCAATCGGTTTACAGCTCTCTCGATGCAACGCATGTTGGGTCTCATGGCGTCCTCGGTCTTCACTGTCCCTCTGGCCCGACTGCACATGAGAACCACCCAATGGATGCTCTCCACTCAGTGGTCGACCTCTCACCCTCAGTCTTATCCATCAAGGTGGCGGAGCCCTTGAAGGTCTCTCACCTGGTGGTCTCAAGAGAGCAATCTCTGGAAGGATTCCCTTTGCTCCCCGGATCATCAGATCTCCATCACCACAGTTGCATCGCTAATGGGATGGGAGCTCACTGTCTCTCCCTCCACACTCAAGGTGTATGGACTCAGTTCGAAACTCATCTCCACATAAATGTCCTGGAGATGAGCGGTCCTCTATGCAATCGAGCTCTGAAGGATGTCCTTTGTCACAAGAACATTCTCCTTCAAGCGGACAACAAAGCAGTGATGTATTACATCAACAAGCAGGCGGTGCTCATTCTTATCCCTTTGCAGAGGAAGCAATGAGGGTGTGGGAGTGGTGCTTGGAACAAGTCTCTGATTCAAGCGGTTTATCTGCCAGGTATACAAAGCGACCTAGCAGATCACCTCAGCAGAGCGAGCAGACCCTCACAGTGGTCTCTCGATCCAGCCGTAGCTCGGTCCCTGTTCAAGAGTGGGGACTCCAGACCTGGACCTTTGCATCCCACTCAGCATAAACTGCCTCTCTTCTGCTCCAGGAAATCCAGGGCCTGGCATTTTCTGTCAGGATGCGTTCAGGCTGCGGTGGACAAAACGCTTTCTTTCGCCTTTCACCACTTCCTCTAATCCAGAGATACTCCTCAAGTTCGAGTCTCAGGGGACCAAGATGATTCTCATTGCTCCTTCCTGGCCCTCGGCAACTATGGTTTCCTCTACTCAACAGTATGTTGGCAGCCTCTCGAGACCACTTCCTTTGCAAATCAGTCTTTTGACTCAGGGTTCGTTGGTCCATCCCAACCTGAAATCACTTCACCTTCATGCTTGGCTCCTGAAGAGATAGAAGTGAATCGGTTCAACGTCTCTCGTAGAGTCTCAGACATCCTTCTGGCTGCTCGGAAGCCAGCCACCTGAAAAACATACGCTTCCAAATGGAAACGTTTTTCTCTCTGGTGTGCAAAATCCTCTTGGAATCCCTTTTCCTGTCCTCCTGGCAAGGTTCTGGAGTATCTTTTGGACCTATCAAACTTAGGTCTTCAGTACTCCACAGTTAAAGTTCACCTTAGTGCCATCTCAGCGTTCCATGAGCCGGTTTCTTCCTTAACTCTGGCTCAGTTACCTATGGTGAAGAGATTTCTTAAGGTTCTCCATACCAGACCCCTGTTAGCGTCGGTTGCAGCCTGGGACATTAACCTGGTTGCTGGACATGCTCACTCGGAAGCCTTTCGAACCCTTAGCTACCTGTGAGCTAAAAATTTTACCTGGAAGACTGCCTTCCTGGTGGCCATTACCTCAGCCCGCAGGGTCTCTGAGATACATGCCTGTTACGGACCCTCCGTATACTGTATTCCATAAGGACAAGGTAGTTCTCAGTACTCATCCTAAATTTCTTCCCAAGGTTGTGTCAGAATTCCATCTGAACCAACCTCTGGTACTTCCGCTTATTTAGCTAATTTCCAAAATGAAGGGAGGCTCTTCATTCTTGGATGTTGAAGAGCCTTGTGGTTCTATTTAGATAGAACCAAGGATGTTCAGAAGACTCAGCAACTGTTCGTTTCTTTCAGCGACACCCGGCTGGGTCAACCTGTCGCATTAGATGCATCTCTTCATGGTTAGTGGCATGCCTCGTCATTGCTATTCCATGGCTCAAGTTAAATTAGAAAGGTAGGTATCGCTCACTCTACTAGAGTGGTTCTGGCATCCCTAGCGGAAGTCGCAATGTTCCAATTGCAGATATATGCAACGCCGCCACCTGGAGCTCAGTGCATACTGTTAAGCACTATGCACTGGATGTTCATGCCAGGCACATTCCGCATTGGCAGAACTATCCTTAATGGGCTTCTATCTTAGGCGGCGAGCTCTGGCTCTCCTGCACGCCCTTGCAGGGGATTATCAGCTTGGTATTCTCCACTAGTGTGAATGAGTGGTGGAGACTTATGTCCAGGAAGATAGAAAATTACGTACCTACCGTAATTCTTGATCTTCTTGGACGAGTCTCCACCACTCATTCACACGCCCACCCTCCATCCCCCGAGCTCACCGCTGTATTGGTCTTCACTCCCTCAAATCTTTAGGCCGTGAGGACTTCTTTGCTGACCCTTCTTAACGGGTCATACGGACTATCTTATGTCCGTTTTTTAATGTTGGGTTTACTCTTTACGTTAGTGCCGCTGCACCTCCTTGGTAAAAAAGGTACTGAGGCGGTTGGAGGGTCGTCGCCGAGATGGTCATTACCGCTCGAGCCGCTGCTCGCGGCGCCGTGTCTCGCGGCGCCGTCTCTCGCGCCGACCCTCCAGCAAAAAGTTTGCTCCCGATGGGTCTTAGTGCCTCCGGCGCCAATCCCACTAGTGTGAATGAGTGATGGAGACTCGTCCAAGAAGATCAAGAATTACGGTAGGTACGTAATTTTCCTTTCTTTCAAAACCCTTTCTTCTGTGAATGGACTGGTATCGACCCCCCAATTCAGAGTTTCTCTCTTGTTTGGTTTAGGTACCTCCCCATCCTCTTCCATTGTGAGTACTGAGCAGAAATATTCTTTCAGTATCCCTGCTTTTTCACTGTCACCCTCTGCCCACGTTCCTTCCCCTTTATTAAGTCTCTGTATCCCTCCCTTGGTCTTTCTTCACTCCCTGATGTACCTATAAAAGGTTTTATCCCCATTCTTAACAGAGTTGGCTATCTTTTCCTCAGTTTGTGCCTTTGCTATTCTGACTGCCTTCCCTGCCTCCTTCTGCTTTAACTGATAAAGTTATCTGTCCTGCTCCTTCTGTGTTTCCTTATATTTCCTGAATGCTATCCTTTTCTCCTTAACTGTCCCTGCCACCTCCTTTGAGAACCATAGTGTTTTTTTTCCTTCATTTTGTTTGGTTGATTTGCTTCACACAAAGGCTTGTTGCCTCTGCGATGGCTGTTTTGATTATTCCCCATTGATCTTTCCTTGTCAGTCTTCACCATTCATTACTGTTGGGTGTAAGCCGGAGGCGCGCACCCGCCACGGGAGTTCTTCTTTTTTTTTTTAGGAGACGGCGCCACCCCCGAGAGTGACGCACTGCATGATGCATGAGGGGCGGCCATTAAGAGCCGCAGACTCCTCCTCCATCCCAGTTCTGTTTTTCCCGCCTTCGAGGTTGCACCTGCTGCGCAGAGGCCGAATTCCATACTGCATCATCGGCCATATCCTACCACGTCATCAGCTGCTTGTCGCCGTTTTCAATGTCGTCAACTGCAAGACCATTCTGTTTTTCTATATTAGTCATGACACGAGAACTTTTCTGTGTTTTTCCTTAATTGTTTCGCATCATGTCTGGTTCGGGGGCAAAACACAAGTCTACGGCGGGCCATGCCCCTATGCGTTGGTGCCCTTGTGGCCGGCAGTTTTCCGTCACGGGCTGTCATGATGTTTGTCCATGGTGCCTGGGACACTACCATGATATGGATCATTGCGACGCCTGCTTCACCACGGATTGCCGTGTGTTGGAAGTCCACGTGTTTAAAGTCAGACGAGTTCCAGCGACTTTCGGAGGACGACATCGCCCGAGGGCTTCCCAGGCCAGACCTCTCGACCCTTCCTCTGGGTTCCCTCCCGGGTCTATACGGCCCGGCAAGGAGGAAACCTCCTCCACTTCCAGCCTTGCCAAGGAGGAGGAGGTTTCTTCTTCAGCGCCGGAGGAATGGTGTGATACCTCTCGGGGTCGCGACGTTGACGCCGTCCCGGCAGTCACCTCCATGGAGGTGCAGGCTGCCCCGATGTTGCGGCCCCCAGTTGCGGGGCCTGGCTCTGGTGGACCCTCGTTTTCATCTGCCCTTGTCATCGTAGAGTCTGGCACAGCTTGCGGTGCCGGTGACTCGGCCGGGGCCATCAGCGGTGCCGTTCTGGGTTCCTGGCACCACCGAATGTGTGGATGACTCTGCGGACATGGTTGGCATTGTGGCCTACGGTGGTACCAGGCCTGGTGCTGCCTCTGAGCAGGTTCCTGCAGCTGTTGCGATGTTGACCCCTCCTCCTCCTCGGACAATTCAGGTGAGGACCCAGACCAGCGGCTAGAGTCTTCGGGCTTGGAACCTCCTGTAGGCCGCAGGGCTAGACGTTCCAGTGTTCCTCTCCTGGAGTCCCCGGAGCTGGTTAACCCGGATGATTGCATCATTAGGGGGTGGTCTGGAGTCTTCTGTGGTGGACCCTTTGGGTGTTCTGGAGAGGATACCCTCTTCTCAGAGGTCCCGGGCAGCTGCCGTTCCTGGTGCTGCTTGGGTCCTTCAGCAGAGGGGGGGAGGACTCTGCCCCAGTGAGTTCCCTTCAGGGTCTTGCTCAGCAGGGACCTCCACCACTGGTCATGAGGAAGAAGGCTGCTTCAGAGTCCGAAGGATTGAGGGGTAGAGGTCAGGAGCGGCGACGAGCCCCCACCGCCCTGCGGGGTGTGGGGAGGAGTCATAGCACTGATCTTCGCCTCTCTCTTAAGGTCTCTAAAGCGCCTTCTGGTGGTGGTTCTGAGGGTTGCCCTTCTGGACTCATTCAATCCTAGGCACATCACAGGGGAGATTCCCCTTCAGGGCTCTTTCTGGAGTTGCCTCTTTCCCTTTCTACTACGCAACCCGGCACAACCTCAGGGTCCCCAGTCTTGGCGGTGTTGCTACCTGGATCCCAAAGCCCTGGCAGAGGCCGGGCATGTGCTATTAAGTGCCCCTTGCCCATCCCACTGCAACCACCTCCCTCTCTCCCAGGCCATGTGGGGCCCACTGGGCCATTAACTTGGGAGGTGTTCAGAGCTACTGCGGCGGCCTTCCCGTCCTATGTCAGGGCCATGGACGAACAGGTTTTCCACCTGTCCCCCTCCCGCTGCAGGAGTCTTCTCAGCATTCGAGCTCCACTTCCTCCTAGTCTTCCTCCTCTGAGGAAGAGGACCTTCCTGTCTACCTTTCCTCTGATGCTGATTTCACTGACTATCAGCGTTTCCTCTTGAGGATGGTGTCAGAGCTTCGTATCTCCTACATCCGTAGGGACAATACCGAGCAGCAGACGCATGCTTTCCTTAGTGAATTCAGCGCATGCCATCTGGTTGTGCCTTCCTGGCTGATCCCCTTCCAGGAGGCATCTGTCCGCACCTGGCAGTCTCCAGCCACTTCTTCTCCAGCCCCAGGAGACTGCAGGAGATGGTATTGGGCCCCCCACGAGTCTCTAGGTTCTCTGCCTCACCTGCCTTCAGGTTTGACATCCCTAGACACTCCTTACGGGCCTCGATGCCTGGTGCACAACAGGCCTCCGGATTCTGATTCTGCTGAATTCGACCGGTGGGGATGAAGAGTTTTCTCTTCCGGTCATGCGTTGTTATGCATCTCATCACTTCAGGCTCACCACGCTGCTTACAACAGGCATCTGTGGTTGATGCTGGCTCAGGTCTTAGCCTCTTTGCCTGACTCAGAGCAGTCTAGACAGGCCATTGCCCTCTCTGGGCAGGGTCTGGAGCTTGCAAGGCACCAAGAAAGGGCATCCTACGATGCCAACGAGGTGGCGTCCAGATTAGTAGGGACAGCGATCTGCATTAGGCAGACGGCATGGCTTCATCTCTCCAGACTGTCACCCATTGCCTGGCATAGGGTGGCTAACTCTGCCTCCTGGGACTTCTTTTTCCCGAGAGGGCGAGAGGCTCTTCAGGGCAACCTCCTTCCCCCAGCCCTCGGGGGACACCTCCTTCTCCTCACCCTCCTTAGACTTCCTGGTCTAGTGGTTAGGGTCTCCCCTTCCCTACTTTTCACCAGTAGGAGGTGGAGGGATCTGTTCCCTCAGGGTCTTCTCAGACTCCCCTTCGGGGGGGGGGCTTGGTACTCACCCAGCAGTAATGAATGGCGAAGACTGACAAGTGAAGATATGAAAATTATGTACCTACCGTAATTCTTGATCTTCTCTTATATCTTCACCATTCATTACTGATTCCTGCCCACCTTCCCCTCACGGGCCTCCTTCTTTGGCATCTTCCCCTCCCTGCTCATTCCTCCTACTTCTTCATTGGCCTTTAAGCCCAAAAAAAAACCTTTCTTGATTTTTCCGTTCTTTTCTGAATGGATCCTATTTTCCTCAAGGTAAAGGGGGAACGAGTGGAATTTATTCTATCCTGAGGGAACTCTTTCTGATTGCCCTTAGGGGCGACCTCTTGGTTTTCTTAACCATGTGGTTCAATTCGCAGTTAAAGGACCATCCCTCGATGGCTCGGTCCTTTTTGTCCTGGTCCCTCTGGCAGGTCATAATCTTCTTTTGTATCAATTCTTCTGGTTGGTGCTTCCTAGTATTTCAATTACCTTGAGCTGATACTATTGCCTGGCCTTCAGGGAGTCCGATTGAGTTCTCACTCTATCCATTCGTAAAGGGGTGCCCTCTGTAGTGCTCACCCCCTCCACTCACACATCTGTGTTAGTACACAGGTCCTAAAGGACCTCTTCCTAGTTGGGCGCCTCTTCCGAACAGAATTCTGCCTCGGCAGTCTGTGAGCTCTCACCTAGAGTTTAAGAGGTTGGGATGACGGGAGGTTAGAGAATCAGCCCTTTGTGTCCAGTCTGTGAAAGCAGTTCGGTGGAACCTTCTTTCAGTCCTATCAAGCGGGATCCTTGCTCCCTTGTTTTGGTTCGAACTTATAAGCCTTAAACCGATATATCAGTGGGCAGTATTCTCCCCTCCCAACATCCCTTGTTCTCTCCCTCTCTTTTTCTTCTCTTCTCCTTTTCTTCCTCTGTTCCTCCCTTGGAGCCGCCCCAGAAGTGAGGCCCTGCGGTCCCTTAGGGTAGGCATTTTTTTCTTTTTCTGTTCTCTTCCGGCTTATGCCTTTTTCAGTTTATATCCTTTCCTTTTTTCTATTCCTCGGCTCTCTTGCCTCGCTCTCTTTTCTTATCCTTATTTCGCCTCTCAGCTAACAGAACTGGGATGGAGGAGGAGGAGGAGTCTGCAGCCTAACAGCTGTCCTCACGCATCACACAGTGCATCACCTGGGCCAAGCCTGGCACCACCCTAAAACCCTCCTGTATGGCATGCCTCCGACTTACACCCAGCAGTAATGAATGGTGAAGATGCAAGAGAAGATCAAGAATTATAGTAGGTACATAATTTTCATTTCCTCCACCCCTCCTTCTTGCCCATTTGCTAGTGCTTTTCTGAGGCACTCTCTCATTTTCCCAAAGTCAACCTTACTAAAGTCCAATACTCTTGTTTTTGTATGGCTTGACTCTATGGTTGTGTTTATTGTGAACCACACTGTTTGGTGGTCACTTGTTCCCAGATGGCTACCCACTTCTAAATCTGAGATCCTTTCTCCTTCCCCATTTGAGAGTACCAGGTCTAAGATTGCTCCCTCCTGAGTGTGTTCCAACACTAGCTGTCTGAGACATGCCCCTTGTAGGGCATGAGAATGACCCTGCTCTTGGATGTGCCTGCAGCAAAGGTACTCCAGTTAACATCTGGCACATTCAGGTTCCCCATCAACAATATCTCACCCTTTTTCTGCCATTTTAAGGATGCCTTCTATCATTTCCTTGTCCATTTCCTCCCCCTAAGATCGGGGTCTGTACACAACCCCCATGCGGATTGTGGTGCCATTTCCTGTCTCCAGCGTGACCCATAGTGGCTCATCAACTTCCTGTTTACTCTTTAGTTTTGTTGCTTTAATCCCTTCCCTTATATAAAGAGCTACTCCTCCTCCTCCTCCTCTTTTACTCACCCTGTCCCTTCTGTAGACTGTGTACCCTGGTATGTTGACATCCCAGTCATGGTTCTCTGTGTACCATGTTTCAGTGACTGCCACAATAGCCAGGCATCCCTCTTCCATCAAGGCCACTAATTCAGGGAGCTTGTTGCACAGACTGCTAGCATTGGTACTCATCCTCTTCCATTTATTTTTTATGACCTTACCCCTTTTAGCCCCATCCCTGTCCTTACTGCCTTTTTCTGCATTTATTCCTGTCCTGCACCCTACTGACTTCTCTACCTTGGTGTTTACCTCTCTAACTACTATGTTTTGTGGGGGGAGGCTGAGATTTCCCTGATCCTTTTCAGTGCCTCCCACCTTGGCTAGTTTAAATGCTTGCCAATGAAGCATTTAAACCTGTCACCTAGGATCCTGGTTCCCCCCCCGGACAGATGCAGACCGTCGCGCCAGCTTTTCCTGGATTTAACCAAAGCGTTCAATATGGTGGACCATGATCTTCTACTGATCCTACTGAAAAATATTGGTTTAGATAACTGTGCCCTTAATTGGTTTTCCTATTTATTTATTTATTGAAAAGTTTCACCAGGAAAGGTACACTGAGCAATGATTTGCTCATCTCATGGCACATCCTGGGAGAAGGGGTAGTTGGGATAATACAGAATCAGTACAACTTCAAGAACATTACAGAGTCACACAGTAGTTACATTAGCCATAATACAGAACAAGCAACTTCCAGGACAATACAGAGCCATACAGTAGTAACATGAGCCATAATACAGCGTAAATAGTTAGAGTTTTGAGTAACAGCAACAGGTCAGGGTACAGAACTAGTGCGAATAACAGAAAAACAAATAGGATACTAGAAGTTTTTTGTGGTTACCACATGTAAACAAATGCCCAAGTGGGCTGAGGTGGCATTTAGGCACCAATAGTGCTAGGGGGCAAGAAGTGCGTGTAGGTGCCTAGGAGGTGCAGGCGAGGACCCATCGCCGGAGGCAGGCCGCGATGGAGGGGCAGCCTGGTCGGGCAGAATGGGGGCCGCATGCCACCCCGAAGGGTCAGCCGACTTACCGACCTTCTCGGTGCGGGCATCGGAGGAGACGACATCCGGCTTATCGGAGCCGCTCGCACCAGTAGGCCATGAAATCATGGCTTTACTGGGAGCGGAGGCCTCCAAAAGTCTGGAGGCGCACGAAGGGCCCGAGCATGAGCCAGATGGGCGGGTCGATGCCGCCTTAGAAGCCTCTAAGGTGGCCATCGTGGCGTTACCTTTTTCACGGTGATTCCCGAGGAAGTCGCGGTGGGAGAGGAGCCCTTGTCCCGGTGCTTTTCTTTGTCCTGTTTCTTGCGATGGCCTTCAGGGGAAGTAGACACCTGCCAAAGCTTTTTCAATTCTTTCTCCATGGAGCTCATTTTCTTTTTCAAAATATGGGCCTCCAGGGACTGCTGCCGCCTTCTCTGGGTGGCCGCGTTAAAGCTAAGGCAGTGCTTGCACTTCTCTACCGGATGGTCGGGGCCTAGGCAAAAAAGGCACAGGGAACGGCCGTCCTTGTGTGGGAGTTGGGCGCCGCGCGAGTCACACTTTTTTTTGTGCACGGAGGGTGTAGGGGATGACATACACCGATGAATACCTGATGGATAACAAGGAAAAATCGAAAATACTCGGTTAAAATACCGACGAAAGAGCCTGACGAGCAGGGAACTTTTCCGCGAGGCGCTGGCATGAGCTAACGGCGGGAAAGAACTGGGAGGCGGGTGTGAGGGACCACCCCTTTATACCGACGTCTCCTGACACCGGTCACCTGACGTGGGGGCGGTCCCTCGCCAGAGACTACTAGCTAGAAATTTTACCGTGGGGTCCTGCCGCCTGCCAACATCAGTCCTATATGTAATTACCTACTGCAAGAGCCTCTCTCTCGAAGTTCTGCTGTTACGGTAAGTTCTTACGTGACTGTGCTTTTTGCTGCTACCTTGTTGGCAGGCAGCAACAGGTGAAAGCACAGGGAGACCTCTCTGCCTGTAAAACACTTCTCAGAGGGGTCCCCCAAGGCTCAATTTCAGGTTCCCTTATTATTCGCAATATATATCAACAATGTTGACACAATATCAGTTCTGCCTGTGTTCACCAATTTGCAGATGACACTGTTCTTTATATTGCTCGACCTTCCATAGAGTCCGCCTGCTCGTCCCTCCAACAAGAATTCAACATGCTACAACAGAATCTAGTTCGATTGAAGCTGCTCCTTAATGCCAAAAAAACTTAAATTATGTTTCTCTTTCCCCCATGTAAATCTTTTACTGCAAGCAATCTGTCTGCCAACCTCATCATTACAACTATGACAGGTGAATCCCTTGAAAAAGTGGACAAGTTTAAATATCTAGGCTTTTAGCTGGACTGCAAGCTTTCTTGTATCCTTCATGTTGAAGAGCTCTCTAAAAAAATTAAAACAAAGTCTGGGAGTATTCTTCCACATCACAAGGCTGCTTACTTATGACGCAAAATCTAGGCTAGTACAAACAACGTTCCTCCCACTATTAGACTATGCAGACTTCCTTTATAGTAACTGTCCCAAAACCATTCTTGCCAAGCTGGACGTATTGTACCATACAGCCTTAAAATTCATGACTGATTCCCCGTTCAAAACTCATCATTGCTTACTATATTCTCAATTAGGCTGGACCTCCTTATCCACCAGAAGAGGGCGTAATGCATCTATCTGGACCTTTAAAGCCCTCACCAATAAACTCCCCCTGTACACCTCCAATATATTTTAAATTTACACCCTGCGTATACTTTCTTAGGAAATACACTTTTATACAGCTTGATATCCCCAGGGTCAGGTCCTGTTTTGCCATCTCGTCTATTGGGTACACGCTACCTACACTAGGGAACGTCCTCCAAAGTACTTTAAAGCTAACCCACTTTGTCAGTTTAGCTGCCTTCAAATCCCTGCTAAAACCCCTACTGAAGGAGACCTGCCAGTGTTATACCTAACTCCTCCCCTTATGTGTTTTGTATGGCTATTATACCATCACATTTGACATCTGGTGCCCCCTGCCTCCCTCTTCCTCCTTTCACAGTCTGCTGCTTGCCTCTGCTCCCATTGCTCTCCTGTAGTCCTTGTCCCTCCCTTACCCCTGTTTTGCTTTTATAACCATCCCTCTCCTTCTTCCCCTACCTCTTGCCCAACCTCCACCTGTTTCCTGCACCTGCCTTCTGTAGTCTAATTGCTCAGTTTATTACTTCTTTGCATTTATGCTGTGACCTCTAATCCTGCGAATATGACTGTCCTCACTGCATTGTTTTACTACTCTGTACAAATCCTGTTGTAACCCTTTTTTGTTTGATCTTGTATTGATTTATGTTGTATTGTCCCTCCAGAACCACTTTGTAAATAAGTATCTCAATGGTGTATCTCCTGGTAAAAAAAAATAAAATTGAATTGAACTGAATTCTGCAAGAAAAAAGTTAAAAATTTTTACCAGTTATAGCACTGATGACCTGGGGTGATTTGTGTGCATTCTATGGCTGTGTGTAGTTTGATTAAATAAAAAGGTTTAAAAGCAAAACATTTACTCCTCCTTAGACCTAGACACACAGATATAAAATAAAAATATTGAATGAAAGTTATTTAGTTGAGGCTAGAACATAGTGCTCCTACCTGCAGATTACTGCTGCAGTACTTTCCCTCGTTGACTCAGTGGTCCTAGTTGCATCACTGTCGCATGAGACAGGAGGTATTGTAGGACAAAGCAGAGCAATAAATCATGCTAACATGAAGATCCCCAGAGGCCATAAAACTAGCAGGGAAATTTAGAAAATAACTCCTAATAGCAAACAAAGGGAAGGACACACTAGAACTACACACACAAATCAAAACACTGCACAACATATCTTTTTTGCAAACGTTGACTGTACAGTTTCTTTACCCTGGATGGTCCAGCTGAGACGCAACATCTAATTTCCAGTGTGGTCTTGCTTCTACCTGTTTCCGCATCTTGGTGGACTGGAGCACTTGCACTATGAGGTTAAGTAACTTGCTCAAGATCAAACGGTGAGTATTAGGCTCTGTTGGGGCATGAAGCTGTGCTCTCCCAGTTCCCAAGCCAGTGCTTTAACCACTAGACAACACTGAATCTTTTTAGACTTGATGCTGAGGATGGAAGCCTGGTGAAACTGTACGCAAGGGGACAATCACAGGTCTGAATGCTACTATAGCCACTGGTTCTCTGTGTGGCTCTGAACAAGCCATTTGACCTCCTTGTGCTCCTGTTCTCCCAGTGGACTCTGCTGGGAATGAGAGTCTGCATGGGGCAGGGGTGAATTCCTCAGAGTACACTGGCCAGCTAGGAGGGAGGGAGGGAGGGAGAACGGGAAGAGAGGTTTTGTACAGTATATGTGAGCACTAATGTAGAACTGGGTCCATTTTTTTTATTGTTGTATTTTGTGCTTCTCAATCTTCTTGGACATTAAGTCTCCACCACTCATTCACACTAGTGGGGATCTATGCCTCAGGCGCTAGGACCCAGCGGGAGCAAACTTTCTGCAGAAGGGCCGGCGCCAGAGATGGAGCCGCAAGGAGTGGCGCTGCGAGCCTCTGCTTATGTAGCAATGACTATATCAGCGTTGACCCTCCAACCGCCTCAGTTCCTTTTTTCCCGCTGTCGAGTGCGCTTTAGTGATGACGTCGCTCGTCCATCGGGAGTCAAACTTCAAACTAGCAGCATAGTTTTCAGGTTTTTTTTATTTTGTAGTATTTTTCGAATAAAATACCGCTTACGATAATTTATTCTTATTAAAGAAAGAAGTCTCAGGCTACATTGAGGGAGTCGACCATGAGCGGGTCAGGTGACGATAGGGAGACTTCATGAAAGCTGTTCAGTCAGCTGGGCTGGGTCCGCCCGCCGCCTTCTCTGGAGGGGGTCTGACAATGGATGGTCCAGTGCCCGAGGGAAGGGGCCCCCTCCAGAAGCAAAAAGAAACGGTCGCTTTCTCGCACCGCTCGCCTTTGAGCTCTTCTTTTTCAGCCCGTAGGTTCAAGAAAGAGAAGGCATCACCGAGGTCGCCTCTTCTGATATGTCTGCGCATCGACGGTGGGTCATTGGGGTTAGTTGCTGGTCTCCTCATTCGGAGTCGCCGGTTTCTGTTTCTGGTCATCAACCTCTTCGACATCGGAGCCCTTCCCTGCCTTCTGGTAGGGCTTCCGATGAGGAGTTCCATCAGTGGGCCACTCTGATAGAGCAATGGGCTCATAGGTTGGTGCCTGGCCCAGTCACTTGAGGCCTTCAGGTTCTTCAGGAGATTGGGCAGGCGATTGGGCCTCCTGACGTCGTGTGCCGTCGACCAACAGGTGTTTTTCCCCCACATGGCTGCGCACAGGCCACACCAATGCCTCTATCTCCTGGTATTCTTTCTTCTTTCCCTCAAATCCGAATTTTCAGGGCCCTGGGTGTGTGTTGGCCCCATCGGTGTCAGTGGGTCGTTTAGCGCTGATTTCGGCGCTGTCCTCGGCGCCGTTGACTTTCTTGGTGCTGTGTGCCCTTTCAGCGCTGTCTTCGGTGCCGTGCGGCTTTTTGGTGCCATGTTCTTTGTCTGCGCCGTCTGCTTTGTGGGCGTCGTGCGGCCTTTCGGCGTCATGTTCTTCAAACAACATGAAGTCTTGCTATATTCTGACAATCTGCAGTTAGCTCCAGCCTTTGAACTGCCCCAGAGTGTAGAGGGTTAATTTTCTATGCAGTGCATAGAACGTTGAGCTCGAGCTCAGTTGAGGTCTGTGTCTGCAGCACTTTGAAACCCAACCGCCAGATTCTTTACTCTGCCTGACTGAACAGTCGCTCCGAAAATTTCTCCTTCTGCTCAGTTCATAGTCAGTTAAAGTGTTGCTTTTTCCGCTTAACTCCTGTAGTATTACGGTTCAGGGCTCTGTCTGCGGTAGAGTAAGTACTTTAGGTGGTAGTTCTGGGTTATTTGTGGAAATTGTAAACAATTTTTCTCGATCGGTTCAGCTGAACTGATCCAACATATTTGAATTCTGTGTGTTTTCCTTTAGTGTGTGGTTACCGGTCCTTATCGGTTTAAAAAAAAACGTGTTTTAATGTTGTTTTCCAGTACCTGTAACACGGTTAGAAACCGATAAGAGAATCTTGCCTGGCGGTTGCCAAAAAAGGGCAAGTTTGGTTAGGTTGGCCATGTCTGAGAAACCCAAGGGAAAAAAAAGCAGGCCCACTGGGTTTCAACACTGCAGTGAGTGTGGGGAGGTCTTTGCTAAGGCCAATCCCCACACCACCTGTGTTTATTGTCTGGGGTTTGACCACCTCGATACAGACTGCCAAATATGTAAAAACTTTCCTAAGTCTACCCTGGAAAAAGATTAGGTAGACTTAAGGAAATGAGGCCGAGAAGTCCGCTGACCCAGATGGCCAGCTAAGTTTGGTTCCGACCAAACCAGAAGGAGTGCCCTCTGACCAGGGTGGTACTTCTTCGGGCAAGAGGAGAGCCGATCCTGAGGGATCGGTTCCTACAAAGAGGAAACGTAAAGAAAAATCAGCCGATTCGGATCTGGAGTTTCATGTTCCGACCGCTGATGAGATTGCCCAAGCGATTCGGGTTGTTGAATCACTTCGCCCCGTTCCGTCCGATCCAACTCCGTTAGCTAGGGGTTCGGTTCGACCGGTTCCTCCGGTTCAGGATTATGCTCCTGAAGATTTTTATGAACCGGAATTTGAGGAGGAGGGGGATTATGAGCAAGATGATGAGTATGATGGAGCAGAAAGTCTGGATGTGCCCATTGAACCGGACATCTCCCCAGACAGACCTTCTGGTGTTTCCCCTCCTTGGCTCACTGAGTCCCTTCCCCACTATCTGTTCTACAGAAAAGTGGCTGAAACCCTCCAGCTCCCTATGGAGGAGGCTACAGAGGATCAAGAGGAGCCTGATTTTGTTGAAATGATGGATATCCCAGAGTTCAGGAGGCTGTCTATTCCCCTACACAAATCTTTTGGGAAACAGACACAAAAAATTTAAAAGTCTCCAAATTCTGTACCTCCTGTTGATAAAAGAGTGGACAAGAGGTATACCTTATCAGGCTCAGACACAGGGTTTTTCTATCAACAATGCAGCCATGTTGGGGTCATGCACGCTGCAGCCTGTGACAAGGCTAATGTTCTCTTGGCTTCACACCCCCCAGATAAAGACTCCAGGAGGATGGATGCCTTGGCAAAGAAACAGTATTTGGCATCTTCTTTGGGACTCAGGCAGGCTAGTTATATGGCCTATACAGCCAGGTACCAGAAGTCCAGGTGGGACACTGTACTGACACTGGCTAAACAGCCCCCCCCCAGCTGGCCAAGGAGCTGGAGGAGGTGGCTGCTGATGTTGGGATTGAGGCATCTAAGGTACAATTTCATGCTGCTGTGGACTCCAGTGATGTGTCATCAAGAGTCATGGCTACATCTGTGGCTCTTCAGAGAATGGCTTGGCTCAAATGTACTAGCCTCTCACAGGACACCCAGGTTAAGGCCGTGGATTTCCCTGTGGAAGGTAATTCTCTGTTTGGGGAGCAGACAGAGAATTACATGAAAAAGATGGAGGAATATAGGACCACTTACAGGAGTGCGGAGGCCAAGGAGAGGCAGGCAACTCCTCAAAGGCAGCAATCTAGGGGCAGGGGCAGGCCTTTTCATAGGTTTTTTTATGAGGGGGTTCTTCAGAGGGAGAGGCAGAAGGGGGATGAGCAGGGCTGCATCCACTCCTCAGCCTAAGGCCCCTGCCAAGCAGACACCCTGATGGATCTGCCTGGGTCTACTCTCCTATCCCTGTAGGGGGCAGGCTGGCTTACTTTGTCCAGGACTGGATGCCTGTTACTTCAGACAAGTGGGTCCTGGAAGTAGTAAGTAAGGGACTGGTTCTCAGCTTCAAAAAATTTCGTAAGATGAGTGCCAGATCTTTTCCATCTGCAAGTCTCTCCGAAACCCTTGCCCTAGGGGCAGAGGTTTCATCTCTTCTGGCCTTAAGAGCCATAGAGAGAGTTCCTACCCTACACCGGGGCAAAGGTCTGTACTCCAGGTACTTCCATACCCCAAAAAAGACAGGGGAGTGGCGACCCATCCTAGATCTAAGATACCTGAACAAACATCTTTTAAAACCAAGGTTCAAGATGGTGACTCTGGGAATAATTCTTCCCTCCCTAAGGCCAGGGGACTGGCTAGCCTCCCTGGACCTCAAAGATGCCTACTTTCACATCCCCATCAGGTGCTCCCACAGAAAGTACCTCAGGTTGAAGTTGCCCTCAGGCCATTATCAGTTCAAAGCAGTGCCCTTCAGTCTAACATCAGCTCTGAGGGTTTTCACAAAGTGCCTGGCAGTAGTAGTTGCTTTTCTAAGAAGGCAAAAGATTTCAATTTTTCCATATCTGGATGACTGGCTCATAGTGGGTCAGTCTCCAGACCAAGTCAAGTCAGACCTGCAAGTGACTCAGCAAGTGCTCACTTCCCTGGGATTTCTTCTCAACCTCCCCAAGTTAGTTCCCAAACCGGTGCAGCTTCTTACCTTTACAGGGGCAGAGCTAGATACTGTCAAAGCAAGAGCCTTTCTTCCCCTGGAAAGGGCAAGAGTTCTTATAGAACTGGCTTCTTCCTTCAGCCTTCAGGTGTCCCGACCAGCAAGGCACTTCCTTCAGCTCTTGGGCCACATGGCAGCTTTTACAGCGGTGGTCCAAGGGGCAAGATTCCAGATGAGGGACTTTCAGTTCCATCTGAGGTCTTTCTGGTCCCAAAGGAAAGATCCTCTTACCAAACTGATTCCAGTGACTGGGACACTGATCCAAGCTCTTCAATGGTGGCAGGAGCAGGACAGTTTAAGGCAAGGGGTCCCATTTGTTGCTCAGTCTCATTCGGTGGTCCTTACCACGGATGCTTCCCCTTTTGGGATGGGGAGCCCATCTGGGGGCTCTCACAGCCCAGGGACTGTGGTCCCCTCAGGAGTCCCTTCTTCATATCAATCTCCTGGAACTCAGGGCAGTTTCTCTGGCCCTGCAGGCTTTCTCTCAGTCAGTGCTGAACAAGGTGGTTCAGGTCAGAACAGACACTACCACCACCATGTGGTACATCAACAAGCAGAGAGGCACTCAGTCCACGGCCTTGTGCACGGAAGCCATGAAATTGTGGTCCCTGGCTTATTCTCTGCAGACCTCTCTGATAGCAGTCCACCTTCCAGAGAAGGACAATGTGCTACCAGATGCACTGAGCAGGATCTCCCAGGGCCATCACGAATGGTCCCTGGACCCTCTGGTGTTGAAAGTGATTTTTTCAAGATGGGGCACTCCAGAGATAGATCTCTTTGCAGCCCCAGACAATCACCAACTTCGTCTGTTTTGTTGCAGACCCCCAGTCTTGGGCTCAGTCCCTCTGGATGCTCTGGCGTTGAACTGGGAAGGAAAATTTCTCTATGCCTTCCCTGCCTTTTCTCTACTGTTCAAGGTTCTGGTCAAGGTAAGGTCACAACCCTGCAAAGTGATTCTGATTGCTCCAGATTGGGCCAAGCAGCCCTGGTACCCCCCTCTTACTGTCCCTAGCAGTCCATCTTCCCCTGTTTCTTCCCAGGAATTACAACCTGTTAACCTCCTCTCAGGGGAGGATCTGGTACCCCAGTCTTCGGTGTCTCAATTTCAAGGCATGGCTCTTAAAGAGTTAGAGTATGCAGATTTGCATCTGTCCCAAGGGGTTCTAGATATTCTTAAAGCCTCTCGAAAGCCTGCCACCAGGAAGACTTATAACTCCAAATGGAAAAGATTCAGCATTTGGTGTTCCAAGAAGCATATATCTCCAGACACTGCTGAATTGCCTACAGTTCTGTACTGTATGGTCCATCTTAATGGCCTAGGCCTCAGACCAGCTACTCTCAGGGTGCACTTGTCAGCTGTCTCTGCTTTTCTGTCAGTGGGAAAGCCTTTCTCACTGTCATCTCACCCTGTATTCTGTAAATTTCTCAAGGGATTGCTTCATACCAATCCTCCCTTTAGGGATCCTGCCTCTGCCTGGGACTTAAATGTTTGCATTGCTCAACTTATGCAACCCGGTTTTGAGCCTATGTCCTCAGCAGAGCTTAAGTACTTGACTTGGAAAACTGTTTTTGGTAGCTATTACCTCTGCCAGACGTATCAGTGAATTGCAAGCCATGTCAGTGGAACCTGATTTTATCTCCTTTCATAGAGATAAAGAGGTCCTTAGAACCAATAGGAGGTTCTTGCCCAAAGTGGTTTCAGACTTCCATTTGAATCAGTCTATGTCTCTTCCTGTTTTCTTCACTGATCATTCCTCGGGGGAAAGGAGGCTACACAGTTTAGATGTTAAAAGAGCCCTTAACTACTACATAGAGCGTACCAAGGGTCACAGGTTTGATTCCTTCCAGTTGTTTCTCACTTATGGGGGAGTGGGAAAGGGCAAACCTGCCGCCAAGAGAACTATTGCCAGGTGGATTGTTTCTTGTATGCAATTCTGCTATGAGAAACTGGGAAAAATTCCACCCTCAGGCCTGATGGCTCATTCCACAAGAGGTAGAGCTGCTTCCGTGGCTGCTGCCAGGGATAGCCCTCTGTTAGAAATTTGTCAAGCAGCCACCTGGAAAACAGTCCATACCTTTACCAAGCATTACTCTCTGGATATCCAAGCTAGGAGTGATGCTCAGTTTGGCACAGCAGTACTTCAGAGCTTATTCCCAAAGTAGGTACTGCTTGATAGTCTGCAGATAGTCAGAATACAGCAAGACTTCATGTTGTTTGAAGAAAAAATTACTCACCTTAGTAATTGTGTTTCTTCTAATGGAGTCTTGCTGTATTCTGACCTCCTTCCCTGCCTTCCCTCTCAGAACCTGTTTTTGGGAAGTGGGTGGGCAGGCGCAGTGTTGCACCCCAGGGGTGCTTCAAGCACGCCCTCCACTTTATCTGGGTGCTTTGTATTTTAAGCTTTTATTTTGGATAGGTTTTAGTTTTGGGTTTCCTGACTTGAGTCT
The DNA here is from genome assembly GCA_016271365.2 of Neoceratodus forsteri. NCBI lineage: Eukaryota > Metazoa > Chordata > Ceratodontiformes > Ceratodontidae > Neoceratodus > Neoceratodus forsteri. Next base: position 1,630,056,926 of record CM028131.1, on the reverse strand, counting down.
TCCTTTGGGAATCCAAAACTTTCTTTTGCAATTTGGCTAGTTAAAAATTTTACAGTTTCCACATAGTTAATCAGTGAGTGGTTGCTTGCAAGAATCTGGTGGTTGGGTTTCAAAGTGCTGCAGACAAAGACCTCAACCGAGCTCGAGCTCAGCGTTCTATGCACTGCATAGAAAATTAACCCTCTACACTCTGGGGCAGTTCAAAGGCTGGAGCTAACTGCAGATTGTCAGAATACAGCAAGACTCCATTAGAAGAAATATAATTACTAAGGTGAGTAATTTTTTCTTCTTCGGTGCCGAGGCCGGGCTTTTCTTCGGCCAGTCTTCAGGGTTTTTCCTCTCCGAATTCTTTTCCTTCCTCTTTTCCTGCTCATTTTCATTCCTTTCCTGTCCATACAGTCCCTTTTGGACTGTCAGGAGATGATATTGAGCCTGACCCAGATCTTAGACTGGGTGATGATATGGAAGGAGCAGGACCTAATCCTGTTACAGAGCCTGTGGTCGAGGACCTGTCTTTTAAGTCTCTGTTGAGAAATTTGAATTCCACTCTTTCTCTCCAGACTATGGACATCAATCCTGGGAAGCTTTTAAGACTCCAATACCTTCATGTTCCAGACATCCCTATGGATTTAACTCCCCCGGTGCAACCCTCCTTTGAGACGCTGTCTCAAATGGTATGGAATAATCCTGCTCTCATTCCTTCTGTGCCTTAGTGCATAGATAGGAAGTATGCTGCTCCCAAGGATCGACCTATTTTGTCCTCCCAAGACTTTGCGGATCCTATTGTAGTCTTGGCGGAGAATGATAAGGTCGTCCTTCCTCAGACTACTTCAGCTCGACCTATAAACAAAGAATCTCGTAAGATAGATTCTTTCGGTAAGAGAGTCTTTGCTGCATCCACCCTGGGTATGCGTATCGCCAGCTACCAGGGCTATTTCTCTCAATATGAGTATATTCTTTGGCATTCGCTCAAACAAATGGTTGAAGTTCTACCGGACTCGGACACTAATTCAGAGCTTCTTCAAGCCATAACCAGGGGTATCGAGTCCAACAACCAGCAGGTTAAAGCAGCTATGGACGCCTTCGATACAGCCTCATGAGCGACGGCGGCAGGCATTTGTACCCACCGCCATTCCTGGCTGCGCACTTCAGGTTTCATGATTGATGCCCAGCAACAGGTCATGGCGTTGCCCTTCAATGGTGTGTATCTCTTCGGCCCTCAAATAGAACAAGCTCTAGAGGCCACACAAAAGAGTAGGTCAGCCATTTAATTGGCTTGACCTCCTCCGGCCCCCTCTTGAGGGGAAGTCAACAAATGCCAGTTTCATAACCGTCAGTCCTTTCGTGGCAAAGGCGGGGGGAGGGTTCAATAAAAAACAACCCCCTCAGCCTCAAAAGAAAATGCAACAGAAGATGCGAGGACCCAAAGCGCCCAGTGCCACCTTCTGAGTTGTTGGCCCAAGTCCCACCTCAGCTGCCTGAGGAGGACTCTTCCTCAGCGGTGGAAGGTTGTCTGACGCAATTCTACAATCGGTGGAAGTCCATAACATCAGACAAATGGATCCTCCGGATAATCCACGAGGGGTATTCCCTCAGTCTTTTAGAGACCCCTCCGGATCATCCCCCCCAAATGACAACCCAGGCTGTCAGTACTTCAGTCAGAACTTCTCGCCTCCAAGATACAAGACCTTCTGAACAACAGGGCAGTCGAAGTAGTTCCGCTGGATCAAGGGAACACAGGGTTCTACTCCCATTACTTTCTGGTTCCAAAGAAAACCAGGGGCATGCGCCCAGTTTTGGACCTCAGAAAAGTGAACAAATTTCTTCCCAAAGAGAAGTTCAAAATGATATCACTAGGAACCCTGTTACCTTTGCTTCATCAACATGATTGGTTAGCCTCCCTGGACATGCAGGATGCTTACCAACATACGCCTATTCACCCAAGGCATCACAAATACAAGGTTCATGGCTTTGGGCCAGCATTATCAGTTCAGAGTCCCACCCTTTGGATTCGCGCCATGAAGTTTTACAAAGTGTTGTAACACTGCAGCGCATCCCAGAAAAAATTATAATACAAGTGTTCCTGTACCTGGACGCACTGGCTTCTAGCAAGCCCTTCCAGGCGAGAGAACCCTCAACGCGTGCCATGGCCTCAGACTTTCTAACGTCCATGGGAGTCCTACTAAACCTCAAGAAATCACAGCTGCAGCCCTCCCAGAGGCTCCTTTTCATGGGAACTCTTCTGGACACCTCCTGTACGAGAGCTTTTCTACCATAGGACAGAAGGACCGATATTCTGCAGATGGCCCGATACATCAGAGAGAACAGCTCGGTAAGAGCTATCTCGATGCAGCGGATGCTAGGTCTCAGGGCATCCTCGGTGTTCACTGTACCCCTAGCACGCCTGCACATGAGAACATCTCAATGGATGCTCAGTACTCAGACCACTCACCCTCAGTCCTTTCTCATCAAGGTGACAGAACCTCTGAAGAAGTCACTCATCTGGTGGTCGCAAGAGGACAACCTTCTGAAAGGGTATCCCTTTGCTTCTCTCGAACATCAGATTTCCATTACCATGGACGCATCCCTGATGGGTTGGGGAGCTCACTGTCAGACTCTCCACAAGCAAGGTACATGGACTCAGGAAGAATCCCAGCTTCACATAAATGTCCTAGAAATGAGGGCCATCCTTTATGCAGTCCGGCCTTTGAAGAACATTCTCTGTCACAAGAACATTCTCCTTCAAACAAACAAAGCAGTGATGTATTACATCAACAAGCAGGGCGGTGCTCACTCTTACCCCTTATGCAGGGAAGCGATGAGGGTGTGGGAATGGTGCTTGAAGCACAAGGCTCTAATTCAGGCAGTCTACCTGCCGGGAGTGCAGAACAAACTGGCAGACCGTCTCAGCAGAGACAGATCCTCACGAATGGTCTCTCGACTCAACCGTAGTTCAGTCATTATTCACAGAGTGGGGAACTCTAGACCTGGACCTTTTTTGCATCCCCACTCAACACAAAACTGCCTCTCTTCTGCTCCAGAAATCCAGGGCCTGGCATTTTCTGTCAGGATGCGTTCAGGCTGCAGTGGACAAAACGCTTTCTATACGCCTTTCCGCCTCTTCCCCTAATTCAGAGAGTACTTCTCAAGTTCAAGTCCCAGGGGGACAAAATGATCCTCATTGCTCCCTTCTGGCCTCGACAAATATGGTTTCTTTTACTCAACAGTGTGTCAGTAACCCCTCCGAAAGTGCTTCCCCTTCAAACGAACCTTCTGACTCAGGGGCCTGTGGTCCATCCCAATCTGAGATTGCTTCACTTCACGCTTGGCTTCTGAAGAGATAGAAGTGAACAGGTTCAATGTCTCTCGCATGGTTTCAGATATCCTTCTGGCTGCGCATAAGCCAGCCACTAGGAAAACGTACACAGCCAAATGGAAGCGTTTCTCGCTCTGGTGTGCAAAATCCTCTTTGAATCCCTTTTGCTGCCCACCAAATAAAGTTCTAGAGTATCTTTTAGACCTCTCATATTCAGGTCTGCAATACTCTACAGTCAAGGTTCACCTTTGTGCCATTTCAGCTTATCATGAGCTGGTACTTTCCTTGTCACTGGCTCAGTTACCTGTGGTTAAGAGGTTTCTTAAGGGTATTCTGCATATCAGGCCTCCTGTCATACGTCCAGTCTCAGCCTGGGACATTAATCTTGTGCTAGACATGCTCACTCGAAAACCTTTCGAGCCTCTAGCTACCTGTGAGTTAAAATTTCTCACTTGGACAACGGCCTTCCTGGTAGCCATTACCTTGGCCTGCAGGGTCTCTGAGATATATGCCTTGGTCACAGACCCCCAGTATACTGTGTTTCATAAAGACAAAGTAGTTCTTAGGACCCATCCTAGTTTCTCCCTAAGGTTGTTTCAGAGTTCCATGTAAACCGACCTTTGGTCCTTCCTACTTACTTTGCGAACTTCCAAAATGAAGGGGAGCATTCTCTTCATTCTTTAAACGTCAAAAGAGCTTTGCGTTTCTGTTTAGATAGAATGAAAGAATTTAGCAAAGCTCAAAAACTGTTTGTTTCCTTCAGTGAGACCCAGCTGGGTCAACCTGTCGCTGTCGGATGCATTTCAGCATGGCTGGTGGCATGCCTTTGCCACTGTTATTCCATGGTGCAGGTTGAGCTGGAAGGCAGAGTGTACTCTCACTCTACTAGAGCGGTCGCGGCATCACTAGTGGAGATCCGCAACGTGCCCATTGCAGATATTTGCAATGCAGCTACCTGGAGCTCAGTGCATACTTTTGTCAAACACTATGCCCTGGATGTCCGTGCCAGACGACATATTTCGTTTGGCAGATCCATCCTTAATGGACTTCTGTCCTAAAATTGTGAGCTCTTGGTCTCTCCTGCCACCCTCTTGGGGGATTATTAGCTCGGTACTGTCCCAATAGTGTGAATGAGTGGTGGAGACTTAATGTCCAGGAAGATATGGAAATTACATACCTACCGTAATTCTTGATCTTCTTGGATGAAGTCTCCACCACTCATTCACATGCCCACCCACCATGCCCCGAGCTCACCTCTGTTGTTGGTCTTCACTCCCTCAACCTTTAGGCTGTGAAGACTTCTTTCTTGACCCTTCTTATACGGGTCTTCCGGACTATCTTATGTCTGGTTTTTGTTAGGCTATCCTTCTAGGTTAGTTACGCTGCACCTCCTCAGAAAAAAAGGTACTGAGGCGGTTGGAGGGTCGACGCCGAGATAGTCATTGCCGCACGAGCAGAGTCTCGCTGCTCCATCTCTGGTGCCACTCCTCCTGCAACAAATTTGCTCCCGCTGGGTCCTAGCATCTCCGGCGTAGATCCCCAATAGTGTGAATGAGTGGTGGAAACTTCGTCCAAGAAGATCAAGAATTACGGTAGGTATGTAATTTCCATTCCTCACTAGCCCCCTTTGGAATGGTACCCCTGTCCAGTCACTCACCATCTCAGGAATTTACCCATGAGAAATCTCCATGATTTACCTCTTGTGGCAGGGTCAGAAAGGCTTCCCTACCCCGAAGAAGCAGGATCCAGTTGTGAGGTATAAAGTCAGTAGTGCCAGGCCATGGGGGGGGGGGGGACTGCCCCTCATGCAGCCTGGCCCATGGTTTTCCTCTGGTTTCTTCCCATAGTAAATCTGACATGCAGTGACACAGCACGTTTCCATCAGCATCCTACCCACTTGCTGGGCCTCCGGACTGCCATGACACCTGGCCTCTGCTGGGTGTCAGACGCAATGTGGGAGGTGTGTGCCTCCCCACCTGTGGGTAGAGAGAAGTCCCTCACATGCTTGATGCTCCCATTCCCTGGCAGACCCTTTTTGAGGCAAATTCACTTTCAAACCTGGATCACTGGTGTAGCAAGCAGAGTCCATGTTTTTAACATGAAATGTGGAACAGGGCGCATACATTCCCCATGTGAGGGACCTTGTGGCAACAGGTGGTCATGTGGGGGATATGTGTTAAGATGGATGGACAGGTGGGTGAGAGGATTGCTTATTTACAGTAGATATCTTGAAGCTCTGAAAGAGACTTCATGACAGTTTTTATAATGCACCCTCCTCCACAGACTAATTGGTTGCGCGGCTCTTCCGGATTGGGTGATCCTACCCCATACTCCTCAAGAGAGAATGAGGTTTACATTGAATTTCGAGGTTCAGTCAGACTTCTCTGTTCAATCCTAGGAAAATTTATTGATGTGGGAAATCTCCGATAAGGTGAAACAAATGCACAGGACTGACTTCTTAGAAAGGAGAAGGGGGGTTAATTATTTAACATTTTGACCCAGAAAGGTGCACTAGACTGAAGTTTGCTTGCTAGTGCAAGCAGAGGGTAGGTGGTTATAAGAGATAGTGGAAGCAAGATTGATTGTTTGTTTGTTTATTGATTAGCTTTTATTGACCAGGTAAGTACACTAGTCGCATTTTATTCAAACAACATGAAGTCTTGCTATATTATGACATATGCAGTGAGTCCCAACCTTCGAACTGCTCCGGAGGTGAAAGAGTTAACTTTCCATGCCAGGCATGGAACGCTGAGCTCGAGCTCGGTTGAAACTTTGTCTGTTGTTCTCCAAACTCAAACCGTCAGATTCTTTACTCCGCCTCACTGAACAGTCGCTCCGGAGATTTCTCCTTCTGCTCGGTTCATTTTGTCGGTTAAAGTATTATTTTTCTCGGTTTTCGACCGAATTTAAACCGCAACCGGTCGGTTCAAGCTCTGTCTGTGGTATTTGTGAGTACTAGATAGGTTTACATTAATTCTCTTCTGTGTGAAACTTGTAAACAGTTTATCGGTTCGGTTTGAACCGATCAGGTTGTTTAAAATATCTTAATCTGTGATTTAGAGTGTGGTTACCGGTTCTTATCGGTTCTAAAAAAAATGGATTTTATTACGTTTTTTTCCATGACCCGTGACACGGTTGGGAACCGATAAGAGGGTCTTACCTGGCGGATTGCCATAAATGGGTAAGTTTGGTTAGGACTGGCACTATGTCTGAGAAACCCAAAAGAAAAACCGGGCCCACTGGGTTTCAACACTGCAGTGTGTGTGGGGAAGTCTTTGCCAAGGCTGACCTCCACACCACCTGTGTTTATTGTCTGGGGTTTGACCACCTCAATGCAGACTGCCAGATTTGTAAAATTTTCCTGCAGCTACCCTGGAAAAGAGAGTTGGTAGGCTCAGGAAAGGGAGGCCAAAAGTCCGCTGAACCGATGGACAGCCCGGTTCGGTTCCAACCGAACCAGAGGGAGTGCCCTCTGACCAGGGCGAGACTGCAAAGGAGAACCGACTCTGAGGAGTCGGTTCCAGCAAAGGACTAGGAAATCAGCTGGTGTGAGCCAAACTTTCCTCTCCAACCGCTGAAGAAATAGCCAAAGCAATTAAATTGTCCAGTCGCTTTCCCGGGTTCCGACCAAACCGGCACCATCAGGTAAGCGCCTGGTTCGGCTGGTTCCACCGGTTCAGGAGTATGATTTAGAGGAATATTATGAACCGGAGGAGGGGGAAGAGGAGTATGAGGAGAGTAAATGTGGATTTGTAAGTCTGGATGTGCCCATTCACCCGGACATCTCCCCAGACAGACCTTCAGGAGTGTCTCCTCCTAGGCTTTCTGAGTCCCCTTCTCATTTTATGTTTTATAAAAAAGAGGAGCCTGACTATGTGGAAATGATGGATATCCCAGAGTCTAGGAGAGTGACATTTAAAATTCTAAAAACTCCTCACACTATACCTCCTGTGGATAAGAGAATGGACAAGAGGTACACATTGTCAGGCTCTGATACGGAGTTCCTTACACAACAATGCAGCCATGTTGGGGTAGTGCAGGCTGCAGCCTGTGACAAGGCAAATATTCCCTTGGCTTCACACCCCCCGGACAAGGACTCCAGGAGGATTCATGCCATGGCAAAGAAACAGTACATGGCAGCATCCTTGGGACTCAGACAGGCAAATTATATGGCTTATGTTGCTAGATATCAGAAATCCAGATGGGATACTGTTATGGCTCTAGCAAAACAGGTCCCTGGCCAGCTTGCCAAGGAGCTGGAGCAGGTGGCTGCTGATGGTATTGAAGCATCCAAGCTGCAATTCCATGCTGCAGTGGACTCAAATGATGTGTCATCAAGAGTCATACATCTGTGGCACTGCAGAATGGCTTTTGCTCAGATGTACTAGCCTGTCACAGGGTACCCAGACTAAGGCCATGGATTTTCCTGTTGTGGGTAATTCCTGTTTGGGGAGCAGACAGAGAATTACATGAAGAAAATGGATGAGTATAGGACCACCTATAGGAGTGCACAGGCCAAGGAAAGGCAGGCCACTCCTCAAAGGCAGCTTCCCAGGGGCAGGGGCAGGCCTTTTCATAGGCCTTTTTACCAAGCCCAGGCCTCCTCTTCTGCTTATGCCCAGAGGGGGTTGTTTAGAGGGAGAGGTAGACGGGGTACAAGCAGGCCTGCTTCCACCCCTCAGCCCAAAGCCCCTGCCAAGCAGGCACCCTGATGGGGTTGCCAGGGCCGATTCTCAGCTACCTGTAGGGGGTAGGCTGGCTTACTTTGTCCAGGACTGGGAGTCTCTGACATCAGACAAGTGGGTCCTGGAAGTAGAAGCCAGGGACTGTTCTCAGCTTCAGAAAGTTTCCAAGATGAGAACCAGATCCTTTCCACCTGCAAATCCACCAGAGCACTTGCCCTAGAGGCAGAGGTCTCTTTCCTCCTGGCTCTCAGAGCTGTGAAAGGGTTCCACCCCACACCAGGGCAAAGGGTTGTACTCCAAGTACTTCCTACCCCAAAAACAGGAGAATGGTGGCCCATCCTGGATCTCAGATACTTAAACAAGCACCTTTTAAAACCAAAATTCAAAATGGTGACTATGGGAATTATTCTACCCTCTCTAAGGCCAGGGACTGGCTAGCGTCCCTGGACCTCAAGGATGCCTACTTCCATATTCTCATCAGAAGCTCCCATCGAAAGTACCTCAGGTTCGAGCTGCCCTCAGGCCATTACCAGTTCAGAGCAATGCCCTTTGGCCTCACCTCTGCTCCAAGGGTATTCACAAAATGCTTGGCAGTAGCAGTTGCTTCTCTAAGAAGGCAGAAAATTGCCATCTTCCCTTACCTGGATGACTGGCTCATAGTAGGCCAGTCCCCAGACCAAGTCAGGTTACACCCACAGATAACTCAGCAACTGCTCTCCTCTCTAGGTTTCCTTCTGAATCTTTCAAAGTCAGTTCTAGAGCCTGTCCAGCTCCTCACCTTCATAGGCGCAGAGCTGAACACAGAGAAAGCCAGAGCCTTCCTTCCTTTGGACAGGGCAAGGTCCCTGGTCTCTCTGGCCTCCTCATTCACCCTGCAGGTGTCTCGACCAGCAAGGCATTTTCTGCAGCTCCTGGGGCACATGGCTGCTTCTACAGCAGTAGTGCAGGAGCAAGATTTCAGATGAGGGACATTCAGTTCCATTTGAGAGCCTTTTGGTCTCAAAGGAAAACCCTCTAACCAAATTGATCCCAGTGACTCGAACCCTGATCCAGGCCCTACAGTGGTGGCAGGATCAGAGCAATCTGAGACAAGGGGTTCCTTTTGTCACTCAGTCTCACTCCTTAATCCTTACTACAGATGCATCCCTCTTGGGGTGGGGAGCTCACATGGGCGACCTCACTACCCAGGGGTTGTGGTCCCCTCAGGAATCTCTGCTCCACATCAATCTGTTGGAACTCAGAGCAGTTTTTCTAGCACTTCAGGCTTTTTCCAAATCTGTTCAGAACAAAGTTGTACAGGTCAGAACAGACAACACCACCACAATGTGGTACATCAACAAGCAAGGGGGCACTCGGTCTACGGCCTTGTACAGTGAAGCAATGAAGTTGTGGTCTCTGGCTTACTCCCTGAACACCTCCTTACGGCAGTTCACCTCCCAGGCAAGGACAATGTCCTGGCAGATGCTCTCAGCAGGATTTCCCAGGGCCATCACGAATGGTCACTGGACCCCCTGGTCTTGGAGGTGATATTTGCCAGATGGGGCACCCCGCAGATAGATCTTTTTGCAGCCCCAGACAATCACCAACTTCCCCTTTTTTGCTGCAGACCCCCAGTGTTGGGCTCAGTCCCTCTGGATGCCTTAGTTCTCAATTGGGAAGGGAAGTTTATCTATGCTTTTCCTCCTTCCTTCTCCTGTTCAAAGTGCTAGTCAAAATCAGATCTCAACCCTGCAAGATGATCCTGATTGCTCCAGACTGGGCCAGACAGCCCTGGTATCCACTCCTACTGTCCTTAGCAGTCCATCTTCCCCTGTGTCTTCCCAGGAATTACAACCTGTTAACCTGTGCTCAGGGGAGGGTTTGGTACCCGAATCTCAAATCTCTCAATCTCAAGGCCTGGCTCTTGAAGAGTTAGAGTTTGCTGAGTTACACCTCTCCCAAAGTGTAATGGATATCCTGAAGGCTTCTAGAAAACCTTCCACCAGGGCTACTTATAATTCCAAATGGAAAAGGTTTTCCATATGGTGCTCTGGAAAGCATATTTCCCCAGAATCTGCTGATTTGCCCACAGTCCTGGATTATATGGTCCACTTAAATACCTTGGAGCTGAGGCCAGCTACCCTGAAAGTGCATCTGGCAGCTGTGTCTGCTTTTATTTCAGCAGGTAAGCCTCCTCTCTTTCTGCTCACCCTGTATTCTCCAAGTTTTTCAAGGGATTGCTTCACACCAACCCTCCATTCAGGGACCCTGCCCCGCCTGGGATCTTAATGTTTGCATTGCTCAGCTTATGCAACCCCCCTTTGAGCCTTTGTCTTCAGCAGAGCTTAAGTTCTTGACTTGGAAAACTGTGTTTCTGGTAGCCATCACTTCTGCCAGACGCATAAGTGAGTTACAAGCTTTGTCAGTGCAGCCTGATTTTATCTCCTTTCACAGAGATAAGGTGGTCCTCAGGACTAACAGGAAGTTCTTGCCTAAGGTGGTTTCAGATTTCCACCTTAATCGATCTATAGCTCTTCCAGTGTACTTCACTGACCATTCCTCCTCTGGCGAGAGGAGGCTGCACAGCTTAGATGTGAAGAGAGCCCTTAGTTACTACATAGAGCGTACCAAGGGTCACAGGTTTGACTCCCTCCAACTGTTCCTCACTTATGGTGAGGTTGGTAAAGGGAAACCTGCCACTAAAAGATCCATTGCCAGGTGGATTGTCTCTTGTATCCAGTTTTGCTATGAGAAACTGGGCAAGGTTCCTCCCTCAGGCCTGAGGGCTCACTCTACCAGAGGTACAGCTGCTTCCCTGGCTGCTGCCAGGGACATCCCTATTCTAGAGATATGTCAAGCAGCTACCTGGAAAACAGTTCACACTTTTACCAAGCATTACTCTCTGGACATCCAGGATAGGAGTGATGCTCGGTTTTGCACAGCTGTGCTTCAGAGCCTATTTCCTAAGTAGGTTCTGTCCCTCCTCCATGGAGGTACTGCTTTGTAGTCTGCATATGTCATAATATAGCAAGACTTCATGTTGTTTGAAGAAAAAATTACTCACCTTAGTAAGGCAAAAAAAAGACAAGGCAAAATTTATTTAAAAGACGCCCAATCCCAGAGGCTCTGGGCGCCGTACAAAACATTAAAACAGGCATCTTAATATAATAAATATACATTTAGACAAATACAAATCATTACACACTAAACCTTAACTATAAATCTTTATCTAAACATTAAATTAAATTAAATTAAATGCCTTAGAGAAGAAAAAGGCCTTTAGCTGGGCCTTAAAAACATCCACCGATGGAGCCTCTCTAACCATAGTTGGTAAGGAGTTCCACAGAACAGGGCCGCAGCACTGAATGCTCTATCACCGGCTGATTTCAGCCTAGTTCTGGGAATGGTTAGGAGGCATTCACTGGAGGAACGAAGAGGGCGTGAGGAGAAGGCAGGTGACAGAAGGTCTAACAGGTAACCAGGGCCCTGTCCGTGTAGGGCCTTATAGGTAAGAAAACACACCTTAAAGAGGACTCTCCACCTGACTGGCAGCCAATGCAATTCACGCAGAACCGGTGTAATATGACAGAACTTTTGCTGCCCGGTCAACAGTCGGGCAGCTGCGTTTTGCACCAGCTGCAATCGGGAGAGATCCTCCCGTGACCCGAGATAGGAGCTTACAGTAATCGAGCCTAGATGTGACTAAGGCATGTATCAAAGTAGGGAGGTCCAGAGGCGGAACAAGGGACTTAATTCTGGCAATGTTTCTGAGATGGTAAAAACAGGTACGAACCACAAAGGATATCTGAGCCTCCATGGTTAAATCCCTGTCCAGAATCACGCCAAGATTTCGCACCCAAGAGGAGGCCTTCAATGGCACAGACCCTAGGACAAGCCCAGTTTCTGTGTCAGAGGCCATCCTATCATGAACTCTGTTCAACTCCACTACTAATACCTCCGTCTTATCGGGGTTCAGCCACAACCAGCTGGAGGCCATCCAGTCGTTAATCTCGGTCAGACAGATATTAAGCACATCCACTGCATTGGATGTTCCTGGGGCAAAGGAAAAATATAGCTGAGTATCATCGGCATAGCAATGAAAGCTCAAGCCTTATTTCCTAATGATCCCACCCAGAGGCAGCATATACACTTCAAACAGCATTGAAGCCAATACTGACCCCTGAGGAACTCCACAAAGATGCAGACTGGGTGTAGATGAGAAATTTCCCATCATACCCCACTGCCTCCTGTTAGTAAGAAAGGACTCAAACCATTTGATGACATTACCGGTGAGTCCACATAGGTCCCCAAGGCGAGCAAGCAGCACACAATGGTCGACAGTGTCAAATGCTGATGAGAGATCGAGGAGAACAAGAATTGTCTTGTCTCCCCAGTCTCTAGCCCTGAGAAGGTCATTCTGCACCTGAACAAGTGCAGTTTCGGTGCTGTGTCTGGCACCAAAAGCCAACTGGAAGGGTTCGCATAACTCGCGAGATATGAGGTGCTCTTCCAACTGAAGCGCTACCACTTTCTCAATAACCTTTCCTAAAATGGAAGGTTAGAGATTGACGGTAATTTGCCTTGATCTCCGGGTCCAAAGATGGTTTCTTTAAGAGGGGTCTCACCAGCTTCCTTCAAGGCATCCGGAAAGACACCCTCGGAAAGGGAGCACCATACAATCATGGCAAACACCGGGCCAATAGAGTCAATGAATCTCATTAAAAAACGCGTTGACACCGGGTCCAGTTCACAAAAGGTGTGCCTCACATTGGTTGCTACCGCAATAACCTCACTATCCTCCACTGGTCTAAACTCTCCCCAATCAGACGGAGTGCACTCAGAACACATCAGACGATCACTGGCAGCTGTATCATTCCTGGCTGAAGGAGCCACCCGCCGGATCGCAGACACCCTATCCGAAAAGAACCGAGCAAAATCCTCACAATCAGCATTGGAAAAAACCCTCCCGGGCCGTAGACAGACAGGATGTAAAAGTCTGTCAATGGTCCGGAAGAGTGAGGCCGGTCGGTTCCTTCTGGCAGCAATCTCCCCAGACAAAAACACTGTCTTCTTACGGTTGATTGCCTCCTGGTACCCAACATAATGGGCACGCAGGGCCAGTTTATCTGCATCCAAACGGGATCTCCTCCAGCAGCGCTCCAATCTCCGACCTAGTTTCTTCATCTCCCTGAGCTCACCATCAAACCATGGCGACCTCAGGTAAGAAGTCCTGGTCGTAGGCGACAGGTACGAGGGAGTTTATGGTGTCGGATAACACCTCAATATAGGCGCCAACTCTGACCACAACACCTCCCGCATGCATCACCCACTCTAGACAAATTTGCTGCCACCAGAAACCCTCAGGAGTCAAACCCAGAAGGGCGACAGCTAATCATCTCAACAGGGGATAACATGGCGTGCGAGCCCAAGCGTGAACTGGACTGTGCAATGATCGACCAGAGAACTGGATTGATCTTAAGATCATTAATATCAAGTCCCAGTGAGAACACCAGGTCCAACATGTGGCCATCCCGATGAGTTGGTAAAGTAACTGCCTCGCCAGACCAAGGGAGGACATGATCTGGGAAAGTTCATAACCATGTCCATGATTCACACATCATACGCTCGAAATCCCCAGAAAACCACACACTGGGGATTCCAGTGATACAATGGCTGACGAATCTCATGACCTCCTGCAGGAACTCTCCCATCGACCCAGGAGGCGATAAATGAGAAAGATCCTGCAGCCCGCATCAGGTCCTCCCCGGATGGCCACACATTCAAAAGAACCCGGGGCTCTCACCGGGTGCACGGTGAAGGTCAGGATGGATCTAAAACAGATGGCTACACCGCCACCCCTGCGCTCCACTCTGGGGCAGTGCACCACGGTGGGCAGTGCACCACGGTATACCCAGGGGGGACTGCAGCCTCAAAAATTGGGCCCGCATCGTCTCCCACCCAAGTTTCCGTGACAAAAGCCAGATTGACCGACGAAACCAAGGCAGCAGTGATTGCTGTCTTATTTCTGATCGATCTGGCATTACAAAGCACTGCCATCAGGGGATTTGGGGGTGATGCAGCCCCACAGGCTACCTGGCCATTTGATCTAATAGGCTCCCTGGGGATGGACACCAAACACGACTGGCCTCTCCCATGTGCCCATCGCAACCCAGGGCGCCTCCTGACCCTGACAACTTCAATCCTCCCATAACCAAGCTGGAGTTTCTTGATAGTGCGTGACCAACACTGTCCCTGCCAATCCCCATCTCCCGGCAGCGTCTGATAGTAACATCAGAAACTGGAAGGGGGATGAAAGGGCGCCGGTTGCGCAGCATCAAGTTATCATAAGCAATTCTAGCCCCTTTTGATCCTCCCATATCACATATATATCTCTAGGCACAACAAACACAAAGATATCTAAATAAAAATAATAAACTTATATAAAAAAAAACCCACCAAGCCTAATTTCTAAATATAACAGACCTACTAATAGCAGGCTATATAATTAAAAAACATTTCATTTTGAGATACACATACTAAAATACAGCCTCTTCTCCTATATCAGCTGGACATTTCCAGTGCCGAGTGGCGCTGCACCACTCTGCAGCTCGCAGGCTTGATATGAGTGCGAGGTCTTATCGGGAGAAATATCGCCGTAGGACACACAGGTCCTAGCTCCCCCCAGTTCAAGTCAGCAAGCACTTCAGACGCGTAACACCTGCTTGCAGTCTCTCACACTGCGCAGGTATAGAAATGGAAGCTTAGCAGAATCACCAAAACGAAACACTTTCCCACTTCACAGGACCTCCAAATCACTCAATGAGCATACACTACGCAGCGCTTGCGAGCGGTGCGAGGTCTTATCGGGAGAAATATCGCCATAGGACACACAGGTCCTAGCTCCCCCCAGTTCAAGTCAGCAAGCACTTCAGACACGTAACACCTGCTTGCAGTCTCTCACACTGCGCAGGTATAGAATCAGGAAGCTTAGCAGAATCACCAAAACGAAACACTTTCCCACTTCACAGGACCTCCAAATCACTCAATGAGCATACACTACGCAGCGCTTGAGAGCGGTGCGAGATCTTATCGGGAGAAATATCGCCATAGACACACAGGTCCTAGCTCCCCCCAGTTCAAGTCAGCAAGCACTTCAGACGCGTAACACCTGCTTGCAGTCTCTCACACTGCGCAGGTATAGAATCAGGAAGCTTAGCAGAATCACCAAAATGAAATGTTGTAGTAATGTTGTTTCTTCTAATGGAGTCTTGCTATATTATGACCTCCCCCCTGCCTGCCCCTCTCAGAACCTCTGTTTTTGCGATATGGGTGGGCAGTGCAGTGTTGGCACTTAGTAGGTGCCCACCTTGTTGTTTTTCACCCCTCCTTTCTTGGGGTGACTTGGTGTTGTTTTTCATTTTTTGGGTCTCCTGACTTGAGTCTTGTTTTGGACCAAAATGTGTTCTTATGTTTAGTAGCCAGTTGGCTAGTGTAGGTTTATAGCTTCCACACAGGACCTCAGTGAGTTTAGCTCATAAAGATCTGACGGTTTGAGTTTGAAGAACAACAGACAGAGTTTCAACCGAGCTCGAGCTCAGCGTTCCATGCCTGGCATGGAAAGTTAACTCTTTCACCTCCGGAGCAGTTCAAAGGTTGGGACTCACTGCATATGTCATAATATAGCAAGACTCCATTAGAAGAAACAACATTGCTAAGGTGAGTAGTTTTTTCCTTTGCGACGTCAGGTCTTGTTTGGTGTTCTTTTTTCGTAGGTCATGTCTCGGTCGGAGGGCTAGAAAACCTCCAAGATGGAACGGCCCCCCCATGTGACGGTGCCCTTGCGGTCGTTAGTACTCCATCACTGACCAGCACGACCATTGCCTCGCGTGTCTTGGCCGCTTCGCAACGCATGGATTAGATGCGGCGCCTGTTTCTTCATGGACGCTGGGTCATCAAACGCTTGTAGCGTGGAAAGTGGGGACGAGCTCTGTCGACTTCGGGGAACGGGTGCACACTCGTCGGGCCAAGCCGCAGTCTCTCGGCCTTTCCTCCGGGTCCCCTCCCGGTTCTATACGGACCGAGGAGGAGGGGGCCTCTGCCTCTTGTAGCCTAGCTGTGGCAGAGGCCCCTTCCACAGTGCAGGAGGCCCAGTCTGCCCCAGTCGGGGGACAGGCGGGAGGCACCACCTTGGCAGTTGCCCCTTCGAGGGCGAAGGCTCCCCCGGTGTTGTACCCACAGCTTGGAAGGCCTGAGTCAACGCCATCCTCGACACTGTCCATCAGCACCATCTTCGGCCTTGGCACCGTTTGCGGTGCAGTGGGCCCTGATGGTGCTGTCATTGGTGCCGGTTGGTCGCTCGGCGCCATGGCTTCCATCGGTGCTGTTTGCAGTGCTGATGGTGCTAGCGGCACTGTGGTAGGCTCTACGGCACCGTCCCTGACTGTCTCTCACCTGGGCACTATCCACCACGCCATGGTTGAGCACGGTGCCATGTCCAGTTCTGGAGCTGCTCACAGCTCCGAGCATGGACAGGGCGCTGTGAGGGTTTTGGAGCTTGGGCCGAGAGCGCAGTTGGGGCTGATGTCATCGCCATCTCTGTCTTCGGTTCTGCTTGCGGCGCCATGGGGCTGGTCGGCACTGTGGGGGTCTCCGACCTCAGTGCCATTCACGGCTCAGAGAGCGCGGTTGGGGCCGTCATTGGCGCCACCTCTGGTCTTGGCGTCGCTTGCGGCACCGTGGGCCAGGACGACGCTGTGTCAGGCCTCGGCTCCAAGGCTGCTGCCATTGTTGGGGCCGTGTCTTCCTCTGGCACCATTCACGGTGCTGTTTGAGGACGTCAGCGACGACTCTGGTGCAGTCTCGGTTTCTGGGACCCCTTTCAGTCTGGATGGTAGTAGGTGTCCACTCACTGTTTGGCACAGAACTTCGGTATCCACTTCTGTGGAGGAGGAGTCGGACTCTGAGTCAGACAGGCAGTCTGACTCCTTGGAGTGGGCTGCTCACGTGGACACCTTGGTAGTGTCCTCGACAGGCCGGGGCTAGCCCCCATCTGGGCAGCATACAGTGACTACTGGGACCAGGGTCAGGGGTGCTGACCAGCAGGCAATGGTGCAGGCCTCCATTGCTCTGCAGCCTGGTCTCAGAGGGTTCTCTGACCCCTTAGTGGTGGTACCCCCTCAAGTGGTGTGCCTCGATTGCCCAACTTTGGGGCCGATCAGAGCACCCGCAGGAGGGGAGAGTGCTGCTCCCTGGATAGCTCCTTCGGGGGCTGACTTGGGTTGCCAGCTGCCTAGGCTGGCTTTCTCGAGGAGGAGGGCACTCTCAGATTCCGAGGGGTCGAGGGTTATGGGGTCTGTGCGGCAGCCTTTTTCCGGGGCCCACCCGGGCTTTGGGAGGAGCCATAGTGTGGATCTCCAGCCTTCCCTTTCAGTTTCCTCGAGAGGGCCCCATTCTTTGGAGGTAGGGACCATCCTTTTGGACTTTCACGGCCCCGATCACCTCACAGGGGGGATTCTTCAGGGCGCAGCCTACGCAGTTCTAGTTTGGTTGATCAGCTGTCGGCTGTAGAGTTTTCCGGAGTACCTTTCCCTAGGGCTCCTGGTGTGCTCCCCAGCCCAGGTGGAGGTCAGCCGATTTCTGTTGTCGGCTCTGCCCCCACTCCTCTGCCACATTCTCCTGCACTCCTGGGTATCTTTGGTCCTAGCGGTCCTCTCTCCTGGGAGCAGTTCGGAGCAGTGGCTGCTCAATTTCCCGCTTATGTTAGGGCTATGGACAGACAGGTTTTTCAACCTCCCCCTGAGCAGTCAACTACTAAACTTCCGAGGTGCTCTTACTCTTCATCCCCCTCTTCTGGGGGAGAGGAGCCATCTGTCCACATCTCTCCAGCTGCTGATCTCACTGAGTATCAGTGATTCCTCATGAGGATGTTGGAGGACCTGTGCATCACCCCACCCACTCAACACAATCTGGAGCACTCGGCGCGTGCCTTTCTGGGCGATTTCAGTGTGGACACCCTTGTGGTGCCCCCTGGCCTGCTCGCTTCCGGAGGCGTCATTGCGCTCCTGGCAGAGACCCTTCTCGAGTCCCAGTCCCTAGGGATCTCCGCCAGCGGTATTGTGCCCCCCCCCCCCGAGTCTCAAGGTTCCATGCCTCATCCCCAGTCAGGATTGATGCATTTGGATACTCCCGATGGGCTTCGCGCCCTGCACCGTGACCGGCCCCCAGATCAAGATTCCTTGGATTTTGATTTCTGGGGGAGGAGGGCATTCTACTCGGTATGGTTGCTGCTTTCTGTTGCAGCACATCGGGCCCACTATGCATCCTATGACAGGTTCTTGTGGTCCAGGCTAGGTCCACTCCTAGCTTCGATGCCTGATATGGAGCAAACCAGACAAGCCATTGCACTCTCTGCACATGGCCTGGAGCTAGCAAGGCACCAAGCAAGGGCATCATATGATGCCAATGAGGTAGCTACCAGGGTCGTAGGGACAGCGATCTGCACTAGACGGACGCCATGGCTGCATCTCTCGCGGTTGTCACCCTTGGCCCAGCACAGGGTGATTAACTCTGCTCACCAGAGAACCTATCTTTTCTCCTGTAGGGTGAGATGGCATCTGTCAGGGCAACTTCCTACCCCCTCCGGGGGTCCCCATCTCATCTCCCCACTCTCGGGCCTCTCCAGACCCATGAAGGTTCTCCCTCTTAGTGTGTCACCCACTGAGAGCTAAGGGATTCAGCCCCTTAGGGTTAAAGCCCCCTTTGGGGGCTCGGCACTCACCCAAAGGTGATGAATGGTGAAGATTGACACAGATAAGATATGGAAATTACGTACCTACCATAATTCTGATCTTTCTGTGTATCTTCACCATTCATCACAATCCCACCCTCCATCCCCCGGGGCCTCAGTCTCTGGGTCTCCCTCCCTCTCTCTCTTTGCCCTTGCTCGCCCCCCTCCTTTCTGTTAGTCAGGAGTGGGGTAAACTGGGGCACATAGGGGGATAATTTTCTTTAGGGGTAGAGTGGTCAGGATGGGGGGCACTCCGTCTTCAGTGCTTCGGCTCCACCCCTGTGGGGTGGGGGTTGGCAGTTGCCCTCCTTTCTTTCCTTCTCCCCTTCTTTTTCCCCATCAATCCTTTAATTTCCCTGTCCTTTGGACATAACCTCAATTAACTTAAGAAACCAGGTTTCTTACACCAAAATCTCCCTTTGAGAGGAGGGAGATATCCCTGTGTCCTATCTTTTCTTCCAGAATAGCCGATTCTGCATTGTGAGAGTTATTGCCAGTAATTATGTGCCTTGAATTCTGGCAGTTAGCCTCTTGGCTACTCCTTCGCAGTTCCTATACAATCTGGAGACAGGTCAAGGTTACAGGGTATGTTTCTTCTGTTTTTTCCCCCCTTCTCACTCTTATTCTTACTTCTAAAAATCCTTTACCCTCCCTCCCTCCTCCTCCTACTTCCAGATATTGGGGCCCCTACCCAATCCCCTTAGTTTTCAAAATGTTTCTGTCCTCTCAATCATTTATTTCTCCTTTTAGTTTTATGTATTTTCTTCGTCTGTCCCTTGGACTTCCTTGTCCCACCCTCCCAACCTTTTTTTCATCTCTGGTGAGTCAGAACTGGCGGAAGGGTGAGTCGACAACACTTTAGCGCCAACCCACGAGTGCCATGCAGTCACCGAGGGCTAGCGCCAGTGGTGCACTGACTCCGCCCTCCAAAAAAAAAAGCTCCCGTGGGGTCATGCCCTCCGGCCAGTAACCCGTAGGTGATGAATGGTGAAGATACACAGAAAGATCAGAATTACGGTAGGTATGTAATTTCCATTTCCGGTACATTGCAATTCCTGAGATGGAGAGAGAGATGTGCAAAGTGCTTTCCCACATCCAGACGTGCAGTATTGGCTCATTTCTGACATATCTGTGCAGTGGTGATCGCAAGGAAAAATGGAGTCCAGTTGGACAGACTAAGTCATTTCCTCACACACTTGTCAGAGCTTTCATGTTTGTCCTCTCCCATTCCTCACCTTGCTGGATTTGGACTCTTAAATAAAAAAAAAAACAGGTCACTGGCCCAGTGGCACTGAAGGTTGAGGCACTGACTGCCACACCTCACACCATGCCAGTGACCTAGTTTCAGAAGTGGCCTCGGGCCACTGGGGGTCGGCTGGGAGGAGAAGCTCGAGCATCTGAGGGACAGCTCTCCTCTCCTGTCCCAGAGAGGGAGGGTCTGTTAGCCCGGCCTGTGACTGCCATCAGGTGGAGGCCTGGTGGTAGTGCAGGTTAGGACAGTAAGGAATGGGAGGGTCTGCTGCTTGGTGAGTAGTGTGTGATTCCACATGCACTCTCACATACGCCCACAGAAGGGGAATGGGGAGAAAAGGGGAGGTTGTTGTTTATGGGAAGCCCTGCCTGCCATCCACTGACCCACGCCACCACCCAGAAGACCTGCAGTCAACACTGGATTGTATGCTCGAGGGGGGATGGCCCTCTCTTACCTGACCCCCCTCACGGGGGAAATCCACATGGACACCAACTGCAGGCAGCTCTGGGGAGGCAGGGACAGGACTGAGAAGCCACCATGACTCCCGAGGAGAAAGACCTGTTTTGGGGGGGGGGGGCAGCAGTCTGCAGTCTCCAGTGTTATAGTCCCTCATCTTTCAACAGCACTAAAGTATCAGTGTGGGAAGCCTGCACAGAACTTTCCTACACTGTATCTGATCATGTGGATAGACAGAGGACTTCAGTCTTCAGTATAATGGGTCCCTGTCTTTTTACCAGTTCTAAGTCCATCAAGAGTATGGGAGCCTGCTCTGTACAGTAGCTATCCCATTTTGAGTCCTTATTTTGAGGTGAAAGTTGTGAAACATTGATGTGTTTTGTCATGCCTGCGATTGCTGTGCACTGATTTTTCATTAAATGCCCTATTTATAATTAAGAAATTATTTATTTATTTATTTAGTTTTTAGTAATGCCGAACAACTGAACTTTTCCTAGGGATTATCATCTGGCTGGGGGATGTTGATGGCCCAAGGTGCAGCAGCAGGTCATTAACCTTAGCAAAGGCATTAAGCCAGTGGAAATACCTGGTTGTAAGGGCACTGTTGCATTTATAAGTATAATCTTGTTAGTAAGTGAAACCGACATTTAAAAAAAAGTTCAGATGCGCGTTGCTTTGAGATGCATTGGGAACGTCTGAGAGATTAAAGACTAGTATAGCAGCCCATCAGCGCATGTGTTGGCTTCATAAATAATTAGACTTCTAATTGCCATTTGAGGGTGCTGAATATTTTTTTCTTTCTGTACCTGCCCCACACTGCTCCTGTCCCAGTGGCTAAATAGAGCCCTTCAGTCATCAATCCCTCACTTCACCAGTACTAAATCCATTACAGTGTGGGGGACCAGACTGTAACTGCTCCTCGCTGGACCTGTCCCAGCAGATAAACAGGACTTCAATCTCCAGTGCTGCCAGTTCCTCACTTTCCACCAGCACTAAATTCTTCAATGTGGGAGAATGTACTGTATCCTCGCACACCGCTCCTGCCCCACACTATACCTGACCCAGTGTATAAACAGTTGGCTTCGGTCTCCAGTTCTGTCACTTTCCCAGTTCACAAACACTAAAATCCATCACAGATAGGGGGCCTACATTGTACATGCCCCAACACTGTACCTAGCCCAATGGTGGATGAATATGGCTTCAGTCTCCAGTGCTGTAAGTCCCTCACTTTTTACCAGCACTGTATCCATCACAGTGAGGGGGAACCTGCACTGTGCCTGCCCCACACAGTACCATACCCAGCGGATACACAGAGTTTATTTAAGCATGCTATAAGGGTTGAATACCACCACCATTTTTTGTGCAACCTTGAGTAAGTCACTTACCCTCCCTTTGTTCAACATTCTCTCTCTGTTTCTGCTTGTCACATCCTTTATATCTACACTTGACCCCTCAAAGCTTTCCATAAACTCCTTCAGTCTCACTTCACCTAGTAGCTGCTGCCAGTGGTTATGGCTCATGGATCATGGATTGAAATGATGTTGTGCATGAAAGGTACAATATAAAACCAAATCCTTTCCCCTCCTCTTCCTGTTCAACAAGTAATTTATGTACAGTACTGTATAGCCTTGCCAGAGTTTTGGGTTTGTGAAGGTTGTAACCCTCCAGAGACATTGGTAGTTGCAGTACCTGCCTGTACATCATTATTTCATCTGTATATAGGGAGAGCTGAGACTTTGCTCAGATTCCCAGCTGACTTCAGATCCTTGAGGGATGGAGCATGTGTACCTCCCCAGTTACAAACTCCAAGTGATAACTCAGATGTCGTATGTCACTACCAGTCAAAGTGTCATTAACACAGGAACAAACTATTGTTAAGAAGCTTTCTCCGCAGAAGAAACCCATGAGAACAGTTTAAAAGGAGGATTTAGTCTGTTGGAGATTATAAGGCTCTTTTTCTCCTGGAAAATCATGTACAATTTATTTTCCAGTTCAAACACTATAAATACAATTTCCTATAAATATAATCTGTAAAGGCCATACACTACCGGACAAAAGTTTTAGAACACCCCCATTTTTCCAGTTTTTATTGAAATTTAAGCAATTCAAGTCCAGTGAATAACCTGAAATGGTATAAAGGTAAGCGGTAAACTACTAGAAGTTAAAAAAAAAAAAGTTTAGGTTAGCAAAAACTGAAAAATAATGTAAATTTCAGAGTTATAAAAAAAGGCCTTCTTCAGGGAACAAGTAATGGGTTAATAACTTACAGCTGTTCTGCAGCAGTGGAAGTAAATTAAGCCTTGAAAGTTGATGCAAACAATTCCTACAGGTGTCCCAACTTTTGTTGATTACTTGATTACAAACCCCCTGTGTGTATAAAAGCAGTGTTGGAACAGACTGTTATTACACCCTCTGAAGCATTATTTGGACAATATTGCACTGCAGGAAGTAGTATATTGCTATCATAATGGCGAGAAAAAGGCAATTAACAAAGGAAGACAGACAGACCATTGTAACCCTTAAAAGTGTAGGTCTTTCCTTTAGAGAAATTGCAAAGAAAGCCAAGGTGTCAGTGAGTACAGTTTCCTACACCATCAAAAGGTACTTGGAAACTGGAGGAAACTCTGACAGGAAGAGGCCTGGCAGACCCAAAGCCACAACAGAATCAGAAGACAAGTTTCTGAGAGTCAACAGCTTGCGTGATAGGCGGCTCACAGGACAACAGCTTCAAGCACAGCTTAACACTGGTCGAAGTAAGAAAGTCTCAGTTTCAACTGTGAAGAGAAGACTTGAGCTGCAGGTTTGACAGGTCAGTGGCGATAAGAAAGCCATTGCTAAGATGGCAAAATAAGAAAGAGCTTGCCTGGGCCATGAAGCACCACCAGTGGACTACTGAAGACTGGACCGATGAATCAAAATTTGAAATCTTGGTTCATCCACGCAGGAGTTTTTATGCGCCGTCGGTAGGCGAAAGGATGGTTCCTCAGTGTGTGACACCAACTGTCAAACATGGAGGAGGAAGCGTGATGATCTGGGGCTCTTTTGCTGGATCCAGAGTCGGCTGACTTGCACAGAGTGACTGACACCCTGAACCAAAGGGCTACTACAGCATTTTGCAGCGCCATGCAATAACCTCTGGTCACGCCTAGTTGGTCAGGGGTTCATCCTACACAAGATAATGACCCAAAACATACCTCCAGGCTATGTCAGAACTACCTTCGAGGAAAAGAACAAGACAGTAGGCTTCAAATCATGGAATGGCCAGCACAGTCTCAGACTTAAACCCCATCGAGCTGGTTTGGGATGAACTGGACAGAAGGGTGAAAGCAAAGCAACCTACAAGTGCAACACATTTGTAGAACTTCTGCAACAGTGTTGGGAAGAACTTCCTGAACAATATTTGATGTCCATTGTAGGAAGAATGCCACAGTGTGTTGCGGTTATATCTGCAAAAGGTGGCTACTTTGATGAGTCAAAAATTTAGATTAAATTTTGTTAAACAAAATGATTCTGTGATTTCTTTTTTATCTCCAATTGTTTATTTGTTCTATGCTTTAATTTCAGAGTACATTGAGACATTAAACTGCGTAAATTTCAATAAAAACTGGAAAAATGGGGGTGTTCTAAAACTTTTGTCCGGTAGTGTATGTCTCAAGTCTCATGGGACCTCTGATGCTGTGGACCAGCTCTCAGTAGAGTTGCATGATGTCAATGCCCTTGACTATTTCAAATCCAGATTCCTATAGACTTGGGATCGTCACGCCCCCATAAGGAAAACCAGGGTCAGGGGCTCCCACCTCCCCTGGATCTCTGCCGAACTCCTAGCCTGCCTATATGCCAGGGACTTAGCTTGGAAGGAGCACAAATCCTCAGGTTCCCCCCGGACCTACAAAAATATTGTGCCCTGCGCAATGCCTGCACCAGAGCCACTAGGTTAGCCAAAGCAGAGTATTTTTCCTGTACCTTCCATAACAATATTAGACACCTTTCAAAGTTCTGGAAGGTTGTCCATGCCCTTTTTTCTCCCAAGGCCCAACCCAACATCCCAGTTCTAAAGTCGAATGACTCCTTCATTACTGGCCCACTCTTAGTGGCCAGCAAATTCAACACCTTCTTTACCTCCAGTGCCTCTTCCCTCCTCTCATCGTTTTCACAAGCTTCAACATCCCCTTCCCCCACAACCTGCCCAATTCTCCTTCTCCCATCATGCCTAATGCCGCCATCAATGCCCTACTAGCACTTAACCTGCTCAAAAGTAAAAGCCCTAATGGGCTTTATCCTAAATTCTTACATCTGGCAGCCCCTGCCATTGGTATCCCCATAACCACCCTTTTAAACCTCTCCTTCTCCTCTGCCTCTGTCCCACCTGCCTGGAAGCATGCCACAGTCATTCCCTTCCCTAAAGGTGGCGATCCTTCTATTCCTGGTAACTATCGTCCCATTTCTCTCCTCCCCACCCTCACCAAACTCCAAGAACATCTGGTGCTATCTCAGCTCTCCCCTTTCCTTGATTCTTCCTCCTTTTTCACCCGGTACCAGTCAGAATTCTGCAAAAAACACTCCACCTCCTCTTTCCTCCTCCGACTAACTGATACCATTCTCACAGGGATGGATCAGGGCCAAGTTGGCATGGGGTCACAATGTTGCAAGACATTATGCCCCATGGCAGATCCAGCGTTATGACAGGTCGTTTCTTACTATAGAGCATGTCTTTTTCAGACCCCCAACACCATCGTTCTGGCCGCCCCCCACTAAAGATTCTCAACTCCGGAAATAATCAGGAGCACACATGCTTAAAAAATAAAGTTTCTGGGACCGGGAATCAAACCCAGTCCCAGACACAGCACCTGGGTTCCTGCTGCTGTGGCTCAGTCCAGTGAGCCACAGCAGCTGCTTGGTGGAACCCACTACCAACAGAAGTCTTATCCTCTGCCTGGGAAAGTGTGAATGGTGCAATACTGTGTACGCAGTATACATGGTATTGCACCATTCACTCATAGCTACAGCGCTGTACCGGTTTAGCCATAATGTCGTACGCTGTTAAGCGTGCAACATTATGACCCGATAGGGGCCAAGTCATATCAGCCATCTTTGTCAAATTGGCCAAAGCCTTCAACACTGTTGCCCATCTCCTTCTCCTATCTAAGCTCTCTGCAGCAGGACTCTCCTTCTCAGTCTCCATTCCTACCTCATGGGTAGGTCCCAATCAGTCCATACTGGGGACTCCCTTTCCCCTCCCCTCCCCTCCCAATCATCACTGGGGTACCTCAAGGCTCAGTCCTCGGTCCTATCTTATTCTCAGTCTTTCTAAATGACCTTCCTGCTACCTGCACCTCACCGTCCATTCACATGTACGCTGATGACACAGTCCTGTTTGCCTCTGAACATTCCCCTGCTGACCTGGTGACCAGGCTTCAACAGGACTTTGACAACATCCAGCTGTGGTTCCACTCAAATCAGCTGGCCCTTAACACAAAACAAATGGTCTCTATGATCTTTGGCACTCGGCAAAAGCTCTCTAGGATTGGCAGTCCCCCTTCTTTCATACCCTAGATGGGTCCATCATTGAGAATGTACTATTCTTCAAGTATCTCGGGATCTGGCTTGACATCCACCTCGACTTCTCTGAACATGTTAATGCCATACGTAAAAAAATCCACCCTAAATTGGGAGCATTGTACCGCCACCGGAGCTGCTTCCCGCTCCTGACCTGTAGAGCTGTCATACAGAAAATTATCCTACCCATATTTGACTATGGCAACATAGTCTACAGCTCTGCCCCCAAATCTACCCTTTCAAGACTGGACTGTCTCTTTAACTCATTCTGTCGCTTTGCTTTAGACAGCCCTACACGTACTCATCACTGTACTCTTTATATGTCCCTCTCCTTTCCCTCCCTTGAAGCTAGGCGTATGGCACACTGCTCCTCATTTATTGCCAAGTATTGGTTTGACTCCTTCCCTTCCTACCTGTCCTCTACCCTCTCCCTGCCTTGCCTCAACTCCTATGCCCTCTGCAGCTCCCACTCCCGCTCCCTTACACTCCCCCCTAGATCCTCCGCTTCTGGCCAGTCTGCCTTCTCCTACCGCTTCCCTAAGCTCTGGAACTCCCTCCCTCCTCACCCCAATCCATTCAGCCACCTCTCCCTACCCTCCCTCCTGCATAACCTCTTGTCCCACACCTGCAACTTTAACCTGTAACGTCACCTAATTTCTCCCCATATCCAATCTGTCTCCTCCTCCATCTCTTACCCTCCTTCCTTTCGCTATACCACCCCCACTTCCCTGTTCCTCCACCCCTCACAACCCTATCCCATTCCTTCTACCTTCAAACAACATGAAGTCTTGCTGTATTCTG
The DNA here is from genome assembly GCA_016271365.2 of Neoceratodus forsteri. Classification (NCBI taxonomy): domain Eukaryota; kingdom Metazoa; phylum Chordata; order Ceratodontiformes; family Ceratodontidae; genus Neoceratodus; species Neoceratodus forsteri. The sequence continues at coordinate 1,630,030,095 of CM028131.1, read as the reverse complement.
ACTAATACAGTTAGCCCCAGCCTTTAAACTGCCCCAGAGAACAAAGAGTTAACGTTCTGTGCAGAGCATAGAATGCTGAGCTCGAGCTCGGTTGATGTCTCTGTCTGTTTCCCTTTGAAATCTAACCGTCAGATTCTTTACTCCGCCTCACTGAACAGTCACTCCAGAGATTTCTTCTGCAGCTCGGTTCGAAAGTTAGTTGAAGTGTCGGTTTACTGTTGGTTTTTAACCAAAATTTATTTTCCGCATAGTCGGCTCAGTCTCTGTCTGTGGTACCATGAGTACTAGATAGGTTCTGTACTGTTTCTTCTGTGTGGAACTTGTAAAAGTGTGGATCGGTTCGGCTGAACCGATCAGTTGTTAAATCTTGTATCTCACACTTTAGTGTGTGGTTACCGGTCCTTATCAGTTCTAAAAAGAAACGTGTTTGATACGTTTTTTTCCAAGACCCGCGACACGGTTAAGAACCGATAAGGGAGTCTTGCCTGGCGGTTGCCGAAAAAAGGGTAAGTTGGTTAGGTTAGCCATGTCTGAGAAACCTAAGGAAAAAAAACGGGCCCACTGGGTTTCAACACTGCAGTGAGTGTGGGGAGGTCTTTCCTAAGGCCGATCCCCACACCACCTGTGTTTATTGTCTGGGGTTTGAACACCTCGATTCAGACTGCCAAATTTATAAAACTTTCCCAAATCTACCCTTGAGAGAGATTAGGTAGACTGAGGAAAAGGAGGCCGAGAAGTCCGCTGACCCAGATGGCCAGCCAGTTTGGTTTCGACCAGACAGAAGAAGTGCCCTCTGACCGGGCGATACTTCTTCGAGCCCAAAGGAAACGATCTCGAGGTTCAGTTCAACAAAAAGCATAAAGAAATCTTCGGTTTGGATCCAGAGTCCATGTTCTGACCGCCGAGGAAATAGCCAGGCGATTCGGTTGTGGAATCGCTTAGCCGGTTCCAACGATCCGGCACCTTTTGGCAGGGTCTCGGTTGATGGGCTCCCCAGTTCACGATTATACCCTGAAAATTTTGTGAACTGGAGTTTGAGGAGGAGGGTTTGAGGATGGCGATCGTGATGGTGAAAGTCTGGATGTGCCTGTTGAACCGGACATCTCCCCAGACAGACCTTCAGGTGTATCCCTCCTAGGCTTTCTGAGTCCACTTCCCACTTTATGTTCTACAGAAAGGTGGCTGAGACCCTCCAGCTTCCTATGGAGGAGGCAATGGAGGATCAAGAGGAGCCTGATTTTGTGGAAATGATGGACATCCCAGAGTCCAGGAGACTGTCTATTCCCCTTCACAAATCTTTTGGGAAGCAGACACAAAAATTGTTGAAGTCTCCCAATTCTATACCTCCTGTTGATAGAAGAATGGACAAGAGGTATACACTTTCAGGCTCAGATACAGAGTTTTTATATCAGCAGTGCAGCAATGTTGGGGTTGTACAGGCTGCTGCCTGTGCTAAGGCAAACATTCCCTTGGCTTCACACCCCCCAGACAAAGACTCCAGGAAGATTGATGCCATGGCAAAAAAACAGTACATGGCATCTTCCTTGGGACTCAGGCAGGCGAATTATATGGCCTATACAGCCAGGTACCAGACGTCCAGGTGGGACACTGTACTGGCACTGGCTAAACAGGCCTCCCCCCAGCTAGCCAAGGAGCTGGAGGAGGTGGCTGCAGATGGGTTCAAGGCATCAAAAGTTCAGTTTCATGTTGCTGTGGACTCCAATGATGTGTCATCTAGAGTCATGGCTACATCTGTGGCTCTTCGGAGAATAGTTTGGCTCAGATGTACTAGCCTCTCACAGGATACCCAGGCTAAGGCCATGGATTTTCCTGTAGTGGGTAATTCTCTGTTTGGGGAGCAGACAGAGAATTACATGAAGAAAATGGATGAGTACAGGACCACTTACAGGAGTGCTCAGGCCAAAGAAAGGCAGGCAGCTCCTCAAAGGCAGAAGTCTAGGGGCAGGGGCAGGCCTTTTCATAGGCCTTTTTACCAAGCACAGGCCTCTTCTCCATTTTCTCAGAGGGGGTTCTTCAAAGGGAGAGGCAGAAGGGGGATGAGCAGGGCTGCATCTACTCCTCAGCCTAAGGCCCCTGCCAAGCAGACACCCTGATGGGCCTGCCTGGGTCGACTTTCCTATACCAGTAGGGGACAGGCTGACTTACTTCGTCCAGGACTGGATGTCTATTACATCAGACAAGTGGGTCCTGGAAGTAGTAAGCCAGGGACTGGTACTCAGCTTCAAAAAATTTCCAAAGATGAGAGCCAGATCTTTTCCACCTGCAGGTCTCTCAGAAACCCGGACCTTCTGGGATAATATTAAGCAACTCAATGGTAAAGCTTGCTCCCCTGCCCCATCCCAGCTCACCAGAAATGGCACCACCTCCACCGAGCCTGCCACCACAGCTAACTGGTTCAACACCACTTTCACTGACCTTAGCTCAGTCCTCCCTAGTAATTCTTTGACCTTCCCCCCAGCCAACCTCCCCTGTCCTCCAGCACCCCAGCTTCCTCCTCGAAGATTTCCACCGGGAAGCCAGACCCATCTAATCAAAGCTCTCAATGGCAACAATCCCGGCAGTGACTCACTGGACCCCAGCATCCTCAGGCTGGTGTTGATAGAATCCTTGCACCACTCACAAGCCTAATTAACCAGTCACTCTGCCTGGGACAATTCCCCACAGCCTGGAAAACAGCCATTATCACACCTATTCATAAAAGGCGACAGGTCATTGGCCAACAACTACGGCCAATCTCCATCCTCCCTCCCTCCTCTAAAGCCCTGGAGAAAGTGGTAGCCATTCAAATCACTGATTATCTGGCTAAGCATAACATTTTATGCCCAGAGCAACATGGCTTCCGTAGGTCACAGTACCAGCACTGCCCTTATTAATTCTCCAACTTTCTACACTCCTCCTTGGATACCAGCTCTCTAGCTGGTGCAGTGTTCATTGACCTCTCAAAGGCTTTCTACACTGTCTCCCTCCACTTCTGCTGAATGCACTCTGCCACTGGTCTCTGGCTGGCCCCTGGCATGGTGTGCTAGCTATCTTGACACCCGATCTCAGTGTGTCAAAATTAATAACACCTCTCCGATACGTCCCATTCTCTAGGGTCCCCAAGGCTCCATCCTGGGCCCCTTCTCTTCTCGCTGTATCTGAACACCTGCCCAGTGCATGCCCTGGCAAGAATCTGCTGTATGCAGGCAACGCTGTCCTTTTGCCACCCACATAATCCCATCTCCTACAGGACTCCCTACAGCAGTCTTTCAACAGTGCGAAGCTTGGTTTAAGGGCGCAGACTCATCATCAATCTTAAGAAAACCAAAACTATGCTCTTTTCCCACCCCAAAACAAAGCTAGCAACCACCCACTCTATATCCTTCAGTACCAACCAGCCACTGGAACAAGTCTGCTCTACAAATACCTTGGGTTACCTTGATTCAGCCTCATTTTTCACAACCACATCGGCCCTAACATCCGCCACCAACCACGACACGGCATCCTATTCGCCATAAAACCTGCCTTCCCCAAATGCTCTCCGCTAGCTGTTACATCATCCATTGCTGTCCCTTGTAGACTATGGTCTACCAGTATATGGTGCTGCCGACACCACCTGCACTCAACAAAATTCACCTAACCCTGAATAAAGCATGCAGATTGATTACTGGTGCCCCAGGCTCACACACACCTGTCAGCTGTATGTCGATGCTAACCTGCTTACCCTGGATAAGCGGCTCCAATACCAAACCTGTCTCCTCACCAAAAACCCTAAGGCTCTCCCCCTGAGTGGCAGCATCCATCACCAGAGCCCTCCCACTGTTGCAACACGGTCTTCCCACAGACCACTCTAAAGTCCCAGATCTAGAACCAGCCGTGGCCAGAGGTCCTTCTGCTATAGAGCCCCAACCTGGTTACTCTCTCCTGCCACCATCACCAATGCCATCACCATCTCCAAGTTCAAAACCACACTTGAACCACATCTTCCCTTTCGTAACTGCTCCTGTCTCTGAACATAGCCTCCACCTCTGCTTCTCTTGACAATCCCCCGGGCAGCTCTCACCTAACCATCCCTCCACCACTTCCCTGTACACCATGCCTATGTTTAACCTGGCCAGTGCCAGCTGTTTCAGTGTTTACCTACCAGAATGCTCACTTGATACCAACTTGTGGAACACCTGTTATCAATTACATGTACCCTGTACCCAATTTGTATTTGTCTGTCCACAATGTGACGTGGTGCCTCTGTTGACGCCTATTGTTTTGCAAATCTTTGCTATGTAACCAAAACACAATGTATGTCTTTATGTATGTGAAGTACCTTTGGAAGCGAGCCTCTGGCTCAAAGGTTGTAAACTGATTCTTAAATAAATAAATAAAAATAAATAAACCCTTGCCTAGAGGCAGAGGTTTCATCTATGCTAGTTTGAGAGCCATAGAGTACCTACCCTACTCTGGGGCAAGGTCTATACTCAGTACTTCCTTACCCCAAAAAAGACGGTAGTGGCGACCCATCCTAGACCTAAGATACCTAAACAAACATCTTTTAAAACCAAAGTTCAAGATGGTAACTCTGGGAATAATCCTTCCCTCTCTATGGCCAGGGGACTGGCTAGCGTCTCTGGACCTCAAAGATGCCTATTTTCACATTCCCATCAGGTGCTCCCACAGAAAGTACCTTAGGTTCGAGTTGCCCTCAGGCCACTATCAGTTCAGAGCAATGCCTTTGGCCTAACTTCAGCCCCAAGGGTCTTCACAAAGTGCCTGGCAGTAGTAGTTGCCTTTTAAGGAGGCAAAATATTTCCATTTTTCCATACCTGGACGACTGGCTAATAGTGGGTCAGTCTCCAGACCAAAGTCAAATCAGACCTGCAAGTGACCCAGCAAGTGCTCATTTCTCTAGGATTTCTTCTCAACCTTCCCAAGTCAGTTCTCGAGCCTGTCCAGCTTCTTACCTTTATAGGGGCAGAGCTGGATACGGTCAAAGCAAGAGCCTTTCTTCCCCTGGAAAGGGCAAGGGTTCTTATAGATCTAGCCTCTTTTTCAGTCTTCAGGTATCTCGACCAGCAAGGCATTTCCTCCAGCTCTTGGGCCACATGGCAGCTTCTCGGCAGTGGTCCAAGGGGCAAATTCAGATGAGGGACATTCAGTTCCATCTGAGGGCTTTTTGGTCTCAGAGGAAGGACTCCCTTACCAAACTGATCCCAGTAACTCGAACCTTGATCCAAGCCCTTCAGTGGTAGCAGGATCAGGACAATTTAAGGCAAGGGGTCCCATTTGCCACTCAGTCTCATTCAGTGGTCCTTACCACGGATGCTTCTCTTCTGGGCTGGGGAGCCCATCTGGGGGCCCTCACTGCCCAGGGACTGTGGTCCCACCAAGAATCCCTTCTCCATATCAATCTCCTAGAACTCAGGGCAGTTTTTCTGGCCCTGAAAGCCTTCTCCCAGTCAGTACAGAACAAGGTGGTTCAGGTCAGAACAGACAACACCACCACCATGTGGTACATCAACAAGCAGGGAGGCACTCGGTCTACGGCCTTGTGCACAGAAGCCATGAAGTTGTGGTCCCTGGCGTATTCCCTATAAACCTCTCTGATAGCAGTTCACCTTCCAGGGAAGGACAATGTGCTAGTAGATGCACTGAGCAGGATCTCACAGGGCTATTACGAATGGTCCTGGACCCTCTGGTATTGAAGGTGATTTTTTCAAGGTGGGGCACTCCAGAAATGGATCTTTTTGCAGCCCCAGACAATAACCAACTTCCTCTCTTTTGTTGCAGACCCCCATTCTTGGGCTCAGTCCCTCTGGATGCTCTGGTTCTGAACTGGGAAGGGAAATTTCTGTATGCCTTCCCTCCCTTTCCCCTTCTGTTCAGAGTTTTAGTCAAGATAAGGTCACAACCTTGCAAAATGATTCTGATTGCTCCAGACTGAGCCAGACAACCCTGGTACCCCCTGTTGCTGTCCCTAGCAGTCCATCTTCCCCTGTCTCTTCCCAGGAATTACAACCTGTTAACCTCCTCTCAGGGGAGGATTTGGTACCTCAATCTTCAGTCTTTCAATCTCAAGACATGGCTCTTAGAGTTTGCAGATTTGTATCTGCCTCAGGGAGTTCTGGATACTCTCAAAGCTTCTCGAAAGCCCTCCACCAGAAAGACTTACAACTCCAAATGGAAGAGATTCAGCATTTGGTGTTCTAAGAAGCATATTTCTCCAGACACTGCTGAATTGCCTACAGTTCTGGACTATATGGTCCATCTTAATGGCCTAGGCCTCAGACCAGCTACTCTCAAGGTACTCTTATCAGCTGTTTCTGCTTTTCTGTCAGTGGGGAAGTCTTCCTCACTATCATCTCATCCTATGTTCTGTAAATTTTTTAAGGGATTGCTTCATACCAATCCTACCTTTAAAGACCCTGCCCCTGCCTGGGATTTAAATGTTTGCATTGCTCAACTTATGCAACCTCCTTTTGAGACTATGTCCTCAGCAGAGCTTAAGTACTTGACTTGGAAAACTGTGTTCTTGGTAGCCATTACCTCTGCCAGACATATCAGTGAATTGCAAGCTCTGTCAGTGGAACCTGATTTTATCTCCTTTCGCAGAGATAAAGTGGTCCTTAGAACCAATAGAGGTTCTTGCCCAAAGTGGTTTCAGATTTCCACTTGAATCAGTCTATGTCTCTTCCTGTTTTCTTCACTGATCATTCTTCCTCAGGAGAGAGGAGGCTACACAGTTTAGATGTTAAAAGAGCCCTTAGCTACTACATAGAGCGTACCAAGGGTCATAGGTTTGAGTCCCTCCAGTTGTTCTTCACTTATGGAGAAGTGGGAAAGGGCATACCTGCCACCAAGAGAACTATTGCCAGGTGGATTGTGTCTTGTATACAATTCTGCTATGAGAAACTGGAAAAGATTCCACCCTCAGGCCTGAGGGCTCACTCTACAAGAGGTACAGCTGCTTCCCTGGCTGCTGCCAGGGATATTCCTCTCTTAGAAATCTGTCAAGCAGCCACCTGGAAAACAGTCCATACCTTTACCAAGCATTACTCTCTGGATATCCAGGCTAGGAGTGATGCTCGGTTTGGCACAGCAATACTTCAGAGCCTATTCCCAAAGTAGGTTCTGTTCCTCCTCCATGGAGGTACTGCTTGGTAGTCTGCATTAGTCAGAATACAGCAAGACTTCATATTGTTTGAAGAAAAAATTACGCAGTGTTGCACCTCAGGGGTGCTCCTTTACACCCTTTGCTTTTTGTTTGGATGTTTATCTTGTTATTATTCTTATTTGAATTGGGTTTTTGTTTTGGGTTTCCTGACTTGAGTCTTCCTTTGGGAATCCAAAACTTTTTGTTGCCAGTTGGCTAGTAAAAATGTTACAATTTCCACTTCAGAATAGCTGGTGAGTTTTTGCTCGTAAGAATCTGACGGTTAGATTTCAAAGGGAAAAAGACAGAGACATCAACTGAGCTCGAGCTCAGCATTCTATGCTCTGCATAGAAAGTTAACCCTTTGCTCTCTGGGGCAGTTTAAAGGCTGGGGCTAACTGCATTAGTCAGAATACAGCAAGACTCCAATAGAAGAAACATAATTACTAAGTTGAGTAATTTTTTCATCTCACCCTACCCCCTCCTCTCTGCCCACCTTTCACTACTCCACCCACTTTTCCTCTCCTTTCCTTCTCCACCTCCTCTTATAACCCTTTCCTCACTCCTCATCCTTCCACTCATCTGTTTCTCCCCCTCCCTACACCAAACCCACCTCTCTTAGGTCTTGACTGTAACTCTGTTTCTATGTCCCCCCTCTAGCCTGCCCCCCCCCCCATTGTAACATGTATTGTTCTACTACTAGCCAGTGCTGGCTCACATTCGACTTGCAACTATAATTTTCAATGCAGTGGTGCATGGTTTACGAGTTCTCACACTGTTTGATTATCTATTTATTCATTCGCATGGGTTAAATCCATGGACACAATTTACTGTACATAGTTGCTTTCGTATTTATTTCTCAGCTGTTTACAGTTGTAACACGTTGTTTTCGACTGTATTTTAAAGTGTACTCCACTTTCCCTTCCCCCCAGGACGCATCTGGAAATGAGCTCTTGTTAGTTCAGTATGTCTTTCCTGCTGAAACTTTCAATGAAATAAATAAATAAATGTCCGCCAAATTGTAATCCTGTAGAAATCCTAATACAAAGTTATAGTACAAGTGTGCATTCCTGATGCTGGCCAGTGATGGAAATGGCTGCCATTTCAATATAAATCTGTGACAAACAGGGAGCAGCTCAGAACCGTGCTGGGCATTGGGGGACTGGGAGTGTGTGCATGTTCTTGGATTGGTGGAGGGGAGATGCAAGGCAAATATTGCTGCCTCTAGATTGCAAGGAATTCTTTAAAGGGGAAGACCCAGTGCAACTAAAAGGCAGTATAGTCTAGTGGTTAGAGTGCTGGGTTAGAATCAGGAGAGCATAGGTTCAAACCCCAGTAATGTCAAATACTCACTGTGTGACCTTGGGCAAGTTTATTAACCTCTCGGTGCTCCAGTTCACCTAGCTGCAAAAATGGGTAGAAGCAGGACCCTACTGGAAACAAGATGTTGCATCTCAATTGGGTTATGTTGGATAAATTAATTGTAAACAAAACCCTATTGTAGCCCCATTTTGTAAGGTACTCTCACGTTAATGGGGAGGGGGGGGCAGAGAAGGCTTAATTATTAATTCAAACACTGATTTTGCTTTCTTTAGTCTTAAGAAAAATGGCATTCTTCCACCATGTCCTGATGCGGTGCTTTATAAACTTCACCTTTCAGTAAAGTCTGTTAGGATCTATACAGATGTTGCATTGATGAGCAGACGCATTGCATCCCCAGTACATCATTCTTAACAGGCATGTGAACGAGAAGCCAAACATTTAAACATTTTGTTATTGAGTAAGTTATGCAGTTATTTAAAGAACTTCATCCTGAAACTGCAGAGGCTGAGAGCAGGCCTCCTTTTTGAAAGACACCCACGAGTTGTATATCTTGATGCAGGTCATAAAGCCTAGGTTTTACTTGAACCTTGTTAGACATGATTTTCATAGACAAAGAAAGGCCGTTATCACCCTGTCAGCTGAAATAACAGTAAAGATGTTTCCCTTCTGTAACATGTGACTTTTCATTCTTGCTACTGTAAGTTCCAGTCTGGAGAGGGCTTTATGAAGCTGTCCGCTACTTGGGTAAACAGACGTCTTTACAGCTTGTCTTCATATGTCCATACGCATGGCAACACCATGTGTGTGTTCATATGTTCATACACGTGTGTCGTGTGTGTGTGTGTGTTCATATGTACATACACATATATGCATTGCATCTACTGAGATGTACTTGTGCATGTACAGTGGAACTTCTTCTATTACGGACCTTTTTTGGGAGCAAAGAATCTGCCTTAAATATCAATTTATCCTTAATATACAGGTTGCACATTACTTATGACCTTGCAGTTGGGACTACAAGACTGTCCTTAGTATTGTGACGTCCTTGTTATGCAGTGCCCTTAATAGGCAGGTTTTACTGTATTAATTTTATGTGTGTGCATATAGACATGTATGTTTTGTAAATGTGCTTGTCTGCATTGTGGGTACTCATACGCATAATTGCATTTTCATATGTATGTACACTTGTATGTACTGTGTGTTCATGTGTACAGATGTATGCATTCATCATAGTGTGCGCCTGTGTGCACTGTGTTCATATGCACATTCACCAACCGTAGTCATTCTGTGTGTGTTCACAAGAAGACGTGCGCATTCATCATATTGTAGATACACCAAATAGATTTCGAGGTTTGCAAGAGCTTTACTCTAATGTGTACAGTCCTGTACAAAAATAAAGATTATATCATCATATTATGTGCCTGCTTGCATTGTGATTATTCCTGTGCATGTAGGAATTCTGTGTGTGTTCATGTGCATATATGCATGTTGGAATTATTTGTATGTTCATATGTACTTATGCATGCATTGTGTTACTATGAGCACATGCATGTTAGCATTTTATGTGTTTATATGTACAACTGTACCGTGCATGTTCACATGTTCTGTGCATGGATGTATTCTATGTCTTTATAGATACATACATGTGTGTATTCTCTATGTATCCCAATACATACACATGTAGGCATTGTGTGCCCAGGTACATACACATGTAGGTGTCATAGGAGTGTTTAAAATTTGAAAATACGGTAACTACACAGGAAGTGTTGCTAAGTGGCATGTGCTAACTGAATCAGTACCCTTTCATTTGTATTTTAGAGACTCCTTGCATTGTGTGTTATATTTCATTAAATTAATTTTGATGTTGCAGAGATCAAGGTTTAGAAAATACACTAGTCCCTTCATCTGGTGCTTTAGCAGTCTGCCATTGGAAGTGTCATTAATGTGGCATTTTCTAACGGAACAGTTCCTGTGACCGGAAGCCATCAACAAAGTTTCCTTGCTCGTTCCAGCTTGTGGGTGTTAAGACTGGGCCAATTTGAAAGTGGAATTGATTTCAGTTTTGCCAAACCCGGGGCCAGATCAGATTTGTTTTTTATTTTAGATTCAAGGCCCCATATGAAGCCTATGTTACCTTTCACATTTTCACACAGTTTTAAGCAAACTAAAGAGGTAGAAAAAAAAAACAAACAGAAAAGTTAACAGAAATCTATTAGGTGTTAGCAGTAAGCAAGCAACAGCCTATGGTGCAGTTAATGCGTGAGGAAATAAGGGATCCCTTCTCCCGCTCCACGTTATAGAATGGAGAGCTGGAAGAAGTTTTGAAGCTGACATTGGGATTGTTTCACACATACTATACCACGCGTGCCAGGATTATAATCACAGCAGGGAGTAAGAAGAAGGATGTGTTATTGATGCCTCTGACACAATATAGGGATGGAATTCTTAGCCAGTGGAAATACTGGGTGACGTTAGTCTCTTGGCTGCTGTGCTATAACCAGGGTTTGCAAGCAGTTTGTAGCTCACAAGCCACCCTCCTCCCGAAGTGGTTAGTAATGGTCTAACATGGGTCACTTTTTTTATTTTCCTATTGCAGTACATCATTGCAAAAGCAGTAGTGCTTTGCTACTGGTGGACATGAGTGGGCTACAACTAATAAATATAGTGGCTTCTGGAAACAAGTCCTTGCAAGCAGCCATAAAGAAGGAGAATTATTGCTGGACAAGGACAACCATGTGCTAAACATGGGAAACTTCTACCCCTGTATTTTCTTTGAGAAAAAGTTCTGGTCTTGAAATGTCAGTCCCTTTATTTTCCTACTGTTAGGCAGCCTTCATACAAACTGACTGTGAGTCACCCAGGGTCATTTTGAGTTGGATCTGGTTGCTCTGCCTATGTAGCCTACTCTACCTTGGGTCACCCCTGAGACATTTTGAGTTGTGTCTAGTACTACATTGCCTACACAGCCCACCCTACCTTGGGCCACCCAGGGTCATTTTGAGTTTTGTCTAGTCACACTGTTTACGCAGCTTACCACAGCTGGAGTTACCCTTGGGCTATTTCATGTTGTGTGTAGAAATGTAATGCCTATACAGCTTACCCTACCATGGGTCACACCTGGGTCATTTCAAGTTGTGTCTAGTAAAGGACTGCCTACACAGCCTCCCCTGTCTTTGGTCACTCTAGGCCTTTTCAAGATTTGTATAGTACCTCAATTCATTTACAGCCCACATTACCCTGGCTAACCCAGGTCATTTTAAATTGTGTCTAGTACCACATTGTGTACACAGTCTACCCTATCTTGGGTCTTCCTGCTTATTTCAAGTTTTGTCTAGTACCGCACTGTGTACACAGCTTCCTCTGCCTTGGGTCATCCTAGGTCATTTCAAGTTGTGTCTGGTACCACAATACATACACTGCCTACCCTGTCTTGAGTAAGCCCTGGGTTGTTTCAAGTTGTGTTTCGTAATGCACTACCTACACATCCTCCCCTACTTGATTCACCCGTGGGTTATTTCGAGATGTGTTTGGTACCCTGCTGCCTACACTGCCTCACCTATCTTGGGTCGCCAGTAGGTTGTTTTGAGATGTGTCTAGCACTGTGCTGCATACTCAGCCTTGCCTACCTTTTATGTCATTGGTGGGTTGTTTTGAGATGTGTCTAGTACAGCATCACTTATAAAACATACTCTAGCTTGGTTTACCCGTATCCAATACATTTGTGTCTTTTACTGCACTGCCTGTACAGTCTGACCTATGTTGGATCACCCTTGGGTCATATTGAGTTGTGTCTAGAATGGCATTGCCTGCGTAACCCTACCCTAGGTTACCCCTGGGTCATTTCAGGTTGTGCCTAGTACCACACTCCACATGTAGGCTACCCTACATTGGGTCACTCCAGGGTTGTTTTGAGTTGTGTCTGGTTGCGCTGTCTATGCAGCCTACCTTACCTTGGGTTGTTTTGAGTTGTCTAGTACTGTGCTGTCTACACAGCCTCATCCTGGGTCTCTCTCTCTCTCTTTTTTTTTTAATTCTGTGTTCATGTCACCTCTGCCCCCCCCCCCGGGCCCCCTAGCCCACCTAGGCCCTGTCACCCACTGTCTCTAGGACTTACCTGGTTTGACCCAGTACCTGCTGGGTGGTGCGGAGCCTGGGGTGGGATGTCAGGTGTCATCCTGGTTGGTGGGGTTTTCTACCTTATTTTCACTCCATTCTCTGAGGTCAGCATGAGTGCCTTGGCATGGACATGTGGTGTAAATATGATGCACCACTCAGTGCCTGTGCCGATCCTTCTAAGAGGCAGTCACTGCTGCACCACCTAGCTTGCACTCTGTGGATGCTCAATCCCCGGCTGGCACCAGAGTGACCCTGGTCCATTCCTGAACCCGGGTCACCAGTGTGGCCAGTGCTGTGGCAACCAGTGCCTCTGTATACCATGCTAATGGACCAGCAACTCTGGGTCTTTTCAAGTTGTGTCTGTTGTTGCACTAAGTACACATTCTGCCCTACCTTGAGTCATGCCAGGGTCGTTTCAAGTTGTGCCTAATACTGGACTGTCTATATGGCCTACCGCAGGTCACGCAGGGTTGTTTGGAGTTGTGTCCGGTAGCACAGTGCCTACATAGCCCACCCTACCTTGGGTCACCCCTGGGTCATATTGAGTTTTGTCATGTACTGCACTGCCTACTCAGCATACCGTACCCTAGGTCACTCCTGGATCATTTTGATTTGTGTCTGGTATCACGCTGTCTTCACTGCCTATCTTACATTGTGAATCCGGACCCTAATTTTATCACTTTCTTTGTTGGTTTATATTTTTTTTGGGGGTCAAGTTTATTCCACTGTGTATTGATGGTGGCTACCTGGTTTGATGTCAAGTTAGCTCGGACACTAGGTTTATTCTTTTCAGGAATTCAGAAGCGTAGGAACTTAAACAAGTAACAAGCTGTTGCCGTCTAATGTTGTTAAATGTAAAATGATTGTCTTACAGCATGTCAGAAAAATACAAAATAGAATAACAGCTCCTTTGTTATAAATCTCACTGATGTGACACCCAAAGCTCATGATTCACAGGATAACAACATTTTGTCTCACACATGGCTACAGTAGCTACGTATTTTAAATTCTGACAGGATGCTTTTGCCAAGGGCTCACTTTTTACGATTTAAACTCTGTTACTCACATTGCTCACTAGTTACAGCTCATTTCAAATATTTCGAAAATAAAATCAATCATTTTTCACACTTGGGTGTATCAGCAATATATGTTTTACTGAGAAGTAAAATAATCCAATATATTTGATAATGTTATGAAAACAGAGAATAAAAATATGAGGCTTAGAAAAAAATGGTTAATTTTCACTATTTTTCTGTTCAGTCAGGAATGAAAACACAAAGGCAGCATGTTATGTTACCCTCACAAGTTAAATACATAAAAACACAACTGCGGAAATGCAGATAAAATTTATTGAGGCAAAAATACACTCAACACTGAAGACGCTGACAAGTACTTGCATTTTTGGTATCTGGCTTGCAAGAGCAACAATTTGGTTCTCTGTGTAGTCAGCAAGCCTGGGGTCCTTTTCAGTTTTTCTGGCCAGTGATGGGGTGTTAACTGGCTGCTAACAGCTGAACCCACCCTAAGCCTACATGTAGGGAGGCAGCAAAGCCTCAAGGTCATGTTTGTCAGGCTGGCCAGTAGTGAGTGGCCAGTATAAACGTTTTTCAAAAATGTTTGTTCAGCAATGGCTATTATGTGCAATTGAATATGAGCAGCATTACGAAAACTATTTTGTAGTATTTTGCTTGTCACTTTGTTCAGAGCCACTGTAAAACCTATTTAAGGTGAAATCAGATGAGAAGCATGTGGCTGTGACCCCTTGTCTTGTGTAGCATTTGACGGAAAATGTGTGGATTTTGGCAACAGGATATTTGCTACTGTGTTCCCTTCAAGTGGCTATCAAAAGGTAGACATCGCCATTGTTCCCATTGGAAGTAGAGAGCCTTCAAATCCTCTGTATTTTGGCTACTAGAGGGTTTCTGGGTTGCTAATCAGAACCATACTTGCCATGTCTGTGTTGAGGCTGGTGCTATGTCAGCATACCCTACAGATTTTTTTGAATGATGTGCTGTGGCCTGCGTTTTGTAAAGACGCATTGTGCTGTCATCTGGAAGGTGGGGTCGCATGCAAGCCACTGGAATCCTACATGATGAGAGAGGTGGAGGCAGAGCACTTCACAGCTGCTGGGGTGGCTGTCCAACACTCGCATATCCCCCGCTGTCTGCCCAAAAAGCTGCATTGACTTTGGTTGGGAAGGCAGCTGTTCAGCCACCCTCCCAGAAAAAACGTGCAGTTGGGACAACCCCAGTTGTTGAGGTAGGGACATGGGATGGGGGAACACTGAAACATGCATAAAATGATAATTAAACAAGAAATAAATGACTCACCATAATAATATAGTTTCTTCCAAGGTGTCCTTTAGCATACTTGACAAGTGCAGAATGCCAGCTGGGTTCAGCTACCCCAGAGGTGGAGTCAGTGGTAATGAGTTTGAGGAATTGGCCAATGAGGAGAGAGCAAGAGGTTGATCTTACTTCAAGAGGGCTCTTGCAGTAGGTAATTACATATAGAACTGACGTCGGCAGGACCCCACAGAAAAATTTCTAGCTAGCAGTCCCTGGCGAGGGACTGCCCCGTCAGGTGACCCGGTGTCAGGAGACGTCGGTATAAAGGGGCAGTCTCTGACGCCCGCCTTCCAGATTCTTTCCGCCCGGTTAAGCACTGCGGCGCCTCGTGGAAAAGTTTGTTGCTTCGTCAGCCTCCCTTCGTCGGTTTTTACCAAATTATTCTGATTTTTTACGACAGTCGTCAGGTCATCGTCAGTGTATGCGTCCCTACCCCTCAAGCACAAAATAAGTGTGACACAAATGCGGCATGTCCCGCACAAGGGCCAGCCATTCCTGTGCCTGTTCTGTCTAGGCCCGATCACCCGGTCGAGAAGTGTCAGCACTGCCTCAGCTTCAACGCGGCTCCCCGGAAAAGGCGGCAGCGATCCCTGGAAGCCCACATCTTGAAGAAAAAGATAAGTTTGATGGAGAAGGAGCTCAAAAAACTGAGGCAGGCGTCCACTTCCCCTGAAGGCCATCAGAAGAAGAAAGACAAGGAGAGGCACCGGGACAAGGGCTCCTCCACCGCGTCTCCCTCGGGAGTCGCCGGGACTCAGGTAATGTCCCTTCCGAGGGACCGCTCCTCGACGGCCGCCTCAGAGGTTTCCGAGGGGTTGTCGGCCCGCCCGTCTGGCTCATGCTCAGGCCTTTCGGGTGCCTCCAGGCAATTGGAGGCCTCAGCCCTCGGTTCGGCCGTAGCTTTGCAGCCTACTGGCGCAGGCGACTCCGGTAAGCCGGACATCGGCTCCTCCGATGTCCACGTGGAGAAAGCGGTAGCGCCACGACCCGCCGAGCGGCGCTGGCTCCTCTCCGCGGACCTGGCGATCCTTCTTCTCGGTCTGCCTCCAGTGAAGGCTCCGTAAGTTGGGCGCCCGGCTCCTCCTGTGCCCGCCCGGAGGCTTCGCTGTAAACCGCCCGTCGGTTCGTCCGACGTCCGGTTGGCAAAAGAACTGACGATGGACCTGCCCACGTCCGTCGTTCCCGGTTCTCCACAGCCTTCACTGCCATCCGGGGACCCCGAGTCCCCCCAGCCTGATCCTGGGGATTTTTGCCCTCCTTCCCCGGGCGACGCTGGGGTTCTTCCTCTGTCAGACCGTCCTCCTATAGGTGTGCCGGATCTGACGTCGGCTTCCCGGACACCGGCTCCGATGTCGGCACCTCCGACCTTTGACGCCGGGGCCTCCGACGCCGGTTTTACCGACTCCAGCCGACATCCCGCTTCCGGATGTCGCCCCGCCGCCGGGCCCTCCGCCCTCTGGGCCCTCCAACTTGGATCTGCCCGTGAGGCCGCCGGCCGGGCCATCTGCTCCGGCATCTCCTCCGGCTCCCAGATACCCTCCATCCTATCCGACGCCGGCGTATCCAGGACCACAGTATCCGACGCCGGTCTTTCCGACGCCACAGTACCCGACGCCACAATACCCAATGCCGGGGTACCCGCTGCTGGGTTTTGGATACTCTCTATATGGGTACAACCCATATCCTTATTCCCCTCCTCCTCCTCCACCACCCCTACAGCCGCCGGTGGATTTGCAGGAGACTCTGGCCTCCTGGTGGGCTGAATCCAAGGCTCAGCTCACCAGGGAGGTGGACAGCTGCCTACTCACGACGGTGCCATCTCAGGTTCCCGTACGTCTGCGGCGGCACACTCCCTCACCACCTCCAGACTCCAGAGCTCTCCCATCTGGGTCCAGAGAGGGCAGGATACGCTTCCTCGGGTGCTTCCCAAGGGGTCCGTTCCTCCCTTGTCCGGAAAGAGTCTTTTCCTCTTCTTCCTCTTCACCTCGACTCCTCGGATTCCTCCAACGGTTGCTCGAAGGAATGACGAGCTACGCTCTCCATGAGCCAGGCCAAGGACTCCTCCGAAGTCTCCTCTGGAAGATCCTTCTTTTACGGAGTTGCTAAGGAAAATCCAGGAGGTTCATCAGTGGCACTCTTTGGAACCAGACCCTCAGCGTTTGAAACTGGCCGAGCATCTGGATCTGCCCGTGACAGCTCCTACTTTGGTGCCACCCTGGATAGAGCCTCACGCCGACCTTGTCACCACCATCTGGAAACAGCCGTTGGCTCTAGCCCCACTTCTGCGGAAGTCGAACAGGCTATACCAGGCTCCCGAGGGTGTTGATTTTTCAGATTCGCACCCTTGTGCGGACTCGGTCGTGATTAGCGCTGCTCACGGCCTGTCGGCTAACCCAAAACATCTTAGCTCGTCGCAACCTGACAAAGAATCCCGCCTACTGGACCAGTATGGAAAGAAGATCTTTGCTTCCTCCACGCTGGGGATTAGGGCCCTGAACTATGTCGGCCATATGGGGGACTACCAGAAGGCCATTCTTACTCAGGTGGAAGCCAAACTGGACTCCCTGCCGGACTCCCAAGTCAAGCAGGAGTTGGCTGATCTTGTCCGCTCTGCACGTTCGGCCAGTCGACACATGCCTCGTGCAACCTACGATGCAGTGGACACTGCTGGATGGAGCTCAGCTTTCGCCGTAGGCCTACGTCGTCATGCTTGGCTCCGTGTGTCAGGGTTGGTCCCGGAAGTGTAATCCACTATCCAGGAAGCACCCTTCCGGGGGTCGGTGCTTTTCGGTGGTGATGTCAAGGACATCATCACCGATTTGTAGGAGAAGGGGATGGCACTGAAGTCTGTTGACTCCATGTGCCGCCCCCACCAGCCACAGCACCGTCCCTTCCGCCAGACAGAATCATTGGGGGAGTGAAACCCCCAGGGAAGGCGGGCCACAAAGCGCCGGGCCCCACAGCTGCCAAGCCTCCCGCCCAAGAAAGCAGCGGGTGCTTCAGCTGCGGCGCTGCCCCACACCACCTGACTCCTCCCCTCTCCCATAGCCTCCAGACTTCCCGGAGGAACCGGTAGGAGGGAGATTTTCCCTCCACCTTCCGGGGTGGGAGAGGATAACATCAGATTCTTGGGTGCTCCAGCTGATCGCAGAAGGACACTGGATAGAGTTTCTTCAGAAACCACCTAGCCGCCGCTACCCCCCCCCCCCAAGTCATCATATTCACGGGAACATCTTCTCTTGGTCCGGAGGAGATTTCAGTCTACTACTGAAACAAGCAATAGAACCTGTCCCCTTCATCTTCAAGGGACGGGTTATTATTCCAATTTTTTCCTGGTCCCAAAGAAGACAGGAGATCTCAGACCTATTCTGGATCTCAGTTCCCTGAATCTTTTTGTCGAATACAAAAGGTTCAGAATGCTCTCATTGCAGAGCCTTCTGCCCCTTCTCTGGTTGGGTCAATGGCTATGTGCCCTGGATATGCAGGATGCTTGCATGCACATTTCCATTCTCCCGTCTTATCGCAAATATCTTCGTTTTGCATTCCAGGGGGACCACTACCAATTCAAGGCACTTCCGTTTGGCCTATCCTCGGTGCCCCGAGTGTTTACCAAATGCCTGGCAGTGGTGGCGGCTACCTGCGTACCGGGGGGGTGCAGGTTTTCCCGTACCTGGATGATTGGCACCTGGTGGCCTCGTCCAGGGAGGAACTCCTGCGCTGCCTCACCCTTACCCAGCAGGTTTTTGCCTGCCTGGGTATTACCATCAACCATTCCAAGTCTCACTTGATCCCATCCCAGAGACTACAGTTTATCGGGGTGATTCTAGACACGACCATTGGCAGGGTCTTCCTGCCACCGGACCGGGCGTCCACCCTCCAGACTCAAATAAGTCTGTTGTCCTGCCACAGGCGGGTCAGCGCAAGGTCGGTCCTTCGCCTTCTTGGTCTCATGGCGGCTGCTATCCCGACAGTTCTTCGCGCTCGACTCCACATGAGAGTCTCTCAGTGGACTCTCCGCTTCCAATGGGATCAGTTAGTGGACGACTTAGATCACCCAGTTCTAGTCTCCTCGCCGATGCTCCTAGACTTGCAGTGGTGGATGGTTCGAGAGAACCTGTTTCGGGGAGTTCCTTTCTTTCGTCCTCCCCCCTCCCAGACTCTAACCACAGACGCCTTGGGCGAAGGTTGGGGAGCCCATCTAGGTCCCCATCGGATCCAGGGCACTTGGTCCAAGCTCGAACAGACAGTCTACATCAATGTGCTCGAGCTTCGGGCAGTGTTGTATGCTCTCCAAGCCCTTCACCCATGCATCCTTCCTGGCCACCTAGCAGTCCAGACGGACAACATGTGTGTGGTTTGGTATATCAACAAACAAGGGGGGACTCAGTCCTACCCTCTTTGCAGGGAAGCAATGAGGGTTTGGGATTGGGCAACACAACACGACCTTCACCTCACGGCAATTCATGTTCCGGGAGTCGACAACACCCTGGCAGACAAGCTAAGTCGCTCATCTGCTCTGGCTCATGAGTGGGAACTGGACCAAGGGGTCCTAGACAGTATCTTCCGACTTTGGGGAACACCACAGGTCGACCTGTTCGCATCCCTCTAGCATAAAAGCTTTGCGTCTTATGCTGGCTCTCCAGGCGGTGTCTGGAGAGACGCTCTGTCTCTAGACTGGAAGGACAGATTCGTCTATGCCTTTCCCCCAATTCCACTTATCCCATGAGTCTTGCAGAAACTAGCTTCAGAAGGAGCACAAATGATTCTGATTGCTCCTTTCTGGCCCAGGCAAGTTTGGTTCTCTCTTCTACAACATACTCAGAGGTTCATCCTCTTCCTCTTCCTCTATCACGAGGTTTACTGACCCAGGATCAGGAGAGCCTGGTCCATCCAGGCCTCAAATCTCTTCAGCTGCATGCATGACTCCTGCAGACTTAGCTCAATCCCAGTTTGGGGTTTCTCCTCAAGTGGTGGAGATTTTGGTGGAGGCTAGAAAACCCTCCACTAGATCCACCTACACCATGAAGTGGAAAAGGTTCACTATCTGGGCTGCTTCCAAGGACGTGGAACCTTTTTCCTGCTCAGCGGAGCTTCTGCTGGAGTACCATCTGTTCGACCTGAGTAGCTGCCTCAGCAGCTTGTTTCAAGAATGTGTTAGCGGCAGATATTTGTGCTGCCGCCACCTGGACTTCCGTCCATACCTTTACTAAACACCACAGTTTGGATATTGCCTCTCGCTGTAGAGCAGGCTTCGGGCTGGCTGTTCTGCAAGGCCTCTTATCTTAAAGCTTGCACAGCTAGAACTACTTCTCGGAGTAGATTCCCTCCTCCCGGTGCTTCTCCTTGTTCTAGACTGCTTGGGATTTAGTCCTATATGTAATTACCTACTGCAGGAGCCCTCTCAAAGTAAGATAGTACAGTTACGTAAGAACTTACCGTAACAGTAGATCTTGAGAGGCTCTTGCAGTAGATGCTCCCATTCCTCCCCTCCTAAGCTTTCCAGCTCCTTTTCCAGTGAGGAAATATCCGCTCCTCTCTCGTCTGGCCTCTTTTGGCCTGTGGCGGGAAAGAACTGGAAGGCGGGCGTCAGGGACCGCCCCTTTATGCCGACGTCTCCTGACGCCAGTCACCTGACGTGGGGGCGGTCCCTCACCAGGGACTGCTAGCTAGAAATTTTTCTGTGGGGTCCTGCTTCCTGCCGACGTCAGTCCTATATGTAATTACCTACTGCAAGAGCCTCTCTCGAAGATCTACTGTTACGGTAAGTTCTTACATAACTGTACTTTCTGCCTGTAGTCAGCTTAGAGGGCACCAGAATTATTTCAAAGATGCGAGGGCAAAACATAGCCCCTAAGTATGAACTGTCACAACAGGAATAAAAATTATCTAAAAATATATTAAAAATAAAAACACCAACAACTGTGAAAAACTTTGCACAAGACAAAACAGTTTGGCAAAGGAAGAGGAATGCAGAGCCATCCTCAGTCAGGTTATGTAGGGGAGGATGGGTGGGAGGTCAAGCATACTAAAGGATACCTTGGAAGAAATAATATTACTACAGTGAGTAATTTTTTTCTTCTCACCTCAGGGGTCCTTTAGTATGCTTAACAAGTGCAGACTACAAAGCAGTGCAGTTGGGAGACGGGTACAGAACCTACTTAGGGAAGGGGCTTTGCAGGACCACTGTGCCAAATTTATCATCAGATCTAGACTGTACATCCAGGCAGTAGTGCTTTGTGAAGGCATTTACAGTTTTCCAGGTGGCTGCTTTGCAGACATCAAGCAGGGAATATCCCTTGAAGCTGCCACTGTGGCAGCAGTGCCCCTAGTGGAATGGGGCCGTAGGCTCTGAGAGGGCTGTGTGCCAGCTTTGCTGTAACAGAACTGAATGCAAGAGACTATTCAGCATGAAATAGTCCTCTTGGTGGCTGGTCTTCCCCTGCATACCTCACCATAGGTGAAAAAGAGCTGAGTATGAGAGTCTCTGAACTGCTTGGCATGCTCCAGGTAATAGGTCAGGGCTCTTTTTACATACATTCTGTGGAGCTTGCGTTCACATGGTGTGGCTTTTTCTGTGAAAAAGACTGGGAGAGTGATGGACTGGTTCACAGACCACCTTATGCAGGAACTTCCTATTCGTTCTAAGTACTACCCTGTCCCTGTGGGCAATGATATAGTTCGGTCCAGTATACAAGGCCTGCCACTCTGAAATCCTTCTGGCAGAGGTGATGGCAACTAGGAAGACGGTTTTCCAGGTGATATTCTTCAATTGAGCAGTAGCCATGGGCTTGAAACGAGATTCCATGCAAAGGTTCAAGTCTCAGGGAGGGACAGGTTCCCTTAGTGGGGGTTGAAGGTACAGCAGCCCTTTGAAAACCTTTTGAAAATGGAATGGGAAATGACAGATTTTTCATTCCCAGCAGAGAGGTAGGCTGATGTGGCTGCTAAATACACCTTGAGGGATAAGGCTTTAAGGCCTGATGACTGCAGGTGAACTAAGTAGTCCAGTAGCATAGGCTGAGTGGCCCTGAGAGGGTCTGTCTGCTTACCTCTATGCCACAAGGAAAACCTTTTCCACTTGGAAGCATAGGTCTTCTTAGTGCTTTTATTTTTTTCCATATGAAGGATCTTAAAGACTTGCTCAGAGTAGTGAGAATCAGGATACTCTTAACTCCTCAAGAATCAGGCCTTGAGGTGAAGAGACTCTATGCTGAGATAAACTACCCCCATCTGAGGCAGAGTCAGGAGACTGTGGCTCGGTGGCAGGTGGATGGGCTTCCTGGCTGAGAGGGCAAGGAGTAAGGAGTACCAGGGCTGCCTTGCCCAGTCTGGAGCTACCAGGATCATGGTGGCTGGCTTATCCCTGAGCTTCAGGAGAGTTCTGTGTATCAGAGGAAAAGGAGGGAAGGCATAAAGGAACTTCCCTGCCCAGTCCAGAGTCAGAGCATCTACTGGCAGTGTACCCAGAGATGGGGGTCTACAACAGTAAAGTGGGAGCTGATGGTTGAGGTTGGAGGCAAAGAGGTCTACCTCTGGGGTGCCCCACCTCCTGAACACTGTGCCCAGTACTTGTCTGTTTAGGGTCCACTCATGATGGCCCTGACTAATATGACTCAGAGAGTCTGCCAATACAGTGTCCTTGCCGGTGAGGTGAATGGCAGACAGGTGCATGTCCAGGGAGCAGGCCAGGGACCAAATTTTATGGTCTCTGTACAGAGTTCGGTGGACCTTGTGCCAACTTGTTTGTTGATGTAGAACATGGCAGTGGAGTTGTCCATTCTGATCTGGACAGGGTGACCCTTTAGCTGTGGGGTGAAGGCCTTGATAGCCAGGTACACAGCTCTGAGTTCGAGAAGGTTGATATGGTGGCTGGACTCCTTGGGGGACCAGATCCCACTTATGGACTGGTCCACCAGATGAACTCCCCATCCTAGAAGGGAGGCATCCGTGGTAAGAACCCTGGAGGGTTGT
The DNA here is from genome assembly GCA_016271365.2 of Neoceratodus forsteri. Classification (NCBI taxonomy): domain Eukaryota; kingdom Metazoa; phylum Chordata; order Ceratodontiformes; family Ceratodontidae; genus Neoceratodus; species Neoceratodus forsteri. The sequence continues at coordinate 1,630,007,193 of CM028131.1, read as the reverse complement.
CTTTGCTGAAAAGAAACCCCTTCCCTTAGGTTTCCCCTTTCCTTCCACCAGTCTAGTGCCTGAAGTAAGGTTCTTGAGACTAGAATTAGCTTTGTGAAGGACTCCCTCTTTTGGGACCAGTGAGCCCTCAGGTGATACTGGATGCCCCTCATCTGGAATCTGGCACCTGGGACCACAGCTGTCATGGAAGCCATGTGGCCTAGTAGTTTGAGGCAATGTCTGGCTGGCCTTGGCTGGCCCAAGACAAAGGAGTTTTCCCAGTCGAGGAAATTCTGGACCCTGTCCACAGGAAGCATAGCCTTCACTTGGATGGTATCCAGTTCTGCTTCAATAAAGTCTAGTACCTGAACTGGTTTGAAGTGTAACTTTTCATTGTTGATGATGAATCCCAGGGACTCCAGAGTACTTATTGTTAGTCTGAGTGACTTGTTCACTATCTGTCAGTCATCCAGGTGTGAAAAGACTGACACTTGTTGTCTCCTTAAGTGAGCTGCTACTACCACCGGACACTTTGTAAAGACCCTGGGAACTGAAGTGAGACCAAATGGTAGGGCTGCAAACTGGTAATGGCCTGATGGCAGCCTGAATCTGAGAACTTTCTGAGGGACGTTCTTATGGGGATATGAAAATTGGCATCCTTGAGGTCTAGGGAGGCTAGCCAGTCTTCCTGCTGTAATGAATGGATCACCAGCGTCAGGGTGACCATTTTAATCTTGGGTTTCAGCAAATGCTTGTTCAGGTACCTTAAATCCAAAATGGGTCGCCATTCCCCATTTTTCGTTTGTGTGAGAATAGAGGCCTTTTCCCCACGGGGGAAGGGGACTCTTTCCACTGCTTTTGCAGTCAGAAGTGCTTTCACCTCTAGCTCCAACAACAGCTTTTCTGTTGGGGTTAGGGGTTTGCAAGGTTTGGAGCCCTGTAGGGAGGGAAACTTTTTGAACTGCAGGATGAGCCCCTGACCATTGGTGGAGGTAGTGGGTCAGCCTGCCTCCTCCAGGGAGGGGAGGAGGTGACCTGGACATTGCAGTCAGGAGGTTTGCTTGGGCTGGATGCTGGGAGAAGGAGAGGAGGTGGTCCTTCTCTGACCTCTCCTTCCTCTCCCTCTGAAATTACCCCTCATCTGAGAGTAATCTAGGGGCATAGGCATAGGGTAGAAGGCTCTAGGATTATAGCCCCTGCCTCTGTTTCCCCTATTCTGAAATTTCTGGAAAGTAGAGGCCTTCTCTTTAGCAGCATTGCTTTGATAGGTGGTTTTATATACCTCCACCTTATATTCCTCCACCTTTTTTTTTTTTTTTTTTAAATTGCAATTTATCTCTCTCCTCTACACCGGAGCCCCGCTCTGTCGGGAGTCACTATGGGTATCACCCCACTGCTGCCTTACCTAGATCTCAAGTAGACCCCATGGAGCAGTGGCTATGTCCCAGGTATTGAGGTGGGGCCCGTACACCCGAACAATCAACTCGCTGGGTCCCTCCGGCAGTCAGGCAGGCAGCAGTCAACAGGGGCTATACCCAGCACTCTTTCCCCTCAGCACTCTGGTGTCTTCTTCTCTTGTTATAAGGGAGTGGCTATGCCCAGACGTCAAGGCATACCCGCCGACATCCTCACTCCCAACCCTCTCTGTATGCTCGTGTACTTGTTGTGCTTCCGGCTTCTGCCAAAGGCCAGACAAGTGCCTAGTTGGAACCCCCCCTCCCTCCCGGGAAAGGAGAGCTGTCCTCCGGACACTCAGTCCTCTCCTTCCCTGCCGACCCCTGATGGCGCCGGGCTCATTCCCGAACCTGGGTCACCGGCATGGTGCGAGGTGTGGCGTCCAACGCCTCAACCCTCAGTGCCACCAGGCTGGGCATTCCTCCACCTCTTTCATGTATGCCCCAGTTTTGTCCCTGAAGAGAGAATTGTCCTCGCAGGGGAAATCCATGGCCTTGGTCTGAGTGTCCTGCGAAAGATTAGTGGTTCTCAACAAGGCATAACGCTTCAGGAAGATGGCCTGTGCCATAGCCCTGGAGGCTTTGTCATTAGTGTCTACAGCTATATGGAACTGGTATTTGGTAGCCTATAAGGCTGTCGTCACAGTTTCTGCCAGGTCTTGGGCCTGTTGAATTATGGCTAAAACAAAGTTCCAGAGAGACTTTTGATATTGAGTTGAATAGGTCATGTAAGTGGAAACGCGAAGCAGCAAAGAGGCTGTGATATAAGATTTCTTGCTCATTGAGTCCGGTTTTCTAGACTCCTTTTCAGGAGGTTGAGAGGAAAGTGGCACTTTTGTTTTGTCACAAATTGCAGCCTGTACCACCTCTTCATGGTCTGGGTGCACATAGAGGAATTCTGCGTTAGATTTATCTAACTGCTATTTCTTTTCAATTTTTTTATCTATTCCAGGCACAGTGGGGTTCTGGAGAAGATTAAAGGTTGTCCTGCGTAGGAATTTATGAATGGGCAAAAGCAGCTTTTTTGCAGGAGGGAGATCTGTCATCTCCAGATAGTCTGCAGCCTCCTCTTGATCAGTGGTCTCCTGGGTAGTAATGTTCGGGGTGTCCGCCATATGCTGCACAAAAATGAAATGAGAGAAAAAATCCTCCTGGTCATTAGAAGACTTGCCAAACTCTTGGCCAGAGGATATGTCTGGTTCTATAGGTTAACACTCTGGTTCATCATCATCATCACCCTCACTGTAATAAAAGCCCTGGGCAAATCCAGGTTCTGAAGTATGAGGAGCAGTAGGATTAGAAGAGGCATTAAAGAAATTGCTCATAGTCTGTAATGTCTGATATATATGCCAAGCTTTAGCCATTTCTTTAGCAGAGGGTGCATCGTTTTATGTCACTGGCATCTCCCTTTGCCTTTCGGCACGAGGGACAGAGATATGTTTCTCTTTTTGGTTCTTTTTAGCTGGCACCGAATCAGAAACCTGCTCATTTGGTCTTTTTTTAGCTTGGTCATTATTATTATTTTTATCAGACTTATTCTGAAAGGCGTCCATAATGGACCTATTTTTAGCTTTATGTTGAGAAGAAGACCCCTTTTCAACACCTTTGTGTTGTCGAGGCACAGGTCAGGAAGCATAGAAAAAACTAAGAGCAGTTGTAGAATTTGCAAAAAGTGTTTATTAGTACCAGCAGTAACATAAAAAAAAAAATTGTTCAGTATAACTATTTACAAAGGCAGAATAAACAGAGAAGATCCATCTGAGTTTTCCTTCAATCTCTGTGTCTCCCAAAACATTGCAGCACTCTCTCTTATACGTCTTTGCAACCCCCCTCCTTAACAAGCATCCTGTTTTTTTCTAAAATGTTACTGTCAATTTCATGCAGGTGCAGTAAGAACACAATGTCCCAGAACTGAGGTCCCATTTCCACAGCCTCTGAAAAAGGGCTTAACAACTGCTCTCAGGTTAACCCCTTGAGTTCCCACCAGCCCCCTGCAATCATCTCAAACTGTAATTATATACATTTTAACAGTAATACTATAAAACTTCTAAACGAAGGGATCCCAATATTAGTTACATTTCCACATAATGATTTGTATATATTTTTATACTAGCAGATATACAAGAGCGGAAAAGACAGAAACAGCAAGGGAAGACTGAGAGACTGTGAGAGGCAAAGAACTGCATGACTCTCAAGGTGATCAAATCCTAGATCTCACAGGAAAATTTGGTTGTGCAGCCAGACAGACGAGACAGGAAAGGAAAGGAAAGAACAGATCGCTGCATTCAAACTGTCCATAACAACTGGGACTGGGCCCTATTCAACCCTGTCACACTTTACTAGAGGGGGAGGCAGACTAAGAGGTCATTATTTCCAATCTTTTAGCCTTCTTTTTTTACTGTTTTTGAACAAAATTTAGAACAGAGCTCACAGTTATGGTCTGGACCTAAACAGCTTAAACAAAGATCATGGCCGTCTGCCTTGGCCACTATCTTCTGATACTTTAAACAATTTTAAAACCTCGTTGGTCCAGTCCTTTTCTTTGGTTATTGTGACATGCCAATGTGTCAGAAAAATCTTTAAAATTGTTATTCCCTAACGGGAATTGAAGCAGAATCGGTCAATTCCCACACAGAATGGAACCACAATAAAACAATTCCCAGCTGTGAGAAAATGAAGCTTTAGTAAGTAAAAGTGCAGTTCTTTAAGAAAAACAGAAACCGCTAAGCTTTAAAAATGTTTTAAAATAAAACCGCAGTTATACACCACAGATGCAGGAAGCAGGAGGCTGGTAAGGACAGAGGTCTGGGGTTATATTCTGTTTTAACTGAAATATTTGAATAGTTTTGTACGTGAAATTAGTTCTATGTGTTAAAAATTGCTACTTTGAGTTAGAACTGTTACTTGGGCTGTGATATTGTAACTTTTGAGGCTTGGGAACACTTGTTTGGCAGTGATAATTAGAGTGAAATTTAAACGTGATGTTTGCCTGGTGTTTAAATACTGAAAAGCCACTGGGGGTTGGGATTGAAGGGCTGAGTATTTCTGTTTGGGACTGAAATTCGAAGCAACAGGAACTGGTGGGCCTGTGACATCATACGGTACCTGATGTCTGCATACACACACTGTTAGTGGGACTGGACACACACTGGACTGTATGTGTTTGTGAGACTTGGGAACTTTATTGGTGGGGTTGAAATTGGGTTTGTAAATAACTGCAGTCAGTATAGAGAGAAACTGTATTCCAGGGGGAAGGGACTGAGAAAAGGGGGTGTGCCATTATAAACAGAGGGGGGATAAACAGGGTGGCCATATGCCATCATGGCAGGCATCTTCGGAAGGGTTGTAGGCCGCACAGGCTGTGGGATGGCAATAATTCTCAATTGGGCCTGGAGAGAGGGAGGCTGCCCACTCTGTAGACAGCTATCTTGTATCAGGAGTGAAGTATATTGGTTAAGGAGTAAGCTGGGGAGCTGGGGGGTGTCAAGGATAAGGGGTGTGGATATGGGCAGCAGAAGGGTGGGGCTGAGGGAGGCTGGGGCAGCAGCTCTGAAATTACAGGACGTTATGTTACAGCAAGCAGGAGGGGATATTAGGGACAGAGACCCTTAGATAGGATGTTGACACTAAGGGAAAGTGTAAGGGGTGAACATTCCGAATACAAAAGAGAGTGGAGGGAAGAGTCAGAGGGGCTGTTGTGGGGAAGCCTAGTAGAGCAGACATTGAGAAGGAGGGCTGTTGTGGGGAAGCCTAAAACAGGACTGTGTGAAGGAGCTCTAAGGTGAACAGAGCAAGAGAGGAAGAAGAGGGCAGTTTAGAGGCAGTCAGGGAAACTCGGGTTACTTGATGGAGGCTGACATAGAGTGTCACAATAAATTTGAGCTACTAAGCAACCTAGAGGGAGGAAGGGTTGGTGGAAATGAGGGAACTGATACAGAGGCGGGGAGGGTCGGATACCCATAGGGCATCACAGACCGGCAATGGAAAGGATAGAAATAGTCCCAGAGGGAGAAGGAGAAACATAAATGTTAAGCAGATGGGGGAGATGCAACATATTGCAGACATGAGGGAGGAGAGCATGACTGGAGAGAAACTGGGAGGCAAGGAGGTGGGAGAGGAGCCCCCCTTCAGCAGGGGGGCCAGTACCAAGGTTGGGGCCCTAGCTAAAGGGGACCCACAGAGAGCCTCTGGAGGCAGGGATACTATTACAAGGGGGGAGGATGGCGGAGTGGGGGAAGGGGAAACCATCAGGGCCAGGATAAATGGTTCGGATAAGAGAGGGTTAAAGGGGACACCTATTCAGAGGGGGTCTGAGTTAAGTAGGCAAAATAACGAGGGAGGCAGAAAGGGGAGGGTGACAAGGGGGTCTCTAATAAGGCAGGAAGACTCCCATGGAATTGAGATCATGAATAAGGGGGATGGGGGCTGAGAGGGCATAGTGGAGTAACCATAAGGATGATGGCGGTGTTAAGGTTCTGTTATTGGGAGACTTCGATGATTAGGGGTATCCAGTGGGAGGGACAGGGGTGGATGCCATAGCCAGGTGAAGGTAGTGAGTATCTCGGGCTGACAGTGCACAGAGCAAGTTCATGGTGTATGAACTGGTTAGGGATTGTGGAGAAACGGCGGATTTCTGGTACATTTGGGAACTATGATCCTAGAGGAAATAGCAGTTTGAAATCAAGCAAGGTTCAAGAACTTGCCAGAGTCTGTCGGGATAATGGATGCAACATTTCCTTTTCGGAGATGTTGCCAGTACAAAAACCTCAATGGAGAAAAATAAACTCACAGAGGTTAATGACTGGCTCAGGAAGTGGGGTGAAGAGAGTGGGTTGGGGTGTTAGGGAACTGGAAAGGAGTTTGGGAGGATAAGGGACTGTATGCCAAGGACAGGTTTCATCTTGCCCGTAGGAAGGAAGTCCTTAAACAGGGGATGGCTGAGTACATTCAAGAAAGGTGGGGTTTAAACTTGTAGAGGGGAAGGGATAAGGGAGGGCTGACCAGAAGCCCTCTCCTCCAGATGAGGTAGCCTTCAAACCCAGGGGGAGGAGAGAAACAGACTGGGGTGGAGGTTTCAGGAGGAGCAGAGGGAGGATGGAAGTATAAGGAACCTGGGTGGGGTTCGACAAAGGGGATCAGGGATAAGGGTGGGGTTGGTGTTAGTAAATGCCGGGGCTTGTGCAACAAGTTGCCAGAGTTCCAGGCCATGCTGTTCGGGGTGGATGTAATGGCGGTCACGGAGACGCAATAACAAAAAACCATGACTGGACCTAAACGGTGGGGTACACATATGCTTAGGAAGGATAGAAAGGAGGGCAGAGGGGTGGAGTGGCTATGTTCATTAGAGATGACATAGAAATTGCTAGGGTAGAAGAGGCAGAGGAAATGTGGAGGCCTTATGGGTCACCTCCAGATCCCAGCAGGAGATAAGGGTCAAGCTGGGTGTAGATATAGGCCCCTGAGATGAGTGATGTTCTAGAGGATGGTTTGCTGGACAACATCATTGCCCAGTGTGGACCAAAAGGGAAGGAATGATGTTGATGGGGGTCCTTAATATGCCAGGTCAAACTGGGAACCATGTCCTCTAGGTGGCCAAGGAGCAGAGGCTGCTGGGCCGGCTTCCAGGATGTGTTCTTACACAGCATGTGATGGAGCCCACAAGGGAGGGGCATGTCCTGGACGTGGTTCTGGCTGATGGGGATCTGGTAAGGTACCTGGTTGTGAGGACCCCTGACTGGGAGCGACCACAATACTATCTGGTTTCAAATAAGCATGGGGAGGGTGGGGAGATCTAGGACACTGGCAGTGGACTTCAAGGGGCAGACTTGTGGGCATGGAAATATTCTCAGGATCGCTCAGATGGAATTACATCAATGACAAGTGTGGAAAGGAGATGGGAGGGCATAAAACAGGGAGTTCATGAGGCAGTCAGGATCTGCGCTAAGTTGAAACGTAAGGGAGCATGGTCACATAAACCATGCTGGTGGTCCAGTGAGGTACAGGTAGCGGTCAGAGAAAAGAAGGCTGCCTACAAAAAATATAAAACAACAAGAGGGGTTAGGGATAAGGAAATGTACCATCTTGCATCTAGAAAAGTCACCCGGATGGTGAGGGGAGCAAAGTCCAGTAAAGAGCAGCGGCTGGCACAGGGATACATGGAGGGAAAAGGGTTTTCCAGTACATTGGGGAGCGGAGAAAACTAAGGGCCATCTCAGCAGATTGAGATCAGAAGGAGGATGGGTGGAAGAGGCGAGGGACCAGGCAGAGGTATTTAACGAGTACTTTGCCTCTGTGTTCACTAGGAAGGGGGATGGGATATCTACAAAGCAAGGCACGATGGGGATAGAAGCGGCAGTGAGTGGGATCAGGGGAGCAACAGAAATGGAGCAAGAGGGAGGGAGAGGTACCCCAGGGGTGTCACATCTGGATAAGGATAAAAAGGCCAGTAAGGTGGAGGGGACGGATGATGCTATCTCCGCCAAAAGGGTGCAGTTAGCCCTCAAGGCCCTAAAGAAAGACAAATCTCCTGGGCCGGATGGCATTCATCCGAGAGTACTATGGGAATTGGCGGACATACTGGCTGCACCCCTGGCGGAGCTCTTCAACAGGTCACTTGAGACAGGGAGGTACCTGAGGGATTGGCGAGAGGCACATGTGGTGCCAATCCATAAGAGGGTGAGGAAGTACCAGGTAACTATAGACCCATCAGTTTGACCTCGGTGGTGGGAAAATTAATGGAGAGTATACTAAAGGAACGATTGGGGGTGTACTTGGAGGAGGTGGGAGGTCTGGATAGTCGGCAACATTTGTGCCAGGTAGATCATGTCAAACCAATCTTGTGGAGTTCTACGAATGGGTAACATCAGAACTGGACAGGGGAAAGCCTGTGGATGTATTATTCTTGGACTTCAGCAAGGTGTTTGACTCTGTCCCCCACAATGGTCTGGTGGAGAAACTGATGGGGTTAGGAGTAGGCCCTTTGATGGTCAGATGGATTGAAAACTGGCTAGCTGGACGCACCCTGAGAGTAGTGGTCTGTGGGGAGCTCTCGAACCCTAGAGAGGTTGGTAGTGGGGTACCGCAGGGCTCGGTCCTGGGTCCGATCCTGTTTAATGCATACATATCGGACATCAGGGAGGGTACAGGGTGTGAAATGAGTCTCTTCACGGATGACTCCAAGATGGGAGCAGTAGTTGAGGGAGAAGAGGGGAGGTTGGCCCTGCAAGGGGACCTGGACACCCTGGAAAGCTGGGCTCACACTTGAAATTAAATTTCAATATCACCAAGTGCAAGGTGTTGCATCTTGGTCGGGAAACCCTAAACACAGGTACACCCTAGGAGGGAGGTGCTGGAGGCCTCAATAGGGGAAAAAGACCTAGGGGTCATGGTGGATGCATGTATGAATAACTCTGAGCAGTGCAGGAGAGCGGCTAGCAAGGCAAACAGGATGTTGGGATGCATCAAGGGGATCACCTCTAGGAGCAAGGAAGTGATTCTGCCGCTGTACAATGGACTGGTTAGACCACACCTTGAGTACTGTGTACAGTACTGGAGACCACACTTGAAGAGGGACATACAGCTCCTGGAGAGGGTACAGAGGAGGGCAGCTAAGATGATACGAGGGCTAGGGGATTTGACGTATGAGGACAGACTTGAGGAGCTCTGCCTGTTTTCATTGGAGGAGAGGAGAGACAGGAGGGACATGATTGAGGTCTTCAAGTACCTCAAGGGAATAAATAGGGTAAACATGGAGGGGATCTTTAGACTAAAGCAGGGAGATATCACCAGAGGGCATGGTTTGAAGTTGGAAGGTGGAAGGGTGAGGGGGGAAAAGAGGAGGAGGTTTTTCACTGAGAGGGTGGTGGACCCTTGGAATGTACTGCCTGGAGAGCTGGTTCAGAGATCCACAGTGGAGGGCTTCAAGAGAGGGTGGGACAGACACAGAAAGTGGATGTATCAGATGCTGGCCTGTCCCAGGGGGGTGGGGATGGATGATAGGGGTTTCTGGAGCACAAGGGAGGGGAGGGGCTCGGCACCCAACTAAGGATCTGAGGTTCGAGCAGACTCGATAGACCGTAAGGCCTAATCTGCTGGCAAATAGTATGTTAGATGGAAGTATTTTTTACCTCAGAAAAAGAGCGGGAACCACAAAATAAAACTGAGTTCGTGGTTCCCTGGAACCGAAGGGCACTGTGAAAAAACAAGTAAAATGTAAGAAGTACCTCAGAAAAACACTAAAGGCAGCACAAGAAAATCAAAAATAAACACTTCTAAAGAAAATAACTTTCTGCAAGTGAAGCGAGGAGCGAGCCCTCTGGGGTAGTGTTGCTCAGAGTCAGCGGAGAAATAATTCTGGTGCCCCTAGGCTGACTACAGGCAGCACAGGCTCTTGCTCGCTCCTCATTGGCTAATTCCTCAGACTCATTACTATTGACCCTACCTCTGGAGCAGCTGAACCCAGCTGGCATTCTGTACTTGTCAAGCATACTAAAGGACCTCTGGGGTGAGAAAGTTATTTGTTTTGGGTCTTGTGTAGCCTTTGCTAGGAACTAAAGAGCTTTCAGTCTGTATTTAATCACAGAATCACCCCTACCTTCACCCTACCCTGGCCCAAACTCACCACAAGGGCAGCCAGCAGAGCAGGATCTGCCAATTATAAGATATGGACAGGCCTTTATTAATTCCCCGGCAGCTAGTGCATTGAGGGCCAGCTCTGGTACCCTCTCAGATAGTAGTAAGTCCCAGTTTGTCTCACAATCTAATTTTCTATCTGTTCTGTCTTTCTTTGATTATTACAAAAGTAAATATTAATGAACTTGAAGTCCCACTAAGCTCAGGGTGACTGCTCTGGGCATGAATAACATTTTTAATGATGCCCCAGTAATGGATGCTAACAAGGAAGTATGATTCACAGTGACATTTTGGGTACGACTGACAGCAGTCTTGACTAAGGTGGGGGGTGGTGAACGTCTGCCAAAGTACACTGCAGTATATCCTTGTACTTACTGTAAGTATGTTTTATGAGTTTATAGGAGCACTGCAACATGTCTCTGGTATAAATGTTCAGCTCATTTGAGTTGTGGTGTAAGGACCACAAAGCGAAGCTTTGCATCTGGCTGTATTAACTTGTGTGAGATGGTGTTCCTATACATAAGGGACCCATCTCTGTGCCCCTAGTAACTTATCGTAAATCGCAGATACATATAAAAAAGAAATAAACATCTTTTTATCTCAAAATGTAAAGATTTTAATTAAGATGCTGACATATTGTTTTGAATCCCTGCCCTCCCCTTCTGGTCAGGGTGGATGGAAGTTTCAAGCAGTCTGTGCGCAGGCGCATATGTTCACCAGAGATAGGGGGTAGCATCAAATCCTGTATTCTGATTGACTGTTGGTCATTAGTGATTTATAATATCCCCCCCCATCATTATTTGCTCCATTTAGTCCCCCTGTCCATCCCACAGTGATCAGAATCTCCATGGCTGCACCCTTCTGGATCCCGCTGGATCAGGCCAGGGCTCTCCCCTCTGGGCAGTCAAAGTCCTTACCTCTGGTGCTGTCTGACCCCAGCTAGCCTCAATATGGGGTTCCAGTTTCCCCGGTGGTAGCACACCTGTGCTTTTATTGGCCTGAAGTACATCATGGTCCAAACTGGAACAGTGATAAGCCAGGCCAAGGAGCTATGATGCCTGTTGCAGTTTGGGGTGTGACACAGTTCATGCCTTAGAAGGCAGAGTCCATCATGTTACATTTTTTTAAATTTATTTATTTATTTTATTTTAGTCTTTGGTAACCGGGTAAGGCCCACTAGGCACAACTGCCTGTTTTCAGGGGCGACCCGGGAGCACTGGGCGGTTAAGTGACTTGCTCAGAGTCATATAGTATGCAAGTGGAGGTTGTGAGAATCAAACTCAGGTCTGGTCTGCTGGATGTATCAAGCTCATTCACACCTCATTCCTCTAACCTCTAGGCTATACTGCCAGCCCAATGAGTCATGAAAGCCCTGTAACTTCATTGGTTGAAATATGTCACATGACCACGCCAGGCCCCCAACTCAGTGACCTGAGTCCACTACCGAATTTGGGTTGCTTTCGCGGCCCCCTAGTTTCAGCTGCTTCCTCAGTTGTTTAGAAATGCCCATTGTAATCCATCACTCTTTTAATGACCTAGCTACTGCAGACTGGCAGGCTCCAGACACTACCCCCTATCTTATGGAACACTAGGAATGTGGGCCTAACCTTAGTCCACTGTCTCAAAGCTCTAACATGATGGCGGTGTCTGTGGTGGTGTAAGTGAACATAAAATGTGGCCACATTTGACAGGGTATTCCCACCGAGTGGCTGGGACAAAGAACTTGATGGGTCAGTGGGATGCTGTTTATCCTAAATTTGCATATCAGTGTTCTTGGAGATAAAAGCAAAGTGGCAGGCTCATCAGGGCTGAGTAGGAGAGCATTATGAATTGAAGGATTGTTTGCAGCGTGGAGTGTTGCTTTAAGAAATGGATCCGGGGACTGAAATCACACTTCCAAATTATAAACCTATGACCTGAAAGCATGCAATCTAATTGGACGAAAACTGGTCTGCGATCCATGGTAGCCCCCATGAAATCTCAATAACACGAAGTACAATTATCATGAAATAAAAAGCAAAAACATATTCTAGGTCTTTATTGGTGTATTTGTATAAATCTTTAGTTGTGCACAGTTAACATCTTCATCAGCTTTCCAGCTTGTATGTTAAGATGACAGCCAAGTATGGTAGCATGCATGTATATTCAGTACTTACTGTACTACAGAATATGAACTGGTTTGGTATGAAGGCCTTGGTTTCTTGCATGACAATGCCCTTGTGCTGGGCTTGTTATATCAGACTTGTCCATATTCTATGACAGCACCTTCTGTGTGGTACCTATCATTCCAAACTGGTCCATATCTCATGACAACGCCCTCAATGCTGAGCATATTACGCTAAGATGGTTCATATTCAGTGGTAATGCCGTATCTGCAGGGCCTGTTATTCCAAGCTTGCCTATATTCTACTGTAATAACTGAGAGCTGTTTATCCCCACTGAGAAACCTAGTTATAATTCGCTGTTATAACCCACGGGTTACAATGGCGAAAACGCACCAGGTTTCCCTTGTTGTATGCACACACAAGATGATCTCATGCCGGCGACACAGATTTTTCTCACCTCAACACTGAGTGCTGTGCACTGACAGAACTCTGCCAGAATACAAAATTATATTCCAGACTGCCAAAAGGAAGCTCCCTGCTATCCCAGTTCTGGTTCACAAAAAAAAGAAAAAAAGTAAAAGTGCCCATTGCACTTCTGTAAACCCACACCTTAACCGTAACTGACATTGCTGCCGCTGTTCTCTCCACTGCCCTAACCACTCCAGCAACTGGGACCAATTTAAGCATATTTAAAACAATACCTCTTTCTGAAGTACCGATAGTGTGCACAGCAGCATCATCTAGAAGCCAAACAAAATCCCATTACACAAAATTAAAACAGCTCCCAGCAATTACATAAAATAAAGCATGGGGAGGAATTTTGTGCACACCCTCAGTGTGGGATGCTTTAATAAACTCCTCGAGCTTTGTGCTCAGGGTTTACGTAACATCCCACACCTCAAGTGTGCATGAAATTCTCATTGTGCACTCCTCCCCATGCATTATTCTGTATATAATGATCTCTTTTGTGCCTGTTGTATCAAACTGGTCAATGTTCCATTATAATGCTGGCAGTATAGCCTAGAGGTTAGAGGAACAAGGTGTGAACGAGCTTGATACATCCAGCAGACCAGATCTGAGTTTGATTCTCACGACCTCCACTTGCATACTGTGTGACTCTGAGCAAGTCACTTAACTGCCCAGTGCTCCCAGGTTGCCCCTGAAAACAGGCACTTGTGCCTAGTGGGCGTTACCTGGTTACCAAAGACTAAAATAAATAAATAAATGCTCTCTGTGTGTTGGACCTTATCGTTAAGTTGTAGGTCTGCCAGACTCAGCACGAGGACTCATCTTCAGTTTCCAAAGCAATAACTCCTTTTTCCTGTCTTTTAACTCCCACAGTGAGCATGCCAACAAGTGAAACGGAGTCTGTAAATACTGACAATGTGGGTGCAGGTGATCTAGAGGGTGAGAGCTGTTGTAGCCGGCTAGTGTGAGTACTCTTTGTTTTCATCTGTATTTATCTTTTATTTATTTGAGAGTTTTGGCCCCCCTCCCCCCCCCGGAAAGACCTTTTGAGATGTAGCATCTCGTTTACCATGGGGTCCAGGGGGACAGCAGCAGGTTGGGGCAGTAGTGCATTAAAGACAACTGATTCCATAATAAACACCTAGTATGGTACAAGTGCATTCGTTGGGAGATATAGGTATTCCTCTGGTGTGTGCTGAGGCATGAGGCCACAGATCGAGTGCTCCTCATGTCACACACACACACACGTGCCTATATCTTAACATGAATCCAGCTTCGTGGGGTGTGTTATTCAACTTATGAAATGGTCTGGTATTAAAAGTTTTGACTTAGAAAATGCAGCACCATGCATTTGTATGTATGTATTGACATAGCAGCTGGCCTGATTCGTCCAATCTGGGAGTAGTATGTGGGGCAGCCATCTTGATCCATTTCATAAAGTATTTTTATTTGTTATTATCCGGTTACGTTCTAGCACGACCTCGTCACATGTGGGTACCAAGTGTAAGACATAGTACAGTTTTTATTCATAAAGTGCATTTTGGTAAAAACATGCATGCACAACATGACATGCAGAATACAGTGGGGTAGCATGATGGTGATGTTATACAGTAACATATCATAAATACCAAATAGCATATTCACAAACAACTACAAAGTGCATTAGTACAGATTTACAGTGCTTTACTGGGTTAAGAGGAATATGGGGGCTTAATAGAAGGCAGAATCACACATGTGCAATTGTTAAGTGTTCCTTCATATGATATTTAAGCAGTAATACCTTACAGGGTATGCATTATCATGGGGTTAACACCATGCCTCGGGTGCCTTGTGAGGCAGGCAGCATAGTCTAGTGTCTTCAACCACTTGAGAAGTGGCATTGTACCAAATGATAACCATTATTGAGCGTATTGTCCACAAATGTCATTTCACTCTAGCAGCTTTTGGGTTTATTTCTGGCTCATGGTACATTGTCACTGCTCCTTAGCTCCAGGAGCAGATACTGTAGGTGCACAGCATACGGTTCATCTAATTTTTCAACACAGACCTAAGCAGGACTTAAGAAAATGAATTGGCTAGTGTGTCTTTGCTCTAGAGCACCTTCCTGGTGGCACTCTAAAAGAAATCAGCCTCCCTGCCTGTTTACTGGGCTTCACATAGCACTTTAGTAGTGAGCTATGTGCAGGCACAGATTGGGGGCCTGCACTTGGGACAGACTTATATGGGGCCTACTTTTCAACTAAGGGGTGCTCCTTGGTGTTACGAACATCCATCCAGCCTAGCTCCATCCTAGGGACCTTGAGGTGGGAACCCACAATGCAAAGCAGTACCTTATTCCCCTATAGGTGTTTATTCTAAAAAAAACTAGTAACAACATACATTGTTTTGATTTCACCCATTTTGCTATCACTACAGAGAAACCTGACTGGGTGACCCAGACTCCCAAGAGTAGTAACTCTTTAGTCATCTGCTGCCACTTCAGTACTGGAGCTGCTTGGAGCGCAGCTTCAGGAAAATGATCTGTAGGCACTGGAGCTGGTAGGTCCCTACAGCCAGGGCTCCAGATAAAAAATTTTGGGATGAGTACTGTACTTCTCATTTTGAAAGTGAGATGAGTAAAACCAAATTAAGATGCGTACAAATGTTTGGATGGAGTGGAGTGAGGAGTACATTTTTAAAAACAATGTAGTATTTTTCTAGATGAATTGATCAGGTGCCAACACTACTCCAGATAATGATGGCAGGTATGAGTAGATCTTACTTCGAGAGGGCTCTTGTAGTAGGTAATTACATATAGGACTGACGCCGGCAAGTGGCAGGACCCCACGGAAAAATTTCTAGCTAGCAGTCCCTGGCGAGGGACCGCCCCCACGTCAGGTGACCGGCGTCAGGAGATGGTATAAAGGGGCGGTCCCTGACGCCCGCCTTCCAGTTCTTTCCCGCCGTTAGCTCGTGCAGCGCCTCGCGTAAAAGTTTGTGATCCGTCAGCCCTATCTTCGAGTTTTTTAACCGAAATAATTGCTTTTTGACTAACATCAGTACCATCGTCAGTGTATGTCGTCCCCTACACCCTCCGAGCACAAAAATAAGTGCAATTCGTGCGGCGCCTAACTACCACACAAGGACGGCCATTCCCTGTGCCTGTTCTGTCTAGGCCCCGATCACCCGGTCGAGAAGTGCCAGCACTGCCTCAGCTTCAACGCGGCTACCCGGAAAAGGCAGCAGCAATCCCTGGAAGCCCATATTCTGAAGAAGAAAATGAGTTCAGTGGAAAAGGAGCTCAAAAAACTGAGGCAGGCGTCCACTTCCCCCGAGGCCATCGGAAGAAGAAGGAGAAGGAGAGGCACCGGGACAAGGGCTCCTCTACCACGTGTCCCTCGGGAGTCGCTGAGACACAGGTAACGTCCCCTCCGGGGGACCGCTCCTTGATGGCCGCCTCAGAGATTTCCGAGGGGGCGTCGGCCCGCCCGTCTGGCTCGCGCTTGGGCCTTGCGGGCACCTCCGGGCAATTGGAGGCCTCCGTCCCTGGTTCGGCCGCAGGCTTGCGGCCTACCTCTGCGGGTGACTCCGGTAAGTTGGGCGTCGGCTCCTCCGACGTACACCCGGAGAGGGCCGGTAAGACGTCCGACCCTCCGGGGCGGTGCGCGGCCTCCACTCCACCGGATCAGGCCGATCCCTCTCCTCGACCTGCCTCTGGTGATGGCTCTCATAAGTCGGATGCTGGCTCCTCCGGCGCCCGCCGGGAGCTCACCCTTAAGCCACACGTTGGCTCGTCCAACGTCCGGCTGGCGAAGGAACTGATGATGGACCCTCCCACGTCCGTTGTACCTGGTTCCCCGCAGCCTTCACTGCCGTCTGGGGACCCAGAGTCTCCCCAACATGACCCCAGGGATTTCTCCCCTCCATCCCCAGGCGAAGCTGGGGATCTTCCTCCTCCATCAGTCCTTCCGCCACCTGGTGCACTGGATCTGACGTCAGCCCCCGGATGCCAGCTCCGACGCCAACCTCTCTGACGTTGGTACCTCCGACGCCAGGACCTCCAACGTTGGCCCTGACGCCAGCCCTACCGACTGCGGGAGACATCCCGCTCCCGTCGGGCCCTTCGCCCCCGGGCCCTCCAATGTGGACCCGCCCATTGAGGCCACCGGCCGGGCCATCTGCTCCGGCAGCCCCCCCCGGCTCCCAGGTACCCTCCGTCCTATCTGACGCCGGTGTACCCGGGACCGCAGTATCCGGCGCCACAGCACCCGACGCCAGGCTTCCCGACGCCACAGTACCAGACGCCACAATACCCGATGACGGGCTACCCGCAGCCAGGTTTTGGATATGCTCCATACGGTTATAACCCGTATTCTTATCCCCCGCCTCCTCCTCCTCCACTGCCCTCGTGGCGGCCGGTGGACCTGCAGGAGACTCTGGCCTCCTGGTGGGCTGGGACCAAGGCTCAGCTCACCAAAGAGGTCGAGGGCCGCCTTCCGATGACGGTGCCGTCCCAGGTTCCCGTACATCCGAGGCGGCACACTCCCTCACCACCTCCGGATTCCAGGGTTCTTCCATCTGGATCCAGAGAAGGGAAGCACGCGCTTCCCCGGGGACTTCCCAAGGGGTTAGTTCCTCCCCCGGGTCGGGAAAGGGAGTCTTTTTCCTCTTCATACTCCTCTTCACCCTCGGACTCCTCAGATTCTTCTGATGGTTGCTCCGAGAGAGACGACGAGCCACGCTCTCCGTCGAAGCCCAGGCCAAGAACTCCTCCGAAGTCTCCTCCGGAGGATCCTTCTTTTATGGAGTTGCTTAGGAAAATCCAGGAGGTTCATCAGTGGCACTCCCTGGAATCAGATCCTCAGTGTCTGAAACTCGCTGAACATCTGGATCTGCCCGTGACAGCTCCTACCTTGGTGCCACCCTGGATAGAGCCTCACGCCGAGCTCGTTACCACAATATGGAAACAGCCGTCGGCTTTAGCCCCACTTCCTAGGAAGTTGAACAGGCTATATCAGGCTCCAGAGGGTGTTGATTTCCTGGATTCTCACCCTCGTGCTGACTCGGTCGTGATTAGCACCACACACAGCCGGTCGGCAAACCCCAAACATCTTAGCTCGTCACCACCTGATAAGGAATCACGCCTTCTGGACCAGTATGGGAGAAGGATTTACGCTTCCTCCACACTGGGGATCAGGGTCCTGAACTATGTCGGCTATATGGGGGACTACCAGAAGGCCATTCTGACTCAGGTGGAAGCCAAGCTGGACTCCTTGCCTGACTCCCAAGTAAAGCAGGAGTTGGCTGATCTTGTCCGCTCTGCTCTTTCGGCCAGTCGACACATGCTTCGTGCGACACACGATGCAGTGGACACTGCTGGGCGGAGCTCAGCTTTCGCTGTAGGCCTATGGCGTCATGCTTGGCTCCGTGTGTCAGGGTTGGTCCCGGAGGTGCAATCTGCTATCCAGGAAGCACCCTTTCGGGGGTCGGTGCTTTTCGGGGGTGATGTCAAGGACATCGTCACCGATTTGCAAGAGAGGGATGGCACTGAAGTCAGTTGATTCCATGTACCGTCCCCATCAGCAGCAGCCCGTCCCTTCGCAGACGGAATCGGCCAAAGCGAAACCCCAGGAAGGCGGGCCACAAACGCCGCCCCCACAGCTGCCAAGCCCCCGCCCAAAAGCAGCGGGTGCTTCAGCCGCGCGCTGCCCCACACCACCTGGCTCCTTTCCTCTCCCACTGCCTCCGGACTCCCCGGAGGAACCGGTAGGAGGGAGGTTTTCTCTCCACCTTCTGGGATGGGAGAGGATAACCACAGATTCTTGGGTGCTCCAGCTCATAGCAGAAGGACACTTGACAGAGTTTCTTCAGAAACCACCCCGACACCCCCCTCTGAAGTCGTCGTATTCACGGGAACATCTTCTCTTGGTCCAGGAGGAAATTTCGGCTCTCCTGCTGAAACAAGCAAAAGAGCCCGTCCCCCTTCATCTGCGAGGGACGGGTTACTATTCGCATTTCTTCCTGGTCCCAAAGAAGACAGGAGATCTCAGACCAATTTTGGATCTCAGTTCCCTGAATCTTTTCATAGAATACAAAAGGTTCAGGATGCTCTCTTTGCAGAGCCTTCTGCCCCTCCTCTGGTCGGGTCAATGGCTATGTGCTCTGGATATGCAGGATGCTTATCTGCACATTCCCATTCACCCATCTCATTGCAAATACCTTCGTTTTGCATTCCAGGGAGACTACTACCAGTTCAAGGCGCTCCTGTTTGGTCTATCCTTGGCCCCCTGAGTCTTTACCAAATGCTTGGCAGTGATGGCGGCCCACCTGCGTACCAGGGGAGTGCAGGTTTTCCCGTACCTGGACGATTGGCTCCTGGCGGCTTCGTCCAGGGAGGAACTCCTGCGTTGCCACTCCCTTACCCAGCAGGTTTTTGCCTGCCTGGGTATTACCATAAACCATTCCAAGTCTCATCCTGACCCATCCCAGAGACTACAGTTTATTGGGGCGATTCTCGATACGACCAGGGGCAAGGCCTTCCTGCCTCCGGACAGGGCGTCCACCCTCCAGACCCAAATAAGTCTGCTGTCCGGCTGCAGGACGGTTTCTGTGAGGTCGGTCCTTCGCCTTCTCGGGCTCATGGCGGCTGCTATCCCGACGGTATCTCGCGCTCGACTCCACATAAGGATCTCTCAGTGGACTCTATGCTCTCAGTGGGATCAGCTAGTGGACGACCTAGATCACCCAGTTCTGATCTCTTCGCCGATGATGCGAGACTTGCAATGGTGGATGGTTCCAGAGAACCTGTTTCGAGGAGTTCCTTTCTTTCATCCTCCCCCAGACTCTAACCACAGACGCCTCGGGCGAAGGTTGGGGAGCCCATCTAGGCCCTCATCGGACCCAGGGCTCCTGGTCCAAGCTAGAACAAGCTCTCCACATCAATGTGCTCGAGCTGCGGGCAGTGTTGTACACTCTCCAAGCCCTTCACCAATACATCCTTCCCAGCCACCTAGCCGTCCAGATGGACAGCATGTGCGTGGTGTGGTACATCAACAAACAGGGAGGGACTCGGTCCTACCCTCTTTGCAGGGAGGCTGTGAGGGTTTGAGATTGGGCAACACAACATGACCGTCACCTCACGGCAATTCACGTTCCGGGAGTCGACAACACCCTGGCAGACAAGCTAAGTTGCTCTTCTGCTCTGACTCACGAGTGGGAACTGGACCAAGGGGTCCTAGACAATATCTTCCAACTTTGGGGAACACCACAGATCGACCTGTTCGTATCCCCTCTAAACGCAAAACTTCCCGTCTTATACTCGCTCGTTCCAGAGCGAGGTGCTTTTTGGAGCGATGCTCTGTCTCTAGACTGAAAGGACAGATTCGTCTATGCCTTTCCCCCAATTCCACTTATCGCACGAGTCTTGCAGAAGCTAGCTTCAGAAGGAGCATGAATGATTCTGATCGCTCCTTTCTGGCCCAGGCAAGTTTGGTTCTCTCTTCTACAACAATACTCAGAGGATCCTCCTCTTCCTTTTCCTCTCTCTCGAGGTTTACTGACCCAGGATCAGGGGACCCTGGTCCATCCAGGCCTCAGATCCCTTCAACTGCATGCATGGCTCCTGCAGACTTAGCCCAATCCCATTTTGGAGTGTCTCCCAAAGTGGCGGAGATTTTGGTGGAAGCTAGAAAACCCTCCACCAGATCCACTTATGCCATGAAGTGGAAAAGATTAACTATCTGGGCTGCTTCCAAGAACGTGGAACCCTTCTCCTGTTCAGCAGGGCTTCTGCTGGAGTATCTACATCATCTGTTTGACCTGGGTCTCAGTCATTCTTCTCTGAAGGTACACATGGCGGCTATCTCTGCCGTCACCATGTTCCTGTCATGAACAAAGCTTTAACTCAACTGGAGGTCTCTAGACCTTTCTCAGAGGTCCTCATTTGAGGCCCCCCATCCGTACTCCTGTTCCCCCTTGGGACTTGAACTTTGTCCTCGAGAAACTTACTCTCCCTCCCTTCGAACCTGCAGCTTCTGCGGATTTGAAGTTCCTTTCGTGGAAGACTCTCTTACTGGTGGCCATTACTTCTGCTCGGTGAATTTATGAGCTCCAGGCCCTCATGTGCAAAATCCCATACTTGATTTTTCACAAGGAATGTGTTGCTCTTCGCACAAATCCTAAGTTTCTTCCTAAAGTAGTAGCAGAGTCTACTTTAAATCAGTCCATAGAGTTACCAGCCTTTTTCACGCAGTACTCTAATCAAGGGGAGTATTTACTCCATACTATGGATGTTCACCGGATTCTGAGATACTATACCAACAGGACGAAGGATCTCAGAAAAACTGATCAGTTGTTTGTCTCTTTTGCTCATAAAAGGGAAGGCAATGCTGTTTCCAAGCAATGCCTATCTAAATGATTGGCTCATTGCATCACTTTCTGTTATGACAAATACAACAAGACCCTCCCGGGTCATGTAAGAGGCCACTCCACCAGAGGAGTAGCTGCCTCAGCGGCTTGTTTCAAGAATGTGTCTGCGGCGGACATCTGTGCTGCTGCCACCTGGACTTCCATCCATACCTTTACTAAACACTACAGTTTGGATGTTGCCTCTTGCCATAGAGCAAGCTTCGAGCTAGCTGTTCTGCAAGGCCTCTTATCTTGAGGCTTGCACAGCTAGAACTGCTTTTTGGAGTAGTTTCCTCCTCTCGGTGCCTCTCTTTGTTCCAGAATGCTTGGGATTCAGTCCTATATGTAGCTACCTACTGCAAGAGCCCTCTCGAAGTAAGATAGTACAGTTACGTAAGAACTTAATGTAACAGTAGATCTTCGAGAGAGGCTCTTGCAGTAGGTAATACCTTCCCACCCTCCATCCCCCCCTAGGCTTTTTCAGCTCCTTTTCCAGTGAGGGAAATATCCGCTCTTATCTCGTCCGGCCTTTCTGGCCCGTTGCAGGAAAGAACTGGAAGGCGGGCATCAGGGACCGCCCCTTTATACTGACGTCTCCTGACGTGGGGGCAGTCCCTCACCAGGGACTGCTAGCTAGAAATTTTTCCGTGGGGTCCTGCCGCCTGCCGGCGTCAGTCCTATATGTAATTACCTACTGCAAGAGCCTCTCTCGAAGATCTGCTGTTACGGTAAGTTCTTACGTAACTGTACTTTTACTCACCAGTTTTAAAATGTAATGCGTAAAACAAAATGGGATGGGTACCAGTGCTGTAGTCTGGAAAAAATGCTCGTTTTGAATCACCATATATGTTGTGAAGCATTATTCTTTAGCGTGAGGAGTGGCAAAAGTTGGGTGAGTACTGGTACTCATCACAAAAATTTTCTGAAGAGTGTTTCCTAAAACGAGGTGAGTAGAATAGGTCAGTACTCCCGTTATCTGGAGCCCTGCCTACAGCACACTCTTTTCTGCAGTTCTTTTGCAGACTCCTCCCACATTTCCCTTCACAGCATGGAGTCACCCCCTTTCATGACCAAAGGCAAAACCATCTGGTGGAAGCTGGGGGGAAGGTGGCCCATTCCAAGTTAGCCCCTGATTGGCTGGAACATTTTCCAGGCTGAGTTATCATTAGATATCCCCATAGCTTGGAACGGTTCTTAGCCAGTCTGACTGCAGGAATTCTTCCCAATTGATAATTGGCAGTATTCAGCGTATCAGCTGATTTGATGTCTCGGCCCTGATATTCAAAAACAGCAAAGTGGAGTGGAAATGGCTGTGCTTGGCCATTGCCCATGACCCTGAGGATACTATAGTTGTCAGATAGCGCAGTGGCACTATCTGACTAAATATAGGGGCATGTCAGTGCAGCACTGAGCAGAGCAGCATTGCCCTGACATGGATCTCGCCAGTGCAGGGAACAGCACCAGCAGACCCAATAGTGCCGGGAGCTCCTGGCGCGATATTCAGACAGCCTGATGCAGATGAGCCCATTGGGCATGCAAGGCGCTAAGGGGCAGTTTGCTTGCCCATTATGGGACAGTTGCATGGGAAGCAGTAGCAGGTTTGCGCCCCTGCGACCGACTCTGCTCCACCCGATTGCCGGCTGCTGAAAAAAGAATGTTTCTAGGATCGTGGATATGTTGTTCTATCCACACTTCTTGGCAGGTACCTTGCCACTTTAAGATGTGCCAGAAAGTCTTCAAGCTGGCTCCTCCCACCCACCCGGGTGGTATAACCCTTGGCTCTGTCCCATACCGCCAGATCTTCCTTTCCGCTGGAAGATTCAGGTTCCCTCCTTAGCGCTTCCGTTTGTAGTAGGCTCTGGCTCTAGAATCTTCGGATTCGCTTCCAAAACTTATTTTAAAACTCTCTTGAGTTTCTTCTTCATCTTCTTCTTACACTACCATGATGGAAGACAAATCGGTTCCTGGGTTTCACCAGTGCCCCTGTGGGCAGAAGATGTCTCGCTCTGATCTACACGCCATGTGCGTCTACTGCCTGGGACATGACCATGATCCGCAGACTTGCGATCACTGTCGGTCCTTTTCCCCTTCGGTTCTGGAAGACTGCACTGCCCGACGTCAGCTGAGGTGACCAGAAAAGCGTTACCCGCCAGTTAAATCCAAGGATGCCCGTTGGGTGGTCTCTGTGGCTGTGGGGTCTGCTGAGCAGCTGGAACAGCTTAAGGCCTTCGAGGAGGAAGCAACTCAGGCCGCGACGGGCTCCTTTTCAGCTTCGGCCTTCATTCCGCTACAACTCGGATCCTCCTATTTGGCTTCCTTCAAGGAGTTGTGCCAGTCTCTCTCTACCAAGGGAGAGGGCCCTTCGGGGTCACATGTTTCGCACTCTCAGAAGAAGGAGTCGAAAAAGGATAAGTCGCAACGTCAATGCTCTTGGGACTGGGAGCAGTCCTGCTCACAGGAAACCCCTGTTTCGACTTCAGTCGAAGTCGCGGCCGAGGCCGCTAGTTTCATGGTAACCCCGTCAGACCAGTCGGCTGAGATGCCTGTTGACACGGACGAGATTTTTCTTGAGCCGATCGGTGGGTTGTCACCTGACCCGGCCAACGACTCTTTATTTCAGACGATGGTGCTTCCGGTGCCCTTGGACAGGTTGGCTCAGCCCGCTGGACAGGACCCATCCCCCAAGGAACCTGACAAGGAGGAGCCGCGGGTTTCCCTGACTCCTTCTGAGGTCCCCCATCAGCCCCGCTGCCGGTCAAGGTCTCGGTCTCATTCTTTGACTTGCCCTCATTGGCGATTTCACTCCCAACGCCATGGTAAGTGGCAGTGCTGCTCCTCGTCTTCATCATCCTTGGATGGGGAGAGGCTCCGGCGCAAGTTATGTTGGTGCTATGAAGACCTAATGTGGCAGCAGTTGGTCTTGTCCAGGTTGAAACCAATTCCGGTTCCTACCCCGGCCATTAAGTAGGTTTTGCCTGAAGTCAGCCACTGCCACCGTCACCGAGGTACCGGTTAAGGCCCTGCCAGCTCAGCCAAAGCCGGCTACTCCACCGATCTGGGTGGAATCGTCTCCCGAGCAACCGAAGTCTGGGGCTCCGACCTAGGAATCTCGGTCAGCCCAAGACCTGCCCCATCAGTTGTCGGTCACTCTTACTTCCGACTGCTCAAGGTGGGTTGAGAGTGACACGGGTGGTCACCTGCTTTAAGAGGACTCCTCAGAATCTGAAGATTCCTGTATGGTCTCCCATCCTGTCAACGCAGAGTCTCTTGGGAGTCTCTCCGTTGACAAGGGCTGTACTTCGCTGATGGGTATTTGTCAGCTCATCTCCGAGTCCATGGGAATGGAGCTCGAGCCTGTGTAGAAACGGGCCAAGTATCCCCTCACAGAGATTCTGAACAAAGGGGATACTCCGATGGAGGCCTTTCCGGTGGCTGAGGCCATTGTAGGCCCAGCTTTGGAGCTGTGGCAGCATTCTGCATCTTGCCCTGCGCCTTCTGCTCGCATGGCCCGCAAGTATGTGGTCCCTATGGGGTCCCTTTCGGGGTTTTAGGAGAACCCCTCTGTGGTGGGGTTGGTGGCCGACTCTGTCTTTCGGCACTCAGGCAACAAAGGGGATGTGGACAGCCCCCCGGACAAGGAATCCAAACAACTGGACCATTCTGGGAAGAAGATCTATGCAGCCTCCTCCCTTGGCCTTCGTCAGGCCAGTTCAGCCGTTATCATGGTACATTGGTCTCATGCCCTCTTGGGCTCCCTGGATTAGGTGATCCCTCATCTCTTGGTGGACCTCCAGACCACGGTCAATCAGGTCCTGGACTAGGGTAGGGCAGTGGCAAAGCAACAACTCCAGATGGCTCTGGACATTGGTGACTCCTGTGCCCATTCGGTAGAGGCTGCAGTGGCCATGCGCCGCAAGACTTGGCTGCGCATCTCGACCTTTATGGCTGATACGCAACACAAGCTGGCAGATATCCGTTTCTTGGGCACTGACCTGTTTGAGCCCGGTGTGGAGGGCCGCCTCCAACGTATAGAGAAGTCCAGTGCCACCTTGGACTCCATCACATCTGCCCAGAAGGACAAGGGCCCCAAGTGTCAGAACCGCAGGCCCTTTCGTTCATCCACTCCTGTGGCCAGACCGGCCCAGCAGTAGCAGTAGGGCCAGCAGGCTCAATCTTGGCATCCTCGGGCCAAGTCCATGGCCTCTTCATTCAGGAAGCCTGGGGGGAAAGGTCCCGGTGACTCCTCTTCCAGACACTCCTCCAAGCCTACCCAGTGATGGGTTGGGGGGCGCCTCCCTCAGTCCCGTCATACCTCCCCTGTAATCTCCCTTGGAGGGGGCTGGCTCAGCCACTTCCTTTCCGCTGGGTCCACTATCAGAATGGACCGTTGGGTTCTGGAAGTGGTCGGTTGAGGCCTGCCTCTGGAATTCGAGCAGGCCCCTCCATATTGAGCTTGTGCCCCATGGTGGGATCTGGTGTCCACAGCCTCTTAGTCGGCTCTCCAAGATGACTTAGCTCAGCTCCTCCTCAAGGAGGTGGTGTGCAGAGTAGCGGACCATCTTCAGACCCAGGGGTTCATTTCCAGGTACTTCCTGGTACCAAAACGGATGGGGAGCTGATGCCGCATTCTAGATCTGCATGACCTGAACAAGTTCCTCAGGTCCTGCATCTTCCGGATGGTAACTCTGGCTCAGATTATACCATCCCTGGAGCAAGGCATGTGGTTGTGCTCCCTAGATCTTCAGGACACATTCTTTCACATCCCAATCCGTCCGTCCCATCAACAGTTCCTCCACTTTCGAGCTGAGGGAACCCTTAATGAGTTCCAAGCCATGCCCTTCAGCCTGTCATAAGCCCCCGGGGTCTTCACCAAATGCATGGCAGTGGTGGCGGCCTACCTGAGGCACCAAGGGGTCCAGGTGTACCCTTACCTGGATGACTGGCTGATAGCTGGTTCCTCCAGGCGGGAGCGGTCCAGGGATCTGGCACTCCAGACTTGCCTCGACCTTGGCTTCCTGATCAATGAGGCCAAGTCGGAACTCGTGCCTTCACAGGTGATTCAGTTCATCAGGGCAGAGCTCAACTCTGCTCCCGGCGGACAGGGCAGAGGTTCTCTCCTCCTTTGCCCAGTCATTTCTGGTTGGGCAATTGCACCCTACCCGGGACTTCCTGCATCTTCTGGGCTACATGGCAGCCTCCACCAGCATGGTCCGATGGGCCTGCTGGCATATGCATTCCCTCGAGTGGGAACTGGCCAGCCAGTGGTCTCAGCGCTCAGGTCATCTTGGCCAGCTGGTCTCTGTGATCCAGAGGATGTGGGATGGCCTCCAGTGGTGGCTTGTCCCATCCCACCTGCAGGAAGGGATCCTGTTTGTCTACCTCGAGCAGACGGTCATCCTGACGACCGACGCCTCTCTGATGGGTTGGGGTGCCCATCTGGGGGAGCACAGAGCCCATAGGCTCTGGTCCCCCCAGGAGTCCCGATGCCACATCAACCTGCTGGAGCTGCGAGTGGTTCGGCTAGCCCTGACCGCATTCGCTCCGTTTATTCGGGGTCAGGTGGTCCAGGTTCAGACGGACAACACCATGACCATATACTATCTCAACAGGCAGGGCGGGACGCGCTCCTTGCCCCTCTGCAAGGAAGCTCTGCACATTTGGTCCCTTGTGCTCAGTCTGGAGGCAGATCTCCTAGCCAGTCACGTGGCAGGAGCCTCGAATCAGCTGCCGATACCCTCGGCTGGATAGGCAAGGCAGGGCATCTCACAAGTGGTCTGTCCACCAGGAGGTAGTACAAGATCTGTTCTCCCACTGGGGCACCCCTCAGGTGGACCTGTTCACCTCCAGGGAGAATGCAAAGCTGAGGCTGTATCATGCCCACCCCCCTCAGCAGGGTTCGCTGCAGGGGGATGCCTTCTCGAGGCCATGGACCCCAGGCCTCTTCTACAGCTTCCTTCCCCTCCCCTTCCCATGATTCACAAAGTACTCATCAAGGTCAGGAGGGACAAGGCGCAGGTGATCCTGGTAGCCCAAGACTGGCCCGCTAGTTCTAGTATCCAGATCTCCTCAGCCTCAGCTCCAGGCTCCCAAGGTGGCTTCTAGCACACTCAGACCTGCTCTCCTTCAGTCAGGGGAAGGTACGCCACCTGGACCTTCAATCCCTGCACCTGATGGCCTGGTTCCTGAGCGGCTAGAGTTCCAGGCCTTGGGTCTCTCCAACGAGGTCCTCAACGTTGTTGAGGCTTCCCGTAAGGAATCGACCAGAAAATGCTATATCTATAAATGGAAGAGATTCTCTATCCAGTGTCAGGGCAGAGGGTTGGACCCATCGTCCTGACCAGTGGCTAGCATTTTGGACTATCTTTGGTCCCTCTCCCAGCAGGGACTTCTGTCGACGATCCTAAAGGTGCACCTGGCAGCCATCTCTGCTTACCGGGTACGGGACGGGCAGCAGTCAGGGGCACAGGAGAAGGTGGTCTGGCGCTTCTTCACAGGCCTAGATCACATACCCCCTCCACTGCATGAACCTCCACCTCCGTGGGATCTACTGCCGGTTTTGGCAAAGCTCATGGGCAATCCATTCGAACCGATGCACAAATGTGACATTTCACATTTTTCATGGAAGACCGCATTCTTGGTGGCTATCACGTCAGCCAGAAGAACTGGGGAGTTACAGATGCTCTCTATTGAATCTCCTTACCTGGTCTTCCACAGGGACAAGGTTGTCCCGCCCCACCCAAAATTCCTTCTGAAGGTGGTGTCGGAGTTTCACCATAACCAGGTGATTACTGTGCCGGTGTTCTACCCCAATCATACCTCGGAGGCTGAGTACAGGCTCCATACTTTGGACCTGAGACAAACGCTCACCTACTACAAAGAGCGAACGGCGGAAGTTCGGGGAGAGGTTCGCCAGCTGTTTGTCACCTACAATGAAGCCGCACCTGGCAGACCTGCAGCCAGGCGGACAATAGCTAGATGGATTACATCTTGCATTGACCTCTGCTATAGGTTGGCGGGTAGGGAGCCTCCTGTAGGGCTTAAGTCTCATTCCACCTGCCATACCGCTGCATTGGTGGCGGCTTCTAGGGACGGCCCTATCCAGGAAATCTGCAGAGCTGCTACCTGGAAGTCAGCACACACCTTCATTTCCCATTACCACATCGACCTTGAGTCACCGCGGGATGCTGGTTGTGGAGCCTCAGTTCTCCAGTCCTGCTTTCCTATGTAGGGGTGTGCGTCTTGCCTCCCTCCTCCTGGAGAACTGCTAGGAGTCTGCAAAGAAGTGTGGTTAGAACAACATATCCACAATCGTAGAAAAACAAGTTACTCACCTGTAATAGTAGTTCTAGGAGTGGTATATGTTGTTCATCCACACTGACACTGACCCACCCGACCTCCCCGGCTTCGACACACAAACCTGGCTTTCAGTGGGCCAAGATCTGGCGTCATGGGGCGGAGCCGAGGGTTATACCACCTGGGTGGGAGGAGCCAGCTTGAAGACTTTCCAGCACATCTTAAAGCGGCAAGGTACCTGCCAAGAAGTGCGGATGAGCAACACAAACTACTCCTAGAACTACTGTTACAGGTGAGTAACCTGTTTATTCCGTGGTGTCTGGTTGCACCCCCACCCTCTGATTGCCGGACCGTAGAAATGTCTATGGAAGGGTTGTGGGATAACAGATGGAGAAGACACCAAACTTCAGGTTCAACACACAATCTGTGTGTGATGTTTATTCAAAATACAGGAAATAAGCTTCTGCAGTGCCATGTTCCTTCTTCAGTACAACAGTTTGCAGCAACAGACTATGTACATCACTTCTCTGCACTTAGCCAGCACCTACTGACACTGATCTCTGATTGCATCATTTTTCAGTGAAAACCTTTCATTCCTATGTGGGCCCCGTTTACTTGGGTAGTGGGGGCTCAAAAAGAAAAAAAAACAAGCTAAAAACAAAGAACCTCAGTGCAGAAGCACTGAAAAAAGGGTTACCCCAAAGGGCATTGGCAACAAATCAAGTTTCAAAGAAATACAACATCATACATACCTCCATAATGCAAAGCATTATGGGATATATGCAAATCACCATGACATTTCAGACTTGTTCAGTTTACAGCAATTTACAGGTAGCAGGCATGTGGAGCGCTTCAACATCACCGCGATCAGGGTGGGCGATGTCTCAAGAGCTTATGCTGAAATGGCGAATGCTCCTAAAACCCACCCGACAGTGAAACAGCGCTTTCAGCCACAGCCCCACTAAGGGCGATGGACAGTATGGCTATGGTCATACAGGTGAGTGCATGGAGAATGCGGCCCAGACAAGCGAGGGTCGCGGGTGGCATGCACCACAAAGGCACCGGCAGCCATGCAAACAAGGTACACAGGGTGGGAGCACAGGCTGGGAGGGACTAGACCACAGGGCGATTGCAATATGCCATGTAGGTTTGGCAGGAGTGGTGTGTCTGTCTGCGTGATCATGCGTGTTTGGTGGGGGTGTAGTGGCCACCGGGGCGTCAGTGCATGTATGCTGTGGCCATTGCCAGGCATGAGCCGGGGCGGGGGGGTTGCTGGTTCCATGGTGGCAGCTGCAGCATTGGCCATCCCTGTCCCAGCTAATGTCCATGTGGTCCTGGGCCGTTTACCCCAGACATCACTGCCCATTGACGTCACTGTTGCTCAGTTATCCAGGGCTCGGTCCCACATACCCAGGCAGCCTAAGCTCTGTCACCCATTCCAAGCCGCCCAGGTTTGCCTCTGCCCACCTGGCCGCACTGCTGTTGCAGCACTCCACATGGCTCTGCCTGTTGCCGGCACTCTCACCGCCAGTCACTCTCCTTCCTGGTTGCCCTTATGGCGCTCCCTCTTGTGCAGTTGCCCATTGGGGACTCATGCATTGGGAGGCGCCCTTATCACATAAAGCCCAATTTACATGCATTTTAAATGGCACAACTAACTTAATTTCTGTAATAGCCACCTAGTACTTTTAACCTTTATCAAAAACACCTAAAGTCATGGTATTTTCAACATTTACAGGCTTCATAAACATAAGGTATATATATCAAGGTATTTTATGACATAGCGCTATTACATACTAAATCCAATGATGATAAACACAACTGTTTTACATACACTTGGAGGTCACCACAGTAACCTCCCTGTACGAGGACCTGAGAGGGAAAAGGAAAATTAAAGAGGACACTATAGCATAGTCAAGAAAGGGAAGGGGGGGTACCCATAGGTGGCCAAACTTATGAACTAGAAATTGTAAAGGATAGAATAGACTAAGAAAAAGAAGAACTGTTGCAACAGATTTAAGAAAAGGTCAGTCCTCAAGAGTGGCAGGTGCTCCCTGTCACAATGTCAACCTTTCCCTGGTGTCTAGTGGGCCTCCACCACCCTCTGATTGCTGTCCCCGGTGTAATTTAATGTATCCCTGGTGCCTAATGGTTCCCCCACCCTTTGACTGCTGTTCACCACTGTAATTGAATGTCCATCTGGTGCCTAGTGGTCTCCACAACCTCCAGTGGCCAGCCCCAGTGTAAGTGAATGTATCTCTGGTGCCTAGTGGTCCTCCCTGCCCTCAGAGCACCAGTCCTAGCATAATTGAATGTACCCCTGGTGCCTAGTGGTTTCCCTGACCTCTGATTGCAAGCCCTGTTATAATGAGAGAACTCCCTGGTGTCTCTTGGTCCCCTCCACCCTCCGATCATAGGCCCTGGTATCATAAAATACCTCCCTGACATCTAGTGGCACCCCCACCCATCGATCCCCATTCCTGTAGCAACATACTCTTTGCCACTAGATACCAGGGGTGGGTGTGCTCCTCCAATCGCCAACTTGGTGCTGGCTGCAGTGTCTCCGGCAGCTTCTAGGGTTGCACGTAGTAAGTTGGGATTTTGATCGGCAGTATTTGCACTGCGTAAAGTAGCCTGCACTAACCCCTTTGCACAGCACAACTAGGCTAAATGTCGTACTATGCCCCGCCCTTCCCTTTGCTCACTGCATACATTATTGTTTTTTTATGCGTATGTTAACCCTGGTTAGTGCATGCAAACGCCCCCTTTGAATATTATGCATGGGTGCAAACCCCAGGCAAACAGGGTGCAATCACTTTGCCCGCCAGGCAACATTTTTAATATCTGGACCCTAACATTAAGTAATTCTAGTCCCAAGCAGACCTGTAGGTAAATGCCTGTTTGCCCTTGTTAGCGTTTACCCTTTAGTTTTGTACATCTTGATCAGATAAAGCATCCTTCAAGCAATTTCTGTCTCAGCAAGGCTAAATGCTAACATGATAGAAGGAAAATAAGGTGCACTCAGGATAGGCAGGCGGTGCTGAACACAGGCTGCCAGCCTACAAGTACAATAAAGACAAATGTTCAGCACTCGTGGAGACCAAATATCGTGGAAATAAAGTAATTTATTTCTGTGGCTGTCCCCCTAGACAGCAACCTTCTTCCCCAGTGCTTCAACCCTAACACAGGGTCTCTTCCTCGGGGTGGGTCTGAGGATTAACAGATCACATTCAAATTTATACAAACTGATTTAAAGTGACACACACCCAAATACATGAGTTAGTAAAATACAATGTAATGAAAAGGTTTTTTAACAGTCATACATTTCAGTCACTTGGTATTTTGTACCACATACAAAGTACCTTAATTAATTTTTGGTTTTTAAATAAATCATACATTGTGTATTTTAACTCTTAATTTTACAATTTTGTATGGTGACTATAAATGAAGAAAACTTTGTGAAAAGACGCAGTAAAGTGCAAACTTAATATTTTATTTATTTATTTATTGAAATGTTTCGCCAGAAAGGCACACTGAACAAAAAGCTGCTCGTCTCCTAGTGTGTCCTGGGGGAGAGGGTAAAGGGAGAATCAAATACAAGACAAAGAACAGTCAAGTAGTACAAGTAATCATAAACAGTAAATCAGATTTGTACAGACATTTGATACAGTGACTATGGTACAACAAGGCTTACCAAATACAAAAACAAAGAATGGTCAAATAGTACAAGCAGTCATATGCAGTAAATTGGATTTGTACAGACACTTGATACAGCGACTGCTGTGCATCAAGGCTTGACAGGCTGATTAGTTACGTAGAAGAAAATATTGGTACCCGAATTCGGAGTGATTTTAAGTGCAAACAGTAAATATAAGTGCTAGGGGCAACTACTGCAGCAAGACAGTAGAGCAATGAAGCAGTTAGCAGAGCAAAGCAATTAGCTGATCACAACTAGAGGCACGCGCAGTTAGAGGAGTAGTAGTTTGTAAGGGCTAGGGCGATAGAGTAAGAGGAAGATTAGTGTCTAATTTGAGGTGGCAATGAGTTCCAGAACGTTTTAAGGAAGTTATGGGAGAAGGCAGAGTGTCCAGCTGCAGTGAGCCTACGAGGTCAACCAGCGTCCTGGTGTCAGTGGATCTGAGTGGCGTTGAGGGGGTGGGGGTGCAGGGATAGTCAGTGCAGTCAAGAGATGGGGGAGGGAGCTGAACCAGAATTTAAGTGAATTAGCAGTATGGGTCAGCCACCGATTGGTAAGTGAGGGGAAAGCAAGGGAGTGGTAAAGATGCAGTCGTGGGTGCACAGGGGCATGTCAAGGGTGAAACGTCAGAAGGAGTTGAAGAGTGAGTACAAGCTGGTTAAGGAGGACTTCAGGGCAGCACTGTAGACTACATCACAGTAGTCGAAGATAGGGAGAATCATCTCCTGGACTAATTCGTGCCTTATTGGAAGAGGTAGGGAGTTTCGGTTCCTGAAAAGGGCGCCAAGCTTGGGCGTAGTTTTTTCAGAATAGGATCCACATGTCCAGAGAAGCTGAGGTGCTGGTTGAGCCAGACTCCAAGGTATCTGAAGGAGGAGGTGTCCTCCAGCAAAGTCCCATCGAGGGTGTGGAAGGAGGGAAGGAAGGTGAGCCTGGAGAGTCTCTGCCTTGTGCCAAAGGTCATGGAGACAGTCTTTTTGGCATTTAGAGAAAGCTGTTGAGTGCTAAGCCAGAACTGGAGCTTGCTGAAGTCCAGTTGGAGTCTGATTTCAACATCTGAGACAGTGCGACCAGAGGTGAACAGTACAGTGTCGTCAGCGTGCATATGGGTGGAGGTTGAGGTACACACTGACGGAAGGTCATTTAGGAATATAGAGAAAAGTATGGGGCCTAGCACTGATCCTTGAGGGATACCAGTGTCTACTGAAAGGGGGGATACTGATTCAGCGATCCTTACTGATTGTGTCCTACCTGTAAGGTAAGCTCTGAACCAATTTGTGGCAGAGACAGACAGGCCAGCTGAGGAGAGGTTGTTTAGGAGAAGGGAGTGGGAGACCATGTCGAAAGCCTTTGCAAGGTCGACGAAGATGGCCGAAGTGATTAGGCCACTATCCATCCCTGTGAGGATGGAGTCTGTGAGCCTGAGTAGGGTGGTGGTAGTGGAGTGATGTTTCCTAAAACCGGATTGGAAAGGGGTGATAAATTTAGACTCAGATAGGTAGGTGGAGAGCTAAGACAGGACCAGGTGTTCCTGGAGTTTGGCTAAGATAGGGAGAAGGGAGATAGGGTGGTAATTACTGGGGGAGGAAGGATTTCCCTCTTAGGTAGAGATAAGACTATGGCTTGCTTCCAGTTTTTAGGCACTGTGGCTTTGGTGAAAGAAAGATTTAGGATGTCAGCCAGTGGGGCAGCTATTGCTGGGGCGGAGAGATAGAGAAGCTTAGGGTCCAGTCCGTCAGGTGAGCTACCTTTAGTAGGGTTTAGAGTTAGCAGAGTGGCTAGGGTGTCTGCAGTGGTGACTGAGGAGAAAGAGAAAGCTTCACTGCTTGGGGTTGCATTTGGAGGTGCTTGGGTAGTTAGACTGGATGGTGGGAAGGAGGGGAGAGAGGCTAGAAGGGTAGCTGCACAGAAAGTAAAATAGGAGTTGAATTCTGTGGCTACAACAAGGTGGTTAGAGACTAGGGTATTATTTATTTTAAGGAGGGGGGAGGTTTGGATGGGGGGGGAGAATAACGCATTGACAACCTTCCAGAATTTCGATGGATTGTTTATATTGGTTTGGAAGAAGCTTGTAAGCTATTCAACCTTGGCAAACCTAGTAGCTTTTGTGCATTTATTTCTCAAGGTATGGTAGAGCATATAGTAAGGAGGACTGCTAGAGTCTTTGTGCTTTTTCCAGGCTTGGTCTCGAGCCCATTGGCATGCGAGAAGCTCTGGTGTGATCCATGGGAGATAGTTGCCGTGAACCCTGGAGGGCTTGATAAGGGCGAATAGGTTACAAGAGGAGATGAATTTGTCTTTAAAGTAGATCAATGGGAAGCACCAAGATATCTCGTCGGCGAGAATGCCGACCTCCCCCACAGCGACGGCACAATACCGTTGCAGGTATTGTGCCGCCTCTTGCATCGCTGTTTTCTGTGGGGGCTGCACCCCACACCCCCATGCAATGGGCTCTGCTCCGCTATCTCCCCAGACTCTAGGATTCCAACTCACGCCGGAGTTGGTCCGGGAGTGGAACATTGGGAAGGCGAAACACAGGAAAAAGGACCATTACCGTGAATGTCGCCATAATGGTGTTTTTCTGTGTTTTGCCGTCGGGTTGTCAACCACAAGGGGTAATATGGATCAATGCATCATCTATGGATTGGGCCAGGGAGATAGGTGTCCAGTCAGTATATGCTAGACTATGGAGTAAGGGGTCTAGGTCAAGGGACTTAAAGGACCTTGAATGAATTAACTTGGATGAAACTTTAGTCATATGAATTTTCCGAACCATGAAAATCATATGGTGGTCGTTTAATGAGTCAGATAGAAGTCCGTATTTTATGACTCTATGTGGGTGGGAGGTGAGCGCCCAGTCAATCAAAGAGTGGTTTTTGGATTTGAGATTTAGGCGGGTTGGTTCAGTGATTTGTTGTGAAAGATTAAGAAACACAGAAACAGAATTTGACGGCAGATAAGGACCACTTGGCCCACCTAGTCTGCCCATTTCCCTACCTGATGGATAAGCTGCAGATTCTAATCAACAGCTTACTTCCTCCTACCCCCCCACTAGAATTGCCTTATGTCTGTCCCATGCATTCTTGAATTCTCCCACAGTTTCTGGCTCCACAACCTCTTCAGGAAGGCTGTTCTATGTATCCACAACCCTCTCTGTGAAAAAAATACTTTCCAACATTACCTCTGAGCCATCCCCCCCTCTATCTTCAAATTGTGCCCCCTTGTTCTTGCACATCTCTTTTTCTGAAAGATGCTACCCTCTTGGACTTTGTTAATTCCCTTGAGATACTTGAAAGTTTCTATCATGTCCCCCCTCCCTCCTTTCCTCAAGGGTATACATATTAAGCTGCTTTAGTCTCTCCTCGTATGTCTTCTGGTGCAGACCCTGCACCATTTTGGTTGCCCTCCTCTGAACAGCCTCCACTCTGTCTATGTCTTTGCGGAGATGGGGTCTCCAGAATTGCACGCAGTACTCCAGATGGGGTCTCACCAACTGTCTGTACAGAGGGATAACAACTTCCTGTTTTCTACTGTTGATGCCTCTCCCTATGCATCCCAGTATCCCCAACCCTCCTTACTGCCTTCTCACATTGCTTGCCCACCTTTGGGCATCTGATATAATTACTTCTAGGTCTCTTTCGATTTTTGTTGTTGTTATTATCTCACCCCCAATTGTGTACTCTTCCCCTGGGTTTTTGTTTCCCAGATGCATTACCTTGCACTTCTTTGCACTGAAGGTTCTATGAAGTTATGTCATTTCTAAGTTTAGAGAGGGAGAGGGTATCCCAACGTTGATTGAAATCCCCATTATGTATAGCTTGCCAGCAGGGGGGGTGGGCAGCAATATTAGTGATAAGCTCAGAAACAGTAGCAGGGGGAAAGTCCAGGTTTGCAGTAAACACCAGCTACATAGATTGGGAGAGAGAGAAAGGTAGTGACAGTCTGAAGAGGAGCATTTCGTAAGTTGCTGGGAGGGAAGTGGATAGGTTAATATCAGTGTTGAGGGAAGCGGAGACATATATGGCAATACCGCCTCCTCTACTTGCTCGGTCTTGCCGGTGGATTGAGTAACCTGGGATAGCAATTTCTTTGTTTGCTGTTTTGCTATGTAGCCAGGTTTCAGAGAGAATAAGGATGTCGGGGGCAAGAGAGGCAGCAAGAGGTTGTAAAAAGTAAAGTCTGGGGACCAAGCTACGTATATTTGCATGGAGTAGCTTGAGACCATGGAGAAGGGTTTGGGGAGCGACGTATGAGTTGGTTTGAGCAGCGGGAGGAGTAAGGGGAGGACCTGGGTTTGGGTTGATATCCCTTGACAGTAGCAATAAGTAGGTAATGATGAGGTAGTGTAAGTTGTCTCTCTTAAACCAAGGTTTTGATATAAGTGATTGTGGGATGTGGTAAAGGATATGGGTTGGAGGATTTTACAGCTTTAGCAGTGATATTAGATAGTGGGAGTTTAAGAGAGGATAGATGGCAGCAGAAGGGAGGGAAGTGAAGTAGGACCAAGATGATTAGTCATATGCTAAAGTAGTAGGATAGGGGATATGAATGGAGGGCCTGACAAAAGGGAGGGTAATACCCTGCACCAGGCAGTTGGTATGAAGATATCCGTGCATAGTAGATGGGGCAAGGATGGGAAGGAATGAGAGAAGTCAAGGTGTATAGGGATACATGTTGTACAGAGAGGCTATAATGTAAAAGTGGGAAAAGGCACTGAGGAGGTGGGGCAAATAAATGAGAGTTAGTATCCCAGTGTATATCCAGAGGGGTAAGCTCTTGGAGAGGTACAGTTAAATGGGAGGAATGGCACAAAGGGAAGGGAAATAGAGCAGGAATCACAGTGTGGGTGCCTCAGAAATTGCAGTGTGGAGCCACAAAATTTACAGCTAGTGGAGAAGTGCCAATAGTGGGTATTTACTGTAATTGGATCAGGCACAGGAGAAAAAGGATACAGTATTTATGCTGCTAGTGACACTAGGATGCAGGTCTGTTAGCTAGATCCAGGAAAAGGTGACTGGGAATAGGTAGAGAATTGCCTGTTATAGGTAGTATGGGAAGAAAGAACTTGGGACAGGGTCACTGAATTGCAGCTAATCTAATTGGGATAAGTGTTTTGGAGGGGCGGTGCCACGGTTATGGAAGAGCATTTGAAGAGTGCCGGGGGTGGGGGAAAATTCAAGTTTGTTCACTCGCTAGCAGCAGCAGGCTATGAAGAAAGGCAGACCAGAAGAGCGGAACATCCAAACAAGGCAAGTCTGCGGGAAAGCGCCTGGATTCAAATCTGGAAATTACCTTACAGCCGAGTGGAGCAGCGGGCAGCGGCAGCTGCAGAGGGAGTCGCACCACAGGGAGCCCAAATTAGGGGCTCTGGAATCTGGAAGAGCAAGGGGAAAAAACATAGATTTAACAGGAGCAACAGAAACTCAGGGGGGAGTGATTCACCTTCTTAGTGGGACAGTGGCGCCACAGAGAATGGCAGGGGAGGCAGACAGAGAAATCGAGTAATCAGTAGGTGGGGATTAGCAGTAGAGGCAGGCGCAGAGAGACTGAATGGGAGGTGGAAAGGAGGGGGTGCCGAAGACTCGGCGAGTCAGAGGGAAATAGCAGGCAACAGATGGAAAAGGAGAGATTAAACACAGAGAAAACAAATAGCAGGAAAAGGGGAGACAAACAACAGAGAAAGCAAAAAAATCACAGTTTCACTAAATTTCGTAATACAAGAGTGAAGCACTCCACTAACAGTATCTGCCGACACAAGGCAGTAAATCCTTCTAGGTTAATACAGCATAGGTAACAAGCAGTAATTTCAAGCAATTAACAGGCAATTGCATAATGGAAATTAATTATTTGTATTAGAGAAACAAAATATAATAAATGCTTCTGCTCTAAATATTCAAGTTCGTTCGCTCACTAGAAACAGCAGGATGTGAAGAAAGGCAGACCAGAAGAGAGGAACGTCCAAACAGGACAAGTCGGCGGGAAAGTGCCTAGATTCAGATCTGGAAAAGACCTTACAGCCGAGTGGAGCAGCAGGCGGCAGCAGCTGCAGAGGGAGCCACGCCACGGGAAGGGGGGCCTGAATCAGGGGCTCTGGAATCTTACAGCCGAGTGGCGCAGTGGGCGGCAGCCGCTGCAGAGGGAGCCGCGCCATGGGGAGGGGAGCCTGAATAAGGGGCTCTAGAATCTTACAGCTGAGTGGAGCAGCGGGCGGTGGCAGCTGCAGCTGCAGAGGGAGCCACTATACCGGGAGGTGAGCCCGAATCAGGGGCTCTGGAATCTTACAGCCGGGTGGAGCAGTGGGCGGTGGCAGCTGCACCACAGGGAGGGAAGCCCAAATCAGGGGCTCTGGAATCTTACAGCCAGGTGGAACAGCAGGTGTCGGCAGCTGCAGAGGGAGCCTCACCATGGGAAGAGGAGCTTGAATCAGGGGCTCTGGAATCTTACAGCCAAGTGGGCAGTGGCAGCTGCAGGGGGCATCGCGCCACAGGGAGGGGAGCCCGAATCAGGGGCTCTGGAATCTTACAGCCATGTGGAGCAGTGGGCGGCGGCAGCTGTAGAGGGAGCCATGCCATGGAGAGGAGAGACCGAATCAGGGGCTCTGGAATCTGGGCAATAATAGGCAAAACTAATAATATGAAATTAATTTTTCATCAATTTTACATTTCATTTAGTTGCCTAAACAACAAAACATGGTCTAAAGCATAGAATTCAAAATCATAAACAGCTCTCCAGGCAAAATTTAAAAAGTAAAAGAACAGACCAGGAGAAAAACAAGGACAAAGGGGAAAGGGGGGAGGGTGCCTGGCCCCATGAAGGCATTCAACTCCTGTCTGATGTGTATTAAAGAAATAAATTAACAAATCTGCCACTGCTCTTACTAATACTGATTTAATTTATATAATCCAGTGGAATTCCAGAATAAGGAACTAAAAATTGCAATTCGTCAAAAGTTCTGGGGTTAAATATTTATGTAATAAGGGAGATCAGGGGAACAAAATGCTTGATGCAGGTTCAAGGTTCAAAGGACACTGTGGGATATCATGGTATGGGGGGAGCTTTCTCATTATAAAGGTGGGGACATGGGATTGAGGAATTTCAGTTACAAGATAGAAAAGATGACCAGATAAGACTACAGGATCTAACTGTGAGGCATTACCTCACCCCTGGTGTATCATGATTGCAAACATGTTGTTCGACATCCAGGACAGTGATGGGCACAATGCTAACAGTCGGCATTGTACTATCCAAAGAAAATGCTGTACTCACTTCTTATTAAAATAACCAACTGCAGGTCGGAGTTGTTTGGGGTGGGGGCATAATACCAGGAGAGACCATGCAAGTGCACAGCGGGACCATTACAGCGATCTGCCGATATTTGTCCCTGTAATGGTCTCACCCCATAGTTCACATTTGTGAACTAGCTCTGTGCAAAGTGGGCTTACAAATACTGCAACTCTCACTTAAAGCAGTTAATAAGAAATTGGGGTCCAAGGCAACTCGGCAGTATACAAAGTGCCTACACATCGGCACTGCACTGAAACAGCTGTCATAGACAGCTCCGTTCCCCCCGTAACAAGTAGCACACTGGGAGCCCACCCCAGCGTGCTCATGCGCTCCCCGCCCACACACACTATATGGCCGACGGAGCCCAATGCCCCGTCGGCCCTGGCTTGTGCCCCCTCAACAGATTTCAGGTGCCACGCTGGGAGTCCACCCCAGCGTGGCAACAGTCCGTAAGGCGACGGGGTGCCCAGTCCCCATCGGCTGCATTGTCCCCCACAACAGACTTTCAGGTGCCATGCTGGGGCCCACCCCAGCGTGGCAGCGATCCTGGAGTCGGCCAGGTGCCCATTCCTGTCGGCTCCACTGCCCCCAACAGACTTCAGGTGCCGCGCTGGGAACCCACCCCAGTGTGGCAACAGTCATATGGCCAACAGGGTGCCCAGTCCCCGTTGGCTCCACTGCCTCCCAAACAACCTTCCAGCTGCCATGCTGGGAGCCCACCCAGTGTGGCAAAAGTCCCGCGACGTCTTAAAAAAAAATGACATGAAAAAGCGGTCGCTGACTGTCTTGGCCCCTCCCCAAACCCTCGCCCACCCTCTGAGTGCCCCACCTCCTCACACCCCCACCTAACCCCATACTTACCTCCAGAGGCCGGCTCGACGATCTTCGGTGGACCGGGAACATGTCTGCACTCTTCAAAGCCAACCATGAACTGAAGAAATGCCGATAAGCTGAATAATGGCATAAATAGTTTTTTTTCAGCTTTGATGCATATCTTGAGGATTTGGGGGAATTTTTTCACCAAATTTTCAGCATGGGGTTCTTGGGACCCCACCTCATGAACTCAGTCACGGTCATTTTGTTATTTGATCCCGAAAGGTGATTTTGCGGTCACTGCGTGGAACCACCTTTCAGGACCGATTTACGAAGCAACAGTGTCACAGTTCATGAGGTAGGCCCCCAAAAACCCTATGTTGAAAATTTGGTGAAAAAATTCCCAAAAATGACTGTTTTAGGAGCGTACGTTGCGCAGTTCCTA
The DNA here is from genome assembly GCA_016271365.2 of Neoceratodus forsteri. Lineage (NCBI taxonomy): Eukaryota > Metazoa > Chordata > Ceratodontiformes > Ceratodontidae > Neoceratodus > Neoceratodus forsteri. Next base: position 1,629,966,639 of record CM028131.1, on the reverse strand, counting down.
CGCATGCTCGTAACTTTGAGAATTTGTAATATTTTCACTCCAGATTTTCAACATTGCCATTTTACCACCCCTCCTTATCCGTAATGTGTCCCGAACATTAATTTCGCAAACCGACTGCGCCAATGTGCGAAAACACATTTTGGCGAGATGTGAAAAAATGACCAGTACAGCTGTCATTTTCACATCTCGTTCAAAATAATTTTTATGTACATTAATCTTGATCGGTTTGCAAAATCAGTGTTTGGAGACACATTAAGAAAATCACAGTGGCACTGTTCATGAGCAGAGGTGTTAAAATGGCTGTGTTGAAAATTTGGTGACAAAAGTCCATAACATAACTGTGTTACGTGCGTGCATTGCGTAATTTCCACGCACCCTCGTAAGTTCACGAATTTGTAATATTTTTAGTCCAGATTTTCAACATTGACATTTTTCCACACCTCTTTATGAACAGTACAGCTGTCATTTTTCACACCCTGGCTGAAATGTGTTTTCGCACTTAAAACGCAGAATAGCACGGTCGCTGTGGGAAATTAGTGTTCGGGATAGAGTAAGAAAATTACAGTGACACTGTTCATGAGCAAAGGTCCCAAAATACCTGTGTTGAAAGTCTGCTGTAAAAAATCCTCAAACTAATTTCATTACGAGTGTACATTGCGCAGTTTCTACGCACACTCGTGACTTCACCAGTTTTTTTATATTTTCACTCCAGATTTTCAACAATGCCATTTTTTACACCTCCTTATGAACAGTACACCTGTCACTTTTCACATCCTGTTTGAAATGTGTTTTTCGAACCTGTGGTACCAAATGGCACAGTCGCTGTGCAAAATCAACTTTTTCCTAACGAAGTGATAGAATCACTGTTCATGCGGTGGAGTCACAAAAAGCCCATGTGGAAAACTTGGAGTAAAAATACCAGGAAACGCCCAGGACATTAGGGTTTTCTACCATAACGCCCTACCCTGTAGGGACTGACAGGTGTCAGGGGTATTACTTGGGATTGTCGACAGTAATGCTCATGCCATTGCATCCCCCCACCGCCACCCTCCAGCCAGTGACAAGCATCGAGGTGCGCCTTGGACCCTTTGCCCCCAGAATTCACCCCATTCTCCTATACTGCGTCCATTTCAGCATATTTCCTTATGGAATGAGGTGAATGTAAAACCCAAACACCCCAAGGCACACCTCGACACTTGGCAGTGTCTGAAGGGTAGGGTGAGGTGAAATGTCATGACTTTCATGGGTGATAACCCAAAGGCACACCTCAATGCTTGTCCATCTCTGCAGGGTGAGGGTCGAGTTGGCGTCAGTTGAATACTTCACTGCCATTCCTATACTGCATCTGTCTAACTCCTGCACTTACGCTGCTAATGCCAGCAAAGCAAACATTCAGCACTGACAAATGCTTGTTTAGTTTCTGGTAGTTAGCTTGATTGGATAACAATTCCATACATTTGCAAACATACATCTTCTCATTCATATTGACAATGTTTCCTCCGTTATCTGATTTCTTGAAAACTGCTCCCTCTAACCTCTCCAATTACCCCAATGCCTTGAACTCCTTCTGCCTCAAATTTTGAAAATAATTACATTTAGTACCAGCAAATAATTTGTGAACTTCATTTGTTAACACTCTTTCAAAAGTCGCGATAGCCGCACTGTATACCTGAGGACAAAATACTGACTTTGGCTTAAAGCGGTATCTATTTCTCATATTACCCTGAGTTTCCTAATTTTCTGCAAAAGTTTCACATTCTTGCAAAAAGGCTTGTAACATCTACCTGGTCTATAATATCAAAGTCCCAATCCTCCACATTCCAAGTTTGTTGTTCTTCCAGGTACCCCTGGGTATCCTTTGTTAGAGTTGTAGAGACCTCCTGAGAATTAAGTAAGTTCTTCTGTGTCTGGTCTTCTTCAAATCCACCCATTGTGGATATGGCATCACTGCCCCTTTGTTGCTTTGTATACAAACATATGAAGAAGCCAACAGAAGAAGGCCGTTTGGTCTATGAAGACTGCTCGTATTGCAGGGTCCACAGCTTGAGCTAATGTCCCTGCCCTCCCTCCCTCCCCACTCATCCCATCCTCCCTACCCATGATTCTTACCTTCTTCCTATGCCTATCCCAGCCTCTCTTAAAGCTGCCCACCGTCTTCAATGAGATAACCTCTTCCAGCAGTGCATTCCAAGTGTCCACCACCCTCTCTGTGAAGAAGTGCTTCCTGACCTCCTTCCTAAACCTCCGACCCTCCAGCTTAAGACTGTGTCCCCTTGTGATATGGTTGCCACTCAGCTTAAAGAGACTCTCCTTATCAACCTTATTTATCCCTTTCAGGTACTTGAATGTCCCAGTCATGTCCCCTCTTTCGGTCCTGTCTTCCAGGGAGTGCATGTTCAGTGCCCTCAACCTCTCCTTGTATGCCTTGCCCTGCTGACCGGCTATCATTTTTGTAGCTCTCCTCTGTACCTTCTCCAGCAGGTTAATGTCCTTTTTAAGGTGTGTGCACCAGTACTGAACACCATACTCTAGATATATAGAAATATTTCAGTTTAAGTTTCCTAACTAGCTTGAAAATATCAGCCTAGAACTTAAACAAATCAGACTTTGGAGTGGGCACAAATGAAAAGCCTCTTAGTAAAACTTTCTTGATCTGCAGTTAATGTTATATCAGTTACATTAACAATGCTCAGTCCTTGCTCTTCAGATTCATTTGTGTGCTGGTGCCAGGATTTTTTTGGTGTAGCTCCTTTTTATTTTGGCTTGCGCACATGCGCAAGCAACATCTTGTGGTAGTAGCACATTTCAGAGGTGTGTCAGTGTTGTGGTGAATGCAGGGGACGCTTTAGCAGGTGCATCTGTCAGCCGCCAATGAGTGAGCATGCTGGCGATGACAGCAGCTTCAAAGAGGGCCAAGGAGTTGAAATGAATCTGCTGTTGCAATCATGGACAGTTTCGTCATTGCAGTGCCCCCCACAACCTCGTCAGCTCCTGCTGCGCGCCAAGCACTCTGTCCCCAGGCCTTGCTCTACGAGAGCAACTTGTTTGTTCACTGCGCTTTTCCTGGTGAAACATTTCATTAAATGAATCATTCCCTGTGCTCCTTTCCACATTGGCGACTCCTGCCACCTGCCATACACTCCCTGGAAAGCTGACATCGGGGTGCCCAATCCCAGAGTCGGCAAGTATTCCCCCCCTATTGTGGCACACTGGGAGCCCACCCCAGTGTGCCAAGATAATTTTCTTATATATTTATTTTTCCGACACCAGGATGCCCACTCCCGATGTCAGACACCCCCCACCCCCCAAGCTCACTGTCTTTGCGGCCAGGGTGCCAAATCCCTGTCAGCATCGTGTTTCGTCTCCCCCCCCAAACTCACTTTCTTTGCCAATGGGAGTACCCAATCCCCGTCAGCATCATGTCCTCCCCAAACTCATAAGGCACATTGGGAGCCCACCCCAGTGTGCCCAAAAGTTTTTTGTTTTTACCTGTAAATTAAGAAAACCGCCCTGGCGTTTTTTTAAATCTGTAGAAAAGCGGTCCCTCATAGTCTCCCCACTGCCTCTCCCCATCCCCACCCTCCCACTTAACACCCACCTCCCTGCACTCCCCATTACCCCATACTTATCTCCAGAGGTTGAGAGCAGCGATATTCTGCAGAGCAGGACATGTCTGCACTCTTTAAAGCTGACTGGCAAACTGAAGAATCAAAGGTAAGCGCATATAATGGCTGTCAATAGACGTTTCAACTTATATTACTATCTGTGTCATTTTAAGGAATTTTGTGCCCACATTTTTAACATGGGGTGCTTGGGACCCCCTCATGAACATGTCACTGTGATTTCATTACTCAGTCCTGAAAGGTGATTTCGCGGTTACTGCGCAGAATCACCTTTTGGGACTGATCAATGAAATGACAGTGCCACTGTTCATGAGGTGGGGTCTCAAAAAGCCCATGTTGCAAAGATTAGTGAAAAAATTCCCAAAATGACTATTATAGCGTGTGTTGTGCAGTTTTCTATACAGCTCTTAATGTTGCCGATTTTTATATTTTCACTCCAGATGTTCAACATTGCCATTTTTTCACACCTCCTTATGAACAGTACAGCTGTCATTGTTCACATCCTGCCTGAAACATGTTTTCACACCTGTTGCGCAGAATGGCGCAGTCGCTGTGGAAAATCAACTTTCAGGACAGATTAACAAAGTCACAGTGCCACTATTCATGAGGGGAGGTCCCAAAATGCCCATGTTGAAAATTTGGTAAAAAAAAAAAAACAACAATTGATTGCATTATGGGCGTGTGTTGTGCAGTTTCAACGCACACTTGTAACTTTGCCAATTTTTCATATTTTCACTCCAGATTTTCAACATTGTCATTTTCTCACACCTCCTCATGAACAGTACGGCTGTCATTTTTCACATCCTGCCCAAAATGTGTTTTTGCACCTGTGGCACTATATTGCGTAGTCGCTGTGTGAAATCACCTTTCGGGATTGAGTAACAAAACGATAGTGCCACTGTTCATGAGGTGGGGTCCCAAAAAGCCCATATTGAAAATTTGGAGTGAAAATATCAACAAATGCCAGGGGTGTTAGGGTTCCCAACTGTAACACCCCACCCTGTAGAGACTGACAGGTGTCGGGGGCGGGTGTGACTTGGGTTCGTCGGCTGTAATGCTTACGGCAGTCCACCCCCACCCTGCAGCCATTGACAGGCATCGAGGTATGCCTTGTGGTCTTTGGCCCTAATGTTCACCCCATTCTCCTATACTATACCCATCTCAGCTTATTTCCTTATGGAATGGGGTGAACATAAGGGCCGAAGACCCCAAGGCACACCGCGACACCTGTTGGTGTCTACAGGGTGTAGTGAGGTGGAGTGGCATGAGCGTTATGGCCTACGACCCAAAGGCACACCCCCAATGCCTTTCAGCCTCTGCGGGGGGGGGGGGTTGGCGTTAGTTCAGTGCTTCACTGCCATTCCTATTATGCAGCTCTCTAACTCCTGCACTACCAATGACAATACCAGCAAGCCAACATTTGTCATTGACAACTGCTTGTTGTAGTTGCTGCTTGTTCTTTGAATTCTGGTTTCCTGCGCCTGGCGTTTTGTCTAAAAAGTATTTGGTGTGGCAGAGAGATTTGTGTTATTACTATCTGGTGCTTGACTTGCTCCTTCGTCGCTTGGAGCTGGGGGAACGGCTTCTTTTTCAAAGGTTACAGTTTTTTTAGGATTACTGTTCTCCTTTTGTTGGTTTTTATGTCAGCTACCCCTCCTTTTAGATCTAGAGCACCCACAACTGCTGTCTGAGGAAGATCCTATGTTAGGGTTGAAGCGCTGGGGAAGAAGGTTGCTGTCTGAGCAGACAGCCACAGAAATAAATTACTTTATTCCCATGATATTTGGTCTGTGCAAGTGCTGAACTTTTGTCTTTATTCTACATGCTAACATGATCGCCATTGAAATACTCAACAGTTTCCACATACTGCCATAGACAATTGCATTAACTGTCTCACTGAGAAAGAGAAAATATTGGCTGCCAGGATCCCAGGAGTATCTCCTCTTTTCAGAGTATTAAGAGATCCTTAAGTTCCATCCAAAGAACTGTAAGATCTTCTTTGGGGATGTCTCAATCATCAGGTCACACTGTAGGAACTTCATTGGTGAAGCAGGATCCACATGAAGATTTTCTAGCAGTACCACTGCGGCTGCCCACACCGATGTCACCTGCCCACGTCACCAGCCCTATAAAAGCATGAGCAGCCCCACTCTCTCCTCAGTTCTTTCCTGCCGTCGACTCTGTTTGCATGGGTCTCAGCGGAAGCTCCGACACAGTTGAAACCATTTTTGCCTACGATTTTTTCTTCTACCCTAGCTTTCAGAATCTGTTTTAACCAAGAGATTCCGTTACCTTGTTTATGTTGAGAATTTCTCCTTCCACATCTCTCTTCTGTCACTGCTGCTGCAGAAGGAAGATTGCCTCTTCAGGCAACCACAACCTCTGTGTCTGCGGTCCCGGGCTTCATCACGACGTCTCTGACTGTGAGCTCTGCTAGAAATTCAACGTCACAACCCTTAGGCGACGCAGAAAGGCTTTGAAGTAATTCCTCATTTAGCAGCAGGTAGCCAGTTCTGGGCAGGGGTCCTCTGGGGTCCCTCCTTCTAAGTCACCAGTGGGTTCTTTGAGCTCCAAGGCTTTGACGGACCAAGACAAGTCCTCAGGGAAATGTCACAAAAAGGCAGCGAATGGGACTGCTCCCTGATGGCTTCGTCTTCATCCTCCAGGAGCACTCTATCGGCTGCAGCTGCACTGACGCCCTCTGCTGTCCAGGCATCTGCTTCTTCCAGGCCCAACCCGACAGTGCCTCCTCCGGCTTCTCAGGGAGGATGTCCTTTAACCCTTGGGTCATCAGCCTCCTGTTTGTCGACCCTTGGGTCTTCGATGACTGCCCCTCCATCAAGGCCTGATGCTTACTCAGGCCCTCAGATGTCAGGGCCCTCAGGCTCTCAAGACCTGATGGATGGCTCGCTGCATCCTGTGCTGGCGACCCCTCCACCATCGATGCATCCTTCTCCTGCCGTCAACCTTAATACGATTTTGACCCAGATTAGTACAGCCCTTGTACACCAGTTGGGCTCATACAGGCCTGGGTCCCCAGCGCCATCAACCGCCTCATCGTCGTTGACACTTCTTCAGCCTCCTCAGTCCATGCCATGTAGGGAGCCATTGGTACCTTGCTTGTTGAACCGTGAGTTAGAGCAGGCACCATCTGGACCTTGTCCTCCCTGAGGAAGAGGAGGGGGAGGAGGAACTTCTTTCCTCTGATAGGTCCATGTCTTGTTCAGTGAGTGAGGACTCTGTTAAACATACTGCCAGGTCCCCTCCTGAAGATCCTACCTTTTTTAATGTTATGAGGCAGCTGTCCTCAGCTATGGGCTTCCACACTGAGGAAGAGGATGCCACCAGAAGAGACGTGGTGGATTTCTTGGAGATTCCAGAATCTCCCCCAAAGATCATTCTTCCTGTCCTTCTAGCTTTGAGGAATGCCACTACTGTGGTTTAGCACCGCCCCAACATAGTTTCTAACCCCAGTAATGCTCAGAATATTCATAACTTTGTGCAGCCAGCCTGGTGGGTTGGACTGCCCGGAGAAATGGAACACATGCAAATGATGGAATTCTTTGCACGTGAGCATCTTTCAAATACTGCCTCTACCAACTGTAGTGTTCTAAGCCCTTCAGATTTTTCTCTCCGCCTGAAAGTCTGTTCGCTCGGAGTCTCTGTCGCCCTCTTTCGCGTGAAGATAGAAAAAATCACCAAAACCATAAGTATATTTAGTTTCTTTTACTGCCTCTAGTAATTGTTAGTTTACATCTAGTTTATTATTTAAATAGTTGTTTTTCTCCGTTCCTCGCAGTTCGGCATAACCGTGAGGGATCTGAGTTAGTTTCATTTTATTTCGGTTCTCTGACTAAAGAACCTATTCATTATCGCTAATTTTTGGTCCTTAAAAACTTTAGTTGTAACCGCTTTTTATCGGTTACAGAACTGCTGAACCGGTTCACATTTTCCTCTCTCGGTTCCATCGGTTCCGGAACCCGACCAAAAAAAAAAAAAAAAAGGAAAACCCTTTCTAAGCTTTTTAAATAACCGCAGCAGCATTTAGCATTAGTGGTTGGGGTTTTTCATCTTGTTTTTCACCATGACTGAGAAACCTAAGAAGAGAACCGGGGAGCCCGGTTTTAAAAACTGTTTAAAGTGTGGAGATGTGTTTGCCAAGGCAGACAAGCACACTTTATGTGTAGCTTGTCTGGGTTTTGAACATTTGGAGCAGGAATGTGAAATATGTAAAACTTTCCCAGAAAAAACTGTTGAAAAGCACCTTGAAAGGCTTAATAAAAAGTTTCCTAGGGGTCCCTCAGGCTCTGACCAGCTGACACCCCAGTCTGTTGTGGTTGAAGCAACAAGTGCTACTACCCCTGCCCCAATACGGGCAAAAAAGGGGTGAAAAGAGGGAAAGAACCAGCTGACTCTCCGGTTCCCTCAAAAAAATTAAGGAAACTCAAACATACAGAATCCTCCCCTGCTAAACCAGGGACTTCTGCGCAGCTGCCTGTAATGCTTTCAGCTCAGGAGATAGCTCAGGCGTTTAAAATTATTCAGGCTCTGCAGGGCATCATCCCTCAGCCTCCTGCCCCTTCCCAGGGTCCCCAGGTTGCTGCTACTGTGTTGCCCCCTGCTCCGGAGCAACACTATTTCGAAGAGGATGAGGAGCCTTATGAGGAGGACGAACCTATCCCCCCAGAGGTGTCCCCTGAGCAGGAATTTGGCTTGCCTCCCAGAGTGTCTGAGGATTATTCCTTCCATTTTTCTTTCGTAAGGAAAATGGCAGATGCTCTAGATATTGCCACAACAGAATAAGTGGAAGATGAGGAGGAGATTGAGTACCTTAATATGATGGGTCTAACACCCACAAAGGCCCTCCTCCTCCTCCCAGTATATACATTTTTCAAGAAGGATGCTATGAAGCTCCTGCAGACCCCAAATTCTATTCCTCCAATTGACAAGCGAATAGATAAAAATTACCAGCTGGACAGGGAGGGAGCTGACTTCCTCTTCTCCCATCCTGATCATCAAGGGGTAATACAGCAAGCTGCCCGTGACAAAGCTAAAGTCCCTCTGTCCTCACACCCACCAGACAAGGAATCCAGAAAATTGGACAGTATGGCCAAAAAGGGCTATTTGTCTGCCTCATTGGCCATGAGACAGGCTGCCTTTCAAGCTTATGCTGCCCAGTATCAGAAATCCCTGTGGCAGTCGGTACTGGCAATGTCCATGAAGGCCACCTCACCTTTGTCAGATGACCTGGCTGAAACTGCCAGATTTGGGCTAGAGGCGGCCAAGTACCAATTCCAAATGGCTGCTGATCTAAATGACACTGCAGCCAGATGGATAGCTAATACAGTGGCTCAGAGGAGGTTTGCTTGGCTTAGGGCTATAAACTTCACTCAGGATATCCAGTCAAAGGCCCTGGATTTCCCATTATAGGGAAATGCACTCTTTGGGGAGTCCACAGTGGCCTATATGAAAACGGTGGATGAATATAGGCTATTTATAAATAACTCTGCTAGAGACAGAGCTTCTTCATCCACCAGGCCCTATGGAAGGGGGCTGGGGGTCGTTCTTTCTTGTCAAGACCCTTTTTCCAGCCAGTAGCCATGCCCCAATCCAGCAGTACCCCCCACAGGGCTACTCAAGGGCTAGGGGTAGAAGGGACTCTAGGCGAGGGGCTCAGGCACAACCTCAACCCCAGCCTAAACAGAACCCCTGAGATGCAGGCCGCCTCCTCCCTACCTGTTGGAGGCAGACTGTCCCATTTCCTCCCCCTCTGGTCAACCATCACCACAGACAAGTGGGTGTTGGAGGTAGTGGGCAAAGGTTTGTCTCTGGACTTCAAATTTCTTCCTCAAAAAAAACCCAGGGTTTCCACCTCCCCACCCCTAGCACAAATTTCGTTGCTAGAGGCAGAGGTTCAGAAGTTGCTTCAGCTCAAAGCAGTGGAACTAGTCCCTGCAGCCCTGAGAGGAAGAGGTTTTTATTCCAGATACTTCCTAAGAACAAAGAAAAATTGGGAGTGGCGGCCAATTTTGGATCTCAGAGCTTTAAACAAACACCTGAAAAAGCCAAAGTTCAAGATGGTAACTTTGGCTCGGATTCTGCCAACAATCCAAAAAGGGGACTGGCTGGCATCTCTGGACTTACAGGACGCTTATTTCCACATCCCCATAAAAGAATCTTTCAGGAAATTTCTCAGATTCGAACTCCCATCAGGTCATTATCAGTTTGCAACCCTGCCCTTCGACCTTTCCTTGGCACCAAGGGTGTTTACAAAATGCCTAGCAGCTGTGGTGGCATTTCTTCGAAGACAGGGAGTGACTGTTTTCCCATACCTGGACGACTGGCTGGTGGTGGGCAAATCACCGGAACAAGTCACAACCTCTCTAAAGCTCACACAGGATCTTCTGGAGTCCTTGGCTTTCATAGTAAACCAGAAAAAATCTGTCTTCACCCCTACACAGACTTTACAGTTCATAGGGGCAGAGATCAGTACTCTACAGGCCAGGGCCTTTTTACCACTAGACAGGGTGCAAAGCCTTCAGGCCATAGCAAATTCTTTCAAGTTGCATGGTCAAAAAACAGCCAGGCAATTCCTGCAGCTCTTGGGTCATATGGCTGCATCCACGGGCACAGTGCAGAGTTCCAGGTTTCACATGAGAGACATCCAGTTTCACCTCAAGAATCATTGGAGTCAGAAAAAAGATCCCTTTTCAAAACTCATTCCAGTGACAAGGCCTCTGTTACAAGCCCTCTTGCGGTGGAAAAAGGAATCCAACCTAAAGCAGGGAGTCCCCTTCCAGAAGGAGGATCCTTCACTAGTCCTCACAACAGATGCTTCCCTTCTGGGCTGGGGTGCCCATCTAGGGGAGCACACAACTCAGGGTACCTGGTCAGAGGCAGAGTCCCTCCAGCCTATAAATTTGCTGGAACTCAGAGCAGTGCGGCTGGCACTAAAAGTTTTCTCTACACTAGTAATGGGCAAGGTGGTACAGGTCAGAACAGACATTACCACCACTATATATTACATAAACAAGCAGGGTGGCACCAGATCAGGTCCCCTATGCACAGAAGCCATGACAATTTGGACTCTGGCATATTCTCTAAGGGTGTCCCTGCAAGCCGTCCATCTGCCAGGAAAGGACAATATCTTGGCAGACACACTGAGTCGGATCAATCAGTCCCATCACGAATGGACACTGAACAAGCAGGTGGTGCCGGTAATTTTCAGCAGGTGGGACATTCCAGAGATAGACTTGTTTGCATCCCACCAGAACCACCAGTTGCCTCAGTATTGTTGCAGGCCACCAGCCCAGGGCACAATCCTTCTGGACGCCCTGGCACTGGATTGGTCAGGCAAGTTTCTCTGTGCCTTTCCCCCTTTTCCTCTGGTTTTCAGGGTACTGCTGAAGCTCAGATCCCTCTCAGCTTCTCTCATCTTGATAGCTCCAGATTGGCCCAGGCAGCCATGGTACTCTCTTCTGCTCTCCATGTCAGTGAGCAAGCCAATAAGCTTGCCTCTCAGGCACAATCTTCTGACCTCCAAACAGGGAACAATGCTGTTCCCAAATCTCAAGTCCCTCCACCTCAAGGCATGGCTCTTGAGGAATTAGAGTATGCAGACTTGAACCTTCTGAAGCTGTATTAAACATCTTGAAAGGTTATAGGAAGCCTGCCGCTAAGAAAACTAATTCTGCTAAGTGGAAAAGATTCTCCTTCTGGTGCTCTGGTACAAACTTCGCCCCAAATGATGCAGGGGTCTCAGTGGTGTTGGATTATCTGACTCACTTACATTCACAAGGTCTACAACCCAGCTCTTCAAGAGTTCACCTTGCAGCAGTATCTGCATACCTTTCTGCGAGGACAAAGGTGTCAGTAGCATCAGATCCCATTTCCAAAAGATTTTTTAAAGGCCTGATGCATTTGCACCCTCCTCACAGGGCACCAGTGCCCGCTTGGGATCTTAATATATGTATAACCAGATTAATGCGGGCTCCTTTTGAGCCCATGGCTACAGCCCATTTAAAGTATGTTACCTGGAAAACAGTTTTCCTGGTAGCAATTACCTCAGCAAGAAGAATCAGTGAGCTTCAGGCTCTTTGTGTTGAGCAGGACTACATTTCCTTCCACAGGGATAAGGTAGTCCTCAGAACAAACAGACAATTCCTTCCCAAGGTTGTTTCAGATTTCCATCTGAACCAATCAATCACTCTGCCTGTCTTCTTCCCAGACCATACAAGCTCTGGTGAAAGAAGGCTCCACAGTCTGGATGTGAAAAGAGCGCTCAGCTACTACATGACAGCTACTAAAGGCCATAGGCAAGATAAGAGAAACAGCTTTTCCTTACATATGGGATGTCAGAATGGGCAAACCAGACTCAAAAAGATCCATTTCTCGGTGGATTGTCCGGTGTATTCAGTTCTGCTACATTAAAGCAGGTAGGGAGTCCCCAGCAGGGCTGAGGGCTCACTCAACAAGAGGAACAGCTGCCACTCTTGCAGCTGCTAGAGAGGTGCCATTATTGGACATCTGTAAAGCAGCTACTTGGAAATCAGTGCACATCTTTACAAAGCATTATAACTTGGATGTTTTGTCCAGAAGTGATGCCAGGTTTGGCACAGCAGTCCTGAAAAGTCTGTTTCCAAAATAGAGTTCTGTGCCCACCTCCAGGGGGTACTGCTTGGTAGTCTGCACAAAGTTATGAATATTCTGAGCATTACTGGGGTTAGAAGAAAAAATTACTTACCATAGTAATCTTCTTTCTTCCCAGTGATGCTCAGATATTCATAACTCCCTCCCATCCTCCCATCCAGAACTTCAGCCTCTGCATTCTGCATGCTAGTGCCACGTAGCCATACCCTCCTGGGTACACTTCTCTATGCTAAATAGGTTTTAACAGAGTTTTCTGTCTCTCTTAATAGTTTTCTCACTGTCTGGTGAACACCATTATTATAGATATAGTCCTTCCCTTGGAGGTTTTTTGAAGTAAATTGTTTTATTAGGCTAATCCTAAAAAATGTTTTAAATAATTAGTTGTCGGATTTTTTCATATTGCCTGACTTCCAGGCTTCTTACAAATCTGAAGGGCTTAGAACACTACAGTTGGTAGAGGCAGTATTTGAAAGATGCTCACATGCAAAGAATTCCATCATTTGCATGTGTTCCATCTCTCCGGGCAGTCCAACCCACCAGGCTGGCTGCACAAAGTTATGAATATCTGAGCATCACTGGGAAGAAAGAAGATTACTATGGTAAGTAATTTTTTCTTCTGCCATGCCCCGCAGGGTAGACAAACTCTACCATGCCCCTAAAGGCCTGTCTTATTATACTGCCCAACCTGAGACCGATTCTACGTTAATTAAAGCAGCACATGACAGGTCCAAGGTGCCCAAACACCTCCCCCGACAGTAAATCCAGGCGGATTGACCTTTTATGTAAGAGGGTTTATGCCTCCTCTGCCTTAGGACTTCAGATTGCTAATTATCTATTGCATATGGTCAGGTACCAAAATACCATCCAGAAGAAGGGCAAGGCAGCTACCCAAACCCTCCCAGAATGTTCCCAGAAACAGGAGGTTCTCAAATCTTTACAGGTCATCAATAATATTAGTAAGCATCTCCTCAGGGCCTTGTATGACATTTCAGATACTGGTGCCAGGGCTGCTGCCACAGGCATTTTCCTTCGTAGGCACTCCTGCCTGAGGGTCTCGGGCTTTGCAGTGGATGTCCAATGGAAGGTGCTGAATGCCTCCTTCAGTGGCTCCAATTTATTTGAGCCAGATGTCCAGGACATCATTAATGATTTACAGGCATCTGGTAGGGCTATCAAGTCTGTCCATTCGCTTTACCATACATAGCCAAGGAGCCGACAACGCCCTTCCTTTCGCAAGATATCCCACAAGTCAGGAGCAGGCTCCCATCCCCAGGGCAGAAGAAAAGCCTCCTCTGCCTTGCCTACCCCTTCCTCCTCAGGCCCTGCTGCAAAGCGACCCAGGGGTGACGGATCAGCCCTAGCAACTGGATCCACCTCTGCCTGACTCCTTGCCAGACCTTCCTCCCTCTTCCAGTCCCCGACCAAGAGGTGGTGGTCGGAGGTCGGTTCTCCCTCCATCTCAATCAATGGAGAACCATAACTTCAGATGCCTGGATTCTTCAGATTGTAGAGAGAGGTCACACTCTGATAACTTGTAGAGCAGCCCCCAGAGACTCTTCCAGTACCCGACACCTTTCCCTGGCCCATCTGATGGTTCTGCGGGAGGAGGTACAGTCCCTTCTGTGGAAAAGGCCATCAAGCAAGTGCAAAAGCAGAGGAACAGGGGATATTACTCCAGGTTCTTCTGGTCCCCAAAAGAACCGGAGATCTGAGGCCTATTGTAGATCTCAAGGACTTCAGTCTTTATATCCAGTACAAAAAATTCTGCATGGTCACCCTGCCTGGCCTTCTGCTCCTACTCAAACAGGGCGATGGGCTTTCCTCCCTGGATATGTAAGATACCTACCTGCATATCTCGGTGTATCCTCTGCACTGGCAGTTTCTGTTTCAGGACTAGCATTACCAATTCAAAGTATTGCCCTTTGGCTTATCCTCAGTGCCTTGGGTCTTCACAAAGGGCTTAGCAGCAGAACCTGCTGCCCTTCGGACAGAAGACCTTTATGTCTTCCCCTGCCAGGATGACTGGCTCCTCAAAGCTCCATCCAGAGACCAGCTTCTCCAGACCCTGGAGAGGACCTTCCAGCTGCTTCTCTCCCTGGGCATCACTGTCAACCTGCCAAAGTCTGTATTGATTCCATCCCAGAGGCTGCAGTATATAGGGGTGGTACTGGACTCGGCGCAGCGCTTTCCTACCCCAAAGCAGGGCAGAGTACCTCATTTCCCAGGCTCAGAAAGTTGCAGAGAGCTGTTCTGTGCCTATGAGGGTGTACTTAAGGCTATTAGGTCTCATGGCCGTGGCCATTGCCATGGTCCCCCTGGCCAAACTGCACATGCACGTGCTCCAGTGGACCCTCCCGAGTGCAGTGGGACCAACTCACGGATGACCTGGAGTAGCTAGTGCTGGTCTCCTCTCCAATCCGCAAGGTGTGCCAATGGTGGATGGACCTCCGAAACCTGTTGCAAGGGGTCCCATTCCAGATCTTCTCTCCCCAGCAGATTCTCACTATGGATGCCTCCGGTTCAGGCTGGGGTGTGCACCTGGGTTTTTTTCAGACTCGGGGGACATGATCCCAGATCAAGACATCTCTGCATAGCAGCATCCACAAGATCGGGCAGATCTTCCTTGTCAATCTTCACCATTCATTACTTCCTGGGTGTAAGCGGGGCGCTTCCGTCACGGGAAACTTTTTTTAAACTTTGGCTAACGGCACCGAGCGACGCTGCGCGCTGGCGCGCGAGGCCAAGCCGTTAGTAGCAAACCCCACTCCTCCAACTCAGTTCTGTTTCTCCGCCGTCGAGGCAGCACCTGTTGCGAGTAGCGGTCATTTTTAGTGCATGTTTGCCGACTCCTGTTTTTCTTCACACTCGACGCCGATCCGGTAAGACTGTTCCTTTTTCTATCTATGGCGCCGGGTGTGTTTCTTGCTGTGTTTTAGCCTTGTTATTTTCGCGTTATGTCCGGTTCGGGAACTAAGCGCTTTTCCGAGATGGGCGCCCTATGCGTCGGTGCTCCTGTGGCTGGCATTTCTCCGTCTCGGACCGGCATGACGTTTGCCTTCGTTGCCTAGGACCCAACCATGATATGGATTCGTGCGACGCCTGTTTCTCGATGGACCGTCGCGTCCTCGAAATCCGCGCGTTTAAACTTCGGCAAAGGCCCGCCGACTTTCGGGGGCAGCGTCGGCTCTCGGGATTCTCGGGCAAGGTCGTTAGGCCCTCGGGTCCCCTCCCAGGCCTATACGGTCCGAGGAGGAGGGTCTCTCGTCTTTTCTTGCGGAGGAGGCCCCTTCGCGGTGTTGGGGGCGTCGTAGTCGCTTCCAGGCCCGCGGCCCGACACCTCGGCAGTCACCTCTTCAGTGCAGGCTCCCCCCGTGTCGAGCCCTTGGCTTTTGGGCCTGGCTCGGGTGGACCTCAACGCCGCTTCGGCGCCGTTTCAGAATCGGCACCGTTCACGGTGCGGTGATCGATCTTGGCGCCCGTTTTGAATCGCGCCGTTTGCGGCGCCAGTGATCGAAGCGGCGCCGTTAGCGGCGCCGCGAGCAGCGCCCGGTGATAAAGGCGGCGCCGTTGGCAGTACCGCTTTGGGCATGGTGCCGTTCGGCGGTGCATGTGCGCCTGCACGCCTCACCTCCAGCGCCGCCCGGCGCTTTGTTAGGCCTTGTCCTTCCTCCTAGCGGTGCCCAGGCCTGCGGCGCCGTCGGAGGAGTCGAGTTAGGCCTGGCTGCTGCGGTGTAGAGGCGGCGGCGTCACCCGCTTAGGTACTGGGGCGTTCGCGGCTCCGTGGCCTCAGGACCCTGGGGTGGCCAGCATCGAGAGGTCCAGCTGGTCTCGTCCTCCTCAGAGGCGATGACTCGAGGCGTGGACCCATCCTGGCACCCCACTCTTCAGTCTGGGTCCCTGTGCTACAGGTACCAGGCGGCGCAGCGGGCCTCCCTCTGTCCCCCTAGTCGTCTCCTGGAGGGTTCCCCGGCTGGGGGTGGCGGGAGCCGGGGGGCAGGCGTGGGGGTGACGGAGGGGGCTCCCTCTCTGGAGGGCGGTGACAGCTACCCCCATGGTGCTGTTGCCCCTCTGGGACAGGGGCGCTGTGGTCGGGAGGAGGGCCTCTCGGGTCCGGGGGTTGAGGGCAGGGGTCTGCCACCGGTCTTCTTTAGCCACCTCAGGGGAGTGGCCAGGAGCCGTAGTGTGGAACCTCGCCCCTCCTCCAGGGTTCTAGGGTGTCCTCCGGCGGCGTTTGTGCGGACTGCCCTTCTGGATCCATGTAGTCCCGGCGTCGTCACAGGGGAGGTTCTCCCCAGGGCTCTTCCAGGCTCCGCTTCCCAGAGTTCCGTTCTGCGGCCTGGTCTGATATCCGGGATCCCTCCTACTGGGGCTCCTTTCCCCGGATTCAGAGCCCTCGCAGAGGCAGTTGCCTCCTCGGAGGTGCCCCTCTCCCATCTCTCTGCCTTCTCACCCCGCTCCCAGGCCATGTCGGTCCTCTGGGTCCGTTATCCTGGGAGCAGTTCAGGGATTCTCGGTGGCCTTCCCTCATCGTTAGATACATGCATGAGCGGGTCTTCGACTCTCCCCACCGCTGCAGGAATCCTCTGGACATTCCAGCTCCCCATCATCCTCATCTCCCTCCTCTGAGGAAGGAACCCCTACTCATCTTTCCTCCGATGCTGATTTCACTGAATATCAGCGTTTCCTCCGAGGATGGTGAGGATCTTCAGATTTCCTATGTTCGGAGACAATACCCGAGCGAGACGCGAGAATTCCTTGGTGAATTCAAGTGCCCAGCATTTGGTGGTACCTTCCTGGCCTATCCCTTTCCAGGAGGCGTCTATCCGGTCCTGGCAGTCCCCAGCCGCTTCTTCTCAGCCCGGCTGACTGTCAGCGTGAGTATTGCCCCCTCAAGTCTCTGGGTTCTCTTCCCAACCCGCCCTCGGTTTGGTTTACCTAGACACTCCTTCTGGGCGCCGCTGCCTGGCGCACGACCGCCCACCGGATCCGGACTCTCTCCAGTTCGACCGTTGGGGGCGAAGAGTGTTCTCTTCTTCTCGTGCGAGTGCCAGTATTGCATCTCATCAGGCTCACCACGCTGCCTACAACCGGCATTTGTGGTCGATGATGTCCCAGCTGTTGGCATCAATGCCTGACACGAACAAACCAGACAACCGTTGCCCTCTCGCGGTAGGCCTGGAGCTGGCAAGACACCAAGCAAGGGCATCTTCCGACGCCAATGAGGTGGCTTCCAGGCTTGCGGGGACAGCGATCTGCATCAGGCGAGACGGCATAGCCCGTCTTTCAGGTTGTCACCCCTGGCCGGCGTGGGTGATTCGCTCCACCTTCGGGACCGTCTTTTCTCCTCTAGAGCTAGGAGACTTTTACAGGGCTCCCTCCATCTCCTCGTCCTCGGAGGCACCTCCTAGCTCTTCCCCACTTAGGCTTTCTGAATGAGCCAGGGTCTTCTCCTTCTGTTTCTCACCAACAGAAGGCTGGGGAGTCTTGTTCCCTCAGGGTATGGCCTCTTCCCCTTCCTGGGGAAAGGAGCTTAATACTCACCAGGAAGTAATGAATGGTGAAGATTGACAAGGAAGATATGAAAATTATGTACCTACCGTGAATTCTTGATCTTCTCTTGTATCTTCACCATTCATTACCCACCCTCCCTCCATCCCTCAGTGGCCTCTTCCTGTGGCTTCTCCACCTCCGTCTCCTTCCTCTCTCTGCAATAAATAAAAAAATTATAAAAATGGGAAGAATTGCTCAATTTTTCCAAAAAATCTATTTCTTGGGGGGGTTCTTATTCTCCAGAAAAATTATTTACTCTAAGATTCTTGGGCCATCTAGTGGATTTGCTTGGCGATCAAACTGCACAACTATCTCTTGCCATCCCTCGGGCGAGATACCTCTGGGTTTTAGCCTGGCTCAGGCTATTCAGTTTTGATCCTGCAATCCCGTGCTCCAGCTGTTAAGCCCTAGAATCAAAAACCCCTCCCCCTTCCCTAATTCTTGCCTTGCAGAGAGGAGGAACGGGCACGTCTGTTTTTTGTAAAAAAAAAAAAAAAAAAAAGCTGAGGGAACTCTCTTCGACTGCCATAGGCATTCTTGGTATTCAAGTCACGCTCCTAGCCTGCAAGTGATTATCTGTAAAAAAAAAAAAAGAAAGAAAAACAAACAAGAAGTAAGATGAGAGGGCAGACTGCCCTTCTCACCAGATTTTGTTAATTGGTGTTTTCCTTTCTAGTGTCCTTGGACAGTTTTACAGACAAGCAGTGCTGACCATAACCAATCCCAGCCAGTCTAAGCCTCTGGCCTGCCTTGGCGAGTCCGACTGAGTCCCACTTCTGTACTTATGAACTCCTGAAAGGCTTACAGTTTCCATTTCCAAACCCCTGAGCAGTGTTCTCATACTGCCGGGGGTTTTATTCTCCCTCCTCGGGTGTCCTCCAGTTAAAGACCTTCCACGGCCAGGAGCCCGAAGTGGTTATCAAAACAATGGCATGTTGAGGATGAGGACTATGCCTCCTGAGTCTGTCTAGCGGGTTTGGTGAACCTTCTTTCAGCTCTATCTCCGAGGATTCTTGCTTCCCTGTTAGGAGAGCCTTCAGCCATAGCTAACTAGGCTCCTTGAGCATTCTGGTCCCCTCAACATCCCATCTCTCTTCTCTTCTTCTTCTTCTTCTTCTTTCTCATTTCCTCCTTCTCTCTCCTCCTAGAGTCGCCCAGGTAAGGAGGCCCTGCAGTCCCTAGGTTAGGGATACTCTTATCTCCTCTGTCCTTCCTCCATCGGCTTATTCCTTTTTCAGTTCATTCTTCCTTGCTTTGCTATCCCTTGGCTATCTTGCCTCGCTATCTTTATTCTCTGCTTTCGCTTTTGCCTCTCCGGCTCACAGAACTGAGTTGGAGGAGGAGTCGGTCGCTACTAACGGCCGCCCCTCGCGCATGACGTCACTCTCGAGGGCGGTGCAGTTAGCCAAAGTTTAAAAAAAAAAAAACTCCCGTGACGGGTGCGCGCCTCCGGCTTACACCCAGGAAGTAATGAATGGTGAAGATACAAGAGAAGATCAAGAATTACGGTAGGTACGTAATTTTCATTTCTGTATGCCATGCAGGCCTTTCAGAACCATCTCCTTCTGGGTCAGTTGCAGGTCCAGTAAGACAATCTCAGTGTTGTCTATTACATCAACAAGCAAGGGGCAATGCATTCATACCCCCTGTGTAGGGAGGCCATGCGAGTCTGGTACTGGACACTGGACCATGGCCTGGTCCTCTTGGCAGTCCATGTCCCAGGCATGCTAAACACCCTGGCGGACAGCCTCAGCTAGACCCTATTCAGTATGCATGACTGGGAACTTCTCTCATCCATCACAAAAGATCTGTTCGACAGATGGGGTACTCCAGAGTTGGACCTTTTTTGCATCCCCTTTCAATGCAAAACTGCCCAGATCTTATCTGTGTCAATCTTCACCATTCATCAGCTGTGGGTACATGGCGGAGGTCATGACCCCGCAGGAGCTCTTTTCGACTCCGCCTGCCTGCCAGTTCTTCATCTCCTGCCATCGAGGTCACCTCGTGGGAAGCTCTGCAGAACTTGAGGCCTACCGCCTATGCAGTTGCAACTTTCAGTCCGTATTATTCCTCCGTGCCGCAGTCCATCGGCTCCTTTCCTGCTGGTTCTAGTTGCCTTACTCGACGTCGCTTGGTAAGACCTTTCCATTTATTTTTATGCTTGGCAACGTTGAGTCTGTTTTTGGTGCTTTTTTCCTCGTAGGTCATGTCTGGGCTGGAGGGCAAGAAGACTTCGAAGACGGGACGGCCCCCCCATGCGACGGTGCCCTTGCAGCTGTAAATTTTCCGTCATCGACCAGCATGACTGTTGCTTTACGTGTCTTGGCCCGCTTCACGACATGGCTTTGTGTGACGCCTGTTTCTCCATGGACCGCCAGGTCATCGAGCAATGCGCGTGGAAAATGGGGGCGAGCTCCTCTGACTTTCAGGGGTTGGGTGCGCACTCATCGGGCCAAGCCACATACTCTCGGCCTTTCCTCCGGGTCCCCTCCCAGATCTTCCCGGACATAAGTCTCCACCACTCATTCACACTAATTGGATCAGCGCCGAAGGCACTAGGACCCATCGGGGCAAACTTTTTTGTCGGAAGGTCGGCGCCTGAGAGGGCGGCGGGCGAGGAGCAGCACCAGGCCTCAGCTCGTGCGGTAATGAATATCTCAGCCGACCTTCCAACCGCCTCAGTTCCTTTTTTCCCTACTGCCGAGTGCACTTCGTTATGACGCCGCCGCTCACTGGAGTCAAACTTAAATTAGCAGCATAGTTTTCAGTTTTATTGTTTTGTAGTAATATCTCGAATAAGTATCGCTTAAGTTTATTCTCATTTACAAAGAAGTCTCAGCCTACTTTGACGGAGTCGACCATGAGCGGGTCAGTTGACGGTAGGGAGACTTTGTATGAAAGCTGTTCAGTCAGCTGGGCTGGGTCCGGTCCGCCGCCTTCTCCGGAGGGGGGGGTGTCTGACAACGGTCAGTCCAATGCCTGATGGGGCGGGCGGTCCCCTCGAAAGCGTAAAAATAAACGGTCACATTCTTGGCACTGTTTGGCCTTGAGCTCTTCTTCGGCCCACAGGTCAAAAAAGAGAAGGCATCACTCGAGGTCGCCCTCTGATATGTCTGCGCATAGACGGTCAGTTATTGGAGCTAGTTGCCGGTCTCCTCCTTCGGAGCCAGCTTCTGTTTCTGGTAGCCGACGTCTTTGACATTGGAGCCCTACCCCGCCCTCTGATAGGTCTTCATATGAGCAGTTTCATCAGTGGGCTGCTGTTATGGAGCAATGGGCTTGGAGGTTGGTCCAGCTGCCTGGCCCGGTCACTCAAGGGCATTCGGGCTTCCTGGGAGACCAGATAGGGCGGTTAAGCCTCCCTGGTCGCGTGGCACCGTCTTCAGTGCCGTCGACTCTGCGCGTAGGTGTTTCCCCCCCATATGGCTGCGGTGCAGTGGGCCACACCGATGCCTCTATCTCCTGCTCTTCTTCCTCCCTTCTCCTCAAATCCTGTTTTTCAGAGTCTTGGGGTATTTTCGACGCCTTTGGCATCGATGGCATGCTCAGCGCCGATGCGTCTGTCGGCGCCGTCCTCGGCACTGTTGAGTTACTTGGCACCGTGCGGTTTGTTGGTGCCGTCCTTGGCGCCGTGGTGCCATCCAGCCTTTCGGTGCAGTCTTTGGTGCCGTGTGGCTCCTCGGCACCATGCGCCTTGTCGGCGCCATGTGGCTTCTCGGCGCCGTGCGTTTCTGCAGCACTGGGGGTTCTTAGGGCGTCGTCCACCTCTCAGGACTCCTCCTTTAGCCCTTTTCCTTCCTCATTTCCATCTGATTTCCACTCCTTTCCTGTCCATGCAGTTCCTCCTGGACTGTCAGGAGATGACATTGAGACTGACCCAGACCTTAGGCTGGGTAATGAAGTGGAAGAAACAGTATCTATTCCTGCTGCAGAGCCTGTGTTCGAGGACCTGTCTTTTAAGTCTCTGCTGAAAAACTTGATTTCCACTCTTTCTCTCCAAACTATAGACATCGATCCTGGGAAATTGCTAAGACTCCAATATCTCCATGTTCCGGAGATCCCTACGGATTTGACTCCTCCGGTACAGCCATCCTTAGAGATGCTGTCTCAAATGGTATGGAGTAATCCTGCTCTCATTCCTTTGGTGGCTAAATCCATAGATAGGAAATACTCAGCCCCCAAGGATCGACCCATTTTGGCGTCCCAAGCCTTTGCGGATCCTATTGTAGTTTTGGCAGAGAATGATAAGGTCGTCCTCCCCCAGACTACTACAGTTCGACCTATTAACAAAGAATCTCTTAAGATAGACACTTTAGGTAAGAGAGTCTTTGCTGCTTCCACCCTGGGTATGCGTATTGCCAGCTACCAGGGCTATTTCTCTCAATATGAGTATATTCTTTGGCATTCGCTCAAACAGATGGTTGAAGCTCTACCGGAATTGGATACAAAGTCAGAGCTTCTTCAAACCATTACCAGGGGTATCGAATCCAACAACCAGCAGGTTAAAGTGGCTATGGATGCTTTCGATACTGCTTCCAGAGCGGCGGCGGCCAGCATTTGTACCCGCCGTCATTCCTGGCTGCGCACTTCAGGTTTCACGAATGATGCACAGCAGCAGGTAATTGCATTGCCTTTTGATGGCGTGTATCTCTTCGGCCCTCAAGTAGAACAGGCTCTAGAAGCTACACAAAAAACTAGGTCAGCCATTAAGTTGGCTCGACCTCCTCCTGTCCCCTCTCGAGGGGGTGTTAATAAACGCCAGTTCCATAACCGTCAGTCCTTTCGAGACAAAGGCAGAGGAAGTTTTCGTAAAAACCAAGCCCCCCAGCCTCAAAAGAAAACGCAACAGAAGGCGCAAGGACCGGCGTCCAGCGCCACCTTCTGAGTTGTTGGCCAAGTCCCACCTCAGCTGCCCGAGGTGGACTCTTCCTCAGCGGTGGGAGGTCGTCTGATGCACTTCTACAATCAATGGAAGTCCATAACCTCAGACAAATGGGTACTCCGGATAATCCGCGAGAGATATTCACTCAATCTTGTGGAGACCCCTCCGGATCGTCCCCCCAAACGACAGCCCAAGCTGTCAACCCTTCAGTCAGACCTTCTTGCCTCTGAGATTCAGGGCCTTCTGAACAACAGGGCAGTAGAAGTAGTACCGCTGCATCAACGGAACACAGGGTTCTACTCCCATTACTTTCTGGTTCCAAAGAAAACCAGGGGCATGCGCCCCGTTTTGGACCTCAGAAAACTAAACAAATTTCTGCCGACGGAGAAATTCAAGATGATTTCACTAGGAACCTTGTTACCTTTGCTTCATCAGCATGACTGGCTAGCCTCCCTAGACATGCAGGATGCTTACCAGCACATCTCTATTCACCCAAATCATCACAAATTCCTAAGGTTTGTGGCTCTGGGACAGCATTATCAGTTCAGAGTCCTGCCCTTTGGGCTATCCTCGGCGCCACGAGTTTTTACAAAGTGTTGTGCAGTTCTCGCAGTGCATCTCATAAAGATCAGAATTCAAGTGTTCCCTTATTTGGACGATTGGCTGCTGGCAAGTTCTTCCAGGCAGGGAACTCTGGACACCGTAGCCACGGCTTCAAGCTTTCTCATGTCCATGGGAGTCCTGCTAAACCTCAAAAAATCACAGCTGCAGCCCTCCCAGAGACTCCTTTTTATAGGAACTCTTCTGGACACCTCCTGTGTGAAGGCTTTTCTTCCAGAGGACAGGAGGAGCGATATCCTTCAGATGGTCCATCACATCGGGGAGAGCAACTCGGTTCCAGCTCTCTCGATGCAGCGGATGCTAGGTCTCATGGCATCCTCGGTGTTCACTGCACCCCTAGCATGCCTTCACATGAGAACTTCTCAGTGGATGCTCAGTACTCAGTGGTCCCCAACCACTCACCCGCAGTCCTTTCTCATCAAGGTGACAGAACCTCTAAAGAGGTCGCTCACCTGGTGGTACATGAAAACAATCTCCTAGAAGGTATCCCTTTGCTCCTCTGGATCATCAGATTTCCATTACCACAGATCGTCCCTGATGGGGTGGGGGCTCACTGTCAGGCTCTCCACACTCAAGGTGCACGTGGACTCAGGTCGAGTCCCAGCTTCACATAAATGTCTTGGAAATGAGCCGTCCTTTATGCAGTCAGGCTGAAGGACATTCTCTGTCACAAGAGCATTCTCCTTCAAGCGGACAACAAAGCAGTGATGTATTACATCAACAAACGAAGTGCTCACTCTTACCCTTATGCAGAAGCGATGAGAGTGTGGGAATGGTGCTTGCAGCACAAGTCTCTAATTCAAGCGGTCTACCTGCCAGGAGTACAGAATGAACTGGCAGACTGCCTCAGCAGAACAGAGACAGATCCTCACGAATGGTCTCTCGACTCAGCTGTAGTTCAGTCAATATTCGCACAGTGGGGAACTCCAGACCTGGACCTTTTTGCATCCCCACTCAATACAAAACTGCCTCTCTTCTGCTCCAGAAATCCAGGACCTGGCATTTTCTGTCAGGATGCATTCAGGCTGCAGTGGACAAAACGCTTTCTATACGCCTTTCCGCCTCTTCCTCTAATTCAGAGGGTACTTCTCAAGTTCGAATCCCAGGGGCACAAAATGATCCTCATTGCTCCCTTCTGGCCTCGACAAATATGGTTTCCACTACTCAGCAGTATGTCGGCAGCTCCTCCGAAACCACTCCCACTTCAGATGAACCTCTTGATTCAAGGGCCTGTTGTTCATCCCAACTTGAGGTTGCTTCACCTTCACGCTTGGCTCCTGAAGAGATAGAAGTGAACAGGTTCAATGTCTCTCACAGGGTTTCAGATATTCTTCTGGCTGCGCGGAAGCCAGCCACTAGAAAAACGTACAGAGCCAAATGGAAGCATTTTTCGCTCTGGTGTGCAAAATCCTCTTTAAATCCCTTTTCCTGCCCACCAGATAACATTTTGGAGTACCTCTTAGACCTCTCAAATTCAGGTCTGCAGTACTCTACAGTCAAAGTTCACCTTTGTGCCATTTCAGCTTATCATGAGCCGGTACTTTCCTTGTCACTAGCTCAGTTACCTGTGGTTAAGAGGTTTCTTAAGGGAGTTCTGCATACCAGACCTCCTATAAGATGTCAATCGCAGCCTGGGACATTAATCTTGTGCTAGACATGCTCACTCGAAAACCTTTGAACCTCTAGCTACCTGTGAGCTAAAATTTCTCACCTGGAAAGCGGCCTTCCTGGTGGCCATTACCTCAGCCCCAGGGGTTTCTGAGAAACATGCCTTGGTCACAGACCCTCTGTATACTGTGTTTCATAAAGACAAAGTAGTCCTTAGAACCCATCCTAAATTTCTTCCTAATGTTTCGGAGTTCCATCTAAACCAACCTTTAGTCCTTCCCTCTTACTTTGCAGACTTCCAAAATGAAGGAGAACGTTCTCTTCATTCCCTGGACGTCAAGAGAGCTTTACGTTTCTATCTAGATAGAACAAAGGACTTTCGTAAAGCTCAACAACTGTTTCTTTCTTTCAGCGAGACCCGGCTGGGTCAACCTGTCGCTATCAGGTGTATCTCAGCATGGCTAGTGGCATGCCTTCGCCACTGTTATTCCATGGCGCAGGTTAAGCTGGAGGGCAGAGTGTACGCTCACTCTACTAGAGCGGTAGCGGCATCTCTGGCAGAAATCCACAATGTTCCTTTAGCAGATATTTGCAATGCGGCTACCTGGAGCTCAGTGCATACTTTTGTTAAACACTATGCCCTGGATGTCCATGCCAGATGACATCTGTCCTTTGGCAGAACCATCCTTAATGGACTTCTGTCCTAAAACTGTGAGCTCTTGGGCTCTCCTGCCGCCCTCTCGGGGGATTATTAGCTCGGTAGTCTCCCATTAGTGTGAATGAGTGGTGGAGACTTATGTCCAGGAAGATATGGAAATTACGTACCTACCGTAATTCTTGATCTTCTTGGACGAGTCTCCACCACTCATTCACACGCCCACCCTCCATCCCCCGAGCTCACCTCTGTTGTTGGTCTTCACTCCCTCAGTCTTTAGGCTGTGAAGACTTCTTTGTTGACCCTTCTTATATGGGTCTTCCAGACTATCTTTTGTCCGGTTTTTGGTTAGGCTATCCTTCTAGGTTAGTTAGGCTGCACCTCCTTGGAAAAAAAGGTACTGAGGTGGTTGGAAGGTCGACGCCGAGATATTCATTACTGCATGAGCTGAGGTTCGCGGTGCCGCTCCTCGCAGCGCGTCTCAGGCGCCGACCTTCCTGACAAAAGTTTGCTCCCGATGGGTCCTAGTGCCTCCGGCGCTGATCCAATTAGTGTGAATGAGTGGTGGAGACTCGTCCAAGAAGATCAAGAATAACGGTAGGTACGTAATTTCCATTTCTACACGGACTGGGGAGGAGGGAGCCTCGGCTTCTAGTAGCCTGGCCATTGCCGAGGCTTCTTCCGCGGTGCAGGAGGCCTGTACCACTCCTTTCGGGGGGGGGGTGGCCAGGATGCACCGTCAAGGCAATCACCCCTTCGGGGGTGAAGGCTCCCCCAGTGTCGGACCCACAGTTCGCAAGGCCCAGGTCGGCGCCATCCTTTACGCCGTTGGTCGGCGCCATTTGCGGTGCTGTGGGCCTTGATGGAGCCGTCATCGGTGCCGGTTTGTCGCTCGGTGCCGTGGCTGCTGTCGGTGCCATTTGTGCCACTGATAGTGCCTAGCGGCACCTTAAGGGTCTCTGATTGCTTTATCTTTGTCCTCTTCTCACCGAGGTTTAGCGGTGCCGTGTCTGGCTCAAGGCGGCGCCATAGAAACTTCAGTTCACTGTTGGCACCTCCCTGCCCCTCGGGCCATCGTCTCGCCGTCCCACCCTGGGAGCCACTTGCGGTGCCGTGGGGCTGGAAGGCGCTGTGTCTGGTTCTGACTCCAGGGCTGCTGTTCGAGCCGAGGCCACGTCCTCCGCAGATACCGTTTGCGGTGCTGTGGGGGCACTGGCATTGGCTTGGGAATGGTCTCGGTTTCTGGCACCCGATTTGGCAAGGATGGCAGCAGGCGCCCTCCTACGGTCTGGCACAGGGCCTTGGCCTCTACCTCTTCGGAGGCAGAGTCGGACTCTGAGTCAGATGAGCAGCCTGACTCAATGGGGTTGACTGTTGGTGTGGGCAGCCCTTTAGTGTCCTCGACAAGCTGGAGTCAGCCCCCTTCTGAGGTGCGGTCAGTGGCTGCCAAGACTGGGGTCAGGGGTGCTGACCAGCGGGCAGTGGTGCAGGCCACCATTGCTCTGCAGCCCGGTCTTGGTGGGTTCACTGACCCCTTAGCAGTGGTACCCCCGCCTGTGGTGTGCCTGGATTGCCCAACTTTGGGGCCGATGAGAGCACCTACGGGAGGGGAGGGGAGGGTACTGTGCCCTGGATAGCTCCTTCCAGTGCTGGCCAGGGCTGTCAGCTACCTAGGCTGGCCCTCTCGAGGAGGAGGAGGGCTCTCTTTCGGATTCTGAGGGGTCGAGGGGCATGGGGACTGCACAGCGACCTTTTTCTGGGGCCCACCCGGGATCTGGGAGAAGCCGTAGTGCAGATCTCCGCTCTTCCTCCTCGATCTCTTTGAGAGCGCCCCATTCTTTTGAGTTAGAGGACCATCCTTCTGGACCTATACGGCCCCGGTCGCCTCACAGGGGGATTCTTCCGAGCAGCCAAGGCAGTACAGCGGTTGTTCAGCTGTCGGATGTGGGTCTTCAGGAGCACCTTCTTCTTTGGGCGCTCTTGGTCCTCTTCCTAGCCCAGGCGGAGGTCAGCCGACGTCTCTTCTCGGCTCTGTCCCTATCCCTCTGCCACATTCTCCTGTGCTCCCAGGCATCCTTGGTCCTAGCGGGCCTCTCTCCTGGGAGCAGTTCAGGGCTGTGGCTGCTTGGTTCCCAGCTTACATCAGGGCAATGGACAGTCAGGTTTTTCAACCCCCCCCCCCAAGCTGCCACCCTCTGAGCAGTCGGTGCCTTCCAACTCTTCATCCTCCTCTTCTGGGGGAGAGGAGCCTTCTGTCCACATCTCTCCAGCCACTGATCTCGCTGAGTATCAGCGTTTCCTTGTGATGATGTTGGAGGACTTGCACCTCACCCATGCCACTTTATGCAATCCAGAGCACTTTGCGCACCTTTCTAGGCAATTTCAGCGAGTCACCCTTGTGGTGCCCCCAGCTGCTCCCTTTCGGGCGTAGATTGCGTTCTGGCAGGGCCCTTCTCCGGAGTTCTTGCCCTAGGGATTGCCAACGGCGGTATTCGCCCTTCAGTCTCCAGGTTCCATGCCTCATCCATGGTCAGATTGACTCAGTTGGACACTCCGATGGGCTTTGCGCCCTTCACCGGCCCCAGATCAAGACTCCTCGGATTTTGACTTCTGTGGTAGGAGGGCTTTCTACGCGGCATGGTTGTTGCTTTCTATTTCTGCACATCAGGCCCACTATGCAGCCTATGACAGGTTCTTGTAGTCCAGGCTAGGTCAGCTTCTAGCCTTGTTGCCTGACATGGAGAAAACCAGACAAGCCATTGCACTCTCTGTGCATGGCCTGGAGCTAGCAAGGCACCAAGCGAGGGCATCCTATGATGTCAATGAGGTAGCTACCAAGGTCGTAGGGACAGCGATCTGCACTAGGCAGACGGCATGGCTGCGTCTTTCCCGGTTGTCACCCTTGGCCCGGCATAGGGTGATTAACTCTGCTCACCAGAGAACCTATCTTTTCTCCTGTAGAGCGAGACACCGTTTGTCGGGGCAACTTCCTTCCCCCTCTGGGGTTCCCCGTCTCACTCTCCCCACTCTCCGGCCTCTTCGGGCTCTAAAGGTTCTCCCTCTTAGTGTGACACCCACTGAGAGCTAAGGGACTCTGTCCCCTAGGGGTTTAAAGGAAACCCCTTCAGGGGGGCTCGGCACTAACCCATAGGTGATGAATGGTGAGACAGCACAGATAAATATGAAAGATTACATACCTACTGTAATTATGATCTTTCTGTGTGTCTTCTCATTCATCATCTACCCTCCATCCCCTGGGGCCTCAGTCTCTGGGTCCCCCTCCCTCTCTGTGCCCAGCCTCACCCCTTCCCCCTCCCCTTTCTTTGTCAGTAGTGGGGTAAACATTGGCACATAGGGGAATAATGTTCTGGGGAGAGTGGTCAGCATTGGGGTCACTCCTTCTCCAGTGTGTTAGCTCCACCCCTGTGGGGTGGGAGTTGGCAGTTGCCCTCCATTCTCTCCTCCTCCTTGTTCCCGTCCATCTTATTTTCCTTGTCCTCTGGACTATCCATTATTATAAAAAAAAAAAAAAAACTCTTTTCCTTTTCACCAAAAATTTTTTCCTTGAGAGGGTGATAATTCTCTGTGCCCTGTCCTTCTTCCAGAATAGCCAATTCTGCTCAAATGGAGTTTTTGCCAGCTATTCTGTGCCTTGAAATCTGGAAAGAAGCCTTTGGCTACTTCTTGCAGTTCCTATACAGTCTGGAGACGGACCAGGGTCTGAGATGTGATTAACCTTCCCCCCCCTCTCATCCTACTCCCTAAATTCTTTATCCCACCCTACCTCCCTCTTCTATTTCCAGAGATTGGGGCCCCTCCCGATCCCTTTAGTTTTCCGACTTCTTCTTCTTCTTCTTCTTCTTCTGTCCTCTCAGTCATTATTTCTCCTTTTAGTTTATATATCTTTTCCTTTTTCTGTCTCTTGGACTTCCTTGTCCCACCCACCACGCCCTTCCTCTTACCTCTCCAGCGACTCAGAACTGGCAGGCAGGCGGAGTCGACAGCACCTAACAGCTAACCCGTGAGCATCACGCAATGCTTGACCTTGGCGGGCGCGCGATGGTCCCATCGGCTCCACCTACCAAAAAAAAAGAAAAAGAAGAAAGAGCTCCCGTGGGGTCATGACCTCCGGCCATGTACCCATAGGTGATGAATGGTGAAGATACACAGAAAGATCAGAATTACGGTAGGTACTTTATTGTCATTTTCTGCTCTCTAGATCCAGGGCCTAGAGTTTTCTGGTGAGACGTGCTGTCCCTCTCCTGGAGCAGGATGTTCCTTTATGCCTTCCATCCATTTCCTCACATTTAGAGGGTGCTAATCAAGCTGCAGATGAATGGGCCAGCATGATCCTGGTTGCACCCTGGCCATGGCAGATATGGTTTCCATTACTGTAACAGATGGCAGTGGAACCTCCAGTTCGTTCATCTGCATGCCTGGCTCCTGAGGACATAGCCATCTCTCAGTTTGGAGTATCTCAGCATGTGGCGGATGTCCTCGTGGAAGCTCGAAAGCCCTCCACTAGCACCACATATGCCATGAAGTGGAAGAGGTTTGCCATCTGGGCTGCCAGACATCATTTGGACCTGTTTACCTGTCTGGTGAGCCAGATCCTGGACTACCTGATCTCCTTGTCAAACTCAGGCCTCCAGTACTCCCTCAAGGTGCACATTCGGTTATATTAGCCTTTCATCATCCCGTGGGCGGGCATACCATGGCTCAGTTAAATGTATCCCATACCTTTCTCAGGGGCATCCTGCACCTGAAATCCCTAATCCATTCCGCTGTCCAGGCTTGGGATTTAAATTTTATTTTGAAGAAATTGACACTGTCTCCATTTGAGCCAGCCATGTCTTGTGAGCTCTGCTTTCTTTCCTGGAAAGCATTATTTTTGGTTGCTATTATTTCTGCTCGAAGGATTTCCCAGCTTCAGGCTCTCTGGTGCGAGGAGCCTTATTTGATTTTTTACAAAGACATGGTACTGTATCTTTGCAGTTGAATCCTAAGTTTCACCCTAAGGTGGTATGTGAGTTTACCCTGAACCAATCTATCCACCTGCAAGTTTATTTTCCAGAGCATGCCAGTCCAGGGGAAGCACTGCTCCATTCTTTAGGTGAGCGCAGAATTCTGAACTACTGTGTGCTCTGAACGAAGAACTGCAGAAAAACAAAGCAGCTTTTTCTTTCTTTTGCCCCCCAGGAAGAGAGAGTGTTCAGGTTTCCAAACAATATCCGTCTGAATGGTTGGCCCATTGTATTGCATTCGGCTACAGCAAGCATGACAAAGAGTTGCCAGGGACTGTGAAAGCCCACTCCACAAGGGGCATGGCTACCTCTGTGGCTTTTTTCGATGGGGTCTCAACCACTGACATTTGCGCTGCTGCCACCTGGAGTACCGTCCATACTTTCACCAAGCACTACAGTCTGGACATTGCTTCTAAAGCCCAAGCAGGCTTCGGCTGGGCTGTTCTGCAGGGACTCCCAGACTGTTTCTGCTGCACCTTTAACTGCTTGGGACTCATTCCTACAGTGTGACCTGATGACTGAGATACCCCCGAAGAAGATCGAACAGTTACATAAGAACTTACTGTAACAGTAGATCTTCAAGGGGATCTCAGTCATCAGGCCTGTCTTCCCTCCCACCATCCCCCTTCTTGGGGGTCCCCTGCTTAGACTGGCTGCATGGTGTATCCAGCCTGTTATTCAGGCCTGGGCAGCTCTCTCTCTCCCCTCACTCCCCCAATGCATGGGTTTGCTGTCTTAGTCTCCGGGGGAAAGAACTAAGGAGGGAGTGGGGCCACTCACGCCTTTATAAGGTTGGTGACATTGGCAGGTGACATCAGCGTGGGCGGCCCCAGTGGTACTTCTGGAAAATCTTCCACATGGATCCAGCTTCACTGACAGTGAAGTTCCTACAGTGTGACCTGATGACTGAGATCCCCTCGAAGATTTACTGTTACAGTATATTCTCATGTAACTGTTCTGTATAGACAATGGGAACCTCTATGTAGTGTCTCATATGAAGGACAGCACCTCCCAGCAGTTCAGCCTTCCTCCCTGCCTGTCCACCCACATACTGCACTGCAGCATCAATACTGCATATTAACACAAGAGTGACTGTGTGGGACTTGAACCCTTGACCTTCTGACTTAGAGAAGGAATGCTGCCCCCTGAGCCACACTAACTAACTACCTACTGTAGGTTATTGTTGTTATTCAACTGTTTTATATGATGAGATGAGAAAAGATGGGACAAGATTGTGCAGACAGTAACACGAATTATACAGTATTCTATCAAGATCATTTGCAGTTAATGAGATCAGCAAATCAAAGCACAATGAATAGCATTTAACATGGTTTATATTCAGTTCTGGTGTAATAACTACGTAGTGAGCATATAGATTGACTGATAAAGTTTTCTTAACTTACAAGTAGAGTTATTGAGCTCTTTTTTCTGTCTTTCAGGCACAGAATCTCCAAGTCAAAGTTCAGGTGAGTTGGGTTGATTCTATATTCCACACAGACCCAGTCCCATTGGGGAACTCTGTATTTCACTGTATGCTCAGTTCTGTGGAGTGACTATGTTTTATATATACTCAGCCCCTTTGAGTGATTCTATATTCCACATATATCCAGTCCCTTTTAGTGACTTTATTTTCCAAATAAACCTAGCCCCTTTGAGTAACTCTGTATTCCACATGTACCTAATCCCATTGAGTGACTTTATATTTTACGTATACTTGGTCCCATTGAGTGGCTTTATATTCCACATATACCCAGTCCCATTGAGTGACTGTGTATGTCACATATACCCAGTCTATTGAGTCACTCGTATATTGCCCATACTTTCAAGTGACTCTATAATCCACATATACCCAGTCACATTGAGTGACACTATTTTCCACATATACCCAATAACATTGAGTGACACTGTATTCCACATGTACCCAGTCCCATTGAGTGACACTATATTCCACATATACCCAGTCCCATTGAGTGACACTATAGTCCCTATATAATGGCAGTCCCATTGAGTGACTCTATATTCCACATATACCCAGTCCCACTGAGTGACGCTATATTCCACATATACCTAGACCGATTGAGTGACTCTATATTCCACATATACCTAGTCCCATTGAGTGACTCTATATTCCACATATACTTAGTCAAATTGAGAGACTCTATATTCCAAGTATACCTAGTACCATTGAGTGACTCTATATTCCACATATACCTAGTCCCATTGAGTGACTCTATATTCCACATATACCCAGTCACATTGAGTGACTCTATATTCCACACATACCCAGTCCCACTGAGTAACTCTATATTCCACATATACCCAATCCGACTGAGTGACTCTATATTTCACATATACCTAGTCCCATTGAGTGACTCCATATACCCAGTCACATTGAGTGACACTATATTCCACATGTACCCAGTCACATTGAGTGACACTATATTCCACATATACCTAGTCCCATTGAGTGACTCTATATTCTACATATACCCAGTCACATTGAGTGACGCTATATTGCACATATACCTAGCCACACTGAGCGACACTATATTCTACATATACCCAGTCACAGTGAGTCACACTATATTCCACATATACCCAGTCCCATTGAGTGACACTATATTTCACACATACCTAGTCACATTGAGTGACTCTACATTTCACATATACCCAGTCACATTGAGTGACACTATATTGCACATATACCTAGTCATATTGAGTGACTCTATATTACACATATACCAAGTCACATTGAGTGACATTATATTCCACATATACCCAGTCACATTGAGTGACACTATATTGCACATATACCTAGTCACATTGAGTGACTCTATATTCCACATATACCCAGTCACATTGAGTGACATTATATTCCACATGTACCTAGCCCCATTGAGTGACACTATATTCTACATATACCTAGTCCCATTGAGTGACACTATATTCCACATATACCTAGTCACATTGAGTGACTCTATATTCCACATATACTCAGTTACATTGAGTGACATTATATTCCATATGTACCTAGTCCCATTGAGTGATACTATATTCTACATATACCTAGTCCCATTGAGTGACACTATATTGCACATATACCTAGTCACATTGAGTGACTCTATATTCCACATATACCTAGTCCCATTGAGTGACACTATATTCCACATATACCTAGTCACATTGAGTAACTCTGTATTCCACATATACTCAGTTACATTGAGTGACATTATATTCCATATGTACCTAGTCCCATTGAGTGACACTATATTCTACATATACCTAGTCCCATTGAGTGACACTATATTCCACATATACCTAGTCACATTGAGTGACTCTATATTCCACATATACCCAGTCCCACTGAGTGATACTATATTGCACATATACCTATTCCCATTGAGTGACTCTATATTCCACATATACCCAGTCACTTTGAGTGAAATTATATTCCACATGTACCTAGTCCTATTGAGTGACACTGTATTCTACATATACCTAATCCCATTGAGTGACACTATATTCCACATATACCTAGTCCCATTGAGTGACTCTATATTCCACATATACCCAGTCACATTGAGTGACTCTGTATTGCACATATACCTAGCCACATTGAGTGCCTCTATATTCCACATATACCCAGTCACTTTGAGTGACATTATATTCCATATGTACCTAGTCCCATTGAATAATACTATATTCTTCATATACCAGCAGTCCCATTGAGTGACTCTATATTCCACATGTATCTAGTCACATTAATTGACACTATATTCTACATATACCAGCAGTCCCATTGAGTGACTCTGTATTTCACATATACCCAGTCACATCGAGTGACACTATATTGCACATGTACCCAGTCACAGAGAGACACTATATTCCACATATAACTAGTCCTATTGAGTGGCTCTATATTCCACATATACCCCATCTTATTGAGTGATACTATATTCCACATATACCCTGTCTCATTGGGTGACTCTGTATTTCACATAACACACAAACAATAATTTCTTGGTTTTTCACGGAATGGAAGGTCTATGAAAAACTTCAAAAAGCTTGACAGTATTGGCCCTGAGATATCTAGGGAAGTCTTACATGACTCAGCATTCCACAGATCTACTTATAATGAGTAATTCAGTAGTCCACATAGACCTTGTCTCATTGGGTGACTCTATATTCCACATATACCCAGTCCTTTTGAATGACTCTCTATTTCATATATACTCCATACTTTCAAGTGGCTCTGTATTCCACATATACACAGTCCCACTGAGTGACTCAGTATTCCACCTATATCTCATACCATTGAGTGACTCTATATTCCATATATACTCAGTCCCATTGAGTGACTCTAGATTTCATATATACTTAGTCCCATTGAGTGACTCTTTATTTCATATATACTCAGTCCCATTGAGTGACTCTATATTTCATATATACTCAGTCCCATTGAATGACTCTATATTCCATATATACTCAGTCCTATTGAGTGACTCTGTATTCCACATATACATAGTCCCATCGAGTGACTCAGTATTCCATCTATATCCCATCCCATTGAGTGACTCTATATTCCATATATACTCAGTCCTATTGAGTGACTCTATATTCCACATATACTCAGTCCCATTGAGTGACTCTATATTCCATATGTACCTAGTCCCATTGAGTGACACTATATTCTACATATACCTAGTCCCATTGAGTGACACTATATTCCACATATACCTAGTCACATTGAGTGACTCTATATTCTGCATATACTCAGTCCCATTGAGTGACACTATATTGCACATATACCTAGCCCCATTGAGTGACTCTGTATTCCACATATACCCAGTCACATTGAGTGAAATTATATTCCACATGTACCTAGTCCCATTGAGTGACACTATATTCTACATATACCTAATCCCATTGAATGACACTATATTCCACATATACCTAGTCCCACTGAGTGACTCTATATTCCACATATACCCAGTCACATTGAGTGACACTATATTGCACATATACCTAGCCACATTGAGTGACTCTATATTCCACATATACCCAGTCACTTTGAGTGACATTATATTCCATATGTACCTAGTCCCATTGAGTGACACTATATTCTACATACACCAGCAGTCCCATTGAGTGACTCTGTATTCCACATGTACCTAGTCACATTAATTGACACTATATTCTACATATACCAGCAGTCCCATTGAGTGACTCTGTATTCCACATATACCCAGTCACATCGAATGACACTATATTGCACATGTACCCAGTCACATAGAGAGACACTATATTCCACATATAACTAGTCCCATTGAGTGGCTCTATATTCCACATATACCCCGTCTTATTGAGTGATACTATATTCCACATATACCCTGTCTCATTGGGTGACTCTGTATTTCACATAACACACAAACAGTAATTGCTTGGTTTTTCACGGAGTGGAAAGTCTATGAAAAACTTCAAAAAGCTTGACAGTATTGGCCATGAGATATCTAGGGAAGTCTTACATGACTCAGTATTCCACAGACCCACTTATAATGAGTAATTCAGTAGTCTACATAGACCTTGTCTCACTGGGTGACTATATTTCACATATACCCAGTCCCTTTGGATGACTCTGCATTTCGTGTATACTCCATACTTTCAAGTGGCTCTGTATTCCACATATACACAGTCCCACTGAGAGACTCAGTATTTCACCTATATCTCATACGATTGAGTGACTCTATATTCCATATATACTCAGTCCCATTGAGTGACTCTATATTTCATATATACTCAGTCCCATTGAGTGACTCTATATTTCATATATACTCAGTCCCATTGAGTGACTCTATATTCCATATATACTCAGTCCCATTGAGTGACTCTGTATTTCATATATACACTCAGTCTCATTGAGTGACTCTATATTCCATATATACTTAGTCCCATTGAATGACTCTATATCCACATATACAGTCCCATTGAGTGACTCAGTATTCCATCTATATCCCATCCCATTGAGTGACTCTAACATAGAAACATAGACTTTGACGGCAGATAAGGACCGCTAGGCCCATCTAGTCTGCCCATTTCCCTACCTACAGGATAGGCCGCAGATCCTAGTTAACCAACAGACTTTATCTTCCTGCCCCCCACAAGAATTGCCTTATGTCTGTCCCATGCATTCTTGAATTCACGCACAGTTTTAGAGCCCACAACTTCCTCAGGAAGGCTGTTCCATGCATCCACTACCTCTCTGTGAAATAATACTTCCTCCATTGCCCTGAACCGCCCTCCTTCTATCTTTAAATTGTGTCCCCTTGTTCTTGCAAGTCTCTTTTTCTGAAAGATGCTACCCTCTTGGACTTTGTTGATTCCCTTGAGGTACTTGAAAGTTTCTATCATGTCCCCCCTCTCCCTTCTTTCCTCAAGGGTATACTCAGTCCCATTGAGTGGAATTATATTCCATATATACTCAGTCCCATTGAGTGACTCTATATTCCACATATACACAGTCCCATTGAGTGACTCAGTATTCCACCTATATCCCATCCCATTGAGTGACTCTGTATTCCATATATACTCAGTCCCATTGAGTGGCTCTATACTTCATATATACTCAGTCCCATTGAGCGACTCTATATTCCATATATACTCAGTCCCATTAAGTGACTCTATATTCCATATATACTCAGTCCCATTGAGTGACTCTGTATTTCATATATACACTCAGTCTCATTGAGTGACTCTATATTCCATATATACTCAGTCCCATTGAATGACTCTATATTCCACATATACAGTCCCATTGAGTGACTCAGTATTCCATCTATATCCCATCCCATTGAGTGACTCTATATTCCATATATACTCAGTCCCATTGAGTGAAATTATATTCCATATATACTCAGTCCCATTGAGTGACTCTATATTCCACATATACACAGTCCCATTGAGTGACTCAGTATTCCACTTATATCCCATCCCATTGAGTGACTCTATATTCCATATATACTCAGTCCCATTGAGTGGCTCTATACTTCATATATACTCAGTCCCATTGAGCGACTCTATATTCCATATATACTCAGTCCCATTAAGTGACTCTATATTCCATATGTACTCAGTCCCACTAATGACTCTATATTTCATATATACTCAGTCCCATCGAATGACTTTATATTCCATATATAGCCCATACTTTCAAATTACTCTATATTCCACACACACCCAGTTCCATTGAGTGACTCAATATTCCACATTTACCCAATCCCTTTAAGTGACTCTATATTCCACATACAGTATATGCAGTCCTGCTGAGTGACTCTATATTTCATAGATTCCCAGTCCCTGTGACTGACTCTATATTCCACATATTCCCAGTCCTATTGGTTGATTCTATATTTCACACATACCCAGTCCCATTTTTACTCTGTATTCCACTTATACCCCACCCCATTGGGAGACTGTATATTCTGCTTATACATAGTCCCTTTGGGTGAATATATGTTCCACAGACTCGCACTCACTGAGTAGTTCTATAGTCCGCATAGACCTTGTCTCATTGGCTGATACTGTATTCCATGTATACTCAGTCCATTTGAGTCCACTTATATTCCACATATACCCAGTCCCTTTGAGTAGCATTATGTATTCCACAAACACCTAGTACCTTTGGGCAACTCTGTATTCCACATAACACACAAACAGGAAATTTTGGTTATACAAGGAATGGAAGCTCTAGGAAAACTTCAGAAAGCTTGACAGTATTGGCCCTGAGATGTCTAGGGAAACCTTGGACTATATTTAATGAGGAAAGGCAGTTTAAGCATGAACAAACTTTGAGGTTTCCTGAAGAGCTCTTTAGTTGGATACTTAGCTTTTCCAATCTGTTTGCCAACTGTTTTTCTTTGCTGTTCTAACTTGTAGTGTCATAAATTTCCAAAGCTTTACCCATCTGTTGCATCTGCCCTACCATAGGGTTACCTCATACACTACAAAAGAATCTACTGCCAGCTGAGTGATAAGATAGCTCATTGCACTAACGTCTAGGAGACCCTGGTTCCACGTGAGCCTCAGAGTCTCACACTGAAGCCAGCTTGGAGCAGAGCATGTTTTAGTGATCAGGTGCTCGACCTGTTGGCCAACCTGCATTTGCACACACACCTCAGATCACCAGGTAATGAGAATTCAAGTCCCCAGATATCAGGGATATAAACAGATGGTATCAGCAAGGAGATCACCTTGCAGTTGTCAGAGCTCCATCATACTTTAGGGTTTGCATCAGGTGGGGAAAAACTCTTTGACACTTTCACTGATGTTGGTTTTTCTGATTTTCTTGTAGCCGGTACTGGCGACGGTGGAACCGTTTTTGCCGCAGAAAATGCCGAGCTGCTGTCAAGTCCAATGTGTTTTATTGGCTGGTGATATTTCTGGTATTTCTCAACACACTCACCATTTCTTCAGAGCACTACAACCAGCCAGAGTGGCTGACAGAAGTTCAAGGTAAAGCTGGGACTGGTGGAGAATCGCATAAGTTACATGGGGTAGCAGGGGTAGGTCATTGAAGGCCACTGCATCCTTCCCAGCATGGATCGTCAAATCGTCATACTTTTTCTTACTTGTACAGTATACAACAAATCATTTACTGCCTGCTTTCACCTCCATTCCCATTCTATGCACAGTATGTTACAGTTCATTTGTCACCAAGTAATTCCATCCTGTGACAGTGCTCATCCTCTGCCTTGGTTAGGGAGAGAGAATTCTGTTGTGCCAGTCCTGAATCAGCAACCTCCCACTGTCTGGGTCAGGGAAAGATTCTGTGGGGTCTATCCTGTGTCAGTGATGATTGGGTTACTGAATGTATGACTCAATCAATTTTTTGTTTTATGGCACTCTTCCTCCAGGTATTCTGGATGTACTACAGCTGAAGCAATAATAACTACATTGAACAACAAATCATTTTAAATTAATGCATTTGCTGCACCGCACCTTACTCTCTGCATACAAAACTGTTTAGTATGTATTCTAGGTTTGTCACAGTTTTGTACAGTGTGCTGTTCCAATGTTTTTCGTATATGTATTGTGCTGCTGCTCTTTATAATGTCCCCCTACCCTGGGTCACACCTGGAAATGAGCCTTGGCTCACTGTGCCTCTCCCAGTTACCAGTTTTCAATCAACTAAAAATAAATACATTTTATTCATCTATTAGAACGTAATCAGCAGATAGAACAAAATCAATTAATTGAATGAATAAAAAATAAATGGATAGATAGAGCACTAGACAGATACATAGAGAGATAGATAATCAACCCTGAAACATTCTACAAAATCGATAATGAAACAGCTAATAAATAAAACAGATCTCAGAAAATAGGGCCGGAGTAAGCAGAGCAGAAGAGCCACCTGCAGACTTCTGTTTTGAAGTGACTCATCCTGTGAATCTGCCAAACTTATGGCAGAAGGGGGCTCCCACAAGACAGGGGCTACTATTAAAAATGCCCTGTGACCATAACCAGTCCCATAGTGCCTGATTTAAAAGGCTGTACTTGGTTGGTGGGGAGTCGCAAGCCCATGGAGGTAGATGCTGCCCATTCGTTCAGGCCTTGAACATTAAAATAATAACCCTGTATATAACTGTGTA
Source organism: Neoceratodus forsteri (assembly GCA_016271365.2). Taxonomy (NCBI): domain Eukaryota; kingdom Metazoa; phylum Chordata; order Ceratodontiformes; family Ceratodontidae; genus Neoceratodus; species Neoceratodus forsteri. The sequence goes on along the minus strand of CM028131.1, from coordinate 1,629,926,380 downwards.
TGTACAGTATGTTGCTAAATATACTTAGATACATAAATGAAGTAATCCACACAGGATTTATGACCTAATTTACCCTAACATGATATAGGTGTAAATGTGTATTTTGTTGTCCACGCCTAGGCCACAATGGCCTGGCCATGTCAAGCCCGTTTATTACTGGGCACATCTACTGTAAATAAAGCAGTTTTCTTCATGGCTTTAGTGTCCCTCATTTCTAGTCTGATTGGTCTTTTCTGTCTTTTCTCAGACACTGCCAATAAAGTGCTTCTAGCCCTCTTCACGGCCGAGATGCTTCTGAAGATGTATAGTCTGGGCCTGCAGGCATACTTTGTGTCTCTCTTTAACCGTTTTGACTGCTTCATTGTCTGTGGGGGGATCTTGGAGACCATCCTGGTGGAAACGAAGATCATGTCCCCTCTTGGAATCTCAGTGCTGCGATGTGTTCGACTGCTCCGGATATTTAAAATTACCAGGTAATGCCAGAAGTTGAAAAAAGCTGAGGGGCTGGTGGCCTGTTCCATGAGACACACTCCAAATACTTTTGAAAGCTGCTTTCTGGAGTTATGAATGGTTACAAAGTTAGCATTTTAAACCAAGAGTCATCCTTTTTTGTGTCACCATCCCCCTTTGCCTTTAAGCACAGAGGGTGAACTGCGCTTGTTTATTAGCAGTAAATCCCTCAGGAGTAAGTGTACAGCAGTATTGGTGGAAATACCAAACAACATTGCCTTATTTTATATAGTGCCTTTCATGCAGTGTTTTACAATGCATTTCACAAATGGAAAATGTCACTGCTTGCTGATCGATAGGGGATTGACCTCTGTAGTGGGAAGGGGGGGCTTCCTGCCTGACCACTGATGGGGGGATTTGGCAGTGCAGTGATGGGGGGGGGGCAGCATAATCTTTGAAGGGGGACTTGCCGCCCATGTAGTGTGCATGTGCACGTGTGTGTGTCTTCCTGCATGACTATTAATGGGGCATTTGCCCATGTAGTTGGGGGTATGAAACTAGGTGGATAATGCACCTATGTAAGGGGGTTTCTACACCATGGTTGATGGGGATTAGTCCATATAGTGTGCGTGAGAGGGACTGCCTGAACACTGAAGGGGAATTTACCCATGTAGTGAGGAAGGGGTCTGCCCATACATTAATGAGGGATTCGCAATGTAGTGGGAGAGGTCCTACCTCAATATTCATGCTGAATTAACCCATGTTCTTGAGGGGTTCCTGCTCACCATTGATAGGGGATTTGCACATGTAGTGGGGGAGGTTCCTGTACCATGACAGATGAGGCATTAACACATGTAGTGTCTGTGTGTGGGGGGGATCCTGCCCGACAACTGATGGCAGATTAACCTATGTGGAAGGGGTCCCACTGTGGCCACCTATAGGAGACCTCAGATATTTGGAATAACTAATCCTAAAGGCTGCCGATGCCTCTGTTCCTTTATCACCTACAGGTACTGGAATTCCTTGAGTAATCTGGTGGCTTCTCTGCTGAATTCTGTCCGCTCCATCGCTTCCCTACTGCTCCTCCTTTTCCTTTTCATCATCATATTCTCATTGCTGGGGATGCAGCTCTTCGGTGGCAAGTTCAACTTTGATGAAATGCTGACCCGGAGGAGCACATTTGACAACTTTCCCCAGTCCTTGCTCACCGTTTTTCAGGTAGGGTCTGAGCAGTGCCTGCAATGCTTTACTACTGCAGCACTTCTGACTGTAATCTACATCGTGAAGAAGCTGGGGCAACACCAAAGGGCAGTTCTCAGAACATAAACCCTTGTGTTCAGATAGAATATGCCAATAGCCACTGTTCTCACATGATCTTACTTGTTCTATTAGTGTATCATGAAGTATTTTTTCATTTCCTTTACTATGCTTATTGTAACATTGTTTAACAGGGAAAACATAAGGGTATTGTCCTCATCTCTTTGACAGCACTACTGTATATAATCAAAACAAAGGTGGTTCAGAAGTACTGATGGGATTCAAACTGTATAGGAAGTCAGCAACACCGAACTATGCATTTGCACAATGGAAGCTAATAACAACATTGAGATGGTCTGTTGTTACCTTAAAGAAGGTACTTATCAGAGAGGTCATCACCCAGCACCAGGCTTGATCCACAACATTCAAAGCTTCTTGGTTAGAAAAGGGCTGTACTACCCTTTAACATCAATCCTACCAAGTGTCCATCTCCCTTACAGCTCTGTGAGAAGGAATAGCCAGCCAGGCTGAGAGAGAGAACAGACGTGTGGCACATCTATGCATGCATATGTTCCAACTAATGTTTTGGTGTGCCAAGTCACATTTTTACCAACCCTGATAATAAGTACCTTCTTTAAGGTAAGAGACTGTCTCAACGTTATTTGAATCTTCTGGCCCAGATATTCAAACTGTGCCAGTTTGTGGTGCAAGCCCGTGCGCCGCTCAAAATAGTTGCGCAGGGATGTGGCCAGGGCGATATTCAACGGAGTTGCGCTATAGCGCAACTTCTTTGAATATCGCCCCCAGGCCACACCCACTGTGCATGGTGCAGTGGAACTGCACCAGCGCAAGTGGTCAGAGTGGAGCATTGAGATGCGGTGGTGCAGTTCCATTGCACCATGCACAGCACGTGCGATATTCAATGGGTGACATGCAAATGGGGCCATAATTTATGCAAGGCGCGCGGGGCCATTTGCATCTGATTATGGCCCCATTTGTATAAATAACATCAGGTCGCGATCCCGGCAACTTAAGCTGGCCCCTGAGCAGACAGCGGCCGTTGAGGACCGGCGCCCCTGCAGCCCGATCGCGGACATAACATTGCCCCCGTAGCCCGATCGTGGGCAGAATGTTATCTAACCCCCTGGTAGCCGATCGTGGGCATAACAACCCGCCCCCATTAACCTGATGGGGTATACCAACGGTCCCCCATTAGCCCGATGGCGGGCATCAGATTCCCAAAGCCCAATATCCTGCTGGTCCAGTGGACGAGCGAACCCGATCGCGGGCGGCATTCCTCACCCCAAGTATGAAATCCCTGGTGATCAGTGGACCCCCACCCCACCAGCCCACGGGCCCCACCGCTCCCCGTCGGCGGCGGGCGGCAGCACCCACCCGCCTGCCGCCCACCGCCCGCCGATGACAGCTCGGTATGGCTGCATGCCCATTGGTTCAGAGCAGGGCCAATGGGCGTGCAGCCATGCAGGCTGTCGGTGGCGAAGCGGCGAGCGGCAGGCGGGTGGTGCTGCGCCGCCGGCTGAGGGAAGGCGAGGTGATGGCTCGTGGTGGGGGCTCTGCCAGATGCTGAGGTGAAATAGCCAGCGATCGCTCGTTGATCACTGGACCACCGAAATGACCCGGGCTTTGAAAATCTGATGCCCATCATCGGCTGTGGGGGCGAGTGCGTTATGCCGGTCAGTAATCAGGGGGTTAAGTTGCCAGCGATCGAGCTACCGAGAAAGGTGAGTTGGATGACGGTATGCCCGCTGATCGGGCTACTCGAATCACTGGACCACCAGGGATATTGGACTTTGGGGGTCTGATGCCCGTGATCGGGCTACTTGGGGCGGTTACTGTCATGCCCACGATCGGGGCATGGGGGGGCACCGCCAGGTGCGGCGGGAACAGGTCGAGGGCCACCCACAGGTGGCAGCTGCTGTGTTGCGCCCTGCAATGCGGCAGCTCACCTGTGGGTGGCCCTCAACTTGTTCCTTTTTTCTGCTCAACTTTGTGCAGGCGCAGGAGGGGTTGCCTGCATATCTACACACCGGGCTGAATATCGGGCTGTGCAGTTTGTACGGCACATCCCCCACCTGTGCCCTGCATATATTGCAGTGTGCCCCAAGCGCGCCAGGGATTTGTAGCAGGCCGCACTTTTCCCCTTTAAATGTCGCACTGGGCGCATCAGTGGGTTGTGCATGGCGCAACACTGTTGTGCCATGCGCAACCCTTTTGAATATCTGGGCCTCTGTGTAAATGCATAGTTCAGTTTTGCTGACTTCCAACACACCATTCAGCAGTCGTCTACTGTTACCGTATCTCTTGCTTTCACACATCAATGAAAATTAGCTGAGCCACTGTGACCAATTATTTCAGCATCCTTTTAGACAAGTTGATAAATATTTTTTTGTGACTGAATAGGGCCTAATTTTGACAGGGCCATTTCCCACTTCTGGCATAATTAAGATAAAATCAAATAGCAGTGTATATATCCATATGTTTATACCATATGTACTCACATGTAACTTGAGCGTTATTGCTAAAAATAGGCACTAAAGATTGAGGACTCAACTTATATGTGAGATCGACCTTTCCATGGAGTTCTCATTGCTGTCCTATAGGAATTACTCATCTTATACGTGAGGTCGACATACATATGTTGAAGCTGGAAAGAACGACACTCATGCATTATCTTTTATATCCCAGTATGAATCCACTGCTACAAAACCTTTTCTCTGTATGTGGCAACTTCACTCAGAAGTTCAGAGAAAACTTTTCAAATAGGTACCTGAATGGATACCACATATAGTTTGACAGTATAATAAGCATGGTAAAAAAGGGGGGGGGGGGGTTCAACCAATACAAGAGATATATCTAAAAATTTGCTGACATCACATGGAAGGGCAAGGTGATATATACAGGACGTCAGCTTATACATGAGTGTATACGGTAAATCTCTGCATGTTTGATGGTACTTTTCCTTCTTTCTCTATATGTTGCTGTCTGTCTGTCTGTTTCTCTTCCTTGTTTCTGTTCCCCCTTCTAATCTTTTCTTTCTTTAGTTCTGTATACTTTCTTTTCACCTCATGCTGTTTCATCCCTTCCTTCATCTGCATGACTCATTATATTTCCCTTTTCTGTCATACTCTGATTCTTTGTCTTCCACTCCCTTTCTCTTCACATCTCCTTACCCTTGCTCTGATTTTCTTCGCCTCATTCCTTCTCTTCATTCCCTCTTATTGTTTTTTCATGCCTACCTCCCACACCTCTTTATTCAGCTTCCCTTTTCTACTCCCCTAATTTCTAGTATAAGGGAGGCAGTGTAGCCTAGTGGATAGAGTGCAGACTGAGAAATTGGAGACCCCGGATTGAATCCAATACCTACCACCTGCTTTCTGTGTGATTTTGAGTAAATCACTTAACTTCACTCTGTTACACTCCTCTGTCTCTTCCCAACATGCATACTGTTCCTATCTAGTTGAGATTGCCACTGTTCATGGCTTGTTAAACACATTGGGATACAGTGTGTATAAAAGGTGCTATATAAAATAAAATTCCTTTTCTTCCTTCCTTCCTTCTGTCAGGTAAGAGACAAACTAAAGGGCCTTTGCTGGCAAATGACTATAGTCAGCCAGTTTCCCTCTCCCCTTATTCTCTTCAGTCCTGCATTCTCTCTCTCTCTCTCTCGCTCACTCTCGCGCTCTCTCTCTCTTCCTCTGTTTCTGTGTAAACCATTGGAATGCTGTCCACAACCCCCAGTGCTGAAGCCTTATCCCTACTGTGTTTTGTTTAGATCTTGACAGGTGAGGACTGGAACTCTGTGATGTATGATGGAATCAGGGCTTATGGAGGGCCCTCCTTCCCAGGAATGCTTGTTTGTATTTATTTCATCATCCTATTCATCTGTGGAAACTGTATCCTTTGGGGCTTATGTCTGCCCGACTATGCCATAGCTTCACAGATCTGGGCTTAGAAGAATTGTCTAGCCTTGCATGTCTGCCTGCAGGTTGCAAGACTGTAGGTTCACAGACCTGGGCAGGAAGGGAAAAGCTCCTATGCTGTACAGCCTTGCATGTAGTTTGGGAAAGACAGGTCATTATTAGTTTTGGAGTGGCACATCAGTGCAGGTGAAAGGGACATAACTCAAATGATCAGAGGTGATAGCTGTCATCGCACACTTGGGAAGACCAGTGAAGACCTTGGCTTGGGTACCGATCAGTCTGTTTGCATCTAGGCCTTTAATCTACTTAGTGGGGAGGCTGTGTCCCTGATGTGTGACCCTGTTCACATGCTCAGAGGACCCTCTATTGATCTTTCCTTTGGAAAAGGAACAAAGAATCATCAAACCAGACACCAGCAGGCTTGTTGTATCCCTAATGGGTTTATGTTGGGAGTCTAAGTCACATAAAATTATTCTTTTTTTTAATTCTAGATTTCACTATCTACTGTAAGCGCCATGCCTGTTATACCCATATCTGTTTCATTCCCTTTGCTCTGCCAGTGTGAATCCTGCTTGTACTGGGACAACCGCAGTACTTCTGTATGTTTTCTGATAGCACCACAGCTGCTTTTTGCCATTCAACCAATGCAAAATCCAGTTTCCCAAAGCCCCAGCCATTGGCCCAAGAGCCATGCCATCTGCCCAAGGCTCCAGCCATTCATTCAAGGCTCTAGTCAACTACCCCAGGATTGAACCATCCACCCAAGGCACCAGACACATGTCCACTGTTCCAGCCATCTGCCCAAAGGTCCAGCCATCCACCCCAATCTCCAGCCATCAGTGGCTGAATATCTTGGTGGTGCTGAAATATTCATTCCTCCATCAGATTTCGCTCCCCCCACATCAGAGGTCTACTGGTGTCCTGTTTGTTATCTATCAGATCAGTGCAATCATATCTAGATATTCACAGCCAATATCATGATACCTCAGCATTACCAGAGGGTCAACCACATTAGCATGCTAGTCCTTCCTTTACTAGACTTTGTCAACAGATATCCTGCTAAATGTCTTCTTGGCCATCGCTGTGGACAATCTGGCAGATGCAGAGAGCTTGACATCAGCTCAGAAGGAAGAGGAAGAGGAAAAAGAACGGAAGAAGCTAGCCAGGTATGCCTGTTATATTACTTGGATTCTGAACAGGCATGTACAGTACTGTTGTTTCTAGATCTTCTTCGAGGATATCTCTTTCATCAGGCCAAACCTATGGAACTATAGCCACCAGGCACTAGGATCACATGGAAACTTTTTTGTTAGCAGTCTACTACGGGCCACCCACAGCGACATCAGATGTCGATGTCCTACACTACAAAAATGTGGGCAGTCCTGCGCCCTCCTCAGTTCTTTTCCTGTCATCGAGCATACTCGCCGGACTCCACGGAGACCTCGCCGCCACTGTTGGCCACTAAACTTTAGTTTCTACTAAGTTTAATTATTTTTCTTACCCTAGTATGTCATCACTTTATTCTAAAGTGATTGCTGTCGTCACGTATGTTGACGAAAGATCCCGCTAAGCTCTTTCAGTATTGCAAGTGTAACCCCCCTGCAAATGGGGGTTCCCAAAAGACTTCCAGGAGCTTGCTCGAATGCTCCAAGCCTGAATGGTGTTTGGCATTTAAGCCATTTATCAGTGAGTGTTTTTAGAACCTCTGGTACTGTCTCTTTAAGAGCTGTCTGCTTGCAGACATAATTAGTTTGTATGGGGGACTGTGTGTTTCTTTGATTGAGTACCACTCAAGCTGCTGCCAATTCACTTCATTTTGCAGTCACTAGGGTGCAAAGGGAACCTATCTGAAAGATGTAACTGTTTGCCAGAAATTATTTAGAGTAGTAATGAAATTACAGTTTGTCTAACCTGCTTTCTTTGCAGTCAGAACTGTGTCTGCTAGTTTCCATTCTAGTTTTGAACTGCTGAACTGGACCAATCAGTGTGGGGTAAGCTAGCTCTAAAATGGTGCCTTGACGAATCAGAACTTGGACTCATAATCTGAGCCAGCCACAAGAGGATTGTATGGGCAGTGACTCTGGGAGATGTAGTTTAGACTTCAGTGCCTTTTGGACCAACAGCAGCAGTCTATTGTGGTGACAGCCAATCCAGTCAAGAACTGGGAGGAACTCAAAGGAAGTGCCAGTTTTGTCGGTTGAGTTTCAGTTGAGCTTTGGCAGTGAAGAAGGAAAGGCATGTGCTTTTTCAGTGTGCAGTTTAGTCAAAAAGCGTGTGTAAGGCCCAGAGTTGGTCATGAAGCTTGTGTAACAGCTTGCTAGGACTGAATCCGTCCTGTGAAAAGAATCAAGGGATCTCCGAAGAGTAGAAACCAGGCTCACCCTGTAGAAGACTGGAGGAATTGCTGAAAATTGCATTCGGTCTGTCGGGAACTGAGTCTGCTGTGTGTTCTCCCGGGTGTTGTGCAGTGGTTGCGGTCGGGATGCAGATGCAGCCTGCCTGGTGTGGTGCTTTCTTTTATGTGGATGTGTGAGGAGGTTTGTGTACCTCAGGTGAGCCCTGCTGACGTTGAGGGACCCTGTCTTATTTGGAGGTCGTGAGTACTAATTCAGGGTCGCTCCCTGTTGAATTGCCACATTAAATCCAAATGGAATTACTGTACTGTGACTGTTTAATTCTCCTTTTCTCTGTGTGAAGGGCCCTACCAGCTGCCACGGTTTGGACTAGCCACTAGGGCTTGGGTACCCTGGGACAGTAACTGATAGGGATAGGCCTGTGCACAGAGCCATAGATGAATTATTAGAGTGATAAGCTAATTAACCTGATTTCCCCTGTCCTTGTTATATCCCCTAAATAAATCAGAGCTGCTTGTTTCAGCAAGTTATACTGCCTGAGGTATTTGTCTATGTTAAAGTACTGTACTGTGATTGTTGCACTGTATCTCATTTCACAGGAGGTCCCAGTGCGGAACCAGACCTGGGGTAAGTGTATACTGTGAAGGTAATTCTGATATACTGTGTGGGCCACTAGTGGGAAGAAAGGGGGGTTGCAGTGTCCCAGAGGGCTGTGACCAAGTTAGTTTAACTATCACAAACCCTGACCTCTGGGTGGAGGCATCCGCCATTGGATCCAGGCCCCTCAACCTGTTAGTGGCAAATCAGGCAGGGGTAGTAGCCCCTGGGATAGCGCCATCTAGGGGTTACACAAGTGTGGTGAAAAATTCTACTTCCACGGTGACCGTGACGCTTGCATCCACTGGCTCGGGCCAGCTTTTGACGTCAAGTCCTGGAAACTCTGCCTGAAATTCACTCAGGCCACTCAGTGATGCTGCCAGAAAGCCCTGCAGTCTTTCCTCTTAGAGCAGAAGGTAGACAGAAAGAGAGCTCCAGGTGGAAGCTCCTCCTTGTCGCTGGCCCAGTCCTCAGGTTCTCACTCCTCCAAGGCACTGAACAAATCTTCAAGCAAGCAAAATCACTGGGGGAGGGAGCGGAGTAAGGATAACTCCCACCCCCGGTCCGTTCCTGGTTGCCGCTTAACCCAGCGCTGACCATGATAGTGTCGTCATCCACCTTGGCGATGGCACCTCCTGCCACCCAGACCCTCGCTCCCATAGGGTTGGCTTTGGCAGTGAGTTCTGCCAGACCTCCCATGGCCAGCGAAGGCTTATTGATGTCTGGGCTTTTGGTGCACCCACCGACGCTGCAGACCCTGCTGCTCAGACTTCATCTTCCCTCAGGTCCGCTGACAGCAGGTTCCACTGGTCCCTCTGTGGCCAGCGATGGCCCATCAGTGTCAGGCTCCAGCCTCCCCGGCAATGCCGCAAGGCATTTCATTGACGTCGGGAACTCAACCATTCCCGTTGACATCCCAAGGTGACCCTGTGTTGCAGGCTGCTGTTGATGTGCAGACAGTGCTGTCCTCCTCCATGGAGATCTTACAGTGCCTTGTGCCTCCTCCAGGCCTGATGTTGCCAGGGCCTGCCAGGCCAGCCCCAACCCCCCATTAGTACCTGTGTCCTGGTCATCCCAGAGCGTTGACATCCTCACTCCCCTCCTTGCAGCCTTTGGAGCTCATCGATGAGGATCAGAAATACATACCTGACCTCTTGCCACAAGAGTAGAAAGATATGGATGGGAGTACAGATAGATTCGGCTCCACCATTTCAACCAGGAGTGAGGACTCTGTGTTATATACCCCCTGGTCCCCTCCTGAAGACTGCTCTTTCTTAATGATAAGACAGCTCCAAACTGCCATGGGGTTTGATGCCCAGGAATAGGACATCACCTGGAGGAACTTGGTGGAGTTCCTAGAACTGCCAGATTCTCCACCTCTGGTTATTCCTTCCTTACTAGCTGCATTAGAGGATGTCACCCTGGTTGCCTGGTACAGGCCAAGCTTAATTCCTGCCATGCTCAGAAAGGTAGACAAGCTATACCAAGTCCTTTTAGGTAAAGAAGGTAATTCTGTGGTGGATGGAACCCAGCAATCTGCTCAAAAGGGTTCCTTTCTTAATCCCTTCCCTTCATCAGATCCTTACCACAAATGCTTTGGGGATGGGCTGGGAGGCACATCTGGGGCCTCACCAGATTCATGGTCCTTGGACCGAAGTGGAGACTTCCTTCCACATACACATCCTAGAGATGAGAGCCATTCTGTATGGCCTGCAAGCCTTCCAGAATCACTTGTCCTTGGGACCGCTACTGGTGCAGATGGACAACATCAGTGTAGTGCAATACATAAACAAGCAAAGGGGGATTCATTCATACCCTCTCTGCAGGGAAGCAATGAGGGTATGGTACTGGGCTCTAGAACATGGTCTAGAACTGTCAGCAGTCCATATTCCTGGCATCCAAAACATCCTGGCAGACACGTTAAGCATGTTGCAGTCCAGAATGCACAAGTGGGAGCTGCTGACCTCGGTAGTGAAAGACCTGTTCAACAGATGAGGTCGTCCAGAGTTTGACATTTTTGCATCCCCACTCAACACAAAACTGCCACTTTTCTGCTCACTCACTCCAGGGCCTGGAGTTTTCTGTCAAGACGTGTTGTCCTTCTCTTGGAAAGGGAGGTTCCTCTGTGCCTTTCCTCCCTTCCCTCTGATTCAGAGGGTGCTGATCAAGCTCCAGATGGAGGGAGCGACTCTGATCCTCATAACTCACTTCTGGCCTTGTCTGGTCTGGTTCCTCTTACTGCAGCAGCAGGCGGTGGAACCTCCAGTACCTTTGTCATTGTGCAGATGCTTGCATCTGATTCACTGGACAGGTGAAAGGATCCAAGTGGCAAGCAGCGGCCCAAATGGAAAAGAGCTTCCATTTCATAGCATAAGTGGCCCTGGTGGAGCGTTTTCTGGCCACCACCAGGACCTCTTTTCCCTTTCGGATTCAGGCCTGGTGTACTCTTCCCTTAAGATGCACCTCTCCACCATCTCTGCGTACCATGCATCTATTGAGGGCAAAGCTTTTGCTCAGCTCGAAGTGTCCCGTATGTTTCTGCGGGGCATTTTGCATCTCAAACCTCCCATTCAGGACCCAGTCCCTCCATGGGACCTCAATTTCATGTTGGAGAAACTCACTTTACTTCCCTTTGAACCAGCTGCGAGTTGCGAGCTGCACTTTGTGTCGTGAAAAGCATTAATTTTAGTTGCTGTTACTTCTGCTCGAAGGATTTCCGAGCGCCGGACTCTGATGTGTAAAGAGCTCTATTTGGTTTTTCACAAAGGCAGGGTGTCTGCGTACTAATCCTAAGTTTTTACCTAAGGTGGTGTATGAGTTTACTCTAAATCAATCCATCCACCTTCCTGTTTTATTCTCCTGAGTATTCCAATCAGGAGGAGGCGTTGCTCTATACTTTGGATGTTCATAGAACATTGCAGTATTATATAAACCACACCAAATCTTTGAGGAAAACTGACCAGTTGTTCATTTCATTTGCCCCCAAAAGAGAGGGTGCACCTGTTTCCAGACAATGTTTGTCTAAGTGGTTAGCAAGTTGAATTGTTTACTGCTACCTCAAGTACAAGCCTCTTCCGGGGGTGGTTAAGAGCCATTCCACCAGGGATATGGCTGCCTCTGCAGCTTGTTTCAGAAATGTGTCCACTGCAGACATCTGTGCAGCTGCCACCTGGAGTTCTGTCCACACCTTCACCAAGTATTACAGTGTGGACATCGCCTCTAGGCACAGAGCCAATTTCTGCCTGGCAGTTCTTCAGGGCCTTCTGTCTTTTTTTTTTTTTTTCAGCTTTTTCCTTGCCTTCCCAGCCGAAACTCTCTCGGGCTGCCTCTCTCGCTGTAACCGCTTTACCGACCGCTGTGTTCCCACCATCTTCAAGTTAGTTCGGCCCCCGGAGGCTGGGAGGGCTACAACCCAGAGAGTTAGAGGGGCAGTGGTGAGGAACCAGTGTTGATCGTGTGGCAGCATTGGCACTGGAGGGCCATCGCCTATCCGGCCGGAGGGTGTTTTCTTCCTTGGTGCATGCCCCCAGGCGTGGGCGTGCATCGGTGTTCAGCCTGTGGCGTGAGTGCTCCCACTCACGTCGAACAACCACCATGTCTTCCCATTGTTTCCAAGCCCTGTGTGTAGCCATGGTGCGCGGTCTCCACTGGGGCGCTGCTGCGCCAGGCTACCCCTGGATCCCTCCCTGAGAGAGGAGAGCAGTCCTCCGGATGCTCGATCCTCTCTCTCCCCTGCTAACCCCTGGCGCTCCGGGCTTGTTCCCTAACCTGGGTCGCCGGCGTGGCGCAAGGTGTGGTGTCCAGTGCCTCAACCCTCAGCGCCACCAGGCCAGCCAGGGCCTTCTGTCTTGAGCTCTTGTCTGCTGACTTGTCCTCCTCCCGTGGTGTTATCCTGGTGATACCTGACACTGCTTGGGACTCAGTCCTACCGGTGTGGCCTGCTGCAAGAGCCTTCCTCAAAGTAAGATAGTGCAGTTATGTAAGAACTTATCATAACAGTAGATCTTTGAGAGAAGCTTTTATAACAGGCCCTGCTTTCCCTCCCTCCTTCCCCCTACTTCTCTCTTCCTATTGCATTTGCTTCTGCCGCCTTTTATAGGCTCTTGGGATAACCTCCTTGGTTCTCAATCTGCTGGCCATGCAGAGTCTCTGGCGGGAGAACTGAGGTGGTGTGGGGGACTGCCCTTCTATATAGCTTGTGCTGATGTCAGATCATTAGTGGGGGGGGTTCCCTGTGGTAGACCGCTAGCTAGAAGTTTTGTGGTTTGTGTGGTCCTAGTGCCTGGCGGCATAGTCCTACCAGTGTGGCCTGCTGCAAGAGCTTCTCTTGAAGATCTACTATTACGGTAAGTTCTTGCGTAGCTGTACATCTTACTTTGAGAGGGCTCTTGCAGTAGGTAATGACATATTGAACTGAAGCCGGCAGGCGTCAGGACCTCACGGAAAATGTTTTAGCTAGCAGTCTCTGATGGGGGACCTCCTCCACGTTAGGTGACCAACGTCATGCAACGTCAGTATAAAGGGGCGGTCCCCCACGCCTGCCTTCCAGTTCTTTCCCGCTGTTAGCTTGTGAAAGCGCCTTGCGGTTAAGTTCCACTGCTTCGTCAGTCATTCATTGGTAGTTTTACCGCCATTTTCTCTTCGAATTCTTCGAATTTTTTTGGCAGGTTTTGTGCAGTGTATGTTATCTCTGACTCCCTCCAAGCACAAGAACAAGTGCAACTCGTGCGGCGCTCAACTCCTGCACAAGGATGGACACTCCCAGTGCCTCTTCTGTCTAGGCCCGGATCACCCTGTGGAGAAGTGCCAGCACTGCCTGAAGTTCAACACCGCCACCCGTCGACAGAGGCAGCAGTCCCTGGAGGCCCAAATCCTTAAAAAGAAAATGACCTCCATGGAGAAGGAGCTGAAGAAGCTTTGTCAGGCCTCAACTTCACCCGAGGGTCACTGTAAAAAGAAAGACAAGGAGAAGCACCGGGACCGGGACTTCTCTTCCTCGGCCACCGCGACTTCAGATGGAGTCACCGTGTTTAAGGTAATGTACCCCTCGGGGGCCTTTCGGGAGCCTCCGGGTTAAAGGAGGCCTCCACTCCCAGTAAGACCGCCGCCATGTGGCCTTCCGGTTCGAGTGGCTCTGGTAAGCCAGATGTCAGCTCTTCTGGCACCCGCCCGGAGTTGACCGCTAAGTCGCTCGACCATTCGGGGCAGCGCATGGTCTCCAAACTGTCCAACAATGCCGCCCCCTCTTCACGGCCTTCCTCGGGTGCTGGTTCCGCTAAGTCGGATGACGGCTCCTCCGATATCCTCCCGGACCCCACCGGTAAGACGTCCGTCGGCCCGGCCGACAGTCACACGGCGTCGGAGTCGACACCAGACCCAGTTGTCCAGTCCACCATCCCTAGCTCCCCGTAGCATTCGCCGCTGTCTTCCGAGGCCCCAGCGTCTCCCCTGTTACAACCTGGGGATTTTAATCCTCCTTCTCCGGGTGATACGGAGGATGCAGGCACGCTCCCGTCAGGTCCCCCTCTAGCTGGGCCGGATGACCTGATGTCGGACAATCGGGACACCGGCACATACACCGGCCTTGCTGACACTGGGTGACATTCCTCTCCTGGATGCGGCCCCTATGCCGGACCCGATGCCCGCCAGGACTCCTATTCCCGGCCCGCCTGCGGGGGCGTTCCCAGGGCCTTCCGCCCCATCGGAGCCCCTGGCGCCCGGGTATCTGCCATCTTATCTGACACCATCTTACCTGTGGCTGCAGTATCCAACACCACAGTACCCAGCACCGCAGTACCCGGCGTGCGGTATCTGGCACCCCAGTACCTGATGCCGGGTTTCCTGCGAAGTGCCGGATACTTGCCATACAAATATCCCTCAATAACCATATCCCCCCTCCACTGCCCCCCAGCCACTGGTGGACCTGAGGAGACTCTGGCTTCCTGGTGGGCTGAGGCCAAGACTCAGCTCACCAGGAATGAAACGCTTTCTGGCGCGGGTTCGGTCCCCATCGTCGAGCGAGACCCCCTCCCTCCTCTCCTCCTGTTACCAGAGGTGTCCTCTCCGGTTCCAAGACAGGGGGTGCCACATTCCCCCGGGAACTCCCCAAGGGGTCCATTCCTCCCCCGAGCAGGGAGGGGTCTTCGTCTTCTCCACTTTTCTTGGACTCCTCGGTTGATTCTGACAGACATTCTGACCTTGATGACGAGCCACGAACTCCGGACAAGCCCTGGCCTAGGACTCCTCCGAAGTCCCCTCCGGAGGATCCTTCCGTCACGGAGTTGCTACAAAAGATCCAGTCGTTGCATCAGTGGAAATCTTTGGAGCCAGATCCACAGTGGCAGAAGCTAGCTGCACATCTGGATCTGCCCGAGGTCACTCCTACCTTGGTTCCACCCTGGATTGAGCCTCAC
The DNA here is from genome assembly GCA_016271365.2 of Neoceratodus forsteri. NCBI lineage: Eukaryota > Metazoa > Chordata > Ceratodontiformes > Ceratodontidae > Neoceratodus > Neoceratodus forsteri. Next base: position 1,629,911,368 of record CM028131.1, on the reverse strand, counting down.
GCGGACCTTGTTTCCACCATCTGGAAACAACCATCCGCCATAGCCTCCCTTCTGAGGAAGGCGAACAGGCTGTATCAGGCTCCGGAGGGTGTTGAATTCCTTACTTCACACCCCAAGGCTGACTCGGTCGTGATCAGCACTGCCCAAGGCTGTACAGCCAACCAAAAACATTTGAGCTCGTCTCCACCTGATAAGGAGTCCCATCTTCTGGACCAGTATGGGGAGAAAGTTTTCGCTTTTTCCACTCTGGGTATTAGGATCATGAACTACGTTGCTCACATAGGTGATTACCAGAAGGCCATCCTTAGTGAGGTGGAATCTAAATTGGACTCCCTTTCTAAGTCGCAGACCAAACAGGAAGCAGCAGACCTAATCCGTTCTGCTCATTCGGCCAGTAGACACATGCTACGCGCTACTTATTATGCAGTGGACGCTGCTGGTAGGAGCTCGGCATTCGACGTCAGTTTGTGGCATCATGCCTGGCTCCGAGTGTCAGGTTTGGTCCCAGAAGTGCAGTCCGCCATCCAGGACGCGCCCTTCAGGGGTTCAGTGCTGTTCGGTGGTGATGTCAAGGACATCATTACCTGCCTGCATGAGAAGGGCACTGCTCTCAAGGAAGTTGACTCCATGTACAGAGCCCCTCAGCCTCAGCACCGTCCCTTTTGCAGAAGTGCACGGCCAAGGTGAAACCACAAGGGAAGTGGGCCAACAAACGTCGGGCCCCTCCGGCTGCGAAGCCCCCCCCCCGCCCAAACGGGCAGCGGGAGCTCCAGCCATGGCGCTGCCTCATACCTCCTGATTCCTTTCCTCTCCCACAGCCTCTAGGCTCCCCAGAGGAACCGGTAGGAGGGAGGTTCTCCCTTCATCTTCTGGGTTGGGAGAGGATTACTTCCGACATTTGGGTGCTCCAGCTGATAGCAGAAGGGCACTCAATAGAGTTTCTTCAGAAACCTCCCAGAACCCCAAGGTAATGCTACTCCCGGAGCACCTTCTTCTGGTTTGTGAAGAAATCTCCACCCTTCTTTTGAAGGCGGCAATAGAACCCATCCCTCCCCATCTCCAGGGGACGGTTACTATTCCCATTTCTTCCTGGTTCCAAAGAAGTCAGGTGATGTGAGGCCTATCCTAGACCTCAGCTCCCTGAACCTGTTCGTGAAGTACAAGAGGTTTAGAATGCTCTCTCTACAGGGCCTTCTGCCCCTACTTCGGCCGGGACACTGGCTGTGCACTCTGGACATGCAGGATGCCTACCTGCATATTCCTATCTGCCCGTCCCACCACAAATACCTTTGGTTTTCTTTTCAGGGGAACCACTACCAGTTCAAGACCCTCCCATTTGGTCTCTCCTCAGTCCCCCCCGAGTATTTACCAAATGTCTTTCTGTGGTGGTGGCCCACCTGCGTACCAAGGGGGTTCAGGTTTTCCCATAGCTGGACGACTGGCTCCTGGCGGTCCCATCCAGGGAGCACCTCCTGCGCTCCCTTTCCGTTACCCTACAGGTTTTCACCAGCTTGGGTATTACCATCAGCCAGGCCAAGTCCCATTTGATCCCATCACAAAGACTCCAGTTTATCAGGGTGATCCTGGATATGACCTCCGGTATGGCCTTCCTGCTTTTGGACAGGGTGTCCTCCCTTCAGGCTCAGGTCAGTCTATTGTCCACCTGCAGACGGGTCTCTGCCAGGTTGGTCCTTCACCTCCTCAGGCTCACGGCGGCTGCCATTCCGACGGTATCGCGCGCTCGGCTCCACATGAGAATCTCTCAGTGGATGCTTCGGTCTCAGTGGGATCAATTGGTGGACGACCTAGATCGGGAGATCCTGGTTTCCTCTCCGATGGTTCGGGACTTGCAATGGTGGATGGTTCAGGAGAACCTTTGCCGGGGAGTTCCCTTCTGTCTTTCTCCCCCCTCCCAAACTCTGACAACAGATGCCTCGGGCGAGGGTTGGGGGGCCCACTTGGGATCTCAGCGGACCCAGGGCTCTTGGTCCAGGCTCAAGCAGACTCTCCACATAAATGTGCTCGAGCTGAGGGCCGTCCTGTATGCCTTACAAGTTCTGCATCTGTATCTGCTTTCTGGTCATCTGGCTGTTCAGTCCGACAACATGTGCGTAGTGTGGTAAATCAACAAACAGGGAGGAACTTGTTCCTACCCTCTTTGCAGGGAAGTGATGCGGGTTTGGGATTGGGCAATACTTCACAACCTTCACCTCACGGCGGTTCATGTTCCGGGGGTCGAGAACATGTTGGCAGGCCACCTCAGCTGGTTGTCTGCCCAAGCACATGAATGGGAACTGGATCAGGGGGTAGTAGACAATGTCTTCCTACGCTGGGGAACTCCTCAGGTAGACCTGTTTGCTCCTCCTCTCCTCTCAACGCAAAACTTCCCGTCTTCTGCTCGCTCGCTCCAGGGCACAGAGTTTTTTTGAGAGATGCTCTGTCTCTAAACTGGAAGGGCAGATTTGTCTATGCCTTCCCCCTGATTCAATTGATTCCAAGGGTCTTACACAAACTCTGTTCAGAAGGAGCTCGCATGATCCTCATCGCTCCGTTCAGGCCCAGGCAAGTTTGGTTCTCTCTTCTGCAACAGTATTCAGAGGAACCTCCTCTTCCTCTTCTTCTGTCGCAACTTTTGTTGACCCAGGATCAGGGGACCCTGGTTCATCCAGGCCTCAAATTCCTTCAGGTGCTTGCGTGGCTCCTGCAGACGTAGTTCAGAACTGGTTCAGGGTTTTGTCGCAGGTGGCAGAAATTCTGGTGGAGGCCAGAAAGCCTTCCACTCGTTCCACTTACGCCATGAAATGGAAAAGGTTCTCTATTTGGGCCTCTTCCAGGGCTTTTGAGCCATTCTCCTGCTCTGTTGGGAGGCTCCTGGATTACATGCATCACCTCTTCGACCTGGGTCTCAGTCACTCCTCCTTGAAGGTTCATATGGCGGCCATTTCCACTTACCATGTTCCTTTTGGGGACAGATCTTTTGCGCAGCTGGAAGTTGCCAAGACCTTCATTAAAGGGGTTCTGCACTTGAGACCCCCCCCATTCACACACCTGCCCCTCCTTGGGACTTGAATTTCATTCTCGAGAAGCTTATCCTGCATCCTTTTGAGCCGGCAGCATCAGCAGACCTAAAGTCCGTTTCCTGGAAGACTCTCTTCCTGGTGGCCATTACCTCCGCTCGACGAATTTCCAAGCTTCAGGCCTTAATGTGAAAAATCCCGTACTTGATTTTCCACAAGGAACGTGTGGCTCTGCGTACCAACCCTAAGTTTCTCCCTAAGGTGGTAGCGGAATCTACGCTGAATCAATGTATGGAACTGCCTGCATTTTTTACTCAACATTCCAATCAAGGGGAGTACCTCTTACATACTTTGGATGTTCACTGAATTCTGAGATATTATACCAACAGGACAAAGGATCTCAGAAAGACTGATCAACTGTTTGTCTCTTTTGCTCACAAAAGAGAAGGCTATGCTGTTTCCAAGCAATGCCTTTCAAAATGATTGGCTCATTGTATCACTTTCTGTTATGACAAGTACCACAAGACCTTGCCAGGTCAAGTCAGAGGTCACTCCACTAGGGGTGTAGCTGCCTCTGCTGCTTGTTTCAAGAATGTGTCGGCAGCTGACATCTGTCCAGCTGCAACTTGGACTTCTGTCCATACCTTTACGGAACATTACAGTTTGGACATTGCCTCTCGCCGTAGAGCTGGCTTCAGGTTGGCTGTTCTGCAAGGTCTTCTTTCCTAAGACCTTCACAGCCAGAGGATCTGTGTATGAGTAGTTTCCTCCTCCCATGAGCTTCTCTTTGTTCCAGACTGCTTGGGACTCAGTCCTATATGTAATTACCTACTGCAAGAGCCCTCTCGAAGTAAGATAGTACAGTTACGTAAGAACTTACCGTAACAGTAGATCTTCGAGGGAGGCTCTTGCAATAGGTAATACCTTCCCGCCCTCCATCCCCCTTAGCTTTTTCAGCTCCTTTTCCAGGATGGGAAATATCCGCTTCTTTCTCGTCTTGCCTTTTGGCCTTTGGCGGGAAAGAACTGGAAGGTGGGCATGGGGGACCGCCGCTTTATACTGACGTCGGTCACCTGACGTGAGGGCGGTCCCTCACCAGAGACTGCTAGCTAGAAATTTTTCCGTGAGGTCCTGACACCTGCCGGCTTCAGTCCAATATCTAATTATCTACTGCAAGAGCCTCTCTCGAAGATGTACTGTTATGGTAAGTTCTTACGTAACTGTACTTTTTCTTTTGCTTGGATTACTAGATCAGAAGGCAGGACTTAATGTCTTCATACAAGTCCTGGATCCCCCATCCAGCCTCCCATCCCTAAAGGGGGTCATACAAAATGCCCTTTTTAAGGGAGAGGTCCATTCCCAGAATGGCTAATATGAAAACTTCAAAATACTGGAACTAAATGACCCACCCACTCAGGTTCAATGTATTTCAAATATTTTTCTTTATTTTCAAATAGCAGTGAACATCCCTTAGTGGTGCTTGTAACCCCGCCATGATTCAAGGTGTTACTCCACCCCTTTCTTCGGGTGGACAGGTCACTACTTCTAAGAACATTTTAATAATCCTACAGTATGTTAAACCATTTCATGTACTTGCGAATAAGTCGAGTTATTAGTGCCAGAAATGGGCACTAAAGATTGGGCACTCAACTTACATGTGACGTCACCCTATCTGTGGGTTACTTACTCATCCATAAAAGGTTCAGGTTGACTTATCTGTGGGTTTACTTGAAGGAAAAAAATGTCATTTTCTGGTTAAAAAAAAACATCCCCACCCAGCTGCAGAATACCATATATAATGGTGTTGCCACCCCCCATACCACCAGCTGAATAAAAGTAGTGTACTGTCCCACCCCACGATCGTAGCACCTATCTCCCTCTAACCCTCCCAGGTGTCCCTACAACTGTTAACATGTACTTATCATTATTGTAACCAAAAAATGTAACTGCCTCCTCGACCTTCCAAGGGGGAGTCATGCTCATGATGATCTTTACTTTTAATAGGTATGTACAACCCCCACCTCTGTCCCGTCCAAAATGTAGCCCCCCATCTGAAACACCTGGCACCCAGCCACCCTCCTCCCTCCCCTTATCCTCCTCAGAGATCCATATTATCTGTCTCTGAACCTGTAAAATTTAAAACAGTCCCCAACAGTGACGATCAGCCTCACTCATAGAAACATAGAATTTGTTGGAAAAAAAAGGTCCTTTTGGCCCACACAGTTGGCCCAGATATCCCCTACCTAATCAGTGTCCACAGACCCTAACTGGTCTCCTGCAACCCTCTTTCCTATTTTCTAATATACCAGTAGGTCTGTACCACCATGCTTGAAGCTCCCCACTGTTTGCACCACCAACACTTTCACTGGCAGTCTGTTCCAGGTGTCTACCACCCTTTAAGTGAAGAATTATTTCCTCATATCTCTTTTAAACTCCCACCCCCCAGTTTCATCGCATGCCCCCTCGTCCTGGTGCTCTTTCTTATTTGAAAGATACCCCCCTCCTGCACCTTGTTCACCACTGTGAGGTTTTAAGTCTCTTATCACGTCACCTCCCGCTCTCCTCTCTTCCAGGGTGTAAATGTTGAGGTCCCTCAGTCTCTCCTCATAGGGCTTCTTGTGCAACCCCTGCACCATTTTAGTTGCCCTCTTCTGGACTGCCTCCACCCTGTCTATGTCCTTTCTGAGGTGTGGCCTCCAAAACTGGACATAGTACTCCAGGTGGGGTTTTAGCAGTGAGTGATACAGTGGCAATACCACTTCCCTCCTCCTGCTGGAGATACCCCTCCCTATGCACACCAGCATCACATTAGCCCAACCCACTGCTTTGCCACAATGCCCTGCCACCTTGAGGTAATCAGATATGATATCCCCAAGGTCCCTTTCTTGTTTAGTGATTGTCAGTACCTTAATCCCATCCTATACTCTGCTTCTGGGTTCCTATGCCCTACAGTAGATGCATGCTTTTGCACTTTTTGGCATTGAGCCCTAACAGCATGCTGTTAACTCCTCATCAAGTTTCCCAAGATCCCTACACATTCTATCCACCTCCTCCTGAGTGTCCACCCAATTGCAGATTTTCGTATCATCTGTAAAAAGGCATACCTTCCTTTCCAGTTCTTCTGCAGTGTCATTTATGAAGACATTGAAAAGGACCAGTCCTAGTACTGATCATTGTGGCACCCCGCTTGTCACTCTCCCATCATTAGAGTGACTGCCGTTAACCACCACTCTCTGTCTCTTGTCTGTTAACCAATTCCTAACCCAATTCACCACTTTGGATCCCACCACTAGGCTGCTCAATTTATTTATCAGCCTCCTGTGTGGCACAGTGTTGATGTCCTTGCTAAAGTCCAGCTAGGCCATGTCCACTGTCCTCCCCTCATCTATTTCCCTAGTCACCCAGTCAAAAAATCCATCAAATTTGCTTGGCATGACCCCACCCCCCTGTGACTCCATGCTGCCTGTGGTAGTGCAACCCATACTCTATCAGTTTTCTCTTTTAGCAGGGTGTCCATCAATTTTCCCACCAGTTAAGTAAGACTGACTGGCCTATAGCTGCTAGCTTCCACCCTGCTGCCGCTCTTAAGTAGAGGGACCATGTCAGCTCCTCTACAGTCCTTCAGAACTACTCCTGTTTCCAATGAAACCTCAGCCCTCATTCCTGATCCTGTCCTGGTTGCTGAAAGAGGCACAGAGGATGACAAGGTGAAGGAACTCAGATTAAATTAATGTTTGTTTTGTACACTTGGTACAATATGCTGTGGGGCAAGAAATCACATACAGTCCAAGCTTTACTGCAGGCTGTGACCTGAAAAGAGTGTGTGTGTGTGTTTTGCTGCCATGCCCTGAGCCTTTGCTATACACAGCATTACCACCATAGTCTTATTTCTAGCCACACAACCCTAGCTTGTATTTTAGGCCTACTCATGGGCCACCAAGTACCCAATTTTTCCTGACATCCCGTGATTTACCTAGTTGGCTAGTGGGCTTCTGATCTGTTTCTGTGTGTCCATTCAGTCCTTGGCATAAACTGCCCCCTCCGAGTCCTGTTCCTCAGTTGCTTTAATTAGTCTGTCATTGAGTTACATCCCATGCTGGCTTCTCAGTTGTAGACACAGCATTCTGATACCCCTACCATGTGCCTATATTACTTCTAGTAGGTCCATGCCTGCCGACAATAAATTGTAACAGTCTATGAGACTTGGTAATATCACTGCTTAGGAAAGCTGTGAGCCTAGGTGCATGCTTGCCAACCATACACTGTAGCCCTCTCCCTGAACTGGCTACCTCCCTACATAGATGAGCTGTGAGTATGGGGTTCATGCCTACCACCCAGACGTTGTGACTATCTCCTAGAACTGACTACATCCCTATGTAAATACATGAGCTGTGAGCCTAGGTTCAGTACTGCCAACCGACAGTTTCTTTTAAATTTACTAAGCAGACATTGTAGTGCTAGTTGCAGTAGTAGTAGCAGTAGTTGCCCTAGTAGTAACTTTTTATACAGTGTTAAACACATTCAGGCAATGTTGCCTATTTAGAAGTGTATTCCTGTTTCGTATAGTTACCAAAACCATTCATATATAAAGACAATACAGTAAATAAAATATATATATATATATTACTTAAAAACATCAACAAACATACTTCTGTTCACTTTTACTAGCTTTGTGGAAAAGGTTCAGTGAAGGTTTACTGCTTGTTGCTTCACTGAGCCTATTCCCATACTTGGCTGCATTGTGACAAATACTTATCTCTCCACAGCATGTGTTGTTTTTTAGTATTTTTACTCTCCTTGTTTTGGAAGCACCGGGGATTCCTTGCTGCCTCTGCTATGTGCTAATAAAGTGATTTCTTTTACTTGCAACTTGATTGTGCTGATTTATTATTTTGACTGAGTGCGGTCCTCCTTGTGCTAGCTCTTGTTTCTGTTTTTCCGACCTGCACTGACTGCCTGCGGTGAGCGCTGCCATCTTCAGCTGTTACCTTTATTATTACCAGTCAGACATTGTAGCCATCACTGAGACCTGAATCCATCCCAGAAAGCAGCAAGCTGTCAGCCTATGTCTATGCCTTCCAACCAGACAGTGCTAGATTTATCTTTAAATGGGTAATGGGGGGTGTTTGTAGCGCTGCAGCTTGTATGTATGTTCTGTTATTGTTCTGTCAGCCTCCAAGATACCACCGTCTTCACAACCCCTCTTTTTGTCCCTAAATGTCTCACTTTCAGGACAGCCAGTCCTGACAAAAAACAGGAAAATGAGAAGCCCCCCATTCTGGAGGAGAAGAAAGAAGAAAAGATTGAACTGAAATCAATCACTGTGGACGGAGATACCCCACCTTCAACAAAGGTCTGTGGTCCTCTTCCTGTGTTTGGGCTGGTGGTCTGTGAACTGACTGCGACTGCACAATTTTGCAGTGCTTTCATATAAATACAGGCACTGTGCTAATTGGATACGTTTCAGTCTGCTGGGGAGGAATTACAATGCTAGCTAAAATGCAGGGGAAAACTAAAGGGGCCCCTTTTGAGATTTATTTATTTATTTGTAATATCAGAAAGACCTTTGAGCGTGAGCTCTTTTACAAAGGTTCCACATCAGGGTGGACAATAAGACAAAACACAAATACAGTGGTTACAGGGTTCAACACATTAGGCATTAAAGAGCAGTTACATGATAATTCGACAAATAGGAGAAAAACAAAGCGGTTGTAAGAGGATACAAGCTATATCTAATTTGTTACCCTGGGTAGCTCAATCCTGGAGACCACCAAAAACCATTGCTAGACTATGGCTGAGAAAGTGGGTGTGGGGGGTTGAGAGGGGCAATACCAAGAGCGTTACAGAGGATTAATAGCTTACTTGGGCCCCTGGCTAGGCTGGGATGGGGGCAGGGTTTTCTAGGTTTCCGTGCTGGGTGCTACCTTGGGTGTAGGCTTGTCTTTTAAGTAGGGCCTGAGAAGCAGGTGCATTTTGAGCTACTCATTAGGTGCTGATGACATGAGATGGTAAGGGAATCCCTCAGATTTCTGTACAGGGGCTTTGCTGGTTCTGCAAAGATTCTGGGAAATGTTTTAGCAGATCTGTTTCGTACTTAAATTATTTTCTTGCAGGTTAGATTTTTTTTTACAACCTCAATTAGGAAACAATGTGTTTTTCTAGCAATTTTAGGGAGTATTGCATTTGTGAAAGGGCTGCCTCACTGAGCTAGGGTTACCACCTTTTAGGAAGCCCAAAGTGGGACATTCTTACTGAAATATGATTTTTCGCAGGACAGTACGTAACATCGACCGATGCAACAGATTTGTTTTCTCTATATAATCAGAATTAAGGCTAAGTGCAGTAGTTACCTAGTTGCTTCTATTGTTTCTAATTATTTTAAGGTGTTTTAGTTAAGGTATTGTAGTTGTCTGCAACATTTAGTGGAAAGTTAGAAAATACTTTTTCTACTATAAAATCAGGACATTTAGTATCTTTCATGTTTTTTTGCGGGACACAGCTGCCCAAATCAGGACTGTCCTGCGAAAATCAGGACAGGTGGTAACCCTACACTGAGCATTTGAGTAACTTTACGAGTGTAGTTCTATAAATGACTTTTTCCCACAGAGATATAGCTGCTACTGCATAATATGTCAGCATTGCTAACTGGGCTAACCACCTTGGGTATTGGCTATTGGATGATATTTCTTACAGTTCCAGTGTTCTTGATTTTACTGCAGTCATGAGATCAAACAAGAACAGATTAAATAATGAATGGCGTCTAACTCTATATGTATCTATCTATCTATCACAAGTTGCCAAATTAACCCACATAACCTCTTGCTGAGGATTTTGACCCCATGCTGACATCATCCAAGAGAGTGTATTTCTTACTCTGTAGGGCTTTAACTCCACAACACTCCCACTGATGTCATCTCAGAGAGTGTATTTATTGTTCTGTAAACTTCAGCTTCACAGTGCCCCCTGTTGATTTTATTCATGACAATCCCTTCTATATTTTGCAGGACTTTCACTCTACAACTCCACTTACTAGAATCATCTCAGTTCATTGCCTTCTCTTTTGTTGACAGCACTTCCTGTTGGTATCACCCAGCTAGACTCCGTTCCTAAGTCATCACTTCTACTTCTCAGTGCCCAGTTGTCTGCCCCTTCAAGGTCACTGAGATTGTTTTGACTGGGACCAAAGGCTTCCTGCTAGCCTGGTGGCTTTCTCCCTTGTACAGATATAGATACAGTAGTAGAATAGTTGGGTGGATCATGGCACTAAAATTCTCTGCTGGGATGTGGCCCAGGTAGTGACATACCTAGGGCAGCAGCCTTTTGTGGTTAGTAGTGTTGAGACTTATAACTTTGCTCAGTCCCTGTGTGGCATTATACCTACTCTACTTTTCAGGTGGCAGTGGATGATTTCCAGTCTGAGGAAACTGAGGAGAAAAATCCATATCCAGCCAATGATTATCCAGGTAATCGCTTCACCTTTATAATGAAGCTTTAAATGGTGGAATAATGCTTTTTATTCCTTAATTGAAATATAGAGAGAATTTTTTGTTTAAAAAATGTGCAGGTACTGTAACTGAAGTTGAACTGTAGTGTACAGTTTGTAAAACAAATTCATAACAGATAGCTAGTACAAACAAACTCATAGCTAAACCCCCACGAGCGAGTCCCTTTCCTAGCCAGGTACAGAAGCAGAGATACAAGCACAATAAGTTACATAGAACTACCCACCCCCATATCCCTATCCTAAACAGCAACAGATCTTGGGGTACAAATACAAGGAGTGACACAGTCATTCTACCCCATATGCAGTACTTGTCCTAACGAAGTACATAACCAGGGGTACAAACACAGGGAGTTACACAGAGTCACCCTCCTCCAGTATCTTTATCCTAATCAGATACAGAGGTAGGGAAACAGACACAAGCAACACAGAGCTATTCCTACCCCTCAGGGTATCCCTATCCTAACCTGATATGGAGCCAGGGTACAAATGCAAGGAGTTACACAGTGCTACCCCCCACGTCCCTATCCTAGCCTGATATGAAGCCAGGTATACAAACACAAGGAGTTACACAGAGCTACCCCCACGTCCCTATCCTAATCTGATGCGGAGCCAGGAGTACAAACACAAGCAGTTACACAGAGCTAACCCCACTCCGTATCCCTATCCTACCCAAGTACAGAATGAGGGGTGAAAATACAAGAAGTTACATAGAGTTACCCTCCTGCATCCCTGTCTGAACCAGATACAGAATGAGGGGTACAAACACAGGGAGTTACACAAAGCGCCCCCCCCCCCCAATATCCCTATCCTATCCTAACCAGGTACAGCACAACTGGTACAAACACAAGGAGTTATACAATGCAACCCCGCTCCCCCACACCCCTGTCCTAACCAGGTACAGAAGCAGGTGTGCGAACACAAGGAGTGACACAGAACTACCCCCCCCAACATCCCTAGCTTAACCTGATACAGAGGAAAGGGTAGAAACATAAGGAATTACACAGAGCTTATTCCGCCACTGACTTATCGTAACTAGGTAAAGAGCCAGGGGTACAAACACAAGGAGTGACACAGCGCTACCCCCACATCCCTAGCTTAACCTGATACAGAGGAAAGGGTAGAAACATAAGGAATTACACAGAGCTTATTCCGCCACTGACTTATCATAACTGGGTAAAGAGCCAGGGGTACAAACACAAGGAGTGACACAGCGCAACCCCCCCCATATCCCTAGCTTAACCTGATACAGAGGAAAGGGTAGAAACATAAGGAATTACACAGAGCTTATTCCGCCACTGACTTATCGTAACTAGGTAAAGAGCCAGGGGTACAAACACAAGGAGTTACACAGAGCCCCCCATATCCCTGTCCAAACCAGGTACAGAACCAGGGGTACAAACACAAAGAGTTACACAGAACCCTCCCCACCTCGGATCCCTATCCTAACCAAGTACAGCACAAGGGTCAAAACAAGGAGTTACACAGTGCCCCCCATCCCTGTCCTAACCAGTTACAAACACAAGGAGTTATACAGTGCAACCCCACTCCCCAACATTCCTGTCCTAACCAGGTACAGAAGCAGGTGTGCAAACACAAGGAGTTACACAGCGCTACCCACCCCCCTCCCCCGCATCCCTATCCTAACCTGATGCAGAGGAAGGGGTACAAACACAAGGAGTTACACAGAGCTCATACCCATGCTGCCCTGTCGTAACTAGGCAAAGAGCCAAAGGTACAAACACAAGGAGTTACGCACAGTCCCCCCGCCACATCCCTATCTTTACTTGGTACTGCATAAGAGGTACAAACACAAGGAGTAACACAGAGCCCCCCCAACATCCTGATCCTTACTTGATACAGAACCAGGGGTACAAACACAAGGAGTTATACAGAGCTACCCCCCCCATCTGTATCCTAACCAGGTACAGATCCAGGGGTACAAACACAAGGAATTACACAGAACTACCCCCCCAACACACACCCCTATTCTTACTTGGTACAGAACCAGGGGTATAAGCACAAGGAGTTATACAGAGCTACCCCGCCCCGCATCCCTATCCTTACTTGGTACAGCACAAGGTATAAACACAAGGACTTACACAGAGACCCCCGCATCCTAATCCTTATTTGATACAGAACCACGGGTACGAACACAAGGAGTTACATTAGCCCCCCACCCCTGTCCTTACTTGGTACAGAGCTAGGCATACAAACACAAGGAGTTACACAGAGACCCCCACACCTTTATCCTTACTTGATACAGAACCAGGGATACAAACAGAAGGAGTTACATGGAGCCCCCCCTCCACATCCCTATCCTTAGCAGGTACAGAACCAGGGGTGCAAGCACAAGAAGTTATGCAGTGCCTCTCTCCTCATCCCTATCCTTATTTGGTACAGAACCAGAGGTACAAGCACAAGGAGTTACTCAGAGCCCCCCCCCATCTCCCTATCCTTGCTTGGTACAGAACCAGGGTACAAACACAAGGACTTGCAAAGAGCACCCCCCGCATCCCTATCCTTGCCTGGTACAGAACCAGGGGTACAAACACAAGGAGTTACACACAGCCCCCCAGATCCCTATCCTTGCTTGGTACAGAACCAGGGGTACAAGCACAAGGAGTTACACAGAGCCCCCACATCCCTAGCATTGCTTGGTACAGAACCAGGGATACAAACACAAGGCCTTACATAGAGCCCCCCCTCCCCCGCATCCCTATCCTTGCTTGGTACAGAACCAGGGGTACAAGCACAAGGAGTTACACAGAGTCTCCCTCTGCATCCCTTTCTTTTTCTTGGTCCAGGGATTTAAACATGAGGCATTACACAGAGCCCCCGCATCCCTATCCTTACTTGGTACAGAACCAGGGTACAAACAGGGAGTTACACAGAGCCCCCCACTCCCCATCTTTACTTGGTACAGAACCAGGGTTCAAACATGAGGCGTTACACAGAGCCCCTCCCCGATCCCTATCCTTACTTGCTACAGCACCAACACTACAAACACAGGGCCCTACAGACAGCTACCTCCTCTCCCCTGCATCCTTATCCTTACCTGGTACAGAACCAGTGGTACAAACACAGGGATTTACACAGTTACCACCACCTCTGTATCCCTATCCTAACCAGTTAAAGAACAAGTGGCACAAACAGAAGGAGTTAAACAGAGCCACCCCGTATCCCTATTCTAAACTGGTATGGAACCAGGGCTACAAATACAAGGAGTTACACAGAGCTGTCCTTCTCCTCTCATATCCCTATACTTACCAGTTAGAGCCAGGGTCACAAACAGAAGGAATTACAGAGCAACCTCTTGTGTTCCTATCCCAATTAGGTACAGAGTCAAGGATACAAACACAAGGAGTTGCCCCCTGTCTCAGTTCTAAGGGTAATGACAGGGAGAATTTCCACAGTATTGTTCTTGCAGTGAGGTGCAGTAAAGAGTGTGCTACCAATAGATCCTGATTGACCTGGACCACAGTGGGTATCATGGTTCTAGCTGTTTTAAAGCCCAATCTTTGTCACACAGGGGATGAAGAGGAGGAAGAGCCTGAAATGCCAGTTGGCCCCCGCCCCCGACCACTGTCTGAACTGCAGTTCAAAGAAAAAGCAACCCCAATGCCTGACGCCAGTGCATTTTTTATATTCTCACCTACAAACAGGTACAGTAATGCGATGTATGGTCAGGAGGCATCTGTGAACATTTTTGGTTCAGAGGCATCGTCAGTGAATAAAGAGTTTCTTTACATTTTTTTATGCTTTGGGTAACCGGGTAAGGCCCACTAGGCACAATGCCTGTTTTCAGGGGTGACCTGGGAGCACAGGAGAAGTAAGGGATTTGCTCAGGGTCACACAGTATACAAAAGGAGGCTGTGGGGTTAAAACCCAGGTCTGCTGGATGTACCAAGCTCATTCACAGCTCGTTACTCTGACCTCAACTCCATGTAAATAGTGTACTAATTTAAAAATGTAGTTTTGGGCAGTGCTGCCTTGATTTGTATGTGATTCCTGGAATCCCACACTGGAAGTGGCTGGGGGGACAACATTCCGAGGCAAGGCACTTGGTTCCCGGATTAGGAGGATGCAGGCAATGTGGCATTCACGTAACCTCTTCTGGGTGACTGATTAGCTGCTTTGATGTCAGCAGTAGAAACAGCTCCACCCCCTTCCTGATTGGAACCGTGATGACCACATCACTGGGATGGGGACTTGGGGGGTAACCTTGGAGGATCTGCAAGAATCCGGTGGGTGGTAGCAGCAGCTCTGAGTCACCTGCTGCTGGTGTGTACAGAAAGGTTCCAGTGATGGAAGGGAGTGTAAAAATGTGGGCTCTGTCATTGCTGTTGTGTGGTGTTCAGTATGAGAGTTGGGGGGGTGTTGTTACTGGAAGGAGTTGAAGATCTGTGCTCTGCTGTTTGGTACAATGGAGTGACTGTGTCAGGGAGCACTGTGCCACTCCAGTGACCTTGATGGCCAAGATATGTGCCAAAGTGCTGCGTTCCCAAATGGAGGATACCCTTTTGGTATACCCTAATGCTGGCTAGTGTGATGTTAGGTTGAATCACAGGAGTGACATGTCCAGCCACCGAGGAGCCACGGAGAGTTACTGTCATACTGTTCATCTCCTATTGTCTGTTGGTAGCAGCTAGCTGTGGAGCCTGGGCGAGTGGTTACCTAGCATCTTCTACAGTCAGTGTTAATAGATGGTTCCAGAGGGGGAAAGCTCACATAAAATAATGGTGCTGAGGCTCAGGTGCTGCCCAAGAGAGCTAACCAAGCCCTCGACTGCTCAGACCAGGAAAACAGGAATGAAAAGCACTCTTCCAAGGATCCACACAGATGCACATGTTGCTTTAGAAGAATAGAATTGCTTTATTAATTAATTAATTAGTGCAATAACAGTGAACAGCCCAAACAATAGGCTACATGCCCCGGCATTTGTCAGGGGGCACCAGGTGCATCTGTGTGGATCTTTGGAGGAGTGCTGTCTGATCTTCCTGAACTAAAAGTCTCCACCACTCATTCACACTAATGGAACTACCCCGGAGGTGCTAGGACCCCACGAGAGCCAAAAATCTTCAGGAGGGTCAGCTCCAGGATAGGACCGCACATGCACGGCGCCACAAGACTAGCTCGCATTGTATAGGCTATCTCGGCATCGACCCTCCAACCTCAGTTCCTTTTCTACCGCCGTCGATGATGACGTCGCTTGCCTGCCAGGAGTCAAGTCTTCGTCTATGCAACAGCAGCTATAGCTGTTCGGTATTCGTTTAACTTACCATTTTTAGTGTTCTTTCTTATTTAAAAAAAAAAAAAAGATGATGATGAAGAAGAAGAAGAAGAAATTCTCAGCCTGCCATCAACGGAGTCGACCTTAGACAGTAGCAGTAACGGTAGGGAGACTTTGTTTGAAAGCTGTGATGGCAGTGGGGCTGTGTCTGGTCCGCCACCCTTTGCGGAGGGGGGTGTCCGACCACGGGCAGTCTAGTTCTCGGGGGGGAGGACAGTCCACCCGAACCACAAAAGTAGCGGTTCCGGGACCCGGCTCCGCTTGACCTCGAGCTGTACTTCCTCCTGTCGAAAGAAGAATCAGTACTGCTCGAGGCCAACCTTTGGTACATCTGTGCAGGGATCATCAGTGGTGGAGAGTGGTAGGCCTGAACCAACTCTGGTGGTTCCTCTGTGGCTCCACTCTTAATGGCCACGATCTTCGACACCAGATCCCGTCTCTGTCATTGATGGGGTTCTGGTGAGCAGTTTCACCTCTGGGCCACTCTTTAGAGCAGGGGGTATGGCGTCTGCCCAGTTGTCCTGGCTAGTGGACCCAGTTCTGGGGCCTTTGGGCTTCGGAGCCACTGGGTTATGGTGGGGTTGGTCAGGCCAGGATGTGCACAGTGCCCTCTCCGGTGCCAACGCCATCAAGGCCGACTCCTCACGTCTGCCCCCCTCTCCTTTTTCCCAGCAGGGCCGGCACGGGTACCGCTTTCCTTCTCCCCCTTTTCTTCAGGTCTAGGTCCAGCAGCAGTTCTGGCATCATGCATGGTGCCAGTGCCGTGTTTGGTGCCGGTGCCATGTTTGGTACCAGCACCAGGTCTGGTGCTGGATGTGGCACTGGGTCTGGTGCTGGTTGCGGCACTGGGTTTGGCGCCGGCACTGTATGTGGTGCCAGTGCCTCAGATGGTGCTGACCTCTTCGATCCAGGTGGTGGCGTCTCCTGTGTTCCTGGTCTAGACCTGCCTTTTGAAGGTTATTCTGGGGTACAAGTGGATCTGATTGAGTCTCTCCCTATTGTGCTTTGTCAAAGACGCAGTGAATGACTCATTTTACAGGCTGGAATGCAAGCCGTCTGTATCAGTGTGATGGAAGATCTTCTTTCCAGTTCTTTTTCCTCAAGGATATGGGGTCCACCATAGCATTTCAGTCTTCTCTGTGGACCAAAGCAGACTTCTATGTCTTAAGTTCCTACATACCTCAGTACGAGTACAGCCTGTGGAACACACTCAATGCAGTGGTCAAAAGCCTTCCGTAATCTAATGCTCCATTGCTTGGGGCTTATAGCCCAATAATCAGCTGAAAGCTTTTATGGATGCCTACATCTCTGCCTCTAGGGCAGCTGCTGCTGGCAGCAGATGGTTAACGTCTCCTTGACTGTGCTCATCTGTTTGGCCCTCAGGTTGAGTTCTAGGGGCCACTCAGAACAATACCGCTGTCATTTAAACAACAGGTGGCACCTGCTGCCTCTCAGAGGGATGGGACCTTCGACATTCTTGTAACAGGCAGTCCTTCCAAGGTAAAGGCCTAGGTACCTTTATCAGGAACCAACCCAGTAGAGGGCACAGGGCCCCAAAGTGTCCTGTACCAACCTCCGTGAATCCAGCCCAGGTCCCACCTCAGCTGTTTGAAGGGGATGCCTCTCGGAGGTAGGAGTGGCATCTAATTTGGTTTTACAGCCAGTGGAAGTCCATTACAGCAGATAAATGGGTCATCAGGATTGTCCGAGAGGGATACTCTCCCAATTTTGCAGATTTCCTCAGACCTTCCACCCAGATGGCAGCCCAGTCTGTCCGCCTCTCAGTCACGCTTTCTTGCTTCTGAGATACAGGACCTCTGCGGGAACTGGGCAGAAGAAGTTGTTCCAGAGCGGAACGGAGCACAGGTTCCTATTTCTATTGCTTCTCGTTCCAAGATAACAGCCATTTGTCGACCTTGGAAGGTTAAACAAGTGCCTGTTCAGGGGGGAGTTCACTAAAATCTCTGCATTCAAGTCTTCACTTCCTGGATATTTGGCTCCTAGCTAGCCCATCTGGGCAAGAGACACTGGAGGCAGTCACCACAGCTTCTCTGCTGTTCTCTCCAGGTGGTTTTTTGATTCAGGGAAGGTGCCAGTTTCATCTTCCCAGCAGCTCTTCTTCTTAGGAGCCCTCCTGGATACCTCCAGGGCGTCTGTTTTCGTTCCAGAGGACAGGAGAAACGACATCTTCAGATGGCTCGTTACATCATGAAAAATTACTCTTTCTAGGGACATGGATATGTTGTTCATCCACACTCATTGGCAGGTATCCTTGCCGCTTTAAATCTTGCCGGAAGGTCTTCAAGCTTGCTCCTCCCACCCACCCGGGTGGTATAACTCTCGGCTCCGCCCCATGACGCCAGATCTTCCTTACCGCTTGGAAGCTCAGGTTCCCTCCTTAACGCCTCTGCGTTTGAGACTGGTTCCTATTCTTCCGTTTTGCGATTTATAAATAAATTTTTAAAAAGACTTAGTCTTCATCCCTCATGGCTGCGATGGACAATCGCACTCCCGGATTTTCGAGATGCCCATGCGGGCAGAAGATGTCTCGACGGATCCACACTCCACGTGTGTCTACTGCTTAGGCCTTGAGCACGACCCGCAGGCTTCGACCTGTGCTCATCTTTCTCGACCTCGTCCTCGAAGACGTGCTGCCCGATTGCAACTGGGCGTCCGGCGTTCCTCTGGTGAAGTCAGGAGGCCGGTTGGCGGTGTCGCGTGGCGTTTCGGCGGATCAGCTCGAGCGGATGGTCGCTCAAGAGGAGGCGGCGCTGGCCGATCTTCCTCGGCCGCATTTATCCCGCCTTCTGGGTTCTTCCTACACGGCTTCTTTTAAGGAGTTTGTCTGTCCCTCTCCACTAAGGAGAAGGGCTCTGCGTCTGCTGGACCTTTTCTGGTCCAAAAGAGGGACAGAGTAGAATCCCTCCGTCGGCGCTCTTGGGAGCGGGAAAGGTCCCTCTCCCGGCCGCCGACCGTCGGCTTGTCGACTGCCTCGGCTTCGCCACTGGCCTCACGGTGTCCCCCCGCCAGGTCAGCTGACCGAGACTCCTGACCATGAAGTCGAGATTTTTCGACCCATTGACGGGCTGTCGCCTTTAGCAGCCGAGATTCCTCTCTCCCGGTTCCCCGGAGGAGTTGAGGATCCCGTGGGCTCGCCTGTGCCTCCGGTTCCGGAGCCCTCGGATGGACCTTCCGAGCCGAAGGGAGTGCCGGTTCCGGCCGACACCTCCCCGCACCGACCTCGAAATTCGGGACTCTCGGTCTCGGTCTCGGACCTCTTCGCGGTCCAGCCGATCCCACCGTCATAGGCGGTCTCGGTCTCGGCACCGCGGTAAGCGGCGTCACCGCTCGTCCTCGTCCTCCTCCTCGGATGAGGGGAGGCTTCGGCGTAAATTACGTCAGGTGACGTATTTAGGACCTTATGTTGCAACAGTTTCTCCTGGCCGGAATAAGCCGACCCCGGCCGCCTTCCCCGCCATTATGGCTGTCACCGAACGGCCGACACAACCCCCGACTTATCCGAGGAGCCTATACCCAGGCCGTTGTTCGCCAAACCAGCTGCTCCACCGATCCCGTGGAACCTCCGCCCACAGCCACTCATTGGGGCTCCGACCAAGGATTCTCGGTCGGCTAAGGGTCTACCCCATCGGCTGTCAGTTACCCTCACTCCCGACCGACCTCGGCAGGTGAAGGGTGGCTCAGGCCAGAGGCAGCTCTTCGAGGATTCTTCCGAGTCCGAAGATGATTCCTCCTTTTTCTCCAAGCGACTGGACTTGGAGTCTTCAGGAGGTCAGTCAATGGACGATAGCCCGTCGTCCTTCCTAGGACTGCTTCGGCTCATCTCGGAGTCTACCGGGATGGAGCTCGAACCCGTTTCCAAACGGGCCAGGTATCCCCTCACGGAGATTCTGGACCGAGGGGATTCTCCGACGGAGGCCTTTCCGGTGGCCGAGGCCATAGTGGGTCCGGCACTGGAGCTTTGGCAGCGCCCTGCTTCCTGCCCTCGCGCCTTCGGCCAGGATGGCCAGAAGTATGCGGTCCCTACCGTTCCTTGTCCGGTTCTGAACACCCTCTGCTGAGGGGTTGTTACCGACAGCTGCCGGAAGGCCGAACGCCAGGATGTGGACAAACCTCCTGACAAGGAGTCCAAGAAATTGGACTATGTCGGGCTAAAAGTCTACGCTAAGTCCTCTCTCGGCCTTCGTCAGGCCAGTTCGGCCGTCCTCATGGCACATTTTTCTCATGCCCTGTTGGGCTCCCTGGATGAGGTCATTCCTCATCTTCCCACCGATCTGCAGACTACGGTTAAGCAGGTGCGGGACCAGGGCAGGGCAGTGGCCAAACAGCAGCTCCAGACTGCTTTGGATATAGGGGACTCATGTGCCAGATCGGTGGCGGCCGAGTGGCTATCGTCCGGCAGGGTTTGGCTGAGGATATCCACCTTACTCGGATACCCAGCACAAGTTGGCGGATGTTCTCTTTTGGGGACTGACCTCTTCGGCCCTGGGGTGGAAGGTCACCTGCAGAGGATCGAGAAGTCCAATGCCACCTTGACTCGGTCTCTTCCGCTCAGAAGGACAAAGGCCGCAAACCACAGCCTAAGCCCTTTCGTCCTTCTGTGCCCCCGGCGCGCCCGGCCCAGCAACGTCAGGGCCAGCAGGCTCGGCCTTGGTATCCCAAACCCAAGCCGCCGGCTTCCTCTAACAGGAGGCAAGGAGGAAAGGGCCCAGGAGGTCCCTCGGCCGGTCCCTCCTCCAAGCCTGCCCAGTGACGGGCTGAGGGGTGTCTCCCCATCCCCGTCATCCTACCCCTGGGTCCCCGTGGGGACGGCCCGCACTTCCTTCGCCTGGTCCGCTGTTACCACGGACAGGTGGGTCTTGAGGTGGTGGGAAGAGGCCTGCCTCTGGAATTCGAGCAGGCACCACCCTTCAGAGCCTGCCGCCTCGAGGGGCTTCAGGATCCCCAGCCTCACTGGCGGCTCGCCTCCGACTATCGCCCCTCCTCCAGAAGGAGGTGGTAAGAGAGGTGGTGGACCCTCCTTCAGACCCAGGGTTTGTGTCCAGGTACTTCCTGGTTCCGAACGGACGGGGCTGGCGCCCCATTCTCACCACCCACACCTACAAACAAGTTCCTAAGGTCTCAACCTTCAGGATGGTCACTCTGGCTCAGATAATACCATCCTTGGAACGGCGCGTGGTTCTGCTCTCTCGACTTGCAGGACGCTTTCACGTCCCTATCCGTCTGCCCTCACCAGAGATTCCTTCGCTTCGAGCGAAGGATCCTCCTTCGAGTTCCAAGCCATGCCCTTCGGCTTGTCTCCAGCTCCCAGGGTCTTCACCAAATGCATGGCTGTGGTGACAGCATTCTCTGGCGCCGAGGGGTCCGGTGTACCCTTACCTGGACGACTGGCTGATAGCAGCTCCCTCCAGGAAGGAGGCGGAGTGGTCCAGAGATCTGGCCTCCAGGTCTGTTTCAACTGGGCCTCTTGTCAACGAGGCCAAGTCGGAACTCGAGCCGAGCAGGTGATTCTATTCATCGGGCGCAGCTCGACTCTCTTCGAGCCAGAGCGGCTCCGAGCGGACAGGGCCGAGGTTCTTCCTCCTTGCCCGATCATTTCTGGTTGGGCAACTGCGCCCTGCCCGGGACTTCCTGCGCCTCCTGGTCTCATGGCGGCCTGCACCAGCGTGGTCCGCTGGGCCTGCTGGAATATGCGTCCCTTCAGTGGGGACTGGCCAGCCAGTGGTCACAATGCTGCGATCCCTTGACCAGCTTTAGTCGGTGACAGTGGGATGTGAACGCCTCCAGTGGTGGACCGCTCCAGATCATTTGCAGGAGGGCATCCTGTCTCGTCCGCCTCGGGCCGACGGTCTCTCTGTCGACCGATGCCTCTCTGATGGGTTAGTGCCCATCTGGGGGAACACTGCTCATGGCCTCTGGTCCCAAGGAGTCCCGATGCCACATCAACCTGCTGGAGCTCCGAGCGTCCGCCTAGCTCTCACCGCTTTGCTCTGCTCCTCCGGGGTCAAGTGGTCCGAGTCCAGACGGACAATACCACGACTATGTACTATCTAAACCGCTAGGCGGACGCGCCCATGCTTCTATGCAAGGAAGCTCTCCGCATTTGGTCACTCGTATGCAGCCTGGAGGCGGATCTCCTAGCCATTCACGTGGCAGGAGCCTCCAACACCCTGGCCGATGCCCTGAGCCGGATAGGGCTGCATCCCACGAGTGGTCTCTCCTGCCGGAGGTAGTACAGCATCTGTTCTCCCTTGGGGCACACCTCAGGTGGACCTGTTTGCCTCCAGGGAGAACGCCGGCTGAGTCTGTTCCATGCCCGCCTCTCAGCAGGGCTCGCTGCAGGGGATGCCTTCTCGAGGCAATGGACCCCGGCCTCTTTACGCTTTTCCCATTTCCCTTGATCCACAAGGTGCTTCTCAAGGCGAGGAGGGACAAGGCGAGGTGATTCTGATAGCCCCAGACTGGCCTCGCCAGTTCTGGTACCAGATCTCCTCAGTCTCAGCTCCAGGACTCCGCGGCAGCTCCAGCTCGCCCGGACCTGCTCTCAGTCAATCAGGGAAGGTGTTCCATCCGACCTTCAATCCTGCACCTGGACGGCCTGGTTCCTGAGTGGCTAGAGTTCCAGGCCTTGGGTCTTCCGACGTAGGTCTTCAATGTAGTTGAGGCGTCCTGTATGGAGTCGACCAGAAAATGTTATGCCTTCAAATGGAAAAGGTTTTCCATTTGTGTCAGGCAAGGGCTTGGACCCTTCCTCCTGTTCCTTGGCAAGCATCTTGGACTATTTATGGTCCCTTTCGTCAAGGGCTTAGGTGCCGACGACCCTATGGGTGCACCTGCAGCCATCTCTGCTTACCGGGCGGGCCGGAAGCAGTCAGTGGCGCAGGAGAAGGTGGTCTGGCGCTTCAAAGGCCTTGATCACATTTCCCTCCAGTGCGGGAACCCCACCTCCGTGGATCTACTGCTGGTGGCTGGCAAAGCCTCATGGGCGTTTATTCAACCTGGCGCACAGGTGTGCTCTCTCTCACCTGTCGTGGAAGACCGCCTTCTTGGTGGCTATCACGCCAGCCAGAAGGATGGGAGAGCCCAGGCGCTTCCATCGAGTCTCCTTACCTTGTCTTCCACAGGGACAAGAGTTGTCCCGCGCCCCACCCGAAATTCCTTCCGAAGGTGGTGTCGAGTTTCACCTTAATCCAGGTGTTGACTCTGCCGTGTTCTACCCCAATCACACCCTCAGAGGTTGAATATAGGCTCCATACTCTGGACCCTAGAAGGCGCCGCTATTATAAGGAGCGCACGGCTGAAATCTGGGAGAGGTTCGCCAGCTGTTTGTCACCTCACGCTGAAGCCGCATCTGGCAGACCTGCAGCCAAGCGGACGATAAGCAGGTGGGTAACCTCCTGCATAGATCTCTGTTATAAGTTGGCGGGCATGGAGCCTCCCAGAGGGATAAGAGCTCATTCTACCCGCCATACTGCTGCAACGGTGGCTGCTTCCAGGGACGTCCCTATCCAGGAAATCTGCAGGGCTGCTACCTGGAAGTCAGCAAACACCTTCATTACCCATTACCACATCGACCTTGAGTCACGCCCGGGATGCTGGTTTTGGGGCCTCGCCCCTCCAGTCTCTCTTTCCCAAGTAAGTATTAGGGTGTGCGTCTTGCCTCCCTCCTCCCGGAGAACTGCTAGGAGTCTGCCAATGAGGTGTGGATGAACAACATATCCATGTCCCTAGAAATACAGGTTACTCACCTGTAACAGGAGTTCTAGGAATGGTATATGTTGTTCATCCACACGACTCCACCCGACCCCGGCTTCGGCGCACAACCTGAGCTTCCAGCGGGCCAGATCTGGCGTCATGGGGCGGAGCCGAGAGTTATACCACCCGGGTGGGTGGGAGGAGCAAGCTTGAAGACCTTCCGGCAAGATTTAAAGCGGCAAGGATACCTTCCAATGAGTGTGGATGAACAACATATACCATTCCTAGAACTCCTGTTACAGGTGAGTAACCTGTATATTTGGGCCCCTTTTGGTCGAACGGATGCTAGGAACCAGGGCGTCCCCCGCAGCAAGTGGTGGTCTCTGCCCATGCATACGCAATCCTCTGTACAAAATGACAACGCCACAGACAAAATCTCTCCTGGGGAGCTCACTGTCAAGACCTCCACACTCTGGTGTGGAGCCAGGAGGAACCTCATCTTTTCATAAATTTTTTAGAGAAGAGAGCTATTTTATAAGCAAAGTCTTGAAGGATGCCCTCTGCCATGAAGTGATCCTACTTCGGACAGACGACAGAGCTGTGATGTATTACATCAGCAAGCAGGGTGGGGTGCCCTCCTACCCTCTCTGCAGGAAGGCTGTGATAGTGGTACCTCAAGCACGATGCGTCAGTTCAGATTTTGTGTAGTTGTTTTTGGCGAGTGGGGCAGTTTGGACCTGTTCCTTTTTGCATCCCCTCTCAATGCAAAACTGCCTCTGTCCTGCTTCAGAAATCCAGACCCTGGTGTTTCCTGTCAGGACGTATTCACTGCAGTAGACAAGATGCTCCCTGTACATTTTCCTCCTCTTCCCTTAATTCAGAGGGTGCTGCACAAGTTGTAGGTACAGGGGGGGCAGGATGATTCTCATCATCCTAAACTGGCCTCAGTAGAGATGATTTGCATTGATGAACAGTCTGTCAGAAGTTCCCGAGGTGACTCCCTCTACGAGTGGACCTTCGATACAGGGACTTTAGTCCATCCTAACCTGCATTCCCTTCATCTCTATGCCGGGCTTCTCAGGAAATGGAAGTGGGCAAGTTTTAGGTTTCCCAGACCATCTCAGACATCTTCTGAGCCACTCGTAGGCCTTCCACAAGGAGGGCTTACCCGGCTAAGTGGAAACCCTTCTCCATCTGGTGTGCAAGTCCCATCTGGACCCTTTGGTTGCGGACCAAGAAAGGTGTTAGGGTGCCTCTTGGATCTGTCGAATGCAGGAGAATGCAGGTCTGCATTACTCGCCAGTGAAGGTACACCTATGCACGTTTTTGGTCTACCTTGAGCCAGTGGACAGTATGTCACTGGCTCAGTTATAGTCAAGTTTTACTTCCCTCTACTTACTTCATTAACTCCAGAATGAAGGAGAGCGCCCCCTTCATTTTTCTGGATGTTAAGAGGGTTCTGCTATTCTACTTTGACAGAACGAAGAGATACGCATCCGAGCAACTATTATATCTTTCAGCATGCTTCGGCTCGGTCAGCCTGTTGCCATGAGATGTTTTTCGGTTTGGTTAGTAGCATGTCTTCGACACTACTAATCCATGGCACAGGTCAATTTGGAAGACCGGGTTCACACCACCCTCCGGAGTGGTTGTGGCTTTCCTAACGGAGATTCGTAATGTACCCATTGCAGACTTCTGCAAGGCGGTGAGTTGGAGCTCAGTGCATACCTTTGTAAAAGCACTGTGTTCTGGATGTCCACGCCAGACAGTTCACTTTCTTTGGCAGGACAGTCCTTATGGACTTCTGTCCTGAGTGAGCTCTGTCTCCTTCCGCCCTATTCAGGGGGGTTTGATTTTTAGCTCGGTACTCTCCCATTAATGTGAATGAGTGGTGGAGACTTTTAGTCCAGGAAGATATGGAAATTACTTACTTACTGTAATTCTTGATCTTCTTGGACAAAGTCTCCACCACTCATTCACATGCCCACCTACCATCCCCCAGACTCACTCATTCTGTTTTAGTCTTAACTTCCTTGTTATTCGGGCTGTGAAGATATTGTTGAACTGACCCTTCTTACATGGGTCATCCAGGCCTTCATATGCCTGGAAGTTAGGGTTAGGTTTTCTTTATTAGTTTACGCTGCACTTCCTTGGTCCAAAAGGTACTGAGGCAGTTGGAGGGTCGATGCTGAGATAGCCTATGTGGTGTGAGCTAGTCTCACGGCGCTGTGCATGCGCGGTTCTATCCTGGTGCCGGCCCTCCTGAAGATTTTTGGCTCCTGCGGGGTTCTAGCACCTCTGGCATAGTCCCATTAGTGTGAATGAGTGGTGGAGACTTCGTCCAAGAAGATCAAGAATTATGGTAAGTACATAATTTCCATTTCCTGGTTTCCTGGTCTGAGTGTTCATGGATGTACTGCTGCCATTCCTGCCTTTGTTGGGCAGGTTAGTGGGAGAACCCTCCCCTGAGCTTGTTGGAAACCCCTATGGAGCAAATGAGAGGTTGTCTGCAGGAGCTGGATGGATCTTGTAGCATAGTTCTTTCCCCCATGTCAGCCCACATGTCCCAATAACAACATAGTGGTGCTGTGGAGAAGATGGTAGGGCCCTTGAAAAAAGGATAATCAGAGAGAAATGTTTGAAGACAAAAATAAAGGATGGAAAGTTTCAGACTTAAGAAGAAGAATGTAGGTGTCTGACAGCATCACTGAAATTAGATGTAGGAGGGGAAATCTATGAATCTTATATGCATGACCGTTCTCATGAGATACTTGCAATTATGTCTTTGTTAAGAGGTGTTAGTATTCATTGTTTGAATAGTACAGCTGTCGGGAGTGTTTACAGAAATATGCCTTAGAAATCAAGTGTTATGGTTTGTGCCTGTTGGTAGAATGGACTATGCGGATCTGTAGGGAGATGGGGCTGTGAACATCTGCACCCATACTGTGTGAATATCTGCAGCCATACTATTATTTTTATATTACACTTACCTAGTTGAGTTTTAGTAGGGTTCTACTTTTACTCATTTTTACAGGTGGATGGACTAAAACACTAAGGGTGGGATATTCAGACTGCGCCAGCTGTGGCGCAAGCCTGTGCGTAGTGCAAGTGGGATGTGCCAGGGTGCTGACAGGGTGATATTCAATGGTGCTGCGCCATGGCTCAGTACCATTGAATATCGCTCTGTGGCCACCCACATTGTGCATGGCACAGTGGCACTGCACCAGCGCAAGTGGCCAGAGAGGGGCAGGGGGATGCGCTAGCACAAGTGCCGTTGCGCTAGGTGCATCAACCGCGATATTCAAAGGTGCACATGCAAATGGGCCATAATGCATGCAAGGCACAAATGGGGCCATTTGCATGTCGTTATGGCCCCATTTGCATGCAGGTGCACCCATCCCCGGCGTCTTGCGTCTGGCGCTCTGCCAGGCTGCAGCCGTCAGGAACCAATGCCCCCTACACAAGTGGCAAAGTGCCCCACTGCCTGATCGCGGGCATATGTATGAATATATAACATCATATATCCCTGGAGGTCCAGTGGACCGCTCGCAGCCCTATCACGGGCATATGTATAATAAAAGAAGGTCCTATATCCTTGATGTTCCAGTGGACCGCTGGCAGCCCGATCGCGGGCATATATATAATAAAAGAAGGTCCTATATCCCTGGTAGTGCAGTGGACCACTGGCAGCCCGATCACGGGCATATGTATAATAAAAGAAGGTCCTATATCCCTGGTGGTCCAGTGGACGGCTGGCAGCCCGCTCGCGGGCATATGTATAATAAAAGAAGGTCCTACTATATATCCCTGGTGGTCCAGTGGACCGCTGGCAGCCCGATTGCAGGCATATGTATAATAAAAGAAGGTCCTATATCCCTGATGGTCCAGTGGACAGCTGGCAGCCCGATTGCGGGCAGAAGTGTAAAGAAAGATCTTACTTCGAGAGGGCTCTTGCAGTAGGTAATTACATATAGGACTGACACCGGCAGGCAGCAGGACCCCACGGAAACATTTCTAGCTAGCAGTCCCTGGCGAGGGACCACCCCCACGTCAGGTGACCGGCGTCAGGAGACTTCGGTATAAAGGGGCGGTCCCGGACGCCCGCCTTCCAGTTCTTTCCCGCCGTTAACTCGTGCAGCGCCTCGCGGAAAAGTTCGTGCTTCATCAGCCCTACCTTCGTCGTTTTTTTACCGAAAAATCTTAAGTTTTTCAACTAACGTCGGTACTAGCGTCGGTATATGTCGTCCCCTACACCTTCCGAGCACAAGAATAAGTGCGATTCATGCGGCGCCCAACTACCACACAAGGACGGCCACTCCCTGTGCCTGTTTTGCCTAGGCCCCGATCACCCAATCGAGAAGTGCCAGCACTGCCTCAGTTTCAACGTGGCTACCTGGAAAAGGCGGCAGCAATCCCTGGAAGCCCATATTCTAAAGAAGAAAATGAGTTCTATGGAGAAGGAGCTCAAAAAACTGAGGCAGGCGTCCACTTCCCCTGAAGGCCATCGGAAGAAGAAGGAGAGACACCGGGACAAGGCCTCCTCCACCGCGTCTCCCTCGGGAGTCGCTGTGACGCAGGTAACATCCCCTCTGGGGGATCGCTCCTCAAGGCCACCTCGGAGGTTTACGAGGGGCCGACCGGCCGCTCGGCTGCCTTGCGGGCTTGCCGGCAGTTGGAGGCCTCCTCGCCTGTTCGCTGCAGGCTCGCTGCCTAACACTGTGGACAACTCCGGTAAGTTGGGCGCCGGTCCTCTGATGTCCACCCGGAGAGGGCTGGTAAGGCGTCCAACCCTCCGGGGCGACGCACGTTCTCTTCTCCACCGGACCAGGCCGACCACGCTACTCGGCCTGCCTCCGTGATGGCTCTCGTAGCCGGACGCCGGGTCCTCCGCGCCCACTGAGAGCTCGCGCAAGCCTCACGTCCGCTGCTCGCCCAACGTCCGGCCGGTGAGGAACCGACGACGGACCCCACGCCCTGCCGTGCCTGTTCCCCGCAGCCTTGCTGCCATCTGGGGAACCAGAGTCTCCCCAACCCGACCCCAGGGACTCTCCTTCCTCCGGTCCCCTGGGCGGTTGGGATCTTTTGCCTCCGTCAGTCCTTCCTCCACCTGGTGCGCCGACTCGACGTCGGCTCCCCGACGCTGCCTCTGACGCTGGCCCTCCGACGCCGGTACCTCCGTGCCAGGGCCTCTGCCGTCGGCTCTGACATTGGCTCCACTGACCCGGGAGACATTCTGCCCCATCGGGCCCTCCACCTCTGGCTCTCTCTATGGACCCGCCGTGAGGCCTCCGGCGGGCCGCCTGCTTCTTCAGCCCCGGCTCCTGGGTATCCTCCGTCCTCTGTCGACGCCAGTGTACCTGGGACTGCAGTATCCGGCCCACAGTACCCAACGCCGGGCTTCCCGACGCCGCAGTACTCAACGCCACAATACCCGATGCTGGGCTACCCGCAGCCAGGTTTTGGATACGCTCCATACGGTTATAACCCGTATACTTATCCCCGCCTCCTCCTCCTCCCGCCCTCGGTGGCAGCGGTGGACCTGCAGGAGACCTGGCCTCCTGGTGGGCTGAGGCCAAAGCTCAGCTCACCGAAGAGGTCAAGAGCCGCCTTCCGGCGACGGTGCCGTCCCAGGTTCCTGTACGCCCGAGGCGACACACTCCCTCACCATCTCTGGACTCCAGGGTTCTTCCATCTGGATCCAGAGAAGGGCAGGGCACGCTTCCCCGAGGACTTCCCAAGGGGTCTGTTCCTCCCCCGGTCAGCAAAGGGAGTCTTTCTCTTCTTCATCCTCCTCTTCACTCTCGGACTCTTCTGATGGCTGCTCCGAGGGAGATGACGAGCCTCGCTCTCCGTCGAAGCCCAGGCTAAGGACTCCTCCAAAGTCTTCTCCGGAGGATCCTTCTTTTACGGAGTTGCTTAGGAAAATCCAGGAGCGTCATCAGTGGCACTCCTTGGAACCAGATCCTCAGCGTCTGAAACTTGCTGAACATCTGGATCTACCCGTGACAGCTCCTACCTTGGTGCCACCCTGGATAGAGCCTCATGCCGACCTTGTTACCACAATATGGAAACAACCGTCGGCCTTAGCCCCACTTCCTAGGAAGTCGAACCGACTATATCAGGCTCCAGAGGGTGTTGATTTCCTGGATTCTCACCCTCGTGCCGACTCGGTCGTGATTAGCGCCACTCATGGCCGGTCGGCGAAACCTAAACATCTTAGCTCGTCACCTCCTGATAAGGAATCTCGCCTTCTGGACCAGTATGGGAGAAAGATTTATGCTTCCTCCACACTGGGGATCAGGGCCCTGAACTATGTCGGCCACATGGGGGACTACCAGAAAGCCATCCTGACTCAGGCGGAAGCCAAACTGGACTCCTTGCCTGACTCCCAAGTCAAGCAGGAGTTGGCTGATCTCGTCCGCTCTGCTCGTTCGGCCAGTCGGCACATGCTGCGTCCGACATACGATGCAGTGGACACTGCTGGGCTGAGCTCAGCTTTTGCTGTACTTCACGGCCATGCTTGGCTCCACGTGTCAGGTTTGGTCCCAGAGGTGCAATCTGCTATCCAGGAAGCACCCTTCCGGGTCGGTGCTGGGGTGATGTCAAGATATCATCACCGATTTGCAAGAGAAGGGACGGGCTCTGAAGTCAGTTGATTCCATGTACCGTCCCCATCAGCAGCAGCGCGTGCCTTTTGCAGGCGAGATCGGCCAAAGCGAAACCCAGGAAGGCAGACCACAAACGCCGGCTCGCAGCTGCCAAGCCCCTCCACCCAAAAAAGCAGCGGGTGCTTCAGCTGCGGCGCTGCCCCACACAACCTGACTCCTTTCCTCTCCCACTGCCTCCAGACTCCCCGGAGGAACCGGTAGGAGGGAGGTTTTCCCTCCACCTTCCGGGATGGGAGAGGATAACCACAGATTCTTGGGTGCTTCAGCTCATAGCAGAAGGACACTCCATAGAGTTTCTTCAGAAACCACCCTGCCACCCCCCTCTGAAGTTGTTGTATTCATAGGAACATCTTCTCTTGGTCCAGGAGGAAATCTCGGCTCTTCTGCTGAAGCAAGCTATAGAGCCTGTCCCCCTTGATCTACAAGGGACGGGTTACTATTCCCATTTCTTCCTGGTCCCAAAGAAGGCAGTAGATCTCAGACCAATTTTGGACCTCAGTTCCTTGAATCTCTACGTAGAGTACAAAAGGTTCAGGATGCTCTCTTTGCAGAGCCTTCTGCCCCTCCTCCGGCCAGGTCAATGGCTTTGTGCTCTGGATATGCAGGATGCTTATCTGCACATTCCCCTTCACCCATCTCATCGCAAATACCTTCGTTTTGCGTTCCAGGGGGACCACTACCAGTTCAAGGTGCTCCCGTTTGGTCTATTCTCAGCCCCCCGAGTATTTACCAAATGCCTGGCAGTGGTGGCAGCCCACCTGCGTACCAAGGGAGTGCAGGTTTTCCCGTACCTGGATGACTGGCTCCTGGTGGCCTCGTCCGGGGAGGAACTCCTGCATTTCCTCTCCCTTACCAAGCAGATTGTTGCCTGCCTAGGTATTACCATCAGCCATTCCAAGTCTCATCTGGACCCATCCCAGAGGCTACAGTTTATTGGGGCAATCCTCGACATGACCATGGGCAAGGCATTCCTGCCTCCGGACAGGGTGGCCACCCTTCAGACCCAAATAAGTCTGTTGTCCGACCGCAGGATGGTCTCTGCGAGGTTGGTCCTTCGCCTTCTCAGGCTCATGGCGGCTGCTATCCCGACGGTACCTCGCGCTCGACTCCACATGAGGATCTCTCAGTGGACTCTACGCTCTCAGTGGGATCAGCTAGTGGACGACCTAGATCACTCAGTTCTGATCTCCTCGCCGATGATACGAGACTTGCAATGGTGGATGGTTTGAGAGAACCTGTTTCGGGAAATTCCTTTCTTTCATCCTCCCCCCTCCCAGACTCTAACCACAGACACCTCAGGCTTAGGTTGGGGAGCCCATCTAGGCCCTCATCGGACCCAGGGCTCCTGGTCCAAGCTAGAACAAGCTCTCCATGTCAATGTGCTCAAGCTTCGGGCAGTGTTGTATGCTCTCCAAGCCCTTCACCAGTACATCCTTCCTGGCCACCTAGTCGTCCAGACGGACAACATGTGCTGGTGTGGTACATCAACAAGCAGGGAGGGACTCGGTCCTACCCTCTTTGCAGGGAGGCAATGAGGGTTTGGGATTGGGCAACACAACACGACCTTCACCTCACGGCAATTCACGTTCCGGGAGTCACAACACACTGGCAGACAAGCTAAGTCACTCTTCTGCTCTGACTCACGAGTGGGAACTGGACCAAGGGGTCCTGGACAATATCTTCCAACTTTGGGGAACACCATAGGTCGACCTGTTCGCATCCCCCCTAAACACAAAACTTCCCATCTTCTGCTCGCTCGTTCAAGAGCAAGGCGCTTTTTGGAGCGACGCGCTGTCTCTAGACTGGAAGGACAGATTCGTCTATGCCTTTCCCCCAATTCCACTTATCCCACGAGTCTTGCAGAAACTAGCTTCAGAAGGAGCGAGAATGATTCTGATCGCTCCTTTCTGGCCTAGGCAAATCTGGTTCTCTCTTCTACAACAATATTCAGAGGATCCTCCTCTTCCTCTATCTCGAGGTTTGTTAATGCAGGATCAGGGGACCCTGGTCCATCCAGGCCTCAAATCCCTTCAACTGCATGCATGGCTCCTGCAGACCTAGCCCAATCCCGTTTTGGAGCGTCTCCCAAAGTGGCGGAGATTTTAGTGGAGACCAGAAAACCCTCCACTAGATACACTTATGCCATGAAGTGGAAAAGATTCACTATTTGGGCCGCTTCCAAGAACGTGGAACCTTTCCGCTGTTCAGCAGGGCTTCTGCTGGAGTATCTACGTCATCTGTTTGACCTGGGTCTCAGCCATTCCTCTCTGAAGGTACACATGGCGGCCATTTCGGCCTATTATGTTCCCTTCACAGACAAGGCTTTTGCTCAACTGGAGGTCACCAAGACCTTTCTCAGAGGGGTCCTCCATCTGAGGCCCCCCCATCCGTACTCCTGGTCCCCCTTGGGACTTGAACTTTGTTCTCGAGAAACTTACTCTCCCTCCCTTCAAACCTGCAGCTTCTGCGGATTTGAAGTTCCTTTCGTGGAAGTCTCTCTTCTTGGTGGCCATTACTTCGGCTCAGAGAATCTCCGAGCTCCAGGCCCTGATGTGCAAAATCCCGTACTTGATTTTTCACAAGGAATGAGTTGCTCTTCGCGTGAATCCTAAGTTTCTCCCTGAAGTAGTAGCTGAGTCTACCCTAAATCAGTCCATAGAGTTATCTGCCTTTTTTACGCAATACTCTAATCAAGGGGAGTATTTACTCCATACTATGGATGTTCACCGGATTCTGAGATACTACACCAACAGGACGAAGGATCTCAGAAAGACTGATCAGTTGTTCATCTCTTTTTGCTCACAAAAAGGAAGGCAATGCTGTTTCCAAGCAATGCCTGTCTAAGTGGTTGACTCATTGCATCACTTTCTGTTATGACAAATACAACAAGACCCTCCCGGGTCAAGTCAGCGGCCACTCCACAAGAGGAGTAGCTGCCTCTGGCTTGTTTTAAGAATGTGTGCGTGCAGACATCTGCGCTGCCGCCACCTGGACTTCCGGCCCATACTCTTACGAAACACTACAGTTTGGATGTTGCCCTGCCAGAGAGCAGGCTTCAGGCTGGCTGTTTTGCAAGGCCTCCCATCCTGAGACTTGCACAACCAGAACTACCTTTGAGTAGTTTTCTCCTCCCGGTGCCTCTCTTTGTTCCAGACTGCTTGGGATTCAGTCCTATATGTGATTATTACTGCAAGAACCCTCTCGGTAAGATAGTACAGTTACGTAAGAACTTATTGTCAACAGTAGATCTTCAGAGAGGCTCTTGCAGAGGTAACACCTTCCGCCTCCATCCCCCTAGGTTTTTTTTTCAGCTCCTTTCCATTGAGGGAAATATCCGCTTCTCTCCGGCCCTTTGGCCTGTGGTGGAAAGAACTGAAAGGCGGGCATCCGGGACCCCCCTTTATACCGATGTCTCCTGGACGCCAGTCACCTGACATGGGGGGCGGTCCTCACCAGGGACTGCTAGCTAGAAATTTTTCGTGGGGTCCTGCCGCCTGCTGGCGCAGTCCTATATGTATTACCTACTGCAAGAGCCCTCTCGAAGATCTACTGTTACGGTAAGTTCTTACGAACTGTACTATTACATCTCTATCCCTGGTGGTCCAGTGGTACCCCCCTCCCCACCCTCCCACTGGGCCCCACCACCCTGCTCCCCGGTCCATGGCCGGGAGGCGGCAGCTCCCCACCGCAAGCTGCCTTGCCGCCTCACCGACTGACTGCTTACATTACAGTTGTACACCCATTGGTCCACAGCGCGAGTCAATGGGCGTGCAGACCATACCGTACTACACAGTCCAGATATGTGAATGGATTCTGAATATCCCACCCTAAGGGGTTAAGTGACTTGTTCAGGGTCACACAGCAAGTAAGTGGCTCTGGTGGGATTTGAACCCATATCTGCTGGTTCCCGAGCCTGTGCTCCAGCCAGTATAACCATGCAGCCTCTGAGCTGTTCATATCTGCAGGGAGACCAGGCTATAAACACTTAAAAGGAGAATTACCTTTCTGTATTGTTTATAACGGCAGTGATCACCCATAGTAGAGACTGGGCTGTATATAACTGCAGATTAGAGAGTGGGTGGGGTAGCCCTATAAACAAATGCATATTTACACTGCATAACTGTTTACCCCAGCTTATGAAGCGGGCATGGGGTGGTAGACCTAATGGACCTAGAGTCCCTTTCAGTCTTAAATTATTATATGACTTTTAACTGAGCTGTATATAACAGCTGTGGGCACCTGTAGAATGTTTGGACAGTGTATAACAGCTGTGATCACCCATAGAAGTGATAGGCTGCATATAATACAGTAGTTATGAGTATCTGTAGAAAGTGCCTGGGCTGTATACAACAGCTGAGATTACCCATAAAAGTGGTTGTACTGTATATAACAGCTGTGATCACCCATAGCATTGTTTGGGTAGTATACAACAGCTATGATCACTCATAGAAGTGTTTGGGTTGTATATACAGTAAGAGCTGTGATCACCCATGGTTGATCAGGCTGTATATAACATTTGCTCAAACATTTGTGATCACCCGTAGAAGAGCTGTGATCATGATGACAGAAGAAATCCAGCTGTATGTAAGATCTGTGATCAACCTTAAATGTGCTTAAGCTGTATTTAACATCTGTATAACCCATCTAAGTAACTGGGCTACATATAAAAACAGTTTGTACTCATGAAAGTAGTGATGATGTTATATATAACTAGGCTACGAACACCCATATGCATGTCTGAGTTATATATATATCATACCTATGAGCACCTATAAAGAAACTAAACTATATAATAACTGAACACCCATATAACTAGACTAAATATAACAGATCTGTGAGCATCTGCAGATATAGCTGGACTGCGTATAAGGGTCCTAGGATAAGCTGCTTGTGTGTTGTATACAGGAACAGTATCAGCAGTTGTGAGTTTCAAACCTAGGTCTGCTGGGTCTCCAAGTTCACAGCGTGGTGTTCTAACCACTGTCTGTCTGTCAATCGATCCATCTGTCTGTCTGTCTGCCTGCCTTTCTGCCTGTCTATCCATCCATCCTTCCATCTGTCTATCTGCGAGAAACTAGGTTAATACATCTATCAGGGTTAAAGTGTGCAAAGTAGCAGGGCTGGCCTTACAATTGTGCCAACCATGTACCACACAGCTCCTGGCTCACAGGGGGCCCACGCAGACTGATGGGCAGTCTGTGAAGCACACAATAGATGCAAAGACAATTTGCATTTTTTTACACAGTCAGCCACAATTCCTTGCATCTCTCTCTCTCTGCTGTGCACTGTCTGCAAGTCATTGTGTAGTCTACCCCCCACCCCACTACCTACAGTAACTCTTAACAGTGGCAGAAGAATTCGTGGATCTAGCCGGGGCAGAGGTGCCGCCACATCCCCATTCAAAATGATGAAACTCCACAGACTTCCTTTGAAGCTCTAAAGAACCATTCGGTTTTAACTCTTCATACCTTGTATTCAAACTAAGTCATCAGTGTTACAGCCCTGATAAGAAAGGACCCCCAGCCCAGAACAGCAGGCAAAAAACAATTGATCAAATTAGCAACAAGGTCTGATTGCCCAGAATGTGGCAGAATCTTGTTTTAAATAGTTGCTGGCCTTTGAAGTCTGGAGGTCCCTGGTGCCGCCTTGCAGCAATAAAGCACATCTGTGATCTTTGTTGTCTTGCCCAAACAAAGAGAATTATTGTTATAAATTATATTGTACAGGAATCATCCCCAGTGTTTCTTCCTGCTACCTTAGAGTCGGACCCAGGCTGCTATTATACCATCAGCACCTACCTACCAAGAGTAGTGTACTGGCTACTGTGCGACAGAAGGAATCAACCCACCTGAGACTAATAATTTACACGGGCACAGTTTAGCACTGGACTGCTGTGTACCGCTGCTCTGTGCCTCTGCTATCTTCTGACTGCACCACTTCACCACGCAAGCTTACCATTATCACCGTCTGTGACCCACCCACCCCCACATGACCCGGCTGCACTTTTCCTGACCATTTGCCACTTGCCCCAACCCAGTGCCACTGCAGTAATTGTGCCAACAAGTCCAAATCACCCTGACCAGACCAGTCATGCGCGCCAGGAAGGATTAAGGAAGACCAGGCAGAAAAAAAAAATACCATCTAGTCTGATTCTCAAGTTACCAAAGCCCAAACAACAGCTGTTGGACCGTCCGCTGACTCTTCTGAGCCTAGGTGAGGTGAGTAGTGCAGAGTAAGAAGTGACAAGTGCTGCTGAGAAAGATAGTGCTCAGTCCATTACTTTAGGTGATGAGACAGGTGCAGCAGAGGAAATCAAGGCTCAGCACTGCAGTACCGCACCGTCACCCATTCATGTTTATTGCAGATGTTGTCCTGTATCTCACAGGACATCTGTATCTTTTTACTAGGGGCCTGCAGGCTAAGCTGAGTACCTGAGGTCCTCTATATCCTGGTTGCCTGCCAAGAAATAATAACGAAACTGCTGGGTGAAACATAGAAACGTAGACTTTGACAGCAGATTAGGACCGCTTGGCCCACCCAGTCTGCCCATTTCCCCTGCTTAAAAAGGCAATGCCTGTGATTCGGTGGGCAGAGCAACAACGTCACTCCTGCATCAGGCCTTAAAAGGCCACTCCTCCTGGACTGTTCCAGGATTCGTTTCTTCGTTGCAGCTGGAGGCTCCGTCGGTTGTTTCTCCCTGTAGCAGCACATCTTTCATTTTCCTCTCCGGCTGCCTTCTCTGTCTTCTCTCCACCTACTCCTTTGCCCCTTCCCTTGTTCTGCTTCTATGTCCTCTGCATTGTAGCCCGCCTGTGTCTGCCTCAGATGACCTCAAGATAGCTGGGCAGTGTAACAAAGCAGTGTGAAAGGCTATCAGGATACTGGGGTGCATTGGGAGAGGGATTTCTAACAGAGGAGGGAGGTGTTGGTGGTGCCACTGGTGTGGCCTCACCTGGAGTACTGTGTCTAGTTCTAGAAGCTGCACCTCTGCAAGGGCATTGAAAGGGTGGAGGTGGTATAGAGGAGGGCAATCAAAATGGTGAGGGGGCTGCATGAGAAGCCATACAAGGAAAGGCTGCAGCAACTCAACATGTACTCCCTGGAGGAGAGGAAGAGTGAGAGGGGACATGACTGAAACCAACAAGTACTGCACAGGAGTGAACAAGGTGCAACTGGAGGGTCTATTTCAGAGAAAAGAAGGCACTAGAACAAGGGAGCATTCAATGAAGCCAAGAGGGGGAAGTTTAGGGAGATGTGCGGAAATACTTCTTCATGGAAAGGGTGGTGGATGACTGGAACAGCCTGCTAGAGGAGGTAGTGGGGCAAAGACTGTGGGGAGCTTCAAGCAAGTGTGGGATAGGAACAGAGGCATGTTAGGTAAAGGAACAGGGGAGGGAGGGTGTGACATCTGTGACCAACTAGCGTTAATGGTGACAGAATAGGCAGGGACAAGGGCAGACTGGATGGGCCTAAAGGTCCAATTCTGCTGGCAAAACCCATGTTTCTCACCCCAGGAATTCTCCAATATTCATAACTCTTGCAGTCATCCCTTTAAGTAGAACAGCCCGGAGATAGAATGTATGCTAATGATGGAATCATCATAGGCTCATGCTAATTTTCAAATGCTGCCCTTGTCGACTATCAGTGTTCTACTGTTTCAGATTTAATTCTCTGTCTAACAAGTACAGATGTCTCGGAGTGCTTTCCTCATCAGTTGTTCCTGTCATGCTGAATTCAAAAAACTTGAGTATTTTTATCAAATTTTTTAATTCGCTGCATTTATAGTTTGTTAAATTGTCAACCGCTAAGTTAGTTTAGAGTTTTTTGTATTTTTTTCTCGGTTTCTTCCGGTTCGGGATAACCAGGGAGGAATCGACTTTTAGTCAATTCTGAGTTTTGAAAGTAAAACTCCGGTTAGTCAAGTTATTTATTTATTTTATTTATTTATTTTAACATCAGTTTAACAACCTTTGAGCCAGAGGCTCATTTACAAAGGTACCTCGTCAAGAAGGGAGACAAAGACATACATATAATAGACAAATGCAATACAGCACAGCAAAAAGGCACATTTAGTTTTAATACTTTATTTTAAAATTTACCGCTAAGTTGTAAAAAGTAACCGATAACCTCGGTTCACAAGGTACCGATTCTCTGTTCTCATCGGGACTTTTATCGGTTCCGGTACCGACCGCAAAACACACTTTAAATTTAAAAATCTTTATTGCGGTTTCTTTTTTCTACCAATTTACATTATGTCAGATAAACCAAAGAAGAAAACCGGTGAATCCAGTTTCAAAAATTGTACCCAGTGTGGGGAAGTCTTTGCC
This sequence comes from Neoceratodus forsteri, assembly GCA_016271365.2. Lineage (NCBI taxonomy): Eukaryota > Metazoa > Chordata > Ceratodontiformes > Ceratodontidae > Neoceratodus > Neoceratodus forsteri. The sequence continues at coordinate 1,629,872,849 of CM028131.1, read as the reverse complement.
AAAGCTGATAAACACTCCTTATGTGTTGTCTGCCTTGGCCATGATCATTTTTCTGCAGAATGTGACATTTGTAAAACCTTTCCTTCTAAAACAGTAGAAAAGCTTTTGGAAAGGTTGGAGAAAAAATTACAAAAGGGTTCCATGGGCTCTGACCAGCCTACACCCTCCAAACAAGCGGGTGAAACCGCAGATACTATTCAGACCACCCCGATAAGGGTGCCAAGGGTAAGAGACCTGCAGAGCTGGCTAACTCCCTGGTTCCTTTGGAACCATTAAAGAAGACCAAACATGTTGAACCCTCTGCCAGTCTGCCTAAGGGAACTTCAACTGTGTCTGTAGTAATGCCTTCACCTGAGGAAATTGCTCAGGCCCTGAAGGTCATTCAGGTATTACAAGTGTAACCCCCCTACAAATGGGGGTTCCCCAAAGTCTTCCTTGGGCTTGCCTAAATGCCCACTGCCAGACTGGTGCCCTGTGTCCTAGCAATTTAAAAGTGTTTGTATGTGAGTGCCCTGTTAGTCTCCGTGCCTGTCTCTTTATGAGCTGCCTATTTGTGGTGTAAAATTAATCTGGTACGGGCCGAGTAGTTTCAGAGCTAGAAGTCCCACCAGACTGCAGTGTTATCACTCCTTCTGCCATCGCTATTTACGCAGAGGGATCCCTGCTAGGAACTGTGACTGTTTACTGTTTATCTGTTGTAATAATCATAATACTGTAGTTTGTCTAACCTGCCTTCCTTTGCAGCATGGACATTTCAGTATGGCCCCACCATCTTGGTTCTGGACTGCCTATTGGGACCAATCAGTACCTTTGGGGACCCTAAAATGGTGTCTGTCCTCAGGAGTCTTGTGGGAGTGAATTTCTGTAGGAATTGTAATTCTAGGGACATGGATATGTTGTTCATCCACACTTGTTGGCAGGTTCCTTGCCGCTTTAAATCTTGCCGGAAGATCTTCAAGCTGGCTGCTCCCACCCACCTGGGTGGTAAAACTCTCGGCTCCGCCCCATGACGCCAGATCTTCCTTACCGCTTGGAAGCTCAGGTTCCCTCCTTAACGCGTTGCGCTTAAGACTGGTTCCTAATTCTTGAAAAGTTCGAAATTAAAAAGTTTTTTGCTAAAAAGACTTCGGTCTTCTTCTCCTCGTGGCTGCGATGGACAAATCGACTCCCGGTTTTCGGAGGTGCCCTTGCGGGCAGAAGATGTCTAGGACGGATCCGCACTCCACGTGCGTCTACTGCCTGGGCCTTGAGCACGACCCGCAGGCCTGCGACTTGTGCTCTTCCTTTTCGGCCTACGTCCTTGAAGACCGTGCTGCCCGATTACAACTGGGGCGCCCCGAGAAAAGAATTCCACCGGTGAAATCTAAAGAGGCCCGATTGGCGGTGTCCACGGCGGCGGGCTCGGCGGATCAGCTTGAGCAGATGATCGCCCTCGAAGAGGAGGCGGCATGGGCCGCTTCTACCTCGGCTGCGGCATTTGTCCCGCTCTCTCTCGGTGCCTCTTACTCGGCTTCTTTTAAGGAGCTTTGTCTGACCCTCTCGACCAAAGGTGAGGGTCCAACTTCTTCGGGACCTTCTTCCAGGTCCAAAAAGAGCAAAAGTAAGTCTCTCCGTCGACGCTCTTGGGAGCGGGAAAGATCCCCCTCCCCTTGTCGACAGTCGACTTCGGTCGACCCCTCAGCTTCGGCCACTGGCTTCACGGTGTCCCCGTCAGGCCAGTTGGCCGAGAGACTCTCCATCGCGGTCGAGATTTTTCGACCCGTTGGACGGGTTTGTCGGCTAAAGCTGAGAATCCCTCTCCTGGTTCCCCGGTGGAGTTGAGGATCCCGTTGGCTCGTCTGTGCCTCGGTTCGGAGCCTTGGTGGGATCGTCCGAGCAGTGCGATTTCCGACACTTCTCCTCGCTTCCTACCGGCCTAGTCGAGACTCTCGGTCTCAGACATCCTCGCGGTCCAACCGATCCGCCCGTCATAAGCGGTCTCGGTCTCGGCACCTGCGGCAGCGCGCGCCCCGCTCTTCCTCTTCCTCGGACGAGGGCTTGGCGCAAGTTGCGTCGAGATGCGAGAACTTGTGTGGCAACAGCTCCTTTTGACCGGGAATAAGCCGACCCAGTCGTCTTCCCGGCCATTAGTAGCTGTCACCGAACAACCGAACAACCCCTCATTGTAGTCGAGGCCTGTTCTCAGGCGGTTGTTGACCAATTCAACTGCCCCACCGATTCTGGTGGAACCTCCGCCCACAGCCATTAGTTGGGGCTCCGACCAAAAATTCTCGGTCGGCTTTGGGTTTTGCCCCATAGGCTGTCGGTCACCCTCACTCCGATAAACCTCGGCAGGTGGAGGGTGGCTCAGGGCCGAGGCAGCTCTTTGAGGACTCTTCTGAGTCTGATGATGGTTCCTCCCTCTTCTCCAAGCACATAGACTTGGAGTCCTCGGGAGGACAGTCTATGGACGATAGCCCTTCGTCCTTCTTAGGGTTGCTTCGACTCATCTCGGAGTCCACTGGGATGAAGCTCGAACCCATTTCTAAATGGGTCAGGTATCCCCTCACGGAGATTCTGGACCGAGGGGATTCTCCTACGGAGGCCTTTCCGGTGGCCGAAGCCATAGTGGGTCCGGCCTTGGAACTTTGGCAGCGTCCTGCTTCCTGCCCTGCGCCTTCGGCCAGGTTGGCCAGGAAGTATGTGGTCCCTACCGGTTCCCTGTCCGTTTTTTCGGAACACCCCTCGGCTGAGGGGTTGGTTACCGACAAGCGTTTTCCAGCGTCCGAGCATGAGGATGTGGACAAACCTCCCGACAAGGAATCCAAGAATTGGATTATGCGGGCGAAAAGTCTATGCTGCGTCCTCTCCGGCCTTTGTCAGGCCAGTTCGGCCGTCCTCATGGCACATTTTCTCGCCCTGTTGGGCTCCCTGGATGAGGTTGTCCCTCATCTTTCCGCAGATCTGCAGACTACCGTCAGGCAGGTGCGGGACCAGGGCAGGGCAGTGGCCAAACAGCAGCTCCAGACTGCGTTAGACATCGGGGACTTATGTGCCAGGTCTGTGGTGGCCGCAGTGGCCATGCGTCGTCGGGCTTGGCTGAGGATATCCACCTTTACCTCGGATACCCAGCACAAGTTGGCGGATGTTCCCTTTTTGGGGACTGACCTCTTTGGCCCTGGGGTGGAAGGTCACCTGCAGAGGATCGAGAAGTCCAATGCTACCTTGGACTCGGTCTCTTCTGCTCAGAAGGACAAGGGCCGCAAGCCACAGCCTAAGCCCTTTCGTCCTTCTGCGCCTGCGGCGCGCCCGGCCCAACAACGTCAGGGCCAGCAGGCTCGACCTTGGTATCCCAAGCCCGGCCCGTCGGCTTCCTCCAACAGGAAGCAGGGAGGTAAAGGCCCAGGAGGTTCCTCAGCCGGTCCCTCCTCCAAGCCTGCCCAGTGACGGGCTGAGGGGTGTCGCCCCCATCCCTGTCAGCTCACCCCTGGTTCCCCACGTGGGGGGACGGCTCAGACACTTCCTTTCCACCTGGTCCACTGTTACCACGGACAGGTGGGTACTGGAGGTGGTGGAAAGGCCTACCTCTGGAATTCGAGGCAGGCCCGTCCTTCAGAGCCATCGCACCTCGGGGGGCCTCGGGGTCAGCAGCCTCACTGGCGGCTCGCCGAGCCGACATCGCTCTCCTCCTCCAAAAGGAGGTGATCACGGAGGTGGAGGACCCCCCCTTCAGACCCGGGGTTCGTGTCCAGGTATTTCCTGGTTCCGAAACGGACGGGGGGCTGGCGCCCCATTCTCGACCTACACGACCTGAACAAGTTCCTAAGGTCTCGAACCTTCAGAATGGTCACTCTGGCGCAGATAATACTATCTCTGGAACACGGCGTGTGGTTCTGCTCTCTGGACCTACAGGGCGCGTTCTTTCACGTCCCTATCCGTCCGTCACATCGGAGATTCCTCCGCTTTCGAGCGGAGGGATCCCTCTTCGAGTTCCGAGCCATGCCCTTCAGCTTATCTCCAGCGCCCAGGGTCTTCACCAAATGCATGGCAGTGGTGACAGCATTCCCTCTGGCGCCGAGATCGGTGTACCCTTACCTGGACGATTGGCTGATAGCAGCCTCCTCCAGGCAGGAGGTGGAGGCGGTCAGAGATCTGGCCCTCAGGTTTGCTCTCGAGTTGACCTTCTCATCAATGAGGCCAAGTCGAACTCGAGCCAAAGCAGGTGATCCTGTTCATCGGGGCAGAGCTCGACTCTCTTGAGTCAGACACGACTCCCGGCGGACAGGGCGAGGTTCTTACCTCCTTTGCCCAATCATTTCTGGTTGGGCAATGCCATCTGCCGGGACTTCCTCGCCTTCTGGGTCTCATGGCGGCCTGTACCAGCGTGGTCCGTTGGGCCCGCTGGCACATGCGCCCTTCAGTGGGGACTGGCCAGCCAGTGGTCTGGCGCTGCGATCCTTTGGACCAGCTAGTGATAGTGACCCAGGAGATGTGAGCAGCTCTCCAGTGATGGAGCGTTCCATTCCATTTGCAGGAGGGCATCCCGTTTGTCCGCCCGAGCAGGCGTCTCTCTATCGACCGATGCCTCTCTGATGGGTTGGGGTGCCCATCTGGGGAACACTGAGTGCGGCCTCTGGTCCCCGTGAGAGTCCCAATGCCACATCAACCTGCTGGAGCTCCGGGCGGTCCGCCTAGCTCTCACGCCTTTGCTCCGTTTCTCGGGGTCAAGTGGTCCGAGTCAGGCGGACAATACCACGACCATGTACTACCTGAACGCCCGGGGCGGGGCCAGCTCCATGCTTCTATGCGAGAGCTCTCCGCATTTGGTCACTCGTCTCGCAGCCTGGGCGGATCTCCTAGCCATTCATGTGGCAGGGCCTCCAACACCCTGGCCGATCCCTGGGCCGGATAAGGGCTGCATCTCACAGAATAGTCGCTCCTGCGGAGGTAGTACAAGATCTGTTCTCCACTGGGGCACACCTCAGGTGGACCTGTTTGCCTCAAGGGAGAATGTGAAGCTGAGGCTGTTTCATGCCCGCCCCCCTCAGCAGGGCTCGCTGCAGGGGGATGCCTTCTCGAGGCTGTGGACCCCGGGCCTCTTCTACGCCTTTCCCCATTTCCCTTGATTCTAAAGGTGCTTCTCAAAGCAAGGAGGGACAAGGCGCAGGGTGATCTGATAGCTCAGACTGGCCCGCCAGTTAGGTGCCAGATCTCCTCAGCCTCAGCTCCAGGCTCCGAGGCAGCTTCCAGCTTGCCCGGACCTGCTTTCAGTCAATCAGGGAAGGTTTTCCATCTGGACCTTCAATCCCTGCACCTGGCGGCCTGGTTCCTGGCGGCTAGAGTTCCAGGCCTTGGGTCTTTCCGGCGAGGTCCTCAATGTTGTTGAGGCGTCCGTAAGTCGACCAGAAAATGCTCGCCTTCAAATGGAAGATTCTCCATTTGGTGTCAGAACAAGGGCTTGGACCCTTCCTCCTGTTCTGTGAAGCATTTTGGACTATTTATAGTCCCTTTCTAGTCAGGGCTTAGGTCGATGACCCTAAAGGTGCACCTGGCAGCCATCTCTGCTTACCAGGAGCGGGCGGGAAGCGGTCGGTGGTGCAGGAAAAGGTGGTGGGCGCTTTTCAAGGCCTTGATCACATTTCCCTCTGGTCGAGAACCTCCACCTCCGTGGGATTTACTGCTGGTACTGGCAAAGCTCATGGGCAAGCCATTGAACCAATGCACAGGTGTGATCTCTCTCACCTGTCGTGGAAGACCTCCTTCTTGGTGGCTATCACGTCAGCCAGAAGGATGGGAGAGCTCAGGCGCTTTGCATCGAGTCTCCTTACCTGGTCTTCCACAGGGACAAGGTTGTCCTGCATCACCAGAAATTCCTTCGAAGGTGGTGTCGGAGTTTCACCTTAACCAGGTGCTGACTCTGCGGTGTTCTACCCTAATCACACCTCGGAGGCCGAATATAGGCTCCATACTCTGGACCTAGAAGGCGCTCGCTTATTATAAGGGCGCATGGGAATCGGGGAGAGGTTAGCGGCTGTTTGTCACCTTCGCTGAAGCCGCACCTGGCAGACCTGCAGCAAGCGGACGATAGGCAGGTGGGTCACCTCCTGCATAGATCGCTGCTATAAGTTGGCGGGCATGGAGCCTCCCAGAGGGATGAGCTCATTCTACCCGTCATACTGCTGCATCGGTGGCTGCTTCCAGGGACGTCCCTATCCAGGAAATCTGCAGGGCTGCTACCTGGAAGTCAGCACACACCTTTATTACCCATTACCACATCGACCTTGAGTCATGCCGGGATGCTGGTTTTGGGGCCTCGGTTCTCAATCCTTATTTCCCAAGTAAGTATTGGGGGTGTGCGCCTTCCCTCCCTCCTCCCGGAGAACTGCTAGAGTCTGCCAATAAGTGTGGATGAACAACATATCCATGTCCCTAGAATACAGGTTACTCACCTGTAACAGGAGTTCTAGGAATGGTATATATGTTGTTCATCCACAACCTCCGACCTCCCACCTGACGCACAACCCTGAGCTTAGCGGGCAGATCTGGCGTCATGGGGCGGGCCGAGGTTTTACCACCGGGTGGGTGGGAGGAGCCAGCTTGAAGACCTTCCGGCAAGATTTAAAGCGGCAAGGAACCTGCCAATAAGTGTGGATGAACAACATATACCATTCCTAGAACTCCTGTTACAGGTGAGTAACCTGTATTTTTTGCACTTTGGCACCTAAATGAACCTGGAGGGGGAGCTCTAGCTGTGACAGACAGATGGATCAGCCAACCGAACCTTTTGGATTTCTAAGGAAGTCCCAGTGCCGCCTGGAGCAGAAGTCAGTCTGGAGTTACAGTAGAGTTTAGAGAGTGAACAGCTCGAGTGATTTGAGCAGCTGCCCCGGCGTATTAGCACGGGAAACTGGTAGGAAGGCTGTGTTTGGCCCGCCTGCCTCATCTTCCCTTGTGAGGGAATCTTTCTGAGCCAAAGAAAATAATCGGACTTTCTCTAAAGTAGTTGTGCTGTGACCAGAATCCTGAATTGTGACGAACTGAATCTTCCTGAAGGGGACCGAAGATTTGCTTCAGTGCGATCGGCCTGTCAGGACCTGAGACTTTCATGGAGCGTCGGTTTGCGCAAAGACACTGTATATTGCAACTGGACTGCCATCCGAACTGTGGTACTGTTTCTTTTCTTTACTATAAGTGTGCTGAATGTGGTTAGTGGGTCGCGATTTGGTTCCCCACTGCCTGATTGTGTCACGCTTGCTGGAAGCTGCAGCACTACTGGACTGCCATCCAAATTGTTCCCCTGGCCTGGGCCCTGCCACCTTGGCCCAGCCAGCAGCTCATGCCACAGAGAAGAACATCGACAAGAGACCTGCCTGGGGAGCAGCCCCCTGCTGAACATCACAAACAGGAACGACACCACGGTGAATCGTGTGGACTCTGCTTCTCCTGGCAAACCAGCACGTCATCCTGCAGTCTCCATTTCATCCATACTGTGTCCTGTACTGGGTAGCATGAGTAAACACCAGGGTAGCTCCCTGCAACAACTGCTCAATCAAAGTGTGTCATCTGATTTAATTGTTTTACTTGATTATCACAAACTGAGTCATCTGGCTCTGGATTACAAATTGTGGGTTACTGTGCATGGCTATTTCTTTCCACCTATGGGGCCCCGACCAGCTGCAATGCTGGCCTACCCCGGGCATTGCATCAGGCTAGCCTATCTCACCAACTGAGTACCCAAAGTGTGTGTGACTGTGTTGAGGGACTCTAAAGTGCATGCCTTGTAGCCTGATTGAATCAGTACTAAAACCAATCAACCTGATTATGCCCCTTCCTTGTTCATTCCCCCTGAATAAATCAGATCTGAATCTTTTTGCACTTAAACTGTTTGTGGTGCATCTCTGTACTAATAGCACTGGATTCCTATTGCTTGCTGTGTCTAACCTTATTTTACAGGGGGTCTCCAGTGCCAAGCTGGTGGAACCAGCCCTGGTGGTAAGTGCAACAAGTGTGATGGTACACCTGCTGTTTGGGGGTTGTTGTAATTGTGTGTTCAGAACATTGTTTAGGCCATTAGAGGGTAAATAGGGGGGTAACAGTGTCCCAGAGGGCTGCACCCAGGTCAGCTACGCTACCACCAACCCTGTCCTCCGGGTGGAGGCACCCGTATCTTCCCTTGTCAATCTTCACCATTCATTACTTCCTGGGTGTAAGCCGGAGGCGCGCACCGATCCGGAGCTTTTTTTTTTAAAGTTGCCCTACTTGGCCCGCCCTCGAGGCGGCGTCATGCGCCATGCGCGGCGGCCGTTAATGTGACCGACTCCTCCTCAACTCAGTTCTGTTTCTCCGCCGTCGAGGCAGCACCTATTCGGAGCGTCCATATTTTGACTGCGTCTCGACTCTCTTCCTACATTTCGGCATGAATGGTAGACCGTTCTTTTATTTCGCGGCGCGGTGTGCTTTCCTACTGTTTTTCTTGTTGATTTGGCGTTATGTCCGGTTCGGAGCTAAGCGTGTTTTGACGGGCCGCCCTATCGTCGGTGTTACTGTGGCGGCATTTCTCCGTCTCGGACCGGCATGGCGTTTGTCTTCGTTGCCTGGGACCCAACCATGACATGGATTAGTCGGCGCCTGTTTCTCCATGAGCCGCCGTGTCCTCGAAGTCCAGCGTTCAAGCTCGGCAAAGCCCGCCGACCTTCGAGGGGCGGCGTCGCTCAAAGGATTCTCAGGTAAGGTCTCTAGGCCTTCCCGGGTCCCCTCCGGGCCTACTCTGATCTGAGGAGGAGGTCTCCTGATATTTTCTTGCGAGGAGGCCCTTCAGCGGTGTCGAGGCGCGTCGTGGTCCCTCCGGGGCAGCCGGCGCCCGACACCGCCTCGGCAGTCACCTCTTGAGGTGCAGGCTCCCCGTGGCGAGGCCCTCGACTTTTGGACCTGGCTCGGGTGGACCCTCGGCGCCGCCTTCGGCGCCGTTTGGATCCTGGCGTTCGCGGTGCGGTGATAAATCTGGCGCCGTTCAACGCCGTTTTGAGTCGGCGCCCGGTGATCAGGCGGCGCCATTATCAGCGCCGCAGGATCCAGGCCCGTTCGCGGCACCGGTGATCAGCGGCAGCGTTGGCGGTGCGCGCTTGGGCCTCGGCGCCGTCGGTGTGCCGCCTCGCTTTCGACCGCCCGGCGCCGTGGGCCTGTCCTTCCCCAGGCGGTGGGCCCGCCGCACCGTTGGGAATGTGGAGCTAGGCCTGGCTGCTACCGGCATGGAAGGGCGGCGGCCTCCTTGGTACCGGGGCGTTGGCGGCCGTGGCCTCATGGACCCTGGGGTGGCCAGCATTGAGTCCTGCTGATCGTCCTCCTCGGGCGATGATTCAGACGTGGACCCATCCTGGCACCCCACTCTTCGAGTCTGGGTCCCGGTGGCTAGAGGTGCCAGGCGCAGCGGGCCCCTCCCTCTGTCCCCTTCCGTCGTCTCCTGAGGTTCCCGGCTGGGGGTGGCAGGGGCCGGGGCAGGCGTGGGGTGACGCGGGGAGGCTTCCTCTCTGGAGGCCGGTGACAGCTACCTACGAGTGCTGTTGCCCTCTCTAGGGACAGGGGCGCTGTGGTGAGGAGGAGGCCCTCTCGAGTCCGAGGGTTGAGGGCAGGGGTCTGCTGCTCGGTCTTCTTTGGCCACTCCAGGGGGTGGCCAGGGCAGTGCAGAGCCTCGCCCCTCCCTCCAGGGTTCTAGGGTGTCCTCCGGGGCGTTTATGCGGACTGCCTTCTGGATCATACAGTCAGCGTCGTCATAGGGAGGTTCTCCCAGAGCTCTTCCAGGCTCCGCTTCCCCAGAGTTCCGTTCTGCGGCCTGGTCTGATATCCGGGATCCCTCTTTCCAGGGCCCTTTCCCGGATTCAGAGCCCTCAGAAGCAGTTACCTCAGCGGAGGTGCCCCTCTCCCATCTCTCTGCCTTCACCACCCCGCTCCCAGGCCATGCTCGGTCCTCACGGTCCGTTATCCTGGGGGCAGTTCAGGAGTTCTCTTGGTGACCCTTCCCTCATATGTTAGATACATGCATGAGCGGGTCTTTCGACTCTCCCCACGCAGGAATCCTCTGGGCATTCCAGTTCCCATCATCCTCGTCTCCCTCCTCCGAGGGAGGAACCCCTACTCATCTGTCCTCCGATGCTGATTTCACAGAATATCAGCGTTTCCTCGAGGATGGTGAGGGATCTCCGATTTCCCGTTGAAGAGACAATACCGAGCAGGGAGCGTGAATTCCTTGGTGAATTCAGTGCCCAGCATCTGGTGGTACCTTCCTGGCCTATCCCCTTCCAGGAGGCGTCTATCCGGTCATGGCAGTCCCCTCCGCTTCTTCCCAGCCCGGCGGACTGCCAGCGTGGGTATTGTGCCCCTCAGTCTCTGGGTTCCCTTCCCAACCCGTCCTCAGGTTTGGTATACCTGGATACTCCTTCTGGGCGCCGCTGCCTGGCGCACGACCTGCCACGGTTCGGACTCTCTCCAGTTCGACCGTTGAGGCGAAGAGTGTTCTCTTCTTCTCGTGCAGTGCATGTATTGCATCACATCAGGCTCACCCGCTGCCTACAACCGGCATCTGTGGTCGATGATGTCCCAGCTGCTGGCATCTATGCCTGATCTGAACAAACCAGACAAGCCATTGCCCTCTCCAGTGGGCCTGGAGCTGGCAAGACACCAAGCAAGGGCATCTTATGGCCTTATTGGTGGCTTCCAGGCTTGAGGGACAGCGATCTGCATCAGAAGCGGGGCCCGGCATGGCCCGTCTTTCCAGGATTGTCACCCCTGGCCCGGCGTAGGGTGATTCGCTCCGCCTTCCGGGGACCGTCTTTTCTCTTCCAGAGCTAGGAGACTTTTACAGGGGCTCCCTCCGTCTCCTCGTCCTCGGGAGGCACCTCCTAGCTCTTCTCCCACTTAGGCTTTCTGAATAAGCCAGGGTCTTCTCCTTCTGTTTCTCACCAACAGAAGGCTGGGGGTCTTGTTCCCTCAGGGTATGGCCTCTTCCCCCTCCAGGGGAAGAGGAGCTTGGTACTCACCCAGGAAGTAATGAATGGTGAAGATTGACAACGGAAGATAGGAAAATTTCGTACCTGCCGTAATTCTTGATCTTCTCTTGTATCTTCACCATTCATTACTTACACCCTCCCACCATCCCCTCAGTGGCCTCTTTCTGTGGCTTCTCCACCTCCCGTCTCCTTCCTCTCTCTGCATTTATATAAAATATAGGGAAAATTGCTTCATTTTCCAAAAAAAAAAAACAAAAGTAAAAAAAAAAAATCTTCTTTGGGGGTTTAAAATCCAGAAAAATTATTTACTCTAAGATTCATGGGCCATCTCGCGGATTGCATTGGCGATCAGACTGCACAACTATCTCTTGCTATTCTTATGGCAAGATACCTCTGGGGTTGTTTGGCCTGGCTCAGGCTATTCAGTTTTGATCCTGCAATCCCGTGTTCAGATAGTTGCCCTGAAATCTAATCCCCCCCCTCTATTCTTGCCTTGCAGAGCAGAGGAATGAGTACGTCTGTTCCTTTCTCTTCTAAAAAAAAAAAAAAAAAAATGCTGAGGGAACTCTCTCCGACTGCTATAGGCATCTTGGTATCTGGGTCATGCATCTAGTTAAAAAATTTTTTTTTTTTATCTGTTAAAAAAAAAACAAAGGAAAAGGAGAAATCAAACAAGAAGGCAAATGAGAAGGTAGGCTATCCTTCTCGCTGTTTTGCTAAGTGGTTTCTCCCTTTAAGTGTCCTCCTGGACAATTTTACAGTAGAGGCTCTGCTGACCATATCTAATCTTAGCCAGCCTAAGCCTTGGCGGCCTTAGCCAGTCAGTCTGAGTCCCGTTTCTATCTTGGAGCAGCCTGAAAGGCTTACATTTCCATTTCTAAACCCTGAGCAGCCTCATGCTGCTGGGGTTTTATTCTTCCTCTCCGGCTGTCCTCCAGTTAAAGGCCTTCCACGGCCAGGAGCCGAGGTGGGTGTCAGAGTACAATGGCATGTTGAAGATGAGGACTATGCCCTCCTGAGTCTGTCTAGCGGGTTGGTGAACCTTCTCTTCAGCTCTATCTCCGGGGATTCTTGCTTCCCCTTTAGTGAGCCTTCAGCTACAAACTAACTATACATAGTTGGGCATTCTGGTCCCTTCAACATCCCATCTCTCTCTTCTCTTTCTTCTTCTTCTTCTATTTTCTCATTTCCTTACTCATCTCTCCTCCTAAGTCCCTGGGTAAGGAGGCCCTGCACTCCCTAGGCTAGGGATGTTCTTATCTCCTCTGTCCTTCCTCCATGGCTTATTCCTTTTCAGTTCATTCTTCCTTGCTGCTATCCTACGGCTATCTTGCCTGCTATCTATATTTTCTGCTTTCATTTTGCCTCTCGGCTCACAGAACTGAGTTGGAGGAGGAGTCGGTCGCTACTAACGGCCCCTGCTATGGCGCATGATGTCGCTCTCGAGGCGGGGCCGTTGAGGCAACTTTTAAAAAAAAAAAAGCTCCCGTGACAGGCAAGGCCTGCTTACACCCAGTAAGTAATGAATGGTGAAGATACAAGAGAAGATCAAGAATTACGGTAGGTACGTAATTTTCCTTTTCAGTACCCAGGCCGCTCAACCTGCATCTGGTTACGCAGGCAGGGGTAGTAGCCCTTGGGATAGCGCCAACTAGGGGTTACACAGGGGTTGGTACCGGTCCCTGTCCTCACTATCCAGGGACAAACCCTTTCTAAGCAAGCCATCCTTCTGCACAGCCCTCAACCCATGAACACTTAGAGGTTGAGGACTATGAGGAGGAGGAGGAGGAGGAGGAAGGTATTAAATCAGCAGTCTCCCCTAAACAGGAGTTGGTTCCCCTCCTAGATCAACAGAGTATTTTTCATCTCATGTTTCTTTTGTCAAAAAAAATGGTAGGTACTTTGGACCTCACCACCAGTGAGGCTGTAGAAGATGATGAAGAGGCTGAGTACCTCAAAATGATGGGGCTCACACCTACTAAAAAGTTGTTGCTCCCTATCTATAAATTTTTAAAAAAAAGATACTGTTAAAATCCTGCAAACTCCTCATTCTGTCTCCCCTGTAGATAAAAGGTTGGAGAAGAAATATTAACTTGACAGGGAGGGTACTGAATTTTTATTCACCCATCCTGATCATCAGGGAGTGGTGCAAACAGCAGCTTGTGACAGAGCAGAAGTGTCTTTAGCCTCCCATCCTCCTGAAAAGGACTCCAGGAAAATGGATAGCATGTAGTCGTCCCAGTGGCACTGAGGGTTGAGGCACTGGATGCCACACCTCGCACCATGCCGGCGACCCAGGTTCAGGAACAAGCTCAGGCCATTGGGGGTCAGCAGGGGAGCGAGAGCATCGAGCGTCTGATGGACTGCTGTCCTCTCTCGGGAGGGAGGGAGGGGGGAAAGCACTCGGCACTTGGCTGGCCTCTGGCAGAGGTCCGGGGCTCAGCAAGTGTAGCGTTGGCTGCAAGGGGAAGGGGAATGGCTACGTCGGCGGTGAGACCATGACGTTGGGTTTGAGCCCCTCCCCCGAACAGGGAACAACAGCGCATGGTCTCCTAGTTGACAGAGCACTGTATGCGGAGACCCTGATTGCCCACATGCTTGCCTGACTGCCCGAAGAGGTCCAACGAAATACAGAAGCATCGTGGGTGTACTGCCCCGCCCTGTACCCGCCTGGGGGGTATAAACAAGGCTCCATGTGGACCAACTGGGAGTTCAGGTATGCTGTGTGTGCGGGAATACTGCATTGTGTCTCCCTAAGGAGTGGAGACCATGTGCAGAGAGAGGGAGCACAAAAAAGCAATAAAAAAAAAATGGATAGCATGGCTAAAAAAGAATATCTGTCTGCCTCCTTGGCAATTAGACAGGCCAGCTATCAGGCATATGCAGCACAGTACCAGAAGTCACTGTGGCAGTCTGCTTTGGATATATTCAAGAAAGCCCAGTCTGGCCTCTCAGAGGATTTGACTGAGGCTGCCAGGTGTGGATTAGAGGCTGCTAAGTACCAGTTCCAGATGGCAGCTGACTCAAACGACACTGCTGCCAGTCTGTACATTTGAGGAGGTTTGCTTGGCTCAGGGCCACAAACCTCACTCAGAACACTCAAAATAAAGCTGTGGATTTCCCCATAGAAAATAATTCTCTCTTTGGGGATAAGACAGAGGCTTATACAGTATGAAAAAGGTGGATGAATACAGAGCCACCTATAAGAGCAACTTAGCTAAAGAAAGGCCGTCTCCTTCCACCAGGCCTTATGGAAGGGGAGGCAGGGGTAGATCTCCCTACAGCAGGCCTTTTTACCAGGTCCAGGCTATACCACAATACCAGTAGTACCCTCAACAAACAGGGTACTTCGGGGCAGGAGCAGAAGGGGATCCAGGCGAGGTTCCCAGGCTGGTCAGGCTCAGCCCCATGCAAAACAGACTCCCTGACTCCATTGTCAAGGCCGTCTCCTCACTACCAGTAGGGGGCAGACTGGTTCATTACTTCTAGGTTTGGAAGAACATCACCACAGACAAGTGGGTCCTGGAAGTAGTGAGTCAGGGTTTGTTCCTAAGCTTCAAATCCTTCCCAAACTTAAGATCCAGAGTATTCAAGCCAGCTTCCATAACAGAAAGGAAGCTATTGGAAAGGAAGGTTCAAAACCTACTGCTGTCAAAAGCAGTGGAACACAACAAAAGGGAAAGGGTTTTTACTCAAGGTACTTTCTCACAACAAAGAAAAATGGGGAGTGTCGGCCTATCCTAGACCTCAGACCATTAAACAAACATCTGACAAAGCCAAAGTTCAAAATGGTAACATTGGCAATGATTCTGCCAACACTCCTGAAAGGAGATTTGGTTGGCATCCTTGGACCTAAAAGATGCCTATTTCCACATCCCCATAAGGGAGTCTCACAGAAAATATTTCAGGTTCAGAGTCCCTTCAGGTCACTGTCAGTTCTCAACACTGCCATTCGGCCTCACTTCAGCCCCAAGAGTGTTCACAAAGTGCTTGGCAGTAGTGGTGGCACACCTGTGAAGGTTGGGCGTCTCAGTATTTCCATATCTAGACTACTGGTTAATGGTAGGAAACTCACTACAACAGGTAAGAGAACACTTAAAGCTCACCCAGGGCCTCTTGGAGTCCCTAGGGTGTCTGATAAATCTCAAAAAAGCTGTCCTTCTACCTGCACAGGTTCTGCAGTTCATAGGAGCAGAGTTGAATAACCTGGAGGGCAGGGCTTACCTGCCTCCGGACAGGGTAAGAAACATTGTTCATTTGGCAGGCTCCCTCAGCCTGAACAGGCCAAAAACTACAAGGCAGTTTCTTCAGTTATTGGGCCACATGGCTGCAGCCGCAGGCACAGTCTTGGGTTCCAGATTCCAGATGAGAGACATTCAGTTCCACCTCAGGGCACACTGGTGCCAAAGAAGGAATCCTTCTCAAAGTTGATTCCAATAAAAACATTACTTCAAGCCCTTCAGTGGTGGAAAGAGGAAGCCAACCTAAAGGAAAGGATTCCTTTGCAGCAAGAGCCCCCATCAGTGATTCTCACAACGGATGCATCACTACTGGGGGCTCATCTAGGGGATCATACCACCCACGGTATATGGTCAAGTTTTGAGTCACTTCAGCACATCAGCCTTCTGGAGCTCAGAGCAGTGTTGTTGGTGCTAAAGGCCTTCACACCACTACTGCAGGGAAAGGTGGTACAGATCAGAACAGACAATACCACCACAATGTATTACATAAACAGGCAGGGAAGTACAAGGTCAAACCCTCTCTGCACAGAAGCTATGAAGATATGGAGCCTGGCCTACTCTCTAGGAGTTTCCCTTCAGGCCATTCATCTGCCAGGCAAGGACAATACCTTAGCAGATGCTCTGAGTCGGATCAGCCAGGCCCATCATGAATGGACCCTGAACAGACAGGTGGTGGAAGTGATGTTCAGAAGGTGGGGAACCCCAGAGATAGATCTCTTTGCATCCCATGAGGACCACCACCTGCCAAAGTACTGTTGCAGGCCACCAGCCCAGGGAACAATGTCCCTGGATGCTCTGGCCTTGGCTTGGTCAGGCATGCACCTGTATGCCTCCCCTCTGTTCCCCTTGGTACTCAGAGTTTTGATCAAACTCAGATCCCAGCCAGCATCAACGATCTTGATAGCACCAGATTGGCCCAGGCAGCCACAGTACTTTCTGCTGCTCTCCATGTCTGTAGCCAAACCGATGCATCTTCCTTGGAGGCACAACCTTTTAACCTCCAGTCAAGGAAGGATTCTGTATCTGAACCTCAGTTCCCCCAGACTCAAGGCATGGCCCTTGAGGACTTAGACTGCACAAGCTTGCATCTCTCAGGCAGAGTTTTGGATGTTTTAAGGGATTACAGAAAACCATCTACTAAGAAAATATAAGAAAACATATGCTTCTAAATGGAAAAGGTTTTCTATTTGGTGTTCCAACAATGATGTGGTACCAGCAAAGGCAGGAATCCCAGCACTGCTAGACTACCCTATTAATTTGTTTTCTTTGGGTCTGCAGCCCACTACTCTAAAGGTCCACCTAGCTTCAGTGTCTGCCTACGTTTCAGCAGGAAAGGGTGCCTTCTTGGCATCAACTCCTATATTCAAGAGATTTTTCAAAGGTTTGTCCCATTTGTACCCCTCTCGCAGGGAACCGGTGCCAGCCTGGGACTTAAATGTTTGTATAGCCAGGCTCATGGGTCCCCCATTCGAACCTATGGCATCAGCTCATTTGAAATATGTCACATAGAAAACAGTTTTCCTGGTGGCAATAACTTCTGCAGGAAGGATCAGTGAACTTCAAGCTCTATGCATTGATCAGGACTACATTTCATTCCACTGAGATAACGTAGTCCTACAAACAAACAGGAAATTTCTACCTAAGGTGGTTTCTGATTTCCATCTAAACCAGCCCATTACTCTACCAGTCTTTTTCACTGAACATTCTTGTTCAGGTGAGTGCAGACTCTATAGTCTGGATGTCAAATGAGCATTAGCTACTACATGACAGCTACTAAGAACCACAGACAGGACAGAAAACAGCTGTTCCTGACTTATGAGGATGTGTGAAAAGGAAATCCAGCATCTAAAAGGTCCATTTCTTGCTGGATAGTTCAGTGCATTCAGTTTTGCTATTCCAAAGCTGGAAAAGAACTCCCAGCAGGGCTGAGGTCTCATTCTACAGGAGGCACAGCTGGTACCATAGAAGCTGCCAGGGATGTCCCATTAGTGGAGATCTGTAAAGCAGCTACCTGGAGAACAGTACACACCTTTACAAAGCATTACAGCCTGGACACACAGTTCAGAAGTGATGCCAGGTTTGGCACAGCAGTCCTACAGAGTTTGTTCCCTAAGTAGGTTCTGTGCCCTTCTCCAAAGGTACTGCTTTGTAGTCTACAAGAGTTATGAATATTGGAGAATTCCTGGGGTGAGAAGAAAAAATTACTTGCCACAATAATCTTGTTTCTTCCAGGGTATTCTCCAGTATTCAGAACTCACCCACCCTGCCTCCCCTTCTAGAACTGATAGCCTCTGCAATCCAAGCCGAGTGACCATGTGCGAGTACCGCATGTACCGCAGTGCACGTTCCCGGTGTGGACAACACCGTGGCAGATCTCTTGAGCCAGTCAAGGGCCAGAGCTCACGAATGGGAGCTGCTGCAAGAGGTCGCAGAGGACTTGTTTCAATGATGGGGGAACACCGGATGTAGACCTATTCGTGTCCCCATACAACGCAAAACTGCCCAGTTTTTGCTCGCTAGATCCAGGGCCTGGTGTTTTCTGGTGAGACGCGTTGTCCCTCTCTTGGACGGGCAGGTTCCTCTACGCTTTCCCACCCTTCCCTTTGATCCAGAGGGTTCTCCTCAAGCTCCAATCAGAACCAGCGTCGATGATCTTGGTGGCATCCTTTTGGCCCAGACAAATTTGGTTTCCGCTGCTTCACCAGTTGGCTCAGGAGCCTCCCATACCATTGCCTTTTAGCTCGCACCTTCTGTCTCAGGATACCTGGTTCTCTGGTCCATCTGAACCTCAAATCCCTGAATCTGCACGCTTGGCTCCTAAAGACATAGTCATTCATAGACACAGAGTCTCGCAAGGGGTTGCAGACATTCTGGTAGCAGCTCAGAAACCTTCCACTCACACTACTTACGCCATGAAATGGTGGAGATTTTGTCTCTGGGCTCAGGCTCGTGACCTGGATCCTTTTCGATACCCCGAGAAGTCTATTTTGGACTACCTCCTGTCCCTTTTTCAGTCGGGATTGGTGTATTCCTCTCTGAAAGTGCACCTCTGTGCCATTTTGGCATACCATGCACCAGTAGGTCAACGGTAACTAGCTCAGCTAGAGGCCTCATGCACTTTTTTTCGTGGCATTCTGCATCTGAGACCTCCCATAAAGGACCCAGCTTTCCCTTGGGACATTCATTTTGTCCTGGAGTAGCTCACGCTGCCTCCTTTTGAACCAGCCATAGATTGTGAGCTACACCTCCTCTCTTGGAAGGCGTTATTTTTAGTTGCTGTGACTTCAGCAAGGAGGATTTCAGAACTCCAAGCACTCATGTGTAAAGAGCCTTATTTGATTTTTCATAAGGACAGGGTGTCCTTATGGACCAGTCCTAAGTTTCTTCCCAAGGTGGTCTCATCTTTAACCTTGAATTGGGACATTGACCTTCCAGTGTACTTCCCCAATTATACAAATAGGGGGGAAGACCTTCTGCACACATTAGAGGTGCATAGGATCCTCAGGTTTTACCTGGCCAGGACTAGACCGTACTGGCAGTCCGATCAGCCGTTTCTGTCTTTCGCTTACAGGATGCTGGGCGCACCTGTGACAAAACAAACACTCTCTAAGTGGCTAGTAAATTGCATTGTGTTCTGTTACCAGCAGCCCAATAAACCCTTGCCGGGATTGGTTAAGGGTCATTCGATGAGAGGGGTGGCTACCTCCTTTGCTGTGCTGAAGAATGTCGCAACATCAGTCATTTGTGCAGCTGCCACTTGGAGGTCAGTGCACGCTTTCATTAGACATTACAGTTTGGACATCGCCTCAAGGCACAGAGACGGTTTTGGCCTGGCAGTCCTCCAGGGACTTTTGTCCTAAGAGGCATCCTTTTTGGGATCTCTCCTCTCCTCCCCTCCTCCCAGCTGGATCATTTATACACCCTTAATGCTTGGAAATCAGTCCTTATTGTGTAACCTGCTGCAAGAGCTGTATCTCGAAGTAAGATAGTAAAGTTAGACTACAACTTATCATAACAGTAGATCTTCAAGAACAGCTCTTGTAGCAGGTAGTTTCCCTCCCACCTTCCCCTCAGGAGGTTTGGTTCTTCATAATGTTTCGGACGTATCAGATTTATTAGTCTTCTTCTGGAAGCGGATCCTCAGTCTCCCCTTCTGAATTACATCACTACACTGGGAGTCTCCAGTGGAAAATCTGAGGTATGCTGAGGGACCGCCCCTTTTATGAGGGACCTGCCGTCGGGAGCGGGGCCAACGTCAGGGGAGGTCCCCCGCTGTGTATAGCTAGCTAGAAGTTTTCCGTGGGGTCCTGCTAGCTTCAGTCCTTATGGTGTAAACTGCTGCAAGAGCTGTTCTTGAAGATCTGCTGTTACAATAAGTTCTTACGTAACTGTACTTTCCTGCCCTTCGTGGTCTCTAGAGTCCCAGGACCATTTGACCCTGGTCGAGATTCTGCTGGTTGAGGGGTCAGTCGTTGATTCCATGGTACCCCTGATGGAGCAGTCAACATTGACTCTGGTCGACATCCAGGTCAGTGAAGTGACTGAGATTGTTCTTGACCCCACTGACCAGGAGTTGGAGGGGGAAGAGGCTTCCTCCCTCTCATATACTACAGTGCTGCCCGGACCCTCCTGGCTGGGGTGGGGGTCAATTGGTGACCACAATCAAGATGATCCTAGAGCAGCCTCTGCTGGCAGTACCTTCCTTCCTCAGTGCCCCCCCATCATCAAGAAGCTGCCCCAGCAGGTTGTCTACATAGCACCACTGCTGGACCCAGGTTGAAATCCAGGTTGAAGTCTTGAGCTCTGTCCTACTCGTGTCATTGCTGACACAGGCACCAGTTGAGTTCATCCTCAGAAGAGGTATGAGAACCTTTTCTGGTACTAATGGGTCATGATGGGCCAATATGGTCCTTTCCTGCTGACACATTTCTTTTTTATTTTTGCATCATATGTTTATTCAAGTTTTCAATAAAAATACAAACAAAACAGTTAAACTGAAGACAAGACAAGGACACACAATAGTATTTCATAACTTATATACCTAAAGATCTAGGTCCCTAAGCATAATAAACTAATAGATTGGATAAAAAGAAAAGTCATTTATGTAAATAGTTTAGTTATTTAAGACAAAATTAATATGCTTTTGTTCAGTTCAGTTGAGCACCATCTATAATCAAAAACAGAAATAATATTCTCCTTAGTTCTTCGCTTTCCCACCCTTCATACCCATCCCTCCCCAAGTGTCAGGGTCTTTGCAGGTGACAGGGCTGCCAAGTATGGTTGCCAAGCATTATAGAAATGCTCCCCTCTATCCTGCATAACATATGTAAACCTTTCCAAGGTGAGAGCTTGCAACATCAGCATCTTCCATTGTTGTATGGTGGGCCTGGCTGCTGACACCCATGTATTGAGAATGCAGTGTTGTGCCATAGCTAGTATGACTCTGAGCCATCTTGGGAGAGGAGTCCATTCCACATCATCTACATTCAAACAACATGAAGTCTTGCTATATTATGACAATTAGCAGTTTGGTCCTCCTCTAGAACTGCCCCGGAGATTAAAGAGTTAACTCCCTACAGGATGGAGTTCTGAGCGCGAGCTCGGTTTTCAAAGCTCTATCTGGGCAGTTTCAAACTGAAACTGTCAGATTCTTTACTCCGCCTCACTGAACAGTCGCTCCGGAGATTTCTCCTTCAGCTCGGTTCATTTCTCGGTTCATTTTAAGTATTCTCGGTTAAATTTAACCGAGAACAGTGTTTTATTTTACCGCATTTCGGTTCAAGCTCTATCTGGTAACCGTAAGTACAAGGTTTTAGTCTGTATGGAAATTGTCATTATCGGTTCGGTTTTGAACCGATCGGTTTGCTTTAAAACTAATTTTAAACATTTTAAAATATATTTAGAGTGCGGTTCCCGGTTCTTATCGGTTCTAAAAAAAACGGATTTCATTACGGTTTTTTCAAATACCCGTGACACGGTTAGGAACCGATAAGGGTGTCTTGCCTGGCACTACCATTAAAAAGGGCAAGTTTTGGTTAGGCTGGTATTGTCTGAAATCCAAAAGAAAACTGGCCTATTGGTTTAACACTGTGATGCTTGTGGGAAGCCTTTGCCAAGGCTGACCCACACACCACATGTGTTTATTGTCTGGGGTTTGACCACCTCCAGTCAGACTGCCAGGTATGTAAAAATTTCCCTGCAGCCACCCTGGAAAAAAGATTGGGCAGGCTCAGGGAACGAGAGGCCAAAAAGTCCGCTGACCTGGATGGCCAGCCCGGTTCAGTGCCAACTGAATCAGAGGGAGTGCCCTCTGACCAGGGCGATACTTCCTCGGGCAAAAGAAAAGCTGGTTCTGAGGAACCAGCCCCAGTAAAAAAATCTAGAAAATCAGCAGGTCTGGAGTCCAAAATTTCCTCTCCAACTGCTGCAGAAATAGCAAAAGCCATACAAATTGTCCAGTCACTGTCTCAGGGCCGTCCAACCACCACTAGTTGGCAAAGGTTGGTTCGTCCGGCTGATGGTTCAGGAGTATGATGTTGAGGAATTTTATGAACCACAGGAGGGAGGAGGATTATGAACAGTATATATGTGGCTGGGAGGGTCTGGATGTGCCCATTGAACCGACATCTCTCCAGACAGACTTTAGAATCTCCCTATGCTGTCTCGAGTCCCCATCTCATTTTATGTTTTATAAGAAAGTTGCTGAAACCCTCCAGCTTCCTTAGAAGAGGCGGTGGATGAGCAGGAGGAGCCTGATTATGTTGAAATGATGGATATTCCAGAGTCTAGGAGATTGTCTATTCCTTTGCATAAGTCATTTAGGAAGCAAACAATAAAAATTTTGAAAAATCCTAATTCTGTGCCTCCTGTCGATAAGAAGATGGACAGGAGGTATACTCTATCAGGTCCTGATACAGACTTCCTTTCTGAGCAGTGTAGTCATGTAGGAGTAGTGCAGGCTGCAGCCTGTGACAAGGCTAACATTCCCCTGGCTTCACATCCTCCTGACAAGGATTCCAGGAAGATTGATGCCATGGCAAAAGGCAGTATATGGCAACCTCTCTGGGACTCAGGCAGGCAAATTATATGGCTTATGTGGCTAGATATCAGAAATCTAGATGGGATACAGTTATGCAGTTAGCCAGCAGGCCCATGGCCAGCTGGCTAGTGAATTAGAACAGGTGGCTGCTGATGGCATTGAAGCCTCTAAAGTTCAATTTCATGCTGTGGATGTTAATGATGTTTCCTCAAGGGTCATGGCCACTTCTGTAGCTTTTCAGAGGTTGGCATGGCTCAGGTGTACTAATCTGTCACAGGACACTCAGACTAAGGCTATGGATTTTCCTGTGGTGGGGAATTCTCTGTTTGGGGAGCAGACAGAGAACTATATGAAAAGATGGATGAATACAGAACTACCTACAAAGTGCCCAAGCCAAGAGGCGGCAAGCCACTCCCCAGAGGCACACACCCAGAGGTAGGGGCAGGCCCTTCCACAGGCCTTTTTATCAATTCCAAGCCATCTCTGCTTTTGCTCAGAGGGGCTTTTTCAGAGGCAGAGGCAGATGGGGCGAGGTAAACGGTCCCCACCCTCAGCCTAAGGCAACTGCCAAGCAGGCACCCTGATGGGGTGCCCAGGGTCGTCTCCTGTACCAGTAGGGGCAGGTTGGCTTACTTCAGTCAGAACTGGGTGTCCCTAACCTGGACAAATGGGTTCTGAAGTAGTAAGCCAGGCCTGGTTCTCAGCTCAAAAATTCCCAAAGATGAGAGCCAGGCATTTTCCACCTGCAAGCCCTCGAGACCCTTGCTCTGGAAGCAGAGGTCTCTACCTGTTAACCTTCAGAGCAGTAGAAAGGGTTCCTCCTTACACCAGGGCAAAGGTCTGTATTCCAGATACTTCCTTACCCCAAAAAGACAGGAGAATGTCCCATCTTAGATCTAAGATATCTGAACAAGCACCTTTGAAACCAAAGTTCAAAATGCTAACTCTGGCAATGATTTTACCTCTCCTGAGGCCAGGGACTGTTAGCCTCCTGGACCTCAAGGGCGCTATTTTCATGTCCTCATCAGGCCTTCTCACTGAAAGTACCTCAGGTTCAAACTGCCCTCAGGCCACTACCAGTTCAGGGCAATGCCCTTCGGCCTTACCTCTGCCCCAAGGGTATTCACAAAATGTCTGGCCGTGGCAGTGGCTCATTTAAGGAGGCAAGGGATTGCTGTTTTCCCTTACCTGGACGACTGGCTCATTGTAGGACAGTCTCCAGAACAGGTGAAATCCCACTTACAAGTCACCCAGCAGCTTCTCACCTCCTGGGATTCCTGTACAATCTACCAAAGTCAGTTCTAGAACCAGTTCAGGTACTCACTTTCATAGGTGCGAATTGGACTACAAGCTGGCCAGGGCCTTCCTCCCTTGGAAAGGGTAGAGAAGTTGATTGCCCTGGCCTCCTCTTTCACTCTGCAGGTCTCTCGACCAGCAAGACACTTTTTGCAGCTCCTGGGGCACATGGCTGCCTCCACAGCCGTGGTGCAGGGAGCAAGATTCCAGATGAGAGACATTCAGTTTCACTTGAGAACCTGTTGGTCTCAAGGAGGGACCCCTTACCAAATTGATTCCACTGACGAAACCTGATCCTAGCCCTTCAGTGGTGGCAGGATCAGAGCAATTAAGACTGGGGTCCCTTCATTCCTCTCTCCCACCCTCACCCTCACCACGGATGCCTCCCTCCTGGGGTGGGAGCACACTTGGCGACCTCTCCACCCAGGGAGTGTGGTCCCCAGGAATCTCTGCTCCACATCAATTTGCTGGAACTCAGAGCTGTCTTTTTAGCTCTTCAAGCATTTTCTGCATCTGTCCAGAACAAAGTAGTCAGGTCAGAACAGACAATACCACAACAATGTGGTACATCAACAAGCAAGGGGGCACTCGGTCGTCGGCCTTGTGCACCGAGGCAATGAAGTTGTGGTCTCTGGCCTACTCCCTGAACACCTCTCTGATAGCAGTTCACCTGCCAGGGAAAGACAATGTCCTAGCGGATGCCCTCAGCAGGATTTCTCAGGGCCATCACGAATGGTCCCTGAATCCTCGAGTGCTGGGAACAGTTTTTGCCAGATGGGGCACCCCTCAGATAGACCTCTTCGCAGCCCCAGACAACCACCAACTTCCACTGTTCTGTTGCAGGCCCCCAGTGGTGGGCTCAGTCCCCCTGGACGCCCTTCTCTTGGATTGGGAAGGGAAGTTTCTTTATGCTTTCCCCCCCTTCCCTCTCCTATTCAAGGTGTTAGTAAAAATCAGATCCCAGCCTTGCAAGGTGATTCTGATTGCACCAGACTGGGCCAGGCAACCCTGGTACCCACTCCTTCTATCTCTGGCAGTCCACCTTCCCCTGTGTCTTCCCAGGATTCACAACCTGCTGACCTGTGCCCAGGGGAGAGTCTGGTATCCGAACCTCAAATCCCTCAACCTCAAAGCTTGGCTCTTGAGGAGTTAGAATTTGCTGATTTGCACCTTTCTCAAGGTGTCCTAGGAAGCCTTCCACTAGAGCCACTTATAATTCCAAGTGGAAAAGGTTCTCCATCTGGTGTTCTGGGAAGCATATTGCCCCAGAATCTGCTGATTTGCCCATTTTGTTGGACTACATGGTCCATCTTAACTCTTTGGGCCTCAGGCCAGCTACCTTAAGAGTTCATTTGGCAGCTGTCTCTGCTTTTATTTCAGCAGGAAAGCCTTCCTCCTCTTCCGCTCACCCTGTATTTTCCAAGTTTTTTAAGGGGTTACTCCATACCTATCCACCCTTTCGTGACTCAGCCCTGCCTGGGACCTTAATGTTTGCATTACCCAGTTAATGCAACCTCCCTTCGAACCCTGTTCTTCCGTAGAGCTTAAGTTTTTAACTTGGAAAACTGTATTTCTAGTGGCTATCACTTCTGCTAGACGCATAAGTGAGTTACAAGCCCTTTCAGTAGAAAATGATTTTATTTCTTTTCATGGGATAAGGTAGTCCTCAGGACTAACAGAAAGTTTTACCAAGTGGTGTCGGATTTCCATCTTAACCAATCCATCTCCCTTCCAGTATTTTTCACTGAGCATTCTTCCTCTGGTGAGAGGAGATTGCACGTTGGATATTAAGAGGGCATTGAGTTACTATTTAGAACGTACCAAGGGTCACAGGTTGAATCCATCAACTGTTTCTCACCTATGGTGAGGTTGGCAAAGGAAACCTGCCACTAGAGGACAGTTGCCAGATGGATTGTCTCTTGTATCCAATTTTGTTACAGAAACTGGTAGAGACCCCGCCTCTGGATTGAGGGCTCATTCTACCAGAGGTACAGCGTCTCTAGCTGCTGCTAGAGACATTCCTATTTTGGAAATTTGTCAGGCTGCAACCTGGAAAATGGTACACCACCTTCACCAAGCATTACTCCCTGGATGTCAGGCCAGGAGAGATGCTCGATTTAGCACAGCTGTGCTTCAGAGCCTATTCCCTAAGTAGGTTCTGGCCTCCTCCATGGAGGTACTGCTGTGTGTTCGTTAATTGTCATAATATAGCAAGACTTCATGTTGTTTGAAGAAAAATTACTCACCTTAGTAATGTTGTTTCTTCTAATGGAGTCTGCTATATTATGACCACCCCTAACCTGCCCTCTCAGAACTTCTACTTGGGTAGGGGTGGGCAACTCAGTGCAGGCACTGTTTATGCCATTGCAGGATTTTCTTCCCTTTGGGGGTTTTGGGGAGTGTTGTTTCTATTGTTAAATGGTATTTTTGCTGGCCCCTGACTTGAGTCTTTGGGTAGGGTCCAGCAGTGTTGTTGTTATTGTTGCTATTGTTGTTGTTGTTATTAGGTAGCCAGTAGGCTAGTGTGGTTACAGCTTCACAGACCCTTAGTGAGTTCTTGCTTCGTAAAGATCTGACAGTTTCAGTTTGAAACTGCCCAGATAGAGCTTTGAAAACCAGCTCGCGCTCTGAACTCCATCCTGTAGGGAGTTAACTCTTTCATCTCCGGGGCAGTTCTAGAGGAGGACCAAACTGCTAATTGTCATAATATAGCAAGACTCCAGTAGAAGAAACAACATTACTAAGGTGAGTAATTTTTTCTTCTCTACCCCAACTAGCATTATTATAGGCAGCTGTGGGATTGGTCTACCCGCAAGTGTCTGCGCCTCCTGCTCCACCTCCCTCCAGAACTCCTGCAGAACAGGGCAGAACCAAAAATAATGATAGTAAGAGGCTATGCCAACATTGCACCGGGGGCACACTGGGGAGACCTCAGGGTTAAACTTGCTAACAGTCAAAGGAGGGGCAATATAGTCTGTGACAAAATTTATAGAAGGATTCTTTATACTTATTACAAATCAGGATGCCCTGATGCAGTTGAGTCATTACCTTCCCGGTATCCTCTGTAATAGGAATCCTCATATCCCTTTCCCAAAGCTGCCTAGTTTTTTGTGTCATATCTGAGAGAAATTGCTTACTCGCTTTGGCAACCCTGCGTATGGTACCTTTGGGATTCCTCTGCCCATCCTGTATCAATTGTTCAGTTTGGCCCAGTATAGACTCCGTGTTAAGTGCGCTCCCCAGAGTTCTACAACATGCCCTAATCTGCAAATACCAAAACAAAAAATGTTGATGCCCCAACCCTGTTCTGGCCCGTAGCCCCTCAAAAGAGTCCAACCCTTCCTTAGTATACAAATCCCACAGGCACCGTATGCCACCAGCCTCCCATTCCTTAAAACCCAAGTCTGTCAGGCTAGGAACAAAAAAAGGGTTCTCCGCTACAGCAAGGAGCAAGCTTTCCTCCTGTGCAAGTCCTCTCTGGCAAGCCAGGTGCCCCCAGCTATCCAATACTGACCTGACCAGTGGGTTTGGCTTATCCAGTCCTGCATATGCCCTCCAGCCTCTTCCAGATAACTACGCCGAGACCCTGCCAGGGCAGCCCCTCTCCTCGAGGTCTAGCCAACCTGCCTCTCGAGGTCTGCCCACCCAATCTTGCAGGTAAATACCCAAATCAGGGAATTGCAAGCCCCTTCTCTCAATCAGGACCTTTAAACGCGCAAAGCCCACACGCGGTCACTTTCCCTGCCACAGAAAGTCTGAGAAGACCTTTTCTGCTTGTTTAGTATCTGCTCTTGTTAGACCCACATGTAGCATTTGCATGCTATACAAGATTCTTGGGAGGATATTCATTTTGAGCAAATTTATTCATCCCAGCCATGTAATAGGTAGCCTACTCCATCTGCCCAGGTCGGCTATGATCACCTGCAGTAGTGGAGTATAATTCAGATCATATAGGGTCCTGATGTCTTTCCCAATTCTAATGCCCAAGTATACAAAAGAGCCCTGAACTTTCCGGAACCCCCACTCCAAGGCCTGCTCACCCCTCCCCCCATCCTGGACCTCCCCCAGTCGCAGCTCCTCTGATTTACTTAAAGTTCAACTTGAAGCCCAAGAATTTAGAGAACTGGTCAATCAATTTTAAGAGTGGGGGCATAGATTGGGCAGGCCTGGCTACATAGAGCAGCATGTCGTCTGCATAGAGAGAAAGCTTATGAGCCTTGCCCAACTGGCCTAGGACACCCACAATCTCAGGATGCATTCGAATTGTGACAGTGAGAAGCTCCAAGACTAGGGCGAAGAGGAGGGGTGACAGAGAGCACACCTGCTTAGTCCCCCTTTCCAGAACAAAACTGTCAGTGAGAGTTCCATTAACCGGAACACGGGCCATGGGAGCACTATACATCAGATGCACCAACCCCACAAACTCATCACCCAGACCAAACCGGGCCGAAACCTCCATTAAATATTGCCATTCGACTCGGTCGAATGCTTTTTCTGCATCCATCGACAATATATGGACAGGTTCATATCCATTTGAGGCCCCCCCAGACCACATTCAGCGGGGTTCTCATGTTATGATAGGAGTACCTGTTCCAAATGAACCCGGTGTGGTCTGGGTGAATCAGCTCGGGCAAGAGTTTGTCTAGACGACTCGCCAGGACCTTAGCAAGGATTTTAAAGTCACAATTAAGAAGAGAGATAGGCCAGAAAGATGTGCATTCGAGCAGGTCATTGCCCTCTTTAGGGATCAGACAGATCACCGCTTTCCTCCAGGATTGGGGCAACGTCCCATCCTCTTCCCTGGCTTCACTAAACACCGTCTCTAGATGGTCAAGTATATGGGGCTTCATAGCCTTATAATATTCTGCAGTGAAACCGTCAGGTCCACTAGCCGTACCTCCTTTTAACCCTGCAATTGCCGTAGCTATTTCTTCCCGTGTTATCTTAGAGTTCAGCCAATCTCATTGAGGTGCAGATAACTTAGGCAAATCCAGACCATTTAAAAATGCCTGCGTTTTAGCCCTCGCATCCCCACACTGTGTTCGATATAGTTCTTGATAGAACCGTTTGAACCTATCGCTTATGAGGTTTTTGTCCTTCTGCAGTGCACCATCCGGGCCCTTAATCACAGAGATTAGGTGTGAGCTCCTATTCCCTTGAATCAGATTTGCCAGCATAGTACTGGGCTTGTTCCCCCATTCATAAAAGAGTTTTTGGACAAATAGGCATGTTTTTCTGGCCTCTCCCAAGAATAGATTATTTAAGGCCTCTCTGATCACAACGAACATGTGAGAGGGGATCCATGACAGGAGTCCGACAGTATTTCTGTCGAATGCCCTGTCAGCGACACTGGCAAGTCGACCGCATTCTGCAGTTGGCTGCCGGTTCGCTATCATTTTCTCTGTTTTCTTCGGGGGACTTTGCCCCCCTGAACCACCCACACGGGGGGCTATGCCCTCCACACTCCCCCCACTTAAAGATTCTCTACTCCAGTCAGAGCTGATTGGGGGGGTGCAGGACCCCCGACAGGCAGCGTCTGGTTTCAGTGGATCTCCCACTGCGGCTAGGCGCTGTAGTCGCTATGGGAGACCTCGCTGGCGAAATGTCACTGCGAGGGGGGTGAACATGTGAGAGGCACCATCTCCCCCCTCCCTCTGAGCCACCCGCCTCTCCAATACCTTAAGATGGAGCTAAGGTTTACCCTCCATTCCTTAATCCTCCTTTTGTGGTGCGCCACATAACTAATAATAGAGCCCCTCATAAATACTTTTCCAGCGTCCCATAAAACAGCCTTGAAGGGGGCCGTTTCTAGGTTAGCCTGTACATACTGTTTCCACTGATCATGTAGGTATTCCTTGAATTTCTTATTAGTCAGTAAATAGTTAGGAAACTTCCAGGTTCGGGGTTCCACCCTTTCCTTCCTCAGTGTCAGAGACATAAGCACCATTGCGTGGTCGGAAACGTGTATTGGGCTATGTTTAACTTGGGTCACTCGAAAATACCAAGATCTGGGGAGATGCACATAGTCCAGCCTTGACCATGTCCGGTGGGAGTGTGAAAAAAAAGTATATTCCCGCAGGGTGGGATTGGCCACCCTCCATCCATCAATGAGATCTAAGTCCACCATCTCTGCCTGCCAGCTACGACTAGCCCCTCTAATTGTACCCTTGCCCTCAGAGTGATCTAATGTGGGGTTCATCAAACAGTTCAGGTCACCGCCCAGGATCAATCCTGGGAATTGTTCCACCCTAAGGAGCATCAAAAGGGAACGATAAAACTCAGGGTCATGCACTGCAGGCACATACACACTCCCAAAAGTTGTCTTTTCCCCGTAAAGCTCACCTACTACAAATATGTAACGACCATTTACAGGATCAGCTACCACTCTATCCAGCTTGAATGGCAAATGCTTGTGTAAAAGAATGGCCACCCCTCTCTTATGGGAGGTGTATGACGCCACAAAGCAATCCCCCACCCATCTTTATTTTAATTTGGTGTGCTCCTTATCCGTAAGGTGGGTCTCCTGTAATAAGACAACATTCACAGCCTGTCGTTTAAGGGCAGTTAATAGCATGGTGTGTTTAACAGGAGCAGATATCCCTCAGACATTCCATGAGGCTGCTGTTAATTCCACTGGGCTAGCCATGATCCCTGCCACAACTCTTCCTCATAGCCTAGACCTTCCAGGCCCATATCCTTTGCAGTAATAAATGGCGCACATATAGTAATCGCATAACATGTCTGGATCTTGTAGTTAGCAAAAAACAAACCAACAAACAATGAACAGCAACTATATACGTAAGCAATAATACCCGACAGGGTGGGTGGTATTGTGCTATACCGGACCACCCAGGGGCATAATGAGGCCCAACGCCGCAGGCAAAGGGCCTTATGGCCCCTGAGCGGTCCGGTATAGCACAATGCCGTCCACTCTGGAGGGTATTATTGTGTTTAGAAAATGGGTTAACTTATAGCTAACATTTCTAATAAGATTAAATCAAAGATTAAAAAGAAAACAAATAAATGGTAAAAAAAAAAAAAGAGTACACATGTAGTTTGATGTAAGTAGTCCCTATGCTGCAGTCACTTTTGTTTTCTTATCTCCCAATTCTTTTTCCTTGAGCCTGCATCCCCACCCCCACCCCCAAATCGGGATTGCTAGGTGCTGCTCTGAAAAGTGAGTAGGGAGGTTATTTATTTATTTATTTTTTTTGCACCATTGTCCCAAACCCTACACCAGAGTAGCTGGTCCGGGTTTTTTTTCTTCAATCAAAAAAGAGAGAGCGAGAAACAGAGCAGAGAGCTGTGTCAGCACTAAAGAGGTGAGAGATAATGACGCTAGTGTGGGAGAGCTGTGGAGCCGCTAAGAAGTGGTATGCATGGAGGGTGCGACTGTATTGAACGGGGTTTGCCATGCTGTGAATTTAAACCTAAAATGCCATGGGGGCTATAGAACTGCAGATCTGTGCAGGAAACAGACCACACTGAAGAACGAGTGAAACAGAGTTGAAACTGGCTGTTCCATTAACGTGACAGACCTGTTATAACAGGTAAAACTCTAGATGTGACAGTAGGGGAAATACATCTAACAATGGGATGGCAGTGTACCAGGAAACAGGACAGGGCAGGAAGCGTGGTGAGTACCATCGGCAGAACGGATGGCAAAGGAGTTTGATCACTGTACTGCGTGCGGTCGCAGAAGTCTGGGATCACGAGATGATGCCAAATAGCACTGTCAGTTTGAAATGAATGAGAAACAGGTGATTTCTGTTTCTTCTGCAATTTACATTTTTATGTTAGCTTGTATCACCTTAGTTTTTTGTTGGCCAGCAGCAGCAGGGATAGGGAAGATGGCAGAATGCCGATGGACCCGAGGGCTCAACCGTAAGGAGAGAGAGCGTGATAGCACTATTTAGTTTCCTTTTTGACATCCTGACCAACGAAATGTGGTCAAACTGTACAGACAAGATTCAGATAAAGCAAAAAAAAAAAAAATGATATCGTTTGTGCACCACATGCCAGGCAATCGGGGGAGGAGGGCTATCTTTCGCAAAGCGAGAGAACAACATGGCCGCAATTTAAATCTGAAAATTCTAATTTTGACATGGATTTGGAACGTAATCAGGCAGCAGAGATGGGGACTCCTTATTTCCTGGCCTCTGTTGCCTGGTACCGGACTGGCTAATTGGTGACCTTAGCCAATCAGCTTCCAGGATTTTTCAAACACTTTTCAAATCCCCATACCCTCAACAGCTCATTCGAACTAGTGTGTTCAATGAGTTTCTCCCTTTGTAACTGGAATTGCGTATAGCAAAAATTTTACACTCCCAACCCACAGTTTAGCAAGGACGTTCCCCCCACCCCACGTCCCACCACAGATTGCTTAGAAACTTCATGTTACTGTAAACTCAGTACATTACAAGAGGCAGTAATTTTGTTCCCCCTCCCCCTCCTCGTCTCGACCTTCATCCCAGCATGTTCCAGGCCCATAGAACCCCCCATTGAAATTTACAAAGGGGCATCTAATATTAAATGCCAACTGCTCCCCTTAAGTGAAAGAAGTCCATCAGAGAAAACAGAAAGAAATAAGAAGGCTTCTCATGCCTCCTTCCCTCAGTGAGGCGAAGAAAGGTTCTCAGTCCACGTGCAGTCAACCATGCAGTATCAACAAGTTAGGTTTCTTGCAAACAGGGAGAAGGGGAAAACAGTTCGTCCTGAGACTGAGCCTAGAAATGCATGAGGCAAGCGAAAACAGTTCGCCTCAGAGTCCACAGTTCAAACAGTCACAGTTTTCCAAAGCTCAAAACATATGTAACAGTACATTAAGAAAGCAGTCGAGCACAGATCTGGCTCCATTTGCGGGCCCGAATCCTCCATCAGTGATAGGGTATGCCACCTGCCCGCATTAAATAACTTCACCCCACCTTTTTCTTGAGGTCTTTCACAAAGATTTCTGCTTTCTGCACATCCCAAAAAGAATATGTGGCGCCTTCATGTTTAATTTTGAGGGTCGCTGGGTAGAGCATAAAGCACTCAATCTGAGCTTCTTGCAGCTGTGCCATCACTGGGTTAAACGCACGGTGCCTTTTTAGGAGGCGGGCAGAGTAATCTTGGGACAAATGGAGCTTGTGGCCCTCATATTGCATTGAGGATGTATTTCTGTATGCTTTCAGGATCAGCTCTCTATCTTGAAAGTTGTGAAACCTCATCACAATCTGTCGTGGCGGTTAGTCCAGAGGAGGTCTGGGAAGCACAGCCCTATGAGCCCTTTCAAGCTTGAACCGACCATTTTTAGGGGAAAGTCCCAGGATCTCAGGTAGGGTCTTTGCATAGAATTCAAGAACACTGACTCCCACCAATCCGTCCGGGAGCCCCTGGAGCCGCAAATTCAACCTCTGTTGATAATTTTCCTGGTAGTCAAACTGATCTTTTAAAGTCCTCCAGCTCTTTTTGTAAGGTTGTGATCTGGTCAGCGACCGGTGCCATGGCATCCTCGACGTCAGAAATTCGTTGCTCCATCTTGGTTAAGCGCATTGCATGAAAAGCATGCAAGTCCACCAATTCCTGGAGTTTACAGTCGAAATTAGATGCCAGACTGGTCAGATGAAGTTCAAGGGCCGCTAGGACCTGCTGCGTTACTTCGCGGCCTAAGGTGCTGATTTCAACCGCAGAGAGTGAGACGGGCCCACCACTTTCCACCTGAGAGGCCGGAGGCTACTTTCTTTGTGCTTTGCTGCAGCGCGCGAGCCTTTTGCCGAGCTGGATGCAAGGTATTCATCCATGGTCCCTCTAGGCAGTGTAGATTACAGTTTTAGCAGAAGTAGATGAAGTAAAAACTATTTTATATTGTTTTAAAATGTGGCGGTTTGCGGAACGAGGGAGAGATGTGTCCCTACTCTATCTTGCTCATTAGCGCCCCCCAACACATTTCTATGATACTATGATGATGGGCCAGGGGCAGGTTAGGTCCATGCTGGCAGCCCCTTTTGACCTGATCTTGAGTGCCTACGCCCTTGGGACCATGGCTTGGAGATCTACCTTGGTGGCCCCTCCTGTTTGACTGATTGTGATGAAGCGCCCTCCTCCACAGCTACGTGTGAGGGCCTCCACTAAAGGACTTTTAATCGGGTACTGGGTTGCCCGATATTCAGTCGGTGATGGTCAGTTCTTACATGTGGGTGGTCCACACCCCCAAGAAGAGGCCTTGGCCCCTGTTTGATCAAGACTCCAACTTAGAGGAGAAATGGCTTCCTCCTCCCATGGTAGAGTGGCGGACAGGAGGAACGACAGCAGCTGTCATTCACTGAGCATGCACTATTTACGGTATTTACAGTAACACGCTAATGCAGAGCTCAGTTGGCAGCTGGCCGCAGTGGTGAGAGGAGGGCTGTGCCAGTCACTGGCTAGGTATGGGTCGAGGGGGAGCGGGGTGGTCTGGCACTGCCGGGTGGGGTGGCCACTTGTTCACCAGGGCTATAGTTCATACAGTAAACAAAATGTATTTGCAACACTGTGATGGCAATATTACGGGGATTAAGATGCGGCGGGGGGGAGTGCTAGCCACCAGGGCCGTTATTAATAAGTTCAGGCTTGGGGGCAATAACTCACCAGGACTTTGTATTATTAGGTTCGGGGATTGGAGCTGAGGGGCCACTAGCCCACAAGGGCTTACTAATTAATAATATTGGGGCTTTGGGGGGGGGAGGCCGATAGTCTAGCGGGGCTATGTTGTTATTATTCATGGGGAACGGGGTGGGGCGCTTGGCCCTGTCACTGTGCGGTGCCTCTAGCTTGCGGCAAGCTGTCCAGATGTGCCCTCAATTTGGCGCACTGCTGGGGTTGCCATAAGCCACTGGGACCCTGCTCGATTGAGAATCATGTGCAGGGTCCCTCGGCACATCAGCGCAAGTCGCCTTTGGTGTAACTTGCACCACCCCTTTGAGAATGAGCCACTTGAAAGTTAAATCTGAAACTTTTGTGGTCCATAGTATAGGGTGTAAGTGGGATTCTTCAAGTGTTTATAGGGCTGAAAAAACAATAATTTTAAAAATATTAAGAAATTGTTCAGACCCAGAGGATCACCACACCCCAAAGTTACCAAGGGTTAAAGGACTTTTGACCCTCATTTTTATTTCTCTTTTGTACACTTTGTGCTTCAACCCTAATAAATGATTTAGTATAGTTTTTTGTTTGTTTGCATTACAGATGTATAAGATCTGGACTGCATATAACTGGACTTTTATGGATTATATTACTGGGATGCATATAATTGGACTGTACGTGGACTGTATATAACTGGACTGTATATAACAACTGTATTAGCACAGACAATGAAGTGGTAGGGATGCCACCTCTGAAGTACAGTGGGACAGTGGTTCAAACCCATATGAGGTCAGCTCAGGTTCCGAACATTTCTGATTTCCAGTACACCCCTGGAAATGAGCTCAGTTGGCCTATCCTGGTCAAACTTTATTAAAATAAAGTATGTGGGATTTATATAACTGGACTATATGTGGCCTTTATGTAACTCAGCTGTATATAACTGGGCTATATAAAATTGGTCTGTAAGTTATTGTCCTGTATGACTAACACTCTGATGTAAGCTCAGACTCAACAAGTACTTGGACAAAAACTGGTGATGGGGTATTCACACTGAATTAGTGGGAAGAAGGAACTTGATGGGCCACTGGCCTTCTTTCCTCTCTGAAGGTGGGAGTACTTTTTCAGGTAAACTGTCATAGCTGATGGAAAGCATTTTAAAGAACTGTTTTGCTAAAAGTTGCTCTTTTTTGTTTGTTTCAGAATCCGAGTTCTGTGCCACAGAATTGTCAACAATAATATTTTCACAAACCTCATCCTCTTCTTCATCCTGCTGAGTAGCATCTCGCTTGCTGCTGAGGATCCAGTCCGAAATCATTCCTTCAGGAACAAAGTATGCAAGATGCAGGCGGCTGGCAGTGCCGTCTGAACTCTGTCACCTTTAGTGACTAAACATTGCCATTATTCCATGCTGACACTGGTGGCACATGTGATGTCATGTCTGGGGAAAAAATGAGCACAGAACAACATTTGTATGGTTTTCTAGTCTGTGATTCAACACCTGCCTTTTATGATACATTCTACAAATGTAGAGACTTAGTTGTAGAGAAAGGTTTCACAAAGATTTCTTGAGTTAACTCAAGAAGTAATTAAACTGTGTAACCGTCACTTGTCAGGAAAGAGTAATCAATAGATACGCAAGAGTTATCACAAATTTATTTATATTTCTAGAATTTATTTTCTTAGAAAATCCAGACTGGTGAACAGTATTTATTTATTTATTTATTGCTTCCTGTCACCCCAACCCCCACCCACACCTCTTTGGTTTAAATAAAAATTAAGCACTATCAAACCACACACACACACGCACAAACACACACACACACACACCTCAGACAAGGTCTGCATAATATTCTAGTGCTTACCTTAGTTAAAAAAGGGTAGTTAGTCTCATGTTTCAGCTGAAAAATGAGTAACTGTGGCACCAATTCACATCATTCTAAATTCTCAGAAATTCATGACTTGTAGTTCCTGAGATTTTCTTTCTAGACCAGATTTTCTTAAATGCTCCTCGTGAGTTGAGGTGTTGTGCTTTTACATATGAACATACGAAGAAGCCAGCAGAAGAAGGCCACTTGGTCTATCAAGTCTGCTCATGTTGCAGGGTCCACAGCTTGAGCTACTGCCCCTGCCCCCTCTCCCCATTCCTCCCAACCTCCCTGCCCATAACCCTTACCCTCCCCCTATACCTGTCCCAGCCTCTCTTAAAGCTGCCCGCTGTCTTCAATGAGATTACCACTTCTGGCAGCGCATTTCAAGCGTCTACCACCCACTCTGTGAAGAAGTGCTTCCTGAAGTCCCTCCTAAACCGCCCACCCTCCAGCTTAAGACTGTGCCCCCTCGTGTTATGGTTGCCACTCAGCTTAAAGAGACTCTCCTTATCAACCTTATTCATTCCTTTCAAGTACTTGAGGGTTCTAATCATGTCCCCTCTTTCTCTCTCCTGTCTTCCAGGGAGTACATGTTCAGTGCCCTCAACTTCTCCTCGTATGCGTTGCCCTGCTGACTAGCTGTCATCTCTGTAGCCCTCCTCTGGACATTCTCCAGCAGGTTAATGTCCTTTTTGAGCTGTGGGGCACCAGTACTGAACACCATACTGTAGATGCGGCCTTACCGGTGACCTGTACAAGGGCAGTATAACCTCCTCTCTCCTACTACTGATCCACCTAGATATGCTTCCCAGCATCTTGTTTGCCTTTGCTGCTGCTTTCTTGCACTGTGTGGAGTGCTTCAGGTCACTAGTGATCATAACTCCCAGGTCCTTCTCCTCCTCCTCTGATGCAGATACTTGGACTCCACCCAGGTAGTACTCTGTCCTAGGATTCTTGGCATAACTTTGCATTTCATGGCATTAAAGCCAAGCTGCCACATCCTGGACCACCTCCCTAGCTTTTCCATATCTTCCTGTAGGTCTTGTATCCCTTCAGCTGTGTCCATGTCCACTCTCCCACAGATCTGGGTGTCATCCGCGAATAGGCACATTTTGGCCTTAATGCCATCTCCAATGTCATTGATGAAGACATTGAATAACACCGGACCCAGCACTGAGCCCTGTGGGACCCCACTGATTACCTGTCTTGTGCCAGATAACTCTCCCCCCACAACCACCCTCTGGGTTCTATCCTTCAGCCAATTTTCCACCCATCTTGCCATCTTTTCCCCAACCCCAAGATCCACCACCTTCCTGATCAACCTTTTGTGGGGCACAGAGTCAAAGGTGTTGCTGAAATCAAGATAAAGGATGTCTACTGCTTGGCCCCTGTCTGCTGTCTTAGTGACACAGTCAAAGAAGTCAATCAGATTTGTTTGACACAATCCCCCCCCCCCAAAATGAACCCATGATGCCTCGCATTCTGGAGACCATGCTCCTCTAGATATTCCACCAACCTTTCCTTTAGTATGGTCTCCATGAGCTTGCCCACAATAGAGGTCAGACTGACTGGTCTGTAATTCTCTGGGTCATCCTTGGGACCGCTTTTGTTAAGCAGCAGTACATGTGCTGTTCTCCAGTCCTGCGGTACTATGCCTGTCTCTAGTGAACTATTAAATAGGTCTGCCAGTGGCCCTGCCAGCTCCTCAGCCAGTTCCTTTGGTACCCTTGGATGTCTGGGCCTGGTTATTTGTCCACCTTCAATGCCAGCAGCCCCTCCCTCATGCTGTCCTCCTCTATCACTACATCTGTGTTCCCCTTCCCCCCAGCTCCTCTTTTCAAACAACATGAAGTCTTGCTATATTATGACATATGCAGTTTGTCCCAGCCTTAGAACTGCTCCGGAGGTGAAAGAGTTAACTTCCATGCCAGGCATGGAATCTTGAGCGCGAGCTCGGCTGAAAAAACTCTGTCTGTTGATCTTCAAACTGAAACTGTCAGATAATTTACTCTGCCTCACTGAACAGTCGCTCCGGAGATTCCTCCTACTGCTCGGTTCATTTGTCGGTTAAAAAAGTGTTATTTCTCGGTTTTCTAAACCGTAAGTATATATTTTAACAGCAACCGGTCGGTTCAAGCTCTGTCTGTGGTATAAGTAGTAATAGACAGAGTTTTACTTTTCTGTGTGGAACTTTAACGTTGTTATCGGGTTCGGTTTGAACCGATCAGGTTGTTGTTAAACTTATTAAATTACATTTAGAGTCGGTTCCTAGTTCTTATCGATTCTAAAAAGCGGATTTCATTACGGTTTTTCCGACCAATCGTGACACAGTTGGGAACCGATAAAGGGTGTCTTGCTTGGCTATCTGCCGAAAAGGGCAAGTTTTTTGGTTAGGCTGACATTATGTCTGAGAAACCCAAAAGAAAAACCGCCCACTGGGTTTCAACACTGTAGTGTCTGTGGGGAAGCCTTTGCCAAGGCTGACCCACACACCACATGTGTTTATTGTCTGGGGTTTGACCACCTAATGCAGACTGCCAGATTTGCAAGAATTTCCCTGCAGCTACCCTGGATAAGAGAGTTGGTAGGCTCAGGGAACGAGAGGCCAAAAAGTCTGCTGACCCGGATGGCCAGCCCGGTTCGGTGCCAACCGAACCGGAGGGAGTGCCCTCTGACCAGGGCGATACTCGGGCAAACGAAGAGCTGACTCGGAGGAGCCAGTTCCAGCAAAGAGGACTAGAAAATCAGCAGGTGTGGAGCCAAAATTTCCTTCTCCAACCGCTGCAGAGATAGCCAAAGTATCCAAATTGTCTCAGTCACTTTCTGCATCCCGTCTCGAACCCACACCAGCAGGTAAACGGTTCGGTTCACGGTTCCACCGTTCAAGAATATGATATAGAAGAATTTTATGAACTGGAGGGGGGGGATTATGAAGAGAGTGAATGTGACTTTGAATGTCTGGATGTGCCCATTGAACCGGACATCTCCCCAGACAGACCTACAGGAGTATCCCCCCCTAGGCTTTCTGAGTCCCCTTCTCATTTTCTGTTTTATAAAAAAGTTGCTGAAACCCTCCAGCTCCCTTTGGAAGAAGCTGTGGATGAACAGGAGGAGCCTGACTATGTGGAAATGATGGATATCCCAGAGTCTAGGAGATTGTCTGTTCCTCTACATAAATCTTTTAGGAAACAGACAATAAAGATTTTAAAAGCTCCTAATTCTTTACCTCCTGTGGATAAAAAGATGGACAGGCGGTATACATTCTCAGGCTCTGATACGGAGTTCCTTTCAGAACAATACAGCCATGTTGGGGTAGTGCAGGCTGCAGCCTGTGATAAGGCAAATATTCCCTTGGCTTCACACCCCCCTGACAAGAACTTCAGGAGGATTGATGCCATGGCAAAGAAACAATATATGGCAGCATCCTTGGGACTCAGACAGGCAAATTATATGGCCTATGTTGCAAGATACCAGAAATCCAGATGGGATACTGTTATGGCTTTAGCGAAACAGGTCCCTGGCCAGCTTGCCAAGGAGCTGGAACAGGTGGCTGCTGATGGTATTGAGGCATCCAAGGTGCAATTCCATGCTGCAGTGGACTCTAATGATGTATCTTCATGAGTCATGGCTACATTTGTGGCTTCATTAGAATGGCTTGGCTCAGGTGTACTAGCCTGTCACAGGATACCCAGGCTAAGGCCATGGATTTTCCTTTGTGGGTAATTCTCTGTTTGGGGAGCAGACAGAGAATTACATGAAGAAAATGGATGAGTATAGGACCACTTATAGGAGGTGCACAGGCCAAGGAGAGGCAAGCCATCCTCAGAGGCAGCTTTCCAGGGCAGGGCAGGCCTTTCATAGGCCTTTTACCAAGCCCAGGCCTCCTCTTCAGCTTATGCCCAGAGGGGGTACTTCAGAGGGAGGAGATTGGGACAGCAGGTCTGCTCCCACCCCTCAGCCTAAAGCTCCCCAAACAGGCACCCTGATGGATGCCCGGGCCCATTCTCCATTACCTGTGAAGGTGGCTGGCTTACTTCATCCAGGACTGGGAGTCTTTAACATCAGACAAGTGGGTCCTGGAAGTAGTAAGTCAGGGACTGGTTCTCAGCTTCAAAAAATTTCCAAAGATGAGAACCAGATCCTTTCCACCTGCAAATCCATCAGAGGCTCTTGCTTTGGAAACAGAAGTCTCAACCCTCCTGGCTCTCAGAGCTGTAGAAAGGGTTCCTCCCCTACACCAGGGCAAAGGTCTGTACTCCAGGTACTTCCTTACCCCAAAAAAGACAGGAGAATGGCGGCCCATCCTGGATCTAAGATACCTAAACAAGCACCTTTTAAAACCAAAATTCAAAATGGTGACTCTGGGAATTATTTTACCCTCCCTAAGGCCAGGGACTGGCTAGCGTCCCTGGACCTCAAGGATGCCTACTTCCATGTTCTCATCAGAAGCTCCCACGCAAAGTACCTCAGATTCGAACTGCCTCAG
The DNA here is from genome assembly GCA_016271365.2 of Neoceratodus forsteri. NCBI lineage: Eukaryota > Metazoa > Chordata > Ceratodontiformes > Ceratodontidae > Neoceratodus > Neoceratodus forsteri. The sequence goes on along the minus strand of CM028131.1, from coordinate 1,629,832,335 downwards.
GCCATTACCAGTTCAGAGCAATGCCCTTCGGCCTCACCTCTGCCCCAAGGGTATTCACCAAATGCCTGGCAGTAGTAGTTGCTCACTTAAGAAGGCAAAGATTGCCATCTTTCCTTACCTGGACCGACTGGCTACAGTGGGTCAGTCTCCAGACCAAGTCAAATCACACCTTCAGGTTACCAGCAGCTGCTTACATCTCTAGGTTTTCTTCTCAATCTTCCAAAGTCAGTTCTAGAGCCTGTTCAGCTACTCACCTTCATAGGCGCAGAACTGGACACAAAGCAGGCCAGAGCTTTCCTTCCTCTAGAAAGAGTAAAGACCCCTGGCTCTGGCCTCCTCCTTCACTCTGCAGGTCTCTCAACCAGCAAAGGCACTTTCTACAGCTCCTGGCCACATGGCTGCTTCCACAGCTGTAGTGCAAGAGCAAGATTTCAGATGAGACATCCAGTTCCATTTGAGAGCCTTCTGGTCTCAAAGGAGAGATCTCTAACCAAATTGGTCCCAGTAACTCGAACCCTGATCCAGGCCCTGCAGTGGTGGCAGGATCAGAGCAATCTGAGATAGGGGTTCCTTTCATCCTCAATCTCACTCCTTGACCCTTTACAGATGCGTCCCTCTTGGGATGGGAGCTCACATGGCGACCTCACCACCCAGGGATTGTGGTCCCCTCAGGAATCTCTGCTCCTCATCAATCTGTTGGAACTCAGAGCTGTTTTTCTAGCACTTCAGGTTTTTTTCTGCATCTGTTCAGAACAAAGTGGTACAGGTCAGAACAGACAACACCACTACAATGTGGTACATCAACAGCAAGGGGCACTCGTCTTCGGCCTTGTGCACCGAGGCGATGAAGTTGCGTCTCTGGTTTATTCCCTGAACACCTCTCTCATGGCAGTTCACCTCCAGGCAAAGACAATGTCCTGGCAGATGCTCTCAGCAGGATTTCCCAGGGCCATCACGAATGGTCACTGGATCCCCTAGTACTGGGGTTAGTATTTGCCAGGTGGGGCCCTCAGATAGATCTTTTGCAGCCCCAGACAATCACCAACTTCCGCTTTTTGTTGCAGGCCTCACTGTTGGGCTCAGTCCCTCTGGATGCCTTCCTTCTCGATTGGAAGGAAGTTCCTCTATGCCTTTCCCCCTTCCCTCTCTTGTTCATGGTGCTAGTCAAAATCAGATCTCAACCTTGCAAGATGATTCTGATTGCTCCAGATTGGGCCAGACAGCCCTGGTATCCACTCCTTCTGTCCTTAGCAGTCCACCTTCCCCTGTGTCTCCCCAGGAATCACAATCTGTTAATCTGTGCCCAGGGGAGACTTTGGTATCCGAATCTCAAATCCCTCAACCTCTAGGCCTGGCTCTTGAGGAGTTAGAGTTTGCTGACCTACACCTTTCTCAAGGTGTACTCGATATCTTGAAAGCTTCTAGGAAGCCTTCCACCAGGGCTACTTATAATTCGAAATGGAAAAGGTTTTCCATATGGTGCTCTGGAAAGCATGTTTCCCCAGAATCTGCTGATTTGCCCACAGTCCTGGACTATATGGTCCATCTAAATACTTTGAGGCTGAGGCCAGCTACCCTGAAAGTGCATTTGGCAGCTGTCTCTGCTTTTATTTCAGCGGAAAGCCCTCTTCTCTTTCTGCTCACCCTGTATTCTCCAAGTTTTTCAAGGGATTGCTTCACACCAACCCTCCATTCAGGGACCCTGCTCCTACCTGGGATCTTAATGTTTGCATTGCTCAGCTAATGCAACCCCCCTTTGAGCCTTTGTCTTCAGCAGAGCTGAAGTACTTGACTTGGAAAACTGTGTTTCTGGTAGCCATCACTTCTGCCAGGCGCATAAGTGAATTGCAAGCTTTGTCAGTGGAGCCTGATTTTATCTCCTTTCACAGAGATAAGGTAGTCCTCAGGACTAACAGGAAGTTCTTGCCTAAGGTGGTTTCAGATTTCCACCTTAATCAATCTATGTCTCTTCCAGTGTACTTCACTGACCATTTCCTCCTCTGGCGAGAGGAGGCTGCACAGTTTAGATGTAAAGAGAGCCCTTAGTTACTACATAGGCGTACCAGGGTCACAGGTTTGACTCCTCCAACTGTTCCTCACTTATGGTGAGGTTGGTAAAGGAAACCTGCCACTAAAAGATCCATTGCCAGGTGGATTGTCTCTTGTATCCAATTTGCTATCAAAACTGGGCAAGGTTCCCCCTTCAGGCCTGAGGGCTCACTCTACCAGAGGTACAGCTGCGTCCCTAGCTGCTGCCAGGGACATCCCTATCTTAGAGATATGTCAAGCAGCTTCCTGTAAAACAGTGCACACTTTCACCAAGCATTACTCTCTGGACATCCAGGCTAGGAGTGATGCTCGGTTTGGCAATGCTGTGCTTCAGAGCCTATTTCCTAAGTAGGTTCTGTCCCTCCTCCATGGAGGTACTGCTGTGTAGTCTGCATAAGTCATAATATAGCAAGACTTCATGTTGTTTGAAGAAAAAATTACTCACCTTAGTAATGTTGTTTCTTCTAATGGAGTCTTGCTATATTATGACCTCCCCTGCCTGCCCCTCTCAGAACCTCTGTTTGGGATGTAGGTAAGAGCAGTGTTGGCACCAATGATGCCCACCTTTAGTTTTCACCCCTTTTTGGGGTGTTTGGGTGTTGTATTTTATTTTATTTTATTTTTGGATCCCCTGACTTGAGTCTTTGTTTTGGGACCAGAAAATCTGTTAATATTTTAGTAGCCATTTGGCTAGTGTAGGTTTACAGCTTCCACACAGAACCTTAGTGAGTTTTGCTCAGAAGATCTGACAGTTTCAGTTTGAAGATCAACAGACAGAGTTTTTCAACTGGAGCTTGTGTTCAAAAATTCCATGCCCGGCATGGAAGTTAACTCTTTCACCTCCGGAGCAGTTCTAAGGCTGGGACAAACTGCATATGTCATAATATAAGTAAGACTCCATTAGAAGAAACAACATTACTAAGGTGAGTAATTTTTCTTCCTCCTGAAGACACTGGTCCATCCTTCTCCCTGGTGAAGACGGAACAGAAGTATTCATTTAGTATCTCTGCTTTTCCCCATTATCCTCCACCCACTCCACCCCTTTCTTAAGCCTAACAATCCCTTCCTTCTTGTCCCTTTTCTCACTTATATAGCGAAGGAAAGCTTTCTCCCCCTTCTTAATTCCTTCAGCTATCTGCAGCTCCTTCTGTGCCTTTGCTCGCCTGACTTTCTTACTTGCCTCACTAGCCAACCTTAGGTAATTTTCCCTATCCACCTCTCTCGGTCTTCCTGAATTTTCTATAGGCCAACCTCTTTTCCCTTACTGCCTGGGCAATGCCAGAATTGAACCAGCTGGGCGCTTTGACCCTTGTGTTCTTACACCTGAGCCTAACGCACTCATCTGTGGCAACCAGTATTCCTTCCTTAATGATGGACCACCTTTGGTCCACCCCCATATCTGCTCTGATGCCCACCAGATGGCTCCTTAGCACTTTGCCCATTTTCCTGAAGTCCACCCTCCTGAAATCCAAGATTTTGGTCTTAGTCGGGATGCTTTCCCTGCCCATATCCAACTGGAACCACACTGTGCAATGGTCACTTCCTCCCAGTGGCTCTCTGACCATTATTTCCTGTACATGCTCCCCATTTGTGATTACCGGATCAAGAATTGCCTCAGCTCTTGTTGGTTCAGTGACGCCCTGAGTCAGGAACCCACTCTGCAGTCCTTCCAGGACCACCTGACTCCTAGCACATGTTGTGGATGGTATGCTCCAGTCCACCTTGTGCAGGTTGAAGTCCCTCACAATTACCACCTCTCCTTTCCCCGTCGCTTCCGATATTTGTGAGCTCAGTTCCCTGTCCCTCTCCTCATCCTGACTGGGTGGTCTATAAACCACCCCCAACCTCACCTTTCTCCCTCTATTGGACCTTAACTGAACCCATAATGCTTCCACCTCCCCTTCCTCTGACTCCTCCCTTATGCAAGTTATTCTGTCCTTGATATAAACTGCCATCCCTCCCCCTTCCCGACTACCCTGTCCCTGTTGTATAGTTTATATCCAGGGATCGCAAGGTCCCAGTCATGGTGTGATGTTGCCCAAGCCTTGGTTACTGCAGCTGTGTCCACCCTCCTGTCCGCTAATAGTGCCTACAGGTCTTCCATCTTTTTTCCAAGACTCCGTGTATTCAGAGACACCACCCTTCACCTAGAATCTGACCTTCCTTCTCATCTCTCTGTTCTTCTATTCACATTTATCCCCTCTGTTTGCACTCCTCCAGGTACCCTTGTTATGTGTTCCTCACCACCTCCACCCACAGTGTTCTTGCCCCTTCCATCTCCTCCCTTCAGACCTCTTCCATCACTGTGGGGGAGAGGTTCACTAACCTCCTCCTCTTGGAGTCTGTGACCTGCCGCCCCTGCCCCAATGGTTCAAATTAAGTGTAGTGGTTATGCTTATTCCCCAGTTTGTCCCCCAAGTAACCTCAAACCCTCCCTACTGAGGTGTAGCCTGTCTGGTGAAAAGAGTGCTTTGTTTGACCAGGTCTCCTCCTAGTCCCCAATACAGATGAACATCTCCTCCCTGCACCATTTCCTCAGCCAGTCACTGAAATCCTCTGTTCTTCTTTTCCTGGTTGTGCTGGTCCTTGGTTACTGGTATCACCTCTGAGAAGGCCAGTGAACTTCCTTCCTCCCTGAAGATCTTCCCTAACTCTGTGAACCTACTTTGCACTACCTCCACCTCCTCCCCAGCTAGGTTGTTGGTTCCCAAATGTATAACTAAATTAGGTTTTCCTCCAACCTCCCTTACTAGTTCCCTTATTCTTGGGCCCACCTTCCCCGCTGTCATCCCTGGCGTACAAACCACCTTCCTGCTTGCATTTTGTATCTCTCTCTTCTTCTTTCTGTTATCAGTACATTCATCTGAGCAATACTGCAACTTAACGTGGGTATTTGAGAATTTGGAACAATTTAGGACATGGCAAGTGAGGTGACCTTGTAAGTGACCCCACGCTTACTCAGTTAGTAATTCTAATGTAACAGCTACAAAAATAGGAAAATACAGTGTAAATGTGCAGGCCTTGTCTGGGCAGCACATGTGTGTTTGGGTGGAGGTTGGGGATTTTGATTTAAGTGTATAGATAACCACAAACCAGCAGTCTTCCTAAAAAGTATTATTACTGCACTATCAAATTTCTCTAAAATACATGAGTAAGCCTGGGTTGAACATGTTACTTTTAATGTGTTTCAGCCTCCTTTCTTTGTGCAGCCTAATGCCCACTCCAGCTGAGACACTCTGCCCCCTTTAGGGATCCACCTCCAGGCATACGTAGTTGCTCCAGCATCACAGGTGCATGGTCTTTTCCATCACAGTGGCCATGCTAATAAAGAGGAAATGTGCACACTATCCCTTATGACACTGCCGATAACTGCAGTGGTAGCAGAATTAGAGAAACACAGAAACATGTATCTTAGAATATGATGGCAGATATGGACCGCTTGGCCCACCCAGTCTGCCCATTTTCCCCACCTACAGTATCACTACAGACTCTACTTCATCTTTAGCTGTTTCTCCCTCTTCCCGCTCCTTTCCACTATGATACCCTTATGCCTATCCTATGTGTTCTTGAACCCCACCACTGTTTTCACCCACATCACCTCTGCTGGAAAGTTGTTCTGGGATTCCACCACTCTTTCCATGACAAAGTACTTCCTCACATCACTCCTGAATCTACCTCTTCCAACTTCATAACATGCCCCATTGTTCTGGAGCACCTTTTTTTCTGAAAAATACTCCCTGCCTGTACCCTATTTATCCCCCATGAAGTATTTAAAGGTCTCTATCGTATACCCCCTCTCCCTCCTTCCTCTCTTCCAGCGTGTACATATTGAGGTCCTTTAGGCTGTCTTTGTAGGGCTTCTGATGCACAACCTGTACCAGTTTAGTGGCCCTCCTCTGGACCGCCTCCACTCTATGTCCTTCCAGAGATATGGTCTCCAGAACTGGACGCAGTTCTCTAGGTTGGGTCTCAGCAGTAATCTATACAGGGGCAACACCACCTTCCTCTTTCTGCTGGTAATACCCCTCCCTATGCACCCCAGCATCCCACTTGCCCTTCCAGCTGCCTTGTCACACTGTCGGCCCACCTTTAGGTCATCAGATATCATTATCCCCAGGTCTCTTTTCTGCTTGGCAGTCATCAGTAGCACTCCACCAGTTTTTTTTTTTACTCCGCCCCTGGGCTTCTGTGCTTTAGGTGCATTATTTTGCACTTTCTCCCATTGAAACCCAGCTGCCATACCCTTGACTACTCCTTGAGTTTTCTCAGGTGTCTGCTTATCCTTTCCACCCTCACCGAGTGTCCACCTTATTGCAGATTTTGGTGTAATCCACAAAGAGGAAGTCTTTCCTTTCTAGCTCCTCTGCAGTGTCACTTATAAAGATATTAAAAGTTGGCTGAGTGGTGTAGAGGGCTGAGGTGCTGGTGCCTTACCTCCTGCCACACCGGTGACCTGTGTTCGGTGGCGAGCGCGGGTTGCTTAGCATCAGCCAGAGAGAGAAAAGACTGAGCACCCAACAGATGTTTCTCCTTTCTGGGGCAGGGTGGGAGGGACATGCACACCTCCATGAATGAATGCCGCCTGGGTGAGCTAGGTGGTGAGTGCAGGTCTATGAGAGCAGTAGTACAGAGGGCTACGGGACTCCACAGCATGCGCGTGCCTCCATGCTCGTGCATCTACATGTGTGCCCCAGCATGAAGAACAAGGAGAAAACTGGGGAAAGCCAATGTCCCCCCCATGGCCATATGTGACGTCCCTCGTGGGACTCCTGGGTCCTGCTTTCATGTGGATCCCCACTGGTGTGATGGTGGGGGGAGTGGTTGGGAGTGGGGGATCCTTGACACAGGGCCCGTTACAGGAGCAGATGGCAGCAGGTGGCCAAAAAGCTATAAAAAAAAAATATATAAAATAAAGACATTAAAGAGGACCAGTCCCAGGACTGATCCCTGAGGCACCCCACTAGTCACTCTCCCTTCCTCTAAGTGAACTCCCTTTACCACCACCCTCTGTCTTCTATCCCCTAACCAATTTCTTACCCCATTTACCACCTTAGGACCCACTCGTAAGCTACCCAATTTGCTCAATAGTTGCCTATGTGGAATGGTGTCCAAAGCCTTAATTAAATCTAGGTAGGCCACATCCTCTGGTCCACCCTTGTCTAATTCCTTGGTCATCCAGTCAAAGAAATCTATCAAATTAGTTTGACATAACCTCCCCCCATAACTCCAAGCTACCTTGGCTTTTGTAACCCATTGGATTCAAGATATTCCATAATCCTTTACTTCAGCAGTGATTCCATTAACTTTCCCACCACCAATGTCAGGCTGACTAGCCTATAATTGCCAGCCTCCTCCTGGCTACCATTTTTGTGAAGTGGGACTACATCTGCCCTCCTCCAGTCCTCCTCCCATTTCCAGTGAACTGTTAGATAGGACTGTCCGAGGTGCAGCCACTGCCTCCCTGAGCTCCCTCAATACCCTTGGATGTACCTCATTTGACCCCGTTGCTTTGCCCACTTTCAGATTAGTGAGTCCTCTCGGGAATCTCTCCTATGAAAAAGGGCTAGTGTCCATCTCCCCTCCAAAGCTCCTGCTACTTTTTTATGGCCCTTCCCCTTCTCCTTCCTCTGTGAACATTGAACAAAAGTATTTGTTTACGATGTCTGTCTTGTTGTGGTCCCCCTCTGCACAGTCCACCCCTTCTCATTTTAACCTTACAATCCCACTCCTGGTCTTCCTGTTTTCACTTACATATCCAAAAAAAGTCATCCCCTTTTGTTAGTGCCTGGGCTATTCTCTCTTCAGTTTGCACCATCATGCTCCTTACTGCTTTCCCTGCTTCTCTGTTTCCCCTTGTGCACCTCCCTATTCTCCTCCCTCTGCATCTCTTTATACCTTCTGAATGCTACCCTTTTAACCTGTTCCTTTTCAGCCACCTCTTTTGAGAACAGCAGAGGTCTCTTTTTTTCCTCTTCCTTTTGCTCACTTACTTGATTCAGAGGTTGTTGCTTTCACTATTCCCCCTTTTAGTTTTGCCCACTGTTCCTCCACCTCACCCAGGTCATCTCCCCTGCCAGATCATCCCTAAGGCATTCATCCGTCTTTATAAATCTGCCCTTCTGAAGTCCATGACCCTCACCCATGTGTGGTTTGATTCTGCAGCTATCCTTTTATTGAACCACATTGTACAGTGATCACTGATCCCCAAGTGGCCTCACAAACTGACGTCTGCAATACTGTCCCTGTTAGTGAGTACAAGGTCCAGTATTGCCCCATCACAAGTGGGTTTGCTGACTAGTTGCCTGAGGAATGCACCCTGCAGGGAGTCCAGAATGTCTTTGCTTCTAGCTGAAGTTGCAGCTGGGAGGCTTCAGTCTACATCCAGCAGATTGAATTCCCCACCAGCAACACCTCCTCCTCCTTTTCTGCCATCTTGCCAGTGGCTTCCACTGGTACCTTATCTAACTCCTACCCCTGTGCTGGAGGTCTGTAGATCACAGTAGTGCGAATAGTGGCTCTGTTGCCTGTCTCCAGGGAGACCCACCGTACCTCACCCCCCCCCCGTATTCCTCGTATTCCCAGTATCTCTGCCGCTTTCATGCTTTCCCTCACATAAAGCATAACACCCCTTTCTTTCCTTCTCACCTTGTTCTTTCTGAACAGAGTATAGCCTGGTATGACCATGTCCCACTCATGGTTTTCAGTACACCAAGACTCGGTAATGGCCACAACATCCAGGTCAGCCTCCACCATGATAGCCTCTAAGCTGGGAATCTTATTTCCTAGACTTCTAGCACTCACAAACATGGCCTTTCAGATTTTTTTTTTATTTTAAAATTTGTTAACTGGGTAAGTACACTGGGCCACATGGCCCTTTTACAGGCATGACCCGGGACATTTACAAAAAGTACAGGCATCAAGAAACATCAAAAATCCATAAAAACAAATGAAACATTAAAATACAGTACAAACATGCAGCAATTCATAATACTAAGTTATGATAATGAATTTGATAGCACTCTGCTTGTTACCCCCCCTTTTTTCCTTTTTGCCATCCCTCCTTCCCCCTCTCTTTATAATGCTCCTGTGCCCATCCACCCTCATTTCTATCACCCTGCTTCCTTTGTTAATTTGCATCCTGTGGGGTTCCTCTCCCCTCAGGTTCTCAGTACTCTCTGCTTCAGCCTGCGGGGGGGGGGTTAGGTTTCTGCCTCCCCGATTATTTCTGCCACCCTCCTTGGCTACTTTAAATGTTCATCAAAGTAACATCTAATCCATCCACTGAGGATACAGTTCCCCTCCCGGATGGATGCAGGCCGTCACCCCTGTATAGACCCTTATCCCTCCAGGTGGATCCCCAGTCCCCAGTGTAGCAGAACCCCTCCTCTCTGCACCCTTCCCTCAAATATGAGTTGAAGTTCCTGTTGTGGAGGTTCCTCTCTCTCCCCCCCCACCATTGTATAGATGCAGTACGTCAGTGAAAGCCACTGAGCACACTATGTATCTATGACCCCTCCCCAGCTCCCTAAACTCTCCCTGCACTGTCATAGCCCTGTTCCTAGCCAGTTCATTAGTTCCCAGGTGAACAATGACATTCTACTCTCTCTTCCATCCTGCTGCCCTAGTGGTCCCCAGGATCGACTTCCCATTCCCTGCGGCTGTGGCACCACATAGCACCTGGCCTCCTTCCTATTCTCAAATCTGTGTCCATCACAGTTGAGTCCCCCACCAGAAGTTGCTTCATCCACTTCTGGGGTCCTCTACCACCCTCCTTGGGATCTCAACTATGGAGGAACCCCACATTATCCCTGGCCACTACCACGAGTGCTTCCTTGTCCTGGCAGTCCCTCTCCACCAGAGTGGAATAGGAATTAAGTATTGATACTGGTTAAGGAACGTGCCTCTGACCCCCCACCTCCACCCTTCCAGAGCCCACCATAGTCCAGCCGTTCCTCCTTCCTGGCATCCTCTGAGGTAACGATGACAGACTTGGTCAACCTGGGTGGGGGAGTGGGTCCTCCAAATCCTAGCCAGCTCGGCCTGGAGTCTAGTGACCTTTTCCCTCAATCCAGAGGGGTGCATTTAGATGGGCAGCACCATAGCCCTCAGAAGATCTCTCCGAAAACTGCCACCCCACAACCACTGCACTGCACCACTCCGAGCATTTCCAATTGTGTTACTCAGAAATACTTTTGTAGCCTTACCCCTGATAGGGTTTTTCTAGTTGTCCTCTTTTTTTTTTATTTGTTATGTGCCTTTGTACCTTTACCCTTGATAGGATTTTTCCCCCTTCTACCCCTCTCAATAAGTAATTCCCTGTTGTCTAAAGTAGTTTCCTCCTTCCTTTACACCCCCTTATCGGGAGGCAGATACAGTGCTGTGGTTTAGGGCACTGAGCTGCAAACCTGGAGACCTGGGTTTGAATCCCACAGCCCCCACCTGCATTGTGTGTGACCCTGAGCAAGTCACTTAACTTCCTTGTGCTCCCAGGTCGCACCTGGAAACAAGCTTCAGCTTAGTTTGCCTTTTCTGGTTAAACAATTTCCCCTTTCCTTTCCTTTATCTTTCTCTGCTTTTTCCTATTGTGGTAGCAGCACTTTCACCTTCCCCTAGCCCTTTGCTACCTGACCCTAGCTAGGCTGATATTGGAGTTCTCTTGTGCCCTGTTTAAATCCCTTTATACTCCTACCATAGGGTGCGTGTTGCTCCTCTGTGCAGTTTCAGCCTACCTTTGACCCTCTGCCCTTCCCAGCAGTGACTATTACACAGTAGTGAACAGGTACCCTATCTTAGTCAATCGGCAGAGTCCTCTGCCTCCCTGCTTCCTTCTGCTGATGCCTAAGACACCAGTATTACACCTGTCCCACTTCCTTTGCTGTTCCACTCACGTGCTGGGACATAAAAATGTGTGGGGACATGTTAGGAGATGCTGCTTTTCAAGCCCCAGGAAATCTTACTGTATTCTGACATATGCAGTATTGTCCTTCCATTGTACGGCCCTGGAGCCAAAATGGTTAATGGAACCTATGCTAATGATGGAACGCTAGGCTCGCTCGGTTTTCAAACCACTGTCCCTGGTCAACATTCTGCAACTGTCAGATTCTTTACTCTGCTTGACTAGTACAGATGCCTCAGAGAGCCCTCCTTCATCTGTCATGAAGATTTTATTTTTGTGGTTTTCTAAAGAAAAATTTATTTCTGTTTGTTTGAAAAGCACTGTCCTTGGTTTACAGGTAGATTAGTCTAGATTCAGTTGTATTGCGGTAAGTTTTCTCAGTTTCTTCTCGGTTCTTTTAACTGGGAGGGAACTGGGTGTCTTTATCTTTTTTTTATCTTTATTTATTCTTAAGAGAAGCCCATTTGGGTCCGGTTGGTTTATTGTTGGATAAACCAGAGTCATTCCTGGTTTTTCCTTTGGTCGCTAAACTGACCATTCAAAAAAAAAAAAAAGCTTTTCTGAGTGGGTTTTAAGTTGTTTTAATCCACTGTTATGGTTATGTCACTGCCTAAAAAGAGAACCAGTCCAACAGGTTTTCAGCATTGCACAGAGTGCAGGGAACCGTTTGCCAAAGTGGATCCTTATTTAATTTGTGCTATTATTGTGTCCTGTGCTTGGGTTTCGACCATTTAAAAGCCGATTGTGATATCTGTAAGAATTATCCTCAGTCGACGCTGGATAGGCGATTAAATCAACTGAAGGAAAACATGTCTGAAAAAGCTGCTGACACAGCAATGGACAAGGCCTCCACTTCTCAGAAAGAGAAGTCTTTTGAACCAAGTGAGCAGCCCTCTGACCAGGGTGATGGTTCCTCCAGCAGAAAAAAATCTGCAGAAACTACCACTGAAGCGGCAAGTTTTGCAAAAAAGAAGAGAAAAAGAGAAGCACTCAACCAAGGAACCGCAACTGACTGTTCCAGTGGTTCCTACCGCTGAAGCTATTGTGAGTGCCAGTAGTATTTAACAGGCGTTGCAAACCGGTACCACGGTATCAGTTCAGCACCCCAATTCACAGTTGTTGGTTCTGGACTCAGGTTCACTTTCGGTTCCCGGTTCCTGGTTTCTCCAGAACCTCATGGATCTGATTCCCTAGAAAAGGCAACAGAGGATTTTTCTTACCACTTTGCCTTTTTAAAACAAGTGACACAGACCTTGGACCTCTCCACCCAGGAATCCACAGAGGAGGAAGAGGAACAAGAGTATATGGAAATGATGGATGCCCCAGCAACAAAAAGGCTTCTGTTGCCCATCCATAAATCTCTAATGAAGCAAGTCACAAAAATTCTAAAGACACCTACATCCATCCCCCCTAGTGGACAAGAGTATGGACAGAAAATACTGAGTAGCCAAATCAGGGGATGAATTCCTGTTAAGACATCCCAGCTAGGCCAGCTCAGTGGCATGGAGGGCTTAGGCAGCATGCCTTACCTCCTGCCACGCCGGCGACCCATGTTTGCGGTGCAAGCGGGGCGTCGGCGATCGGCTGGGGAGGGAGAGGATTGAGCGTCTGGAAGACAGCCCTCCCCGGGAGGGGTTGGGACAGAGTCCGCTGCATGCCTGACTCTAGCGGAGGCTGATGGTCAACACCAGTGGCTCACACCTAGGGTGGTTACAGGGCAGTCGCCCGACATGTTGCATGCAGGAGCGTGCGAGGCTCCGACACATTGGCAGTATTGCACGCTACTGTGCCACCTGGGAACGGAAAAATGGTCCCCTGACGGATGACTGCCTGACGCCACCAGCCCCGCTCCCGCGATAGCAGCAGCCCCTTGCACTGGATCTGAACCAGCAGGTTGAGGGATCCCTGCCACCCCGCCGCGGGGGACAAGCCATGGGGGAAAGCGAGGGGACAGTGCTGCGAGCAGGAGACAGAGCTGGGCGCCCTGGCAAGAGGGAGCTCCGTAGGGGATGTGTAGGAGCAGAAAATAGATTAACTGAAAAAAAAAGACACCCCAGCCATGAAAGGGTGGTGCAGGCTGCTGCCTGTGACAAGGCAGGGATTCCCCTGGCTTCACACCCACCTGAAAAAGACTCCAGAAGGATGGACTCCATAGCAAAGAAGTCATACCTGGGAGCATCACTAACTATTAGGCAAACTTCTTACATGGCTTACATAGCTAGGTATCAGAGGAGTATGTGAAACACAGTGCTGGAAATAACAAAGGCATGCCCTGCCCCTATGGCTTCTGATCTTTCAGAAGCAGTAAAAAGGGTAATTGAGGCTTCTAAGTCACAGTTTCGAATGGCAGTAGATGCTAACAACATTGCCGTTAGGCAGATGGCTACCTCAGTGTCCCTGAGGAGGTTTGCTTGGTTGAGAACAACAAATTTGTCTCAGGATACCCAGACAAAAGCTCTTGACTTCCCCTGCGAGTCTGCTTCCCTGTTTGGGGAGCAAACCGAAGCCTACATGAAAAAAATGGATGACTACAAGGTCACCTACAAGAGTGCTGCAGCCAAGGAGAAGGCAGCAGCTCCACAAAAGTTCCAGGGAAGAGGCAGGGATAGAACCCATTACAGATCTTTCTTCCAGACACAATCTTTGCCTCCTTATCAGCCCCAGAGGGGATATTTTAGAGGCACTGGCAGAAGGGGCAGCAACAGGGCTGCACCCGGTACCCAGCCTGCTGTCCAGACAAAACAGACTCCCTGAGAATCCTGTCAGGGTCGCCTCCCTACTTCCAGTAGGAGGCAGACTGGCTCACTTCACCCAGGCTTGGAATTCCATCACCATAGACAAGTGGGTCCTGGAGGTAGTGAGCCAGGGTCTTGCCCTCAGCTTCAAATTCTTCCCCAAGTTGAGAGCAAGACTATTCAGACCTGCCAATGCATCAGAAATCTCTCTGCTGGAAGAGGAAGTAGCCAAGCTCATGCAAGAACAGGCAGTAGAACCTGTTCCCTTTATCTCAAATGGGAAAGGGTCTGTACTCAAGATACTTCCTCACTCAAAAGAAAACAGGGGAGTGGCGACCCATTCTGGATTTGAGACACTTGAACAAACATTTGACAGAGCCAATGTTCAAGATGGTTACTCTAGCTATCATTCTCCCTTCTCTAAGGAGAGGAGACTGGCTGGCATTTCTAGACCTAAAGGACGCATACTTCCATATCCCTGTCAGACTGGCACACAGGAAGTACCTCAGGTTCAGGTTGCCTTCAGGGCACTACCAGTTCAAGGCCATGCCCTTTGGGCTGTCGTCAGCCCCAAGAGTGTTCACCAAGTGCTTAGCAGTGGTGGTGGCATATCTACAAAAACAGGGTTACAGTCTTCCCATACCTGGACGACTGGTTGGTAGTAGGTCAGTCCCCACAGCAGGTGGAAAGGGCATTGACCATCACTCAGGATGCACTAAGTATGCTAGGTTCCTGGTAAACCAGAAAAAGTCAGTCCTCTCACCAGTTCAGCTTCTGGAGTTTATAGGGACAGAATTGGACACCCTGAACAAAGAACATTACTTCCTCAGGGCAGGGTAGACAGCCTGGTGCAACTAGCAAGCTCCTTCCAGCTGTATACTCCCAGACCAGCAAGGCATTTCCTTCAGTTGCTGGGCGGGCCACATGGCAGCTTAAACAGCAACAGTGTTAGGATCAAGATTCCAGATGAGGGACATCCAGTTCCATCTCAGGGCCCACTGGTCTCAGAGAAGAGATTCCCTATCAGAGATGGTGCCAGTCACAGGAACTCTGCTTCAAGCTCTACAGTGGTGGCAGGAAAAGGCCAACCTCAGAGAGGGCGTTCCTTTCCTCTAGATGCCACCAGCAGCAGTTCTGACAACAGATGCCTCCCTTCTAGGATGGGGGGCCCACCTGGGGGAGCATACTGCCCACGGTACTTGGTCCCAGCAGGAATCCCTGCTTCACATAAACCTGCTGGAGCTCAGGGCGGTTTATCTAGACATCCAGTCCTTCACCTCCGTGCTGCAGGGCAAGGCAGTTCAGGTTAGGACAGACAATACCACAACAATGTATTACATCAACAAGCAAGGGGGCACAAGGTCCTCACTTTTGTGCACAGAAGCCATGAAGGTATGGAATCTGGCTTGGACCCTGGGGATATCCCTTTCATCAGTCCACCTGCCAGGAAAGGACAGTGTCCTGGCGGATGCCCTCAGCAGAATCAACCAGAACCACCATGAATGGTCACTAAACAGACAAATCCCACAGGTGGTGTTCAGAAGATGGGGCACTCCAGATGTGGACCTCTTTGCAGCCCCAGACAATCATCAGCTTCCTCTGTTCTGTTGCAGGCCTCCAGCAGTGGGCATAGTGCCACTAGATGCACTGCTGTGGGGCTGGACAGGGAAGTTCCTGTATGCCTTCCCACAATTCCCCTTGCTATTCTGGTGACATCCAGCAGACCAGACCTGGGTTTGAATCCCACAGCTTCCACTTGCATACTGTGTGACCCTGAGCAAGTCACTTAACCTCCTTGTGATCCCAGGTCGCTCCTGTAAAAAAGCTTTCAGCTTAGTGTGCTATACCTGGTTAAACAACTAAATAAAAAAAATTCAGGGTACTGAACAAGCTCAGGGTCCAGTTAGCAACTATGATCATCATTGCTTCAGACTGGGCCAGGCAGCCTTGGTACTCAATGCTGCTGACCTTGGCAATCTCCAAACCAATCTCCCTACCCAGGAGGCACAACCTGCTGACATCCTCCCAGGATAGGGTCCTGTACACCAACTTACAGTCCCTCAGACTCAAAGCTTGGCTGTTGAGGACTTAGAATTCGCCAATCTACATCTCTCAGAAGGAGTATTGGGAGATTTTGAGGGTTACTAGGAAACTTTCCACCAGAAAAATGTACTCTTTTAAGTGGAAGAGATTTTCTATTTGGTGAGAGCAGAGACACATAGATGACCTCCAGGCCGATCTGCCAATAGTCCTGGACTATCTAGCACATTTACACTCTCTGGGCCTTCGGCCCTCCACCCTGAAAGTGTACTTGGCAGTTGTTTCTGCTTACCTCTCTTCTGGAATAGGAACATCCCTGGCTGCTAACCAGGTATTCAGAAAGTTCTTCAAAGGGCTATTGCACTTGCATCCCCCTCATAGGGAAACCACTCCTGCACGGGACCTTAACATTTGTATTGGCCAGTTGATGCAGCCACTATTTGAACCCCTGGCATCAGCTGAGCTTAAGTATGTGACATGGAAAATGGTGTTCCTGGTAGCCATTACTTCAGCCAGAAGGATCAGTGAGCTATAGGCTTTGTCCACAGAGCAAGGTTATATTGCTGTCCACAGGGACAATGTGGTTTTGAGGAACAATAAGAAATTCCTCCCTAAGGTGGTATCAGACTTCCACCTTAACCAGTCCATGACCTTGCCAGTCTTCTTTACTGACCATTCCACCTCTGGAGAGAGAAGGTTACATAGCCTTGATGTCAAGAGAGCTATAAGCTACTACTTGGATCACACAAAAGGGCACAGGCAGGATAGGACACAGCTTTTCCTGACCTATGGAGAGGTGGGCAAAGGCAAACCCACCTCAAACAGAACCACTGCCTGCTGGATTGTTGCCTGTTTCCAGTTTTGCTATGGCAAAGTAGGCAAGGAGCCTCTAGTAGGCCTCAGTGCCCACTCTACAAGGGGTACAGCTGCTTCTATAGCAGCTGCAAGAGATATCCCTCTGCTAGAAATCTGCAGAGCAGCTACCTGGAAAACAGTTCACACCTTCACCAAACACTACAGCCTGGATACTCAGGCCAGAAGTGATGGCAGGTTTGGCACAGCAGTACTGCAGAGCCTGTTTCCTAAATAGGTTCTCTACCCTCCTCCAAAGGTACTGCTTGGGTAGTCTGCATATGTCAGAATATAGTAAGATTTCCTGGGGCTTGAAGAAAAAATTACTTATCACAGTAATCTTGTTTCTTCCAAGGGAATCTTACTGTATTCTGAGCTCCCACCCTTTCTCCCCTGCTAGAACCTATGGACATTGCAACACAGTTGTCTGTTGTTCAACCGTAAGGGCAATTTCTGTTTTTGGGCTTAGTGACTTGAGTCTTAACCAGCCCACATGTTGATTAAAGAAAGAAAAAGGGAAGTCGTTGTTAAAGGGTTGCTATTGTTAGTTTATTATAATAATTTTTTTTTTTTTATTTAGTCTTTTTGTGCCTGCTTACACTGCCGGACATCCGCCTGGTCATGGACCCCTTGCTGCGGCTCCCCCATATCGGCCGCCCTCCTGGGACCCCCTGGCTTGCCCCCAGGGTGGGATCATGGCACCTGAACCCCTTTTGAAAGGTGCCACGGTCAACGGGATAGGGTGGGAGTCGGCCTGGGGGAACCGATTGCAGCCGAGGGGTGGGCATCACAGAGGCAGTGGGCGGGTTGGTTTTTCTCCTCATTAGTGGGGGGCGGTAACGTGCACTGTCCGTCCTGCCCCCTTAGTGCCTTGCTGTCTCCGGCTGTTGTGACGACTCCCGGCCTCCGCCGGGTCGCCAAGTGCCGGTGACACCCCACACCTCCTCGAGAAGGAGAGCAGTCCGAGGATGCTCAATCCTTCTGGTCAAGTTCTCCGATGACCCAGATCTGTTCCTAAACTCAGTCACCGCATCGCAAGCGAATCAACCGCTGTGCTGGAAGGGTCAGCATTATTATTATTATTATTGTTATAGCTTAGATAGCTTGTCATTAGTTGTTGCTCCGTAAGAATCTGACAGTTGCAGAATGTTGACTAGGGACAGTGGTTTGAAAACTGAGCTCGAGCCTAGCATTCCATCATTAGCATAGGTTCTATTAACCATTTCAGCTCCGAGGCAGTACAATGAAAGGACAATACTGCATATGTCAGAATACAGTAAAATTCCCTTGGAAGATACAAGATTATTGTAATTTTTTCCTATCCTCCAAGTAGGACCTCCCCCAGGCAGTACTTCCTGTCAAGCTGCAGGACCCTTGATTGGTGTTCAGGCAGCCACTTGAACCTCCTACTGAATAGCGCCCCCCCCCCAAACATTCCACAAACTGCTGCTGAAATCAGATTCTCCTGTGGCGATAAAACAAAGCTGCTTGCCTGGCCCCCTCCCATGCTCCAGTTAGTCACCAATCCTCAGTGACCTCACTTCCCCAAGAAACAAAGACAGACCAGAATCTTCTCGCCTGAGTGTGATTTGTTCCCATAGCGCAGTTCTCAGGGCAGCGCTGCCCCTGGGGCAGCACCCTTTAGCTCCTCCTTCTTCGCTTTACTCCTATTGGTGGATTTTGCCCGCTGGCAGCGCTGCCCTCAGGGCAGCTCCCTCGCACTCCACCTCCCACCTAGCCCTATTGGTGGATTTTGTCCCCTGCCCCCAAGGCAGCAACCTGTAGCTATTACTTCCCACAAATCTGATTATTGCAAGCCTGAGGAATTGAGGGTTTTAAGTGTAGATGAGAATGTTATGGAAATGCTCCCCCCAGCAATGTGCACTGTTTGTCTTTGAATTTTGGTGGCTCAAGGTGTATGTCTGTTTGCATCCAAAAGAGCCAGACTTCAAGAGTTCAAATCTTAACCAGGGACATTTTTTTGTGCTTTGTGTCAAACTCAGTTTTGAGTGTCACAGATCATTACCTTTTTTTAATGTTGCTAAATTAAGATAGACGTAAGTGAGAGCATATATTTTATTTATAAATTATAATAAATGGGGCAGTGCCATGATGGTTGGTTTCTGTTGGCTGCCTCTGGGGCAGTGCTCTTGCTGCCCCTGAGGCAGCGCCTGTATAATTGGTTCTCGTGGGCTGCCCCTGGGGCAGTGTCCTCACTGCCCCGGGGGTAGTGCCTGTGTAATTGGTTCCTATGGGCTACCCTTGGGGCAGTGCCTGTGTAATTTGGTCCCATGGGCTGCCCCTGGGGCAGTGTCCTTGCTGCCCCTGGGGCAGTGCCTGTGTAATTGGTTCCTGTGGGCTGCCCCTCGGGCAGTGTCCTCGCTGCCCCTGGGGCAGTGCCTGTGTAATTGGTTCCTGTGGGCTGCCCCTGGGGGCGTGTCCTCGCTGCCCCTGGGGCAGTGCCTGTGTAATTGGTTCCCGTGGGCTGCCCCTGGGGCAGTGTCTTTGCTGCCCATGGGGCAGCGCCTGTGTAATTGGTTCCCATTAGCTGCCCCTGGGGCAGTGCCTGTGTAATTGGTTACCATGGACTGCTCCTGGGGTAGCAGCTGTGTAGCTGGTTCCTACTGGCTGCCCGGGGCCAGTGTTTGGGTATTTGTTCCTGTGCACTGCCCCAGGGGTAGGCAGTAGGCACCACCTACACAGGCACTGCCCCAGGGGCACCTCATGGGAACCAATTACGTATGCACTGCCCCAGGGGCAGCCGACAGAAACCAACCATCATGGCACTGCCCCAGGGCAGTGCCAGTAACCAATCATCATGGCACTGCCCCATTTATTACAGTTTATAAATAAAATATATTCTCTCGCTTATGTCTGTCTTAATTTAGCAATATTAAAAAAAGGTAATGATTTCTGACACATACGATTAAATGCTCACAACTGAGTTTGACACAAAGCACAAAAAAATGTCCCTGGTTAAGATTTGAACCCTTGAAGTCTGGTTCTTTTGGATGCAAACGGCATATAACTTGAGCCACCAAAATTCAAAGACAAACAGTGCACATTGCTGGGGAGAGCATTTCCATAGCATTCTCATGTACAAATAAAACCCTCAATTCCTCAAACTTGTAACAGTCAGATTTGTGGGAAGTAACAGCTACAGGTTGCTGCCCTGGGGGCAGGGGACGAAATCCACCAATAGGGATAGGTGGGAGGCGGAGTGTGAGGATGCTGCCCTGGGGACAGCACTGCCAGTGGGCAAAATCCACCAATAGGAGTAAGCTAGAGGAGGAGCTAAAGGGTGCTGCCCCAGGGGCAGCGCTGCCCTGAGAACCGCACTATGGGAACAAATCACACTCAAGCAATCTTCTTTTAGAATGTCTGTATTTGGCACTGTTAAAAACACTTTAAACACACAGAAAGGCAAGAGAAAAAGCCTCCTTTACCTTCTAGCTGAGCAGAAAAGGAAAGTAGTCAATGCACACACAGTGCAGTGGAAAACCCCTTCAAAACAGATTTAATGAAACTCAGTGACAGAGTATGCCTAAAAATGCATGGAACCTGACTCTACTGCATATCAGTGTGCTCTATGGCTTCATTAGAGGGTCAAAGACCATTCTGCACTGGGTGTGTGCTGACTACCGTGATCTCTAGTTCCATCATGTGGGTCCCAGGCTGCCACGAGGGAGAAACTGGCTGTGTTGGTGTCACAGTGGTTGAGTTGCTGGGGGGAGGCAGGAACATTGGGGACTTACTGGACATGCAGGAGTGTAGCAGTTGTTATCCAACATACAACTCGGGCATTTTCCCTTTTATCTTCAGACTCACTACCTTCCTCCCTTGGCAGTAGGTGCCTTCTCACATTATTCTAATGGGGAGGCTGGTCAGTGGTGTGTGGTGAGCCACACCACCAGTGCTGTGTAAGACCCTGTGAGGCACTAGGACCCCCCTTCCCCATGCCACTAATGCCAAATCAGAGGATCTGGTGCAGCAGGTCCCCCACCACATGTCACCAATGCCATGTCAGAGGATCTAATGCAGTAAGTAAGGGAGGTAGTATAGCGCAGTGGTTTAAGGCTCTGAATTGCAATTCTGGTGACATCCAGCAGACTAGGCCTGGGTTTGAATCCCACAGCTTCCAGTTGCATACTGTGTGACCCTGAGCAAGTCACTTAACTTCCCTGTGCTCCCAGGTCGCATCTGTAAAAAAGCTTTCAGCTTAGTGTGCTACTCCTGGTTAAACAACTAATTAAAAAAAAAAAAGCCTCTCTTCCCCACGGCACCAACTCCATGTCAGAGGGTCTGATGCAGGAGGCCCCCCTCCCAGCCCCATGCCTCCATTGTTGTGTCAGAGGGTCTGATGTAGTAGGCCACCCCTCCTCACGCCACCCATGCCATGTCAGAGGATCTGATTCAGTAGGCCCCCTCTCCATGCCACCAATGTCATGTTGGAGGCTATAATGCAGTAGTGGTAGTATTATGTTTATTTCTTAGGTGCCCAGTCCTGCAGGCTCTGAGCATCTTACAAAACAGCATCAATAACAAAGACATAGAGCAACACTACAAATCACTAAATAACAGCAGATTCTAAAAGCAACATTGGTGTAGTATCTCAGATATCAAAGGGTTATGATTTTAAAAATAAATGATGCTTTAATCCCTGTTTAAACACTTCCACAGAAGGGGCCTTCCTAAGCTCATGGGGCAGCTAATTTCAAACAGTAGATACTCCCCTCCTACTCCAGTGCTGTGTCAGAAGCTGTACCACAGTATGTCCTCCCTCAGTCCCCCCATGCCTCTAATGCTACATTAGAGGCTCTGAAGTAGTTAGCGCTCCCTCCTCACGCTGTTAATGCTTTGTCAGAAGCTGTAATACAGTACATGCTCTGCTCCCCCACCATAATACCGTGTCCAAGGTTCTGAAGTAGTTGGTGCCCCCTCTCCCAAACCACCAGTGCTGTGTCAGAGGCTTTGATGCAGTAGGTCCTCCCCACCACCACTAATACTATGTCGGAGGCTCCGAAGTAGTAGGTGCCCCTCCCCCACACCACCAGTACTGTGGCAGATGCTGTGATGTAGAAGGTGCTACCCTCACATCACCATTAATACCATGCCAGAGCCTCTGTTGCAGCAGGTGCCTCCAAACCATCAGTGCCACGTCTGACACTGATGAAGTAACTGCTTCAAACAACATGAAGTCTTGCTGTATTCTGACATATGCAGTGATGTCCAACCTTTGAACTGCCCCGGAGATGAAAGAGTTAACTTTCCATGCCAGGCATGGAACGCTGAGCTTGAGCTCGGTTGAGACTCTGTCTGTTGCTGTTTGAACTCAAACTGTCAGATTCTTTACTCCGCCTCACTGAACAGTCGCTCCGGAGATTTCTCCTTTGCTCGGTTCAATTTAGTCGGTTAAAGTGCCATTTTTCCTTGGTTTTCGACCAAATTTAATCTGTTAACCTGTCGGTTCAGTCTCTGTCTGTGGTATCGTGAGTACTAGATAGGTTTATTTTCTTGTTCTTCTGTGTGGAACTTGTAAACGTGGGATCGGTTCGGTTTGAACTGATCAGGTTTGTTTAAAAAAGTTTATTCTACTTTTAGAGTGTGGTAACCGGTCCTTATCAGTTCTAAAAAAAACGGATTTCATTACGGTTTTTTCCACGACCCGTGACACGGTCAGGAACCGACAAGGGTGTCTTGCCTGGCGGATTGCCGGAAAAAGGGTAAGTTTTGTTAGGACTGGCCATGTCTGAGAAACCCAAAAGAAAAACCGGGCCCACTGGGTTTCAACACTGTAGTGTGTGTGGGGAAGCCTTTGCTAAGGCTGACCCCCACACCACCTGTGTTTATTGTCTGGGGTTTGACCACCTCGATTCAGACTGCCAGATTTGCAAGAATTTTCCTGCAGCTACCCTGTAAAAGAGAGTTGATAGGCTCAGGGAAAGGGAGGCCAAGAAGTCCGCTGACCCGGATGGCCAGCCCAGTTCGGTTCTAACCGAACCAGAAGGAGTGCCCTCTGACCAGGGCGATACTTCTTCGGGCAAAAGGAGAACCGACTCTGAGGAGTAGGTTCCGGTTAAAAGAAAAAGAAAGGATAAATCAGCCGGTGCAGATCCACAGCTTCTTTCTCCGACCGCTGATGAAATAGCCAAAGCGATAAGGATTGTTCAGTCGCTAACCCCAGTTTCCGACCGAACCGGCACCATCGGGTAGGGGCTCAGTTCGGTCGGCTCCCCCAGTTCCAGATTATAATTTAGAAGATTTTTATGAACCGGAGGAGGAGGAAGGAGAGTATGAGGATAGTGATGGTGATTACGAAAGTCTGGATGTGCCCATTGACCCGGACATCTCCCCAGACAGACCTTCAAGGGTTTCTCCTCCTAGGCTTTCTGAGTCCCCTTCCCATTTTATGTTCTACAAAAAAGTGGCTGAAACTCTTCAGCTTCCTAAGGAAGAAGCTGTAGACGATCAGGAGGAGCCTGACTGTGTTGAGATGATGGATATCCCAGAGTCCAGGAGGCTGTCTATTCCCCTTCATAAGTCCTTTGGGAAACAGACAATAAAAATTTTAAAGACTCCTAATTCTATACCTCCTGTGGACAAGAGAATGGACAAGAGGTATACTCTCTCAGGCACAGATACGGAGTTCCTTACCCAGCAATGCAGCCATGTTGGGGTAGTGCAGGCTGCTGCCTGTGATAAGGCAAATATACCCTTGACTTCACACCCCCCAGATAAGGATTCCAGGAGGATTGATGCCATGGCAAAGAAACAGTACATGGCAGCATCCTTGGGACTCAGGCAGGCTAATTATATGGCCTATACAGCTAGATATCAGAAATCTAGATGGGACACTGTAATGGCTCTGGCTAAACAGGTCCCTGGCCAGCTTGCCAAGGAGCTGGAGCAGGTGGCTGCAGTTGGTATTGAGGCATCCAAGGTGCAGTTCCATGCTGCAGTGGACTCCAATGATGTTTCATCTAGAGTCATGACTACATCTGTGGCCCTTCGTAGGATGGCTTGGCTCAGATGTACTAGCCTGTCTCGGGATACCCAGACTAAGGCCATGGATTTTCCTGTTGTGGGTAATTCTCTGTTTGGGGAGCAAACAGAGAACTACATGAAGAAAATGGATGAATACAGGACCACCTATAGGAGTGCTCAGGCCAAGGAAGGCAAGCCACTCCCCAGAGGCTAGCATTCAGGGCAGGGGCAGGCCTTTTCATAGGCCTTCTACCAAGCCCAGGCCTCCTCTTCTGCTTATGCTCATAGGGGGTTCTTCAGAGGGAGAAGCAGACGGGGTAAAAGCAGGCCTGCTTCCACCCCTCAGCCTAAGGCCCCTGCCAAACAGGCACCCTGATGGATTTTCCAGGGCCGATTCTCCACCACCTGTAGGGGGCACGCTGGCTTACTTTGTCCAGGACTGGATGTCTTTAACATCAGACAAATGGGTCCTGGAAGTAGTAAGCCAGGGACTGGTTCTCAGCTTCAAAAAATTTCCCAAGATGAGAACCAGATCCTTTCCACCTGCAAATCCACCAGAGGCACTTGCCCTAGAGGCAGAGGTCTCTTCCCTCTTGGCTCGGAGAGCCATAGAGAGGGTTCCACCCCTACACAAGGGAAAAGGATTGTACTCCAGGTACTTCCTAACCCCCAAAAAGACAGGAGAATGGCGGCCCGTCCTGGATCTCAGATATTTAAACAAGTACCTTTTAAAGTTAAAGTTCAAAATGGTGACTCTGGGAATAATTCTACCCTCTCTAAGGCCAGGAGACTGGCTAGTTTCCTGGACCTCAAGGATGCCTATTTCCATATTCTCATCAGAAGCTCCCACCGAAGTACCTCAGGTTCGAGCTGCCCTCAGGCCATTACCAATTCAGAGCAATGCCCTCGGCCTAACTTCTGCTCCAAGGGTGTTCACAAATGCCTGGCAGTAGTGGTTGCTTTCCTAAGGAGAAAAAAGATCTCCATCTTTCTCCATACCTGACCACTGGCTCATAGTAGGCCAGTCTCCATACCAAGTCAAGTTACACCTACAGATAACTCAGCAACTGCTCACTTCTCTAGGTTTCCTTCTGAATCTTTCAAAGTCAGTTCTAGAGCCTGTGCAGCTCCTCACCTTCATAGGGGCAGAGCTGGATACAGCAAAGGGCAGAGCCTTCCTTCCCTGGACAGGGCAAGGACCCTATCTCACTGGCCTCTTCATTCACCCTCCAGGTGTCTCGACCAGCAAGGCATTTTCTGCAGCTCCTGGGACACATGGCTGCCTCTACAGCAGTGGTTCAGGGAGCAAGATTTCAGATGAGGGACATTCAGTTCCACTTGAGAGCCTTCTGGTCTCAGAAAAAGGATCCTCTGACCAAACTAATCCCAGTGACTCAAACCCTGATCCAGGCGTTGCAGTGGTGGCAGGATCAGGACAATCTAAGACAGGGAGTTCCCTTAGTCACTCAGTCTCATTCTCTAATCCTTACTACAGATGCCTCCCTCTTGGGCGGGGAGCCCACTTGGGGGACCTGGCCACCCAAGGGTTGTGGTCTCCTCAGGAATCTCTGCTTCACATCAATCTATTAGAACTCAGAGCAGTGTTTCTAGCACTTCAAGCTTTTTCCAAGTCTGTTCAGAACAAAGTAGTTCAGATCAGGACAGAATACCACCACAATGTGGTATATCAACAAGCAAGGGGGCACTCGGTCTACGGCCTTGTGCACAGAGGCAATGAAGTTGTGGTCTCTGGCCTATTGCCTGAACGCCTCTCTTACAGCAGTGCACCTCCCAGGGAAGGACAATGTCCTGGCAGATGCTCTCAGCAGGATATCTCAGGGCCATCACGAATGGTCCCTGGATCCCCTGATTTTTGAAGGTGATCTTCTCCAGATGGGGCACCCCACAGATAGATCTTTTTGCAGCCCCAGACAATCACCAACTTCCTCTCTTTTGCTGCAGACCCCCAGTGTTGGGCTCAGTCCCCCTGGATGCCCTAGCTCTCAATTGGGAAGGGAAGTTCCTGTATGCTTTTCTTCCCTTTCCTCTCCTGTTCAAGGTGCTAGTCAAAATCAGGTCTCAACCCTGCAAGGTGATTCTGATTGCTCCAGACTGGGCCAGACAGCCCTGGTACCCTCTCTTGTTGTCCTTAGCAGTCCACCTTCCCCTGTCTCTTCCCAGGAATTACAACCTGTTAACATTTGCCCAGGGGAGAGTTTGGTATCCAAATCTCAAATCTCTCAATCTCAAGGCCTGGCTCTTGAAGAGTTAGAGTTTGCTGATTTGCATCTCTCTCAAGCTGTTCTGGATATCTTAAAGGCTTCTCGAAAGCCTTCCACCAGAAACACTTATAATTCCAAGTGGAAAATACTTACTATATGGTGCTCTGGGAAGCATATTTCTCCAGAGTCTGCTGGCCTGCCCACAGTCCTTGACTATATGGTTCATCTCAATAGCTTGGGACTCAGACCAGCTACACTAAGAGTGCATCTGGCAGCTGTCTCTGCCTTCCTCTCAGCAGGCAAGCATTCTTCCCTTTCAGCTCATCCTGTATTTTGTAAATTTTTCAAGGGATTGCTGCATACCAATCCTCCCTTCAGGGCCCCTGCCCCTGCTTGGGACCTTAATGTTTGCATTGCTCAGCTTATGCAACCCCCTTTTGAGCCTTTGTCCTCAGCAGAGCTTAAGTACTTGACTTGGAAAACTGTTTTCTTCTAATGGAGTCTTGCTGTATTTCCGACCTCCCCCCCTGCCTCCCCTCTCAGAACCTGGGTTTTTGGGATGTGGGTGGGCAGCAGCAGTGTTGGCACTCGGGAGGTGCCCCCACCCCTTCTTTTCTCACCCCTTTAATTTGGGTGGGTGGGTGTTGTGTTTTGTTTTATTTTTTGGGTTTCCTGACTTGAGTCTTTGCTTTGGGGCCAAAAAATCTTTTATTATTTTTAGTAGCCAGTTGGCTAATGTTAGTTTACAGTTTCCACACAGGACACCCAGTGAGTATAGCTCGTAAAGATCTGACGGTTTGAGTTCAAACAGCAACAGACAGAGTCTCAACCGAGCTCGAGCTCAGCGTTCCATGCCTGGCATGGAAAGTTAACTATTTCATCTCCGGGGCAGTTCAAAGGTTGGACATCACTGCATATGTCAGAAATCAGCAAGACTCCATTAGAAGAAACAACATTACTAAGGTGAGTAATTTTTTCTTCCATACCACCAATGTCATGTTGGAGGCTCAGATGCAGTAGGCACTCACCCCTCCTCAACACACAAACCATCAGTGCCATGTTGGAGGCTCAGATTCAGTACATTCTCACCCTCCCTTCATGCCACTATTGCTGTGTGGGAGGCACCGATGTAGTAGGCTGTCACCCCCATGCTACCAGTGCTGTGTAGTAGGCCGAGATGCAGTAGCCACTTGCCCTCCCACACCATCTATGCCATGTCACAAGCTCAGATGCTGTAGGCTTTCACCCTCTCCCCCAGCACAATAAGTACCATGTCGGAGGCTTAGATGCAGTAGGTTCTCAGCCCCCATGCTATCAATGCTGTGTGGGAGGCTCAGATGAAGTAGGCTGGCACCCTCCCTCTGTGCACTACCAGTGCCGTGTCGGAGGCTCAGATGCAGTAGGCTGTCACCCCCATGCCAACAGTGCTGTGTCAGAGGCTCAGATTTAGTAGGCTCTCACTGCCCCCACCTCCAACATATCACCAATGCCATGTTGGAGGCTCAGATGCAGTAGGCTCTCCCCCCAATACATCACCAATGCCATGTCAGAGGCTGTACCACAGTATGCCCTCCTTCAGTCCACCCATGCCACATTATAGGCTCTGAAGTAGTCAGTGCTCCCTACCTCACACTGCCAATGCTTTGTCAGAGGGTGTGATACAGTAGGTGCTCTGCTCCCACCACCACCACTAATACCATATCCAAGGCTCTGAAGTAATTGTTGCCCCTTCCCCACACCACCAGTGCTGTGTTGGAGGTTTTGACGCAGTAGGTCCTCCCCACCAAAACTAATACTTTGTTGGAGGATCTGAAGTAGTAGGTGCTCCTCCCCCACCAGCCAGTACAGTGTGGGATGCTGTGAAGCAGAAGATGCTACCCTCCCATCACTACTAATACTGAACCAGAGGTTCTGATGGAGGAAGTGCTCCCAAACCACCAAATTTAGTGTCTGATGCTGATGAAGTACCTGCCCCCCCATACCACCAATGCCATGTTGAAGCCTCAGATGCACTAGGCACTCACCCCCACACCACCAGTGCTGTGTGGTAGGCTCCAGTGCAGTAGGCACTCACCCCCACTACACACACAGACTACCAGTTCTGGGTGGAAGGCTCAGATGCAGCAGTCTGTCACTCCCCCACACCATCAATACCATGTTGGAGGCTCAGAGGCAGTACATTTTGACCCCCATGCTACCAATCCTATGTGAGAGGCTCAGATGCAGTAGGTTCTCCCCCACCATACAGTCAGTGCTGTGTCGGAGGCTGAGGTGCAGAAGGCTCTGACCCTGCCCCCTCCCCCCCACACACACACATATCACCAATGCCCTGTCGGAGGCTCAGATGCAGTAGGCTGTCACCCCTCATGCACCACCAGTGCTGTATTGGAGGCTTAGATGCAGTAGGCACTCACTGTCCCCCTCCCACATATCACCAGTACCATGACAGAGGCTCAGATGCAGTAGGCTGTCACCTCCCATGCCACCAGTTCTGTGTCAGAGGCTCAGATGCAGTATGCTGTTACCCCCCCATGCACCACCAGTGCTGTACTGGAGGCTCAGATTCAGTAGGCTCTCACTGTCCCCTTCCCACATATCACCAGTGCCATGCTGGAGTCTGAGATGCAGTAGGCTCTTACCACCCCCCATGTACCACCTATGCCATATTGGAGGGTCAGATACAGAAGGCTCTCACTGCCCCCCCCCCCCACATATCGCCAACGCCATGTCAGAGTCTCAGATTCAGTAGGCTCTCACCCAATCACACACACACACACACACCCCTGTCAGTGCCGTGTCAGAGGCTCAGATGCAGAATGCTCTCATCCTGCTCCCCACACATCACCAATGTTGTGTCAGAGGCTCAGATACAGTAAGCTGTCATCTCCCATGCCACCAGTGCTGTGTCAGAGGTTCAGATGCAGTAGGCTGTCACCGCCCATGCCACCAGTGCTGTGCCAGAGGCTCAGATGCAGTATGCTCTCACCCCTCATTCACCAGTGGTGCTGTATTGGAGGCGCAGATGCAGTAAGCTCTCACTGTTCCCCTCCCACATATCACCAGTGCCATGTTAGAGGCCCAGATACAGTAGACTCTTACCCCCCCATGCACCACTAATGCCATATTGGAGGGTCAGATACAGTAGGCTCTCACTGCCCCCCCCACACACATATCTCCAACACCATGTCGGAGACTCAGATGCAGTAGGCTCTCCCCCAGTAATTCACCAGTGTCATATCAGAGGGTCAGATGCAGTATGCTCTGCCCTTGCCCCCTACACATCAGCAGTGCCATGTCGAGGGCTCAGATGCAGTAGGCTGTCACCTCCTTTCCCACTAATACCATGTTGGAGGCTCAGATGCAGTGTGCTCTTACCTCCCCCCCATGTACCACCAATGGCATTCTGGAGACTCAGCTGCAGTAGGCTCTTACCCCCCCCCCTCCATGCACCACCAATACCGTCCTGGAGGCTTAGATGCAGTAGGCCCCCCTTTTCCCATGCCACCATTGTGTTAGTGGCTCTGATGCAGCTGGCTTTCCCTACACTACCAGCAATGCCGTGTCAGAGGCTGAGATGCAGTAGGTTCTCACGCCACACCACCAGTGCTGTGCCTGAAGCTGTGATGCAGTAGGCTCTCCCTTTCCCTATGCCACTGATGTGTTGGAGGCACTGATGCAGTCAGCTCTCCACACACTGTCACCAGTACCTTGTCAGAGGCTCAGGTGCAGTAGGCTGTCATCCCCCACACATCACCAGTGCTGTGCAGGAAGCTCAGATGCAGTAGGCTCTCCCCCTCAGGACATCGCCAGTGCCAGAGGATCAGATGCAGTATGTCCCCTACCCCCCATGTACCATTAATGCCCTGTAAGAGGCACAAATGCAGTAGGCTCTCATTGCCACAGCCACACATCACCATTGCCATGTCGGAGACTCAGTTGCAGTAGGCTTTCACCCCCCGCCATTACATTACCAAAGTTGTGTCGGAGGCTTAGATACAGTAGGCTGTCACCCCCCCCCATACATCGCCAATGCTGTGTCAGAGGGTCATATGTAGTAGGCTTTCATCCCTCTATATATCACCAATTCTGTGTCAGTGGCTCAGATGTAGTAGGCTCTCACCCCAATACATCACCAATGCCATGTCAGATGCTTAGATGCAGTAGGCTCTCCCCCCCAACCCCACCCCATACAGCACCAGTGCTGTGTCAGAGGATTAGATGAAGCAGGCTGTCACCCTCTCATGCATCATCAATGCTGTGTTGAAGGCTCAGATACAGTAGGCTCTCACCCCAGTACTACCAATGCTGTGTCAGAGGCTCAGATGCAGTAGGCTTTCACAGTTCCCATACATCAACAATGCTGTGTCAGAGGGTCATATGTAATAGGCTTTCACTCCTCTATATATCACCAATTTTGGGTCAACAGCTCAGATGTAGTAGGTGCTCACCCCGCATACATCACCAATGCCATGTCAGACACTCAGATGCCGTAGGCACTCACCCCCCCATACATCACCAGTGCTGTGTCAGAGGCTCAGATGAAGCAGGCTCTCACCCTCTCATGCATCACCAATGCTGTGTTGGAGGCTCAGATACAGTAGGCTCCCACCCTCATACTACCAATGCTGTGTCAGAGGCTCAGATGCAGTAGGCTATCACCTCCCCACACCACCAATGCCTTGTCAGAGGCTCAGATGCAGTGGGTTCGCACCCCTCCATGCCTCCAGTGCCATGGTGGAGGCTCAGATACGGTAATCTCTCACTCCCCACACCACCAATGCCTTGTTGGAGACTCAGTTGCAGTAGGTTCTCACCCCCCCTCCACACTATTAATCCTGTGCCTGAGACTGTGATGCAGTAGGCCCCCCCTTTCCCTATGCCACTGATGTGTCAGAGGCTCTGATGCAGTCGGCTCTCCCTACACTGCCACTAGTTTCATGTCGGAGGCTCAAATGCAGTAGGTTCTTACCCCACTCGCCACACCGTCAGTGCTGTGCCCGAGTCTGTGATACAGTAGGCCCTCCCTTTCCCCTTGCCACCAATGTGTTGAAGGCTCAAATGCAGTAGGCTCTCCCTATAATATGCCAGAGGCTCTGATGTAGTAGGCCCCCTCCCAATGCCACCAGTGCCATATTATAGTCTCTGATGCAGTAGCTGCCCTTACAACCTAAGCCGTATTGGAAGCTCTACTGCACCAGTCAGTCCCTCCGTTGCGATCAGGACTATGTCAGAGGCACTCAAACCCCACCCCCCTCCACATGACTAATGCCTTGTTGGAGACTCTGAAGTAGTAGGTGCCCTCTCCCCAACACTGCCAGTGCTGTGCCAGAGGCTGTGATGCTGTAGATGCCCCCCCTACCCTTACCATCACTAATATTGGAGTCTCAGATGCAGTAGGTGCTCTACACAGACACACTCAAATGCTCTCTCTCTCTCTCTCTCTCTCACAGACACATTCATGCACACACAAAACACCAGTGCTCCTCCCATACACTCAACACCACTGTCCCCCCCCCCCCATACACACACAACACCATTGTTTTGGAGGAGGCTCTGATGCATTAGGCGCACCCTCCATGCCACCAATGCTGTTATGCCATTTTGGAGGGTCTGATGCAGTAGCCCCACCTCCCACACCGCCAATTTACCATATCAGAGTTTCTAATGTAGTAGGTGCCTCTCCCTCTCCCTCCCCCTACTATCAATTCAGTGTAAGAGGCTTGTATGCAGTAATCTCCTCCAACAGTAGCAGTATAGTGTTGGAGGCAGTAGGCACACATGCACATACACACACAACACACACACACACGCGCACACACACACACACCACTAATGCCATGGCAGGGTCTGTGATGCAGTAGGTACTCCCTCAACATGCAAATCACCAGTGCTGTGTCTGAGGCTCTGATGTATTAGGTGCTCCCCCATGCCACCAATGCTATTTTGGAGGCTCTGATGGAGTAGGTCCCCTTCCCCACACCACCAGTGCCATGTTGGAGGCTCTCATACAGTAGATGATCCTCCCTCCCCATGACACCAATGCATTGCAAGAGGCTCTGATGAGTAAGTACCCTTTCTCAGCACCAGTGCTATGTTGGAGGCTTCGATGCAGTAGACTCCAGCCACAACATCACCATCAATGAAGGACAGTACCATGTCAGAGGCTTTGATGCAGTATGTGCCCCCCCCCCCATCCTATAGCATGTAGATTTCCAGACACTCATTCTGGAGATTAATCCATCCTCACTGCTGAGAACAAGGTGGAGGGTGGCCTAAAACATAGTTCCCTTTTGGATATGCTGCTATAGGAAGCAGTCCTTGAAGGTGGACAAGAACTCTGTCCAGACCCTGCCATTTGCCCTCTCAATATGCCAGTCTGTGCCCAGGCAACTGATGATCACCTGGATCACACTGCATCTAATTTTGTTGTTCTCTTAATTTCCCCAACAAGCTTGGTGTCACGCTCCACAGAGAGCTATTTGGGGCCTTCAGAACACCCCCAGGACTACTCATTTACCCCCTTTTCCCTAGTTCAACCCAGGTGGAGTCTTAAGACACTTTTGCCACCCTGACATCCTCTTGCTTCTCCCAGTGACTCAAAGAGAGCCACTCCACCCCTTTCTTGAGGGATAGCAGCACGAGGAAGTAAAATAACCTGCACAAGCTCACATGGCTCTGGTGGGACTGGAATCCTGACTCACAGTTCTGTAGTCAAACCATCATATAACCATGTTATTCTACACAATTCAACATTTCCACAATTGATCTCTCAGGGAACCCCCTTCCTTAATGTATTGTTACTCCCTAAATGCAGCAGTACCTGATTTCCACAGGTACGAAGGTCTGCAACTGCCCTGAAAAACAGCACCTTAGGTTTAGGGTTAGACCATAGACCTTCTGTTCTGTTAATCTGGACCTGATCTGTGCCTTTGATGCCCAGACTCATAACATGTGTGTCCTGTGTTTATGTTTGTTTAGTTTTGATGAGCTGTTGTTTGTGTGCATATTGAGAAATTCACACAGTGGACATTAGGGTTGGAATTACACTTTCAAACAACATGAAGTCTTGCTATATTATGACAATTAGCAGTTTGGTCCTCCTCTAGAACTGTCCCGGAGATGAAAGAGTTAACTCCATACAGGATGGAGTTCTGAGCGCGAGCTCGGTTTTCAAAGCTCTATCTGGGCAGTTTCAAACTGAAACTGTCAGATTCTTTACTCCGCCTCACTGAACAATCGCTCCGGAGATTTCTCCTTCAGCTCGGTTCATTTCTCGGTTCATTTTAAGTATTCTGATTAAATTTAACCGAGAACAGTGTTTTATTTTACCGCATTTGGTTCAAGCTCTATCTGGTAAACTGTAAGTACAAGGTTTTAGTCTGTGTGAAATTGTCATTATCGGTTCGGTTTTGAACCGATCGGTTTGCTTTAAAACTCATTTTAAACATTTTAAAATATATTTAGAGTCGTTTCGGTTCTTATCGGTTCTAAAAAGCAGATTCATTACGGTTTTTCAAATACCCGTGACACGTTAGGAACCGATAAGGGTGTCTTGCCTGGCACTGCCATTAAAAGGCAAGTTTTTGGTTAGGCTGGCATTATGTCTGAGAAACCCAAAGGAAAACTGGCCCACTGGTTTCAACACTGTGATGCTTGTGGGAAGCCTTTGCCAAGCTGACCCACACACCTATGTTTATTGTCTGGGGTTTGACCACCTCAGTCAGACTGCCAGGTATGTAAAAATTTCCCTGCAGCCACCCTGGAAAAAAGATTGGGCAGGCTCAGGGAATGAGAGGCCAAAAAGTCCGCTGACCTGGATGGCTAGCCCGGTTCAGTGCCAACTGAACCAGAGGGAGTGCCCTCTGACCAGGGCAATACTTCCTCGCAAAAGAAAAGCTGGTTCTGAGGAACCAGCCCCAGTAAAAAAATCTAGAAAATCAGCAGGTCTGGAGTCCAAAATTTCCTCTCCAACTGCTGCAGAAATAGCAAAAGCCATACAAATTGTCCAGTCACTGTCTCAGGGGCCGTCCGAACCACCACTAGTTGGCAAAGGTTGGTTCGTCCGGCTCCAGTGGTTCAGGAGTATGATGTTGAGAATTTTATGAACCACAGGAGGGAGAGGATTATGAACAGTATGTATGTGGCTGGGAGGGTCTGGATGTGCCCATTGAACCGGACATCTCTCCAGACAGACCTTTAGAATCTCCCGTATGCTGTCTGAGTCCCCATCTCATTTTATGTTTTATAAGAAAGTTGCTGA
Source organism: Neoceratodus forsteri (assembly GCA_016271365.2). Classification (NCBI taxonomy): domain Eukaryota; kingdom Metazoa; phylum Chordata; order Ceratodontiformes; family Ceratodontidae; genus Neoceratodus; species Neoceratodus forsteri. The sequence continues at coordinate 1,629,798,297 of CM028131.1, read as the reverse complement.
AACCCTCCAGCTTCCCTTAGAAGAGGCGGTGGATGAGCAGGAGGAGCCTGATTATGTTGAAATGATGGATATTCCAGAGTCTAGGAGATTGTCTATTCCTTTGCATAAGTCATTTAAGAAGCAAACAATAAACATTTTGAAAAATCCTAATTCTGTGCCTCCTGTCGATACGAAGATGGACAGGAGGTATACTCTATCAGGTCCTGATACAGACTTCCTTTCTGAGCAGTGTAGTCATGTAGGAGTAGTGCAGGCTGCAGCCTGTGACAAGGTAACATTCCCTGGCTTCACATCCTCCTGACAAGGATTCCAGGAAGATTGATGCCATGGCAAAAAAGCAGTATATGGCAGCCTCTCTGGGACTCAGGCAGGCAAATTATATGGCTTATGTGGCTAGATATCAGAAATCTAGATGGGATACAGTTATGCAGTTAGCCAAGCAGGCCCATGGCCAGCTGGCTAGTGAATTAGAACAGGTGGCTGCTGATGGCATTGAAGCCTCTAAAGTTCAATTTCATGCTGCTGTGGATGTTAATGATGTTTCCTCAAGGGTCATGGCCACTTCTGTAGCTTTGAGGTTGGCATGGCTCAGGTGTACTAATCTGTCACAGGACACTCAGACTAAGGCTATGGATTTTCCTATGGTGGGAATTCTCTGTTTGGGGAGCAGACAGAGAACTATATGAAAAAGATGGATGAATACAGAACTACCTACAAAAGTGCCCAAGCCAAGGAGCGGCAAGCCACTCCCCAGAGGCACACACCCAGAGGTAGGGGCAGGCCCTTCCACAGGCCTTTTTATCAATTCCAAGCCTCCTCTGCTTTTGCTCAGAGGGGCTTTTTCAGAGGCAGAGGCAGACGGGGCACAGGTAAACCGGTCCCCACCCCTCAGCCTAAGGCAACTGCCAAGCAGGCACCCTGATGGGGTGCCCAGGGTCGATTCTCCTGTACCAGTAGGGGGCAGGTTGGCTTACTTCAGTCAGAACTGGGTGTCCCTAACTTCGGACAAATGGGTTCTGGAAGTAGTAAGCCAGGGCCTGGTTCTCAGCTCCAAAAAATTCCCAAAGATGAGAGCCAGGCATTTTCCACCTGAGTCCCCGAGACCCTTGCTCTGGAAGCAGAGGTCTCTACCCTGTTAACCTTCAGAGCAGTAGAAAGGGTTCCTCCCTTACACCAGGGCAAAGGTCTGTATTCCAGATGCTCTTACCCCAAAAGACAGGAGAATGGCGGCTCATCTTAGATCTAAGATATCTGAACAAGCACCTTTTGAAACCAAAGTTCAAAATGCTAACTCTGGCAATGATTTTACCCTCCCTGAGGCCAGGGGACTGGTTAGCCTCCCTGGACCTCAAGGACGCTTATTTTCATGTCCTCATCAGGCCTTCTCACCGAAAGTACCTCAGGTTCAAACTGCCCTCAGGCCACTACCAGTTCAGGGCAATGCCCTTCGGCCTTACCTCTGCCCCAAGGGTATTCACAAAATGTCTGGCCGTGGCAGTGGCTCATTTAAGGAGGCAAGGGATTGCTGTTTTCCCTTACCTGGACGACTGGCTCATTGTAGGACAGTCTCCAGAACAGGTGAAATCCCACTTACAAGTCACCCAGCAGCTTCTCACCTCCCTGGGATTCCTGCTAAATCTACCAAAGTCAGTTCTAGAACCAGTTCAGGTACTCACTTTCATAGGTGCGGAATTGGACACAAAGCTGGCCAGGGCCTTCCTCCCCTTGGAAAGGGTAGAGAAGTTGATTGCCCTGGCCTCCTCTTTCACTCTGCAGGTCTCTCGACCAGCAAGACACTTTTTGCAGCTCCTGGGGCACATGGCTGCCTCCACAGCCGTGGTGCAGGGAGCAAGATTCCAGATGAGAGACATTCAGTTTCACTTGAGAGCCTATTGGTCTCAAAGGAGGGACCCCCTTACCAAATTGATTCCAGTGACCCGAACCCTGATCCTAGCCCTTCAGTGGTGGCAGGATCAGAGCAATTTAAGACTGGGGGTCCCCTTCATTCCTTCTCTCCCACTCCTCACCCCTCACTACGGATGCCTCCCTCCTGGGTGGGAGCACACTTGGGCGACCTCTCCACCCAGGAGTGTGGTCCCCCCAGGAATCTCTGCTCCACATCAATTTGCTGGAACTCAGAGCTGTCTTTTTAGCTCTTCAAGCATTTTCTGCATCTGTCCAGAACAAAGTAGTCCAGGTCAGAACAGACAATACCACAACAATGTGGTACATCAACAAGCAAGGGGGCACTCGGTCGTCGGCCTTGTGCACCGAGGCAATGAAGTTGTGGTCTCTGGCCTACTCCCTGAACACCTCTCTGATAGCAGTTCACCTGCCAGGGAAAGACAATGTCCTAGCGGATGCCCTCAGCAGGATTCCTCAGGGCCATCACGAATGGTCCCTGAATCCTCGAGTGCTGGGGACAGTTTTTGCCAGATGGGGCACCTCTCAGATAGACCTCTTCGCAGCCCCAGACAACCACCAACTTCCACTGTTCTGTTGCAGGCCCCCAGTGGTGGGCTCAGTCCCCCTGGACGCCCTTCTCTTGGATTGGGAAGGGAAGTTTCTTTATGCTTCCCCCCCTTCCCTCTCCTATTCAAGGTGTTAGTAAAAATCAGATCCCAGCCTTGCAAGGTGATTCTGATTGCACCAGACTGGGCCAGGCAACCCTGGTACCCACTCCTTCTATCACTGGCAGTCCACCTTCCCCTGTGTCTTCCCAGGATTCACAACCTGCTGACCTGTGCCCAGGGGAGAGTCTGGTATCCGAACCTCAAATCCCTCAACCTCAAAGCTTGGCTCTTGAGGAGTTAGAATTTGCTGATTTGCACCTTTCTCAAGGTGTCCTTGACATCCTAAAGGCCTCTAGGAAGCCTTCCACTAGAGCCACTTATAATTCCAAGTGGAAAAGGTTCTCCATCTGGTGTTCTGGGAAGCATATTGCCCCAGAATCTGCTGATTTGCCCATTTTGTTGGACTACATGGTCCATCTTAATTCTTTGGGCCTCAGGCCAGCTACCTTAAGAGTTCATTTGGCAGCTGTCTCTGCTTTTATTTCAGCAGGAAAGCCTTCCTCCCTTCCGCTCACCCTGTATTTTCCAAGTTTTTAAGGGGTTACTCCATACCAATCCACCTTTCGTGACAGCCCTGCCTGGGACCTTAATGTTTCATTGCCCAGTTAATGCAACCTCCTTTGAACCCTGTCTTCCGTAGAGCTTAAGTTTTAACTTGGAAAACTGTATTTCTAGTGGCCATCACTTCTGCTAGACGATAAGTGAGTTACAAGCCCTTTCAGTAGAAAATGATTTTATTTTTCACAGGGATAAGGTAGTCCTCAGGACTAACAGAAAGTTTTTACCTAAAGTGGTGTCGGATTTCCATCTTAACCAATCCATCTCCCTTCCAGTATTTTTCACTGAGCATTCTTCCTCTGGTGAGAGGAGATTGCACAGTTTGGATGTTAAGAGGGCATTGAGTTACTATTTAGAAGGTACCAAGGGTCACAGGTTCGAATCCCATCAACTGTTTCTCACCTATGGTGAGGTTGGCAAAGGGAAACCTGCCACTAAGAGGACAATTGCCAGATGGATTGTCTCTTGTATCCAATTTTGTTACCAGCAACTGGGTAGAGACCCCCCTCTGGATTGAGGGCTCATTCTATCAGAGGTACAGCCGCGTCTCTAGCTGCTGCTAGAGACATTCCTATTTGGAAATTTGTCAGGCTGCAACCTGGAAAGCGGTACACACCTTCACCAAGCATTACTCCCTGGATATCCAGGCCAGGAGATGTCGTTTGTCACAGCTGTGCTTCAGAGCCTATTCCCTAAGTAGGTTCTGTCCCTCCTCCATGGAGGTACTGCTGTGTAGTCTGTTAATTGTCATAATATAGCAAGACTTCATGTTGTTTGAAGAAAAAATTACTCACCTTAGTAATGTTGTTTCTTCTAATGGAGTCTTGCTATATTATGACCACCCCCCCAGCCTGCCCCTCTCAGAACTTCTACTTGGGTAGGGGGTGGGCAACCTAGTGCAGGCACTGTTTATGCCATTGCAGGATTTTCTTCCCCTTTTGGGGTTTTTGGGGGAGTGTTGTTTCTATTGTTAAATGGTATTTTTTGCTGGCCCCCTGACTTGAGTCTTTGGGTAGGGTCCAGCAGTGTTGTTGTTATTGTTGCTATTGTTGTTGTTGTTATTAGGTAGCCAGTAGGCTAGTGTAGGTTACAGCTTCCACACAGACCCTTAGTGAGTTCTTGCTTCGTAAAGATCTGACAGTTTCAGTTTGAAACTGCCCAGATAGAGCTTTTGAAAACCGAGTCAGCCAGAACTCCATCCTGTAGGAGTTAACTCTTTCATCTCCGGGCAGTTCTAGAGGAGGACCAAACTGCTAATTGTCATAATATAGCAAGACTCCATTAGAAGAAACAACATTACTAAGGTGAGTAATTTTTTCTTATGAGGGTTTGGGAGGTATGGGGCCCAGTTCCTGAGCCCCTCCCAACACTGGTGGACATCGAATCTGAATTGTTGGTTGTGAATCCTTGAGCTACATGGTAGAGGCACGGCCCCTGGTAGTCTGCTGCTCTTCAGCTCTATGTTTTGTGGTGAAAATTATTTACTTTTGTGGCAGATTGCTGTCCATTCAGTGGCTAACTTGCCATGCAATGTCAATGATGGACATCAGCTGCTGAATCTGGCAGAAGGGGCTTCAGGACAAATAAAGTGGTGAAAAAAGCCTGGAACTGGGGAAGATGAGTATTTTTCAAATAAAAATCACCAAAAATTGTGAATTCAAGGGAAGCATGTAAGTACTATGGTCAGTTTTGGGGCTCTTGAATCACAGAGTACTGGGGGCCTTGGGGTAAAGGGCAGGTCACTTTTAGAGTCTTTGCCTTTATAATGTGCCCCATTAAATGGGAGGCCTCTGGGTCACCAGAAGTCTCATGGGGGTTTGCTCTGAGCTTTTGGGGATTTTTTGCCACATTCCTTTAACAGTTCTGCATTTGATGATCGTTCCATCCCCGAGATCATCCATTGACACCATCTTCCTGTTCCTTTTGATTTTGTTTTTTTGCAGATTCTCTTTTATTTCGATATCGTTTTTACTGTCATTTTCACCATTGAAATTGCTCTGAAGGTAAAGTTTCCATTCCCTCCATTCATTCCTGTGTGTGCATCTCTCTCTCTCTCCCTCCCTCCCCTCTCACTCCTTTTGTGCTGCTGTCGCTGCTGCTGCTGCTGCTGCTAACCACACCTGCCTGTGTCAGAGTCTCACTCAATACCACTAACCTGGTTCTGCTTCTTTTTCAGATCCTAGGCTATGCAGACTATGTCTTCACTAGTATCTTTACATTAGAAATTATGCTTAAGGTAACACGCACGATAAATGCACTTAACTGTTTCTTCTTTCATTATGTAGCACAACACTGTCCCTTATCATAGTGGAGTGCAGTTCAGTGGGTGATGGAGGGTGTCCAAAGCTCTGTGCTAGTGTTTTAATGATGCCATAAATGTTTCAATCCATGGTAGGCGATAGTTATGGGTACCAAGAAAAGGAATGGATTTGAGCAAATGCTGAAGGAGCTTCCCTTGACACAGCAGTGTGTGACTGATAGCAGCATCATTCCAGGACAGGTCTGCCTGCCTTCACAGCTGTGAAATTGTATCATTGTGGTTATGCTTCTATGGAATTCCACTGTAGAAACCATCCTATCATGAACATGCTTCTAGAAAAGTGTTTTGTTATGCACTTGGGGTGGAATAACCAAAGACAAGACTATTACTTGAATAACAAACCAGTTAAAAAGGTTACATCAGAAAAAGATTTGGTGTTGTTTATTGATTATGAACTAAAATTTGGTACATACTATACTGAATTAATAAGGAGGACAAATTATATCAGAAATGGTATCAAGAGAACATTTATAAGTAGAGATGCAAATTGTCCACTTCCACTGAGTTAATTATTCGGCCACATATGGACTATAGCTTACCACTGTGGAGCCCATATCTGTGGGTAGACTGGAGAGGGTGCAACGCAGAACAATGGAAATGATTAGAGGTATAGGTCATTTGGCGTATGATGTGAGACTGGTTAGACTGGGTCTGTATAGCCTGGAGGAGAGGAGGAGTGGAGATCTATTAATGATGTTCAGAATAATCAATGATAGTGAACTGATGGTAGAGATGGGTATTAAGATACAAACTAAGTTGGTAGGTCTTAGATCATGTAACAATGAGATTAGGTTAGAAAATATACAAATAAAAAAGAGATTTAATAGCTTCACACAACGAACAGGAAGGGTGTGGAATAGTTTGCCTCGGGAACCGGTACAGAGTAAAACGCTTGATATCTTTAAAGGTAAACTACATGGGTAAATTGGACCCGCTGGTGGGGGTGGACAGACCCGATGGGCACCAGCCTTCTCCTGTCCATTACCTAGTATAATTACCCAGTGTAAATGCTGAAATGAAAATTCTGCCTAAGTGCCACAAACTGTGGGGAGGAAAATTCCACAAAAAAGAAAATCCATGAATTCTCTCATTCCCCCACTTTGTAGAACCTGCAAATGTTCTGCAGTATTCCACCATCACAGAACATGCAACCCTGCACGGTTCCCACATGGAAGAACGTGGTGTTTTGCACAAACAAAATATAAAATGACACTCAGTTCTGTCTTGTTACTTTTTTGTATTGAATTAGAAAGACTAGAATGACAGTGCTCTGACGTCACAGCCCATGTGATTTTTTTCCTCCATAGAAAAGATCTTCCCTTGTCAGTCTTCACCATTCATTACTGCTTGGGTGTGAGGCCACCATACAGTTTTTTGAAGAATGTCGTCATGGCCCGGCCCGAAGTGATGCATCCGCGTGATGCTAGGCGGTTGTTAGCACCGCAGACTCCTCCTCCATCCCAGTTTTGTTTCTCCGCCATTGAGGCTGCACCTGCTACACGTGTGAGAGTTGTATATCTGCGTCATAGGCCTACTTCGTCCTTCATCCCACTGTTTTTTCCTGACACCGTTTGGTAAGTTCGTTCCTTTTCTTTCGATGGCGCCAGGAGCTTTTCTGCAGTTTAGACTTTTTTCGCATCATGTCCGGTTTGGGAGCTAAGCTTAAGTCGAAAGCGGGCCGTGCCCCTATGCGGTGGTGCTCCTGTAAGCGGCATTTTTCTGTGACGGACTGGCATGATGTTTGCCTTGATCGCCTGGGACCTAGCCATGATATGGATAGATGCGACGCCTGTTTCTCGAAGGACCGCCATGTTCTCGAAGTCTGCACATTCAAGATCGACAAGGCACTGCCGACTTTTGGAGGACGGCGTTGCTCTCGGGCCTCCCAGGTAAGATCCTTAGACCTTTCTTCCGGGTCCCCTTCCAGGCCTATATGGTCTGGAGAGGAGAAGGCCTCCTCATCTTCTAGTCTTGCCGAGGAGGAGGCCTCTTTCTCGGTGTTGGGGGAATGCCATGGTCCCTTCCGGGGCCGTGGTGGGGACACTGCCTTGGCAGTCACCTCTTCAGAGGTGCAGGCTCCCCCAGTGTCGTGGCCTGCGGTTGCCGGGCCCGACATGGGTGGACCCTCGACGCCACTTTCCAGCGCCTCCCAGATCCCAGTGCCGCCCACAGCGCCGGTGATCAGGGCGATGCCGCTTGCGGCACCGTGTTGGCTCTCCAGCGCCGCTGGCAGCACCCTGAGGTCCGGTTGACTTCTGGCGGTGCCGCCAGGTGCTGGTGCTGAGGGTGGAGCAAGGGGACTCGGCTGGGGCTGCAGGTGAGTCGGGACCGGGCTCTGGCGTTGTCTTTGGTGCACGGGTGCCGGCCAATGCCGTGAGTGACACCGGCACCATTCGCGGCGCCGTTTCCGGGGAGACTCCTGGGGTGGTCAGTGTTGAGGTCCTGCTGGTCGACTGTTCCTCGGTAGGGGAGGATTCAGATGTGGACCCGTCCTGGCTCCCCGATTCTTCGGAATCAGAGTCTTCGGTGGGACATGGTGTCAAGCAGCGACGGCCATTCCTCAGTCTCACAACAGTCTTCTTCTGAGGACTCCCAGGCTGGGGCGGCCTGGAGTCCTCGAGAGAAAGATAGCGTGGGGTTGAGTGAGGGCTGTTCTCCCAGAGGGACTGTGGCAGCTGCCATCTCCGGTGCCGCATGCGCTTCTCGGGTGGACTCGGGTCTTGTCTTCAGGGGAGCCCACAGGATTGACGGGCTCTGTTGCTGACATTGAGGAGGAGGAGGTGTCCTCTGAGTCCGAGGGTTGAAGGCCGTGGTGAGGCGTTGCTTCCTACTTTACCCCTCGGGGCCGTGGTGGTAGGAGCCATGGCGCTGTGCCCCGCCTCTCCTTCTTGAGTTTGAGGGACCTCTCCGGTGGCGTTGCTGTGGGCTGCCTTTCTGGATCCATGCAGCCTCAGGTACGTCAAAGGGGAGGACCCCCTTCCAGGCTCTTCCAAGGTTCGCATCCCCAGGGTTCCATTCTGTGACCTGGTTTGATATCCGGGATCCCACCAGCTCAGGCTTTGTTTCCCGGATTTCAGAGCCTTAGCAGAGGACAGTTGCCTCTTCGTCGGTGCCCCTCTCTCATTCTTCTGCAGCCACCCCCCTCTCTCCCGGGCCATGTCGGTCCTATGGGTCTGTTATCCTGGGAGACGTTCAAAGGCACTGTGGTGGCCTTCCCCTCATATGTTAGATGTATGCATGAGTGGTTGTTTCGACTATCCCCACCACCGCAGGAGTCCTCTGGGCATTCAAGTTCTCCATCTTCCTCGTCTCCCTCCTCGGAGGGAGAGGAACCCTCTGCTCACCTCTCTTCCGACGCTGATTTCACTGAATATCAGCGCTTCCTTTCGAGGATGGTGAGAGATCTTCGTATCTCCTTTGCTAGGCGAGACAATACCGAATGGGAGACACGTGAATTCCTCAGTGAATTCAGTGCCCAACATTTGGTGGTGCTATCCTGGCCTATTCCTTTTGTGGAGGCGTCTATCCGTTCCTGGCAGTGTCCAGCCGCCCCATCCCAGCCCCGGCAGACTGCAGGAGGAGGTATTGTGCCCCATCTGAGTCCCTAGGTTCTCTTCCCAACCCACCCTCAGGATTGGTATTCCTAGAGACTTCTGGGTACCGCCTGGCGCACGACAGACCACCAGATTCAGATTTTCTACAGTTTGACCGGTTGGGGAGAAGAGTGTTCTCTTCCTCTTGTGCGATGCTGTGTATCGCATCACATCAGGCTCACCATGCTGCCTACAACAGGCATCTATTGTCAATGCTATCTCAGCTTCTAGCATCAATGCCTGATTCAGAGCAATCTAGGCAGGCCATTGCCCTCTCTGCTATAGGCCTGGAGCTGGCAAGGCACCATGACGCCAATGAGGTGGCTTCCAGGCTTGCAGGGCCAGCAATCTGCATTAGGCGGATGGCATGGCTTCGTCTATCAAGGTTGTCACCCCTGGCCCAGCGTAGGGTAATTCACTCCGCCTTCCGAGAGACCCTTCTGTTTTCCACCAGAGCTAGGAGGCTTCTGCAGGGGCTTCCTCCATCTCCTCATCTCTGAGGGACACCTCCTAGCTCTCTTCAGCCTTAGGCTTTTCGTTTGATTAGCCCAGGGTCTCTCCCTTCTGTTTTCCACCAGCAGGAGGCTAGGGTCTTGTTCCTCAGGGTTTCTCTGTTTCTCTCGGGGCTTGGTACTAGTAATGAATGGTGAAGACTGATAAGGGAAGATATGAAAATTACGTACCTACTGTAATTCTTGATCTTCTCTTGTATCTTCACCATTCATTACTGATACCCGCCCACCTTCCCCTCAAGGGCCTCCTACTTCGGCATCTCACTCTCCCTGCTCATTCCTCCTCTCTCCTTTGGCTTTTTCCGTTCCTCTGAACGGATATTATTTTCTGAGGGAGAAGGGGACCGAGTGGAATTTATTCTATCCTGAGGGAACTCTTTCTGATTACCCCGATGGGTGACCTTTTGGCTTATTCTTGCCATGCTGTTCAATTCATAGTTTAGGAGACCTCCCTTTGTGGTTCATCTCCTCTTCAAGGTCCCCTCCGGCAAGCCTAGATCTCCTTGTGTCAGTCTCTGCTATTTAACGCTGTTTTGACACTACTCTTCTTGGATTGGTGATCTTTGCCTTGCCTTTGGGGAGTCCGATTGAGTTCCCACTCTATTCTTTATCTAAGGGGTGCCGTTTGTAGGGCTTCAACCCCCTACGCACACATCTGTGTTAGCTCTTAACAAAGTGCTAAATAGGCTTCTTTCCCCTGCCTAGTTGGGCGCTCTCCTTTCAAACAGATATTCTGCTTTAGCAGTCTGTGAGCTCTCAGCTAGAGTTTAAGGGGCTGGGGATGGTGGGAAGTGTAGAGACTCTGCCTTATGTATTCAGGCTGTCCAAGCGGTTCGGTTGAGTCTTCTCTCAATTTTTATCCAGTGGGAGCTTTGCTCCCTTGGTTTTGGTTCCAAGCTTATAAGCCTCGAACCAGTCTCTGAATTGGCAGAGTTCTCCCCACCCAACATCCCCTTTTTCTCTCCTTTCCTTTCTTCTTTCTCTCCTTTATCTTTCCTCCCTTGGAGCCACCCCAGCAGTGAGGGCCTGCGGCCCCTTTAGGTAGGCATCCTTTTTCTGTCCTCTACCAGCTTATTCCTTTTTCAGTTTATATCCTTTCCTTTTTTGTATCCCTCGGCTGTCTTGCCTCTCTCTTTTTCTCTTACCTTTATTTCGCCTCTCCGGCTAACGCTGGGATGGAGGAGGGTCTGCAGGCGCCTGGCCACCTCTGGTGCATCACGCCGATGCATCACTTTCAGGGTGCGCCATTGGCGCCCGACTCCTTCCAAAAAAAAAAAAACTCTCGTAGTGGGTGCACGCCTCCCGCCTACACCCAAGCAGTAATGAATGGTGAAGATACAAGAGAAGATCCAAGAATTGTGGTAGGTACGTAATTTCCATTTCTTGCCATCCTAATGACCATTACCATTCTGGTCTTAATGCTATGCTTTATTCCATGCTTGTTAAAGATGGCTGTGTCCTTTGGCTGTGCAATGTCTATCCAACTCACGCATGCTCATAAAAATGACATTTTAGATGCATATCCAAGCGGGCTGGATATTGCAGGGTCAGAGGTTAACAATGTCTTTAACACAAGCAAAGTAAGGAAATTAAAATATAAAATGAACCTGTGTACTGTGTACTCAAAAAATGTCAGAAGCATCATGATTCAGCAGGGGGCAGCGAAGGGGCCAGATTGCAATGTTATCCTAATAGGCCGTATTTGTTCCACTGTTGTTTAATTTAACCCTTTTTCTATTTACAGCCCACATGCTGACAGGTTGGCTGAGTTTTCATGGGAAAAAATAAGAATTACTGAGTTGTTTAAAATGGCCTTATCTGTGAAGGGGTTCGCTCAGCAGGCTGGTGACCTGGATTTGCGCCCCGAGCCCGGGTATCAGGAGTGGAGACCGGCAGGGAGGAAGTTCAGAGCGTCTATAGGACACTTCTCTCCTGGGGGTTGGGCAGACCTTCAGCACCGGGTGGTGGCTTGGGTGATGTTCTAGATGGCATAATGCAACGACATGCCACCATATGGCTCTGCCCCTGGTTGCCGTCACAACCAGGTCCATTCTGTGGGGTGGGGTGGGGAAGGGTAGAAAAGTGAAATACTGCCCCCCAGTTGACTGGATAATGGCCACCGGTCCCCATCACCATGAAGCCCAAAGTGTCTGAGCCAACCCAGCCCGGGATACATATCTGCACCTATGAGACGCTTCTCCCTCAGAAGGGGGGACCCATCCCGCGAAAGGTTATGTCAGGCTACCCGGGAGCTGCGGCATTAAGGGGCAGTAGATGGCGATGGGGTAGTGTGACGACGGGCCTAGGTGACCCAAAGGAGTGGCCAGCCGGGGAGCCTGCGGAGGAGCAAAAAAAAAGGCCTTATCAACATGCTATTCAGCAGATGGCTGAGTAGTGCAATGATAGTACTACCACTCGCTACTCTGGTGACCCGAGTTCAGAAGCGAGCTACAATCACTGGGGGGGGGGGTTTGGTCAGGAAAAGAGGATTGGGAGTCCAGGGGACTGCCCTTGTCCTTTGGGGGAGGGAGGGTCACGTGTCTCGCCATTTGACTATCACCTATTGGAGCCTGGCTGGCAGCATGGTTTGTGGCATGCAACATAGGGGATGGAATGCTACTGGCACAGGCACTGACTGTTCATGTGTGCTTGTGCGACAATGTGTCATTGCACGGCAACATTCTTAGGGGGGGAGAGAGAGAGAGAGAGAGAAAAAAGGGAAAAATGGCTGCCCATTGAGCAGATGATGCCCTGTCAGCCCCCCACTAGTATTCTTAGTCTCTCTCATTTGTACTCCCGGAATGACCCCAGGCTTCACCTCTGTCGTGGGTGTCTGTTTCTAGGGAATAAAGTTTCTGTAATGAAGAAGGTAGTTCCTACATTGGGGGGAGCTTAAGCTGAGGAGACTACACAGTAGTATGTCACTGGGGGCCTGAGACTTCTGGAAAAACCATGTAAGGAGGAGCTTATACAGATGGGAAGGTGGTGTTGGCGGTGGCTGAAGGAGGTCCTGGCCCAAGGTGCCAAGAAGGGAAAGTGGAACAAGAAAAAAAAGCATGCCCTCCAATGGGAAATTCATGCAGTATCTATCTCAGAGTTCAGTACTGTGTCAGACTGAACGAAATGCAACTTCTATTTGTAACAAACAGGTACTTTATATAACTCACTTTAGCCTGATATGCTGGGTAGAGTGACCACCTGGCCAGGTTTTGACTGGCAGAGCCAGTTTTCCTTTTTGGCTGCAGGTTGCCAGTGGAAGATCAGCAGCTGCTTTGTAATTCAACTTATTAGAGATAGGGTCCCCATATAGTTTCACATAAGTGGTGAACTGTGGCCGAAATTACCACTTTATGCTGCTGTTTGAGCTTGCACCCCTTCTGTGTCATACACAATGAGGTCACAAGCCTTTATCTACGCTGTTGCAATTGGCATTGCACAAGCACAGGGGAAGGGCAGTTGCTGGCATGCAAATGAAGCGCTGTGCTATGCACAGTCACTTCCTGGACCATGAATAGCTCTCCCACATGCCACAGCTCCTCTGATCCCTGTGAAACTGTGAGCAGTAGTTCCAAAGACGTGATGGTTGTCACCAGATTTGAAGAGAGGGGTCAGAAAAACAAACTATTAGTGGGGGGAAATGGGGATTGGGTGGGGGGGTTCCACTAGATCAGGTGGACTGCAGTGCTTGGGGGCCCACTAGAGCACCAGGGATGATTGGGGAGGGATGGGATATATGGAAAAAGACTCAGCTCACAAGCAGGCAGTAAGCTACAATGTTGGGGTAGGAGGATGACTGAAGTGGCATGGGGAGGAGGGCCTACTATATCAGAGGCTCTGACACAGTATTAGTGGTATAGGGAGAGCCTACTGCATCACAGCCTCTGACAAAACGTTGGTGATATGGGGAAGGGGACCCCCTGCATCAGAGCCTCTTAGCCTCTGTGCATGGCACTGCACTATGCAGTTAGGACAGGCCATGCTGAGATTTCCATATTGATCACACGTTGCTTGTTTGTGATTGAAAACCGTGTTTGTGATCACAAACATCCTGTGACCATCATTTGCACTGCGTCTTAGCTGCCGGAGGGGAGTCTGTCTTCTGGCTGCTAAATCAGGGATTTATATGTAGCAGTTTTTGGTGGGTAACAGAAAGGGGAGCCTTGTTGTGCCTCTAAAATCTACCACCCCCAACTGCAACTACTTATCTGCCCCCCTGGCATCAACAAGTCTTAAAATCTGCAATTTCCTATCCATGCAAAATCCATTTTTTCTCCCAGGAGGATGTCCTTGCCCCAACCAAGAGAAAATATGGAACCACCTGACAGATTTTTTTTCTACTAAATGTTGGAACCCTATGTGTGGGAAGGGTGTAATAATGTGTGTTGTTCAGTGCTGCTCTGCAGGACACATAATTCTATCACCTACTTAGCATCTTTGAATTTCCAAACTGCAGAGTTTGGGATACGGAATGGCAAACCTCAGGCTCCTAACCCTGAGTGCTACCACATAGCAGGGGTAGCTACTGTAGCTGAGCTTGTCAGAGATCACTATGAACACCAGCCTGTCTGCTCCTTTCCCTTCCCTTATTACAGCATACCATCACAGGTGGCCAACAGTTTCGGCATAGCACAGTTCTTCCCCAGACCCGGGGGAGATGTAGAGCTTTAAACTGACATTTGTTTTATGGTTCATCTGCCCAGGATAGCCCAAGTGAGATGCAACATATTGTAGAGTATATGGTTACCCCTTGTACACGGATTTGCATCCTAACTTAAACACTGCTGTTCTGCAGTTTAAAGGTCATCGAATGTTGTTGCATCCTTCTGTGGTACAACAGCTTTCTAATTAGAATGGAAACTCGTGCCACCTGGGGCCAGATATTCAAAGCTTTGCGCGGTCCACAAACAGATTGCGCTGGTTTAGCGCAGGATTAGTGCGGGACTGCCATATTCAAAAGGCCACATAGCACGGGCAAAGTGCACTAGTGCCGAGCAAACCATAATTATATGCAAGGGGCAAAGTGAACATGAATACAAGCACTATGAGATATTCAGCGACATAGCGTGACCCTTAGCGCAGTACAAATTACCGCCCAGGAAAAGCTGGTCTTAACCCTGGGCAAACAGCTTTGCACGTCTTTGGTGCATAGCGCAGTGTTGCACGGGATTAGCGCGGCTTGCACAACCCTAATATAAGAGCATGACACTTAGAAACTGCCAGACATGGAGGACACATGCTGCTCACTGCTGGCACCACCATGATGCCAACAGCTGCCACCAGTCCCAGCCAAGCACAGACATTAAGGGGTTATCCGACCCACAGGAGACAACATGGTAGTGTGGCCATACAGCACACACCTACAGACCATACGTCTGTGGTGACCAACAGATGCCGGCACACACATGCAGCACTGTGGGCATGGTGGCCATTGAGGGGAGGGTGTACGGGTGGCCAGACCTCACGACAGCCCCGGTGTGTCCACATGGCTGGGACACATCATGCAGTGCACATGGGCCAGTAGTGGGAATAGCCCACCACCTGAGTGCCTGTCGGAGCATACATGCCCCCCCAGCCACATACCGCACAACTGTACAGATGCCACAGCACACACAGCCGGCCATGTACAAGTCACTGTGAGCATCCCATGCCACAGGTGCAGCATGTGTGGATCCAACAACAGCGTAACAGTACTGTCCACTTTCAGTAATCGCCTGCATGCTGGGTCTGTCACTCTGTACAGTGCAGTGGTCATCACTGCCCTACATACCATAGGCATTGCTGTGTCCCTCACACCACCAGCCCCCTTGCTACTGTAGCATCTGCTGTGCACTGTAGCATGGCCTACAGTGTGATGGTTGCATACAGCACCACCTGTGCCTATGCTGTGTTCTCTCCTGGGGCACACAGTGCTATGCTATACTTCATACACGTAGCCTTCAGCAACCATCATGCACTGTCAAACTGACCTACAGGTGGAGCTGCAGCCAGACCTGGCTAGCCCCTGTACTTCCAGACTGACCTACAAGTGGAGCTGTGGGACCCTGCAGTAACGCTGGGCAAATTGCATGCAAATCAGGGAATGATAAGATGCTAATCTGGCTGTTTGCCCAGAGACTACCTAAGTAGGCTCATTTGCATGTCACTTTTGAATATGGCAAATCTTAGCACTGGGCTAACAGCTTAGCTCCGCGCTAAAGCCACGCTAACGGTTCGGGGATATTTATACAGTTTTGATCACTGTTCTTTCACATCTGCTGCTGCCTGCTGCTATACTGGTTCCACGCATCTGTTGGCATGCACATTGGCCACATAGTTCATCTCTTCCTGCCCTCACGTCACTGTGCACTGTGTTGATGTTGTGGTTTGCACTTCCTGGTTGCTATATTCAGTGCTGTCTTATTCCAGGGCTACGTTTGCCCAGCACTCCCAGCCCAGTTTGCACAGCCTCATTCCCATGCTATATTCAGAAGCTGTTTGCCCCGGGCTATTCCTTTTGAATATAGCTTGCTTTGTGCTCCAGGCTAAGTTTGCCCGTCAGGCAGTGTTAACTTATCCCGGGGCAAAGCTTTGAATATCTGGCCCCTAGTGTTTTATTTTTATTTCCCTCAATATTTTTTATTTACAGTCTATGTTTCTTATTCTTGTTCCTGGCAGCCCCTTTCAGCCATAGATCCCCTCAGCTCTATCACCCACTATCCCCCAGACTCCCCACTACTTCCTGTCTCTATGGGTGAGTTGATCCAGGTAGGTGATGCGGAGCCTGTAAGGTCAGCAGTTTCATCCTGTCATCATAGGGTGTTTTTCCTCTCATTTCCTCCTTGCCTGCTCGGGCCAACCTTTGAGCAATGATGCTCATGCACGGCATTAAGATGTTGTATGCCTCGACAGCTGCGTTTAGCCAGTGAACGTGGGCGACCATTTGCTGTGCCACTCATCACCTGCTGGATGGCAGTCAAGCTGTGCTGCTTGATGTCCCCACTTCCCAATAAGGATGAGCAGTTGCTGGATGGTCAGTCCTCCTTCCTCGAGCCGGCCCCCGAGTGACCCTGGTCTATTCCTGAACCCAGGTCACCAGCATGGTGGAAAATGTGGCACCCACTGCTTCAACCCTGCACACCACTGGGCTGGGATTCCCCCAATAATTTGAATGTGAATAGACTTCCCTAGCATGATGATCATGTGCTTACATTTCCGGCCTAGTGCTGGCTGCATGGGAAGGAGAGGAGTCCGTGGATGAGCCATCACTGGGCTAAAGAATTGAAAATACACGACTGACATTAATAGGGAGAAATTTGAAATCTCCAGGCATTCATTTTTGTATCATGGAGGAATATGACGAAATAATATTGACAATCAATTGCAGCCACACCTCTAAAGAATTGGGAATACAAGATCCATGAAAAAGTGGGTTCACCGTGTGGCAAGGAAAAGTTTGAAAGTATGCAAATAAACAGATCTTACTTCGAGAGTCAGCTCTTGCAGCAGGTAATACATATAGGACTGAAGCCGGCAGGTGGCGGGACCCTATGGAAAACTTCTAGCTAGCAGTCTATGGCGGGGACCACCCCCCGACATCGGCCCACCCCCGATGTCACGCATAGTATAAAAGGAGGGCAGTGCCCAGTGTCCTTCAGTTCTTTTCCCACTATCAACTCACGTTCGCTGGCTACATGGATCGTCTCTCGCTAGTTCAACTGCCATTTTTACTGTTTCTTAGCCAGATTTCTTATTTTCTTTTGAAAAGGTTTGCTTTTTCTGCTGTGATTGCTTCTGTATGTCGTCTTCTCTGCCATCCTCCATCAAAAGACACCCCTCCAAGTGTACCTGCGGCAAACAAATCCCGTCCAAGGATGGGCACTCTGCCTGCTTGTTGTGTTTAGGCTCCAACCATGATGCCCTAGCCTGCCAGCATTGCCAGAAGTTTTAACAGCAGAACAAGGATCTGCCACCAGAAGACCCTGCAGGCCTACCTCACAGAGCAACGTCTGGCCACCAAGTGGAGAGATTCCTCTTCAGGGAGGAGTTCTTTCCACCATAAATCATCGGGCAAACATGAGAAGCAGAAGGGGGAAAGAGAGAGAGAGAGAAGCAGAGGTCCCCCTCTATATCCAGATCTTCAGGCTCCTACTCTGCCTCCTGGGGCAGTTCCGACTCTGCCTCGCAGATGACTAATTTTCCTTCCAGGCTAACGGTTGTTATGCTCCCCCACCCTGGTCCGCGCATCGGGAGCTAAGGACCGTGTCTCCGGATCCTCGGGGCCCCACTCTGCAGCCGCTTAAGGTTTGGCCGCTTGATCAGACCTCAGGCCGGCACTCTGACCTTGGTAAGGGTCCAATGTCAGCCCTCTCCTGGTGAGCCTCAGTCTATGGCACTGACTCCTGGGATAAGCCTAAGGCCTTGGGCACTCCTCCAGGAGATCTGCCTCTCAACCGCCAAGGTCTGCCAAGCTGCCGTCAGACAAGCGTCTGGCGATGCAGCAGTCGGATGAAAGGTGACTGACGTCACTGCTTCAGCAGTCCAGCCATCTGCATCGCTGACCCAGTCCATGACATCACCAGTTTCTCTGCCGCCACCGGTGAACGATCAGTCTGGACACAGTCCTTCCAAGGACCACTGGACAGCGGCCTCGAATGAGATGTCAGCTACCGTCGGGCCCACTACCGTAGCTCCGATGTCACCTCCCGTTCACACACCATCACCAGATCATGGCTCTAAGCCTGACCGCAGCGCTGGACCGGTGTTGGGTCTGACGACCGACTCAGACCCAAAGCTGCAGCTATCCCAGGTCAAGGACCTTTTTGATTACTAGTGGGAAACCATTAGGATGGGTTTTCTACCACCAAAAATTCTGCGGATTGAGGACCCCCCTCTGGATACAGGGGACCTTCCTCCAACAGCCCCCACCCCACCTTCAGGAATGGGCATGGAGCCTACCCCACCTTCGGGCAAGGACAAAGGCAAGGCTCCTTGCAAGCGCTACTCCAGGTCTCGGTTGTCCTCCTCTGTGGACTTGGACCATTCCACGGACGCATCCTCCTCTGAGCCCTCGTCTTTTGGAGACTTGTCCCCCTTAGACCCAAGGAATACTCCCAAATCACTGCCAGATGACCCCTCCTTCATGGAGATCATGCGGCATATCAAGGCCAATATGGGACGGGAGACGGAGGACTTGAACCCAGAGAGACTCCGTCTGGCCAAATACCTGCGCCAAAAGGACCTGAAACCAGTGGTCATCCTTCCCTTGGTAGATACCTTTGTGGACGCCACCAAGGCAGCTTGGAAGTGCCCCCACACCTCCACCGTAGTATCCAAGAAGGCAGACTGCCTTTACAGGGCTCCCAAGGATGAACCTTTTTTGGGAGAGCAACCCTTGGCAGACCTGGTAGTCATCTCGACTGCCCATGATAGATCCCAGAGGCCAAGACACCTCAGTACTCGGCCCCGGATAAGGAATCTAAGCAACTAGATTCCATGAGGCATAAAGTTTATTCTTCCGCCACATGTACTGTACGGAGTCTAAACTTCCTTACCTATATGGTACAATTCCAGAATGCCCTTTAGGAGCAAGGGATCAACATTGTTAAAGAGATACCAGACTGTCCACAGAAGGCAGAGCTAGAAAAGCTTCTGCAAATTGGTTCTGACATGGGCACGCATGTCCTCCAGTCAGCCTGTGACTCAGTGGACATGGCAGCACAGGCCACGTCCACAGGCATGTGAGTCCACAGGCATTCATGGCTCCAGGTCTCCGGTTTCACACATGATGTTAGGCACATTGTAGTTATTTAACCAGGACTCGCACACTAAGCTGAAAGCTTGTTTACAGGTGCGACCTGGGAGCACAGGGAAGTTAGGTGACTTGCTCAAGGTCACACAGTATGCAAGTGGAGGCTGTGGGATTCAAACCCAGGTCTCCAGATTTGCAGTTCAGAGCCTTAAACCACTGCGCTATACTGCCTCCCAAATAAACAAACATCCTGGATGCACCTTTCCAGGACTCCGGCAAGGCCATACGGTCCGTGCATTCCATGTATAAGCCGAAGAAAAGGAATTTTTGAAAGCCTTGCTTTCAAGAAAAAGGGGAACAGCAATCTCACTTTCAGCCTCAGCAGCAACAGTGAGATGATTATGGCCATAAGGGCCTTCTAAAGGGTCCTCAAGATCTGTCTCTTGGGCCACCAAACCAGCCCAAGCTGCTCTCCCCCTTCACACAATAACCTGACTCCTTGTTGGACCCACCCCCTCCTATAATCCTGTCGGGGGAGGCAGTCAGAGGCTGCTTTTCTCTCTACGTCATGGGTTGGCAAGAGATCACTTCCGACCAGTGGGTCCTTCAAATGGTTGCAAACGGACACTCGATAGAATTTGTTCAGATGCCACCAGACAGGCCTCTCTTTCCCTCCTGCTGTTCCCCACCTCTTGCCAAGCTCATCTGGGCTGCGATTCAGGCTCTCCTACTCAAAAGGGCCATAGAACCTGTTCCCACCTCTTAAAGAGGCACGGGGTTCTATTTACATTTCTTCCACGTGTCCAAAAAGACCGGGGACCTGTGCCCCATCTTGGACCTCAATGACCTCAACCAGTTTGTGAAATACAAACAGTTTCAGGTGGTCACTCTACAGGGATTGCTACCCATGATCCATTAGGGGGATTGGCTGGCATTGCTGGATATGCAGGACACCTATCTCCACATCCTAGTGGCCATGCCTCACAGGAGGTTTCTCAGATTCAAATTTCAAGGGAGGCATTACCAGTTCAGGGCATAACCCTTTGACCTATCTTCGGCCCCAAGGGTTTTTGCCAAGTGCCTGATGATGGTCAAAGCGGCCCTCCAAAGGAAAGGGCACTATGTTTTCCCTTACCTGGACAACTGGCTCTTGATGACGCCATCCAGCGAGCAGCTGCAGCGCATGATCCAAGACATCTGTTCTCTCTTTCCGGCAACTAGGTATCACCATCAATGCACCAAAGTCCTCCCTGGTCCTGGCCCTGTCCCTCCAGTTCATCGGAGTGCTGCTCGATACCGCTCGAGGGAAGGCCTTCTTACCACAGGACAGGGCATTCCACCTTCGAGGCTTAGCACACCACGCCTCGTCCCTACCAGCGGTCCCAGCCAGGACGCTGCTCCGGCTCCTAGGCCATATGGTCTCATCCATTGCTACAGTTTCTGTAGCCAGACTACATATGAGGACAATTCAGTGGACTCTGAGAGTCCAATGGGACCAAACATGGGACAATTCTGGACCAACCGGTCTCTACGCCATAGCTGGTTCATCGAGAACTCTGCTGGTGGATGACGTCCCTCTCTCTTCCAGAGGGGATGCCCTTTCAGAGAACAGCTCTGGATCAAGTCTTGACATCAAATGCCTCAGGCATTGGTTGGAGTGCACGTCTGGGCATCCACAGGACATGGGGCACCTGGTCTTTGGCTGAGAAGCCCCTGCACATAAATATTCTGGAAATGAGAGCAGTTCTGTATGCCCTACAGGCTTTGGGCATGGCGCTTCACCCGGGACACCTCCTCATCCAGACAGACAACATGGTGGTGGAGTTTTACCTCAACAAGCAAGGTGACACTCACTGGTACCCCTTTGTTGGGAAGCAGTGAGGGTCTGGAACTGGGCTATAACTCACTGCCTAGATATCTTGGCGGTTCACGTTCCAGGGGTCCAAAACACCCTGGCCGACACCCTCAGCAGGATGCAGTCTAGAACGCATGAATGGGCCCTTCTGCAGTCTGTCTCTTCGACAGATGGGGCAGGCCGAAGCTGGACCTCTTTGCATCCCCTGTCAACACAAAGTTGCCCAGTTTTTGCTCACTAGATCCAGGGCCTGGAGTTTTCTGGTGAGATGTGTTGTCCTTCTCTTGGAGAGGGACATTCTTTTATGCCTTCCCTCCCTTCCCGCTTCTCCAGAAGGTACTTCTCAAGCTGCAAATGGAAGGGGCAGTGACAATCCTTGTGGCCTTGTTGTGGCCAAGACAGATTTGGTACCCTCTACTATTGCAGCTGGCTGCCGAACCCCCCGATTCCCCTGCCACAGAGCACTTACCTGTTCTCCCAGGATGATGGAACCTTGGTTCACCCGAACCTATGGTCACTGTACCTTCATGCATGATTCAAACAACATGAAGTCTTGCTGTATTCTGACAAGTGCAGTTAGCCCCAGCCTTTAACCTGCCCCGGAGAACAATGGGTTAACTTTACTATGCTGGGCGTAGAATGTTCATCTCAAGCTCGGTTGATGTCTCTGCCTGTTGTAATTTGAACTGCAACTGTCAGATTCTTTACTCCACCTCACTGAACAGTCGCTCTGGAGATTTCTCCTGCAGCTCGGTTCGAAGTCGGTTGAAGTGTCGGTTTTTGGTCGGTTTTCTACCGAAATTTAGTTTCCGCATAGTCGGTTCAAGTCTCTGTCTGTGGTACCGTGAGTACTAGATAGGTTTTGTTTCTGTTTTCTGTGTGGAACTTGTAAAAAGTGTGGATCAGTTCAGCTGAACCGATCATTCAGGTAAATTTTGTATTTTACTTTAGTGTGTGGTTACCGGTCCGTATCGGTTCTAAAAAACCGGGTTTTAATATGTTTTTTTCCAAGACTCGTGACACGGTCAGGAACCGATAGGGGAGTCTTGCTTGGCGGTTGCCGAAAAAAGGGTAAGTTTGGTTAAGTTGGCCATGTCTGGGAAACCCAAGAGAAAAACTGGGCCCACTGGTTTCAACATGCAGTGAGTGTGAGGAGGTCTTTGCTAAGGCAGATCTCTACACCACCTGTGTTTATTGTCTGGGATTTGACCACCTCGATTCAGACTGCCAAATTTGTAAAAATGTTCCCAAATCTACCCTTGAAAAAAGATTAGGTAGACTGAGGGAAAGGGAGGCCGAGAAGTCCACTGACCCGGATGGCCAGCCCGGTTTGGTTCTGACCGAACCAGAAGGAGTGCCCTCTGACCAGTGCGATACTTCGGGCAAAAGGAGAGACGATTCTGAGGAATCGGTGCAGACAAAAAGAAAACACAGACAAATCGACCGGTTTGGATCCAGAATCTCATACTCCGACCACCGAAGAAATAGCCAAAGTGATTCATATTGTGGAATTGTTTCTCCCGGTTCCGACTGATCCGGCACCTTTTGGCAGGGGCTCGATTCAGTTGGTTCCCCCGGTTCAAGATTATACCCTGGAAGAATTTTATGAACCGGAGTTTGAGGAGGAGGGAGAGTTGGAAGATGAATATGGTGATGGTGAAAGTCTGGATGTGCCTATTGACCTAGACATCTCCCCAGACAGACCTTCATGTGTTTCTCCTCCTAGGCTTTCTGAGTCCCCTTCGCACTTCATGTTCTACAGAAAGGTGGCTGATACCCGCCAGCTTACTGTGGAGGAGGCAGCGGAGGATCAGGAGAAGCCTGACTATGTAGAGATGATGGACATCCTAGAGTCCAGCAGACTGTCTATTCCCCTCCACAAATCTTTTGGGAAACAGTCACAAAAAATCCTTAAGTCTCCCAATTCCATACCTCATGTGGATAGAAGAATGGACAAGAGGTATACTCTTTCAGGCTCGGATACGGAGTTCCTTTATCAGCAATACAGCCATGTTGGGGTTGTACAGGCTGCTGCCTGTGATAAGGCAAGCATTCCCTTGGCATCACACCCCCCAGACGAGGACTCCAGGAAGACTGATGCCATGGCAAAGAAGCAGTACATGGCATCTTCCTTGGGACTCAGTCAGGTGAATTATATGTACTATACAGCCAGATACCAGAAGTCCAGGTGGGACACTGTACTGGCACTGGCTAAACAGGCTTCCCCCTAGCTTGCCAAGGAGCTGGAGGAGGTGGCTGCAGATGGGATTGAGGCATCAAAAGTTCAGTTTCGTGCTGCTGTGGACTCCAGTGATGTATCATCAAGAGTCTTGGCTACATCTGGGGCTCTTCGGAGAATGGCTTGGCTCAGATGTACTAGCCTCTCACAGGATACCCAGGCCAAGGCCATGGATTTTCCTGTAGTGAGTAATTCTCTGTTTGGGGAGCAGACAGAGAATTACATGAAGAAAATGGAAGAATACAGGACCACTTACAGGAGTGCTCAGGCCAAGGAAAGGCAGGCAACTCCTCAAAGGCAGCAGTCTAGGGGCAGGGGCAGGCCTTTTCAAATGCCTTTTAACCAAGCACAGGCCTCCTCTTCCTTTTCACAGAGGGGGCTCTTCAGAGGGAGAGGCAGAAGGGGAATGAGCAGACCTGCATCCACCCCTCAGTCTAAAGCCCCTGCCAAGCAGACACCCTGATGGGTCTGCCGGGTCGACTCTCCTATACCAGTAGGGGGGATGGCTGGCTTACTTTGTCCAGGACTGGATATCTGTTACATCAGACAAGTGGGTCCCGGGAGTAGTAAGCCAGGGACTGGTTCTCAGCTTCAAAAAATTTCCGAAGATGAGAGCCAGATCTTTTCCACCTGCAAATCTCTCAGAAACCCTTGCCCTAGAGGCAGAGGTTTCTTCTCTCCTAGCTTTAAGAGCTAGAGAGAGAGTACCTACCCTACACTGGGGCAAAGGACTGTACTCCAGGTACATCAGACAAGTGGGTCCCGGGAGTAGTAAGCCAGGGACTGGTTCTCAGCTTCAAAAAATTTCCGAAGATGAGAGCCAGATCTTTTCCACCTGCAAATCTCTCAGAAACCCTTGCCCTAGAGGCAGAGGTTTCTTCTCTCCTAGCTTTAAGAGCTAGAGAGAGAGTACCTACCCTACACTGGGGCAAAGGACTGTACTCCAGGTACTTCCTAACCCCCAAAAAGACAGGAGAGTGGCGACCCATCCTGGACTTAAGATATCTGAACAAACATCTTTTAAAGCCAAAGTTCAAGATGATAACTCTGGGAATTATCCTTCCCTCTCTAAGGCCAGGGGACTGGCTAGCCTCCCTGGACCTCAAAGATGCCTACTTTCACATTCCCATCAGGTGCTCCCACAGAAAGTACCTCAGGTTTGTGTTGCCCTCGGGCCACTATCAGTTCAGAACAATGCCCTTTGGCCTAACCTCAGCCCCGAGGGGTCTTCACAAAGTGCCTAGTAGTAGTTGTTGCCTTCCTAAGAAGACAAAAGATTTCTATTTTTCCATATTTGGACGACTGGCTCGTAGTGGGCCAGTCCCCAGACCAAGTCAAGTCACACCTGCAAGTGACCCAGCAAGTGCTCACTTCTTTAGGATTTCTTCTCAACCTACCAAAGTCAGTTCTCGAACCAGTGCAGCTCCTCACCTTCTTAGGGGCAGAGCTGGATACGGTAAAAGCAAGAGCCTTCCTTCCCTCCCCTGGAAAGGGCAAGAGTTCTCATGGAGCTGGCCTCTTCATTCAGCCTTCAGGTGTCTCGACCAGCAAGGCATTTCCTTCAGCTCTTGGGCCACATGGCAGCTTCTATAGCAGTGGTCCAAGGCGCAGGATTCCAGATGAAAGACATTCAGTTCCACTTAGAGCTTTTTGGTCCCAAAGAAAGGATTCCTTTACCAAACTAATCCCAGTGACTCGAACTCTGATCCAACCCCTGCAGTGGTGGCAGGATCAGGACAATTTGAGGCAAGGTGTTCCATTTGCCACTCAGTCTCATTCAGTGGTCCTTACCACAGATGCTTCCCTGCTGGGCTGGGGAGCCCATTTGGGGGACCTCACCACCCAGGGACTGTGGTAGTCTCAGGAATCTCTTGTACACATCAGTCTCTTGGAACTCAGGGTAGTGTTTCTGGCACTACAGTTTTTTTTCCAAATCAGTACAGAACAAGGTGGTTCAGGTCAGAACAGACAACACCACCACCATGTGGTACATCAACAAGTACGGAGGCACTCGGTCTACGGCCTTGTGCACAGAAGCAATGAAGTTGTGGTCCCTGGCTTATTCTCTGCAAACCTCTCTGATAGCAGTTCATCTTCCAGGGAAGGATAATGTCCTAGCAGATGCACTGAGCAGAATATCTCGGGGCCATCACGAATGGGCCCTGGATCCTCTGGTGTTGAAGGTGATTTTCTCAAGGTAGGGCACTCCAGAGATATATCTTTTTGCAGCCCCAGACAATCACCAACTTCCTCTCTTTTGTTGCAGACCCTCAGTCTTGGGCTCAGTCCCCATGGATGCTCTGATTCTGAACTGGGAAGGGAAATTTCTGTATGCTTTCCACCCCTTCCCTCTCCTGTTCAAAGTGTTAGTCAAGATAAGGTCACAACCTTGCAAAGTGATTCTGATTGCTCCAGACTGGGCCAGGCAGCCATGGTATCCCTTGTTGCTGTCCCTAGCAGTCCATCTTCCCCTGTCTCTTCCCCAGGAATTACAACCTGTTAACATCCTCTCGGGAGGATTTGGCACCCCAATCTTCAGTCTCTCAATCTCAAGGCTTGGCTCTTGAAGAGTTAGAGTTTGCAGATCTGCATTTTGCTCAGTGGGTTCTGGATATCCTCAAGGCTTCTCGAAAGCCCTCCACCAGAAAGACTTACAACTCCAAATGGAAAAGATTCAGCTTTTGGTGTTCTAAGAAGAATATTTCTCCAGACACTGCTGAATTGCCTACGGTTCTGGATTATATGGTCCATCTTAATGGCCTAGGTCTCAGACCAGCTACTCTCAAGGTACACTTGTCAGCTGTTTCTGCTTTCCTGTCACTAGGCAAGTCTTCCTCACTGTCATCCCACCCTGTATTCTAAAAGTTTTTCAAGGGATTGCTTCACCCCAATCCCTCCTTTAGGGATCCTGCTCCTGCTTGGGATCTTAATGTCTGCATTGCTCAGCTTATGCAACCCCCTTTTGAACCTTTGTCCTCAGCAGAGCTTAAGTACTTGACTTGGAAAACTGTGTTTTGGTAGCCATTACTTCTGCTAGACATATAAGTGAATTGCAAGCCGTGTCAGTGGAACCTGATTTCATCTCTTTTCACAGAGATAAAGTGGTCCTTAGAACTAACAGAACGTTCTTGCCTAAAGTGGTTTCAGATTTCCCCCTAAATCAGTCTGTGTCTTTCCCTGTTTTCTTCACTGATCATTCTTCCTCGGGAGAGAGGAGGCTACACAGTTTGGATGTTAAAAGAGCCCTTAGCTACTATATAGAGCATACCAAAGGTCACAGGTTTGACTCCCCTCCAGTTGTTCTTCACTTACGGAGAAGTTGGGAAGGGCAAACCTGCCACCAAGAGATCTGTTGCCAGGTGGATTGTGTCTTGTATACAATTCTGCTATGAAAAAATGGGTAAAACTCCACCCTCAGGCCTGAGGGCTTATTCCACAAGAGGTACAGCTGCTTCCCTGGCTGCTGCCAGGGATATCCCTCTTTTAGAAATTTGTCAAGCAGCCACCTGGAAAACAGTCCATACTTTTACCAAGCATTACTTCCTGGATATCCAGGCTGGGAGGATGCTCAGTTTGGCACAGTAGTACTTCTCAGAGCCTATTCCCAAAGTAGGTTCTGTCCCTCCTCCATGGAGGTACTGCTTGTAGTCTGCACTTGTCAGAATACAGCAGACTTCATGTTGTTTGAATAAAAATTACTCACCTTAGTAATTGTGTTTCTTGTAATGGAGTCTTGCTATATTCTGACTCCTTCGCCTCCTCTCTCAGAACCTAGATTTTTTGGGGTGTGGGTGGGCAGACGCAGTGCTGGCACCCTAGGGGTGCCCCCTTTACACCCCCTGTTTTTTCATGGGGTGAGATGTTATTTCATTTGATTGGTTTTTGTGTTTGTGTTTCCTGACTTGAGTCTTCCTTTGAGAACCCAAAAGATTATTTTTCTGCCAGTTGGCTAGTAAAAATTTTACAGTTTCCACACAGAACACCTAGTGAGTTTTGCTCGTAAAGATCTGACGGTTGCAGTTCACATTACAACAGGCAGATACATCAACCGAGCTCGAGATGAACATTCTATGCCCAGCATAGAAAAGTTAACCCATTGTTCTCCGGGGCAGTTTAAAGGCTGGGGCTAACTGCACTTGTCAGAATACAGCAAGACTCCACTAGAAGAAACATAATTACTAAGGTGAGTCATTTTTTCCTCCTGAAGACCTAGCCAAGTCATGCCTTGGGGTCTCGGACAGGGTTGCCAATGTTCTGGTGGCTGCTAGAAAACCCTCCACCAGAGCCACTTACACCATGAAATGGAAGTCCTTCTGCCTCTGAGCTACTGCTCGTTGGCTGGATCCTTTGGCCTGTCCGATGAGCTCGATCCTTGAGTACCCGATCTTCCTGGACATAAAGTCTCCTCCACTCATTCACACTAATGGGATCTACGCCGGAGGCACTAGGACCCAGCGGGAGCAAACTTCTTTTGCAGGAAGGCCGGCGCCAGAGATTGAGCTATGAGGAGCGGCGCCACGAGCCTCTGCTCATGCGGCAGTGACTGTCTCGGCATTGACCTTCCAACCGCCCCAGTTCCTTTTTTCCCGCTGTCGAGTGCGCTTCAGTAATGACGTACGCTGTCTGCTGGAGTCAACTTCAAACTAGCAGCATAGTTTTAGTTTTTTATTTTCATAGTATTTTTCGATCAAAGTACAGCTTACAATAATTTATTCTTATTAAAGAAATAAGTCTCAGCCTACATTGAGGGAGTTGACCATGATCGGGTCAAGTGACGGTAGGGAGACTTCATATGAAAGCTGTTCAGTCAGCTGGGCTGGGTCTGGTCCGTCACCTTCTCCGGAGGGAGGATCTGACAATGGACGGTCCAATGCCCGAGGGGTAGGGCGGTCCTCCCGGAAACATAAATGAAAACAGTCGCATTCTCAGCACCGTTTGGCCTCAAGTTCTTCTTCGGCCCATAGGTCAAGAAAGAGAAGGCATCACTCAAGGTCGCCTTCTGATATGTCTGCGCATCGATGGTCGGTCATTGGGGTCAGTTGCTGGTCTCCTCATTTGGAGTCGCTGGTTTCTGTTTCTGGTCACTGACTTCTTCGACATCGGAGCCCTTCCCCACCTTCGGGTAGGGCTTCTGAAGAGCAGTTTCATCAGTGGGCCGCTCTTATCGAGCAATGGGCTCTGAGGTTGGTCCAGCTGCTTGGCCCGGTCACTCCGGGGCCTTCCAGTTCTTCAGGAGATCGGGCAGGGTGATTGGGCCTTCCTGGTCATGCGGCTTCCTCTTCAGTGCCGTCAACTCCGTGCTCAGCTGTTTCCTTCTCTCACATGGCTGCGGCACAGGGGGCCACACTGATGCCTCTATCTCCTTGTATTCTTTCGTCTTTCCCCTCAGATCTGAATTTTCAGGGCCCTGGGTTGGTGTCGATGCCGTCGGCGTCGGTGGGTCGCTCGGTGCCATGTGGTTTTTCAGCACCGTTGAGTTTCTTGGCGCCATCTTTGGCATCGTGCGGCTTTTCGGCACTGTGTTCTTCTTCACCGCTATATGCCTTGTCGGCGTTATGCGGCATTTTGGTGCCATCTTCTTCTTCGGCACCGAGGCCGGGCTTTTCAGCTGCCAATCTTCAGGGCTTCTCCTCTCCGAATTCTTTTCCTTCCTGTTTTTCTACTGATTTTCTTTCCTTTCCTGTCCATACAGTCCTTCCTGGACTGTCAGGAGATGATATTGAGCCTGACCCAGATTTTAGACTGGGTGATGATGTGGAAGGAGCAGGACCTAATCCTGTTACAGAGCCTGTGGTCGAGGACCTGTCTTTTAAGTCTCTGTTGAGAAATTTGAATTCCACTCTTTCTCTCCAGACTATGGACATTTATCCTGGGTAGCTGTTAAGACTCCATACCTTCATGTTCTGGACATCCCTATGGGTTTAACTCCCCGGTACAACCCTCCTTTGAGACATTGTCTCAAATGGTATGGAATAATCCTGCTCTCATTCCTTCTGTGGCTAAGTCCATAGATTGGAAGTATGCTGCTCACAAGGATCGACCTATTTTGTCCTCCCAAGCCTCTGCGGATCCTATCGTATTCTTGGCAGAGAATGATAAGGTCGTCCTTCCTCAGACTACTACAGCTCGACCTATAAACAAAGAATCTCGTAAGACAGATACTTTAGGTAAGAGACTCTTTGCTACATCCACCCTGGGTATGCGTATCACCAGCTACCAGGGCTATTTCTCTCAATACGAGTATATTCTTTGGCATTCGCTCAAAAACATGGTTGAAGCTCTACCGGACTCAGACGCTAATTCAGAGCTTCTTCAAGCCATAACCAGGGGTATCGAGTCCAACAGCCAGCAGGTTAAAGCAGCTATGGACGCCTTTGACACTGCCTCATGAGCGGCGGTGGCAGGCATTTGTACCCGCCACCTGCGCTGCGCACTTCAGGTTTCACGAATGATGCCCAGCAACAGGTCATGGCATTACCGTTTGATGATATGTATCTCTTCGGCTCTCAAGCAGGACAGGCTCTAGAGGCCACACAAAAGACTAGGTCAGCCATTAAATTGGCTCGACCTCCTCCCGCCCCCTCTCAAGGGGGAGTTAACAAACGCCAGTTTCATAACCATCAGTCCATTCGAGGCAAAGGCAAGGGAGGTTTTAATAAAAACCAAGCCCCTCAGCCTCAAAAGAAAATGCAACAGAAGGCGCAATGACCCAATGCGCCCGGTGCCGCCTTCTGATTTGTTGGCCCAAGTCCCACCTCAGCTGCCCGAGGGGACTCCTCCTCAGCAGTGGGAGGTCGTCTGATTCAATTCTACAATTGGTGGAAGTCCATAACTTTGGACAAATGGGTCCTCCGGATAATCTGCAAAGGGTATTCCCTCAATCTTTTAGAGACTGCTCCAGATCATCCCCCCAAACGACAACCCAGGCTGTCAGTACTTCAGTCAGAACTTCTCACCTCAGAGACACAAGGCCTTCTGAACAACAGGGCAGTAGAAGTAGTTTTGCTGGATCAACGAAACATAGGGTTCTACTCCCATTACTTTCTGGTTCCAAAGAAAACAGGGGGGAATGCATCCCGTTCTGGACCTCAGAAAATTAAACACATTTTTTCCCAAAGAGAAATTCGAAATTATATCGCTAGGAACCCTGTTACCTTTGCTTCATCAACACGACTGGTTAGCCTCCCTTGACATGCAGGATGCTTACCAACATATCCCTATTCACCCAAGGCATCACAAATACCTAAGGTTTGTGGCTTTGGGACAGCATTATCAATTCAGAGTCCTGCCCTTTGGGCTGTCCTCAGCGCTGCAAGTTTTTACAAAGTGTTGTGCAGTACTTGCAGCGCATCTCAGAAAAATCGAAATACAAGTGTTCCCATACCTGGACGACTGGCTTCTAGCAAGCCCTTCCAGGCAAGGAACCCTCAACGCCATTGCCATGGCCTCAGACTTTCTCACGTCCATGGGAGTCCTGCTGAATCTCAAGAAATCACAGCTGCAGCCCTCCCAGAGACTCCTTTTCATAGGAACTCTTCTGGACACCTCCTGTGCATAAGCTTTTCTACCAGAGGACAGAAGGAACGATATCCTGCAGATGGCCTGATACATCAGAGAGAACAGCTTGGTTTGAGCTTTCTCAATGCAGCAGATGCTAGGTCTCATGGCATCCTCAGTGTTCACTGTACCCTTAGCATGCCTGCACATGAGAACCTCTCAGTGGATGCTCAGTACTCAGTGGTCCCCTACCACTCACCCTCAGTCCTTTCTCATCAAGGTGACAAAACCTCTGAAGAAGTCACTCACCTGGTGGTTGCAAGAGGACAGTCTTCTGAAAGGGTATCCCTTTGCTCTTCTCGAACATCAGATTTCCATTACCACAGACACATCCCTGATGGGGTGGGGAGCTCACTATCAGACTCACCACACCCAAGGTACATGGACTCAGGAAGGAGTCCCAGCTTCACATACATGTCCTAGAAATGAGGGCCATCCTTTATGCAGTCCTGGTTTTGAAGGACATTCTCTGTCACAAGAACATTCTCCTTCAAATGGACAACAAAGGAGTGATGTATTACATCAACAAGCAGGGAGGTGCTCACTCTTATCCCTTATGCAGGGAAGTGATGAGAGTGTGGGAATGGTGCTTGGAGCACAAGGCTCTAATTCAGGCGTTCTACATGCCAGGAGTGCAGAACGAACTGGCAGACCGTCTCAGCAGAACAGAGACAGATCCTCACGAATGGTCTCTCGACCCCACCGTAGTTCAGTCACTATTCGCAGAGTGGGGAACTCCAGACCTGGACCTTTTTGCATCCCCACTCAACATAAAACTGCCTCTCTTCTGCTCCAGAAATCCAGGGCCTGGCATTTTCTGTCAGGATGCATTCAGGCTGCAGTGGACAAAACGCTTTCTATATGCCTTTCTGCCTCTTCCTCTAATTCAGAGGATACTTCTCAAGTTTGAGTCCCAGGGGGACAAAATGATCCTCATTGCTCCCTTCTGGCCTCGACAAATATGGTTTCCATTACTCAACAGTATGTCGGAACCCCTCCGGAAAGCGCTTCCCCTTCAGATGAAACTTCTGACCCAGGGTCTATGGTCCATCCCAATCTGAGATCACTTCACCTTCACGCTTGGCTCCTGAAGAGATAGAGTAAACAGGTTCAATGTCTCTTGCAGAGTTTCAGATATCCTTCTGGCTGACACTTAAGCCAGCCACTAGGAAAGACTTACACAACCAAATGGGCGTTTTCTCTCTGGTGTGCAAAATCCTCTTTGAATCCTTTTCCTGCCCACCAAATAGAGTTCTAGAGTACATTTTAGACCCTCTCAAATTCAGGTCTGCAGTACTCTGCAGTCAAGGCTCACCTTTGTGTCATTTCAGCTTATCATGAGCCAGTACTTTCCTTGTCACTGGCTCAGTTACCTGTGGTTAAGAGGTTTCTTAAGGGTATTCTGCATACCAGACTTCCTGTCAGACATCCAGTCGCAGCCTGGGACATTAATCTTGTGCTAGATATGCTCACTCGAAAACCTTTCGAGCCTCTAGCTACCTGTGAGTTGAAATTTCTCACTTGGAAAACGTCTTTCCTGGTGGCCATTACCTCGGCCTGCAGGGTCTCTGAGATACATGCCTTGGTCACAGACCCTCCGTATACTGTGTTTCTTAAAGACAAAGTAGTTATTGGGACCCATCCTAAGTTTCTCCCTAAAGTTGTTTCAGAATTCCATCTAAACCAACCTTTCGTCCTTCCTACTTACTTTGCGAACTTCCAAAATGAAGGGGAGCATTCTTCATTCTTTGGACGTCTAAAAGAGCTTTCTCTATTTTAGATAGAAGAACAAATTTTGCAAAGCTCAACAACTGTTTGTTACCTTCAGCAGACCGGCTGGGTGAACCTGTCGCTATTAGATGCATTTCAGCATGGCTGGTGGCATGCCTTCGCCACTGTTATTCCATGGTGCAGGTTAAGCTGGAGGGCAGAGTGTACGCTCACTCTACTAGAGCGGTCACGGCATCCCTGGCGGAAATCCACAATGTGTCAGTTGCAGATATTTGCAGTGCGGCTACCTGGAGCTCAGTGCATACTTTCATCAAACACTATGCCCTGGATGTACATGCCAGATGACATATTTTGTTTGGCAGATCCATCCTTTATGGACTTCTGTCCTAAATTTCTGAGCTCTTGGTCTCTCCTACTGCCTCTAGGGGGATTATTAGCTAGGTACTCTCCCATTAGTGTGAATGAGTGGTGGAGATTTTATGTGCAGGAAGATATGAGATTACGTACCTACCGTAATTCTTGATCTTACATACTAACATACTAAAATGCCAGCAGAATAGGCCTCACCATCTTCGCGTCTGCCTGCCTGCTTGGTCAGCTCCCCACCCTGGGAGCTGACCTTGCTAGCCCCTCACTTCTCTGACTTCTCCTTCCCAGTTCGGATATTCTCGCTGCATTGGACTTTGCTTCCAGAACTCTTCCCCTGTACCTGTCCCACCCCCTCTTGAACCCCTCCACTGTCTCTGCCTCCAGCAGCCCCCTGGGCAGCGCATTCCATGGCTCCACCACCCTCTCAGTGAAGTAGCACCTCCTCCTTTCTCCCCTGAATCTTCCCCCCTCCAGCTTCCACCCATGTCCTCTAGTTTCCCCCTCCTCCTCCTTCCTTCGAAGGACCCTGACTGCTCCTCCCCTATTTACCCCCTTCATGTACCTGAAGACCTCTATCATGTCCCCCTGGCCTCTTCTCTCTTTCAATGTGTACATATTTAACTCTTCAAGCCTCTCCCCATAGGTTCTGTCCCCAGGCCCCAAATCATTTTGGTTGCCCTCCTCTGGAACCCTCCAGGAGTTTAATGTCCTCTTAAGTGTGGCTCCAAAACTGCACGCAGTACTCGAGGTGCGGCCTCACCAAGCAGTATACAGAGGAGTATCACTTCCTCCTTCTGGAGGTGATCCCTCTCTGATGCATCCCAGCATCCTGTTGGCCTTGGCTGCTGCCCTCCTACAAGACTCTGAGTTGTTCATCTTGACATCCACCACCACCCCCAGGTCCCTCTCAGCCATCGAGACTTGTAGCATTCCCCCAGGGTGTACACTTGGCCCAGGTTTCTGGCCCCAGGTGCAGTACTTGCATTTCCTGCATTGAACCTCAGCTTTCACTTTCTAGATCATCTTCCAGAGCCTCCAGTTCCCCCCGTAGGGCCACCTCCCCTCCTTCTCCGCCCCCAGTTTTGAATCATCCACAAAGAGACTCATCTCCTCCTGATACCTGTCCTTCTGTTAGAGACGTAGGTGTTGAACAGGAGGGCCCAAGACTGATCTTTGGGACCCACTAATGACCCTCCTTGGGGATGAGACTATCCTGCCAACTACGACCCTCTGGGTCGGTCCTGGAGCCAATTGCCAGTCCATCTGATCATCTGGTTCCCCACCCCCATTTCTCCCAGCTTATCCAACAGACCCTCATGAGGAACAGTGTCAAATCCCTTGCCGAAGTCTAGAAAGAGGACGTCCACTGGTCTACCCAGGTCCAAGGCACTCGTCCCCAGTCATAGAACTCCACAGGGTTTGTCTGACACGATTTCCCAGGACGAATCCATGCTGTCTCATCGTCCAGGCACCCTGAATTTTCCAGGTCCCCCTAGCCTCTCCTTGACAATGCCTCCATCACCTTGCCCACCACCCCTGCCACCTCCCTTGATCCCCCTTGTGGATAGGCACTGTGTGCACCACCTTCAAACAACATGAAGTCTTGCTATATTATGACTATTGCAGTTTGTCCCACCATTAGAACTGCTCTGGAGGTGAAAGAGTTAACTCCATTCTAAGAATGGAACTTAGAACTCGAGCTCTATTAGAGAAGCTCTGTCTTGGTTATTTCAAACTCAAACTGTCAGATTCTTTACTCCGCCTCACTGAACAGTCGCTCCGGAGATTTCTCCTACTGCTCGGTTCATTTCTCGGTTTAAACAGTATTTTCTCGGTTAAATTCAACCGCGAGTATTATTATTTTAACCGCAAACCGATCGGTTCAAGCTCTGTCTGTGGTATTGTAAGTAATAGACAGGTTTTATTTCTGTGTGGAACTTAATGTTTATCGGTTCGGTTCGAACGATCAGGTTGAGTTAAAACTTTAAAGAGTAAGCATTTTAAAGCTTTTTAGAGTGCGGTTCCGGTTCTTATCGGTTCTAAAAGCGGATTTCATTACGGTTTTTTCCATGACCCGTGACACGGTTGGGAACCGATAAGGGTGTCTTGCCTGGCACTGCCGTTAAAAGGGCAAGTTTCTTGGTTAGGCTGGCATCATGTCTGAGAAACCCAAAAGAAAAAACCGGGCCCACTGGGT
This sequence comes from Neoceratodus forsteri, assembly GCA_016271365.2. Taxonomy (NCBI): domain Eukaryota; kingdom Metazoa; phylum Chordata; order Ceratodontiformes; family Ceratodontidae; genus Neoceratodus; species Neoceratodus forsteri. The sequence continues at coordinate 1,629,763,066 of CM028131.1, read as the reverse complement.
TTCAACACTGTAGTGTCTGTGGGGAAGCCTTTGCCAAGGCTGACCCACACACTACATGTGTTTATTGTCTGGGGTTGACCACCTCAATTCAGACTGCCAGATTGGTAAAAATTTCCCTGCAGCCACCCTGGATAAGAGAGTGGGCAGGCTCAGGGAACGAGAGGCCAAAAAGTCCGCTGACCCGGATGGCCAGCCCGGTTCGGTGCCAACCGAACCGGAGGAGTGCCTCTGACCAGGCGAGACTCTCGGCAACGAAAGCTGGCTCTGAGAGCCAGTTCCAGCTAAGAAAATAAAAAATCAGCAGGTAGGAGTCCAAAATTCCTTCCCAACTGCTGCAGAAATAGCAAAAGCTATACAAATTGTACAGTCACTTTCTCGGTTCCGTCCGAACCGCCTCTGTCTGGTAAAGGTTGGTCTGGCCGGTTCCACCGGTTCAAGAATATGATATTGGAGATTTTTATGAACCAGAGGAGGGGGAGGAGGATTATGAACAGTGTGAATGTGACTTTGAGAGTCTGGATGTGCCCATTGAACCGGACATCTCCCCAGACTGACCCTTAGAATCTCCCCCTATGCTTTCTGAGTCCCCTTCTCATTTTTTGTTTTATAAAAAGGTTGCTGAATCCCTCCAGCTCCCATTGGAGGAAGCTGTGGATGAGCAAGAGGAACCTGATTTTGTAGAAAGGATGCATATTCCAGAGTCTAGGAGATTGTCTATTCCCTTGCATAATTCATTTAGGAAACAAACAATAAAAAATTTTCAAAGCTCCTAATTCTGTGCCTCCTGTGGACAAAAAGGTGGACAGGAGGTACACTCTGTCAGGTCCTGATACAGAATTCCTTTCACAGCATTGCAGTCATGTTGGTGTGGTTCAGGCTGCAACCTGTGATAAAGCTAATATTCCCTTGGCATCACATCCTCCTGACAAGGATTCCAGGAGGATAGATGCCATGGCAAAAAAAACAATACATGGCAGCGTCCTTGGGACTCAGGCAAGCAAATTACATGGCTTATGTAGCAAGGTTTCAAAAAATCTAGATGGGATACTGTCATGGCTTTGGCCAAACAGGCCTCTGGCCAGCTTGCTAATGAGCTGGAGCAGGTGGCTGCTGATGGCATTGAGGCATCCAATGCTGCTGTGGTTTTAATGATGTATCCTCTAGAGTCATGGCTACATCTGTAGCATTTAGCAGGTTAGCTGGCTCCAGGTGTACTAGCTTGTCACGGGATACCCAGACTAAGGTTATGGATTTTCCTGTGGTAGGGATTCTCTGTTTGGGGAGCAGACAGAGAATTAGATGAAGGAAATGGATGAATATAGGACTACCTATAAGAGTGTTTTGCCAAGGGCGGCAAGCCACTCCTCAGAGGCAGACACCTAGGGGTAGAGCCTTTTCACAGGCCTTTTACCAAACCTAGGCCTCCTGCTTATGTTCAGAGGGGTTCTTCAGAGGGAGAGGCAGGCGGTGTGAGCAGGCCTGCTCCCACCCCTCAGCCTAAAGCACCTGCCAAACAAGCACCCTGTTGGGGTGCCCAGGGCCGATTCTCCTTTACCTGTAGAGGGCAGGTTGGCTTACTTTGCTGGAACTGGGAGTCTCTAACTCAGACAAGTGGGTCCTGGAAGTAGTAGGTCAGGGTCTGGTTCTCAGCTTCAAAATTTCCAAAGATGAGAATCAGATCTTTCCCACCTGCAAACCCTTTAGAGACCTTTTCTTTAGAAACAGAAGTCTCATCCCTCCTGGCTCTCAGAGCTGTAGAAAGGTTTCTCTCCTACATCAGGGCAAGGGTCTGTACTCCAGATATTTCCTTACCCCAAAAGACAGGAGAATGGCGCTCATTTTAGACCTGAGATATCTGAACAAGCACCTTTTGAAACCAAAGTTCAAAAATGGTAACTCTGGCAATGATTTTACATTTTCTAGGCCAGGGACTGGCTAGCTCTCCTGGACCTCAAGGATGCCTATTTTCATGTCCTAATCAGAAGCTCCCACCGAAAGTATCTCAGATTCGAACTGCCCTCAGGTCACTACCAGTTCAGAGCAATGCCCTTCGGCCTCTCCTCTGCCTCAAGGGTATTCACAAAATGTCTGGCAGTAGCAGTTGCTCATTTAAGAAGGCAAAGGATTGCTGTCTTTCCCTACCTGGACGGCTGGCTCATTGTAGGCCAGTCCCCAGAACAGGTCAAATCTCACCTGCAAGTTACCCAGCAGCTGCTCACCTCTCTGGGCTTATTGCTCAATCTTCCAAAGTCAGTTCTGGAACCTGTTCAGGTGCTCACCTTCATAGGTGCAGAATTGACACAAAGCAGGCCAGAGCCTTCCTACCCTTAGAGAGGGTAAGGAACCTGGTGGCTCTGGCCTCCTCCTTCACTCTGCAGGTCTCTCGACCAGCAAGATACTCTTGCAGCTCCTGGGGCACATGGCTGCATCCACAGCTGTAGTGCAAGGCAAGATTTCAGATGAGGGACATTCAGTTTCACTTGAGAGCCTTTTGGTCTCAGAGAAGACCCCTTCCAAGTTGGTCCCAGTGACTGAACCCTGATCCAGGCCCTCCAGTGGTGGCAGGATCAGAGCAATTTAAGGCTGGGGGTCCCTTTCATTCCTCTGTCTCACTCCTTGACCCTCACTACGGATGCATCCCTCCTGGGGTGGGGAGCCCACATGGGCGACCTCTCCACTCAGGGAGTGTGGTCCCCTCAGGAATCTCTGCTCCACATCAATTTGCTGGAGCTCAGAGCTGTCTTTCTAGCACTTCAAGTGTTTTCTGTGTCTGTTCAGAACAAAGTGGTACAAGTCAGAACAGACAACACCACAACAATGTGGTACATCAACAATCAAGGGGGCACTCGGTCTTTGGCCTTGTGCACCGAGGCAATGAAGTTGTGGTCTCTGGCCTATTCCCTGAACACTTCCCGCATAGCAGTTCACCTTCCAGGAAAGGACAATGTCCTGCAGATGCTCTCAGCAGGATTTCCCAGGGCCATCACGAATGGTCTCTGGATCCTCAAATACTGGGGATAGTTTCTGCCAGATGGGGCACCCCTCAGATAGATCTTTTTGCAGCCCCAGACAATCACCAACTTCCACTGTTCTGTAGCAGGCCCCCAGTGTTGGGCTTAGTCCCTTGAATGCCTTTTCCTAGATTGGGAAGGGAAGTTTCTTTCGCCTTTCCCCCTTCCCTCTCCTATTCAAGGTGCTAGTCAAAATCAGATCCCAGCCTTGCAGGGTGATTCTGATTGCCCCAGATTGGGCCAGGCAGCCCTGGTACCCACTCCTTCTGTCCCTAGCAGTCCATCTTCCCCTGTGTCTCCCCAGGAATCACAACCTGTTAACCTGTGCCCAGGGGAGAGTTTGGTATCCGAACCTCAAATCCCTCAACCTCAAGGCCTGGCTCTTGAGGAGCTAGAATTGCTGACCTACACCTTTCTCAAGGTGTTCTTGAAATCCTAAAGGCTTCTAGGAAGCCTTCCACTAGAGGGCTACTTATAATTCTAAGTGGAAAAGTTTTCCATCTGGTGTTCTGGGAAACATATTTCCCGGAATCTGCTGATTTGCCCATTGTTTTGGACTATATGGTCCATCTTAATTCTTGGCCTGAGACCAGCTACCCTGAAAGTACATTGGCAGCTGTCTCTGTTTTTGTTTCAGCAGGAAAGCCCTCCCTCTTCCGCTCACCCTGTATTTTCCAAGTTTTTAAAGGATTACTTCATACTAATCCACCTTTAGGGATCCGCCCTGCCTGGGATCTTAATGTTTGCATTGCTCAGTTAATGCAACCCCCTTTTGAACCTCTGTCTTCTGCAGAGCTTAAGTACTTAACTTGGAAAACTGTTTTCCTAGTGGCTATCACTTCTGCCAGGCGCATAAGTGAGTTATGCAAGCCTTGTCAGTAGAAACTGACTTTATTTCTTTCCACAAGGATAAGGTAGTCCTCAGGACTAACAGGAAGTTTTTGCCTAAGGTGGTTTCAGGTTTCCATCTTAACCAATCTATCTCCTTCCAATGTTTTTCACTGATCATTTCTCCTCTGCGGAGGAGATTGCACAGTTTAGATGTTAAGAGGGCCCTAGTTACTATATAGAACGCACTCAAGGGTCACAGGTTCGAATTCCTCCAACTTTTTCTCACTTATGGTGAGGTCGGAAAAGGGAGACCTGCCACTAAGAGATCAATTGCCAGGTGGATTGTCTCTTGTATCCAATTTTGTTATCAAAAACTGGGGAAGGTTCCCCCTTCAGGCCTGAGGGCTCACTCTACCAGAGGTACAGCGGCATCTATAGCTGCTGCTAGAGACATCCCTATTTTAGAAATATGTCAAGCAGCTACCTGGAAAACGGTACACACTTTCACCAAGCATTACTCCCTGGATGTCCAGGCCAGGAGAAATGCTCGGTTTGGCACAGCTGTGCTTCAGAGCCTATTCCCTAAGTAGGTTCTGTCCCTCCTCCATGGAGGTACTGCTGTGTAGTCTGCAATAGTCATAATATAGCAAGACTTCATGTTGTTTGAAGAAAAAATTACTCACCTTAGTAATGTTGTTTCTTCTAATGGAGTCTTGCTATATTATGACCTCCCAGCCTGCCCCTCTCAGAACTTCTACTTGGGTATGGGGTGGGCAGCCTAGTGTGAGCACTAGTTACCCATATATTTTCCACCCTTCTTGGGGTTTTGGGATGTGGTGTTTTATTTTATCTTATATTACTTCTCATATTATTATATTATACTATTACTTTTGGTCCCTTGACTTGAGTCTTTGTGTTGGGACCAGCATTGGGTGTTAATATTTAGGTAGCCAGTTGGCTAGTGTAGGTTACAGCTTCCACACAGACCTTAGTGAGTTTTTGCTCGTAAAGATCTGGACAGTTTGAGTTTGAAATAACCAAGACAGAGCTTCTCTAATAGAGCTCTAGAGTTCTAAGTTCCATTCTTAGAATGGAGTTAACTCTTTCACCTCCGGAGCAGTTCTAATGGTGGGACAAACTGCAATAGTCGTAATATAGCAAGACTCCATTAGAAGAAACAACATTACTAAGGTGAGTAATTTTTTCTTCCAGTCCTTTGGAACTCACCCTGTCCTCAGAGAGATGGTGGAAAGCTCTGCCAGGGGTTTCGCCAGGACATCCACAAGTTTCTTCAGCACTCTGGGATGTAATTTATCCGGCCCCGGTGCTTTCTCCATCTCAAGGGACCTGAGGGCTTCCCTCACTCTCTCTGCTGTGATTTTCTTGGACGAAGTCTCCACCTTTTGGCTGTATGCTTAAAGGGTCCTCAAGATCTCTTTGGCCACCAAACCAGCCCAAGTTGCTCTCCTCTCACACAACCTGACTTTGTTGACCCACCCTCCTATAATCCTGTCGGGGAGGCAGTCAGAGGCTGCTTTTCTCTACCTGGTTGGTAAGAGATCACTTCCACGTGTGGGTCTCAAATGGTTGCAAACGGACACTGATAGAATTTGTTCAGATGCCACCAGACAGGCCTCTTTCCTCCTGTGTTCCCCACCTCTGCCAAGCTCATCTGGGCTGCGATTCAGGCTCCCTACTCAAAGGGCCATAGAACCTGTTCACCTCTTAAGAGGCACGGGTTCTATTTACTTCTTCCATGGTCCAAAAGACCGGGACCTGTGCATCTTGGACTAATGACTTCAACCATTTGTGAATATAAACAGTTTCAGGTGGTCACCAGTGATTGCTACCCATGATCCATTAGGGATTGGCTGGCATTGCTGGATGTCGGACACCTATTTCACATCCTAGTGGCCATGTCACAGGAGGTTTCAGATTCAAATTTCAAGGAGGTACGTTAGGTATAACCCTTGACCTGTCTTTCGGTCTCTGTGGTTTTTATGTGCCTGATGATGGTCAGCGTCCCTCCAAAGGAAAGGGCACTATGTTTTCCTTACCTGGACAACTTTTGATGACGCCATCCGCGCGAGCAGCTGCAGCGCATGATCCAAGACATCTGTCTTCTTCCGCAACTAGGTATCACCATCAATGCACCAAAGCCTCCTGGTCCTGGCCGTCCCTCCAGCATCGGAGGCTGTCTGATACCGCTGAGGGAAGCCTGCCACAGGACGGGCATTTCCCTTCGAGGCTTAGCACACTACGCCTCGTCTCTCATTGGTCCCAGCCAGGACGCTGTTCGCCCTAGCCATGGTCCATCCATTGCTACAGTTTCTGTAGCCAGACTACATATGAGGATAATTAGTGGACTCTGAGAGTCCAATGTGACCAAACATGGGATAATTCTGGACCAACCGGGTTCTCTCCATAGCTGGTTCATCGAGAACTCTGTGGTGGATGACGTCCTCTCCAGAGGGAGCCCTTTCAGAGAACAGCTCTGGATCAGGTTTGACATCAAATGCCTCAGGCATTGGTTGGAGTGCACGCTGGGCATCCACAGGACATGGGGTAATCATCTGGGCTGAGAAGCTCCATATAAATATTCTGAAATGAGAGCAGTTCTGTATGCCTCACAGGCTTTGGGCATGGCGCTCACCTGACACCTCCTCATCCAGACAGACAATATGGTGGTGGGTTTTGACCAATAAGCAAGGTGACACTCACTGTGACTTTGTTGGGAAGTGAGGTCTGGAACTGGGCTATAACCACTGCCTAGATATCTTGCTGTTCACGCCCAGGGGTCCAAACACCCTGGCCGATACCCTGTGCAGATGTGTTCAGAACGCATGAATGGGCCCTTGGCAGTCTGTCTCTTCGACAGATGGGGCAGGTTCTGTTGACCTTTGCATCCCCGTCAACACAAAGTTGCCCAGTTTGCTCACTAGATCCAGCCTGGAGTTTTCAGAGATGTGTTGTCCTTCTCTTGGAGAGGGACATTCATGCTTCCCCCTTCCCGCTTCTCCAGAAGGTACTTCCTGCTGCAAATGGTGGGCAGTGACAACTTGTGGCTCTTGTGGCCAAGACAGATTTGGACCCCATCATTGCAGCTGGCTGCCGAACCCCCCGATTCCTGCCACAGAGCACTTACTGTTCTCCCAGGATGATGGAACTTTGTTCACCAACCATGTCATTGTACTCATGCATGATTCAAACAACATGAAGTCTTTCTGTATTCGACAGTGTAGTTAGCCCAGCCTTTAACCTGCCCCGTAGGAATGGGTTAACTTTACTATGCTGGGCGAATGTTATCCAAGTCGGTTGATGTCTCTGCCTGTAATTTGAACTGCAACTGTCAGATTTTTATCCACCACTGAACAGTCGCCTGAGTTTCTCCTGGTGCTCGGTTGTCGGTTCATTAATGCGGTTTTGGTCGGTCACCGAAATTTAGTTTCGCATAGTGGTCCAAGTCTCTGTCTGTGGTACCGTGAGTACTAGATAGGTTTTGTTTCGTTTTCTGTAACTTGTAAAGTGTGGATCAGTTCAGGAACCGATATTCAGGTAATTGTATTTACTTTAGTGTGGTTACTGTCCATCGGTTCTAAAAAACGGTTTTAATATGTTTTCAGACTTCGTAAACGGTCAGGAACGATAGGGGTGTCTTGGCGGTTGCGAAAAAGGGGTTTGTTTGGTTATGTTGGGGAAACCCAAGAAAAATTGGCTGACTGTTTCAACATGCAGTGAGTGGAGAGGTCTTTTAAGGCAGATTCACACACCTGTGTTTATTGTCTGGGATTTGACCACCGGACCAGACTGCCAATTTTGTACTGTTCCCAAATCTACCCTTGAAAAGATTAGTAGACTGAGGAAAGGAGGCCGAGTCCACTGATCGGATGGCTAGCCGGTTTGGTTCTGACGGTCCAGAAGGAGTGCCTCTGACCAGTGCGATACTGGGCAAGGAGACGATTCTGAGGAATCGTGCAGACAAAAAGAAACACAGACAACTGACTGGTTTGGATCCAGAATTTACATCCACCATCAAGAAATAGCCAAAGTGATTCATATTGTGAATTGTTTCTCCCGGTTCGACTGATCCGCACCTTTGGTAGGGGCTCATCTAGTTGGTTCCCGGTTCAAGATTATACCCTGGAAGAATTTATGAACCGAGTTTGAGGAGGAGGAGAGTTGAAGATGAGGATGGTGAAAGTCTGATGTGCCTATTGACCCAGACATCTCCCCAGACAGACCTTCATGTGTTTTCTCCCTAGGCTTGAGTCCCTCGCAGTCTCATGTTCTACAGAAAGGTGGCTGATACCCGCCAGCTACTGTGGAGGAGGCAGCGGAGGACTGTGAGGTCTGATATGTAGAGATGATGATCCTGAGTCCAGCAGACTGTCTATTCTCTACAAATCTTTGGGAAACAGTCACAAAAATCCTTAAGTCTCCAATTCCATACCCTATGTGATAGAAGAATGGACAGAGTATACTTTCAGGCTCGGATACTGAGTCTTTATGTGCACACAGCTATGTTGGTTGCAGGCTGCTGCTGTGATAAGGTACATTCCTTGCATCACACCCCAGACTTGGACTCCAGAGACTGATGCCAGGCAGTTAGCAGCATTGCATTTCCGGGACTCAGTGAATTATAGACTATACAGCCAGACCAGAAGTCCTGGGACACTGTACTGGCACGTTAACAGGCTTCCCCTAGCTTGCCAAGGAGCTGAGGAGGTGGCTGCAGATGGATTGAGGCATCAAAAGTTGGTGTTTCGTGCTGGGACTCCAGTGATGATCATCAAGAGTCTTGGCTACATCTGCCTGGAGAATGGCTTGGCCCATGTATCAGCTCTCACAGGATACCGGGCCAAGGCCATGGATTTTCCTAGAGTAATTTCGTTTGGGAGCAGACAGAGAATTACATGAAGAAAATGGAAGAGTAGACCATTTGCAGAGGCTCAGGCTAAGGAAAGGCAGGCAACCTCAAAGGCAGTGTCTAGGGCAGGGGCAGGCCTCAAATGCCTTTACTGCCACAGGCTTCCTCCTTTTCAGAGGGGGTCTTCAGAGGAGAGGCAGAAGGGAATGAGCAGACCTGCACCACCCCTCAGTCTAAAGTCTCTGCCACAGACACCGATGGGTCTGCCGGTCACCTCCTATACCAGTAGATGGTTATCTTTTGTCCAGGACTGGATATCTGTTACACTGACAAGTGGGTCCCGGGAGAAGGTTGTGACTGGTTCTCAGCTTCAAAAAATTCCAAGATGAGGTTTGATCTTTCCACCTGCAAATCTTCAGAACCCTTGGGTTAGAGGGAGAGTTTTTCCTAGCTTTGTGAGCTAGAGAGAGAGTACCACCCTACACTGGGAAAGGACTGTACTCCAGTAATCAGACAAGTGGGTCCCGGAGTAGTATTAGGACTGTTTCTCAGTTTCAAAAAATTTCCAAGATGAGAGCTGATCTTCCACCTGTAAACTCTCAGAAACCCTCAGAGAAGTTTCTTCTCTCCCAGCTTTAAGAGCTAGAGAGGAGTACCACTTACACTGGGCAAAGGACTGTACTCCAGGTACTTCCTAATTTCAAAAGACAGGAGAGTGGCTACCCATCCTGACTTAAGATATCTGAACAAACATCTTTAAAGCCAAAGTTCAAGATGATTCCGGAATTATCCTTCCTCTAAGGCTAGGGACTGGCTAGTCCCTGACCTGAAAGATGCCTATTTTATTCCCATTGGGTGCTCCCACAGAAAGTACCTCAGTTTGTGTTGTCTCGGCCACTATCAGTTCGGAACAATGCCCTTGGCCAACCTCGGCCCCAGGGTCTTCATGCCTAGTAGTAGTTGTTGCCTTCCTAAGACAAAAGATTTATTTTTCCATATTTGGACGATTGTTGTAGTGGCCAGTCCTCAGACCAAGTCAAGTCACACCTGCAAGTGACCCACAAGTGCTCACTTTTAGATTTTTCAACCTACAAAGTCAGTTCTCAACGTGTAGCCTCACCTCTTAGCAGAGCTGGATACGTAAAGTAAGAGCCTTCCTTCCCTCCTGAAAGGGTGAGTTCATGGAGCTGGCCTCATTCAGCCTTCAGGTGTCTCGACCAGCAAGGTATTTTCCTTTCTTTTGCACATGGCAGTTTCTATAGCAGTGGTCCGCTAGGATTCCAGATGAGACATCAGTTCCACTAGAGCTTTTGTCCCAGGGATTGCCTTTACCAACCAATCCCAGTGATTGGACTGATCCAACCCCTGCAGTGGTGGCAGGTCAGGACAATTTGAGGCAGGTTCCATTTCACTCAGTCTCATCAGTGGTCCTACTATAGATGCTTCCTGCTGGGTGGGAGCCCATTTGGGACTCACCACCTGTGGACTGTAGTCTCGGAACTTGTATACATCAGTCTCTTGAACTCAGGGTAGTGTTTCTGGCACTGTTTTTTCAAATCAGTACAGAACAAGGTGGTTCAGGTCAGAGACAGCACCACACCATGTGGTACATCAACAGTCTGAGGCACTGTCCTGGCCTTGTGCACAGGCAATGTAGGTTCCTGTTATTCTCTGCAACCTTCTCGATAGCAGTCATCTCCAGGAAGGATAATGTCCTAGCAGATGGTTGATAGATTATCTGGCCATCACGACGGCCCTGGATCCTCTGGTGTTGAAGGTGATTTTTCAAGGTAGGTCATCTAGAGATATATCTTTGCAGCCCTAGACAATCACCAACTTCCTCTCTTTGTTGCAGACCTCAGTCTTGGCCAGTCCCCATGGATGTTTGATTCTGAACTGAAGGAAATTTTAGTCACCCCTCTCTCCTGTTCAAAGTGTTAGTCAAGATAAGGTCACAACCTTGCAAAGTGATTCTGATTGCTCCAGACTGGGCTTGGCAGCCATGGTATCTCTTGTTGCTGTCCCTAGCAGTCCATCTTCCCCTGTCTCTTCCCGGAATTACAACTGTTAACATCCTCCTGGGGATTTGGCACCCCAATCTTCAGTCTCTCAATCTCAAGGCTTGCCTTGAAGAGTTAGGGTTTTCAGATCTGCATTTTGCTCAGTGGTTCTGATATCTCTATTCTCGGTGCCCCACCAGAAAGACTTACAACTCCAATGGAAAAGATTCAGCTTTTTGTGTTCTAATATTTCTCCAGACACTGCTGAATTGCTCAGTTGTTCTGATTATATGTCCATCTTATTGGCTCTAGGTCTCAGACCAGCTACCTCAAGGTACATTTTGCGCTGTTTCTGCTTTCCGTCACTAGCAAGTCTTCCTCACTGTCATCCACCCTGTATTCTAAAGTTTTCAAGGGATTGCTTCACCCCAATCCTCCTTAGGATCCTGCCCTGCTTGGGATCTTAAGTCTGTATTGCTCGGCTTATGCAACTCTTTTGAACCTTTGTCTCAGCAGAGCTTGGTACTTGATTGGAAAACTGTGTTTGGTAGCTTCGTATTACTTCTGCTAGACCTTATAGGTGGTTCCAAGCCGTGTCAGTGGAACCTGATTTATCTCTTTCACGGATACAGTGGTCCTTAGAACTAAGAGCGTTCTTGCCTAAAGTGGTTTCAGATTTCCAAATCAGTCTGTGTCTTTCCTGTTTTCTTCATTGATCATTCTTCCTCGGGAGAGGGAGTTTACAGAGTTTAAAGAGCCCTTAGCTACTATATAGAAACCAAAGGTCACGGGTTTGTCCTAGTTGTTTTTCACTACGGAGGTTGAAGGGAAACCGCCACCAAGAGATCTGTGTGGTGATTGTGTCTGTATACAATTTGCTATGAAAATGGTTAAACTCCACCAGGCCTGAGGGCTTATTCCACAAGAGGTAGCTGCTTTCCTGGCGCTGCCAGGGATATCCTCTTTTAAATTTGTCACAGCCACCTGGAAACAGTCCATACTTTTACCAAGCATTACTTCCTGATATCCAGGCTAGGAGGATGCCTCAGTCGGCAACAGTAGCAATTCTCAGAGCCTATTCCCCAAAGTAGGTTCTGTCCTCCCTCCATGGAGGTACTGCTTGGTAGTCTGCACTCTTGTCAGAATACAGCAAGACTTCATGTTGTTTGAATAAAAATTACTCACCTTAGTAATTGCGTTTCTTGTAATGGAGTCTTGCTATATTTCATTCGCCCCGCCTCCCTCTCTCTGGAACCTAGATTTTGGGGTGGTGGGTGTGATGCTATTGTTGGCACCCTAGGGTGTCTCTTTACACCCCTGTTTTTTCATGGGGTGAGATGTTATTTCATTTGATTGGTTTTGTGTTTGTGTTTCCTGACTTGAGTCTTCCTTTGGGAACCAAAGATTATTTTTCTGCCAGTTGGTTAGTAAAATTTTACAGTTTCCACACAGAATACTTTAGTGAGTTTTGCTCGTAAAGATCTGTCGGTGTTAAGTTCACATTACAACAGGCAGATACATCAACCGAGTTTCGAGATGAACATTCTATGCCCAGCATATAGAAAAGTTAACCCATTGTTCTCCGGGCAGTTTAAAGGCTGGGGCTAACTGCACTTGTCGGAATACAGCAAGACTCCACTAGGAAGAAACATAATTACTAAGGTGAGTCATTTTTCCTCCTGAAGACCTAGCCAAGTCATGCCTTGGGGTCTCGGACAGGGTTGCCAATGTTCTGGTGGCTGCTAGAAAACCCTCCACCAGAGCCACTTACACCATGAAATGGAAGTCCTTCTGCCTCTGAGCTACTGCTCGTTGGCTGGATCCTTTGGCCTGTCCGATGAGCTCGATCCTTGAGTACCCGATCTTCCTGGACATAAAGTCTCCTCCACTCATTCACACTAATGGGATCTGCGCGGAGGTACTAGGACCCAAGCGGGAGCAAACTTCTTTTGCAGGAAGGCGGCGCCAGAGATTGAGCTATGAGGGAGGCAGGCGCCAGAGCCTCTGCTCATCACACGGCAGTGACTGTCTCGGCATTGACCTTCCAACCGCCCCAGTTCCTTTTTTCCCGCTGTCGAGTGCGCTTCAGTAATGACGACGCTCGTCCGCTGGGAGTCAAACTTCAAACTAGCAGCATAGTTTTTAGTTTTTTATTTTCATAGTATTTTTCGAATAAAGTACCGCTTACAATAATTTATTCTTATTAAAGAAATAAGTCTCAGCCTACATTGAGGGAGTTGACCATGATCGGGTCAAGTGACGGTAGGGAGACTTCATATGAAAGCTGTTCAGTCAGCTGGGCTGGGTCTGGTCCGTCACCTTCTCCGGAGGGAGGATCTGACAATGGACGGTCCAATGCCCGAGGGGTAGGGCGGTCCTCCCGGAAACATAAATGAAAACAGTCGCATTCTCAGCACCGTTTGGCCTCAAGTTCTTCTTCGGCCCATAGGTCAAGAAAGAGAAGGCATCACTCAAGGTCGCCTTCTGATATGTCTGCGCATCGATGGTCGGTCATTGGGGTCAGTTGTTGGTCTCCTCATTTGGAGTCGCTGGTTTCGTTTTGCGTCACTGACTTCTTCGCATCGAGCCCTTCCCACCTTCGGTGGGGCTTCGAATAGCAGTTTCATCAGTGGGCCGCTCTTATCGGACAATGGGCTCTGAGGTTGGTCCAGCTGCTTGGCCGGTCCTCCGGGGCCTTCCAGTTCTTCGGGAGATCGGGCAGGGTGATTGGGCCTTCCTGGTCATGCGGCTTCCTCTTCAGTGCCGTCAACTCCGTTGCTCAGCTGTTTCCTTCTCTCATATGGCTGCGCACAGGGGGCCACTGATGCCTCTATCTCTTGTATTCTTTAGTCTTTCCTCAGATCTGAATTTTCAGGGCCCTGGGTTGGTATCGATGCCGTCGGCGTCGGTGGGTCGCTTCGGTGCCATGTGGTTTTCAACACCGTTGAGTTTCGGCGCCATCTTTGGCATCGTGCGGCTTTCCGGCTTTGTGTTCTTCTTCACCGCTCATATGCCTTGTCGGCGTCAGCGGCATTTTGGTGCCATCTTCTTCTTCGCACCGAGGCCGGCTTTTCAGCTGCCAATCTTTCAGGGCTTCTCCTCTCGAATTCTTTTCCTTCCTGTTTTTCTACTGATTTTCTTTCCTTTCTGTCCATACAGTCCTTCCTGGACTGTCAGGAGATGATATTGAGCCTGACCCAGATTTTAGACTGGGTGATGATGTGGAAGGAGCAGGACCTAATCCTGTTACAGAGCCTGTGGTCGAGGACCTGTCTTTTAAGTCTCTGTTGAGAAATTTGAATTCCACTCTTTCTCTCCAGACTATGGACATTTATCCTGGGTAGCTGTTAAGACTCCAATACCTTCATGTTCTGGACATCCCTATGGGTTTAACTCCCCCGGTACAACCCTCCTTTGAGACATTGTCTCAAATGGTATGGAATAATCCTGCTCTCATTCCTTCTGTGGCTAAGTCCATAGATTGGAAGTATGCTGCTCACAAGGATCGACCTATTTTGTCCTCCCAAGCCTCTGCGGATCCTATCGTATTCTTGGCAGAGAATGATAAGGTCGTCCTTCCTCAGACTACTACAGCTCGACCTATAAACAAAGAATCTCGTAAGACAGATACTTTAGGTAAGAGACTCTTTGCTACATCCACCCTGTGTGTATGCGATCACCAGCTACCAGGGCTATTTCTCTCAATACGAGTATATTCTTTGGCATTCGCTCAAAACATGGTTGAAGCTCCACCGACTCAGACGCTAATTCAGAGCTTCTTCAAGCCATAACCAGGGTATCGAGTCCAACAGCCAGCAGGTTAAAGCAGCTAGGACGCCTTTTGACACTGCCTCTATGAGCCGCGGTGGCAGGCATTTGTACCCGCCACCTGCTGGGCGCGACTTCAGGTTTCACTTAATGATGCCCAGCAACAGGTCATCGCGGCATTACCGTTGATGATATGTATCTCTTGACTCTCAAGCAGGACAGGCTCTAGAGGCCACACAAAGACTAGGTCAGCCATTAAATTGGCTCGACCTCCTCCCTCCCCTCTCAAGGGGAGTTAACTAACGCCAAGTTTCATAACCATCAGTCCATTCGAGGCTAAAGGCAAGGGAGGTTTTAATAAAACCAAGCCCTCAGCCTCAAAAGAAAATGCAACAGAAGGCGAATGACCCAATGGCGCCTGTGCCGCTTCTCTGGATTTGTTGGCCCAAGTCCCACCCTCAGTTGCCCGAGGACCTCTCTCAGCAGTGGAGGTCGTCTGATTCAATTCTACAATTTGGAAGTCCATAACTTTGGACAAATGGGTCCTCCGGATAATCTGCAAAGGTATTCCCTCAATCTTTAGAGACTGCTCCAGATCATCCCAAAACGACAACCCAGGCTGTCAGTACTCGGTCAGAACTTCTCACCCAGAGACACAAGGCCTTCTGAACAACAGGGCAGTAGAAGTAGTTTTGCTGGATCAACGAAACATAGGTTCTACTCCATTACTTTCTGGTTCCAAAGAAAACAGGGGAATGCATCCTGTTCTGGACCTCAGAAAATTAAACACATTTTTCCCAAAGAGAAATTCGAAATTATATCGCTAGGAACCCTGTTACCTTTCTTCATCAAACGACTGGTTAGCCTCCTTGACATGCAGGATGCTTACCAACATATCCCTATTCACCCAAGGCATCACAAATACCTAAGGTTTGTGGCTTTGGGACAACATTATCAATTCAGAGTCCTGCCCTTTGGCTGTCCTCAGCGCTGCAAGTTTTTACAAAGTGTTGTGCAGTACTTGCAGCGCATCTCAGAAAAATCGAAATACAAGTGTTCCCATACCTGGACGACTGGCTTCAGCAACGCTCTTCCAGGCAAGGAACCCTCAACGCCATTGCCATGGCCTCAGACTTTCTCACGTCCATGGGAGTCCTGCTGAATCTCAAGAAATCACAGCTGCAGCCCTCCCAGAGACTCCTTTTCATAGGAACTCTTCTGGACACCTCCTGTGCATAAGCTTTTCTACCAGAGGACAGAAGGAACGATGTCCTGCAGATGGCCTGATACATCAGAGAGAACAGCTTGGTTTGAGTCTCTCAATGCAGCAGATGCTAGGTCTCATGGCATCCTCAGTGTTCACTGTACCTTAGCATGCCTGCACATGAGAACCTCTCAGTGGATGCTCAGTACTCCAGTGGTCCCCACCACTCACCCTCAGTCCTTTCTCATCAAGGTGACCAAACCCTGAAGAAGTCACTCACCTGGTGGTTGCAAGAGGACAGTCTTCTGAAAGGGTATCCCTTTGCTCTTCTCGAACATCAGATTTCCATTACCACAGACACATCCCTGATGGGGTGGGGAGCTCACTATCAGACCTTACCACACCCAAGGTACATGGATCTCAGGAAGAGTCCCAGCTCACATGCTACATGTCCTAGAAATGAGGGCCATCCTTTATGCAGTCCTGTTTTGAAGGACATTCTCTGTCTCAAGAACATTCTCCTTCAAATGGACAACAAAGGTGATGTATTACATCAACAAGCAGGAGGTGCTCACTCTTATCCCTTATGCGGGAAGTGATGAGAGTGTGGAATGGTGCTTGAACACAAGGCTCTAATTCAGGCGTTCATGCCAGGAGTGCAGAACGAACTGGCAGACCGTCTCAGCAGAACAGAGACAGATCCTCACGAATGGTCTCTCGACCCCACCGTAGTTCAGTCACTATTCGCAGAGTGGGGAACTCCAGACCTGGACCTTTTTGCATCCCCACTCAACATAAAACTGCCTCTCTTCTGCTCCAGAAATCCAGGGCCTGGCATTTTCTGTCAGGATGCATTCAGGCTGCAGTGGACAAAACGCTTTCTATATGCCTTTCTGCCTCTTCCTCTAATTCAGAGGGAACTTCTCAAGTTTGAGTCCCAGGGGGACAAAATGATCCTCATTGCTCCCTTCTGGCCTCGACAAATATGGTTTCCATTACTCAACAGTATGTCGGAAACCCCTCCGAAAGCGCTTCCCCTTCAGATGAAACTTCTGACTCAGGGGTCTATGGTCCATCCCAATCTGAGATCACTTCACCTTCACGCTTGGCTCCTGAAGAGATAGAAGTAAACAGGTTCAATGTCTCTTGCAGAGTTTCAGATATCCTTCTGGCGGCACGCAAGCCAGCCACTAGGAAGACTTACACAACCAAATGGAAGCGTTTTTCTCTCTGGTGTGCAAAATCCTCTTTGAATCCCTTTTCCTGCCCACCAAATAGAGTTCTAGAGTACATTTTAGACCTCTCAAATTCAGGTCTGCAGTACTCTGCAGTCAAGGCTCACCTTTGTGTCATTTCAGCTTATCATGAGCCAGTACTTTCCTTGTCACTGGCTCAGTTACCTGTGGTTAAGAGGTTTCTTAAGGGTATTCTGCATACCAGACTTCCTGTCAGACATCCAGTCGCAGCCTGGGACATTAATCTTGTGCTAGATATGCTCACCAAAACCTTTCGAGCCTCTAGCTACCTGTGAGTTGAAATTTCTCACTTGAAAACGTCTTTCCTGGTGGCCATTACCTCGGCCTGCAGGGTCTCTGAGATACATGCTTGGTCACAGACCCTCCAGTATACTGTGTTTCTTAAAGACAAAGTAGTTATTGGGACCCATCCTAAGTTTCTCCCTAAAGTTGTTTCAGAATTCCATCTAAACCAACCTTTCGTCCTTCCTACTTACTTTGCGAACTTCCAAAATGAAGGGGAGCATTCTCTTCATTCTTTGGACGTCAAAAGAGCTTTGCGTTCCTATTTAGATAGAAGAACAAATTTTTGCAAAGCTCAACAACTGTTTGTTACCTTCAGCGAGACCCGGCTGGGTGAACCTGTCGCTATTAGATGCATTTCAGCATGGCTGGTGGCATGCCTTCGCCACTGTTATTCCATGGTGCAGGTTAAGCTGGAGGGCAGAGTGTACGCTCACTCTACTAGAGCGGTCACGGCATCCCTGGCGGAAATCCACAATGTGTCAGTTGCAGATATTTGCAGTGCGGCTACCTGGAGCTCAGTGCATACTTTCATCAAACACTATGCCCTGGATGTACATGCCAGATGACATATTTTGTTTGGCAGATCCATCCTTTATGGACTTCTGTCCTAAATTTCTGAGCTCTTGGTCTCTCCTACTGCCCTCTGGGGGGATTATTAGCTAGGTACTCTCCCATTAGTGTGAATGAGTGGTGGAGATTTTATGTGCAGGAAGATATGGAAATTACGTACCTACCGTAATTCTTGATCTTACATACTAACATACTAAAATGCCAGCAGAATAGGCCTCACCATCTTTCGCGTCTGCTCGTTTGGTCAGCCCCCACCCTGGGAGCTGACCTTGCTGGCCCCCTCACCTTCTCTGACTTCTCCCTTCCCAGTTCCGGATATTCTCGCTGCATTGGACTTTGCTTCCAGAACTCTTCCCCTGTACCTGTCCCACCCTTCTTGAACCCCTCCACTGTCTCTGCCTCCAGCAGCCCCTGGGCAGCGCATTCCATGGCTCCACCACCCTCTCAGTGAAGTAGCACCTCCTCCTTTCTCCCTGAATCTTCCCTCCAGCTTCCACCCATGTCCTCTAGTTTCCCTCCTCCCCTTCCTTCAAGGACCCTGACTGCTCCTCCCTATTTACCCCCTTCATGTACCTGAATACCTCTATCATGTCCCCCTGGCCTCTTCTCTCTTCCAGTGTGTACATATTTAACTCTTCAAGCCTCTCCCCATAGGTTCTGTCCCCAGGCCCCAAATCATTTTGGTTGCCCTCCTGAACCTCTCCAGGAGTTTAATGTCCCTCTTAAGTGTGGCCTCCAAACTGCACGCAGTACTCGAGGTG
This sequence comes from Neoceratodus forsteri, assembly GCA_016271365.2. Classification (NCBI taxonomy): domain Eukaryota; kingdom Metazoa; phylum Chordata; order Ceratodontiformes; family Ceratodontidae; genus Neoceratodus; species Neoceratodus forsteri. The sequence goes on along the minus strand of CM028131.1, from coordinate 1,629,744,513 downwards.
CGGCCTCACCAAGCAGTTATACAGAGGGAGTATCACTTCCCTCCTTCTGGAGGTGATCCCCCTTGCGATGCATCCCAGCATCCTGTTGGCCTTGGCTGCTGCCCTCCTACAAGACTCTGAGTTGTTCATCTTGACATCCACCACCACCCCCAGGTCCCTCTCAGCCATCGAGACTTGTAGCATTCCCCCCCCCAGGGTGTACACTTGGCCCAGGTTTCTGGCCCCCAGGTGCAGTACCTTGCATTTCCCTGCATTGAACCTCAGCTTTCACTTTCTAGATCATCTTTCCAGAGCCTCCAGTTCCCCCCGTAGGGCCACCCTCCCCTCCTTCTCCGCCCCCAGTTTTGAATCATCCACAAAGAGACTCATCTCACTCCTGATACCTGTCCTTCTGTTAGAGACGTAGGTGTTGAACAGGAGGGGCCCAAGGACTGATCCTTGTGGGACCCCACTAATGACCCTCCTTGGGGATGAGACTATCCTGCCAACTACGACCCTCTGGGTCCGGTCCTGGAGCCAATTGCCAGTCCATCTGATCATCTGGTTCCCCACCCCCATTTCTCCCAGCTTATCCAACAGACCCTCATGAGGAACAGTGTCAAATCCCTTGCCGAAGTCTAGAAAGAGGACGTCCACTGGTCTACCCAGGTCCAAGGCACTCGTCCCCCAGTCATAGAACTCCACAAGGTTTGTCTGACACGATTTCCCCAGGACGAATCCATGCTGTCTATCGTCCAGGCACCCTGAATTTTCCAGGTCCCCCCTAGCCTCTCCTTGACAATGCCCTCCATCACCTTGCCCACCACCCCCTGCCACCTCCCTTGATCCCCCCTTGTGGATAGGCACTGTGTGCACCACCTTCAAACAACATGAAGTCTTGCTATATTATGACTATTGCAGTTTGTCCCACCATTAGAACTGCTCTGGAGGTGAAAGAGTTAACTCCATTCTAAGAATGGAACTTAGAACTCGAGCTCTATTAGAGAGCTCTGTCTTGGTTATTTCAAACTCAAACTGTCAGATTCTTTACTCCGCGCCACTGAACAGTCGCCCGAGATTTCTCCTACTGCTCGGGTTCATTTCTCGGTTTAAACAGTATTTTCTCGGTTAAATTCAACGCATGGTATTATTATTTTAACCAGAAACCGATCGGTTCAAGCTCTGTCTGTGGTATTGTAAGTAATAGACAGGTTTTATTTCTGTGTGGAACTTGTAATGTTTATCGGTTCGGTTCGAACCGATCAGGTTGATTAAAACTTTAAAGAGTAAGCATTTTAAAGCTTTTAGAGTGCGGTTCCCGGTTCTTATCGGTTCTAAAAACGGATTTCATTACGGTTTTCCATGACCCGTGACACGGTTGGGAACCGAGTGTCTTACCTGGCACTGCGTTAAAAGGGCAAGTTTAGGGTTGGCATCATGTCTGAGAAACCCAAAAGAAAAACCGGGCCCACTGTGTTTCAACACTGTAGTGTCTGTGGGGAAGCCTTTGCCAAGGCTGACCCACACACTACATGTGTTTATTGTCTGGGGTTTGACCACCTCAATTCAGACTGCCAGATTTGTAAAATTTCCTGCAGCCACCCTGGATAAGAGAGTGGGCAGGCTCAGGGAACGAGAGGCCAAAAAGTCCGCTGACCCGGATGGCCAGCCCGGTTCGGTGCCAACCGAACCGGAGGGAGTGCCCTCTGACCAGGGCGAGACTTCCTCGGGCAAACGTAAAGCTGGCTCTGAGGAGCCAGTTCCAGCAAAGAAAACTAAAAAATCAGCAGGTATGGAGTCCAAAATTCCTTCTCCAACTGCTGCAGAAATAGCAAAAGCTATACAAATTGTACAGTCACTTTCTCCGGTTCCGTCCGAACCGCCTCTGTCTAGTAAAGGTTGGTTCGGCCGGTTCCACCGGTTCAAGAATATGATATTGGAGATTTTTATGAACCAGAGGAGGGGGAGGAGGATTATGAACAGTGTGAATGTGACTTTGAGAGTCTGGATGTGCCCATTGAACCGGACATCTCCCCAGACTGACCCTTAGAATCTCCCCCTATGCTTTCTGAGTCCCCTTCTCATTTTTTGTTTTATAAAAAGGTTGCTGAATCCCTCCAGCTCCCATTGGAGGAAGCTGTGGATGAGCAAGAGGAACCTGATTTTGTAGAAAGGATGCATATTCCAGAGTCTAGGAGATTGTCTATTCCCTTGCATAATTCATTTAGGAAACAAACAATAAAAAATTTTCAAAGCTCCTAATTCTGTGCCTCCTGTGGACAAAAAGGTGGACAGGAGGTACACTCTGTCAGGTCCTGATACAGAATTCCTTTCACAGCATTGCAGTCATGTTGGTGTGGTTCAGGCTGCAACCTGTGATAAAGCTAATATTCCCTTGGCATCACATCCTCCTGACAAGGATTCCAGGAGGATAGATGCCATGGCAAAAAAAAAAACAATACATGGCAGCGTCCTTGGGACTCAGGCAAGCAAATTACATGGCTTATGTAGCAAGGTTTCAAAAATCTAGATGGGATACTGTCATGGCTTTGGCCAAACAGGCCTCTGGCCAGCTTGCTAATGAGCTGGAGCAGGTGGCTGCTGATGGCATTGAGGCATCCAATGCTGCTGTGGATTTTAATGATGTATCCTCTAGAGTCATGGCTACATCTGTAGCATTTCGCAGGTTGGCCTGGCTCAGGTGTACTAGCTTGTCACGGGATACCCAGACTAAGGTTATGGATTTTCCTGTGGTAGGGAATTCTCTGTTTGGGGAGCAGACAGAGAATTAGATGAAGGAAATGGATGAATATAGGACTACCTATAAGAGTGCTCAGGCCAAGGAGCGGCAAGCCACTCCTCAGAGGCAGACGCCCAGGGGTAGGGCTAGGCCTTTTCACAGGCCTTTTTACCAAACCTAGGCCTCCTCTGCTTATGTTCAGAGGGGGTTCTTCAGAGGGAGAGGCAGACGGGTGTGAGCAGGCCTGCTCCCACCCTCAGCCTAAAGCACCTGCCAAACAAGCACCCTGTTAGGGGTGCCCAGGGCCGATTCTCCTTTACCTGTAGAGGGCAGGTTGGCTTACTTGCTCGAACTGGGAGTCTCTAACTTCAGACAAGTGGGTCCTGGAAGTAGTGGTCAGGGTCTGGTTCTCAGCTTCAAAAATTTCCAAAGATGAGAATCAGATCTTTCCACCTGCAAACCCTTTAGAGACCTTTTCTTTAGAAACAGAAGTCTCATCCCTCCTGGCTCTCAGAGCTGTAGAAAGGGTTTCTCCCTACATCAGGGCAAGGGTCTGTACTCCAGATATTTCCTTACCCCAAAAAAGACAGGAGAATGGCGGCCCATTTTAGACCTGAGATATCTGAACAAGCACCTTTTGAAACCAAAGTTCAAAATGGTAACTCTGGCAATGATTTTACATTTTCTAGGCCAGGGGACTGGCTAGCCTCCCTGGACCTCAAGGATGCCTATTTTTCATGTCCTAATCAGAAGCTCCCACCGAAAGTATCTCAGATTCGAACTGCCCTCAGGTCACTACCAGTTCAGAGCAATGCCCTTCGGCCTCCTCTGCCTCAAGGGTATTCACAAAATGTCTGGCAGTAGCAGTTGCTCATTTAAGAAGGCAAAGGATTGCTGTCTTTCCTACCTGGACGGCTGGCTCATTGTAGGCCAGTCCCCAGAACAGGTCAAATCTCACCTGCAAGTTACCCAGCAGCTGCTCACCCTCTGGGCTTATTGCTCAATCTTCCAAAGTCAGTTCTGGAACCTGTTCAGGTGCTCACCTTCATAGGTGCAGAATTGACACAAAGCAGGCCAGAGCCTTCCTACCCTTAGAGAGGGTAAGGAACCTGGTGGCTCTGGCCTCCTCCTTCACTCTGCAGGTCTCTCGACCAGCAAGATACTTTTGCAGCTCCTGGGGCACATGGCTGCATCCACAGCTGTAGTGCAAGGACAAGATTTCAGATGAGGGACATTCAGTTTCACTTGAGAGCCTTTTGGTCTCAGAGAAGAGACCCCTTCCAAGTTGGTCCCAGTGACTCAACCCTGATCCAGGCCCTCCAGTGGTGGCAGGATCAGAGCAATTTAAGGCTGGGGGTCCTTTCATTCCCTCTGTCTCACTCCTTGACCCTCACTACGGATGCATCCCTCCTGGGGTGGGGAGGCACATGGGCGACCTCTCCACTCAGGGAGTGTGGTCCCCTCAGGAATCTCTGCTCCACATCAATTTGCTGGAGCTCAGAGCTATCTTTCTAGCACTTCAAGTTTTCTGTGTCTGTTCAGAACAAAGTGGTACAAGTCAGAACAGACAACACCACAACAATGTGGTACATCAACAATCAAGGGGGCACTCGGTCTTTGGCCTTGTGCACCGAGGCAATGAAGTTGTGGTCTCTGGCCTATTCCCTGAACACTTCCCGCATAGCAGTTCACCTTCCAGGAAAGGACAATGTCCTGCAGATGCTCTCAGCAGGATTTCCCAGGGCCATCACGAATGGTCTCTGGATCCTCAAATACTGGGGATAGTTTCTGCCAGATGGGGCACCCCTCAGATAGATCTTTTTGCAGCCCCAGACAATCACCAACTTCCACTGTTCTGTAGCAGGCCCCCAGTGTTGGGCTTAGTCCCCTTGAATGCCTTTCTCCTAGATTGGGAAGGGAAGTTTCTTTACGCCTTTCCCCCCTTCCCTCTCCTATTCAAGGTGCTAGTCAAAATCAGATCCCAGCCTTGCAGGGTGATTCTGATTGCCCCAGATTGGGCCAGGCAGCCCTGGTACCCACTCCTTCTGTCCCTAGCAGTCCATCTTCCCCTGTGTCTCCCCAGGAATCACAACCTGTTAACCTGTGCCCAGGGGAGAGTTTGGTATCCGAACCTCAAATCCCTCAACCTCAAGGCCTGGCTCTTGAGGAGCTAGAATTTGCTGACCTACACCTTTCTCAAGGTGTTCTTGAAATCCTAAAGGCTTCTAGGAAGCCTTCCACTAGGGCTACTTATAATTCTAAGTGGAAAAGTTTTTCCATCTGGTGTTCTGGGAAACATATTTCCCCGGAATCTGCTGATTTGCCCATTGTTTTGGACTATATGGTCCATCTTAATTCTTAGGCCTGAGACCAGCTACCTTGAAAGTACATTTGGCAGCTGTCTCTGTTTTTTTTTCAGCAGGAAAGCCCTCCTCTTTCCGCTCACCCTGTATTTTCCAAGTTTTTAAAGGATTACTTCATACTAATCCACCTTTTAGGGATCCGCCCTGCCTGGGATCTTAATGTTTGCATTGCTCAGTTAATGCAACCCCTTTTGAACCTCTGTCTTCTGCAGAGCTTAAGTACTTAACTTGGAAAACTGTTTTCCTAGTGGCTATCACTTCTGCCAGGCGCATAAGTGAGTTAAGCCTTGTCAGTAGAAACTGACTTTATTTCTTTCCACAAGGATAAGGTAGTCCTCAGGACTAACAGGAAGTTTTTGCCTAAGGTGGTTTCAGGTTTCCATCTTAACCAATCTATCTCCCTTCCAATGTTTTTCACTGATCATTTCTCCTCTGGCGAGAGGAGATTGCACAGTTTAGATGTTAAGAGGGCCCTAAGTTACTATATAGAACGTACCAAGGGTCACAGGTTCGAATCCCTCCAACTTTTTCTCACTTATGGTGAGGTCGGAAAAGGGAGACCTGCCACTAAGAGATCAATTGCCAGGTGGATTGTCTCTTGTATCCAATTTTGTTATCAAAAACTGGGGAAGGTTCCCCCTTCAGGCCTGAGGGCTCACTCTACCAGAGGTACAGCGGCATCTATAGCTGCTGCTAGAGACATCCCTATTTTAGAAATATGTCAAGCAGCTACCTGGAAAACGGTACACACTTTCACCAAGCATTACTCCCTGGATGTCCAGGCCAGGAGAAATGCTCGGTTTAGCACAGCTGTGCTTCAGAGCCTATTCCCTAAGTAGGTTCTGTCCTCCTCCATGGAGATACTGCTGTGTAGTCTATTAGTCATAATATAGCAAGACTTTATGTTGTTTGAAGAAAAAATTACTCACCTTAGTAATGTTGTTTCTTCTAATGGAGTCTTGCTATATTATGACCTCCCAGCCTGCCCCTCTCAGAACTTCTACTTGGGTATGGGGTGGGCAGCCTAGTGTGAGCACTAGTTACCCATTATATATTTTCCACCCTTCTTGGGGGTTTTGGGATGTGGTGTTTTATTTTATCTTATATTACTTCTCATATTATTATATTATACTATTACTTTTGGTCCCTTGACTTGAGTCTTTGTGTTGGGACCAGCATTGGTTTAATATTTAGGTAGCCAGTTGGCTAGTGTAGGTTACAGCTTCCACACAGACCTTAGTGAGTTTTTGCTCAGAAAGATCTGACAGTTTGAGTTTGAAATAACCAAGACAGAGCTTCTCTAATAGAGCTCGAGTTCTAAGTTCCATTCTTAGAATGGAGTTAACTCTTTCACCTCCGGAGCAGTTCTAATGGTGGGACAAACTGCAATAGTCGTAATATAGCAAGACTCCATTAGAAGAAACAACATTACTAAGGTGAGTAATTTTTTCTTCCAGTCCTTTGGAACTCACCCTGTCCTCAGAGAGATGGTGGAAAGCTCTGCCAGGGGTTTCGCCAGGACATCCACAAGTTTCTTCAGCACTCTGGGATGTAATTTATCCGGCCCCGGTGCTTTCTCCATCTCAAGGGACCTGAGGGCTTCCCTCACTCTCTCTGCTGTGATTTTCTTGGACGAAGTCTCCACCACTCATTCACACGCCCACCCACCATCCCCTGAGCTCACCTCTGTTGTTGGTCTTCACTCCTTCAATCTTTAGGCTGTGAAGACTTCTTTCTTGACCCTTCTTATATAGGTCTTCCAGACTATCTTATGTCCAGTTTTTGGTTAGGCTATTCTTCTAGGTTAGTTAGGCTGCACCTCCTTGGAAAAAAAGGTACTGAGGCGGTTGGAGGGTCGATGCCGAGATAGTAATTGCCGCACAAGCAGAGGCTTGTGGCGCTGCTCCTCACGGCTCCATCTCTGGTGCCGGCCCTTCTGCAAAAAAAGTTTGCTCCCGCTGGGTCCTAGCACCTCCAGTGTAGATCCCATTAGTGTGAATGAGTGTGGAGATTTCATCCAAGAAGATCAAGAATTACGGTAGGTGCGTAATTTCCATTTGTTGCTCTCGGACTCAGGATTGGGCTACTCATCCTTCAAAGTTTATTAGTCTGCCATCTCTGCCTACCATGTCCCTGTACAAGGCAGAACTGTGGCACAGTTGGATGTAGCCCGTACCTTCCTGCGGGGCATTCTTCATTTGAAGCCCCCATCAGGCACCCTGTCCCCCTTGGGGCTTGCATTTCATGTTGGAAAAGCTCACCTTACCCCCGTTTGAACCTGCCATAGATTGCAAGCTTCGCTTCCTCTCCTGGAAAGCGTTATTTTTAGTTGCCATTACTTTTGCTCGAAGAATTTCCGAGCTATAGGCCCTGATATGTATGGAGCCTTATTTCATGTTCCACAAGGACCGGGTGGCCTTGAGGACCAATCCTAAGTTCTTAATGAAGGTGGTGTCCGAGTTGACTCTGAATCAGGACATACACCTCCCAGTATATTATCCCAAACACTCAAACCGGGGAGAGGCTGTTCTCCACATGCTAGATATTCATCGCATTTTGCGCTTCTATCTGTCCAGAATGAGAGAATTTAGATGTTCTGACCAGATTTTTGTTTCCTTTGCCCCCAGGATCCAAGGGGCTCCTGTAGCCAGACACTCTCTAAATGGCTTGTTAACTGCATTTCCTTCTGTTACCAGAAATATGAAAAATGCTTGCCGAGCTTGGTGAAGGGTCACTCCACAAGGGGAGTGGCGGCCTCATTTGCTGCTCTTAGAAACATGTCTGATTCTGTTCACACTTTCATCAGATGCTACAATCTTGACATTTGCTCCAGACACAGAGCAGATTTCAGTCTTGCTGTTCTGCAGGGGCTCCTCTCATGAGGGCACTTCCATCTTCATATTTCTCTGTTTCCTCCACCTGAGACTAGTCTGGGTCTTTTACTGCTTGGGACTCAGTCCTATGAGAGTTACCTGCTGCAAGAGCTGACTCTTGAAGTAAGATAGTACAGTTGCATAAGAACTTGCCATAACAGTAAATCTTCGAGAGAAACTCTTGCAGCAGGTATGGCTTCCTGCCCAACTTCCCCCTAGGGGACTCTCTTCTGCACTTGGTTTGCATTGGCAATGTTATGATTGTGCTGTGTGGTATTGGCCTCAGTTCTCGGTTCCTGACCACCTTTCATCCTCGATGCTGGAGTCTCTGGCTGAAGAACTGAGGGACACCAGGGACCGCCCTCCCTTTACACCATGCGTGACATTGGGGGCAGGCCAGCGTCGGGAGGGGCGGCCCCCGCCATAGACAACTATCTAGAAGTTTTCCATGGGGGCCTGCCAGCTTCAGCCCTATATGTGTTATCTGCTGCAAGAGCTTCTGTCGAAGATCTACTTTTACAGTAAGTTTTTACGTAACTGTACTTTGCATTACAGAAGATGTATTCTGAAATGCAGCTCACCTTGTATGCGTCATCGAGGCACAGGTCAGGAAGCATAGGAAAACCAGGAGCAGTTGTAAAATTCAGAGCAAGAGTTTTATTATTAACAGTAAAATAAAAATAAAATTGTTCAAAATAACTATTTACAATGGCAGAAGAAACATAGAAAACAGAGTCCTTCTGAGTTTTTCTTCTCAATTTCAAATCTCAATCTCTTAGTGTCTGTCACTCTCTCTCTCTCTTTTGCAAAACATTGCATCTCGTTTTTGTAAGCCTATGCAGGAGCTCGTTAAGAAAAAAGCATGCTTCTCACACAGTGTTCTTGTTAGTTTCCAGTGTTCTTGGCAGTTTCAGCAGGTGCAGCAAAAAGAACATTGTGACCCAGAACTGACCTCTTGTTTACATCTTCTGCAAAAGACTTCTAAATTGCATCTCAGGCTAACCCCTTGATTTCCAAATAGCTTTGCAATCATTTCAACAGTATAACTATATACAGTTTTAGCTTTGCAAGCATTTCAACACTATAGCTGTTTAAAGTTTTAAACAAAGGGATCCCAGTATCGATTACATTTCCAGAAAATGATTTATATATATTTCTATACCTGTAAATATGCAAGGGGGGAGAAAAGACAGAACAGCAAGTGAGGGTAGAGGGACAGCGAGAGGCAGAGAATTGCAAGACTGTTGGGTGATCAAGTCCAAGGTCTCATGAGAAAATTTGGTTGCGCAACCAGAGAGAGAAGAGACAGAAAAGGAGAAAATAGAATAAATTCTTATGTTTAAACTCCTTCTCCATAACAACTGTGACAGGGCCGTATTCAACCCTGTCACACATCTCCCCCCCCCCAAGAGGGAACCTGTTTTACAAAAAACAGGTTTCCAAGACTTTCTAATAATTCTCATCTAACATAAGCATATAACCTTTATAGCTCTGTGCATATGCAGTATCCTTTCTTCCATAACAACAGTACAGCAAATAGTGAAGTTTAAACTCACACATTTGTTTTTCCAGCCTTCAGAATTCTCAATTCCAGATCCATATCTGGACAGAAAATCAGCATTGACATTCTCTTTCCTAGAATTGTGCATTACGTTAAATTTAAATGGCTGTAGTGACTTGTACCACCGTATGATTCTGGAATTTTTATCCTTCATGTGGTTAAGCCAGCAGAGAGGACTGTGTTCTGTTAGAAGTACAAAGTCAGTGCCTAGTAAGTAAAACTTAAGGGACTTCATGGCCCATTTTGTCACAAGACATCCCTTTTCGGTGGTGGAGTACCTTTTCTCTCTGTCATGCAATTTCCTACTTATGTATAGAATAGGATGTTCTTTCCCATCTATATGCTGACTCAAGACTGCACTCAGGTCTACCTCTGGTGCATCAGTCTGTAACAGAAATTGTTTCTCAAACTCTGGGCTTCTTAAAACAGGAGCTGAACATAATGTAGCCTTAACGGCTCAAAAAGCCTCGTCACAGTCTGGGGACCATGTCACATTATTCAGGAACCGTTTCTTTGCGAGTTCAGTGAGGGGAGTAGCTAACTCGGCAAAACTGGGACCAAATTTCCGATAATAACCAGCCAGCCATAAAAATGACCTGACATGTTTCTTGGTTTTGGGAACAGGGCTGTTAGCTACAGCTTCTATCTTGGAAACCTATGACTTGACATCTCCATTTCTCAAATCATAGCCCAAATATATGGTTTCCAGCATGCACAGTGCACACTTGGTAGGATTAATTGTGAGACCTGCCTTTTTGATCACTTGGATAACTGCTCGTAGGTGTTCCAGGTGGCTTTTCTAGTCTGGACTGTACACCATTACATCATCCAGGTATACAGCACAATAACCAGTGTGTGGGGATAAAATTATATCCATGTGCCGTTGGAATGTAGCGGGTGCTCCATGCAAACCAATCGGTATGGTGGTGAACTGATAAAATCCTGTAGAAGTGGCAACAGCAGTTTTGTTTCTGGATTCTTTACCTAGGGGGATTTGCCAGTAACCCTTGGTCAGATCGAGGGTACTGATATACTTGGCACTCCCCAGTTTGTCCACCAAATCATCTAATCTGGGCATAGGATAACTGTCAAATTCTGACACTTGATTAAGTTTCCTAAAACCCCCTTCTTTTTTGTTTACAATCACCATTGGTGATGACCAAGCACTTCTCAACTCTTCTATGACACCCAATTCTTTCATTGTTTGTATTTCCTTAACCACGTCTGCTCTTAAATGCTCTGTTAATCTATATGTCTTTTGTCTAATAGAGTGAGCAGTCTTTGTCACTATTACATGCCCGACCCCTTTTGCTCGGCCTGGTGCTGTGGTAAAAGTACTGTTAAATGTCTTTAGCAAGTTTAACATTTCTGCGGTCTGTTTAGAGGTTAAGGAAACATTCACCTTTACAGCATCAGCAGTAACAGTTTGTTCCAGTCTGTCATAAGCTACATCAATATCTTCTTTATCAGTGTCTGGCAAAAACAAACAAAACAGCTTTTGGTGTTTTTTTAATCCATTTCTTGAGGAGTTTAGCATGGTATAACTTAGTAGGATTTTTCCTGTCAGGCTCTCAACCTCATAGTTAACTGTGCCAGTACGTCTAAGCACTTTATAAGGCCCTTGCCACTTCATTAACATTTTATTTTCTGTAGTGGGTGACAGTAGCAAGACCTTTTCACCTGGCTCAAAAACCTTTTTACCCCATGGTCATAATACACCTTCTGCTGGTTTGGAGCCTCTTCCTGAATACTGTCGGCGATTTCAACATATTTTGCCAGCTTCTTTCTCAGGGCACACATGTAAGATGTAACAGATTGTTTCTGATGGGGGCTATCTTCCCATGTTTCTTTTATTACATCTAGTTGTCCTCTAGGTTGTCTACCATACAGCATTTCAAATGGTGAAAAACCTGTTGATGCCTGTGGCACTTCTCTGTAAGCAAAAAGTAGATAAGACAAGTATTGGTCCCAGTCTTTCCCTTCCCCCTTTTATAAACATTTTTAACATGTGTTTTAAGGTTTGGGTAAAATGCTGAACAAGACCATCTGTCTGAGGGTGATAAGAGGAGGTTCTTATGGCTAAGATACCTAGTAGTTGGTACAGCTCCCTCAGTAATGCAGCACCAAAATTACTACCCTAATCAGTAATAATCTCATTTGGTATGCCCACCCTGCTGAAAAGTTTGGCAAGCTCTGCTGCCACTTTTGGGGCTGTGACAGTACGTATTGGGAACTGCCTCTGGATATCGAGTAGCATAGACACATACTACCAAAATGAATCAATTAACCTTTTTGCTTTTGTCTAAGTGGCCAACCACATCCATTGCAATTATCTCAAAAGGCAAATCTATCAAGGGTAGAGGCACGAGGGGCACCTTGTCTTTTAACAACTCAGATATATACTTTTGTGGTTTTACCAATTGTTCTATCTGATCCTGTGTCTGAGGTTTAACCCAAACTCTGTACAATAGCCCATTACATTTTTTAAACATAGGTTCACCTTGCTTTGGTTTCACCCTCAGCTGCTTAAAATAACCCTGGAGAGAAACATCATTAGCGTGTTCTGAAAGAAAATCATAATTGGTGATCAGTTTACTTTCAGCATTTTCATATGTTAACCCCTTATGTCCATCAGGCGTTTGTTGCCACTGTTTCTTCAGGTGTCGTCTTTCTTTCCTGGACTTCTGGATCTTGGAGCTGTGCTCAAACAAGTCCGAATCAAAATCAGTGAACAGAAAAGAGTCCCCACCATCTGAGATTTTCTTTGCCTGCGCTTTTGTCACCACAGCTACTGAAATATCAGGATTTATTCCCTCTTTGATTAACTCAGTAAATCATGTCTAATAATCACAGGTACAGGTAACTTAGGTACTACCCCCACTTTCATTTGGTGCCACACCCCATTAGTAGTCAGAGTCACTTGGCTGGTGGGATAGTATCAAGTGTCCCTGTGGATGCAGATGACACCAGTACCTGGTCCTTTTTGACATTGTTTTTCTAGTACTTCAATCAATCAGTCAATCAATCTTTATTTAACCAGGCAGTTCATCCTTGAGCAAGCTCATTTGCAAGAAGGTCCTTCTATATGTATTAGGGTCTGCCTGCTTCCTGAATCTATAAGTCCCTTCACAGTCGTATCTCCCACCTTCACATCTGTTAAGTACTTGCCTCAGTTTGTTAAGGACAAATCTGCTCCAGTGTCGCAGTTCTTACTACAGCGTACAATGTGACCTGGCTTATTACAGTTATAGCAAATAAAGTCTTTGGGTGCAGATTTGTTACCCCCACCAGAGTTCTTATCAGACTTGCAGTTTAAATGGGAAAAAGAATGTCTTACCAGTGCTTGGCTGTTACCTCGCTGCTGTGGGCCAAAGAACCCCCTTTTCCCCACTTTTGGGTTGGTGTTCATTCGCTCAAACCTGCACATCTGAAGGCAGGATGTTGATGAATTGCTCCATTGCAAATGTGTCAGTGATCTGTGGGACTGTTTTGCCCTCCGGTAGGAGCCATTTTATCAGGAGTTCTCTGAGTCAGGAGAAGGCTTCTCGAGGATTCAAGGATTGTCGACTGAGTTATACTTAAGAGACAAAAATCTCTGCTTGTAGGTCTCTCCTGAGATGTCACACCTTTTCAGGATTTCGCTTTTCACCAGGTCATAGTTTTCTGACTGTAAAGTGTTCATATTGCTTTAAGCAAGTTGGGCTTTCCCTGTCAGGTAAGGTACCAGTCTTACTGCCCACTGCTGCTTTGGCCACTGGCAGGCTGCGGCAACCCTTTTAAAAGTTGTCAGGTATGCTTCAGTATCATCGTGGGGGGGGACACAACTTTGTAAGTTTAATGTATTTCAAGTTGCTTGTGTCCTGTTGCTCATCTGGATCTGTGCCAGATCCTCTGCCTTTGATGGCCTGCAAGGCATTCAGCCACCACTGTTCCTGTCATTGCATCTCTTCTCGCCTCTCCTCTGTTTCTCTATCTCTTTTTGTTGTATAGCCCACCATTTGAAAAAGGCAGTCAGGCTTTCAGGTTCTGTCACTGCCTATTCTTTTTCCATAACTGGTGCTAGCTGTACAGTCTGAGCTTGGACTTCTGTCTCTGCTAGTTTGGCTGCCATTCTCCTGGTAACCACTCCTGGGCTTGCTGCTGCAGAATCCATACCTTTCTTCTGTGCTTCCCTGGTACCAGGACTTGTATCCACATACAAAACTCCTGGCTTAGCGTATGCACAGCGTAAATCCCACTTACGCTGACACCATCTGTCGTTGAGGCACAGGTCAGGAAACATAGGAAAACCAGGAGAAGTTGTAAAATTCACAACAAGTGTTTTATTATTAATAACAGTAAAATTAAAAAAAGTTCAGAATAACTGTTTACAATTGCAGAAGAAACAGAGAAAATGGAGTCCTTCTGAGTGTTTCTTCTCAATTTCCAATCTCAATCTCTCAGTCTCTGTGTCTCTATTTTGCAGAACATTGCAGCTCCTTTTTATAATTCTGTGCAGGAGCTCATTAAGAAAATAGCATGCTTATCAGACTGTGTTCTTGTAAGTTTCCAGTGTTCTTGTCAGTTTCAGCAGGTGCAGCAAAAATAACATTGTGACCCAGAACTGACCTCTTATTTACATCTTCTGCAAAAGGCTTAAAAATTGCATCTCAGGTTAACCCCTTGAGTTCCAAATAGCTTTGCAATCATTTCAACAGTATAACTATATACAGTTCTAGCTTTGCAGTCATTTCAACAGTATAATTATATAAAGTTTTAAACAAAGGGATCCCAATATGAATTACATTTCCACCAAATTATTCACATATGTTTCTATACCTGCAGCTATGCAAGGGGGGAGAAAAGGCAGAACAGCAAGTGATGGTAGAGAGATAACGAGAGTCAGAAAATTGCAAGACCGTTGGAGTGATCAAATCCTAGGTCTCACAAGAAAATGTGGTTGCGCAACCAGAGAGAGAGAAGAGACAGAAAAGGAAAGAATAGAACAGATCCTTGCATTTAAACATCTTCTCCATAACAACTGTGTCAGGGCCGTCTTCAGCCCTGTCACAGTATGATTGCATTGTATGGAGTCACCAGAGCAGCAGAGTAGACTATATAAAAGCCGCACCCTTTGAGGGACAGGATTCCCTGGAGCACCTCAAGCAATGCATATTGTTATGAAGACAAACTGGGAAGCACAGTACAGAAAATATTTGAAAGATAAGCTGAAATGTGTCTAACAGTTATACGTTCATTCATTTTTATGTTTGCTTGTGCGCATGCTCAAGAAACATTATGCAGCAGCTTAGGAGAGAAGCGGGTTTTGGAGGTGAGGCAGTGTGGCGGCCAGTGCCAGCACTGCATTTGTGGGCTTGGTGGTGTGCACCCTATGCAGGCCCAGTGCCTTGATGACACTGGTTCTGCAGAAGTGCCACCAACTTGAAACGATTTGGCTGCTGCAATGAGGGGCCGCCTCGTCATTGCAGTGTCAGCAATTCCGCTGCAATGAGGGAGCGACCTGTCATTGCAGGGCAGTACCTTGCCTGGTGTAACATTTCTGTGAACATCCTCACAGTCCCATGTAAGCCGACAGGGGTGCCCACTCCTCATTGGCATAATGTCCCCCCCAATTTGTTGTGTGCTGAGGGGGTGCCTAATCCCCCTCGGCATCATGCTCCCCCCAAACAGTCATTATTTTCCAACAGGGGGCTCAATCCCCATCGGCTTAAGTCCCCTCCTTCTCCAAAACACAAACGGCACACTGGGAGCCCACCCCATTGTGCACAAATGAAGCCTAAAAGAAAACCTTCTCACAACATCCTTTTTATTACTCAAACAGCATGAACTCTTGCTATATTATGACATATGCAGTGAGTCCCAACCTTCGAACTGCTCCGGAGGTGAAAGAGTTAACTTTCCATGCCAGGCATGGAACACTGAGCCCGAGCTCGGTTGAAACTCTGTCTGTTGTTCTTCAAACTCAAACCATCAAATTCTTTACTCCGCCTCACTGAACAGTCGCTCCGGAGATTTCTCCTTCTACTCAGTTCATTTTGTCAGCTAAAGTATTGTTTTTCTCGGTTTTCGACCGAATTTAAACCGCAACCGGTCGATTCAGACTCTGTCTGTGGTATTTGTGAGTACTAGATAGGTTTTACATTGATTTCTATTCTGTATGGAACTTGTAAACGGTTTATCGGTTCGGTTTGAACTGATCAGGTTGTTTAAAATATATTAATCTGTCATTTAGAGTGTGGTTACCGGTTCTTATTGGGTCTAAAAAAAACGGATTTTATTACGTTTTTTTCCATGACCCGTGACACGGTTGGGAACCGACAAGAGGGTCTTACCTGGCGGATTGCCATAAATGGGTAAGTTTGGTTAGGACTGGCACTATGTCTGAGAAACCCAAAAGAAAAACCAGGCCCACTGGGTTTCAACAATGCAGTGTCTGTGGGGAAGTCTTTGCCAAGGCTGACCCCCACACCACCTGTGTTTATTGTCTGGGGTTTGACCACTTCAATGCAGACTGCCAGATTTGTAAAAATTTTCCTGCAGCTACCCTGGAAAAGAGAGTTGGTAGGCTCAGGGAAAGGAAGCCAAAAGTCTGCTGAACCGGATGGCCAGCCCGGTTCGGTTCCAACCGAACCAGAGGGAGTGCCCTCTGACCAGGGTGAGACTTCCTCGGCCAAAAGGAGATCCGACTCCGAGGAGTCGGTTCCAGCAAAAAGGACTAGGAAGTCAGCTGGTGTAGAGCCAAAACTTTCCTCTCCAACCGCTGAAGAAATAGCCAAAGCGATTAAAATTGTCCAGTCGCTTTCCCCAGTTCCGACCAAACCGGCACCATCAGGTAAGCGTACGGTTCATGCGGTTCCACCGGTTCAAGAGTATGATTTAGAGGAATTTTATGAACCGGAGGAGGGGGAAGAGGAGTATGAGGAAAGTGAATGTGGATTTGAAAGTCTGGATGTGCCCATTGACCCGGACATCTCCCCAGACAGACCTTCAGGAGTGTCTCCTCCTAGGCTTTCTGAGTCCCCTTCTCATTTTATGTTTTATAAAAAAGTGGCTGAAACCCTCCAGCTCCCTATGGAGGAAACTGTGGATGATCAAGAGGAGCCTGACTATGTGGAAATGATGGATATCCCAGAGTTGAGGAGACTGTCTATTCCTTTGCATAAATCTTTTGGGAAACAGACAGTTAAAATTTTAAAAACTCCTCACACTATACCTCCTGTTGATAAGAGAATGGACAAGAGGTACACATTGTCAGGCTCTGATACGGAGTTCCTTACACAACAATGCAGCCATGTTGGGGTAGTGCAGGCTGCAGCCTGTGACAAGGCAAATATTCCCTTGGCTTCACACCACCCGGACAAGGACTCCAGGAGGATTGATTCCATGGCAAAGAAACAGTACATGGCAGCATCCTTGGGACTCAGACAGGCAAATTATATGGCTTATGTTGCTAGATATCAGAAATCCAGATGGGATACTGTTATGGCCCTAGCAAAACAGGTCCCTGACCAGCTTGCCAAGGAGCTGGAGCAGGTGGCTGCTGATGGTATTGAGGCATCCAAGGTGCAATTCCATGCTGCAGTGGACTCTAATGATGTGTCATCAAGAGTCATGGCTACATCTGTGGTACTTCGCAGAATGGCTTGGCTCAGATGTACTAGCCTGTCACAGGATACCCAAACTAAGGCCATGGATTTTCCTGTTATGGGTAATTCTCTGTCTGGGGAGCAGACAGAGAATTACATGAAGAAAATGGATGAGTATAGGACCACCTATAGGAATGCACAGGCCAAGGAAAGGCAGGCCACTCCTCAAAGGCAGCTTTCCAGGGGCAGGCCTTTTCATAGGCCTTTTTACCAAGTCCAGGCCTCCTCTTCTGCTTATGCCCAGAGGGGGTTCTTTAGAGGGAGAAGCAGACGGGGTACAAGCAGGCCTGCTTCCACCCCTCAGCCCAAAGCCCCTGCCAAGCAGGCACCCTGATGGGGTTGCCAGGGCCGATTCTCAGCTACCTGTAGGGGGCAGGCTGGCTTACTTTGTCCAGGACTGAAAGTCTCTGACATCAGACAAGTGGGTCCTGGAAGTAGTAAGCCAGGGACCGGTTCTCAGCTTCAAAAAATTTCCAAAGATGAGAACCAGATCCTTTCCACCTGCAAATCCACCAGAGGCACTTGCCCTAGAGGCAGAGGTCTCTTCCCTCCTGGCTCTCAGAGCTGTGGAAAGGGTTCCACCCCTACACCAGGGCAAAGGGTTGTACTCCAGGTACTTCCTTACCCCAAAAAAGACAGGAGAATGGCGGCCCATCCTGGATCTCAGATATTTAAACAAGCACCTTTTAAAACCAAAATTCAAAATGGTGACTCTGGGAATTATTCTATCTCTCTAAGGCCAGGGGACTGGCTAGCGTCCCTGGACCTCAAGGATGCCTACTTCCATATTCTCATCAGAAGCTCCCATCGAAAGTACCTCAGGTTCGAGCTGCCCTCAGGCCATTACCAGTTCAGAGCAATGCCCTTTGGCCTCGCCTCTGCTCCAAGGGTATACACAAAATGCCTGGCAGTAGCAGTTGCTTTCCTAAGAAGGCAAAAAATTGCCATCTTCCCCTACCTGGATGACTGGCTCATAGTAGGCCAGTCTCCAGACCAAGTCAAGTTAGATCTACAGATAACCCAGCAACTGCTCACCTCTCTAGGTTTCCTCCTGAATCTTTCAAAGTCAGTCCTAGAGCCTGTCCAGCTCCTCACCTTCATAGGTGCAGAGCTGAACACAGAGAAAGCCAGAGCCTTCCTTCCTTTGGACAGGGCAAGGACCCTGGTCCTCTCGGCCTCCTCATTCACCCTGCAGGTCTCTCGACCAGCAAGGCATTTTCTACAGCTCCTGGGGCACATGGCTGCTTCTACAGCAGTAGTGTAGGGAGCAAGATTTCAGATGAGGGACATCCAGTTCCATTTGAGAGCCTTCTGGTCTCAAAGGAAAGACCCTCTAACCAAATTGATCCCAGTAACTCGAACCCTGATCCAGGCTCTACAGTGGTGGCAGGATCAGAGCAATCTGAGACAAGGGGTTCCCTTTGTCACTCAGTCTCACTCCTTAATCTTTACTACAGATGCATCTCTCTTGGGGTAGGGAGATCTCATGGGCGACCTCACTACCCAGGGATTGTGGTCCCCTCAGGAATCTCTGCTCCACATCAACCTGTTGGAACTCAGAGCAGTTTTTCTAGCACTTCAAGTTTTTTCCAAATCTGTTCAGAACAAAGTTGTACAGGTCAGAACAGACAACACCACCACAATGTGGTACATCAACAAGCAAGGGGGAACTCGGTCTACGGCCTTGTGCACCGAAGCAATGAAGTTGTGGTCTCTGGCTTACTCCCTGAACACCTCCCTCATGGCAGTTCAGCTCCCAGGAAAGGACAATGTCCTGGCAGATGCTCTCAGCAGGACTTCCCAGGGCCATCACGAATGGTCACTGGACCTCCTGGTCTTGGAGGTGATATTTGCCAGATGGGGCACCCCGCAGGTGGATCTTTTTGCAGCCCCAGACAATCACCAACTTCCCCCTTTTTTGCTGCAGGCCCCCAGTGTTGGGCTCAGTCCCTCTGGATGCCTTAGCTCGCAATTGGGAAGGGAAGTTCCTCTATGCTTCCCCCCCTTCCCTCTCTTGTTCAAAGTGCTAGTCAAAATCAGATCTCAATCCTGCAAGATGATCCTGATTGCTCCAGATTGGGCCAGACAACCCTGGTATCCACTCCTACTGTCCTTAGCAGTCCATCTTCCCCTGTGTCTTCCCAGGAATCACAACCTGTTAACCTGTGCTCAGGGAGGTTTGGTACCAACCTCAAGTCTCTCAATCTCAAGGCCTGGCTCTTGAAGAGTTAGAGTTTGCTGATCTTCCTTGTCAATCTTCACCATTCATTACTTCCTGGGTGTAAGCGGGCGGGCTTCACTCACGGAGCTTTTTTTTTTTTAAAGTTGCCTACTTGGCCCGCCCTCGAGCGGCGTCATGGCGAGGGCGGCGTAGTGCTTGATCAACCTCCTCCTCCAACTCAGTTCTGTTTCTCCCGCCGTCAGGCAGCACCTGTTTTGAGACGTCCATTCTCCCACTCGTCAGCGACTCCTCTTTCCACACACTTTCAGCCTTGTTCGGTAAGACGTTCTTTTCTTTCATGGCGCGGGTGTGTTTTCTATTTTTCTTGTTGATTTTGCGTTATGTGCGGGTCGAGCTAAGCGGTGTTTTGAAGACGGGCGGCGCCTTATCGTCGGTGTTACTGTGGCGGCATTTCTCCGTCTCGGACCGGCGTAGCGTTTGTTTTTCGTTGCCTGGGACCCAACCATGACATGGATTAGCTGCGGCCTGTTTCTCCATGGACCGCCGTGTCCTCGAAGTCGCGCGTTCAAGCTCGGCAAAGCCCGCCGACCTTCCAGAGACGGCGTCGCTCGAGGATTCTCAGGTAAGGTCTAGGCCCTTCCCGGGTCCCCTCCGGGCCCTGCTCCTGATCTGAGGAGGAGGTCTCTCGTCTTTTCTTGCCGAGAGGCCCCTTCTCTGCGGTGTCGGGGGCGTCATGGTCCTCCGGGGCAGCAGGCGCCGACACACGCCTCGGCAGTCACCTAACCCGGAGGTGCAGGCTCCCCCGTGGCGGGCCCTCGTCTTTTTAGGCCTAGCTCGGGTGGACCCTCGAGCGCCGCCTTCCGGCGCCGTTTGGATCCTGGCACCGTTCGCGGTGCCGGTGATCAAGCGGCGCCGTTAGCCTTCGCGCCGATCGGCACCGTTCGCGGCGCGGTGATCAGCCGGCGCCATTAGCGGTGCCGCCTTAGGCCTTAGCGCCCTGCTCTCGCGCGCGTCGATGGACAGGGCGGCGCTGTCGGCGTGCCGCCGCTTCCGGGACCGCCGCCCGCGCCTGCGGTGGGCCTGGTCCTCCAGGCGGTGGCTCTCGGCGCCTGCTGGGGTGTGGAGCTAGGCCTGGCTGCTACGGCGTGAGGGCGGCGCGCTGCGCCTGTACCCGGGCGTTGGCGGCCCGTAGTCTCGGGACCCTGGGGTGGCCAGCATTGAGTCCTGCTGGTCTCGTCCTCCTCGAGGCGATGATTCAGACGTGGACCCATCCTGGCACCACTCTTGAGTCTGGGTCCCCGGTGGCTAGAAGTGCCAGGCGGCGAGCTGGGCTCTCCCTCTGTCCCCTTTTCGCCGCCTCCTGAGGGTTCCCCGGCTGGGGTGGCGGGAGCCCTGGGGGCAGGCGGGGGTGGGAGGGGAGCTCCCCTCTTGAGGCCCGTGACAGCTACCTTCGGTGCTGTCACCTCTCTAGGGACAGGGGACGTGTGGTCGAGGAGGAGGGCCCTCTCGGAGTCCGGGGGTCGAGGGCAGGGTCTGCTGCTCGGTCTTCCTTGACCACCTCAGGGGGTGGCCAGGGGCGAGTGCAGAGCCTCGCCCCTCCCTCCAGGGTTCTAGGGTGTCGCTCGGCGTTCGATGCGGACTGCCCTTCTGGATCCATGCAGTCCCAGCGTCGTCACGGGGAGGTTCTCCTCAGGGCTCTTCCAGGCTCCGCTTCCCAGAGTTTCGTTCTCGGCCTGGTCTGATATCCGGGATCCCCCTTTCCAGGGCTCCTTTCCCGGATTCCAGAGCCTCGTCGAAAGCAGTTGCCTCGCGGGAGGTGCCCTCTCCATCTCTCTCGCCTTCACCACCCCACCCCAGGCCATGTCGGCCCTACGGGTCCGTTATCCTGGGAGCAGTTCAGGGGTTCTGCGCCGGCCTTCCCCTCATACGTTAGGTACATGCATGAGCGGGTCTTTCGACTCTCCCCACCGCCGCAGGAATCCTCTGGGCATTCCAGTTCCCCATCATCCTCGTCTCCCTCCTCCGAGGGAGAGGAACCCCCTGCTCATCTGTCCTCCGATGCTGATTTCACAGAATATCAGCGTTTCCTCTCGAGGATGGTGAGGGATCTCCGGATTTCCTACGTTCGAAGAGACAATACCAAACGGGAGACGCGTGAATTCCTTGGTGAATTCAGTGCCTAGCATCTGGTGGTACCTTCCTGGCCTATCCCCTTCCAGGAGGCGTCTATCCGGTCATGGCAGTTCCCTACCGCTTCTTCCCCAGCCCGG
The DNA here is from genome assembly GCA_016271365.2 of Neoceratodus forsteri. Lineage (NCBI taxonomy): Eukaryota > Metazoa > Chordata > Ceratodontiformes > Ceratodontidae > Neoceratodus > Neoceratodus forsteri. The sequence continues at coordinate 1,629,722,899 of CM028131.1, read as the reverse complement.
ACTGCCAGCCGTGGGTATTGTGCCCCTCTGATCTCTAGGTTCCCTTCCAACCCGTCCTCAGGTTTGGTATACCTGATACTCCTTCTGGGTGCCGTTGCCTGGCGACGACCGCCCACCGATTCGGACTCTCCAGTTTGACGTTAGGGGCGAAGAGTGTTCTTCTGCTCCGATGCGAGGCATGTATTGCATCACATCAGGCTCACCACGCTGCCTACAGCCGGGATCTGTGGTCGATGATGTCCAGCTGCTGGCATCTATGCCTGATACTAGAGCAAACCAGACAAGCCGTTGCCCTCTCCGCTGTAGGCCTGGAGCTGGCAAGACACCAGCAAGGGCATCTTATGGCGCCAATGGGTGGCTTCCAGGCTTGCGGGGACAGCGATCTGCATCAGGCGGACGGCATGCTTCTTTCCAGGTTGTCACCCCTGGCCCGGCGAGGTGATTCGCTCCGCCTTCCGGGGACCTGTCTTTTCTCTTCCAGGCTAGGAGACTTTACAGGGGCTCCTCCGTCTCCCTCGTCCTCGGGAGGCACCTCCTAGTTCTTCTCCCTCTTAGGCTTTCTGAATAAGCTGGTGTCTTCTCCTTCTGTTTCTCACCAGCAGAAGGCTGGGGTCTTGTTCCCTCAGGGTGGCTCTTCCCCCTCCAGGGAAGAGGAGCTTAGTACTCACCCAGGAAGTATGAATGGTGAAGATTGACAAGGAAGATAGGAAAATTACGCACTCTACCGTAATTCTTGATCTTTCTTGTATCTTCACCATTCATTACTTACACCCGCCCACCATCCCCTCAGTGCCTCTGCCTGTGGCTTCTCCACCTGCCGTCTCCTTCCTCTCTCTGCATTTATATAAAATATAGGGAAAATTCCTTAAATTTTCCAAAAAAAAAAAAAGGATCTTTCTTGGGGGGGGGGGTTCTAAAATCCAGAAAAATTACTTACTCTAAGATTCATGGGCCATCTCGTGGATTGCATTGGCGATCAGACTGCACAACTATCTCTTGCTATTCTTATGGCAAGATACCTCTGGGGTTTTTTGGCCTGGCTCAGGCTATTCAGTTTTGATCCTGCAATCCCGTGTTCAGATAGTTGCCCTGAAATCTGATTCCCCCCTCTATTCTTACCTTGCAGAGCAGAGGAACGAGTACGTCTGTTCCTTTCTCTTTAAAAAAAAAAAAAAAATGCTGAGGGAACTCTCTCCGACTGCTATAGGCATCTTGGTATCTGGGTCATGCATCTAGTTAAAAAAAAAAAAATTTTTATCTGTAAAAAAAAAAAAAAAATGGAGAAATCAAACAAGAAGGCAATTGAGAAGGTAGGCTATCCTTCTCGCTGTTTTGCTAGTGGTTTCTCCCTTTAACTGTCCTGGACAGTTTTTACAGTAGAGCTCTGCTGACCGTATCCAACCTTAGCCAGCCTAAACCTTGGCGGCCTTAGCCAGTCAGTCTGAGTCCCATTTCTATCTTGAACGCCTGAAAAGTTACATTTCTATTTCTAAACCCTGAGCAGCGCTCTCATACTGCTGGGGTTTTATTCTTCCCTCCTCGGCTGTCCTCCACTTAAAAGCCCTCCGCGGCCAGGAGCCGAGGTGGGTGTCAAGAACAATGGCATGTTGAAGATGAGGACTATGCCCTCCTGAGTCTGTCTAGCGGGTTCGGTGAACCTTCTCTTCAGCTCTATCTCCGGGATTGCTTTCCCTTTAGTCGAGCCTTCAGCTACAAGCTAACTATATTGTTGGGCCTTCTGGTCCTTCAACATTCTCTTCTTCTTCTTCTTCTTCTATTTTCTCATTTCCTCACTATCTCTCCTCTAGAGTCGCCTCGGTAAGGGAGGCCCTGCACCTAGGCTAGGATGTTCTTATCTCCTCTGTCCTTCCTCCATCGGCTTATTCCTTTTTCAGTTCATTCTTCCTTGCTTTGCTATCCCTCGCTATCTTGCCTCGTTATCTATATTTTCTGCTTTCACTTTTGCCTCTCGGCTCACAGAACTGAGTTGGAGGAGGAGTCATTCGCTACTAACGGCTAGCCCTAACATGGCCGCATGGCGTCGCTCTCTCGGCGGGGCAGTTAAGCAACTTTAAAAAAAAAAAAAAAAAAAAGCTCCCGTGGCGGGTTCGCGCCTCCGGCTTACACCCAGTAAGTAATGAATGGTGAAGATACAAGAGAAGATCAAGAATTACGGTAGGTACGTAATTTTCCTATCTACACCTCTCCCAAGGTGTAATGGATATTCTGAAGGCTTCTAGGAAACCTTCCACCAGGGCTACCTATAATTCCAAATGGAAGAGGTTTTCCATATGGTGTTCTGGGAAGCATATTTCCCCAGAATCTGCTGATTTACCCACAGTCCTGGATTATATGGTCCATTTAAATACCTTGGGGTTGAGACCAGCTACCCTAAAAGTACATTTGGCAGCTGTTTCTGCCTTTATTTCAGCAGGTAAACCCTCTTCTCTTTCAGCTCATCCTGTATTCTCCAAGTTTTTTAAGGGATTGCTTCACACCAACCCTCCATTCAGGGACCCTGCCCCTGCCTGGGATCTTAATGTTTGCATTGCTCAGCTTATGCAACCCCCCTTTGAGCCTTTGTCTTCAGCAGAGCTTAAGTACTTGACTTGGAAGACTGTGTTTCAAACAACATGAAGTCTTGCTATATTATGACAATTAGCAGTTTGGTCCTCCTCTCGAACTGCCCGGAGATGAAAGAGTTAACTCCATACAGGATGGAGTTCTGAGCACGAGCCGGTTTTCAAAGTTTCTATCTGGGCAGTTTCAAACTGAAACTGTCAGATTCTTTATCCTCCTCACTGAACAGTCGCTCTGGAGATTTCTCCTTCAGCTCGGTTCATTTCTCGGTTCATTTTAAGTATTCTCGGTTAAATTTAACCGAGAACAGTGTTTTATTTTACCGCATTTCAGTTCAAGCTCTATCTGGTAACCGTAAGTACAAGGTTTTAGTCTGTGTGGAAATTGTCATTATCGGTTCGGTTTTGAACCGATCGGTTTGCTTTAAAACTCATTTTAAACATTTTAAAATATATTTAGAGTGCGGTTCCCGGTTCTTATCGGTTCTAAAAACCGGATTTCATTACGGTTTTTTCAAATACCCGTGACACGGTTAGGAACCGATAAGGGTGTCTTGCCTGGCACTGCCATTAAAAGGGCAAGTTTTTGGTTAGGCTGGCATTATGTCTGAGAAACCCAAAAGAAAAACCGGGCCCACTGGGTTTCAACACTGTGATGCTTGTGGGAAGCCTTTGCCAAGGCTGACCCACACACCACATGTGTTTATTGTCTGGGGTTTGACCACCTGCAGTCAGACTGCCAGGTATGTAAAGATTTCCCTGCAGCCACCCTGGAAAAAAGATTGGGCAGGCTCAGGGAACGAGAGGCCAAAAAAGTCCGCTGACCTGGATGGCCAGCCCGGTTCAGTGCCAACTGAACCAGAGGGAGTGCCCTCTGACCAGGGCGATACTTCTTCGGTCAAAAGAAAAGCTGGTTCTGAGGATCCAGCCCCAGTAAAAAAATCTAGAAAATCAGCAGGTCTGGAGTCCAAAATTTCCTCTCCAACTGCTGCAGAAATAGCAAAAGCCATACATATTGTCCAGTCACTGTCTCAGGGGCCGTCCGAACCACCACTAGTTGGCAAAAGGTTGGTTCGTCCGGCCCAGTGGTTCAGGAGTATGATGTTGAGGAATTTTATGAACCACAGGAGGGGGAGGAGGATTATGAACAGTATGTATGTGGCTGGGAGGGTCTGGATGTGCCCATTGAACCGGACATCTCTCCAGACAGACCTTTAGAATCTCCCCCTATGCTGTCTGAGTCCCCATCTCAGTTTATGTTTTATAAGAAAGTTGCTGAAACCCTCCAGCTTCCCTTAGAAGAGGCGGTGGATGAGCAGGAGGAGCCTGATTATGTTGAAACGATGGATATTCCAGAGTCTAGGAGATTGTCTATTCCTTTGCATAAGTCATTTAGGAAGCAAACAATAAAAATTTTGAAAAATCCTAATTCTGTTCCTCCTGTCGATAAGAAGATGGACGGGAGGTATACTATCAGGTCCTGATACAGACTTCCTTTCTGAGCAGTGTAGTCATGTAGGAGTAGTGCTGGCTGCAGCCTGTAACAAGGCTAACATTCCCCTGGCTTCACATCCTCCTGACAAGGATTCCAGGAAGATTGATGCCATGGCAAAAAAGCAGTATATGGCAGCCTCTCTGGGACTCAGGCAGGCAAATTATATGGCTTATGTGGCTAGATATCAGAAATCTAGATGGGATACAGTTATGCAGTTAGCCAAGCAGGCCCATGGCCAGCTGGCTAGTGAATTAGAACAGGTGGCTGCTGATGGCATTGAAGCCTCTAAAGTTCAATTTCATGCTGCTGTGGATGTTAATGATGTTTCCTCAAGGGTCATGGCCACTTCTGTAGCTTTTGGTAGGTTGGCATGGCTCAGGTGTACTAATCTGTCACAGGACACTCAGACTAAGGCTATGGATTTTCCTGTGGTGGGGAATTCTCTGTTTGGGGAGCAGACAGAGAACTATATGAAAAGGATGGATAAATACAGGACTACCTACAAAAGTGCCCAAGCCAAGGAGCCGCAAGCCGCTCCCCAGAGTCACACACCCAGCCTTCCACAGGCCTTTTTATCAATTCCAAGCCTCCTCTGCTTTTGCTCAGAGGGGCTTTTTCAGAGGCAGAGGCAGACGGGGTGCAGGTAAACCGATCCCCACCCCTCGGCCTAAGGCAACTGTCAAGCAGGCACCCTGATGGGGTGCCCAGGTTCGATTCTCCTATACCAGTAGGGGGCGGGTTGGCTTACTTCAGTCAGAACTGGGTGTCCCTAACTTCGGACAAATGGATTCTGGAAGTAGTAAGCCAGGTGCTGGTTCTCAGCTTCAAAAAATTCCCAAAGATGAGAGCCAGGCATTTTCCACCTGCAAGCCCCCTCGAGACCCTTGCTTTGGAAGCAGAGGTCTCTACCCTGTTAACCTTCAGAGCAGTAGAAAGGGTTCTTCCCTTACACCAGGGCAAAGGTCTGTATTCCAGATACTTCCTTACCCCAAAAAAGACAGGAGAATGTCGGCCCATCTTAGATCTAAGATATCTGAACAAGAACCTTTTGAAACCAAAGTTCAAAATGCTAACTCTGGCAATGATTTTACCTCTCCTGAGGCCAGGGGACTGGTTAGCCTCCCTGGACCTCAAGGACGCTTATTTTCATGCCCTCATCAGGCCTTCTCACCGAAAGTACCTCAGGTTCAAACTGCCCTCAGGCCACTACCAGTTCAGGGCAATGCCCTTCGGCCTTACCTCTGCCCCAAGGGTATTCACAAAATGTCTGGCCGTGGCAGTGGCTCATTTAAGGAGGCAAGGGATTGCTGTTTTCCCTTACCTGGACGACTGGCTCATTGTAGGACAGTCTCCAGAACAGGTGAAATCCACTTACAAGTCACCAGCAGCTTCTCACCTCCTGGGTTCCTGCTAAATCTACCAAAGTCAGTTCTAGAACCAGTTCAGGTACTCACTTTCATAGGTGCGAATTGGACACAAGCTGGCCAGGGCCTTCCTCCCCTTGGACAAGGTAGAGAAGTTGATTGCCCTGGCCTCCTCTTTCACTCTGCAGGTCTCTCGACCAGCAAGACACTTTTTGCAGCTCCTGGGGCACATGGCTGCCTCCACAGCCGTGGTGCAGGGAGCAAGAGTCCAGATGAGAGACATTCAGTTTCACTCGAGAGCCTATTGGTCTCAAAGGAGGGACCCCCTTACCAAATTGATTCCAGTGACCCGAACCCTGATCCTAGCCCTTCAGTGGTGGCAGGATCAGAGCAATTAAGACTGGGGTCCCTCATTCCTCTCTCCCACTCCTCACCCTCACTACGGATGCCTCCTCCTGGTGGGAGCACACTTGGGCGACCTCTCCACCCAGGGAGTGTGGTCCCCCCAGGAATCTCTGCTCCACATCAATTTGCTGGAACTCAGAGCTGTCTTTTTAGCTCTTCAAGCATTTTCTGCATCTGTCCAGAACAAAGTAGTCCATGTCAGAACAGACAATACCACAACAATGTGGTACATCAACAAGCAAGGGGGCACTCGGTCGTCGGCCTTGTGCACCGAGGCAATGAAGTTGTGGTCTCTGGCCTACTCCTGAACACCTCTCTGATAGCAGCTCACCTGCCAGGAAAGACAATGTCCTAGCGGATGCCCTCAGCAGGATTTCTCAGGGCCATCACGAATGGTCCCTGAATCCTCGAGTGCTGGGGACAGTTTTTGCCAGATGGGGCACCCCTCAGATAGACCTCTTCGCAGCCCCAGACAACCACCAACTTCCACTGTTCTGTTGCAGGCCCCCAGTGGTGGGCTCAGTCCCCCTGGACGCCCTTCTTTTGGATTGGGAAGGGAAGTTTCTTTATGCTTCCCCCCCTTCCCTCTCCTATTCAAGGTGTTAGTAAAAATCAGATCCCAGCCTTGCAAGGTGATTCTGATTGCACCAGACTGGGCCAGGCAACCCTGGTACCCACTCCTTCTATCACTGGCAGTCCACCTTCCCCTGTGTCTTCCCAGGATTCACAACCTGCTGACCTGTGCCCAGGGGAGAGTCTGGTATCCGAACCTCAAATCCCTCAACCTCAAAGCTTGGCTCTTGAGGAGTTAGAATTTGTTGATTTACACCTTTCTCAAGGTGTCCTTGACATCCTAAAGGCCTCTAGGAAGCCTTCCACTAGAGCCACTTATAATTCCAAGTGGAAAAGGTTCTCCATCTGGTGTTCTGGGAAGCATATTGCCCCAGAATCTGCTGATTTGCCCATTTTGTTGGACTACATGGTCCATCTTAATTTTTTGGGCCTCAGGCCAGCTACCTTAAGAGTTCATTTGGCAGCTGTCTCTGCTTTTATTTCAGCAGGAAAGCCTTCCTCCTTTCCGCTCACCCTGTATTTTCCAAGTTTTTAAGGGTTACTCCATACCAATCCACCTTTCGTGACCCAGCCCTGCTGGGACCTTAATGTTTGCATTGCCCAGTTAATGCAACCTCCCTTTGAACCCCTGTCTCCATAGAGCTTAAGTTTTTAACTTGGAAAACTGTATTTCTAGTGGCCATCACTTCTGCTAGACGCATAAATGAGTTACAAGCCCTTTCAGTAGAAAAGTATTTTATTTCTTTTCACAGGGATAAGGTAGTCCTCAGGACTAACAGAAAGTTTTTACCTAAAGTGGTGTCGGATTTCCATCTTAACCAATCCATCTCCCTTCCAGTATTTTTCACTGAGCATTCTTCCTCTGGTGAGAGGAGATTGCACAGTTTGGATGTTAAGAGGGCATTGAGTTACTATTTAAGAACGTACCAAGGGTCACAGGTTCAATCCATCAACTGTTTCTCACCTATGGTGAGGTTGGCAAGGAAACCTGCCACTAAGAGGACAATTGCCAGATGGATTGTCTCTTGTATCCAATTTTGTTACCAGAACTGGGTAGGACCCCCTCTGGATTGAGGGCTCATTCTATCAGAGGTACAGCGCGTCTCTAGCTGCTGCTAGAGACATTCCTATTTTGGAAATTTGTCAGGCTGCAACCTGGAAAGCGGTACACCTTCACCAAGCATTACTCCTGGATATCCAGGCCAGGAGAGATGCTCGATTTGGCACAGCTGTGCTTCAGAGCCTTTTCCTAAGTAGGTTCTGTCCTCCTCCATGGAGGTACTGCTGTGTAATCTGTTAATTGTCATAATATAGCAAGACTTCATGTTGTTTGAAGAAAAATTACTCACCTTAGTAATGTTGTTTCTTCTAATGGAGTCTTGCTATATTATGACCACCCCCAGCCTGCCCTCTCAGAACTTCTACTTGGGTAGGGGTGGGCAACCTAGTGCAGGCACTGTTTATGCCATTGCAGGATTTTCTTCCCTTTTGGGGTTTTTGGGGAGTGTTGTTTCTATTGTTAAATGGTATTTTTGCTGGCCCCTGACTTGAGTCTTTGGGTGGGTCCAGCAGTGTTGTTGTTATTGTTGCTATTGTTGTTGTTGTTATTAGGTAGCCAGTAGGCTAGTGTAGGTTACAGCTTCCACACAGACCCTTAGTGAGTTCTTGCTTCGTAAAGATCTGACAGTTTCAGTTTGAAACTGCCCAGATAGAGCTTTGAAAACCGAGCTCGCGCTCAGAACTCCATCCTGTAGGGAGTTAACTCTTTCATCTCCGGGGCAGTTCTAGAGGAGGACCAAACTGCTAATTGTCATAATATAGCAAGACTCCATTAGAAGAAACAACATTACTAAAGTGAGTAATTTTTTCTTATGAGGGTTGGGAGGTATGGGGCCCAGTCCCTGAGCCCCCTCCCCAACACTGGTGGACATCGAATCTGAATTGTTGGTTGTGAATCCTTGAGCTACATGGTAGAGGCACGGCCCCTGGTAGTCTGCTGCTCTTCAGCTCTATGTTTTGTGGTGAAAATTATTTACTTTTGTGGCAGATTGCTGTCCATTCAGTGGCTAACTTGCCATGCAGTGTCAATGATGGACATCAGCTGCTGAATCTGGCAGAAGGGGCTTCAGGACAAATAAAGTGGTGAAAAAAAGCCTGGAACTGGGGAAGATGAGTATTTTTCAAATAAAAATCACCGAAAATTGTGAATTCAAGGGAAGCATGTAAGTACTATGGTCAGTTTTGGGGCTCTTGAATCACAGAGTACTGGGGGCCTTGGGGTAAAGGGCAGGTCACTTTTAGAGTCTTTGTCTTTATAATGTGCCCCATTAAATGGGAGGCCTCTGGGTCACCAGAAGTCTCATGGGGGTTTGCTCTGAGCTTTTGGGGATTTTTTGCCACATTCCTTTAACAGTTCTGCATTTGATGATCGTTCCATCCCCGAGATCATCCATTGACACCATCTTCCTGTTCCTTTTGATTTTGTTTTTTTGCAGATTCTCTTTTATTTCGATATCGTTTTTACTGTCATTTTCACCATTGAAATTGCTCTGAAGGTAAAGTTTCCATTCCCTCCATTCATTCCTGTGTGTGCATCTCTCTCTCTCTCCCTCCCTCCCCTCTCACTCCTTTTGTGCTGAAGAAACAACATTACTAAGGTGAGTAATTTTTTCTTCTGGTAGCCATCACTTCTGCCAGACGCATAAGTGAATTACAAGCCTTGTCAGTGGAGCCTGATTTTATCTCATTTCATTGAGATAAGGTGGTCCTCAGGACTAACAGGAAGTTCTTGCCTAAGGTGGTTTCAGATTTCCACCTTAATCAATCTATATCTCTTCCAGTGTACTTCACTGACCCATTCCTCCTCCTCTGGCGAGAGGAGGCTGCACAGCTTAGATGTGAAGAGAGCCCTTAGTTACTACACAGAGAGTACCACGGGTCACAGGTTTGACTCCCTCCAACTGTTCCTCACTTATGGTGAGGTTGGTAAAGGGAAACCTGCCACTAAAAGATCCATTGCCAGGTGGGTTGTCTCTTGTATCCAATTCTGTTATGAAAAGCTGGGTAAGGTTCCTCCCTCAGGCCTGAGGGCTCACTCTACCAGAGGCACAGCTGCTTCCCTGGCTGCTGCCAGGGACATCCCTATTCTAGAGATATGTCAAGCAGCTACCTGGAAAACAGTTCACACTTTTACCAAGCATTACTCCTGGACATCCAGGCTAGGAGTGATGCTCGGTTTACACAGCTGTGCTCAGAGCCTATTTCCTAAGTAGGTTCTGACCCTCCTCCATGGAGGTACTGCTGTGTAGTCTGCATATGTCATAATATAGCAAGACTTCATGTTGTTTGAAGAAAAAATTACCTTAGTAATGTTGTTTCTTCTAATGGAGTCTTGCTATATTATGACTTCCTGCCTACCCCTCTCAGAACCTCTGTTTTGGGATGTGGGTGGGCAGTGCAGTGTTGGCACTTAGTAGATGCCCACCTTGTTGTTTTCACCCTCCTTTTGGGGTGACTTGGTATGTTTTTCATTTTTGGGTCTCCTGACTTGAGTCTTCGCTTTGGGACCAAAAATGTGTTCTTATGTTTAGTAGCCAGTTGGCTAGTGTAGGTTTACAGCTTCCACACAGGACCTCAGTGAGTTTAGCTCGTAAAGATCTGACGGTTTGAGTTTGAAGAACAACAGACAGAGTTTCAACCGAGCTCGAGCTCAGCATTCCATGCCTGGCATGGAAAGTTAACTCTTTCACCTCCAGAGCAGTTCGAAGGTTGGGACTCACTGCATATGTCATAATATAGCAAGACTCCATTAGAAGAAACGTTACTAAGGTGAGTAATTTTTTCTTTTTGTCCCTGAAATAAAGAAACGGTCCCTTTGTGTTTGTCGTGTCCCTCCCACAACCTGCCCAATTTACTCTTCTGTGCGCCTCTACCTCCCCCACCCCATACTTACCTCCGGAGCCTGGCGCGAGGATCTTCGTTGGACCAGGAACATGTCTGCACTCTTCAAACCAACCGCAAACTGAAGAAATGCCGATAAGCTGTATAATGGCATAAATAGGGTTTTTTCAACTTATGTGGCTGTCTCTGCCGTTATTTGGACTTTTGCCACCAAATTTTCAACATGGGGTTATTGGGACCCCTCCTCATGAATACAGTCACCGTCATGGCGTTATTTGGTCCCGAAAGGTGATTTCACGGTCACTGCATGAAATCACCTTTCGGGACCAATTAACGAAATGACAGTGCCACTGTTCATGAGGTGGGATCTCAAAAAGCCTATGTTGCAAATTTGACGAAAGAAAATGCCAATAATGACTTTTATGAGCGTGTGTTGCGCGGTTTCCATGTTCCCTTGTAACTTCACAAATCTGTAATATTTTTACTCCAGATTTTCAACATTGGCATTTTTTCACACCTCCTTATGAACAGTACAGCTGTCATTTTTCACATCCTGGCCAAAATGTGTTTTCACACTTGCGGCGCAGAATAGCGTGGTCGCTGTGGGAAAATCAGTGTTTGGGACAGATTAAGAAAATCACAGTAACTCTGTTCATGAGCTGAAGTCCTAAAATGCCTATGTTGAAAATTTGGTTTCAAACGTCCGTCAAATGACTATGTTACGAGCGTGCATTGTGCAGTTTCCATACACCCTTATAACTTCACAAATTTGTAGTATTTTCACTCCAGATTTTCAACATTGGCATTTTTTCACACCTCCTTATGAACAGTACAGCTGTCATTTTTCATATCCTGCCCGAAATATGTGTTTTCACATCACAGTAACTCTGTTCATGAGTAGAGGTCCTAAAATGCCTATGTTGAAAACTTGGTTTCAAAGTCCATAAAATGACTGTGTTACGAGTGTGCATTGTGCAGTTTCCATGCACCCTCATAACTTTGCGCATTTGTAATATTTTCACTCCAGATTTTCAACAGTGGCATTTTTTTATACCTCATTATGAACAGTGCAGCTTTCATTTTTCACATCCTGGCTGAAATGTGTTTTTGCACTTCCAGCATACAATAGTGCGGTCGATGTGGGAAGTCAGCGTTCTGGACAGATTAAGAAAATCACAGTGACACTGTTCATGAGCAGAGTTGCTAAAATGCCTATGTTGAAAATTTAGTGACAAAAGTCCATGAAATGAGTGTGTTACGAGCGTACGTTGTGTAGTTTCCATGCACCCTCGTAATTTTGCGCATTTGTAATATTTTCACTCCAGAGTTTCAACATTGCCATTTTTTCACACCTCCTGATGAACAGTACAGCTGTCATTTTTCATATCCTGCCTGAAATATGCGTTTACACATCTGGCGCAGAATATCGCAGTCACTGTGGGAATTTAATGTTTGGGACAGATTAAGAAAATCATAGTGACAGTGTTCATGAGCAGAGGTCGCAAAATGCCTATGTTGAAAATTTGGTGAAATAATTCCACTAAATGACTGTGTTACGCGCATGTGTTGCGCAGTTTCCACGTACACTCGGAAGTCAGAGCATTTTTAATATTTTCACTACAGATTTTCAACATAGCCATCTCTTCACTCCTCCCTTTGAGTGGTACAGCTGTCATTCTTCACATCTTGCCCGATCTGTGTTTTTGTACATCTGGCGCAGGATGGCACGGTCGCTGTGGGAACTCAAGGTTCGGGACAAATAAACAAAATCACAGTGCCACTATTCACAAGAAGAGGTCCCAAATGCTTTCATGAGGTGTGGGTCAGAAAAAGGCCATGATGAAAATTAGTAGTGCAAATACCACCAAACGCCCAGGGTGTTAGGGTTTCTAACCATAACGTCCCACCCTGTACAGACTGACAGGCACCAGGGGTGTGCCTTTGGATTGTCGACTAATGCTCATGCCATTCCACCCCCACCCCCACCCTGTAGCCAGTGACAGGCATCAAGGTGTGCCTTGGACTCTTCAGCCCCAGAGTTCACCCCATTCTCCTATACTGCACCCATTTCAGTGTATGTCCTTCTGGAATGGGGTGACTATAAAGCCGAACACCCCAAGGCACATCCAACACTTGTCGGTGTCTGCAGGATAGGATGAGGTGAAATGGCATGAACGTTATGGGCGATTACCCAAACGCATACCCCAATGCCTGTCCCTCTCTGCAGGGTGGAGGTGGGGTTGGCATGAAGTGCAATACTTCACTGCCATTCCTATTCTGCATCTGTCTAACTTACATTCCCAATGCTAATACAATCAAGAAAACATTCAGCATTGACAAATGCTTGTTTTTCATCACTTCTCTCTCCCACCACTCCAGAGGACGCTTCCGTCTGCCTCCTGTCCCCTAGCCCTGTTCCCCATCCTCTCTGGGACTTACCGTGGTCTCTCCAGTTGTCCCCATGGCTTGTCCCTCATGGGGCCATCAAGGGGGTGGTGGTGAACCTCCTCCAGAAACCAGATTCAGTACAGAAAAACCAGGAGCCAAATCAGCAGTGCAGGGCCTGCTAGAAGAGGGTGTTATCCTGTCTGGGCGGCATTTTCTCCCTCCCCAGAGATGGCGGCGTGAACTTGCATCCACATGCATGCAGCTGGTGTGCATGGGTCTGAGTCAGCCTGACTCTCTCTCTTCCACTGCTGTCCCACATTGCTGCTCAGCATGTGGGCCCCCAGGTGGTGCTAGTGAAGCAAGAGCATGCAACCATCCACCCTGGAGGGGGCAAATGTTTACTGGAATGCTCGACCCTTCTTTCCCCCTCCTTGCCAGCACTGCAGCACCCCAGGCTTGTTCCCTAACCCCGGTTGCTGGCATTGTGCAGCATTAGTGCTATTGCTGTACTGATGGGCAGCCATTCATTCATTCATTATGTTTATTCAGAGAAAATTGTGAAGCCCTTGAGCCAGGCTTATTTACAGAGGCATCAAAAGGACATTATTTGTTATTAATGATGTTTCTTCAAAGATGTCAGGGACTCTGTAAGTGACTTTTTCTAGGTCACACAGTATGTGATGCTACTGGGATTTGAGCAAAAAAGCTAAGTAGGAAATTTACACCTTACCCCTTGAGTAATATGAGTACAAGGAACATCATTTTTAAAGCAGGTTATACTTTTATTTTTAAATCCATCATCCTTGACAAACAGAACATTGTGTTTAGAATGATAGACTCCCTATTGGTGAGATTTGAACCTTGGTCTCTTGGTTCCAATACTTTGATCAAACCACTAGTCACAATACCCATACTTCTTATTGTTTATAGGTGTTGTGCAACTCCTAGTTGCTGGTAATTTATTTATTTATTTATTTGAATTTTGGTAACTGGGTGAGCCCACTGAGACAATACAGTCCCTTTTTCAGGGATGACCCAGGACGTGCAGTACAGACACAATGACATGGCATGTGCAGTGGTTATACATCATTTACAATTCCAATTCCATCATTTACAGTTACACTTGCACATTACAGATACATATACATACAATAGGAAGGTCAGCCAGTGTAAATAGCTATACATGAAGTTTGTAATGCAGAGTCATGAGTCATCGGGAGCAGGAACAATGTGAAGAGGCAGAGAGGTGGAGTAATAGGGAAGATTGGACTTGAGGGAGAGAGGAGCAGAACTGTGTCGAATGTGGTAGAGAGTTCCAGCACATCACTGCCGAGATGGCAAAATATCTCTGACCCACAACTAACCATGGTCTGGGCATTACTAGAAGGGGAGGGAGGTGGACCATACAACATACGGAGGTGCCGGAGCTGAATAAGTTCACCAAGATGGGGGGGGGGTGTAACAGTGGACCAGTTTGTACACTAGACTTAAGGTGGCATACTGGAGTTTTGATTTATATGATAGCCAGCCCAGGGAAGAGAGGACATCACAGTGGTGTTGACGGGCATTGGCTCCTAGGGCAAACCGTCCCACCTTATGATAAGCCTGTTTGAGGTGAGAGAGGTTGGTTGAGTTGGTTGTGAGTAGTAGCCAGGTGCCATTAGTAAGGAGGGGGAGAAGGGTGGCCTAAGAGAGGAAGGAACGGATGTGATAGAGCAGGCCCAGCTTCTGGTTTAGTGCTTTTGTTAGGAGGGTGACATGGGTATCCAGGGAAAGTGAGGTGTTTAAGGTGACACCCAGATGTTTAAAAGATTGGATGGATTCAAGGGTATCACTATTATGGAAGAGTATCACAAGAGAGGGGTAGGGATGCGATGAGGAGGAGGGCTTGGAGAATAGCATACATTTGGCTTTTTTAGTGTTGAAGACTAGCTGATTTTCTAGGAACCAGCCCTCAAGAGTTTGAAAGTCTGATGCAAGCATGCTGTTGAGGCAGCTGACATCTGATGAGGATCGGTAAACAGTGGCATCGTCCGCATAGAGGTGGACAGAGACCCCACCACAATTATTTGGTAATTCATTAGTAAAGAGGGAGAATAGTAATGGGCCCAAACTGGAACCCTGAGGTACACCATGAGTTATAGGTCTGAGGTCCGAGAGTGACCTGGCCCACTTGACCCTTTGTGTAGATCTTCCCTTGTCAATCTTCACCATTCATTACTGCTTGGATTAAGCCAGAGGCGCGCACCCGCTACGGGAGTTTTTTTTTTTTTGGAGTCGGTTCAACGGCGCCCGCCTTGAGCCTTGACCGTACCGCGCTGCGCGCAGGGCGGCCGCAGGCCGCAGACTCCTCCTCTATCTCAGTTCTGTTTCTTCCGCTGGCCGAGGCCGCACCTGCTGCACGGTAGTGAAATAGTTTAACGGTTCCTCGTACTCCTTCAAGACTTCTCGTTTTTTTCTTAGTGACTCGCTTGACGCCGTATACCGGTAAGACCGTTCTTATTTTTCTATCAACGGCGCCGAGTGCTTTATTGCTGTTTTTTGCCTTGTTTAGTTCACATCATGTCAGGTTCGGGAGCAAAGCGTAAGTCGAAGGCGGGCCGTGCCCCTATGCGTCGGTGCTCCTGTAGCCGGCATTTCTCCATCTCGGACCGGCATGATGTCTGTCTCCATTGCCTGGGACCCAACCACGACATGGATGCGTGCGACGCCTGTTTCTCCATGGACCGTCATGTCCTCGAAGTCTGCGCGTTCAAGATCGGCAAGGCCCCGCCGACCTTCGGGGGACAGCGTCGCTCCAGGGATTCCCAGGTAAGGTCTCTAGGCCCTCCCTCTGGGTCCCCTCCCGGGCCTATACGGTCCGTGGAGGAGGAGGCTTCCTCCTCGTCTCTTGCCGAAGAGGAAGCTTCTCTCTCGGTGTCGGAGGAACATCGTGGTCTCTCCGGGGCCACGCGGCAGGGGACACCGCCTCGGCAGTCACACCTCCTCGGGTGCAGGCTCCCCAGTGTTGAGGCCCATGCCTGCTGGGCCGGCACCAGTGGACCCTGACCGCCGCCCTCCAGGCGCCCGTTCAGCGACCACTTGCGGCACCGTGATCGAGGCGGCGCTGGCGGTGGGAAGCACTTGCCTTGGCGCCCGCCGCGGTGCTGCAGGCCCGGTTTGCACTCTCAGCGGCGCGGGTTGGGTTCCGACACTGGGGCGGTGCTGTGGACCTAACTGACACCGCAGGGGAGCCGGGGCCAGGCGTTGCGGGTGGGCCAGGGTCATCCGGCGCCGTCTCTGGCACCGGCGCCGTTCGCGGCGCCATTTCTCCGGGGACCCCTGGGGTTGCCAGCATCGAGGTTCAGCTGGTCTCTTCCTCTTTGGAGGTCGATGACTCGGATGTGGACCCATCCTGGCACCCTGACTCTTGGTCGGGGTCCCGGTGG
The DNA here is from genome assembly GCA_016271365.2 of Neoceratodus forsteri. NCBI lineage: Eukaryota > Metazoa > Chordata > Ceratodontiformes > Ceratodontidae > Neoceratodus > Neoceratodus forsteri. The sequence goes on along the minus strand of CM028131.1, from coordinate 1,629,706,767 downwards.
CACGTGGTGCTAGGGCGGAACAGCGGGCCCTCCGCTGTCCCATGCTCCGTCCTCCCCTGAGGGCCCTCGGGCTAGGGGTGGCCCGGATCCCGGGGGGGCGCGGGGTGGGGACGAGAGGGGCTTTCCTCCTGGGGTCTGTGGACAGCTACCTTCCGGTGCTGTTACCGCCTCGGGTGGGAGAACGCTGGAGTTGAGGGAGGAGGGTGCTCAGAGTCCGGGAGGTCGAGGGGCGGGACTGCTGCCGGTCTCTGCCGGCCACCCTCGATGGCGTGGCTAGGAGCCATGGCTGAGCCCCTCTTCCCTCTTGGGCCCCGGGGTCCCTCCAGTGTGCGCTGCTAGTGGACTGCCCTTCTGGAACCATGCAGTCCCAGGTTGGCCACAGGGAGGTTCCTCTTGGGCTCTTCCAGGTTTCGCATCCCCAGGGTTCCGTTTTGCGACCTGGTCTGTTGTCCGGAATCCCGCCAGCTCGGGCTCCGTTCTCTGGATTTCAGAGCCCTAGCAGAGGTCAGTTGCCTTTTCGTAGGTGCCCATCTCCAGTACCTCTGCAGTCACCCCCCGCTCTTCCAGGCCATGTCGGTCCTACGGGTCCGTTATCCCGGGAGCAGTTCAGAGGTTCTGCGGCGGCCTTCCCCTCATATGTTAGGTATATGCATGAGCGGGTCTTTTGCCTCTCCCCACCGCCGCAGGAATCTTCTGGACACTCGAGCTCTCCATCATCCTCGTCTCCCTCCTCTGAGGTAGAGGAACCCCTTGCTCATATATCCTCCGATGCTGATTTCACTGAATATCAGCGATTCCTTTCGAGGATAGTGAGTGATCTTCGAATCTCCTACGTTAGGTGAGACAATACCGAACGGGAGACATGGGAATTCCTTGGAGAATTCAGTGCCCAGCACCTGGTGGTACCTTCCTGGCCTATCCCCTTCCAGGAGGAGTCTTTCCGTTCCTGGCAGTCGCCAGCCACCCCTTCTCCAGCCCCAGCAGACTGTCGACGAAGGTATTGTGCCCCTTCGGAATCCCTGGGTACCCTTCCCAACCTGTCCTCAGGTTTGGTATACCTAGAGACTCCTTCCGGGTGGCGCCGCCACCTGGCGCATGACCGTCCACCGGATTCGGATTCCCTAGAATTCGACCGGTGGGGGCAAAGAGTGTTCTCTTCCTCTCGTGCGATGGCTTGCATTGCGTCACATCAGGCTCACCACGCTGCCTACAGTAGGCATCTGTGGTCGATGCTCTCTCAGCTGTTAGCATCAATGCCTGATATGGAGCAAACCAGACAGGCTATTGCCCTCTCTGCTATAGGCCTGGAGCTGGCAAGACACCATGCAAGGGCATCTTATGACGCCAGTGAGGTGGCTTCCAGGCTTTCGGGGACAGCGATCTGCATTAGGCGGACAGCATGGCTTCATCTATCAAGGTTGTCACCCCTAGCCCGGCGTAGGGTGATTCACTCCGCCCAGGGACCCGCCTCTTCCTCCAGAGCTAGGAGACTTCTGCAGGGGCTTCCTCCGTCTCCCCGTCCTCGGGGGGCACCTCCTAGCTCTTCTCCCACATAGGCTTTTCTCTGGATTAGCCCAGGGTCTTGGTACTCACCCAAGCAGTAATGAATGATGAAGATTGACAAGGGAAGATATGAAAATTACGTACCTACCGTAATTCTTGATCTTCTCTTGTATCTTCACCATTCATTACTGATACCCACCCACCTTCCCCTCAGTGGCCTCCTTCTGTGGCATCTCCCCCTCCCGTCTCGTTCCTCTTCCTTCCCTTGGCCTTTATCCCAAAAAAAAATAAAAAAATTTCTGTTTTCCATTCTTAGTGAATGGATCCCCTTTTTTCCTCAAGGTAAAGAGGAACGAGCACGGTTGTACTTTCTCTAATTCTGAGGGAACTCTTTCTGGCCGCCCTTAGGGTGCGATTCCTAAATACCTTCTTTTGTTATGCAGTTTCCCAGCTTAAGAGGCCATGTTTTGACGCGGCCTCGGCAAAATTTAGAATCCCCCTGGCAGGTATTATTTTGAGCTCTTCCAGCTGCTGATTGAACTTGTCAGCTCTGAGCGTCTGCTTGCCTTGCCTTAGAGAGTCTGATTGAGTTCCACTCTATCTTTCATACAAACTGCCTTCGTGAAGGCATAGTCTTCCCATACACTGCTGTGTTAGCACTTAACAAGGTGCTAAGGACTTAGTCCCTTCCTGGGTGCGCTCTTCCGGAACAGGTTCTGCCCGGGCAGTCTAAGAGCCCTCAGCTAGGATGTAGGGACTTGGCATGTTGAGAGTTCAGAGATGTTGCCATCATTCGAATCTGTTCAGGTGGTTCGGTTGAACCTCCCCTCAGTCCTAGCAACTGGGATTCTTGCTGCCTTGTTAGTCTTGAGCCTATAAGCCTCTCAACCAATGCTCGATGGGCACTGTTCTCCCTCTCAACATGCCTCTTTTTCTTCTTCTTCTTCTTCTTCTTCTTCTTCTTCTTCTTCTTCTACTTTCCCTTTCCTTCTCTCTGTTCCTCCCCTAGAGCCACCCCGGAAAGGAGGCCCTGCGGTCCCTTAGGGTAGGAATTCTCTCTCCTCTGTCTATTCTCTACCGGTTTTTCCTTTTTCAGTTTATATCCTTTCCTTTTTCTATCCCTCGGCTCTCTTGCCTCGCTTTCCTTTTTTCTTACCCTTTATTTTCGCCTCTCCGGCTACCAGAACTGAGATAGAGGAGGAGTCTGCGGCACCTAACGGCCGCCCCTCGCGCATGACGCAGTACATCGCGCTCGAGGGCTGTGCCATTGGAGCCGACTCAAAAAAAAAAAACTCCCGTAGCAGGTGCGCGCCTCCGGCTTAACCCAAGCAGTAATGAATGGTGAAGATACAAGAGAAGATCAAGAATTACGGTAGATACGTAATTTTCATTTTTGGAGCCAAGTTAAGGTGCCAGGGTCAAGGCCAATAGAATGCAATTTCTGTAGTAGGAGGGTGTGGTTGACCAGGTCAGATGCCTTCGTCAAATTGATGAAGATAGCACCAGTGGTGAGGCCTTGGTCCACAGCATGGAACAGGTCAGATGAAACTTTTATTAAGCCTGTGAGGGTGCTGTGTTTTTTTTCTGAACTCATGCTGGAAGATTGAGAGGAGATGGTGGAGGGCCAGGTAATCCTGTAGATGGTTGTAGAGCATTCACTCTTGGATTTTTGCCAGTGGACAGAGGCTAGAAATAGGTCTATAATTCTCAACAGCTGTGTTGGGTCCACCCTTGTGGATGGGAACAACCACGGCTACCTTCTATTTATCAGGGACAGACCCCATAAGGATGGATTGGTTAAAAATGTCGCAAACTGGATGGGCAAGGGCTGCAGACCCTAATTTGAGTAACTTGGGTTCAAGGATGACATGCCCTGGGAAAGCATTGTCTTTTAGGTCAGTGAGAAACTAGCATACTTCATTGAGGGTGGCAAGTTTAATGTGGAAGGTTGGGTGAGTACCAGTGTCCACTGGCAGGGTGGGAAGGAGAGGGGGGCGAGGGAATCGATAAAGAGCATTGTGTATCTACGCAGATCAGTAAAAAACACATTAAATCCAGCAGCGATGTTTGGAGAGTCAGAGAGGACAGCGTCTTGAGCATTAAGGGAGCTGGGAGCCTCAGCGAATTTGCCTTTAATGAGGGAGTTCACCTGCCTCCAGAATTCTTTGGGGTTGCAGAGGTGCTCGGTTTGGAGTGCCCTGAAATGAGTGCGCTTAGCTTTCTGAAGAGAATTTTTACAAGTGGTTCTGACCTGCCTGTAGGTTTGCCAGTCAGAGGGTAGTCCGCTACTTCTGAAGGTTTTCCAAGCCTGATCGCATGCGATCATGAGCTTCCTTGTCTCCTTAGAGAGCCAGGGGGCTTTGAGTCATTTTGATCTGCACTTCTTTAGTGGGGGTGTGACGATTAACTATATTGGTGAAAGTGGTCACAAAAAAGTCAAGGGCCTGGTTGATATGTGGGAGAGTGTTTGTAATGATTCTTAATTTGTTAGAGTTTCTTTATATGAAGATACTTCCTTTAACTGAGCATGCTTGGTACTACTAATAATAAAGCATGCTCAGTACTGCTGATAACAGAGTTGCTAGCTAATAGAGCATGCTCTGCATTACTAATAACAGCATGCTTGGTACTGTTAATAATAGAGCATGCTTTGTACTACTAATAATAGAGCCTGTTTAGCACTGATAATAATAGAGTGCATTCAGTGCTGCTATTAATAGAGCATGCTAGTAAATAGATCATGCTCAGTGCTGCTAATAACAGAGTGCACAGTACTGCTAATGATAGAGTGTACTAGAGAATAGAGCTTGCTTGGTACTGCTGATACTAAAGTATGCTCAGTACTGCAAATTACAGAGCATGCTCTTTACTTATAGATGATAGAATCTGTAGGGGACGTGGATATGATGTACTATCCACACTTCTGGCAGAATTCCTTTCCCCTTTACATCTGTCCAGAAGGTCTTCAAACTGGCTCCTTCCACCCACCTGGATGGTATCCTCCTGGGCACCACCCCATGATGTCAGATCTTCCTTTCTGCTGGAAGAATCAGGTTCCCTCCATCGCAGCTCTGTGCTAGGTGTAGGCTCTACTTTTTCAAAAAACATTTTTGGCTTCAAACTTCTCGACTTCTCTACTTGTGTTATGAAATCAGGTGACCCAAAATCTGGTCCCGGTTTTAAACGCTGCTCCTGCTGTTAGAAAATGTTGCACATCAACTCACACACCATGTGCATCTAATGCCTGGGTTAGCACCATGACCTGCAGGCCTATGCCGTACCCTTCAGCCCTCCATCTTGGAGAATCACCACATTCACCTCTTCCTGGGCCGTCTGGATAAACAGGACCCACTCGTTAAATCCAAGGACGCCCATAAGGCAGTTTTCACGGCTGTGGATTCGGCTGAGCAGCTTTCTGCCATCGAGGAGGCTGCGGCCCAGGCCACATTGGGCGCTTCCTCAGTGTCTGCCCTGATACTGGTGGGCATGGGCTCCTCGCTTACTGGGGCATTCTGGGACCGGTGTTAGTCCTTTCTGACTCTCGGGGAAGGCCCTTCTTGAGGTGTCAAAATCTTCTAAATGGAACTCGAAGAGTAAGTGGGGGGGGATGGGGAAATTGTTTAATCAGGAAAGGCACATTAAACCAGAGCTTATTTCCAGGTGTGACCTGGGAACACAAGGATGTTAAGTGACTTGCTCAGGGTCACACAGTATGTTAGTTGGGGCTGATGGGATTCAATCCCAGGTCTCCAGGTTTGCAGCTCAGTGCCCTTAACCACTATGCCATACTGCTTCCTTAAGAAGTCCCATCGCAGGTCGTGGGACAGCGAGCGCTATCGGGCCTCTGGTTCCCGCACTTTTGCTAGCTCTGTGGCTGTCAAGCCATCGGCTTTGGGTGGTGCTTCTGTCCAGGCCGTTAGCCCCAAGGAGTCCCCATCAGGCATGTTGGCCAAGACGTGGGCCAACCAGCTGTTCAAGATTTTTCTCGACCTGGTCAACCCTTTGTCACAGAATGAGGGAGAGGATTCGCTTTCCAGGACCCCAGTCCTGCCTGAGCTCTCTCAGGGTGGGCCAGATCAGCACATTGATCTGGACCATTCTCCCCGGGAGCCCGACCTTTCAGGGGATCCCAGGCATCCTTTGCCTGTCCCTGCCTCCCCTCACCGTCCAGTTCCCTGGTGGTTGAGGTCCAGGTCAGGTCTCAATGTTCAAGGTCAAGTGGTTCCTGACATGGCCAGTCCTGCTCTTGACACTTGGCTAAGAGATGCCACCGGTACTTTCTTCCTCCTTGGGTGAAGCTTAGCTCCACTGCAAGATGCAGCACCATTACAAGGAGTTCATGTGGCAACAGTTGCTTCTTGGCACTGTCAACAGGCTGATACGTGTGCCTCAGCCTCCTCCAGCACTCCAGTGGCCACTGCAACCTCGGCCCCAGCTGCCTCCCTGGCTAGGCTGACGCCAGCCTTTCTGCCCATTGTGGTGGAGCCCCTGCCTCTGCAGCCCTAGAAGGAGCCTCCTGCTAAGTCTGAGCACACCGGGCTTCCCATCAGCTGTCGGTCACAGTGACTCAAGCCGACGAACCTTGCATCATTAGCGGGGATACGGGCCCAGCTAGTGTTCGAGGAGTCCTCAGACTTGGAGGATTCCTCAATGCATTCACACCAGACCTTGGGCTTTGGCCATGAGTCTGGGGAGGATCTTTCAGTAGAACAGGGGCCTACTTTCTTCGAGGCCCTGCTCCGCTTGACATCTGAGTCTATAGGGATCCCACTGGAGCCTGTCCAGAAGTGGGCAAAGTACCCCTTGACAGAGATCCTAGACATGGATGACTCCTTGGGGGTCACCTTCCCTGTCACAAAGGCTATTCTTGGCCCTGCTCTGGAGTTGTGGCAGCATCTTGCCTCCTGCCCTATGCTGTCAATCCATGTGGTCCACTAATACATGGTCCCAACTGGGTCACTGTCCAGCTTTACCCACCACCCTTCAGCTGAAGGGTTGATCACCAGCTCAGTCTTTCAGTGCACTGGTAATGTCAGGGATGTCAGTAAACCTCCTGACAAGGAGTCCAAGAAATTGGGTCATGCAGCCAAGAAGGTCTATGCAGCCTCATCCTTCGGCCTTTGGCAAGCTAGTTCAGCTGTTATGATGGCCAGGTTTGCCCATACCTTGTTGCGTACCCTCGATCAGGTTATCCCTTGGCTCCCAACTGACAGTCAAGCTGGTCTGTGATGAAGGCCACACTGTAGCTAAACAGCAATTCCAGTGAGCTCTGGAAATTGGCAGCTCATGTGCCAGGTCCATCACCTCTGTGGTGGCTATGCACAGTAAGGCGTGGCTGTGGATTTTAATTTTTACAGCTGATACTCAGCACAAATTGGCAGATGTTCCCTTTTTGGGCATCGACTTGTTCAGTCCCGGCGTAGATGGCCATCTCACCCATATTGAAGTTCAGCACCACCCTGGACTCTGTCACATCTACACAGAAGGATGATAAGGGCCAGACAACTGAGAAAAAGCCCTTTCAGTTTTGGCCCTACTCTGCCCCTGCAGCCAGACCACCTCAGCCTCCTGTGGGGCAACAACAGGCCTGGCGGCCTTGCCCGGAGCAATCCTCTTCCACCACCAAGAAGTCCCATGGGCAAGGGTCTGCTGCTTCCTTAGCTATCCCCGCTGCCGCTTCCAAGCCTGTACAGTGACGGGTTGGGGGTGCCTTCCTCCTGCCCATCCCATCCTCCCTAGGACCTTCTGTGGGGGGCGCTGGCTCTGCCAGTTCGCTTCCACCTGGTCCATTATTAAGTCAGACTGGTGGGTGCTTCAGGTGGTCGGCCGAGGTCTTCCTCTGGAGTTCGAGGCTTTCCTGACCAGCCAAGCCCTTGCCCCACGGGAGGATGTGGTGTTTGTCAATATGTTGTCCGCCCCTCAGAAGGACATCATCCAGCCCCTCCAGAAGGAGGCAGTGGTTTGTGTCCAGGATGTCTCTAGATACTTTCTGGTTCCAAAACAGATGGGGGGCTGGCACCCCATACTGGATCTGCACGACCTCAACCAGTTTCTTCAGTTGCACAAATTCCGGATGGTAACTCTGAATTAGATCATTTCATCCCTAGAGCAGGACATGTGGTTCTGCTCCCTGGACTTCAGGATGCCTTTTTTCACGTCCCTATCCATCCATCCCACCTGCGGTTCATGTGGTTCCGCTCGGAAGGGATTCTGTATGAGTTCCAGACCATGCTGTTCAGCCTCTCCTCAGCCTCCAGAGTGTTCGCCAAGTGCATTATAATGGTGGCAGCATTTCTGTGGTGCTGAGGAGTCTGGCTGTATCCATACCTGGATGACTGGCTGATCACTGGTTCTTCAAGCACAGAGGTAGAGCGGTCCATTGATCTGGCCCTCCAGACCTGCTCAGCCCTTGGTCTTCTAGTCAGTGAGGCCAAGTCAGAACTCAGTCATTCGTAAGTGATTCAGAGCAGACCATGACTTCCGTCGTGCCAGGGCCCGACTCCTGGTGGACAGGACGGAGGATCTTACCTCCTTTGCCTGATCATTTTGGGTGGTGCAGTTGTGCCCTGCCCGGGACTTCCTGCACCTCCTGGGCTACATGGTGGCTTGCACCAGCATGGTTTGTTGGGCCTACTAGAGAATCCACTTCCTGCAGCGGGGGATGGCCCGGCAGTGGTTTCAGCACCACAGTCACCTCGACCAGCCGGTCATGGTGACACAGCAGATGTGGAACACCGACCAGTGGTGGCTGATCCCAGACCATCTCCAGAAAGGGGTCCCATTTATCTGCTGAGAGCCAACAGTCACTCTCATGACCGACACTTCTCTGCTGGGCTGGGGTGCCCACCTGGAGGACCACAGAGTTCACTTGCTCTGGACTCCAATGAGTACTGATGTCACATCAACCTGCTGGAGCTCCGTGCCATGCATCTGGCTCTGATGGCATTCCATCCACATGTTCAGGGTTAAGTTGTCAAGGTCTAGATGAACAACACAACAACATGTAATACCTCAACAGCAGGGCAGGATGAATTTCCTCCCATTGTGCTGGGAAGCTCTCCACATCTGTACCCTCATGTGCAGCCTGGATGCCAACCTTCTGGCAATTCATGTGGCCGGTGCATCCAATCAGCTGGCGGATGCCCTCAGCCGAGTGGGCAAAGCGTCTCATGAGTGGTCTCTTCACCATAGAAACATAGAATTTGATGGCAGATAAGGACCGCTTGGCCCACCCAGTCTGCCCATTTCCCTACCTACTGGATAAGCTGCAGATCCTAGTTAACCAGCAGCCTACTTCTTCCTACCCCCACCCCCCAGAATTGCCTTATGACTATCTCATGCATGCTTGAATTCCACCACTGATTTTGACTCCACAACCTTTCCTCCGAAGCCATTCCATGCATCCACAACCTCTCTGTGAAAACATCTTCCTTAAATTACCTCTGAGTCACTTCCCCATCTTTCAAATTGTGCCTCTTGTTCTTGCACCTCTTTTTGAAAGATGCTACCCTCTTGACTTGTTGATTCCTTGAGGTACTTGAAAGTTTCTATCATGCCCCCTCTCCCTCCTTTCCTCGAGGCTATACATATCTAAGCTCCTTAAGTCTCTTCATATGTCCTCCGGTGCAGACCCTGCACCATTTTAGTTGCCCTCTGACAGCTTCCATCCTGTCTATGTATTTGCGGAGATTGGGTCTCCAGAACTGCACACAGTACTCCAGATGGGGTCTCACCAGCTGTCTGTACAGAGGGATAATAACTTCCTGTTTTCTACTGGTGATGCCTCCCTATGCATCCAGTATCCCCCAGCCCTCCTTGCTGCCTTCTCACATTGCTTGCCCACCTTTAGGTCATCTGATATGACTACTCCAGGTCCCTTTCCATTTTTGTTGTTGTTAGTATCTCACCCCCCATTGTGTACTCTTCCCCTGGGTTTTTGTTTCCCAGGTGCATTACCTTGCACTTCCTAGCATTGAATCTAAGCTGCCATACATTTGACCATTCCTCTAACCTTGCCAAGTCCCTTCTCATCCTTTCCACCCCACCCTGTGCATCAACTCTGTTGCAGATCTTAGTGTCATCTGCAAAGAGACATACTTTTCCTTCCAGTCCTTCTGCAATGTCGCTTATAAAGACATTGAAGAGGACTGGTCCACGATTGAATCCCGCGGTACCCCGCTTAGTAACCTCCTTTCTTCTGAGTGGACTCATTTACTATTACCTCTGTGTCCTATTTTAGCCAATTCTTTACCCAGGCTGTCATCTTGGGACCCACTCCCAGGCTGGCTAACTTATATATTAATTTTTGTGTGGACTGTCAAATGCCTTGCTAAAGTCTAGGTAGGCCATGTCCACAGCCCCTCCTGATCTACTACTTTGGTCACCCAGTCAAAGAAATCTATCAGATTCTGCCTGGCATGACCTTCCGCTGTGAATCCATGCTGCCTAGGTCCTGTGCTCTTCTGGCCTCTAGATACGTGATAATTCTTTCCTTTAGAAGTGATTCCATCATTTTCCCTATCACTGAGGTTAAACTAACAGGTCTATAGTTTCCTGCTTCTGCCTTGCTCCCACTTTTGTGAAGGGGAATCACATCTGCCTCTCCTCCAGTCCTCGGGTACCACCCCATCCTCCCATGATTTGTTAAAGAGAGTAGTCAGTGGTGTCACTAGTTCTACCCTTAGTTCTTTTAGAATTCTGGGATGAACCCATCAGGCCCCATTGCTTTGTCCACCTTCAGTTTTAGAGAGTTCTTTCAGAACCTTTCTTCTGTAAATGGCTGGTATCAACTTCTGTATCCAGAGTGTTACTACTGTTTGTTTTATGTACCTCCCCTCTTCCTTTGTAAATACTGAGCAAAATATTTGTTTAGTATCTCTGCCTTTCACATTCTCCTCTGCCCACCCTCCTCCCCTTTATTAAGCCTCACTATCCCTCCCTTGGTCTTCCTTTGCTCCTGATGTACCTATAAAGGTTTTATTCTCTTCTTAACTGAGTTGGCTATCTTTTCTCAGTTTGGGCCTTTGCTGTTCTGACTGCCTTCCCAGCCTCCTTTGCTTTAACTGATACAGTTCTCTGTCCTGCTCCTGCTGCGATTCCTTGTACTTCCTGAATGCTTTCTTTTTCTCTTGAACCTTCACTGCCGCTTCCTTTGAGAACCATAGTGGTTTCTTACATCGTCTTGTTTTGTTTATTTGCTTCACACAAAGGCTCGTTACCTCTGTGATGGCAGTTTTTATTATTCCCCATTGTTCTTCCACCCCTCCTTCCCGCCCATTTGCTAGTGCATTCCTTAGGCACTCACCCATTTTGGCAAAGTCAGCCCTCCTAAAGTTCAGTACTTTTGTCTTTGTATGGCTTGACTCTATTGCTGTGTTTATTGTGAACCATACTGTTCGATGGTCGCTAGTTCCCAGATGGCTACCCACTTCTACATCTGTGATCCTCTCTCCATCTCCATTTGAGAGTATCAAGTCTAATATGCTCCTCTCGAGTGGGCTCCAGTACTAGTTGTTCAAGGCATGCCCCTGTAGGGCATCTAGAATAACTGCACTCTTCAAGTGGCAGCTGCAACTCGCTCCAGTTAACATCTGGCATATTCAGATCACCCATCAGCAATATCTCCCTTTTTCTGCCATTCTAAGTATACTTTCTATCATTTCCTTGTCCACTTCCTCCCCCTGAGAAGGGGGTCTGTATACAACCCCTGTGCGGATTGTGGTGCCATTGCCTGTCTCCAAATTTACCCACAGTGCTTCTTCTCCTCCCTGTTTACCCTTTTGTTCTGTTGCTTTTATTCCTTCCCTTATGTAAAGAACTACTCCTCCTCTTTTACCCTCCCTGTCCCTCCTGTAGATAGTGTATCCTGGTATGTTTACGTCCCAGTCATGGTTTTGTGTGTACCATGTTTCTGTGACTGCCACGATATCCAGATGTTCCTCCTCCATCAAGGCCACTAATTCAGGAAGCTTGTTACCTAGACTACGGGCATTGGTACTCATTGCTCTCCATTTTTTGATGGCCTTACCTTCTGTTGCAGCATCCCCACTGACCGTTCTACCTTGGTCTTTTCTCATTTAGTACCCTGTTTTGTAGGAGAGGCTGGGATTTTTCTGCTGCTTGTCAGTGCCTCCCCATTGACTAGTTTAAAAGCTTGCCAATGAAGCATTTAAACCGATTGCTCAAAAGACTTGTTCCTTCCTGGACAGATGCAGACCATCCTGCCAGTATAGGCTGGTGTCCTCCAGGTGGAACCCCAGTCCTCAATGAAGCCAAACCCTGTGCTCCACACCATTTTTCAACCATTCATTAAACTGCATGGTGCCAATTACCCTCGCCTCCCCATGCCTTTGACAGGCAGCACCTCTGAGAAGGATACTGTGTTTGCTACTTGTCTTAGGCCCCTCCCCAACTCTGCAATGTCCTCCTGCACTGCTCTAACCTCATGATGAGCCAAGTCATTTGTCCCTAGGTGGACAATTCGTCCAGCTCAGAATCCCTTGCAGCTGTTGTTGTGATCCTGAGGATGCGCTTCCTGTCCTCCAAGCCATGGCACCAGGCAGGCACCTTACTTCAGATTTCCCAGCTCCTCCCAGTTCTATCCCCCACATTGAGTCCCCCACCAGGAGCTGCTTCCTTTCCTTGTGGTGTCCTCTGCCTCCTTCCTGTGGGCCTCCCTTGTGACAGCTGTCCTCAGCCTCCTTAGTCTCCTCTCATGGGTGTATCTATAGGGAGCTATGCTCCCCAGAATGGCGTATGGATTGTGGTGTGTAACATCTGACTGGGTGTGCCTCTGTTTCACCATCCTCATCCTCCCTGAGCCCACTGTGGTCCAACTGCTGTGCTTTCTTTGCAACCTCTGAGGTAGTGGTGGTGGTTCTGGTGCTCCCTGGATGGGGGAGGTTGCCTTCCTACTGTCCATTGTGGCCTGGGGGAAGGTCCCTGTACTACTGTCCAGTGTGGCCTGAAGACGGGCAACTTCCTCCCTCAGGGCAGACAGTTGTCTGCAAATAGGGCAGCATCTCAGCCTCCAGAAAGACTCCCGGAAGACTGCTGCCCCACAGCCATTACATTGCACTACTCCCCACATTTTTTTTTTTTTTTTGTGTGTGTGATTGGTTTGTAATGTAGAAATATATATTTATATTATACAGTGTTTATGCTTATATTGTCAGTGCAGTGTGCTAGAGAGGATATGACAGTGACATGCACCTTGCACTTTGAGAAATGATGTCAGAATCCAGGTATAAAGGAACTGTTTCCAGGGGTGGGTGAGGGGGGTGGGAAGGGGTTGGGCTTAAACTGTGCCTCGCAAAACAATCAGCTAGAAGCTCTGACCCACTGCTGCAATGAGTGCCTTCCTGTCAAGAAGATGCCCTACACAACAATTTGATGAGAAATACCCTGCTAATCAATCAGAGAAAATCCACACATCCAAGTCAGACACAGGTAAACCTTCCCAGCCCCAAAACAGGCCTGGTGGTTTGTGCTCTGAGAGCTGTCCGCCCAAAATAAGTCAGCTGTGCTTTAAACTCTTCCTGCACTGAAAATCTTAAGAATTGTAACAAACAAACGTAAACCTTAATCCACCACCCTCTGTTGCTTGAAAGACCGCTTTTCCTGTTTCACACTGCAGGTTTTCTGTGACCACTCCTTAACCCCAGTAACTCTGTTTAAAAAGAGTTTAACTATCACAAACTCCTACGCACCAGTAAATTATTTAAAATAGTTTCAGTCCCAAAAGCCTAGTAGTCAATCCAGCTACCCCAAGGGACAACCTGAATGAAGTATTTAAACACTTATGAGGTTACTTCAAGATAAGCAGAGTTTGCAAGTTTCTTTTTCAACTCCTCAGCCACCTGAAATTTAAAAATAGTTTAACTGTCAGCAACCTAGTAGACAATCTAGCTACCTCCAAGGACCTACCCAAATGCAGTATTTAAATCCTTCTGAAGTTACTAACAAGATAAACAGGAGTTTACAAGCCCTTCTTGGTTAAACCCTAAATAAAATGTGAATAAAAGCAATTACCGAGGGTAGTTATTTTCACCTCCCACAGAATTAAGCAAAAGTGCACGCTTGTTGCAGATATCAAGTGCAATATAGAATTTCTCACACAGCTCGCAGCTGAAGAAAGCAGTATCCTTCCAGCTCCAGCAAATGTGCTTTGTGTCTTTGAAAATTGCAGCCTGTAGTGACTTATAGTAATCTGATCTAGTCTGGATATCTCCACCCAGGGCAATTTGTTTGCCAATGGTTATATGTAGCCCTTCCTGTTCCAATACAACCTGTTTGGTCTGAAAACAATGTCCTGCCCCTAAGGCTGTCTGTGTTTCAGTTCACACTGCAGGATTTTCTGTGACCACTCCTTAACCCCAGTAACTCTGTTTAAAAAGAGTTTAACTATCACAGGGGTTCTCAAATGGTGAGGCCAGCCTCCTTGGGGAGGCCCCAACCTCTTCCAGGGGAGGCTCAAGCAAGTCTGAAAAAGTACTGTATTTAAATTTGAGTTTTATACATTTTGTGTGTAGAGATGCAGCAAACTGAAAGAGGATAATAGCAGGTGAATTTTATGTACTAATAATGACAAGGGAAGGTGAATGAGCCAAGGCTCATTTCAGGTGTACCCGGGGAAGGGTAGGGAGTGAATATATTTCAAAAGGTAACTGCAAAACAATCAAGAAATACACAATGAACAATAATGCAAACAAATATGAACAATAAACTAATAATGAGTGGTTAATCAATTTGTAGACTGATGGCAGAACAACCTAAATACAAGGGTTGAGCATAGAAGTGCTAAGAACAATAGTAGGAAGGAGCAAAGCAATCCTAGAGAAGTTGCTTAGGAGCAGAGAAGGAGGGAGAGAGGAAAAGTATGTAGTAGGTTATTTCATATATAGAGAGGAAACAGAGAAAGTAGTCTGACCCATGAAGGTACTGCAAACAAGGTAACAATGGTTCAAGAATGAAAATAGTGGAGCAAGTAGGCTGGCTGGGGGGGTTACAATAAACTGAATAATAGTATTTGTTTATTTTATTTATTTGTTATTCAGATGACACCTTTGAACACATGAGCTTTTTTCAAAGGTTCCACATCAGTGTAAGACAAAGAACTGAATGTAAGCCAAGTACTCAAAGGGGTTGCAATTCATTCACGGTGTACTGCACAAAGTACAGTATGTTATTTTTCTTTGGGGAGGCCCAAAATTATTTCAGTTTTTGGGGGAGGCTCAAAATCTTTTTCATGGATTTGGGGAGGCTCACTGTGACAAAGTTTGAGAACTATTGATTACTATCACAAACTCCTACGCACCAGTAAATTATTTAAAAATAGTTTCAGTCCCAAAAGCCTAGTAGTCAATCCAGCTACCCCCAAGGGACAACCAGAATGAAGTATTTAAACACTTATGAGGTTACTTCCAAGATAAGCAGAGTTTGCAAATTTCTTTTTCAACTCCTCAGCTACCTGAAATTTAAAAATAGTTTAACTGTCAGCAAATCCAAGTAGACAATCTAGCTACCTCCAAGGACCTGCCCAAATGCAGTATTTAAATCCTTCTGAAGTTACTAACAAGATAAACAGAGTTTACAAGCCCCTTCTTGGTTAAACCCTAAATAAATATGTGAATAAAAAGCAACTACCAAGGGTAGTTAGTTTCACCTCCCACAGAATTAAGCAAAAGTGCACGTTTGTTGCAGATATCAAGTGCAATATAGAATTTCTCACACAGCTCACAGTTGAAGAAAGCAGTATCCTTCCAGCTCTAGCAAATGTGCTTTGTGTCTTTTTCCAGGAGGTAGTCAACCACCTGTCTGCCCAGTGGGGCACTCCCCAGGTCTATTTGTTTCCCTCCCAGCAAAATGCAAAGCTGAGGCTGTTTTGTGCCTGCCCCCCTCAGTGTGGGACACTGCTTAGGGATGCCTTTGTGAGGCCCTGGACCCTGGGCCTCATGTATGCCTTCCTCCCTTTCCCCTGATCCACAAGATGCTGATCAAGGTACAGAGGGACAAGGTCCAGGTGATCCTGGTGGCTCCAGACTGGCCACACCAGTTCGAGTACCCCAATATCCTCAGCCTCAGACCCAGGCCTTTGTTGTGTCTGTCTCTCCACCTGGACCTGCTCTCTTCCCCTCGGGAAGGTCCTCCATCCGGACCTTCAATCTTTGCACCTGACAGCCTGGTTCCTGAGCGGCTGGAGTTCCGGCCTTTTGGTCTCTCCAGTGAGTTCTTCCATGTCGTCAAGGCCTGTTGGAAGGAGTCAATCCACCAGTGCTATGCCTTCAAGTGGAAGAGATTTTTCATTTGGTGTCAGAGCAAGGAGCTGGATCCCTTGTCCAGCCCAGTGGTAAGTATTCTGGACTACCTCTGATCCCTCTCCTAGTCAGGCCTCCAGATAAAACCTTCAAGGTGCACCTGGCAGCCATCTCTTCACATCGGGCATGGACTGGTATGCCGACGGCGGCACAGGAAAATGTGCTCGGGTGCACTTTCAAGGGCCTTGACCACTTGTCCCCACCGGTGCATGAACTACCACCACCTTGGGATTTGCTGCTGGTGTCAGCAATGCTCATGGGCAAGCCATTTGAACTGATGCAGAGGTGTGACACCTCTCACCTGTTGTGGAAGACCACCTTCTTGGTAGCTGTCACCTCCACCAGAAGGATCAGTGAGCTGCAGTTGCTTTTAGTGGTGTCTCCTTAGTTGGTCTTCCACAAGGACAAGGTTGTTCTTCACTCCAACCCAAAATGCCTCTTGAAGGTTGTCTCAGAGTTCCAACTTAACCAGGTGATTAACCTCCTGGCGTACTTTACCAATCCAACCTCGAAGGCCAAGCATATGCTCTACTCATTGGACCTGAGGCGAGCGCTTGCTTATTACAAGGAGCATATGGCTGGAGTTCATGGAGAGGTTAGCCAGCTGTTTGTTACCAGCGCTGAAGCCGCACCTGACAGACCAGCAGATAAGCAGACAATTGGCAGGTGGATAGTCTCCTGCATTGACCTCTCCTGTAGGTTGGCTGGTAGGGAGCCTCCCGTTGGGCTTAGGGCTGATTCCACCAGACATACTGCTGCTTCGGTGGCTGCTTCCAGGGATGTCCCTATCCAGGAGATCTGCAGGGCTGCTACCCAGAAGTCAGCACACACCTTCATTTCCCACTACCACACTGACCTTTAGTCATGCCGGGATGCTGGTTTTGGGCCCTTGGTTTTACGGTCTCTTTTACATAAATAGAGGATGTGTGCCAGCCCAGTGGTGGTTAGGATTGAGGTGCTGGATGCCACATCTCATACTATGCCAGCAACCGAGGTTCAGGAGCAAGCCTGGGTCATCATGGGTCAGTCAGGGAAGGGGAAGGAGCAGGATGAAGCAGCCGCTTGGCAGCTCTTCTCTCCCGGGGAGGGACTCTGTTGCCCCCACAGTACAACTTCCCCTGGTGGAGGCCTGGGGTAGTGGGCAGGTGGGTGGCATGCATAGGGGAGGCACAGCGGAATCAAAGGTATTACCGTGCCTCCACACATATATGTGCAGCCATGGCACGGGTGGGAGAAACCAGAAAAACAGCTGGCAGGCTCTGTAAAGCTCCCAAACGCATTCCCGGTGATGGGGTCGCGAGTTGAGATCTGATACGAACCCCCTGAGTGAGGGGGCTGGAGCCTCCCTGCCAGCTCCTGGGGATAAATAGAATAAAAAAAAAAATAAGAGTTGTGTGCATTGCCCCCTCCTCCCGAAGAAGTGCTAGGAGTCTAACAGAAGTGTCGATAGTAAACCATATCCATGTTCCTACGAACGAGGGTTAATCACCTATAACCACAGTTGTAGGAGTGGTATATGGTGTACATCTACACAACCAACCCGACCTCCTCTGGCAAGTGGCACGCTGGTCTTACTTCCCGTAGGTAAGATCTGACGTCATGGGGTGCTGCCGCGGAGAATATCACCCAGGTGGGTGGGAGGAGCCAATGAGACCTTTTCAGTCAGATTTAAAGGGGAAATTAATTCTGCCAGAAGTGTGAATGTACACCATGTATCACTCCTACAACTACGGTTACAGGTGAGTAACCCTCATATACCTAATACCATTGACACAGCATTTTCAATGCTGTTGATAGAGTATGCTCAGTACTAATGATAGACTGTGAAGTACTAACAGACAATGCTTATTGCTTATAGAGCATTCTCAAGTGTTGAAAATAGAGCATGCTTAGTGCTGCTCATAGAGCATGCTCAGTACTACCAACACACCTCCATATTCATCACTGATAAAGCATACTCAGTACTGCTGATAGAGCCTGCCGACTCAGCGGCTCTGATCGGTCCGGCGGGCAGCGCTAAGCTCCTGATTGGTGCGCCTCTGAGCCTGCTTTGAACCTTGGCGCGGTAAGCTATTTTACGGTTTTGGACTGTTCTGCTTCTGTGGTTTTATTCCCACCCCTCGCCCTCCCAGGCATCCTTTAAATGTAAGTACTCGCCCGCCTTAAAACTACTCAACCACCATTGGCTCTCTGCCACTCCACATGCTGCCCTCCTGGCCTGTAGTTGCCTCCATGTGGGCCGGTTGCTTGTCTTCCACCGCATCTACCTGCAAAACACAAATCCCTGTTTTCTACCCCTGTCAACAGCTAGTATGGCACTCACAGCCCAGAACCTACTCCCAATCTCCTCCATCTTATTCTGCCTACCCACCCTGCTACCTCTGTTCCTCTTATACCCTGAGCCCTCTCCTTCCTCCTCGGCTAATCTTTTTTTTTACACTTGCCGGCTCCCACAGCTTTCAGAGGACGCCTCGTACTTCCTCCTACTCCGTCCGGCAGGGCAATCCCCCAAGGTGCCCCATTCCTCTTAGCATCATTTTTGCCTGTGGGGCCGGAGTTTACACGTTTTCCCCCCGATTTTCTCCCCTTAGTTTCCCCAGCCCCCTTAGGACACCTGTGCCTTTTAGGACTTACATCCAGAGAGGCGACGTGCTAGTGCACATCATCCTCTCACGCACCGTACGACGTCCCCCCTCCTCAACTCCGGCATATCAGAGCCGCCGATCCCTTCAAGGCCCAGTGCTTCCACCGGCTCTCTCTATGGGAGTGTCGGACGCTTCCATGTCCCCGGTAACCACCTCTGAGGGAGGAGAGCATCCGTTGGGACGCTTGATCCTCCTTCCCCCTGCCGACCCCTGAGCAACCCGAGTCCGTTCCTGAACTCAGGTTGCCAGTGTAGTGCGAGGTGTGGCATCCAGCGCCTCAACCCTCAGCGCCACTGGGCCGGCTCTCCTTGGCCAAATCTAACTCTTTCTGCGTGTCCCTCACCCCCACTACTCTGTCTCTACCTGCCCCTACCTGGTCCCCATACCCTTTTAGCCCCTTCTCCTCCCTATACTTCTGTGCCCACCTTTGGTCAACCCTCCACCTAATTACCTCCCGCTCATCTCATGCTGGCCACCCTAAAGTGTCTCCTAGGTGGAGCTCGCCCACAGCTTTGCGCTATCATATTTGTTCTCACTATCTAACGCTAATCTTACTACTTCTTGCAGCGGGCGACAGTCACCCCAATCCTGGCCCTGCACTGGCCCCATACCCTTCTAGCTCCGTGATCAACACCCCTAAATTAGCCACTGCTGCTACACCTTCTGGCTCCCTCCCCCGAGGGTTGCACGTCCTCCACCTAAATATTCGTAGCCTTGCCCCCAAAGTCAATCTGCTCCAGGTGCTAGCCGCCCAGCATGCTCCTGACATAATCATCCTATCTGAAACCTGGTTAAACCCTAACTTTCCAGACACATCCATCGCCATCCCGGGTTTCAATGTCTCTCATCAAGACTGCTCCCTACCAGAGGCAGAGGAGCTGCAATATACACAGCCTCAGTCTTACATTTCTCTGTTACTCTTGCTAAATCAGAGTCCAAAGACTTTGATCGGCTCATGCTCCAACTGACCCTTCCCTTCTCTCTCTCTCCCCCTATTTATGTTGCAGGCGTATATTGCCACCCTGGAACCCCTGCTGCAACTGTCACTGACCTCATAAGCTTCCTAGCCTCCCTAGCCCCATCTTGCGAACTTTATATTTTGGGAGATTTTAATCACAGCTGGCCTTCACCCACCTTTAACAAAGCCCGCTCTGAGATCACAGCCCTCAACCTTACCCAGGTCATCTCAGAACCAGCACGCACTAACCACAAGACTGGCAGCCACTGCCTGATTGACTGGGCCCTCACCTCCCACACCAACCGAGTCTTCAAAGCCAGCCTGCTTCCTGACTCTATAAGCGACCACCATATCACTTACAGAGTCCGCAAAATCCATCGCCTTAAATCCCCTCCTAAATTTCTTATTCAAAGGTTTTACAAATCTCTAAACATTGCCCCACTTCTTGATGAATTAGCCCACGCAAACTGGGGTACCAACTGTAGTAACTACACCATAGATGATGCCCTGCTACATTTCCAGAATACCTTCCTTAGCATCTGGGATAAACATGCCCCCATGTGTTGGATCAGGATCCGAGGGTCACACCTTCCCTGGATTGGATCCACGACAGGAGTCCGACAGTATTTCTGTCGAATGCCCTCTCTGAGACACCAGCAGGTTGACCACATTCTGCAGTCGGCTGCTGGTTCGCTATCGTTTTCTTTGTTTTCTTCGGGGGCTTCGACCTCCGAACCCCCCCACATCACCCCACTTAAAGATTCTCAACTCCAGTCAGAGCTGATTGGGGGATTGCAGGACCCCCGACAGGCAGCGCTGGGTTCCAGCGGGTCTCCACCGTGGCTAGGGCTCTCAGAAGTCGCTGGGAATCTCACCTAGGAAATGTCGCCATAGGGGTAAACACCCTGGATTTCCTGAACTAATGTGTGCCAAAATGCTCAGGACAAAGCATGGAAAAACTGGAAGTCTACACTCCTCCCAGGTGCTCACATCATCTACCGTATGCTCCGTAACAAGTGCACCAAGGCCACCTGGTTAGCCAAAGCCGAATACTTTAACTCCACCTTCAATGCCAACCTGCGTAAACCATCTCAATTTTGGAAAGTTATCCACTCCCTCCCCCCGAACATCAAATCCCACCCCCCTTCTATTCTCAAATGGTACTTTTCTGTCTGACCCACTCACGATCGCCTCTGAGTTCAATTCTTACTTCACCACATGTGCTACTTCACTTCTTGCTTCCCTACCAACTGTAGCTCCACCTACCCACCATGCTGAAGCTGCAATTCCCCCCGGATCCAACGCCTTCTACTTCGGGACCGTCTACCCATTGGGAGCTCTTGATGCACTACTCTCCCTAAACCCTTCCAAGGGAAAGTCCCCTAATGGGTTAGACCCCAAACTTCTCTACCTCTCTGCCCCTGCCATTGCAGCTCCGCTAGCTGCCCTACTAAACTTGTCGTTTTTCTCAGAATCAGTTCCTGTGGAGAGGAAACACACCATAGTCCTCCCACTTCCCAAAGGAGGAAACCCCACCTCTGCGGTCAACTACCACCCCATCTCCCTCCTCCCCGTCCTTTCAAAACTCCAGGAGCACCTCGTACTCTCGCAACTCTCCAACTTCCTCCTGGAATCTAACTTCTTCACCCACTACCAGTCTGGATTTAGAAAGAACCACTCTACCGTCTCCTCCCTTCTACGACTCTCCAACACAGTCCTCTCGGGGATGGATAAGGGTCTCATTACTGCAGCCATCTTTGTTGACCTAGCCAAAGCTTTTGACACTGTCTCCCACCCCCTGCTGCTGTCCTGTCTCTCTGAAGCCAGCCTATCCATGCCTACCTCCAACTGGTTCAGAGCCTACCTGGAAGGGAGAACTCAATCTGTAAAAATTGTTGGTTCCACCTCTCCCCCACTCCCTATAGCTACTGGTGTCCCCCAATGCTCAGTACTTGGTCCCATCCTCTTTTCCATCCTCCTAAACAATCTGCCTCTTGCCTGCTCAACTACCTCAATTCACACGTATGCAGATGACACCATCCTCTTTTACACTGGCCATACCCCTGAGAAGGTTGCTACCAGTTTCCAGGCTGATTTCAACAGAGTTCAGCACTGTTTTAGCTCCCACCAACTCCCCCTTAATGCCAAGAAAACAGTCTCCATGACCTTCAGTACGAGGCAGAGACTATCCAGGCTTACAAGTCCCCTGAACCTCCACACCCTTGACAGGACCGTCCTTGAGGACGTGCCAGCTTTCAGGTACCTTGGCATCTGGCTTGACCGACATCTATCCTTCTCGGCTCATGTGGATGCTATTCTGAAAAAACTACGCCTAAGCTCGGTGCTCTCTACAGAAACCACAGTTGCCTCCCCCTACCGGTGAGATGCAAAATTGTGCAGAAAATATTACCTACGTTCAACTACTGTGATGTAGTCTACAGTGCTGCTTCTAAGTCAACGCTATCCAAACTGGACCCTCTCTTCAACTCTTTCTGCCACTTTGCCCTCAGTGCCCCCTCTTGCACCCACCACTGCAAGCTTTACCATGCGCTGGCCTTCCCCTCCTTTGACAGCCGGCGCCTACTCCACTGTGCTAAATTTGCTTCCAACCTCTGGCTCGGGTCCCTTCCACTCTACTGCATCTCCTCCCTATCCCCAACCCCAACCCGCTCTCACGTCCTTATATCTACCAACTCTCGACTGTTAGTAATCCCCCACCGCTGGACCACTGCTGGCCAGTCGGCCTTCTCCTACCACCTCCCAAGGCTCTGGAATGACTTGCTGGCACAAATCCAGTACTCCTCCTCTAGGTATTCCATCTCCTCTGCCCTGACAAACCACTGCGCCGTAAACTGCCAGTGTCACTGACCCCCCCACCCACTGTCTTATCTTCTCCCCCCCCACTGCCCTATCCTAGATCCTAAGCAGCCTGACCAGTGGCTTTAGCTATGGCTACAAACGCTGGGATATATTCCAAACTGCTGCACTTACCACCTATTGCACTTCCAACCTTGACTCTCTGTCTACCATGCTACCATAGCTAGTAGCTGCCATGTATGGAGGCATATTTTGCACCCTTTGTCATTTAATCCTTGTACAGTCTCTCCATGTAACAATGTGGACAACAATGTGGATACCTCCTTGTGGCAATGTTTCCTATGTTTGCTCCTACTTCTTGTTTCCAGGGTGTCATACCTATATACTGGCATGTAATTTCAGTCATGTAATTTTGTTTTCTGTACAAATGTATACAGTTGCTCTCCTCTGTACCCCCCCAAGACTGCACCGTAAGACGAGCATCTTTTTTGCTCAGTGTTCCTTTCCTGGTGAAACATTTCAATAATAAAAAAAAGAGCATGCTCAGTACTACCAACAGACCATACTCATTGCAATAGAAGTACAAAGGAGAGGGAAGTGCACACCACTTTCCTCAAAGGTGCTGCTGTTAACCAACACTTGGAAAACAGATTAAAGAAAAAACAGCATATGCACCAAGATTCAATGCTAAGGTATTTTACTAATCAATGTTCAGAGTCCCAGCCTGTTTGGATGACGGGCTAACAGACCCTACGCAGCACTATTTCAACAAGGCTTAATTGGGGGTGGGGCTGGATGATACAAGCACCTACTATATAGCAATATGGTGCCACCTCATTGGTGTGTTAAAATCCATAACGTGCACCATATACACTCGGCCAGATATTCAAAACTTTGCACTGGGCAAAAAATGTTTACGCAGGTTTAGCGCAGGATTAGCACGGGTCTGCTATATTCAGAAGGCCAAATAGCATGGGCAAACTGCATTAGCGCCAGGCAAAATCATAATGTATGCAAGGGGCGCAATGCTATATTCAGTGACTAGCACCATGCAAAGTGGTTTTGTGCGACTTAACGTGAGCACTTAGCGTGGTGCGTTACAGCCCAGGTAAGCTTGTCTTAACCCTGGGCAATCAGTTTAGTGACACTTTGGCTTTGTGTGGCTTTGCGCGACCCTAACAAATAAATGTGACACATAGACAAAGCCAAACATAGAGGAAACATGCTGCTAACTAATGGCATCACAATGATGCCATCATCTGCCACCACTCTCAGCCATGCCAGGCAGTAAGTGGTGACCCTGCCGCCAGTGGACAGCATGGTAGTGTGGCCATACAGCACACACCTGCGGACCACTCTTCTATGGACACCAACAGATGCCAGCACACACATGCAGTACTGTGGGCATGGAGAATGTTGAAGGGAGAGTGTATGGGTGGCCAGGCTGTGCCACAGACCAGGTGTGGCCACAAGGCTGGGACACATCATGCAGTGCACATGGGCCAGCACAGGGAATACCCCAACACCAGTGTGCCTTTCTGATAATATATGCCCCCCCCCTGGCCACATACCGCACAGCTGTACAACTGCCACAGCACACAAAGCCGGACATGTATATGTCACTGTGAGCATCCCATGCCAGAGGTGCAGCATCTGTGGGTCACTCAACAGCGTAACAGTAGTGTCCACTGTCAGTAAACACCTGCAGGTTGGGCCTCTCATTGTGTATAGTGCAGTCATCATCACTGCACTACACACCATAGGCATTGCTGTGTCCGCACACTACTGGCCCCCTTGCTACTGTAGTGTCTGCTGTGCACTGTAGCATGACCTACATGTGACAGCTGCATGTAGCACCACCACCATCTGTGCCTATGCTGTGTTGTCCCAGTACAGCTGCAGGCAGCAGTGCATGTGAAAGTACAGTGTTCAAAACTGTATAATATTCTCCAAACTGTTTACACAGCGCTAGCACGTTTGCGCGGGTTTAGCGCAGGGCTAAAGCGTTAGCCCTGTGCAAACTGCATGCAAATCGGGGCATAATGAGATGCTAATCTAGATGTTTGCCCAGAGACTGCCTAAGTAGGCTCATTTGCTTGTCACTTTTGAATATGGCAAAGTTTAGCGCTGGGCAAACGTGTTTGCACCGGGCTAACGGTTTAGCCCTGCGCTAAACCCGCACAAACATGTTAGCGCTGCGCAAACAGTTCGGGGAATGTTTTACAGTTTTGCACACTGTACTTTCACATACACTGCTGCCTGCAGCTGTACTGGGTCCACGCATTTGCTGGCACACACATTGGCCACATAGCTCACCTCTACCTACCTTCACATCGCTGTGCACTGTGTTGCTGTTGTGGTTTGCACTTCCTGGTTGCCATATTCAGAGCTTTCTTATTCCAGGGCTAAGTTTGCCCTGCACTCCCAGCCCAGTTTGCCTGGCCTCATTCCCATGCTATATTCAGAAGTTGTTTGCCCTGGGCTATTCCTTTTGAATATGGCTTGCTTTGTGCTCTGGGCTAAGTTTGCCCACCAGGCAGTGCTAATTTAGCCCCGGGGCAAAGTTTTGAATATCTGGCTCACAATGCGCAAAACAGTGCTTATGTCAAAATGTGCAAAGAAAATTGTCATACACCACAAAAAAACTGTATATTCTAGGGAGGTGGATATGTTGTTCAATCCACACTTACTGGCAGGTTCCTTGCCGCTTTAAATCTTGCCGGAAGGCCTTCAAGCTGGCTCCTCCCACCCACCCGGGTGGTAAAACTCTCGGCTCTGCCCCATGATGCCAGATCTTCCTTACCGCTTGGAAGCTCAGGATCTTCCTGGACATAAGTCTCCACCACTCATTCACACTATTGGGATCTGCGCTGGAAGCACTAGGACCCATCGGGAGTAAACTTTTTGCTGGGGAGTCGATGCCAGAGATGGCGCCGCGAGGAACGGCACCGCGAGCCCTAGCTCGCGTGGCAATGACTATCTCGGCGTCGACTCCCCAACCGCCTCAGTTCCTTTTTTCCCGCCGTCGAGTGCGCTTCAGTGACGATGTCGCTCGCCTGTCGAGAGTCAAACTTCAAACTAGCAGCATAGTTTTCAGTTTTTATTATTTTGTAGTATTATCTCAATACAGTATCGCTTAAGTTATTCTTATTCTTAAATAAAAACGATAAAGAAGTCTCAGCCTACACTGACGGAGTCGACCATGAGCAGGTCAGGTGACGGTAGGGAGACTTCGTATGAAAGCTGTTCAGTCAGTCGGGCTGGGTCCGGTCCGCCGCCTTCTCTGGAAGGGGGGTCTGACAACGGTCAGTCCAATGCCCGGGGGGGATGGGTGGTCCCCCCGGAAGCATAAAGCCAAATGGTCGCATTCTCGGCCTCGAGCTCTTCTTCGGCCCGCAGGTCTAAAAAGAGAAGGCATCACTCGAGGTCGCCCTCTGATACATCTGCGCGTAGACGTTTGGTTATCGGGGCTAGTTGCCGGTCTCCTCCTTTGGAGTCACCAACAGCGGCTTCTGGTAGCCGACGTCTTCGATATCGGAGTCCTACCCCGCCCACAGGTAGGTCTTCAGATGAGCAGTTTCATCAGTGGGCCGCTCTTATGGAGCAGTGGGCTCGGAGGTTGGTTCGGCTACCTGGCTTGGTCGTTCATGGGCCTTCGGGCTCTCTGGGTGACCAGGTAGGGCAGTTGGACTTTCCTGGTCATGCAGTACCTTCTTCGGTGCCGACTCCTTGCTTAGGTGTCCCCCCCCCTCACATGGCTTCGGCGCAGGGGGCCACACCGATGCCCTTATCTCCTGCTCTTTTTCCTTCAAAACCTGTTTTTCGGTCTCTGGGAGCGCCATCGGTGCCGGGCGGCCTCGTGGCGCCGTCCTCGGCGTCCCACGCGGTGTCGCGCGGCTTCACGGCGTCCGTTCTCGGCGCCGTGCACCTCCTTGGCGCCAGGGGCTCTCGGAGACTTTCCTTTTGTCTCTTTTCCTCCTTCCTCTTCTGGCTTTCATCCCTTTCCTGTCCATACAGTCCCTCCTGGACTGTCAGGAGATGACTTTGAGCCTGACTCAGACCTTCGGCTGGGAGATGAGGTGGACGAAGCAGGTTCTTTTACTGCTGCAGAGCCTGTGGTCGAGGACCTGTCATTTAAGTCTCTGCTGAAGAATATGATTTCCACACTTTCTCTCCAGACTACAGACGTCGATCCTGGGAAATTGCTAAGACTCCAGTACCTTCACGCCTCGGAGATCCCTATGGATTTGACTCCTCCGATTCAGCCTTCCTTCGAGACGCTGTCTCAAATGGTATGGAATAATCCTACTCTCTCTTCATCGGTGGCTAAATCCATTGATAGAAAATATTCAGCCCCCAAGGATCGTCCCATTTTGGCATCCCAAGCCTTTGCGGATCCTATTGTAGTCCTTGCAGAGAATGATAAGGTCGTCCTTCCTCAAACCACTACAGCTCGACCTATTAACAAGGAATCTCATAAGATAGACACCTTAGGTAAGAGAGTCTTTGCTGCTTCTACCCTAAGTATGCGTATTGCCAGTTACCAGGGCTATTTTTCTCAGTACGAGTATATCCTGTGGCACTCTCTCAAGCAAATGGTTGAAGCTCTTCCGGAGTCGGATTCAAAACCAGAGCTTCTCCAAACCATTACCAGGGTATTGAATCTAACAACCAACAGGTTAAAGCAGCCATGGACGCTTTCAACTCCGCTTCCCGTTCAGCAGCTGCTGGTATTGCACCGCCGCCATTCCTGGCTGCGCACTTCAAGCTTCACCAATGATGCGCAACAGCAGGTAATGGCATTGCCCTTTGATGGTGCATATCTTTTTGGTCCTCAGGTCAGAGCAAGCTCTAGAAGCTACACAAAAGACTAGGTCAGCCATTAAGTTGGCTAGACCCCCTCCTGCCCCCTCTAGAGGGCATGCCAGTAAACGTCAGTTTCATAACCGTCAGTCCTTTCGAGGCAGAGGCAGAGGTAGTTTCCATAAGAACCAACCTGCTCAACCTCAAAAGAAGGCGCAGCAGAAAGCGCAAGGGCCCAAAGCACCCAGCGCTACTTTATGAATTGCTGGCCCAAGTCCCACCTCAACTGCCTGAGATGGACTTTTTCTCTCCGGTGGGAGGTCGGCTGATGCACTTCTACAGTCAATGGAAGTCCATAACCTCGGACAAATGGGTCCTTCGGATAATCCCGAGAGTACTCTCTCAATTTGTGGAAACTCCTCCGGATTGTCCTCTCCCAAGCAACAGCCAGGCTGTCTGCCCTTCAGTCAGACCTTCTCACCCCGAGATTCAGGGCCTTCTAAACAACAGGGCAGTAGAACTTGTGCGCTGCATCAACAAAACATGGGGTTTTACTCTCATTACTTTCTGGTTCCAAAGAAGTCGGGGGGGGGGAATGCGCCCCATTCTAGATCTCAGAAAGCTAAACAAATTTCTCCCCAAGGAGAAATTCAAAATGATTTCTCTAGGAACCCTGTTACCCTTGCTTCATCAGCACGACTGGTTAGCTTCCCTAGACATGCAGGATGCTTACTAGCACATTCCCATTCACCCGAGACATCACAAATTCCTGAGGTTTGTGGCTCTAGGACAACATTTTCAGTTCAGAGTCCTGCCTTTTGGGCTATCCTCGGCGCCACGAGTTTTTACAAAGTGTTGTGCAGTTCTCGCAGCGCATCTCAGAAAACTCGGAATGCAGGTGTTCCCTTATCTGGACGATTGGCTTCTGGCAAGTCCTTCCAGGCAAGGGACTCTGGATGCCATAGAGACGACCTCTCACCTCCTTACGTCCATGGAAGTCCTGCTGAACCTCAAGAAATCACAGCTGCAGCCCTCCCAGAGGCTCCTTTTCATAGGGACCCTTCTGGACACATCCTGTGCGAAGGCTTTTCTCCCAGAGGACAGAAGGAACGATATCCTTCAGCTGGCCTGTTACATCGGAGAGAACAGGTCAGTTACAGTGCTCTCGATGCAATGGATGCTGGGCCTCATGGCATCCTCAGTGTTCACTGTACCTCTGGCCCGTCTGCACATGAGAACCACCCAGTGGATGCTCAGTTCTCAGTGGTCTCCAACCACTCACCCGCAGTCCTATCTCATCAAGGTGACAGAACCCCTACGGAGGTCTCTCACCTGGTGGTCTCAAGAGGACAATCTCCTGCAAGGATACCCCTTTGCCCCTCTGGACCATCAGATCTCCATTACCACAGACGCCTCACTAATGGGGTGGGGAGCTCACTGTCAGGCTCTCCACACTCAGGGTGTGTGGATTCAACTCGAGTCCCAGCTTCACATAATTGTCCAAGAAATGAGAGCCGTCCTTTATGCGGTCCGAGCTTTGAAGGACATTCTCTGTCAAGAATATTCTCCTCCAAGCGGACAACAAAGCAGTGATGTATTACATCAACAAGCAGGGTGGTGCTCATTCTTACCCCTTATGCAGAAAAGCGATGAGGGTCTGGGAATGGTGCTTGGAGCACAAGGCTCTAATTCAAGCAATCTACCTGCCAGGTGTACAGAACGACTTGGCAGACCGTCTCAGCAGAACAGAGACAGATCCTCACGAGTGGTCTCTCGACTCAACCATAGTTCAGTCACTATTCGAAGAGTGGGGAACTCCGGACCTGGACCTTTTTGCATCCCCACTCAATGCAAAACTGCCTCTCTTCTGCTCCAAAAATCCAGGGCCTGGCATTTTTTGTCAGGATGCGTTCAGGCTGCGGTGGACAAAACGCTTTCTTTACGCCTTTCCGCCTCTTCCTCTAATTCAGAGAGTACTCCTCAAGTTCGAGTCTCAGGGAGACAAGATGATTCTCATTGCTCCCTTTTGGCCTCGACAACTGTGGTTTCCACTTCTCAACAGTATGTTGGCAGTTCCTCCGAGACCACTTCCCTGCAGATGAACCTTTTAACTCAGGGGCACGGTGGTCCATCCCAATCTGAGATCTCTTCACCTTCACGCTTGGCTCCTGAAGAGGTAGAAATACGTCGGTTTAATGTCTCTTGAAAAGTTTCAGATATCTTCTGGCTGCGCCATGGAAGCCAGCCACTCGGAAAACTTACACGGCTAAGTGGAAACGTTTTTCCCTCTGGTGTGCAAAGTCCTCTTTGAATCCCTTTTCCTGCCCTCCGGATAAAGTTTTAGAGAACCTTTTGGACCTCTCAAATTCAGGTCTCCAGTACTCTACAGTTAAGGTTCACCTTAGTGCCATTTCAGCGTATCATGAGCCGTTTTTCTCTTTCTCTGGCTCAGTTACCTATGGTTAGAGATTTCTTAAGGGCATTCTGCACCAGACCCCCTACAAGGCGTCCGGTTGCAGCCTGGGACATTAATCTTGTGCTAGAACATGCTCACCCGGAAACCCTTTGAAGCCTCTAGCTACCTGTGAACTAAAGTTCCTCACCTGGAAGACTGCCTTCTAGTGGCCATTACCCTCAGCCCGTAGGGTCCCTGAATTCATGCCCTGGTCACAGTCCCTCCGTATACTGTGTTCCATAAGGACAAAGTAGTCCTTAGTACTCATCCTAAATTTCTTCCTAAGGTTGTGTCAGAATTTCATCTTAACCAACCTTTGGTCCTTCCCTCTTATTTTGCGGACTTCCAAAATGAAGGGAAACGCTCTCTTCTTCATTCTCTGGATGTTAAGAAGACCTTGCGTTCTACTTAGATAGAACCAAGGATTTTTAAAAGCCCAGCAACTGTTCGTTTCCTTCAGTGAGGCCAGGCTGGGTCAACCTGTCGCTAATAGATGTATCTCAACATGGCTAGTGGCGTGCCTTTGTCACTGCTATTCCATGGCGCAGGTTAAGTTGGAGGGTAGAGTTTACGCTCACTCTACCAAACGATAGCGGCATCCTAAGCGGAAATCCATAATGTGCCCATGCAGACATCTGCAATGCAGCCACTAGACTCAGTGCATACTTCGTTAAGCATTATGCACTCAATGTCCATGCCAGACAACATTCTTCCTTTGGCAGAGCCATCCTTAATGGACTTCTGTCTTAAAGCGTGAGCTCTTGGTTTCTCCTGCCACGCCTCTCAGGATTATTCGCGGTATTCTCCCAATAGTGTGAATGAGTGGTGGAGACTTATGTCCAGGAAGATATGAAAATTACGTACCTACTGTAATTCTTGATCTTCTTGGACAGTCTCCTACTCTACCCTCCATCCCCAGCCCCGAGCTCTCTCTTGTTGGTCTTCCACTCCCTCAAATCTTTAGGCCTTGAAGACTTCTTTGTTGACCCTTCTTCGCAGATGCGTCAGGACTATCTTATGTCCGGTTTTTTGAGATGAGCTGTAACTTCTAGGTTAGTTCGCTGCATCTCCTTGGTAAAAAGGTACTGAGGCAGTTGGGGAGACGCCGAGATAGTCATTGCCGGCAAGCTGAGGCTCGGCGCCATCTCTGGCGTCGACTCCCAAGCAAAAAGTTTGCTCCCGATAGGTCCTAGTGCCTCCGGCGCAGATCCCAATAGTGTGAATGAGTGGTGGAGACTTGGCCAAGAAGATCAATAATTACGGTAGGTACATAATTTTCTTTTCCCTCCTTAGCGCTCTGTGTTTTAGGCCTGGATCCACACTCTTCGGTTAAACCGAAACTCATTCTAAAGTTTAAAAGACTTCGGTCTTCTTTTTCCATCGCAGCTGCGATGGACAAATCGACTCCTGGATTTCATCGGTGCCCCTGTGTGCAGAACATGTCCTGGACCGATCCGCACTCCACGTGTGTTTACTGCCTAGGACTCGCCCTTGACTCACAGGCTTGTGAGTTATGCAAATCCTTTTTGGCTTTGGTCTTGGAGGACCACGCTGCCCGATTGCTCTTGGGACGCCCTGAAAAACGTTATCCACCAGTCAAGTCAAAGGAGGCCCGTTGGGCCGTGTCCGCGGTGGTGGGCTCGGCAGACCAGCTGGAGCAGATAATCGCCCTCGAGGCGGAGGCAGCCCAGGCCTCATCATCGTCCTCCTCGGTCGCGGCATTTATCCTGCTCTCCTTGGGCTCTTCCTATACAGCTTCTTTTATGGAGCTTTGTCAATCCCTCTCCACCAAGGGAGAAAGGCCATCGGGACATTCCTCTCGGTCCAAAAAGGACTCCAAAGGTAAGTCCCACCGTCGATGTTCGTGGGAGCGGGAGAGGTCCCCTTCCCCGGATAGTCAGCAGTCGACCGGTCGAGGGATGGTTAAAGGGCGCTGGCTTCACGGTGTCCAGTCCGGTCAGACGGCCGAGACAACCGTAGGCAGTCGAGATTTTTCGACCCATCGGATGGTTGTCGACTGGAGAAACCATCAACCCTTCTTCACGGTTCCCCGGTGAAACAAACCTTGCCTGTGCCTCCTGTGCTGGAGTCGGTTAAGGTCCCTGAGACTGAGGAGGAGTGGGTTTCCCAACCCCTCGAGAAGTCCAATGCCACCTTTGACTCGGCCACGTCTGCCCAAAAGGACAAAGGCCGCCAGCAGCAGCATAAGCCCTTTCGTCCTTCAGCCCCTGCAGCACGTCTGGCCCAGCAACACCAGCATCAGGGTCAGCAGGCTCGCACTTGGCACCCCAATGCCAAGCCTGCTGCTTCCTCTAGCAGGAAGCTGGGAGGGAAAGGCCCAGGCAGCTCCTCGGCTGGCCCTTCCTCCAAGCCTGCCCAGTGACAGGTTGAGGGGTGTCACCCCCAACCTCATCACTTCTCCCTTGGTTCCCCCCATGGGGACAGCTCCGCCACTTCCTTTCCACCTGGTCCGTTATCACCATGGACCGCTGGGTGTTGGAAGTGTAGGCATGGGTCTGCCTCTGATCGAGCAGTACCCACCCTATCGAGCCGTCGCCTCACGGGGGCTACGGGTTCCAAGAGTTCTCTGTCGCCTGTCGAGCCATCGCTGGGTCTCTACTCCCTCCAGAAGGAGGTGATTCCAGGAGGTGGCATGGACCCTCCTTGCAGACCCAGGGTTTGTGTCCAGGTACTTCCTGGTCCCAAAACGGATGGTGGGTTGTGCCCCATTCCCCACTCCTGACAACCTGGAACAAGTTCCTAAGGTCTCGCACCTTCAGGATGGCCACTCTGGCTCAGATCATTCCATCCTTGGAGCGAGGGCATGTGGTTCTGTTCTCTGGACCTTCAGGACGCTTGTTCTTCACGTCCCAATCAACTCCGTCTCCGGCTTGATTCCTCCGCTCAGGGTAGAGGGATCCCTTTATGAGTTCCGGGCCATGCCCTTCGTCCTTTCTCCAGCTCCCAAATGCATGGCAGTGGTGACAGCATTCCTGTGGCGCCGTGGGGTCCGGGTGTACCCTTACCTGGATGACTGGCTGATTGCAGCCCCTTCAGGTTGGAGGTGGAGCGTCCAGAGATCTGGCCTCCAGGTCTGTTCTCTCAGATTGACCTCCTTATCAATCCAGGCCAAATCGGAACTCATGCCATCACAGGTGATTCAGTTCATCGGGGAAGAGCTCGACTCTCTTCAAGCCAGAGCATGGCTCCTGGAGGACAGGGCTGAAGTCCTTTCCTCCTTTGCCCAGTCATTTCTGGTTGGGCAGTGGTGCCCTGCAGGGGACTTCCTGTGCCTTCTGGGCCTCATGGCGGCCTGCACCAGCGTGGTCCGTTGGGCCCGCTGGCATATGTGTCCCCTGCAATGGGGCTGGCCCGCCAATGGTCACAGTGCTCCGGTCCACTGGACCAGCCAGTGACAGTGACCCAGGAGATGTGGAACGGCCTCCAGTGGTGGCTTGTTCCAGCTCCTCTGCAGGAGGGTAACCCGTTTGTCCGCCCCGTGCCGACGGTCACTCTGACAACCGACGCCTCTCTGATGGGTTGGGGTGCCCATCTGGGGGAGCTCAGAACTCATGGCCTCTGGTCCCCTCAGGAGTCTCGCTGCCACATCAGCCTGCTCTAGCTTCGAGCGGTCCGACTAGCCCTCATCACCTTTGCTTTGTTTGTATGGGGTCAAGTGGTCCAGGTCCAGACGGACAACACCACGACCATGTACTACCTAAACCAACAGGGCGGGACGCACTCCTTGCCTCTGTGCAAGGAGGCTCTCCACACTTGGTCTCTCATGATCAGTCTGGAGGCGGATCTCCTCGCCATCCATGTGGCAGGAGCCTCCAACAGTCTGGCCGATGCCCTCAGCTGGATAGGCGCTGCATCTCACGAGTGGTCTCTCCTGCCAGAGGTAGTACAAGATCTGTTCTCCCACTGGGGCACCCCTCAGGTGGACCTGTTTGCCTCCAGAGAGAATGCGAAGCTGAGGCTGTTTCATGCCCACCCCCCCTCAGCAAGGCTTGCTGCAGGGGGATGCCTTCTCGAGGTCATGGACCCCGGGCCTCTTCTACGGCTTCCCTCCATGTCTCTTGATCCACAAGGTGCTTCTCAAGGCGAAGAGGGGCAAGGCGCAGGTGATTCTGGTAGCCCCAGACTGGCCCCATCAGTTCTGGTATCCAGATCTCCTGAGCCTCAGCTCCAGGGTCCCAAGTTGGCTTCCAAAGTCGCCCGGACCTGATCTCAGTCAACAAGGGGAAGCTACTCCACCTGGACCTTCAATCCCTGCACTTGATGGCCTGGTTCCTGAGTGGCTAGAGTTCCAGGTCTTGGGTCTTTCCGACGAGGTCCTCAGCATTTTTGAGGCATCCCATAAGGAGTCGACCAGAAAATGCTATGCCTTCAAATGGATGAGATTCTCCATTTGGTGTCAGGATAAGGGGTTGGACCCTTCCTCCTGTTCTTTGGCTGGCATTCTGGACTACCTGTGGTCCATTTCTCAGCTAGGGCTTGATGCCGCGACCCTTAAGGTGCACCAGCAGCCATCTCATGCTTAGCCGAGCAGGGCAGGCAGTTGGTGGCACAGGAGAAGGTGGTCGGTGCTTTCAAAGGCCTTGATCATATCCTCCGTGCAGTAGAACCTCCACCTCCGTGGGATCTACTGCTGGTATTGGCTAAGCTCATGGGCAGGCCATTCAAACTGATGCACACGTGTGACATCTCTCACCTGTCTTGGAAGACCACCTTCTTGGTGGCTGTGGCTATCACGTCAGCCAGAAGGATGGGAGAGCTCCAGGTGCTTTCCATCGAGTCTCCTTATCTGGTCTTCCACAGGGACAAGGTTGTCCTGCGCCCCCAACCGAAATTCCTTCCGAAGGTGGTGTTGGAGTTTCACCTTAACCAGGTGTTGACTCTGTCGGTGTTCTACCCCAATCACACCTTGGAAGCCGAATATAGGCTCCATACTCTGGACTGTAGAAGAGCACTCTCTTATTATAAGGAGCAGATGGCTGAAGTTGGGGGAGAGGTTCATCAGCTGTTTGTCACCTGTGCTGAAGCCGCACCTGGCAGACCTGCAGCCAAGCAGACAATAGGCAGGTGGGTCACCTCCTGCATAGATCTCTGCTATAGGTTGGCGGGCATGGAGCCTCCCAAAGGGATAAGAGCTCATTCTGCCCACCATACCGTTGCTTTGGTGGTTGCTTCCAGGGATGTCCGTATCCAGGAAATCTGCAGGGCTGCTACCTGGAAGTCAGCACACACCTTCATTACCCACTACCCCAAGACCTTGAGTCACACTGGGATGCTGGTTTTGGGACCTCGGTTCTCCAGTCCTTATTTCCTAAGTAGGGGGTGCACGCCTTGCCTCCCTCCTTCTGGAGAACTGCTAGGAGTCTGTCAGTAAGTGTGGATTGAACAACATATCCATCGCCCCGAGAAATACAGGTTACTCACCTGTAACAGGAGATCTTCCTTGTCAATTTCACCATTCATTACTGTGGGTGTCACCGGAGGTACGCTTCGCCACGGGAGTTTTTTTTATGTATAGAGGAGTCGGCATCGGCGGCACGCTTCTGGAGTGACGCCTTGCGAGAGCGCGAGGGGCAGCGTTAGGTGCCACAGACCTCCTCCATCCCAGTTCTGTTTCTCCCGACGTCGAGGCTGACCTGCTGCGCAAGTTTCGATAGTTCGATAGTTTACTGCATCATAGGCCTTTCGAAATTTATTTTGACGCTCCTTCATCCTGGTATTTTCTCGACGTCGACGACTGGTAAGATCTTTCCATTACTGTTTTTTCTTTCGACAACGCTGAGCCTTTTCTGTGATCTTCCCTTGTCAATCTTCACCATTCATTACTTCCTGGGTGTAAGCCGGAGGCGTGCACCCGCCACGGGAGCTTTTTTTTTTTTTTAAAGTTTGCCTAACGGCCCCGTCCGAGAGTGACATTATCGGTCATGCGCGAGGGCGGCCGTTAGTAGCGATCCGACTCCTCCTCCAACTCAGTTCTGTTTCTCCCGCCACGAAAGGCACCTGCTTTCATGAGTAGTTTTTGTAGTGCGTAATTTAACTAGGCCGACTTCTCTTTCGTTTCAGACCTACGCCATACCACGGTAAGACTGTTCTTTTTCTATCTGCACGGCGTCGGTGTTTCTACTGTGTTTTTACCTAATTGTTTGGCGTATGTCTGGTTCTGGAGCTAAGCGCTGAAGACGGGCCGCGCCCTATGCGCCGGTGCTCCTGTGGCCAGCATTCTGCCTCGGACCGGCATGACGTTGCCTCCGTTGCCTGGGACCCAGCCATGATATGGATTTGCATGCGATGCCTGTTTCGATGGACCGTCGGCCCTCGAAACCCGCCGCGGTTTTCCTCGGCAAGACCCCGCCGACTCGGGGACACGCCGCCTCGGGATTCTCGGCACACTCTAGGCCCTTCCTCCGGGTCCCTCCCGGCCTATACGGGTCCGAGGAGGAGAGGGGCCCTCGCCTATTCTTGCCGAGGAGGAGACCCCTTCTGCAGTGTCGGGGCGCCGTCCTCCGGGGCTGGCCGACATCCGCCGGCAGTCACCCTTCGGAGTGCAGGCTCCCCGTGTCGAGGCCCCGCCTTTGGGCCTGGTCGGTGGGATTTCGACGCTACTTTTCGCCTGCCGGGATCCTGGTGCGTTTATGTGCCGGTGATCGGGCGGCGCCGCTGGCGGCGCAGCTTGATCCCGCGCCGCTCGCGGGCGCCGGTGATCGGGCGGCGCATTGGCGGTGCCGCTTTGGCCATCGCGCGCCAGCGGTGCTGCCTGCTCTTCCGACGCTCGCGCCTGTGGCCTTGTCCTTCCTCCAGCGAAAGCTGCCTTGCCGGGCGCCTGGGTTGGGGTGTGGAGCTAGGCCTGCTGCTACCAGCGTGAGGGAGGCGAGCGGCGCCCTTGGTACCAGGCTTCACGCTCGAGGCTCGGGACCCCTGGGATGGCTAGCATTGAGGTCCTGCTGGTCTCGCCCTCCTCGGAGGGCTATGACTCGACGTGACTCCATCCTGGCACCCCCACTCTTCGGAGTCTGGGTCCCGTGTGGCTAGAGGTGCCAGGCGGCGAGCGGCTCCTCCTCTGTCCCCCTTCCGCTGCCTCCTGAGGGTTCCCCGCTGGGGAGGCCGAGACGGCGGGGCAGGCGGGGGTGATACAGGGGAGGCCTCCTCTGAGGCCCGTGACAGCTACCTCCCGGGTGCTGTTGCCTCTAGGGACAGGGGGACGCTGTGGTCGAGGAGGAGGGCCCTCTCGGAGTCCGAGGGGTTGAGGGGCAGTGGGTCTGCTGCTCGGTCTTCTTTGGCCACCCTAGGGGGGGTGGCCAGGAGCCGAAATGCAGAGCCTCGCCCCTCCCTCCAGGGTTCTAGGGTGTCCTCCGGCAGCGTTTGTGCGGACTGCCCTTCTGGATCCATGCAGTCTCAAGGCTGTCACAGGGAGGTTCTCCCCCAGGGCTCTTCCTGGCCCGCCTTCCCAGAGTTCCGCTTCGTGCTTGGTCTGATATCCGGATCCCTCCTCCCAGGCTCCTTTCCCGATTCCAGAGCCCCTCGCGAGAGCAGTTGCCTCCGCTGAGGTGCCCCCTCCCATCTCTGCTCCTCCACCCCCTTCGCTTCCCAGGCCATGTCGGTCCCACGGTCCGTTATCCTGGGAGCAGTTCAGGGTTCTGCGGCGGCCTTCCCCTCATATGTTAGATACATGCATGAGCGGGTCTTTCGACTCTCCCCACTGCCACAGGAATCCTCTGGGCATTCCAGTTCCCCATCATCCTCGTCTCCCTCCTCCGAGGGAGAGGAACCCCTGCTCATTTGTCCTCCGATGCTGATTTCACAGAATATCAGCGTTCCTCGAGGATGGTGAGGGATCTCCGGATTTCCTACGCTCAAAGAGACAATACCAACGAGACGATGAATTCCTTTTGGTGAATTCAGTGCCCAGCATCTGGTGGTACCTTCCTGGCCTATCCTTCCAGGAGGCGCCTATCTGGTCCTGGCAGTCCCCTGCACGCTTTTCCCAGCCCCGGCGGACTGCCAGCGAGTGGTATTGTGCCCTCTGAGTCTCTAGGTTCCCTTCCCAACCCGTCCTCAGGTTTGGTATACCTGGATACTGCTTCTGGGTGCCGTTGCTTGGTGCACGATCACCCACCGGATTCGACTCTCTCCAGTTCGGATCGCTAGCTAAGAGTGTTCTCTTCTTCGGCGAGTGCATGTATTGCATCACATCAGGCCTACCACGCTGCCTACAACCGCATCTGTGGTCGATGATGTCCCAGCTGCTGGCATCCATGCCTGATAAGGAGCAAACCAGACAAGCCATTGCCCTCTCGGTGGTAGGCCTGGAGCTGGCAAGACACCAAGCAAGGCATCTTATGACGCCAATGAGGTGGCTTCCAGGCTTGCGGGACAACGATCTGCATCAGGCGGACGGCATGGCCGTCTTTCCAGGTTGTCACCCCTGGCCCGGCGTAGGGGTGATTCGCTCCGCTTTCCGGGGACCTCGCTTTTCTCTTCCAGAGCTAGAGACTTTACAGGGCTCCTCTCTCCCTCGTCCCCTCGGGAGGCACCTCCCAGCTCTTCTCCCACTTAGGCTTTCTGAATAAGCCAGGGTCTTCCTTCTGTTTCTCACCAGCAGAAGGCTGGGGTCTTTTCCCTCAGGGTATGGCCTCTTCCCTCCAGGGGAAGAGGAGCTTGGTATCACTCAGGAGTACGAATGGTGAAGATTGACAAGGGAAGATAGGAAAATTACGTACCTACCGTAATTCTTGATCTTCTCTTGTATCTTCACCATTCATTACTTACACCCGCCCACCATCCCCTCAGTGGCCTCTTCCTGTGGCTTCTCCACCTCCCGTCTCCTTCCTCTCTCTGCATATATATAAAAGACAGGAAAAATTGCCTAATTTTTCCAAAAAAAAAAAAAAAATATAATTAAAAAAAAAAAATCTTTCTTTGGGGGGTTCTAAATTTCCAGAAAAATTACTTACTCTAAGATTCATGGGCCATCTCGTGGTTTGCATTGGTGATCAGACTGCACAACTATCTCTTGCCATTCTTCTGGCAAGATGCCTTTGGGGTTTTTTTGCCTGGCTCAGGCTATTCAGTTTTGATCCTGCAATCCCGTGTCCAGATAGTTGCCCTGAAATCTAATCCCCCCCCCTCTATTCTTGCCTTGCAGAGCAGAGGAACAGGTACATCTATTCCTTTTTTCTTTAAAAAAAAAAAAAAATGCTGAGGGAACTCTCTTCGACTGCTATAGGCATCTTGATATCTGGGTCATGCATCTAGTCTAAAAAATTTTTTTTTTTATCTGTAAAAAAAAAAGGGAAAACAAACAAGAAGGCAAATGAGAAGGTAGGCTATCCTTCTCGCTGTTTTGCTATTGGTTTCTCCCTTTAAGTGTCCTCCTGGACAATTTTTACAGTAGAACAGTGCTGACCATATCCAATCCTAGCCAGCCTTAGTCTTGACCTGCCTTGGCCAGTCAGTATGAGTCCCATTTCTATCTTGAAACGCCTGAGAGGCTTACATTTTCCATTTCTAAACCCCTGAGCAGCACTCTCATGCTGCCTGGGTTTTATTCTTCCCTCCTCGGCTGTCCTCCAGTTAAGGGCCTTCCTCGGCCAGGAGCCCGAGGTGGGTATCAAGAACAATGGCATGTTGAGGATGAGGACTATGCCCTCCTGAGTCTGTCTAGCGGGTTCGGTGAACCTTCTCTTCAGCTCTATCTCCAGGGATTCTTGCTTCCCCTTTAGTCGAGCCTTTAGCTGCAAGCTAACTATGCTTGTTGGGCATTCTGGTCCCTTCAACATCCCATCTCTCTCTTTTCTCTTTCTTCTTCTTCTTTTCCTTCTATTTTCTCATTTCCTTACTCATCTCTCCTCCTAGAGTCGCCCAGGTAAGGAGGCCCTACAGTCCCTAGGCTAGGGATACTCTTATCTCCTCTGTCCTTTCTCCATCGGCTTATTCCTTTTTCAGTTCATTCTTCCTTGCTTTGCTATCCCTCGGCTATCTTGCCTCGCTATCTATATTTTCTGCTTTCACTTTTGCCTCTCCGGCTCACAGAACTGATTTGGAGGAGGAGTCGGTCGCTACTAACGGCCGCCCCTCGCGCATGACGCATGACATCACTCTCGAGGGCAGGGCCGTTAGGCAAACTTTTAAAAAAAAAAAGCTCCCGTGGCGGGTGCGCGCCTCCGGCTTACACCCAGGAAGTAATGAATGGTGAAGATACAAGAGAAGATCAAGAATTACGGTAGGTACGTAATTTTCCTTTTTGCTTGATTGTTTAGCATCATGTCTGGTTCGGGGCAAAGAGTAAGTTCATATGGCCGCAGCTCTCTATGCGCCGTGCCCTTGTGGCCGGCAGTTTTCTGTCACTGAGCATCATGATGTTTGTCTCTGGTGCCTGGGACCCTACCATGATATGGACCATTGCGACGCCTGCTTCTCCATGGACCTCCATGTTTTAAGGTTCCGCCGACTTTCGGAGGACATCGTCGCCCTAGGGCTTCCCAGGCCAGATCTCTCGACCTTTCCTCCGGGTCCCCTCCCGGGTCTATATGGCCCAGCAAGGAGGAAACCTCCTCCACTTCCATCCTTGCCGAGGATGAGGTTTCTTCTTTGGCACTGGAGGAACGGCGTGATTCCACCCGGGGTCGCGCTGTTGGCGCCATCCCGGCAGTCACCTCCACGGAGGTGCAGGCTCCCCCGGTGTCGCGGCCCCTGGCTGCGGGGCCCGGCGCTGGTGGGCCCTCATTACCGTCTTTCCTCGCCGTAGAGTCTTCCATCTCTCATGGCACCGGTGACTCGATCGGGGCCGTAGGCAGCGCCATTCCGGGCCTCGGTGTCGTTCGCGGCACCGTGGACTCTGGTGGCGCCATTGGCAGTGTCGCTCTGGGTCGTGGCACCGTGGGTTCGGGTGGCGTCCGTGGTTGTGCTGCCTGGGGCCTCGGCGCCATACGCGGTGCCATGGGTTTGGGCGACGCCAGTCGCAGGCCGGCTGAGCCTCAGTGCTGTACACAGTGCCAGGGACTTGGGGCGCGCTGGCTGTGCTGTGCTGGGCCTCGTGCCGACGGTGGTGCCGGGACCCGCCGGGCGCTGTCGGTTGTGCGACGCTGGGCCTCGGCGCTGCTCATGTGCCCAGGACATGCACGGTGTCAGTTCACGTGCCACGCCAGATCTTGGCACCGCGGGCGGTGGCGGGTACTGAAAGGCACCATTCGCAGTGCAGCCGGGAACCAGGCATTGCCAGGGGATGGATGACTCGGTGGATGTGTTGCTCGTTGCGGCCTACGGCCGTACCAGGCCTGGTGCCTCCTCGGGGCAGGTTCCTGCTGCGGTTGATTTGCAGTCTTCCCTTGTCGACCCCTCCTCAGAGGAGCATGACTCAGGTGAGGACACAGACCAGCAGCTAGAGTCCTCTGGCTCTGAACCTCCTGTAGGCTGCAGGGCTAGACGGTCCAGTATTCCTTTCCCAGACTCCCCGGAGCTGGTCAGCCCAGAGGGCTCCACGGCTATGGGTGGCCTGGAGTCATCTGTGGTGGACCCTTTGGGAGTACGAGAAGGGATTCCCTCTTCTGGTAGGTCCCAGGCAGCCGCTGTTTCCAGTGCTGTTCGGGTCCTTCAG
The DNA here is from genome assembly GCA_016271365.2 of Neoceratodus forsteri. Taxonomy (NCBI): domain Eukaryota; kingdom Metazoa; phylum Chordata; order Ceratodontiformes; family Ceratodontidae; genus Neoceratodus; species Neoceratodus forsteri. The sequence continues at coordinate 1,629,665,660 of CM028131.1, read as the reverse complement.
CAGAGGGAGGAGGACCCTGCTTCGGTAGGCGCCCTTCGGGGCCTTGCTCAGCAGGGACCTTCACCACTGGTTTCAAGGAAGAGGGCTGCTTCGGAGTCCGAAGGGTTGAGAGGTAGGGGTCAAGAGCAGCGACGATCCCCCACCGCCCTGCGGGGTGCGGGGAGTAGTCGTAGCGCTGATCCTCACCTTTCTCTGAAGGTCTCCAAAGCACCTTCTAGTGGCAGTTCTGAGGGTTGCCCTTCTGGACTCATGCAGTCCCAGGCGCGCCACCGGGGAGATTCCCCTTCAGGGCTCTTTCCGGAGTTGCCTCCCTTCCTTTCTTCTACGCAACCCGGCGTGATCACAGGGTCCCCAGTTTTGGCGGCATCGCTACCTGGATCTCAGAGCTCTGGCAGAGGCCAGGCACGTGCTTTTAGGTGCTCTTCGCCCATCCCTCTGCAACCACCCCCCTCTCTCCCAGGCCATGTGGGGCCCACTGGGCTGTTAACTTGGGAGACGTTCAGAGCTACTGCGGCAGCCTTCCCGTCCTATGTTAGGGCCATGGACGAACAGGTTTTTCGCCTGTCCCCCCCGCCGCAGGAGTCTTCTGGACATTCGAGCTCCACTTCCTCCTCGTCTTCCTCAACTGAGGAAGAGGAACTTCCTGTCCACCTTTCCTCTGATGCTGACTTCACTGGCTATCAGCGTTTCCTTTCGAGGATGGTCTCGGAGCTTCTTATTTCCTACATTCGTGGAGACAATACCGAGCGGCAGATGCGTGCTTTCCTCAGTGAATTCAGCGCCCACCATTTGGTGGTGCCTTCCTGGCTGATTCCCTTCCAGGAAGCATCTATCCGCACCTGGCAGTCTTCAGCCACTCCTTCTCCAGCCCCAGGAGACTGCAGGAGATGGTATTGTGCCCCCCACGAGTCTCTAGGTTCCCTACCTCACCCACCTTCAGGTTTGACATCCCTAGATACTCCTTCTGGGCTTCGCCGCCCAGTGCACGACAGGCATCCAGACTTGGATTCTGCTGAGTTCGACCGGTGGGGACGAAGAGTTTTCTCTTCTGGTCGTGCATTACTGTGCATTTCCTCCCGTCAGACTCACCACGCTGCTTACAACAGGCATCTGTGGTCGATGCTGGCTCAGGTCTTAGCTTTGCTACCTGACTCACAGCAGTCTAGACAAGCCATTGCCCTCTCTGCACAGGGTCTGGAACTTGCAAGGCACCAAGCGAGGGCATCCTATGACGCCAATGAGGTGGCATCCAGGCTAGTAGGGACAGCGGTCTGCATCAGGCGGACGGCATGGCTTCATCTCTCCCGACTGTCACTCATGGCCCTGCGTAGGGTGACTGGCTCTGCCTTCCGGGGGACCTGCCTATTTTCCCTTAGGGCGAGGAGACGTTTTCAGGGGCAACCCCCTTCCCACAGCCCCTTGGGGGCATCTTCTTCTCCTCACCCACCTTAGACTCTTGTCTATTGGTCAGGGTCTCCCTCTCTCTACTTGTCACCAGTAGGGGGCTGAGGGGTCTGTTCCCTCAGGGCTTTTCTCTCTCCCTCCCTCCCCCTTTTTCTAGGGGGAAGGGGCTTGGTACTCACCCAGCGGTAATGAATGGTGAAGATTGACAAGGGAAGATATAAAAATTACGTACCTACCGTAATTCTTGATCTTCTCTTGTATCTTCACCATTCATTACTGAATCCCTCCCACCATCCCCTCAAGGGCCTCCTTCGTCGGCGTCTCCCCCTTCCTGCTTGTCCCTCCTTTTTCTCCCTGGGCCGTTGAGCCCAAAAAAAAAAAAATTTTTCTTTTGTTTTATATGCTGTCTTTCCGATCCTCTGAACGGATCTTTCCCTCTGAGAAAAGGAGGAACGAGCTTCATTTATCTGTCCTGAGGGAACTCTTTCTGACTGCCCTTAATGGGCATCTCTTGGTTCTCCCCCAGTCATTTCTTCTCAATTCACAGTTTAAAGAGACGATCCCTTTCGGGACTCAACTTCTGTTTCCTAGACCACTTCTGGCAAGTCTTAATCCTATTATGTCAGCCTCTACAGGTGTAGTGCTATCCGGCACTCCAATTTCCTTAAAGAGTGTTCCCTGCCTTGCCTCTAGGGAGTCCGATTGAATTCCCGCTCTCTCTCTCTTTGGCATAGGGGTGCCCCCTGCGGGGACCCCCCCTCATTTTCACATGATACTGTGTTATCACGTAACAAAATGCTGGTGGGCCTCCTCCCTCCTAGCTGGCAGCTCTCGTTTGGAACAGAGTATTTCCCTTCTTAAAGATTAAAGAGCTCCCAGCTGGAGTCTGGGAAAAACCGGGTAGGCGGGAGGCTAGGGAACCTGCCTTTGGTGTCCATTCTGAGCGAGAAGTTCAATTGACCTTCTCTTTCAATTCCAAAATGGGATCCTTGCTCCCTTGTTTGTGGTTCCGATCTTATAACCTTTAACTAATTGCCAACGGCAGTCTTCCCCCCCTCCTAGCCTCCCCTCCTATTCTTCTCTCTCTTTTTACCTTTCTTCTTTCTCCTCCCTATCTTTTCCTCCCTTAGAGCCGCCCCAGAAGTGAGGCCCTTCGGTCCCTTATGGTAGGCAGTTCTTCTTTTCCCTTCTATCCTCTATCGGCTTATTCCTTTTTCAGTTTATATCCTTTCCTTTTTCTATCCCTCTGCTCTCTTGCCTCACTCTTTCTTCTAACCCTTTTTTCGCCTCTCCGGCCAACAGAACTGGGATGGAGGAGGAGTCTGCGGCGCCTAACGGCCGCCTCTCGTGCTCTATGCAGAGCGTCACTCCAGGGGGTCGCGCCATCGATGCTGACTCCTCTATATTAAAAAATACAAAAACTCCCATGGCGGGTGCGTGCCTCCGGCTGACACCCAACAGTAATGAATGGTGAAGATACGAGAGAAGATCAAGAATTACGGTAGGTACATAATTTTCATTTCTAGGAGTGGTATATGTTGTTCATCCACACACCCCACCCGACCTCCCCGGGTTCGACACGCAACCTGGCTTCCAGCGGGCTATATCTGACATCATGGAGGGGAGACGAGAGTTTTACCACCTGGGTGGGTGGGAGGAGCCAGCTTGAAGACTTTCCAGCAAGATTTAAAGTGGCAAGGAACCTGCCAGTAAATGTGGATGAACAACATATACCACTCCTAGAACTCCTGTTACAGGTGAGTAACCGGTATTTATACAACAATCAAGCTAACTCTCAAAACTGCACCCACCTAATTCTGAAATTTATTGTCTCAAACCCACAAATAAATATTTGCTCATCGGTACTTATGCATTTCATCTTATAAACAGTCACTGCAACCATCTACCAATGTGAACACTACTTTCAAAGTGTATTATTCAACTGGATGAAAGCCATTGCTGAAGGGACACTATACTCGGTGGCTACAGCTACCTGAACAAGAATGGTGGCGAGAAAGAGCAGTTAATCAGGTGCAAAATTAGAGAAGAATAAAATGTATGGGAGTACTGTAACAAGGGATAAAAATATTGGCATCATGATATCAGTTACATAGAAAAGAGTAGACCAATAACGAAGGGATGAAAGAGAAAGAAAGTGGAAAGGAAAAAAGGGAGTGGGGGGAGGTGGGGGGGTCTGCTACAAGGAAAAACAGAGGTCGAGATTAAAACTGCAGTCCACATTTTTAAATATCTTACATCACAGAAAAGGTTTCTGATCCCTCTCAAATATTATGTTAAGGAGGGGGACTGTGTTCAAGATTAAAGTTAACGTATAGTTCTTATTTTAAATTTCTCACATCACAAAAAGGGTTTTAGATCAAGTGCATCATTCAGACCATTAGGCATCAAAGCACTCAATGTAGCAATCCATCTCTGTTCTCTCTGGAGTAAGATTTTAATCCAGTCTCCCCCTGTTTCTAGTGTACACCCATGTTCTAGTGTTCTGAATTTGAAGAATCTCACATTGGTCTCATGAGCCTCTTTAAAATGTGCACCAAGAGCAGTATTCGTTCTTTTGTTAATAATTCCACATGGAGCTCCAGATAAGGTGACTACTGGCCTATATTACTCCCCAATGTTTCAGTAATACTCTTTAAAAAGTTTTGATGAGTACCGATACTTACACCTACCCTTGGAAATGCATTATATGCACTTCAAAAAGAGCAGTTTCTCAAAGTTTAAAGCACTTTGTCTCCTCACAATTATAGTCTGCTCACCCAGTGTCAAAAATGGTGAGCACATTTACTCTTGAGTGCTAAAGTTATCTGATTCCACGTATGTGCTCTTGAATGTGACACTTTAATGGCTTAATGGTCCTGCCAACGTACACTTTTCCACATACACACCACCCAGCATAAACAGTAAATTCAGTCTAAGCAATCTATATAATCATCATTCAGAAAGTATTCCTTATGGTTAACAGAGAGCTTGAATTTCTTTCCTGTGTGGGCATAATAGCAGATATTGCAGCACCTGCAGCAGTAGAAGCTCTCTCTGGCTCATGGAGGGTCATTAGTTTTTTCAGAAAAACGGCTTGGGGCCAAATGGTTTGATAAACTCCTACCATTGTTAAAAGAAATCCTGGGCACAGTGCCCACTTATGGTGTAAGATCATCATCTGCCACCAGCACTGACCACCTGTTCCTGATGATGTATCTCACACCTGAGGCTCTGTTATTATAATCAGTCACAAATTTTATAATCTGGTCAGTTCTTGTGATTTGCCTTTGCTGAGGTTGTAAGAGTGTACCTTTATCTAGTTCACAGACTTTCTTGAAAGCTGTGTTCACTACCTCTGCTGAGTACCCTCTCTTTTTAAATCTCATCTTGTGTTTCGCCAGTTTCTGAAGGGAATACTGTCCACAAGGGACCTAGGTGACCACTGTTGGCACTAAGAAGGTATTGCCAGCTACTGGTTTGCGTTCGGTGCATTTTGTACAATTTCTCTATTGTTAACAGAGTTTTATATCCACAAAATCAGGTTCTCTGTGGTCCATCCTAAATATAAAGTAAATATTGGGGTCATTGTTATTGCCCACTCTATGAGCTGACCAGCAGTTTCAGGACCCCAATCCCAGAGGCAAATTATATCATCAATAAATTGTCAGGTGGCTGACTGATGAGGGATGGTCGCATCTTGGATATGGTCCTGTCGGATTGTGACCTGGTCAGGAACCTAGACGTAGGGGACCCACTGACGGGGAGCAATCACGCCAAGGTTTGGTTTTCTTGGACCTGGGGGGATCGCACTAGAATAGTAGTGATTGATTTCCGTGTACCATCAGCACAGTGACTCCCCACAGCTGACGGACGTTGCGGCGATGGGTGTTTCACATTGATAGACTTTGCGGTGATGGGGATATGTATCTAACTCCACTGTCTGTGCAATGTGGAGTGAGATATATAAAGTAGAGGTGATGGAGGCACAGCCCTCCACATGGGGAAGTGCTGGGGCACAGCTCCCTGACTGATCCATCCAACGGTTACTTGCTGGTCGCAGTGTCACTAGTCATCATCGGGATGCATTGGTGTCAGGGATGTTGCCATGTGTCAGTTGCTGGGGGGGGGGGGCGTCACGGTTGGGGATACCACTGTAGCGAAACGGAACCATTTACTTCAGGGGGATGGACTTTGAGGGTATGGCAGGAATTCTTAAGAGGCATTTGGAGGGGATCAGACAGGACATGGACACAGGGAGCAGGTGGGAAATGATTAAAAGAGAGCTACTGGAAGCCTCCAAGGCCTGCACGAAGGTCTGATGCAAAATTGGTAGGGCCAGAAAGCCGAGCTTGTGGACCAGGGAGGTTCAGGAGATGGTAAAGGAGAAAAGAGCAGCTTATAAGAAATATAAGCACTTGCAAGAGGATGCGGACGGGGGGAGTATGATAGGATATCCAAAAAGGTAACCAGGGTGATGAGATCGGCAAAGGTGAGGATGGAGCAGAGGTTGGCGCAGGAGATCAGAAATGAGGAAAAAGGATTCTTTAGGTATATCGGGGAGAGGAGGAAAGTGAAGGGGCATATTAGCAGACTGAGGTCAGGGAGTGGGTGGGTCGAAGATGCCAGTGAGCAGGCAGAGGTACTAAATGAGTACTTTGCCTCAGTCTTCACAAGGGATGATGGAGGGCTAACACCACATGGTGGGAGGTGGGCTAGGAATGAGGAAGGGGGGATGTTGTCTGTTGAAATTCATGTTGGTAGGGTGAGAGAGGCCCTTAAGTCCCCGAGAACGGATAAGGCACCAGGTCCAGATGGCCTTCATCCCAGGGTGCTGAAGGAGCTGGCAGATGTCCTTGCTGCACCTTTGGCAGACTTTTTTAACTTCTCCCTTCAGATGGGTTGGGTGCCTCAGGATTGGAGGATGGCTTATGTCATGTCATGCCTACCCACAAAAACAGCTCACGGGAAGAGCCTGGTAACTACAGGCCTATCAGCCTGACGTCAGTGGTGGGCAAGATGATGGAGGCCATCTTGAAAGAGAGACTGGAGGTGTTCCTGGAGACATGGGGCCATCTGGATGACCACCAGCATGGTCTCGTTCAGGGAAAATTGTGTTAGACTAACCTTGTGGGGTTCTGCGTTTGGGTGACAAAGGCACTGGACCAGGGAAGGCCAGTGGATGTCCTCTTTCTGGACTTCAGCAAGGCATTTGACTCGATGCCACACTCAGGACTGCTGAACAAGCTGGGGGAAATGGGGTGGGGGAAAGGATGGTGAGGTGGATAGGGAACTGGCTCTCTGGGTGGTTTCAGAGGATGGTGGTCAGGGAGAGGTATCATCTCCTAGGAGGACCATTAGCGGGGTCTCACAAGGGTTGGTGTTGGGCCCACTCCTGTTTAATACGTACATCAAGGAAGGTATCAGGAGTGAGATGAGCCTCTTTACTGATGACTCGAAGCTAGGGGCGGTGGTGGACAGGGAGTAGGGTAAAAGAGCCCTACAAGGGGACCTGGAGACTCTGGAGAGGTGGTCCTGCACTTGGCAACTGAGGTTTAATGCCAAGAAGTGCAGTGTTCTCCTCTTGGGGCTTAGAAACCCTGGCCATGAGTTCTTTTTGGGTGGGGAAAAACTGCTGGTTTCGGGGGGAGAAAAGGATCTTGGAGTGGTCATGGACACCAAAATGAATAACTCTGAGCAGTGTAGGAGGGCTGCGGCTAAAGCAAACAAAATGCTCAGGTGCATTGCCAGGAGGATAACCTCATGGAGATGGGAGGTACTTCTCCCACTGTATAATGGTCTGGTTAGACCACACCTTGAATATTGCACGCAGTTTTGGTGCCCGTACATTAAAAAGGACATTGCACTACTGGAGAGGGTCCAGAGGAGGGCAACTAGGATGATACAGGGTCTGGGGGAAAGATCCTATCAGGAGAGGCTTGATGAGCTAAACATGTACTCCCTGGAGGATAGGAGGTACAGGGGATATGATTGAGGTCTTTAAATATCTAAAGGGAATGAACAGGGTTAACCCAAATAGGGTGTTCCAGCTGAGGGAGGGAGGAAGGAGCCACAAGGGGGCATTCCATGAGGCTGGTTGGCCGGAGGCTCGTGGGGAGACTAGGAGGCGTCACTTTACAGAGAAGGTGGTGGACCCATGGAATGCACTGCCTGCGGAACTGGTGGCTGTTGATACAGTGAAGGGATTCAAAAGGGGCTGGGACAGTTATAAAGGTAAGATTAAGCTGAGGAATGCCAAATCTGGAGGTGTAATTCTGATGGGGGATGGGGTTGAGGGATTTACGGGGCAGCAACAGTATCTTAACCAGGTGCTGATTTTTGAGCAGACTCGATAGACCTTTAGGCCTACTCTGCTGGCATCTTAGTATGCTAGTATGTTAATATTATGAACAAATGTGTCAGAGGTGGGGGTTCTGGTCAGAAAAAATAACATACATAGATACATAGACAGTGTCGGCAGATAAGGGCCTATGGCCCACCCAGTCTGCCCATTTGAGCTTGTAAGTTCAGTTTATGTTTTCCTAGAAGTCTGTTGCCCCTTACCCCTGACCTCCAGAATTCCTTTATGTCTATCCCATGCATTCTTAAATCCCGTGATTGTTTCAGCCCCCACCACTTCCTCTGGCAGGGTGTTCCACTTGTCCACCACCCGTTTTTCCCATTAGCATGCGAAGCTGCGAATGCCACACTCATCACCATCCCTTGTATCTACAGTAGTACCTGTCCCTAAACAAAAAGTAATTATATCTAAGGACAAATTCAAGCAGATTAATAATGAATTTTTTTAGGAGCAGTTCGAAAACAGTTACCAGTTTCAAGACATTCTTTGGTGACTAGTATACCTTCATCATGTCTAATACTGTTCTACAGAGATTAAATATGAATTTCTAACCAGCATTTATCATTAGACCACTCATAACCCTCCATTTGTTGTAATATAGCTAGTGTATCCCTCATGTAGCTTGGTATTCTTTTCACAATTTAAGAAGTGATCAACAAATCTGGAGGGGCCCTCACTGAACGATCCAATATCTGAAATTATGGGACATGCAGGAGGGTCCCTCACAGACTTGCGTGCTTTAGGGAGGTCACACAAGGTTGGAGAAACTAGAAAATCAGGTAATAGGAAAAGTTTTTCATCTTCATTAATCCACCCCTCCGCAAATGCATCATGTACTAAATCATGCAGAATATTTTTGTCTGCTATATGGGGTTAAATGTTAGTCTTCTGTAACTGGTGGTACAGTATCCCTGATTTGCCTCTCAATTTCCCTTGATACTTCGCAGTATCCTGCACCACCACCACCATACCACCCTTGTTGACAGGCTTAATGATGTTTTTCGTATTTTCCATTCTTTTAAAGCTGCCCATTCCTCACCGCACAAGTTGTGGTATGGTGGTGCCGAGGGGTGGAAAAGAGCTGTTCAATATCATTAACTACCAATTTCTCAAAAATGTTATAGTAAAATACCTCAGTTGCATAGGACAAAATATACTTTGATTTTTGAGTCCTGTGCATATAGAGCCAGCTCTACAGTAGTAATCTCTCTTGCACTAAGTGTTCCTTCATCAACAAGATGCAGTGTGTATATAGCCAAAATCTTCTGACAGGTTGTTTTCATGATCCATTTCTGGCAAGAATTCTGCCAGCAGGTGACAGGCCATTGCTAAGATAGTCTCTGAGTCATTCAATTTGTCAATTCCTTCCTCTTCCGCAAGAAAACCCATATTGTTATTCTTATGTACCAGAGCAAATTGTGGCTGCTTCTTTCTTGAAAGTGAACTTTGAAGCCCAATTTCGTCAACAGTTTAAATATCTCAACCCTATCTTAAAAGTATCTGCTTTAACAGTCGGAATTAAAGAAAATGCTTTGGAAAAATGTTTGACCTGATTTACAGAAAGTCCAACAGAAGAGATGTTCAGGACTTGCTTTTCAATCACCAGTTCCTGGTTGACCTCCACAGTTCACACTGACCTCCAGCTCCTTTTTTCCCCTCTCCTCATTTTCCTCTGCAGGCATCCTTTGTTGATTTCTTTGGTTTCTCCCTTGTTGTTGGCAAACACTGTTTCTTCTCCTAAACAAGCATTTGTCAATGCCGAATGTTTGCTTGCGGGCATTGGCATTGGTAGTGTAGGAGTTAGAGAGCTGCATAATAGGAATGGCAGTGATGCATTGAACTGAAGTCAACCCCACCACCACCCTGCAGAGAGTGACAGGCATTGGGGTATGCCTTTGGGTCGACAGGCTTAATGGCCACGCCATTTCACCACACCATACTCTGCAGACACCGAGAAGTGTCACGGTGTGCCTTGGGGTCTTTGGCCCTTATGCGCACCCCATTCCATCAGGAAACATGGTGAGATGGGTGCAGGATAGGAGAATGGGGTGTACTTTGGGGCCGAAGAGTCCAAGGCACACCTCCATGCCTCTCACTGGCTGCAGGGTGTGGATGGGGGTGGAATGGTATGAGCGTTACAGGCGACAGTCCCAGGTCACACCCTTGATGCCTGTCAGTCTCTACAGGGTGGGGTGTTATGGTTGCAAACCCTATCGCCTCAGGCATTTGTTGGTATTTTCATTCCAAATTTTCAATATGGCTTTTTTGTGACCCCCACGTTATGAACAGTGGCAATATCAGTTCGTTAGCTGAAAGCTGATTTTGCAGAGCGACTACGACATTTGGCACCATAGGTGCGAAAATACGTTTTGAACAGGATGTGAAACATGACAGCTGTACTGTTCATGGGGAGGTGTAACAAATGGCAATGTTGAAAGTCTGCAGTGAAAATAGTAAAACAAACTGGTGAAGTCACGAGCATGCGTAGAAAGTGCGCAATACACACCCTTAATGTAATTAGTTTGGGGATTTTTTACAGCAGATAGTCAACACAGGCATTTTAGAACCTCTGCTCATGAACAGTGTCACGGTGATTTTCTTAATCTGTCCCGAACAATGATTTCCCACAGCGACTCAAGATTTCTGCGCCTGAAAGTGTGTGAAAACACATTTCCGCCATGTTGTGAAAAATGACAGCTGTACTGTTCATAAGGAAGTGTGGAAATGCCAGTGGTGAAAATCTGACTGAAAATATTACAATTTCATGAACTTACGAGGGTGCGTGGAAACTGCCAGTGCTCGTTAGTAACAGTCATTTTATGGACTTTTGTCACCAAATTGCCAACATAGCCATTTTAAGACCTCTGCTCATGAACAGTATCACTGTGATTTTCTTAATCTGTCCCAAACATTGATTTCGCACACCGACTGCGCCATTGTGTGCTACATGCTCGGAAACACATTTTGGGCGTAGATGTGAAAAATTACAACTGTACTGCTCATAAGGAGGTGTGGTAAAATGGCAATGATGAAAATCTGGAGTGCAAATATTAAACATTCGAAAACTTACGAGCGTGCGTAGGAACTGCGCAACACACGCTCGTAAAACAGTCATTTTTAGGAATTCTTTCACCAAATTTTCAACATAGCCATTTTAAGACCTCTGCTCATGAACAGTGTCACTGTGATTTTCTTACTCTGTCCCAAACATTGATCTTATCTGTGTCAGTCTTCACCATTCATCACAGGTGGGTACTGGCCGGAGATCAGGACCCCGCGGGAGCCTTTTTTTTTTTTTTTAAAAGGATAGGCGGAGCCAATGCAGCGTCGGCGCCGTCCTCGGGGCCGACGTACTACGTGGCGCTCGAGGATTAGCCGTTAGGCTGCATCGACTCCGCCTGCCTACCAGTTCTTCGTCTCCCGCCGTCGAGGTCGCCTCGTGGGAAGCCTAGAAGCGAGAATTCAAATTTTGGGCCTTCAAGCCTGCGTGTTTAGCTCTACTAGTTCTCTCTCTGCTCCACTCGACATCGCCGGTGAGATCTTTCCTTGTTGTTTCTGTTTCAGCGATGTCGAGTCTGTTTTTTGGTGTTTTTTTCCCGTAGGTCATGTCACGGTCAGAGGGCAAGAAATCTGTGAAGACGGGGCGGCCCCCTATGCGTTGGTGCCCGTGCGGCCACAAGTACTCCGTCACCGACCAACCTGACTGGTGCCTTTCATGCCTTGGCCATTACACGACATGGACTCGTGCGACGCCTGCTTCTCGATGGCTCGTCGGGCCAATCCACGTTCTCTCGGCCCTTCCTCCGGGTCCCCTCCCGGTTCTATACGGACCGCGGAGGAGGGAGCCTTGGCTTCTTTTAGCCTAGCCGTGGCCAAGGCTCCTCCCGCGGCGCAGGAGGCCCGTCCCGCTTCCCCCCAGGAGCGGGCGGGAGGCGCTGCCCTGGCAATCACCCTTTGGGGTGAAGGCTCCCCCGGTGTCTCTCCCGCGGTCCGTTAAGCCCGGGTCGACGCCGTCCTCGATGCCGTCGTTCGGCGCCGTTCGTGGTGCTGTGGGTCCTGTCGGTGCCGACGTCAGTGCCGACCCGATTGTCGGCACTGTGGGGCCTGTCGGCGCCGTTCGCGGTACTGACGCTTCTCTTGGCGCCGTGGAACCGCCTTCGGCGTCGTCCTTCGCCATGTCTTGCCTCGGCGCCAAGGTTGAGCATGGTGCCGTGAGGCCTTCGGTGTCGTCTGTCGGCGCCGACGTCGGCGCCGTTGGGACTCTCGGTGCTGCTCGCGGCGCTGAGCAGTCTCTCGGCGCCGTCGTCAGAGCCGAGTCCTTCGGGGTCGTCGGCGCCACCTTGGCCCTCGGCGGCGTCGAGCGGCCTGGCGGTGCGGTCGGCTCGAGGCTAGGGTTTCCGCGGCGCCTGCCTCGTCCGGTGCCTTCATGGCACCGTGGACCCTGATGGTGCCGCGGCTGGCCTGCCAGGACTGCTGGCCAGCTGCCTTGCCACCTTCCGCTGGCACCGCTCACGGTGCTGTGGAGCTGGCGGGGTTGCTTGACTTCTGGGCCTCTGGAAGGTATCCCTTACTCGACCTCCTACCATTTGGCTTAGGGCCTCGGACTCTTCCTCTTGGAGTCGGAGTCCGGCTCGAGTCGGATGGGCAGTCACACCCTTCAGGGGTTGTCTGCAAGGGAGGAGGCAGCTGGCGGTTTCCTCGTCGGGTCTCGGCCAGCCCCCCTCCGAGGTGAGTTGGGTTCCCTCTAAGGCTAGGGTCAGTGGCGCTGACCAGCGGGCTGTGGTGCGTGCCACCATTGCCTTGCAGCCTGGCCTTGGAGGGTTCCTTGACCCCTTGGCGGTGGTACCCCCTACTGTGACATCTCTCGGTCGCCCAACTTCAGGGCCTATCAAGAGTGCCATGAGAGGGGAAGGTGCTCTTTCCAGGATGGCCCCCTCGGGGGCGACCCTGGCTACTGAGCTGCCTAGGCTGGCCACTTGAGGACCAGGACCCCTTTCGGATCTGAAGGGTCGAGGTATGGGTTCGCGCCGCCTTTCTCTGGGACCCACCCGGGCCCCGGACGGAGCCGAGTGCGGACTCCTCCCTTCCCTTCGGGTTCCTTGAGAGGGTCCCATTCCTTCGAGGCAGGGACCGTCCTCTTTGGACCTTTATGGTCTGGTCGCCTCACTTGGGGATTCTTTGGGCGCAGTCTAGGCAGTACCAGGCGGTTGTGCAGCTGTCGACTGCAGAGTCTTCCAGGACTCCCTGTGGGAGTCCGTGGTCCGCTTCCTAGCCTGGCAGAGGTCAGCCGACTTCTCCTCTCGGCTCTGTCCACCCCTCTGCCGCTTTCTCCTGCGTTCCCAGGTATCCTTGGTCCTACTGGACCCTCACCTGGGAACAGTTCAGAGCAGTGGCTGCTCGTTTCCCCTGCACGTTAGGGCTTTGGACAGTCAGGTTTTCAACCTCCCCCCGAGCAGCCACCCTCTGAGCTTATGGTGACCTCCAGCTCCTCATCCCCGTCTTCTGGGGGAGAGGAACCTTCTGTCCACATCTCTCCTGCTGCTGATCTCTCTGAGTATCAGCGTTTCCTTGTGAGGATGGTGGAGGACCTTCACATTTCTCCCTCTTCTAGTAGCAATCCAGAGCATGCGGCGCTCGCCTTTCTAGGCGATTTTGGGTCAGCTACCCTTGTGGTGCCGCCTTGGCCCGCTCCCTTTCGGGAGGCGTCCTTGCGTTTCTGGCAGAGGCCCTTCTCCGGAATTCCTGCCCCTAGGGACCTTTGCCAGAGGTATTGCGCACCCCTGGATTCTTCAGGTTCCTTGCCTCATCCGCAGTCCGGATTGACGCACCTGGACACTCCTGATGGGCTTCGCGCTCTCCACCGTGACCGGCCCCCGGATCAAGACTCCTCGGATTTTGATTTCTGGGGGAGGAGGACTTCCTACTTAACGACGGCCCTTCTCTCCATTTCTGCACATCAGGCCCACTCGCTGCCTATAGCAGGTACTTGTGGTCAGCGTTAGGTCAGGTCCCAGCCGCTCTGCCCTGACTCCGGAGCAAACCAGGCAAGCCATTGCTCTCTCTGCACGTGGCCTGGAGCTAGCAAGGCACCAAGCAAGGGCATCTTACGATGCCAATGAGGTAGCTGCCAGGGTCGTAGGGACAGCGATCTGCACCAGAAGATCGGCATGGCTTCGCCTCTCCCGGTTGTCACCCTTGGCCCGGCGTAGGGTGATTTGCTCCGCTCACCAGGGAACCTATCTCTTTTCCCGTAGAGCGAGACGGCGTTTGTCGGGGCAAATTCCTTCCCCCTCCGGGGGAACCCCGTCTCGCTCTTCCCACTCTCGGGCCTCCTCAGACCCAGAAGGTTCCCCCCCTTAGTGTGTCACCCACTGAGGGCTAAGGGACGCTGTCCCTTAGGGTGCAATCAGTCAGCCCCCTTCGGGGGGCTTGGTACTCACCCACCTGTGATGAATGGTGAAGATTGACACAGATAAGATATGAAAATTACGTACTTACCGTAATTATGATCTTTCTGTGTATCTTCACCATTCATCACAATCCCTCCCTCCATCCCCCTTGGGGCTCCAGTCTCTGGATCCTCCTCCCTCTGTGCCTTCCCTCTCTTCTCGGTTAGGTGCTGAGTCCTCTGGGGCAAACAGGGGCAGTTCCCCTCCACTGGTTTAGTGGAACTATGTGGGGAAGTGTCTTCTCATTCCTAGTCCCTCAACTTTGCCATCTTTGGCTGCTTGGCAGGTAAGATTAGTGGGGATGCCGGGGGGGAGACAGTCCCCCTAAGGGGTACAGTTTAAGTGCCTCTCCTTCTCTTCTGCATATCTTCACTCCTTCGGGGTGCGAACTGGGGGTTGCCCTCCTGCTGTTATCCATCTATAAAAAAAAAAAAAAGGGGGGGAATCTCCTCCCCTTTTTTTCACCAAATATCTCTTTAGAGAGTGCATACTGGGTCCCTGTACCCTGTCCTTCTCCAGAATAGCCGACTCTGCTTTTGGGGTATTGCCAGTTATTCTGTGCCTTGAATTCTGGCAGAGAACTTTGCTAACTCCTTGCAGTTCCTATATCTCTGGTGACGGACAAGGGTCCTGGATCCTTGTTACCTCTCACTCTCTCCTAAAATTCTACCCCCCTTTCCTCCCTTCTTCCGTTTCCAGAGATTGGGGCCCCTACCCAATCCTCTTAGTCTTACTTCTTCCATGCTGTCCTCTCAGTCGTTATTTCTCCTTTTAGTTCAGTTTTCTCTTCCTTTTTCTGTCCCTTGGACTATCTTGTCCCACCCTCGATCCCTTCCTCTTACCTCTCCGGCGACTCAGAACTGGTAGGCAGGCGGAGTCGATGCAGCCTAACGGCTAATCCTTGAGCGCCACGTAGTACGTTGGCCCCGAGGACGGCGCCACCTATCCTTTTTAAAAAAAAAAAGGCTCCCACGGGGTCCTGATCTCCGGCCAGTACCCACCTGTGATGAATGGTGAAGATACACAGAAAGATCATAATTACGGTAAGTACGTAATTTTCATATTTCGCACACTGACTGCACCATTGTGCGCTACATGCGTGGAAACACATTTTGGGCGAGATGTGAAAAATGACAGCTGTGCTGCTCATAAGGAGGTGTGGTAAAATGGCAATGTTGAAAATCTGGAGTGCAAATATTAAAAATTCACGAACTTACGAAGCATGCGTGGAACTTGCGCAGCGCCTATAAAGCAGTCATTTTAGGAATTTGTTCACCAATTTGCAACATAGGCTTTGAGGAGCCTCCTTATGAACACTGGCACTGTCGTTTCATTAATCGAGTCCTGAAAGGTGATTCACAGTGACCTTAGAAATCACCCTCCGGGCCGATTAACACCATGACAGTTCCAGAATTCATGAGGAGGGTCCCAAAAACCATGTTGAAAATTTGGTGCAAAATTCCAAAATGCCTGAGATATGCATCAAAGTTGAAAAAACCCTATTTATTGCATTATACAGCTTACCGGCATTTCCTCAGTTCACGGTCGGCTTTGAAGAGTGCAGACGTGTTCCCGGTCCACAGAAGATCATTGCGCCAGACTCCGGAGGTAAGTATGGGGTCAGGGGGTGTGTGGAGAGGTAGGGTGCGTAGAGGGTAGGCGCGGGTTGCAGTTGGGGGCCAGGGAAACTGCCAAGGGACCGTTGTTTTGTTTACAGGTTGTTGTTTTTTCTGGAAGATGACGCGGGGCGTTTGCCACGCTGGGGTGGGTTCCCAGCATGGCAGCTGGAAGGCTGTTGGGGGGGCCGTGGAGCCAGCGAGTTGGGCACCCTGTCGACCATAAAATTTTGCAACGCTGGGGTGGGCTCCCAGCGTGGCAACTGGAAGGCTGTTGGGGATGGGTGGGGAGAGAGCGCTTCAGTTATCTGATCGTGCTCACTGAAGCAGCTCTCTCCCTTTCAACTGTACAGCACTGCATTTACGGCTGCTGTCATAGACAGCTGCAGCATTCATTGGCGAACTGTGGCCGTGCCCGCAAACACTGTGAGGGAATTGGAAGACAGGGTGCCACATCTCCAGAAACTCAGATGATGGCACTATGTTTCTTGCACATGCGTGCAAGCAAACATAAAAAGAGATACGTCTTGCAGGAAGAGAGATATTTCGGTCATCATTTTTGTTCTTTACTTTTGTTATGAGATTTTCTTTTGTTTCTGCTTCCAGACCTCCTTCTACCCAAAGTGCAGTATTTCTGTTCCCAGCAGAAATCACCCCACATCTCATAATTCTTCCTATCCCTCTCAGATTTATTCATTTTTCTGTCCTCAATTTTACCCTCCAATTTGCAGATTCTGTTCTTAAAGGGTTTATTAAAATTTTGAAATTCTGTTGTTATTTCAAAAAGCTTTAGCTCTTGTACACCTTTAAGCTCCTCTTTCACTTTGATATAAAATATTGCCATCTGTCTTGCTCAATCAGCATTTCTACAAGTTCTTTGGAGCAGACAGCTAAGGCTGTTTTCCCATCTCTTTCAAGCGCGAATCAAGGGAGCCCAAGGATAGTGCCTTAAACATATGGAGACCTTTAGAAATGCTCCCCACTACAATATATTGTTATTTTATTTATTGAAATGTTTCACCAGGAAATGCACACTGAACAACAAGTTGCTCATCTCACGGTGCATCCTGGGGGAAGGGGTAGTGGAAATACATGTATACAACAGCAAACATTATTACTACAATAGTGGCAGCAGTGAACAGCAAATAACAGAAAGTTAGAATGTAATTTTATCATATTGTTTCCTTCCTTGTTGAACAGTCTCCCCTTTACATTTGCCACTTACCACACCACTCAGCGTGCGAAAACAGAACTGGAAATCATTTTTATTACTGCTTGGGTCACCACTGACCTCACTCCCTGAATCCTCTCTCAGTTTACCACCTGTTGCATTGAAGTTTGCTGAGTATTTCTGTCTTTTAGCAAAACTTACTGGAAGCTCTGTTCAAAAATGTGTAGCTAAACAGTTGTAGTTGTTAAAAAGAATTGAGCACTCTTGCTCCACTTCCACCAGTTCTCCATACAAAGTCAGTAGAAGCTCAGTTCACATGTAAGTAAACAAATGGCTGAGGTGGAAAAAGGGAACCGAATACTATCATTCCAGCTTCTCTGGACATCTTGCAAAAAGTCACTGAAAGCACCGTGGAGGGGTACGTGAGTAAACGTCTGTGGGAGAAAGGAGAAACTGAACGCTCTTGCTCCAGCTTCTCCGGATGTTACTCCCAAACAAATGAGTGTAGCAGCCCCTGTGTCCAGAGGTGCTGCTGTTAACACTTGGAAAACAGATGAAAGAAAAAAGACAGTGCACTCACCATGGCTCAATGCTAAGGTATGTATTAATCAATGTTCAAAGTCCCACTACAGAAAAGACGCCTGTTTAAGCAAAGAAACAGCATAAATTACAATTGTAAGTACTGTAGTACTCCATTTTTATGTTTGCTTGCGTGCATGTGCAAGAAACATATTGTGGCAGCTTGCTTCAGTAGCGAGTTGTGGAGGCACGGCAGTGTTGTTGCCAATGTCAGCAGCCCATTTTGGGGCTGGTCTGTGTGGCACCAATAGAAAATCACCTCCATGACAACAGTACTGTAGCTTGCCACAACCTTGAAAGAAACTTGCCACTGCAATCAGGGAGCACCCCATCATTAAACAATCAGCTGTGTTTGCGGGGCTGTCCCTGACTGCAGCAGTCAATTACAGCTGCGTTGTCTGGTGTCCCACTTCAGAGAAACATGGTGGCGGCTTCTTCGTTGTCCTCTCACAGTCCCCACGTAGCAAACAGACAGCTACCACCTCTCCCAGTCCATGTTAAAGCTGACGGGGGTGCCCAATCCCATTGTCAGCATGCTCCCTCCCCAGTTCATTTGCCCCCAGGGTAGCCCACTCCTTGGTGGTATGATGCACCCCCCATTTGTTGTGTGCCGAGGGGGTGCCCAGTCTCCCTTGGCTCATGCACACACACACACATACCTCCAGCACACTGTATGGCCGACTGGGGTGCCCAATGCCCATTAGCTCCAGTCCCCTCCTCAACAAATACCCAGGGAGCTGGAAGCCCACCCTAGCGTGCTCATGTGCTTGCCTCCGGTACGCTGTATGGCCGATTGGGGTGCCCAGTCCTTTTCGGCTCCACTTCCCTTCTCAACAAACATCCAATTGGCACACTGGGAGCCCACCCCAGTGAACCAAAAGTGTCCCGCGGCGTCTTTTTAAAAAAAATTCCTGTTAAAAAGGAAAACGGTTCCTCGTTGAGTCTCTTACCCCCTCCCCCAACCCGCATGCACCCTCTGTGCACCCCACCTCCCCACACACCCCTCACTCATACTTACCTCCGGAGCCCGATGCGACGATCTTTGGTGAATCGGGAACACGTCTGCATTCTTCAAAGCTGACTGTGGACTGAAGAAATGCTGGTAAGCTGTATAATGGCATAATGGTTTTATTTTTTCAACTTATGTGGATATCTTGGCCATTTTTTTGACTTTTGGCACCAATTTTCAACATGGGGTTCTTGGGACCCCTCCTCATGAATTCAGTCACTGTCATGGTGTTATTCAGTCCCAAAAGGTGATTTTGCAGTCACTGCATGGAATCACCTTTCGGGACCAGTTAACGAAATGTCAGTGTCACTGTTCATGAGGTGGGCTCTCAAAAAGCCTATGTTGCAAATTTGGTGAAAAAAAATTCCAAAACATGACAGGTGCTGGAAATGAATGCATCAGCTAAAGGTAGGTTAGGAAGAAGCCCACGGGTAAGAGAGACAAGCCACTGGAGGAGGAGGAGGAGGAGGGGTGGATGGTGGGCAACGAAAAATGAATCCTGGGAGAGTCCAGGATGAGTGATGTTTTTAAGGTTGATGGGGGAGTGACATTGTTGCTCCACCCATTGAACCTTGGGCTAAAAGCCCTCCCATTCAATGTGCTTACGCGACTGGAAAAGATATGTGATGATGCTTGAGTAACTTGATTTGCTTTTGTGGCTTTCCACCTCTCTATCCATGGGATATACCACCCTGTAGAGGTACAACACAAGGAACTCTGGAGGAGGGTTCCCCCCTACAGGTGCCGGAAATGAATGCATCGGCTAAAGGTAGGTTAGGAAGAAGCCCAAAAAGAATACCTATAGATGTCAAACTTCGGAGAGGTGAGGATGAAGAATAAATTCTGTGAAGAAGGGCCAACTTCGTGAGGGGAGAGGGGAAAGCCGGGCCACCATCCGCCTCCATCCAACAGCGGAACCTAACTAACAAATGTGAAGAAGGTACTAATGCTAACTAATATTATGACCATTGGCACGGAGGAGAGGAAAAACACCCTTTGAGGAGGAAACCTCTGGGGATCCAAGGCTTAGGTCACCTTCCCTCCAGGCTGACGACATTTGATTAGAGGACATGTGTTAGTAGAGAGAATAGTTCCTAGATGAGGGATATGAGTAAGTAGGATTACGATAGGATAGGGAAACTCATAATAAGCATAGACAAATGAGGAACAAACTTAGCAGGGACCCAAGGATGATGCACTAGAGTGGTCGATAAGAGATAGTAGATCAGAGGAGAAAAGCTGGTCTAGAGTAAAGTCATATATAAGACGGAGGAGCATGGGGTATCCAGATATGCTCACAAGGAGATTCCAGATGTGCTGATAAGGAGACTAATGATAATGCAGACAGGCTTGATTGAGTGATTCAAGCGAGCATACACTGAGATTGAAGAGGCATGTTTGATTAAGCGATTAGACTCTGAACTATTAGATCCTGAGGTTGTAGTCGATGAGGTAGTATGGAATTCAATGATAGGAATGTTTGAGTACATGATTAAGGATATATGCCATGAGGTAATGCTGAATGAATGATGATTGCATTTATAAACTTGATATAACTGGAGTTATGAACTCGAAATGTGTGGCTGGATGGCCGCGGTTGATAGATGGCATAGGAGTTATGGTAGGTACGCCCAAAAAGAATACAGATAGTGGGCTACGAGTGGAGTGGATCCTGGATGGCTGGTGTGGAATTGTAAGAGGAGACAGGAATGAACCTGAAAATGAACATGCTCGAAGGATGTAAATGAAGTGGGCTCCTCGAAAGGAGGTAGACTCCGAGGCCAAGAAGGGAGATCTGGAACTATATGCAACTCAGTTTGAGCAATCAAGGATCGAAACTGAATGAGGTATGATGAGGAGTGAGCAAAATTGGACGATGTATGATGAGGAGTGAGCCAAGAGCTGAGTGAAGCCATGATGGCTGGTACTAGAAGAGGTACTAGGACAAGGAAGGAAAAATTAGGAAACGGATGAGGTACAATGAGGGATTGAAGCCATGGAGGCAAATACGGAAAGCGAGGCATGAAAGGATGAAAGACAGTAGAGTGGGCAATGGGGTAGCATCGGACCCAGCTGGTACAGGGATGTTGAGTTGATACAAGGTAGCAGAGACAGGAGTAGGTGAATGAGAGGCAGACTCACAGAAGGTATGCATTGCTTACAGGATAACTGAACTGGATGGCCACAGGTCGATGAGGAATGGCCGAGGTTTGATGAGGTGGCATAGGGGCCATGGTAGGTATGCCCCAAATAAATATCGAGTGCAAGCCAAGAGTGGAGTGGCAATGAGCAGGGAATGCCAGGGAGAGAAGAGGTGGGGAACAACACACCTGGAAGCATCAGTGAGCATGCTGCCAGCCGATGCACGATGAGAACTGCAGTAGGGTGAGCTGGAAGAGGTGACACACTGGCCAGAGTCGATGAAAGGCCAGATAGAGTCAGCCAGAGATAGCCCAACTATGTGAATGGCAAAGCAAGCTAATAGAGAAACTGCAGGTCTACCGAGGTACACCGAAAGGCCAGCTGAGGCAGATTGAGGGAGCTAACTGCAGTAGGCGGTGGATGGGTAAACCCCAAAAGAAATGCCCTGGAGGAGACCAGCTGAGGAGGCAGACTAGAAGGCCCAAACAGAGGAGAAGAGGCACCAAGGTGCACAGGAGAAGCAGGAGAGCACAGAGAAAAACATGCAGAATTACGATTCAAATATTGATTTAATGAGATAGTCATAACTGCAATGATGGCTAAAAGGCAGGAGAGATCAGTCCGGGAGTCTGCTTGATCTAGCCAAGGCGAGACATACGAGGAACATGCGGCTGACGAACTCACTATTGCGTGCCGAACAACGGACATGGCAGAGGAGAGGCAGCGAGCTGACAGCCCCACTTGATATGCCAGCCACAGCAATAATGTGCAGAGCAGCAGCCCCCAACAAGCAGCATGATGGCAAGCGAGCAGCAGGAAAGGGGCAAATGAAACATGAAGAGGAAACTGGTTGGATCAGGGAAGATGAGAGGGGAGGGACGAGGAGGGCGCCACTGTGCAACGAGCGTGGTGGTAAACTTTAAATCAGTCCCAGGGAAAGCAGGCGCAGAATTGGGCAGCTGGGAGCCTGCAGGCTGCGGCTGCAAGTGCCAGCTGGGCGGGGGGTTACAAGGAGCGAGAATGGCCACGGAGAGAGAGAGAGACCAAATGAAGGGGTCAGCAGGCAGACCCAGACAAGTAAGGCAAGGCCGGAGGGGAAGCGGACAATGCAGGCACAGAGCAGACGTCCAGGAGGACAGACTGAGCTAGGCAGACAAAATGAAGCAGTGGGAGCTGCGGGGCAGAGAAGAAGCAGGAGGAAACCAGCAAAAAGAGGGCAAAGAGGAATGGACATGCGGCCGGAGGCGGCTGCAAAACGATAGAAAAATGCAGTTCAAATACAGATAGGGGTGGCGGAGAGCAGCACCTCTGGCTGCAACGAAAAATGAAACCTGGGAGAGTCCAGGATTGACGTTTTTAAGGTCAATGGGGGAGTGACGTTGTTGCTCCGCCCATTGAACCTCGAGCTAAAAGCCCTCCCAATGTTGAAAATTTGGTGACGAAAGTTCATAAAATGACTATGTTACGAGTGTGCATTGCACAGTTTCCACGCACACTCGTGACTTTACAAATTTTTAATATTACCACTCAAAATTTTCAACATTACCGATTTTGCACACCTCCTTATGAACAGTACAGCTGTCATTTTTTGCATCCTGCCCAAAAAGTGTTTTTGCACCTGTGGAGCAGAATGGTGCAGTCGCTGTGCAGATTCAAGCTTTGGAACAGATTAATGAAATCTCAGTCCCACTATTCATGAGGGGTGGTCCAGTTTTGAATGAAAATACCAACAAACGCCCAGGGTGTTAGGGTTTCCAACTGTTAACGCCCCACCCTGTACAGACTGACAGGCATCAAGGCTGTGGCTTGGGGTTCTCAGCCGTAATGCTCATGCCATTCCACCCTCACCCTGCAGCCACTGATCGGCACTGAGGTGTGCCTTGGGGTCTTTTGCCCTAACGTTCATCCCATTCTCCTATACTGCACCCATCTCACCTTATTTCCTTATGGAATGGGGTGAGCGTAAGAGCCGAAGACCCCAAGGCACACCGTGACACCTGTCACTGTCTGCAGGGTGGGGTGAGGTGGAATGGCGTGAGCATTATGGCTGACCCAAAGGCACACCCTAATGCCGGTCAGTCTCTGCAGGGTAGGGGTGGGAATTGGCGTCAGTTCACTACTTCACTGCCATTCCTACTATGCATCTGTCTAACTCCTGCACTACCAATGCTAATACCAGCAAGCAAACATTCAGCATTGACAAATGCTTGTTTAAAGCAGCAGTACTAGTTAACCAGGAATTGTTCATCACTTCCCAGATTTTTGCACTACCTAGTAATTTAAACTTTCAGATTTAACTTTTGCTGTTTACTACTATTTTCTGATAATTGGTTACCTTTATTTTTAATACATTTATAATGTTGTGTGGATCCATAGGAAATATGGCAACCCCCATATCATTTTCTGTTTTTCACCTTTTGTTAACATTGCTTGTCCTATAAACACTCAGCAGGCAAGGGAAGGGGTGGTGCATTCCAGTTACATCTGACAAAATAACCAATGAGAGAATGGAAGCACCTTCATTTCCTTAAGAATCCGATATAGTGCTGCTGGCAAGGGTCTGTGCTAAACTGTCAGACAAAATAAAAAAATTAAATTAAAAGCAAGGGACTCAGGTTTTGTCATTTGTGGGGCTTGTTTGACATAACTATTGTAAAATGTACATTTTTTATTAACTAGCACTGCTGCTTTAAGTTATGTATGTGTATGTAAGAAGAGGATTATGAGGGTGAATAACATTATATGATTATGTTTTAAATTTAAGGCACTTTTATTTTTATGGCCTCGTTGAAGGTTTTTAGTGAGTAAAGCTGACAGCCACGTGTGATGGCAGTCAGGGACGTGTGGTAGTATTGATTTTATTGTGAAGAGGCTGCTGGATCTTCTTCAGTGCTGTTGTCCTGGGATATCAGCACTGGGTTCTGAGCTTCTCAGCCAATCAGGTTTCTGGATTTTTTTTATAGCCATTTTATAATATACAATCGCCAATCCAACTCTCAGAATTGCATTTACCTAATACTGAGAATTAGTGTCTCAAACCCATAATAAAAAATATCCATTCATCGGTGGCTATATATTTCATCATATAAACAGCCACTGCAACCATCTACCAATATGAACACCCATTTCAAAATGTATTATCCAATTGGATGAAAGCCAGTGCTGAAGGGATTCTATACTCGGTGGCTGCGGTGTCCTGAATAAGAAAGGTGGTGTAAAAGAGCAGATAATCAGGTGTAAAATTAGGGGAGGATAAGACTCTGAACATTGATTAATAGAATAACTTTAGCACTGAACCTTGGTGCGTGTGTTGTTTTTTTTCTTTAATCATTGCTGATAGAGCCTTCTCAGTATTGATATTAGAGCAATCTCAGTGCCTCTGCTAGAACGTGCTCAATACTGATGATAGATCATGGTCAGTACTGGTGACAGAGCATGCTCACTACTGCAAACAAACCATGTTTATTACTGATAGAGCATGCTCAATGTGGCTGATAGAACATGCTTATTGCTGATGACAGAGCATGTTCAGTACTACTAGCAAACTATGCTGATGGCTGATAGAGCATGCTTAATGCTACTGATAATAGAATGCACATATATCTCCTCTAAAGTCACAATTCCCTGTTTGTGACATTATTACAACTTTCACACTGTGATATCAGAGCAGAGGATTATGACTTCAGCTGGGAATAGGTAGAAGGAGCAGAGGGACAATGATCCTCTTGTGCAGATATCCTTAGTAATGAAGCCCAGAACAGGGAAAGAGTAGTACAGAACGTGTAAAATATTAGTTGACTTGTCTCTAAATGTCATAATTTTCCAAGATATTCTTGGGGCAAAAGATGTTTAGTATTTTGAAGTTTCGTAATAGTCCTGTTGGTTATTGGGCCTGCTCTGTGTGCATTGGGATGTTTAATATTTTTTTAAATGTGATTTATAGTTAGCTTATTTTCTCAGGCTGATGTTTTGCATCAGCGTCACGGATCATGATCATGCTGTTAACAAACAATCTGGTTGCAGAGTCGGGGGCACACCTACCTCTCCCAGTCAAATACTTGATTCTACTTTTATGCCAGTGCCACCCAACTCTGTATTTCATTTGATTGTTTAATGACAACTCTGCTATCTTCCTCTAAAACTACCTCTTCCTCATAAACACCAACTTGTCCAAGAGCAAAATTTCTAAGTCTGAGATTCTACTAGCAAGCAACACAAACGTCCTTCAGTGCAAGCCAATCTCTGCCATCAAGCTGATGCTCATCACTGTTTCTCCCATCAGTCTCACAGTCACCAGCTTCTAGTACAGCAAGTGCATCAAAGACCCCAGGGTCCTCCTGAGCCCTCAAGCCACATTTGATCACCACATCAACCATATCCACAACATAGCCTACTACCCTATGCATCATTCTCTGCATCAGACTTTACCCTAGTATCTTCACTGGGAAAACCACACTCTTGCCATCATCACCATACCAACTCACCACCTGCACTTCCATCCTTATTAACCATTCTTGAGTTTTCAGAGACATCTCTGCAGACCCTTCCTCCATCTACACCCTTATAAGCAATCACAGAAGAGACCACATCATCCCTCCCTGAATAATCTTTGCTGGCTACCCATTCAGCAATGATTGCATTTGAAAATCTGCATTCTAACTTTCTAATCCATCTGCAGTGGTCTTGCTCCATCCTATATTTCTACCGCACTCTCTTCTCTCCCTCTACCTTGCACCTTTCCTTTGTACTCATCAGGCTCACTTTCTTGCCTTGGCAAAGTTGAAGGACAGAGCCTTAGCTCAGTGGCGGAAGCAACCTCTCATTTGACCTTTTGACCACTGGCTTCATCTGCTGCTCTAGACTTTATCTTCGGACTCACCTGCTTCCAGTGCTGCCTGATTTGGAGTTACAAGTTACATTGTAATGTATTATGCTTTTGTATACAGCATTGTGCGATACCAGTTATGAACAAAAGTTGTATTATGTTGCATTCTTTGTTTCCTGTTATGCCATCAGAAAGATTAACACTCATGGTTGGCTGCTGTGTCCATAGCAGTGCTTTCTCAGTCCAGCTGCTGTGTCTAAGGATGCTCCAGTAAGATCACCATGCTTGCAAAAGGCACTGTATCCCCTGAAAGGCATAATCAGCATTTGGTGCAGGCTGGCCAGCAAGCTATTGGTGGCAGATGGGGATCAGTTAATCTGTGTTATTTTCAGTAACATCAGCAGCCTGCTGTATTTTAGGAAGTAGTTCTAATGAGAAGCTCACTTGTGTGTGTGGGGAATGGCAACAAACTGATGCCTTACTAGTTTTTCTGTGTTTGACACCAGCACAAGGATGCAAACTGAACTTTTGACCTCCATCCCGCACTGACATCCACTCCGCTTTGAACACTGTGCAATCTGGAGCCTGAATGTTTGGTTTTTCTTGTCTGTTGTAATACAAGGTTTCATGGCAGAGGTGTAAAGTTGCAATAGCCAAGGACTAAAGGCCACCTGGAAACCAGGAGCGTACTCCGAACGCTGGCAGCTGGTGGTGTCAGAAACAGACCTGGAACCATCGCTCTCACAAAGACTGATGGTACACAGCATCTCATCCGCAGAGCATCCCTTTCAATGGTTCCCCCCTTCAAGACTGCCATAGAGAGTAAGAAGTGGTTAAAGCACTCCTTTACCACTGATGTGATGGCAGAACCTGCTCTATCTCTGTCTCTTTCTCTCTCTCTCTCCCCCGCCCACCTGCACGCTCCTCCCCCACCCCACAAAATGTACAGTTTCCACGAGTATAAAGTCTAAACTTCATTTAGAGTTTATACTTTTTCCTTGAGCGTTTCCTTTGCTTCCTTTTTTAAAACAATTTTGTGAAGTTAAATCGGTTTCTAATTTAATGTTTAAAACCTAAGTTTGTTACAGTGTGGGTAAGGTTTCCAAGCAATTCTGGTCTTGTGTGGAAAGGTCCCATACCAATTGTATAGAAATATACCATATACCATTGGTGGGAAATATAAAATATGGGGTGGGGGAATGTACCAGGGGAGGGAAATATAAATACCATGAGAGGGCATTATATAATGGGATAAGAATATAACATAGGAGGGAAATATACCATCGGAGGGAGGAAAGTACAATGGTAGTGAAAATAACTACAGACTGGAACTATACCAGGGGAAAGAAATATAACATGGTAGGGTAATGTACAGTGGGAGTGAAAATAAGTCAAGAATGGAAATATACCAGGGGAGGAAAATATACCATGGTAGGGAAATGATCATGGGAGGAAAATGTGCCTTGGAGTGGGACATATAAAATAGGAAGGAAAAATACCATATGAGGGAAATACAAAGTACAAAAGGTGGAAGTATGTTATGGAAGGGCACTATATCAAGGGAGTGTATTACATCATGGGAAGGGAGTATACCATAGAAGGGAAGTATACAATGTAAGGGAAATACATCATGGGGGGGGAGCTGAAACATAAGAGGGAAACGTACCTTGGAAGGGAGATATACCTTGGGAGGGGAAATACTCATGGAAAAGAATGTACAATGAATGGAAAATGTGCCTTAGAGGGACATATAAAATTGGGGAATGGGGCTATCATACAGGGGATAACAATATACCATAGTTGGAAGGTATACAGTATAATGGGAGGGCATTATATCATAGGAGTGTATAATACCATGGGAGAGAAATATACCATAGATAGGAAGTATATAATGGAAGGGTAAGGGACTGGGTCATAATGTCACATGCTTAATAGTGTATGACATTATGGTTAACCCGGTACAGCGCTGCACCAGTGAGCGAATGGTGCAATACCGCATATACTGGTGTAAGCGGTATTGCACCATTCTCACTCTCCCAGGCAGAGGATAAGACCTCTGCTGGGAATGGGTTCTGCCAACCAGCTGCTGTGGCTCAGCGGACTGAGTCACAGCAGCAGGGAACCCAGGCAGTGCTTCTGGGACCGGGTTTGATTCCCGGTCCCAGAAACTTTCACTTTTTTTTAAACTTTGTGCACTCCCCGACTTGAACCCCCCCCCCAGAGTTGAGAATATATATTGGGGGATCTTCCCTTGTCAGTCTTCACCATTCATTACTTCCTGGGTGTTAGCCGGAGGCGCGCACCCGCCACGGAGCTTTTTTTTTTTTTTTTTTAAAGTTTCGCTAAACGGCACCGCCCTCGAGAGTGGCGTCATGCGGGGCGGCCGTTTAGTGAGCCGACTCCTCCTCCAACTCAGTTCTGTTTCTCCCGCCATCGAGGCAGCACCTGTCCACAGCGTGGCATGGTAGTTAAGCAGTTTCCGACTCCGTTTTTCCTGACACTCGACGCCGATACGGTAAGACTGTTCTTTTTCTTTCTTTCCGCGCCGGGTGTATTTCCTACTGTGTTTTAGTCTCGTTGGTTTCGCGTTATGTCCGGTTCTGGAGCTAAGCGTTCTTCGAAGACGGGCCGCGCCCCTATGCGTCGGTGCTCCTGTGGCCGGCATTTCTCCGTCTCGGACCGGCATGACGTTTGCCTTCGTTGCCTGGGACCCAACCATGATATGGATTCGTGCGACGCCTGTTTCTCGATGGACCGTCGCGTCCTCGAAGTCCGCGCGTTCAAGCTCGGCAAGGCCCCGCCGACTTTCGGGGGACGGCGTCGCTCACGAGGAATCTTGGCTAGATCTTTAGGCCCTTCCGGGTCCCCTCCGGGCCTATACGGTCCGAGGAGGAGGGGTTTCCTCATCCTATCTTGCCGAGGAGGAGGCCCTTCCAGCGGTGTTGGGGGCGTCGTAAGCTCCCTCCTGGGGCCGCATGGCCGCTGACACCCGCTTTGGCAGTCACCTCTTCGAGGTGCAGGCTCCCCGTGTCGAGGCCCTTGGCTTTGGGCCCGGCTTGGGTGGACCTCGACGCTGCCTCGGGCGCCGTTTGATCCCGCACCGCTCGCTGGGTGCCGTAGATCAAAGGGCGCCATTGGCGGCGCCATGGATCCCCGCACCGCTCAGCGGTGCCACTTTTGGCCTCGGGCGCCGTTCACGGTGCCGGTGGACATGGCGGCGCTGGCCGACGGTGCCGGGCCCGCCTGACGGCGCAAGCCGGCGGCGCTGGTTTTCCTTCCCCGGCGCAGCCGACCCGCCGGAGCTGGGGGTGTGGGGTTAGCCTTCCTGCTGCCGGTGTGGGGGTGATGGGCGTCAAGCCTGCACAAGCTGCTCATGCCCCTGTGGGCCTCAGGGACCCCTGGGGTGGCCAGCATCGAGGTCCTGCTGGTCTCGTCCTCCTCGGAGGACGATGACTCAGATGTGGACCCATCCTGGCACCCCCATTCTTCGGGATCTGGGTCCTCGGTGGCTAGGGGTACCAGGCGGCGCAGCTGGCCCCTTCCTCTGTCCCCCTTACCGTCGTCTCCTGAGGGTTCCTCGGCTGGGGGTGGCCGAGAGTCCCGGGGGGCAGACGTGGGGGTGACGGAGGGGGAGGCTCCCCTCTCTGGAGGCTCGGTGACGGCTACCCCCCGGGTGCTGTTGCCTCCTCTAGGGACAGGGGGACGTTGCAGTCGAGGAGGAGGGCCCTCTCGGAAACCGAGGGGTTGAGGGGCAGGCGGCCTGCTGCCGGTCTTCTTTGGCCACCTCAGGGGTGGCCAGGAGCCGTAGTGCAGAGCCCCGTCCCTCCCCCCAGGGTTCTAGGGTGTCCTCCGGCGGCGTTTGTGCGGACTGCCCTTCTGGATCCATGCAGTCCCGGCGTCGTCGCAGGGGAGTTTCTCCCCCAGGGCTCTTCCAGGCTCCGCTTCCCCAGAGTTCCGTTCTGCGGCCTGGTTTGATATCCGGGATCCCTCCTACTAGGGCTCCTTTCCCCGGATTCCAGAGCCCTCGCAGAGAGCAGTTGCCTTCTCGCAGGTGCCCCTTCCATCTCTCTGCTCACCACCCCCGCTCCCCGGGCCATGTCGGTCCTACGGGTCCGTTATCCTGGGAGCAGTTCAGAGGTTCTGCAGCGGCCTTCCCTTCATATGTTAGATACATGCATGAGCGGGTCTTTCGACTCTCCCCACCGCCGCAGGAATCCTCTGAGCATTCCAGCTCCCCATCATCCTTGTCTCCCTCCTCTGAGGGAGAGGAACCTCCTGCTCATCTGTCCTCCGATGCTGATTTCACAGAATATCAGCGTTTCCTCTCGAGGATGGTGAGGGATCTCCGGATTTCCTATGTTCGGAGAGACAATACCGAATGGGAGACGCGTGAATTCCTTGGTGAATTCAGTGCCCAGCATCTGGTGGTACCTTCCTGGCCTATCCCCTTCCAGGAGGCGTCTATCCGGTCCTGGCAGTTCCCTGCCGCTTCTTCCCCAGCCCCGGCGGACTGCCAGCGTAGGTATTGTGCCCCCTCTGAGTCTCTAGGTTCCCTTCCCAACCCGTCTTCAGGTTTGGTATACCTGGATACTCCTTCTGGGCGCCGGTGCCTGGCGCACGACCGCCCACCGGATTCGGACTCTCTCCAGTTCGACCGTTGGGGGCGAAGAGTGTTCTCTTCTTCTCGTGCGAGTGCATGTATTGCATCACATCAGGCTCACCACGCTGGCTATAACCGGCATTTGTGGTCGATGATGTCCCAGCTGCTGGCATCTATGCCTGACACGGAGCAAACCAGACAAGCCGTTGCCCTTTCCGCGGTAGGCCTGGAGCTGGCAAGACACCAAGCAAGGGCATATTATTACGCCAATGAGGTGGCTTCCAGGCTTGCGGGGACAGCGATCTGCATCAGGCGGACGGCATGGCTTCGTCTTTCCAGGTTGTCACCCCTGGCCCGGCGTAGGGTGATTCACTCCGCCTTCCGGGGGACCCGTCTTTTCTCTTCCAGAGCTAGGAGACTTTCACAGGGGCTCCCTCCGTCTCCTCGTCTTCGGGAGGCACCTCCTAGCTCTTCTCCCACTTAGGCTTTCTGAATAAGCCAGGGTCTTCTCCTTCTGTTTTCTCACCAGCAGAAGGCTGGGGTCTTGTTCCCTCAGGGTGTACCTCTTCCCTCCAGGGAAGAGGAGCTTAATACTCACCAGGAGTAATGAATGGTGAAGATTGACAAGGAAGATATGAAATTACGTACCTACCGTAATTCCTGATCTTCTCTTGTATCTTCACCATTCATTACTTACTCCCCGCCCACCATCCCCTCAGTGGCCTCTTCCTGTGGCTTCTCCACCTCCGCCTCCTTCCTCTCTCTGCAAAAAAAAAATTTTTTCTTAAAACTAGGAAAATTGCTTAATTTTTCAAAAAAATATATAAAAAAAAATCCTTCTTTTGGGGGTTCTAATTTTCCAGAAAATTAATTACTCTAAGATTCGTGGGCCATCTCGTGGATTGCATTGGCGATCAGATTGCACAACTATCTCTTGCCGTTATCCTGACAAGATATCTCTGGGTTTTGGCCTGGTTCTGGCTATTCAGTTGATTCTGCAGTCCCGTGTTCCAGATATTGCCCTGAATCAAACCCCCCCTCTATTCTTGCCCTGCAGAGCAGAGGAACGGTACCTGTTCCTTTTTCTTTTAAAAAAAAAAAAGGGGAAAAATGCTGAGGGAACTCTTTTGACTGCTATAGGCACCTTGGTTTTGGGGGTCATGCAACCAACCTCAAATTTCTTCTGTAAAAAAAAAAAGGAAAACAAACAAGAGGGGAAATGAGAAGGTAATATCCCTCTCGCTAGTTTGCAATTTGGTTTCTCCTTTAAGTGTCCTCCTGGACAATTTTACAGAAGAGCTGTGCTGACTATATCCAATCTCGCCAGCCTAAGCCTTGGCCAGTCTGTCTGAGTCCCATTTCTATGCTTAAAACGCCTGAAAGGCTTATATTTTCTTTTCTAAGTCCCAGAGCAGCACTCTCCTGCTGTCTGGGGTTCCTTTCCTCCTCGGTGTCCTCGAATTCTAGGCCTGTCGCGCCAGGAACCCGAGGGGGTATCAATAACAATGGCATGTTGAGGATAAGGACTATGCCTCCAGAGTCTGTCTAGCGGGTTTGGTGAACCTTCTCTCAGCTCTATCTCCGGGATTCTTGCTTCCTCTTAGTCGAGCCTTCAGCTCTAAGTTAACTATGCTCGTTGGGCATTCTGGTCCCTTCAACATCCCATCTCTCTCTTCTCTTTCTTCTTCTTCTTCTTCTATTTTCTCATCTCCTTACTTTATCTCTCCTCCTAGAGTCGCCCAGGTAAGGAGGCCCTGCAGTCCGTAGGCTAGGGATACTTTATCTCCTCTGTCCTTCCTCCATCGGCTTATTCCTTTTCAGTTCATTCTTCCTTGCTTTGCTATCCCTCGCTATCTTGCCTCGCTATCTATATTCTCTACTCTCACTTTGCCTCTCCAGCTCACAGAACTGAGTTGAGGAGGAGTCGTCGCTACTAACCGCCGCCGCTACATGATGCATAGCGTCACTCGAGGGGCGGTGCCGTTAGGGCAAACTTAAAAAAAAAAAGTTTCCTTGCGGGCGGTGCGCCGCCAGCAAAACACCCAGTAAGTAATGAATGGTGAAGACAGAGAAGATCAGGAATCACGGTAGGTACGTATTTACAGCTTGGGGTGTGGGTGGCGGAGCCCCCACAGAAAGAGAGATATGCCACATGGTAAGAATCGCTACTTGTATTGGCAGCGCAATTTTGCCATGCGGCATGATGTCCTCATGACATTATGACCCTGTGCCGAAGGGTAATATTATGTAGGGCAATATAAAATAAGAGGGAAAATGTACTATACAATATAAGGCCAAAATACTTTAGGAAAAAAGCATACAATAGGAGGGAACTATATCACTTGAAGGAATATATAGTGTGGGGGTTGAGAAATATACCATGGGAAGAAATATGTGATGGGAGACATCCCATTTCCGAATCATAATGGGACACCATGTAAGATGCACTATGCTGATGGTCTGGAGCAGGCATTGACAAGTTACTGAGATGCTTATGATTGCTTTACTCCTCTTTTCTCATTTGCCACATCCCCAGATATCCCCTGAAAGTTATGTTTTTTTAAAGGAAAACTATATATATATATACTGAATGAAATTTGTTTTAATGAAAACTATATAAATAAAAGCAATAAGAGTTGGGGACTGCGTGACTCATTGGATTGGTAGGGGGTTAAGAAACCTTCTACCTGTAGGTCACAGGTTTGAACCTGACCCAGGATGGTAGTAGTTAAAAGCCAGGATCATCTCATGGCTGATCCAGGGTCTGTGTGAAATGTGATTGCTTCATTCCAGGCAGCACCATCAGAACTGACACTTATTAGTACCCGTGTGGCACCAGTATCACGAGACACAAGAGTCTGAGCTCCCTTGGGTATCACGTAGTAACAGCAAACCAAAATGAATGACTGCAAAAAGAGTGACTCTTTTTGGTTGCTGTTATTAGGGGCTACTGTGCACAGTATCCCCTGGATAGGAATGTGACCATGGGGAAGGGCGAACAGAAGCGAGAAATAGTGAGGGGAAGGAGAGGGACAGGGAAGGGGTTTGGGGGGATTGCCATACCTGTTGTCGCTGAGCTAGCTTGGTGGCGTGGTGGTGTGAGTGGCTAGCTAGGGCACTGCAGGTATGGGGTTTGAGACTGCGGAGGCTATATAACTGGCACTTAATTTTTGCAATATCTGGATTTTTTCCTCCTGACATGCACCCTCCCCTCGGAGTTGATAATCTTAATTGGGGAGCACAGGACCCCCCGCAAAAATTATTTTTACAATCTGGATGTCAGGTTGCCTTTATGTGTATATCGATGTGCTTTTCAGCAAAATACACTCACCATAATAGTGATCACTCTTTTATGATCGCTCTTATGACTACCTTGTCACCCACCAGAGGTGGCCCCTCCAGGACAGGTATTATGAACTACCCTCTCACTCACCAGTTGTTGTCATATCAGGGCAGGGAGTCTGTGCTACCCTATCACCCATAAGTGGTGGCCCTCCAGGGCATGGATTCTGAACTACCCTCTCACCTACTAGAGGTGACCCTTCCCTGTCAAATGGGCCTGAGTTACCCTTTCTTCCACTACAGGTGGCCGCTCCAGGGTATGGAGTTTGAAATACCCTCTCACCCACCAGAGGTGGCCCCAATAGGGCATGGAGTATGAGCTACTATCTCACCCATAAGAAGTGGCCCCTCAAAGGCAGGGAATTTAAGCTACCTTCTCACCCACTGGCAGGTGGCCCCTCCATGACATGGAGCTACCCTCTCACCCATGAATCTGAACAACCTTGTCACCTGCCAGGTGGACCTTCCAGGGCAGGGTTGAAGTACACTGGTGGGGCAGTGTATGAGGAAGCCCACAGTGAGGCCATCTCTGCTGTACTTGTTTTATGAATAAACAGAGGACTTCAGTATCAATTACTGTCCACCTGCTAACTTTCAGGAGTGCTAAAGATTTACACAGTTACATGTGTGGATGGACCAGTGGATTGGCAAGGGGGAATGCCCACACTCTCGCCATTCACTAAGGTGTGGAGTGTGGAGGGGTGGGCTACCTGAACAGGGACCTTGCATGGCATGTGCCTTTTCCCCATGGATAGCATGTGCTAGTGCGCAGTAGGACATTCAGTACCCACCATGCTGCCTCAGCCCTCCAGTTAGGCAAAGAGGGCTGGGGAGACCATTTGGTCACTTACCCGATGTCTTTATTATTATAGGATGCGTGGTATCCTGCAATCCCCTGCTCCAGATGGAGCAGGGTACCCACTTTGGGACCAGGAAGGGCAATCGATTGGATGTCTTTCTGTGTCTCCCAGTCCACCCCCAATCCGCCATCCCCCATGCACCAGCAACACACTAGGAGGGTTGGGCTGCGGACAGGTGACATGCAGTGGCCAGCGGTGGTGAATACTAGGCCCCATATGCATGTCCATGGGTGCAGATGTGTGCAGGCTGGGTACATACCTGTCGCGCGTACCCAGTCCACATTGATGCATAGGCACCATTATTGGAAAAGACAAAGAAATTCAAGAAGTAATTGGCCACTGTGGTATCTCTCCAGAATCAAGTCAGGTACCTGGCTGTCCTATTGCAGTCTGAAGCTATGAACTGTCTGTGCTGCCTGAGACTGGTTTAATTTATGATTAAAGTAGCAAAGTAGCTATGGTACCTCTGCCTACGATGCATGCACAGCTGCACTGGAAACCAGGGGGCAGTCAGATAAAAGACTATAAAGAAAAGTAGTTAATGCAATACCATCAACTTTCGATTTAAAGGCTCCACTGTGTCTTTATTTCATGACTCCACATTCTCTGATTTTGACTTTGTTTTGTGGGTGGAGAGAAGTTGGGAGAGAGGAATATTCTCATCCTGTTTTGTTCCTGTGTTATTTTGTTAAGCATGCCTTGCAGGCCAGGTAAGAAGAGACTGTCAGATTAAAGTGGAATATAAAAACCCATTTCTGATTTCCACAGATGACCGCCTATGGGGCGTTTATTCACAAAGGGTCATTCTGCAGGAACTGCTTCAACATGCTCGATCTCCTTGTGGTCAGCGTCTCCCTCATCTCCTTTGGAATCCAGTAAGTGGTCCATGAGAAGGCTAGATGTAAGGTAGCAGCCTGGCCTGTTGGCAGTGTTTGTTCTGCTACGCTTCTCTGTAAAGTGCATCGTACATGGTCACAGTTTAATAGGCTTTCATGTTGACCCAGTGAGTCTGTGTGGTACGTCAGGGTTTTTAGGTTGACTTCCAGTTGTGATTTGTGTGTGGTGGTTGGTGGGGGGTGTTGATGGACTTATCAGCTTATCTGCCTCAGTCAGCAGGGAAAAGGTTAATAGGCAATCTGTACCCCAGCTAGCAGTAATAACTGCTATGACTGGAATATGGAGATATATTTATTAATTTTTTAGCCCCCCCCATCCTAGCTGGCCCCTCTATGCGACCCCCCAGTC
This sequence comes from Neoceratodus forsteri, assembly GCA_016271365.2. Classification (NCBI taxonomy): domain Eukaryota; kingdom Metazoa; phylum Chordata; order Ceratodontiformes; family Ceratodontidae; genus Neoceratodus; species Neoceratodus forsteri. The sequence goes on along the minus strand of CM028131.1, from coordinate 1,629,630,060 downwards.
CCATCTTCCTGGTTTTACCATGCCCATTCCCCCACAGTCCCCCCCCCAATGGTGGGGTGGCAGAGAGCATGCTCAACCTTGCTTGACAAGGATCCAGATGGGCCAAGCTTGGGTCACTGGTGTAAGGCCTGTGAGGGGAGTCAGTGGTCATCCTGCTGTCCTTGATGATTTTCCGTGTTCCTGTGTGGGTCCCCAAGGAGGAGCAGCATGCAGTGCCATCAATGATGCTGCGACATGCACTCCCATTGCACTGCACAGCGATGGCTGCTATTTCTCCTTCCCCTTACACTGTGGCTTGAGAGTCACTGCTAGAGGCCAGACTAATGCCAGGCTCCACAAACTCACCACCCTGAAAAAGGAGAGCTGCCCATGGGATGGTCAATCCAGCTCCCACCAGCCGACTCTCTGACATCCTGAACTCACATCCAAATTTTGGTCATCAGTGCCACAAACAGTAGTGCTGGAGCTGTGCTGTGGGCCGGCTGGGCATGGGGATTTATAAAACGCAGAATCCTGTATTGTGATTGCTGCAATCCAGTCACGTGCCCATGGAACTATTACAGCACAACTGCACAAGCCAATTACAATTGCTTTTCTTTGAGAATTTGAGGTTTCATGTGGCTAGCAGTTGAAATAGAACTCTGTTACACTATAAACTTGTGAGCTCTGCAGTCACTTAGAATATAAGGTCAGGTCATTGCAGGTCTCCTCCCAGATGGCTTCTAGTGGTGCTGAATTCTGAATGTTTGGAGTTCAAATCTGGTCTGGGTCTTCTGAGTTTTTTTTTTTAAGTAAGATTATTGATGAAGTCAAAGGTTAGAAGATGTAACTGAAATTGTTTTCTAACCAAACGAGGCCTTTTGGACTTTGGTGCAAAACCCAGAATGTTTAGTATCCAAACCCAAAGCTGAAGTCAAGATGCTCTGATCGGTTCAGATTCAGGGTAAGGGTCACTAAATACTGTATCCCTTACTAAGACTGCTGTTCACCAGCACTGAGAGTAGAATACTCATTTCATGTGTGACTTGTGTTTGATGTGGATCCAGCTGTCCAATGGTGAGGCAGGTGCTTGGATTATCATTTCTGGCTGCTCAGTCTGCATTCTGGGGCTCAGACTGCACCTGCCATTGAGCAGCTGTGAGAGCTTGTTGTTGAAATAGCATAACATGACTGATTATTTAATGCCTGTAGCTGAGATGTGACCTCACTACTCTGTACCTTTCTGCAGGTCCAGTGCTATCAATGTAGTGAAGATCCTTCGTGTTCTGAGAGTGCTGCGGCCGCTGAGAGCCATCAACAGGGCAAAAGGGCTAAAGGTAAGAAAGATTTCATCCAAGCACACATGAATAAGACCAGAAGGGAGAGGGTTTAGTGTACCATGGCAGTGAGTGTGAGTATGAGCCCACCTTTTTGGACTGCTGCCCATTCAGACTCTGCTTTTCAGGTAAAGGTCTGAAGTAGCCAGATTAATACAAGTGTCACAGAAATCATCTGTCTCCTGGGTAGTACAGTAAGTGGATTAAACAGGAAGTGTCTGTCTTTTGGGTTGTAACTGGGTGGGTAGGAAGTGTCTCTCTCCGGGGGTGGTAAGTTTGTGACATAGGAAGCATCTTCTTTGTAGTAAGTGGGTGAGGTGGGTGGATGTCTCCTGGGTTGTATGTGGGTGGAGTAGGAAGCGTCTGTCTCCTGGTTGCTAAATGTGTGTATGTGTGTGGGGGGGTAGGAGATGTCTGTCTCCTGAGAGGTAAGTTGGTGAGGTATGATCAGGACCCCTAGTGCTCTGTGGCAGCATTTTCTGATTTCTGTGGCAGGGCTCCTAAGATTCTGCAGCAGCATTTTTTTCTGATTTCTATGGCATGATTTATTAATTTCTGTGGCAGAATGTAGTCCTGTCATTGGCTAAAATATGATGTGATGTTATTGATGACATCACAAATCAAGCATGGGGGGCTTCAGGCTAAACATGATGGGTAAGGGAGCCTGGCACTATGGAAGAACTATATTTGAATGAAAATTCACCAAAAACAACAAATTTGGTGGCACTATATATATTCTGTGGCATGATATAAATTCTGTGGAAAACTTTGCAACCACAGAATCACAGAATTCCAGAGGCCTTGGGTATGATGTGTATCTCTTCTTGGTGGCAAGTCTGTGAGGCAGGAAATGTTGATGTCTTTCTTTTGTTCTGGTCAGGAGCTGCTGCCAGTGACAAGCGCTAACTATGGGGGTAAACTGCACACAAAGTCCAACTGAAAAATGTACAAAACTGTGTTACTGAAAATAACACAGCAGAAAACCAGCACAAACAACACTCCGCACAAGCACAAAGCTTCAGCGCTTCAGGGCACACTGCCCCTTCTTCAGAAAGTTATACATAGTGAGCTCAGTGTTCTCTACCTTTTAAATACTCACCCATCTCTATTATGTGACATAAAATCATGTGACCTTAAATCAGTCATTCACATTCAACATTAATTAACATGACTAGCGCTATTTAAAGCCAATATTACCTAGTGGTAAACCTGGAATAGCATAGAAACTGAGGGCCAGATATTCAAAACTTTGCACTGAGTGCAAACCATTTGCTCAGATTTAGTGTGGGTTTGCTATATTCAAAAGGCCAAACAGTGCACGCAAACTGCATTAGCGCCGGGAAAAATCATAATGTGTGCAAGGGGGAAAACTGAGGGAGCTTGTACATGAATACAAGCGCAATGCTATATTCAGTGACTAGCGCCACACAAGTGGTTTCCCGCACGATTTAGCACATTATGCACGGTGCATTACTACCGCCCAGGAAAAGGTAGTCTTAACCCTGGGCAATCAGCTTTGCATGACATTTTGGCATTGTGCGGTGTTTGCACAGCTTTGCACGACCCTAACAAATAAATATGACACATAGACAAAGCCAGACATAGAGGGAACATGCTGCTCACTGATGGCATCACAGTGATGCCATCATCTGCCATCAGTCCCAGCCATGCCAGGCAGTAAATGGTGACCCTGCCGCCAGTGGACAGCATGGCAGTGTGGCCATTCAGCACACACCTGTGGACCACTTTTCTGTGGACACCAACAGATGCCAGCACACAAATGCAGCACTGTGGGCATGCAGGATGTTGAGGGGAGAGTGTATAGGTGGCCAGGCTGTGCCACAGACCAGGTGTGGCCACAAGGCTGGGACATATCACACAGTGCACATGGGCCAGTATTGGGAATACCCCAACACCAGTATGCCTTTCTGATAATATATGCCCCCCCCCCCCGGGCACATACCACACAGCTGTACAACTGCCACAGCACACAAAGCCGGACATGTATATGTCACTGTGAGCATCCCATGCCAGAGGTGCAGCATCTATGGGTCACGCAACAGCGTAATGTCCACTGTCCGTAAACACCTGCATGTTGGGCCTGTCACTGTGTATAGTGCAGTCATCATCACTGCCCTACACACCATAGGCAGTGCTGTGTCCACACACTACTGGCCCCCTTGCTACTGTAGTGTTTGCTGTGCACTGTAGCATGACTTACAGTGTGACAGTTGCATTCAGCACCACCACCATCTGTGCCTATGCTGTGTTGTCCCCTTGGGTACAATATTCTATGCTATGCTGTACTGTTTACATGTAGCCTACAGCTATCATCATGCACTGCCAGACTGACCTACAGGTGGAGCTGCGGTCGGACCTGGCCAGCTCCTGTACTTCCAGACTGGCCTACAGATGGAGCTGTGGGACCCTGCAGTAACGCTGGGCAAACTGCATGCAAATCAGGGCATAATGAGATGCTAATCTGGATGTTTGCCCAGAGACTACCTAAGTAGGCTCATTTACATGTCACTTTTGAATATGGCAAAGTTTAGCACCGGGCAAATGGTTTAGCTCCATGCTAAACCCGCACAAACGTGTTAGCACTGCGTAAACAGTTCAGGGAATATTATACAGTTTTGAACACTGTGCTTTCACATGCGCTGCTGCCTGCAGCTGTACTGGGTCCACACATTTGCTGGCACACACATTGGCCACATAGTTCACCTCTACCTACCTTCACGTCGCTGTGCACTTGTTGCCATTGTGGTTTACACTTCCTAGTTGCTATATTCAGAGCTGTCTTATTCCAGAGCTAAGTTTGCTGTGCACTCCCAGCCCAGTTTGCCCAGCCTCATTCCCATGCTATATTCAGAAGCTGTTTGCCCTTTTGAATATAGCTTGCTTTTTGCTCTGGGCTAAGTTTGCCCGCCGGACAGTGCTAATTTAGCACTGGGGCAAAGTTTTGAATATCTGGCCCTGAGTTACTAAGCCACAAAAACATTTTTACATGGCAATGCTTATGGCAGTAGATCTGCTAATTACTTAAAAGCAATTAGTGCACATTTAAGCTGCATAAAGGACTTGCCAAGAGTTGTGCAATATTATACAATGGCAAGAAAGAATCTTAGACTGTGATTGGTCAGTTTGGGACTGGACCTGTGGCATTATCCCAGCACAATGCTATGGGTCTAGTCTCAGCACTGTGAACCAATGTAGATGACCATGATGACTATTAGTTACTCTTTTTTGCATCTCCTCTTAAGAAACAAAAATATTTTCCCACACTAATAAAAACATTCTTTAAAATTATTTTATTTTATATATAACAACAAGCCATTGTATAATAGGAATAATGCACTCCAGGGTGTGTGGGTGCTGGAATAATGCCACGCCTGGGCCGTTGACGCCTGCGCCTCATGCCCACCACCCCCAGGCGTGGCATTATCCCAGCATGACACACACCCTGTCGTGCATTATTCCTTTAGTATTTCATCCATACTTAATAGAAGTAATAAAAAAATGAGTGACTGGGAAGCCTGCAGCTGCTCCAGCGCCATCTCTGTCAAACTAGTGGGAGCATCTGTTAATCGGGTGTTTGTACTATCAGGTACTAAGTGTAAAGAACCCTAAGCTTAAAGAGGTCCAGCCCAACCTCTCAAGTAAGCAGGAGTACTGTTTTTCAATGTGTGACACTAGCAAACCATGGTTGTGGGGTATACCTGGTACAAAAGTCAGTAAGCTCCTGTCTTGTGATAAAACTGCATAGCATCTGAAGAGTGCTTTGCCACTGGTCAGTGATATCCAGTTAGGTGTAGATTAAAATCTCCATAAAAGAATAAAAGAAAGCCTTGTAAGGAATTATAGATGCAGTATCGGCTGCTATTAAATCTGTAATCTGGACACCAGCAAAAAATGTCACAGTTGTCATCAGCAGTCACCTGCCATACCCCACCCCCTCAGAAAATGGGAATGTTATGCTATTCTGTTCTTCATAACTAACTGTACTGATGAAAAAAACAGATGTCTAGTCTTCTACAGTTAATCTACAATGGAGACTTATTCCAAAACCAAAGCCTAAATGCCTTGCTTCTAACATGACTGCCATTCCCACAGCAACAAACTGTGATGTCACAGCAGGGGATTGCTACTTCAGCTGTGAGATGGAAGAGACAAAGCGTCTGATTTCCGTAGATATTATTAATAAAAAAAGAATATGAAATTCCAATTTGGTCAGGGGAAATGTGTATAACTGACTTCTGCTGATGCCACCTCTCATTCTTTTGCTTGGAATTAGAACCACTCTTTAAGCATTTGAAACACCAACAATAATGAAAAAAGAAATAATGTGATGGAACTGAGAATTGAACCTAGGCCACCAAAATAGTTTCTCAGCACTCTACCCGTTGAGCTATCAGGTCAACTGACAAAGCTGAGCTTCCTGTAGGTACTCTCAAAAGGATAGACTATATGTGACAGTTATTAGACACAGTGGTGAGATCTGCCCGAATGTAAAACCTGGAGACTCTCTGTCTTTCCCTCTCTATGCACCTATAACCCTCTGTGTTTCTTCCCATTGCTATAATCCCATTTCTGTATGACCTTGTGTCAATCTGTAGCTTTTCACTTTGTCTCTTCTCAGTCTTGATCTCCATCCCTCCCTTCTACACTGTATTTATCATCCTCCTTCCCTTCCATGTTCTATATCTATCTCTTCATCCCTCTCTGCCACATTCTAGAGATTTTTCCATCCCTCCCTTCCATGTTCTAGATCTCTCTCAATCCCTTCACTCATTCCACGTTGTACATATATCTCCATCCCTCCATTCCACATTCTAGATATCTCTCCCATCTGTTGATCAGATGTTCTAAATCTCTCTGTACCTTCCCTTCAAACTTTGTAGATATTACTCTATCCCTCCCTTCAACATTATCTCTCTAATCATCCTGCCCACCTATGTTTCAGATATATCTTTCTATCCCTCCTTTTCATGTTCTAAATACGTCCCCCCATCCCTCACTCTGCTGGTCTAGCTCTCTCTCTGCACCCTCTCTTACAACTTTGTGTGTATCCCTTTGATCCTCTCCTCTGTTTAACATTCTCAATCTCTCTCTCCATCCCTCCTTTCCATGCTTTATTTTCTCCACCCCTCCCTTCCACGTTCTAGATATCTCTCCATCCATCCTGTCCATGCTCTAGATATCTCTAACACCTTCCATATTCTAGATGTCATGTTCTTCCTTTCCACATTCTAGATACATCTCTGGTCATTTCTTCCATATTCTAGATATGTTGCAGATATCTCTTTCCATACAACTCCTTTCTGTGTTGTGGATCTCCCCCCTCTCTTCAGTGTTCTGGCTATGTCTCCATCACTCCTGTTCATGTTCTAAATATGTCTGACTCTATCACTTCATTTAACAGTTAAGATATTTCTCTCAATCTCTCTGTACTTGTTCTGTGTGTGTGTCTCATCCTTTCATCCCAAGTTCTATAGATTGCTTTTTTCATTCCTCCCTTCCATGTTCTAGATCTCTTCATCCTCACAGTACCTTGCATGTTTTAGATATCTCCCCATTCCATGTTCTAGATTTGTCTCTACTCCCATATTGTACATTCTAAATATATCTCTTCCCATCTCTATATTCAATTTTCTGGACCTCTCTCTCATTCTCCCCCACCCCATCTCTGCCTTCTTCCTCTCTCTCTCTTTCTCTTACCTTGCCTTACCCATTTCTTTGTGCTGCCATGCAGGTAATAAGACAGCTATGGCATGCATACACGCACGCACTCACACACACAACTGCATCTTTTGCACTTCATTCATTTTCAAAGCAAGACTGCTACAGCTGCCTTCATATCTTGTGGAATGTGGAAACTGACTTGTAAGCCAGTGACTCAGTTAATCTCTCTGCCTCTATTTCTTAGCCCCAGTGAGTATTCATGCTGAGGGTTCCCAGTGAGGGACCTGGGATGAGGATTTAAACTGAAGTGTTTGCCATCATGGGATAGTTTGTATACTAGCAACATAAAAACCGCAAACTGCACCATATGAGTCTTCTTATAAGAGGATATATATGTCACTTTTAGTTTATTCTTTGGTAACTGTGTAAGGCCCACTAGGCACAAGTGCCTGTTTTCAGGGGTGATCTGGGAGCACTGGGTGGTGAAGTGACTTGCTCAGAGTCACACAGTATGCAAGTGGAGGTTGTGGGAATCAAATCCAGGTCTGCTGGATGTACCAAGCTCATTCACAGCTTGTTACTCTAACCTCTAGGCTATACTGCCAGCCAACTACAGTATATAATTGTAGATATTATTAACAGAAATACAATAAGACTGCAATGATTTTGTACAGAGTATATTATACTGTAAATTATCCAGACTTAATAAATGTAACCCATTTACCCAACTTGCATATGATGTAGACTGAAAACAGAAACACTAATCAATGTGTTAGAGTCTTGTACGAACATACGAACATATGAAATTTTCCAGCAGATAAAGGCCTAGAGGTCTATCAAGTCTGCTTGAATGTGCAGCTAGCACCCCTTATTCTGCAACTGCCCCTCCCTCCCAACCTTCCCCTTCATTAACCCTCCCCCTTGTCCTGTCCCATCCTCGTTTGAAGCAGTCCACTGTTCTACTGCATACCACTTCAGCAGGTAACGCATTCCACCCAGCCACCACCCTCTCTGTAAAAAGTGTCTCCTCATCTCCTCCTGAACCTTCCTCGCCTCCAGTCTCATATCATGGCCCCTGGTGGCCCTCCTCCTTTACTTTGAACAGCCCCTCTGTACCCGTCTTGTTTATTCCTTTCATGTATTTAAAGGTTTCAATCATGTCACCCTGTCTCTCCTCTCCTCCAGTGAGTACATGTTCAACTCCTTCAACCTCCTCTCGTATGATAAGTCCCCAGCCCTTGATCATCTTTGTCACTCTGCGCTGCACCCCTCCAGTAACTTAATGTCCCTCTTCAGATACGGACCAGTATTGCACGCAGGTACTCCAGGTGTGGCTCAACTTATGACCTATACAGTGGCAGAATCACTTCCTCCTCCTTGAGGATATACCCTTGCAATACAACCCAGCATTTTGTTGGCCTTGCAGCTGCCTTCCTACATTGTGCCGAGTTGTTCATTGACCCTGTAATGAGCACACCCAGATCCTTCTCCTCCTCTGTCTGGGCTAGCTGCACCCCCTAGCTGGTAACTCCTCCTTGAGTTCTTCATTCCAAAATGCAGCACCTTGCACTTTTGGCATTAAAGCCCAGTTGCCAGGTGTCTGACCAGGTTTCAAGCTTGCCAGATCATCCTGCAACCCTGCCATCCCCAGGTCATCCACCACCGCTCTACCTTGGTATCATCAGCAAACAGACTGATCTTGCTCTTGATGTCCCATGATATGTCTGCAATGAATATCCCAAACAACACTGGTCCCAACACTGAGCCCTGTGGAACACCGTCGTCACTGCCCTTGGGTGTGAGAGCCCCCACCCACCACCACCCTCTGTTGCCTTCCCTGCAGCCAGTTTCCTACCCATCTCACCAGCTTTGCACCGCCCCGTGCCTGCTAACTTCCTTCCCAGCTTTCCATGTGGCACTGAGTCGAATGCCTTACTGAAGTCCAGATACAGGACATCCACTGCATGGCCCCTGTCCAGTTTCCTAGTTACCCAGTCATAGAACTCGACCTGGTTGGTTTGGCAGGATCTGCCACGTATGAAGCCATGCTGTCTGCTGTCCTGTAGTCCTTTGGCCTCTAGGAGGGCCACCAGCCTCTCCTTCAGGATAGTCTCCATTAGCTTACCCACGATGGATGTGAGGCTCACTGGTCTGTAGTTTCCCGGTTCATCCTTGGGGCCACTCTTGTGGAGGGGCACCACATGAGCCATCCTCCAGTTCTGAGGTACACACCCCGAATGTAGTGAGGCATTACAGGTCTGCCAAAGGTCCTGCAAAGACCTCTGCCAGCTCCTTCAGTACCCTGGGGTGGATGCCATCTGGGCCTGGGCCTTGTCCACCCTCAGTGCCTTCAAACCCTCTCGAACTCTGCTGTCCATGATTTCCCCATCTGTCACCACTTCCCCCTGCTTCTGCCATTTCTCCCACCTTGGGTGTCACCCCCTTCTCTTTAGTAAATACTGAGCAGAAGTATTCATTTAGTGCTTCGCCTTATCGCACCCTGCTTCCACCCAACCCCTCCTTCCTAATCCTTACTATGTAGTCCTTACAGCCCTTTTCTCCTGATGTACTTAAAGAGTCCTTCTCCCTTCTAACGCCTTGTGCCAGCCTGAGTTCCTTAGATGCTTTGGCTCCCTTACTGCCCTTGTCACCTCCTTCGATTCTGTCAAGTACTCCTCCCTGTCCTCCCTCCCTGTTTTCTTGTACTTCCTAAAGGCAGCACTTTTCCTCCTTACCTTTTCCATGACCTCCTTGCTCAACCAGATTGGTTTCTTAGCCCTAGCCTTCTTGCTCTGGGCTTTGCAGCAGGTTTTGGTTGCCTCCACTATCCCCAGCTTTATGAGCTCCCACCTCTGGTTAGTGTCCATACTAGTTTGAATTCTGGCCAGGTACCCTTTTACCACTTCCCCCATCCTCCCAATGGCCCTCCTGAAGTCCAGCACTATTGTGCCAGATTCCACTCCTTCCTTGCCCATATCCAATGTGAGCCATACTGAGCGGTGGTCACTCCCTGACAGAGGTTCCTCCACTGTAAGTTCTCTCACAAAGTCCCCATTTGCCAGCACAAGGTCAAGGGTATTTGCTAACCTGGTTGGTTCACTGACCATTTGCAGCAGGAAGCTGTCCTGGAAGGCATCCAGCAGTACCTGCTCCCTTCTGTTCCTGGTTATTGGGGTGCTCCAGTCCACCCTGGCATGTTGAAGTCCCCACAATCACCACACTACCCTTCTCACAGGTCCTCCTGATCTGTCCCGCTAATTCCCTGTCTAACTCCTCCATCTGAGATGGTGGCCTGTACACCACTCCCATTCTAAGAATCCTATTCTTGGAATCCTGGATTTGCATCCAAAGTGACTCCGTACTACCCTCCTCCCCTTCCTCCCTTACACACTTTAGTCCTTCCTTCACATATAGTGCCACCCCCCCTCCTTTCCCAATCACTCTGTCCCTACGAAATAATATGTACCCTGGTACAGACAGGTCCCAGTCATTGTATTGGGTGGCCCATGTTTCTGTGATGACTGCAATGTCCACCTCTCCCTCTGCCATGAGAACCTGTAACTCTGCAGATCTTCCTGGACATAAGTCTCCACCACTCATTCACACGATTGGGATCTGCGCCGGAGGCACTAGGACCCATCGGGAGCAAACTTTTTGCTGGAGGGTCGGCACCAGAGATGGCGCCGCGAGGAACGGCGCCGCGAGCCCTAGCTCGTGCGGTAACGACTATCTCGGCGTCGACTCTCCAACCGCCTCAGTTCCTTTTTCCCGCCGCCGAGTGCACTTCAGTGACGACGCCGCCACCTGTCTGGAGTCAAACTTCAAACTAGCAGCATAGTTTTCAGTTTTTATTATTTTGTAATATTATCTCGATACAGTATCACTTAAATTTATTCTTATTTTTAAAATAAATACAATAAAGAAGTCTCAGCCTACCTTGACGGAGTCGACCATGAGCAGGTCAGGTGACGGTAGGGAGACTTCGTATGAAAGCTGTTCAGTCAGTCGGGCTGGGTCCGGTCCGCCGCCTTCTCCGGAGGGAGGGTCTGACAACGGTCAGTCCAATGCCCGGTGGGATGGGCGGTCCCCCCGGAAGCATAAAAATAAACGGTTGCACTCTCGGCACCGTTCGGCCTCGAGCTCTTCTTCGGCCCACAGGTCTAAATAGAGAAGGCATCACTCGAGGTCACCCTCTGATATGTCTGCGTAGATGCTCGGTTATCGGGGCTAGTTGCCTGTCTCCTCCTTCGGAGTCGCCAACCTCTGCTTCTGGTAGCCAACGGCTTCGACTTCGGAGCCCTACCCCGCCCACAGGTAGGTCTTCAGATGAGCAGTTTCATCAGTGGGCCGCTCTTATGGAGCAATGGGCTCAGAGGTTGGTTCGGCTACCTGGCTCGGTGCGCTCAGTGGGCCGGGCTCTCTGGGTGACCAGGTAGGGCGGTTGGACCTTCCTGGTCGCATGGCACCTCTTCGGGCGTCGACCAAGGCTAGCTGTTTCCCCCCTCACATGCGCAGGGAGCCACACCGATGCCTTTATCTCCTGCACTTCTTCCTTCAAAACCTGTTTTTCGGAGTCTGGGAGTGTTTTCAGCGCCCTCGATGTCATGTGACCTCTCAGAGCCGTCCTCGGCATCGATGCTGTGCTCGGCGCCGTCTTTGACGCCATCCTCGGCTGTGTAAGCTTCGGCACCGTCCCGTGCCGTAGGCTTCGGCGCCATCCTCGGCGCCTGCAGCTCGGCTCTGGCTCGGGCGCCAACGTGGCCTTGTAGCGTTGTTCTTGACGCCGGCGGCTCTCGGGGACTCCTCTTTTCACTTGTTTCCTTCTTCCTCCTCTTCTGAATTTCATTCCTTTCCTGTCCATGCAGTCCCTCCTGGACTGTCAGGAGATGACGTTGAGCCTGACCCAGACCTTCGGTTGGGTGATGAAGTGGATGAAGCAGGATCTATTACTGCTACAGAGCCTGTGGTCGAGGACCTATCCTTTAAGTCTCTGTTGAAAAATCTGAGTTCCACACTTTCTCTCCAGACTACAGACATCGATCCTGGGAAATTGTTGAGACTCCAGTATCTTCATGCCTCGGAGATCCCTACGGATTTGACTCCTCCGATTCAGTCTTCCTTCGAGACGCTGTCTCAAATGGTATGGAATAATCCTGCTCTTACCCCTTCGGTGGCTAAATCCATCGATAGGAAATATTCAGCCCCCAAGGATCGTCCGATTTTGGCATCTCAAGCCTTTGCGGATCCTATTGTAGTCCTGGCAGAGAATGATAAAGTCGTTCTTCCTCAAGCTACTACAGCTCGACCTATTAACAAAGAATCTCGTAAGATAGACACCTTAAGTAAGAGTCTTTGCTGCTTCTACCCTAAGTATGCGTATTGCCAGTTACCAAGACTATTTTTCTCAGTATGAGTATATCCTGTGGCATTCTATTAAACAGATGGTTGAAGCCCTACCGGAGTCGGATTCAAAGACAGAGCTTCTTCAAACCATTACCAGAGGTATTGAATCTAATAACCAACAGGTTAAAGCAGCCATGGATGCTTTTGACACTGCTTCCCGCTCAGCGGCTGCTGGTATTTGCACCGCATCATTCCCGGCTGCGCACTTCGGCTTTATTTAATGACGCTGCAGCAGCAGGTGATGGCATTGCCTTTGATGGTGCATATCTTTTGGTCCTCAGGTAGAGCAAGCTCTAGAAGCTACACAAAGACTAGGTCAGCCATTAAGTTGGCTCGGCTCCCTCCTGCCCCCTCTCGAGGGCATGCCAGTAAACGACAGTTTCATAATCGCCTGTCCTTTCGAGGCAGAGGCAGAGGAAGTTTCCATAAGAACCAACCTGCCCAACCTCAAAAGAAGGCACAACAGAAAGCGCAAGGGCCAAAAGCGCCCAAGGCTACCTTATGAATTGCCGACCCAAGTTCCATCTCAGCTGCCCAAGGTGGACTTTTCCTCTCCGGTGGGAGGTCGTCTGATGCACTTCTACAACCAGTGGAAGTCCATAACCTCAGACAAATGGTCCTTGGATAATTCATGCGAGGGTATTCACTAATCTTGTGGAGACCCTCCAGATCGTCCCCCAAATGGCAGCCCAGGCTGTCAACCCTTCAGTCAGACCCCCGAGATTCAGGGCCTTCTGAACAACAGGGCAGTAGAAGTGGTGCCACTGCACCAACGTAAACACGGGTTCTACTCCCATTACTTTCTGGTTCCAAAGAAGTCCGGCCGAATGCGCCCCATTGTAGATCTCAGAAAGCTAAACAAATTTCTCCCCAAGGAGAAATTCAAAATGATTTCTCTGGGAACCCTGTTACCTCTGCTCCACCAACGACTGGTTAGCTGCCCTAGATATGCAGGACGCTTACTAGCACATTCCTGTTCACCCGAGGCATCACAAATTCCTGAGGTTTGTGGCTCTGGGACAGCACTATCAGTTCAGAGTCCTGCCCTTTGGGCTATCCTCGGCGCTACGAGTTTTTACAAAATGTTGTGCAGTTCTCACAGCGCACCTCAGAAAGGTCGGAATTCAGGTGTTTCCTTATCTGGACGATTGACTTCTAGCAAGCCCTTCCAGGCAAGGGACTCTGGACGCTGTGGAGACGGCCTCGCGCTTCCTTACATCCATGGGAGTTCTGCTCAACCTCAAGAAAACGCAACTGCAGCCCTCCCAGAGGCTCCTTTTTATAGGGACTTTTCTGGACACCTCCTGTGCGAAGGCTTTTCTTCCAGAAGACAGGAGGAACGATATCCTTCAGATGGCCCATCACATTGGGGAAAGCAACTCGGTTCCAGCTCTCTCAATGCAACAGATGCTAGGTCTCATGGCATCCTCAGTGTTCACTGTACCCCTAGCACGCCTTCGCATGAGAACTTCTCAGTGGATGCTCAGTACTCAGTGGTCCCCAACCACTCACCCGCAGTCCTTTCTCATCAAGGTGACAGAACCTCTAAAGAGGTCACTCACCTGGTGGTCGCAAGAGAACTATCTCCTAGAAGGGTATCCCTTTGCTCCTCTGGATCATCAGATTTCCATTACCACAGACGTGTCCCTGATGGGGTGGGGAGCTCAGTGTCAGGCTCTCCACACTCAAGGTACATGGACTCAGGTCGAGTCCCAGCCTCACATAAATGTCTTAGAAATGAGAGCCATCCTTTATGCGGTCCGGGCGTTGAAGGACATTCTCTGTCACAAGAACATTCTCCTTCAAACGGACAACAAAGCAGTGATGTATTACATCAACAAACAGGGCGGTGCTCACTCTTACCCCTTATGCAGAGAAGCGATGAGAGTATGGGAATGGTGCTTGCAGCACAAGTGTCTAATTCAAGCGGTCTACCTTCCAGGAGTGCAGAATGAACTGGCAGATTGCCTCAGCAGAACAGAGACAGATCCTCATGAATGGTCTCTCGATTCAGCTGTAGTTCAGTCAATATTTGCAGAGAGGGAAACTCCAGATCTGGACCTTTTTGCATCCCCACTCAACACAAAACTGCCTCTCTTCTGCTCCAGAAATCCAGGGCCTGGCATTTTCTGTCAGGATGTGTTCAGGCTACAGTGGACAAAACGCTTTCTATACGCCTTTTCGCCTCTTCCTCTAATTCAGAGGGTACTTCTCAAGTTCGAATCCCAGGGGGACAAAATGATCCTCATTGCTCCCTTCTGGCCTTGACAGATGTAGTTTCCACTACTCAACAGTATGTCGGCAGCTCCTCTGAAACCACTTCCCCTTCAGACAAACCTCTTGACTCAGGGCCCTGTCGTTTCCTTGTCACTGGCTCAGTTACCTGTGGTTAAGAGGTTTCTTAAGGGAATTCTGCATACCAGACCTCCTATAAGACGTCCAGTCGCAGCCTGGGACATTAATCTTGTGGCTCACTCGGAAACCTTTTGAACCTCTGGCTACCTGTGAGCTAAAATTTCTGACCTGGAAAACGGCCTTCCTGGTGGACATTACCTCAGCCCGCAGGGTCTCTGAGATACGTGCCTTGGTCACAGACTCTCCATATACTGTGTTCCATAAAGACAAAGTAGTCCTTAGAACCCATCCTAAATTTCTTCCTAAGGTTGTTTCGGAATTCCATCTAAACTAACCTTTGGTCCTGCACTCTTACTTTGCGGACTTCCAAAATGAAGGAGAATGTTCTCTTCATTCCTTGGATGTCAAGAGAGCTTTGCGTTTCTATCTAGATAGAACAAAAGACTTCCGTAAAGCTCAACAACTGTTTGTTTCCTTCAGTGAGACCCGGCTGGGTCAACCTGTCACTATCACACTATCAGATGTATCTCAGAATGGCCAGTGGCATGCCTTCGCCACTGTTATTCCATGGTTCAGGTTAAGTTGGAGGGCAGAGTGTATGCTCACTCTTCTAGGGCGGTCGAGGCATCTCTGGCGGAAATCCGCAACGTACCCATTGCAGATATTTGCAATGCGGCTACCTGGAGCTCAGTGCATACTTTCGTTAAACACTATGCCCTGGATGTCCATGGCAGACGACATCTTTCCTTTGGCAGAACCATCCTTAATGGACTTCTGTCCTAAAGCTGTGAGCTCTTGGTCTCTCCTGCCGCCCTCTCAGGGGATTATTAGTTCAGTACTCTCGCATTAGTGTGAATGAGTGGTGGAGACTGATGTCCAGGAAGATATGGAAATTACGTACCTACCGTAATTCTTGATCTTCTTGTATGAGTCTCCACCACTCATCCACACGCCGACCCTCCATCCCCCGAGCTCACCTCTTTTGTTGGTCTTCACTCCCTCAATCTTTAGGCTGTGAAGACTTCTGTGTTGACCCTTCTTATATGGGTCTTCCAGACTATCTTATTTGCGGTTTTTGGTTAGGCTATCCTTCTAGGTTAGTTACGCTGCACCTCCTCGGAAAAAAAGGTACTGAGGCGGTTGGAAGTTCGACGCCGAGATATTCATTACCGCACGAGCTGAGGCTCGCGGTGCCACTCCTCGTGGCTCCATCTCAGGCGCCAACCTTCTAACAAAAAGTTTGCTCCCGATGGGTCCTAGTGCCTCTGGTGCAGTTCCCATTAGTGTGAATGAGTGGTGGAGACTCGTCCAAGAAGATCAAGAATTATGGTAGGTACGTAATTTCCATATCTAATGGCTTTTATTGCCATATAATTTTGGATGTAAAATTCCTGATTATCAATAAAATGAAAACAGGAGTCCAGATCATGTCTAACTGCTAGGATTGATCCAAAGCAATGATCGTAACATTCAGTAGGGCCTCACTACCTTTCTGGACAATGAACATGTCTTTTAGGACTTTACTGAGAATTCCATAGGATGCAGTTAGATCATGTGGTCTTGTGAGGTATTTTACCTCAACAATCTGTTTAGGATTAGGTCACTGGTTCTTATCTGCAATACAATGTGCAGTTTGGGCTTATAAGAAGACCCATACTTCTAAAAAGAATAATAAGCATAAAAGCAAGACTCTCTCTCTCTCTCTCTCTCTCTCTCTGGAACCTAAAAGAAAAGAGAAAAGAAAAACATAGTTTAGTACTATTCCTCCCACTGGGGTATGGAAAAGTAATGCAATCTCCTTTAAACAGGTTCATTTGATTGGCATGTAGCCATTTATTAATGACTGTGATAGTGAGGCAGTCTAACTTGGTAGACTGCTGGACTGAGTTTGTTTACATTGAGATAGGGCATGTTTTTGAGCCTTGCCCATACATTGTGAACCTTTTGGATGTCTTGTTTGAGATATTTAACATATTTATCTACTGGCAGTACACAGGTCCAGAAGTAAATGTTCTGGGAGTCTCATGGACTGTCCGGTCATGATTTTAACAAGCATTTGTCAATGCTGAATGTTGCTTGCTTCTATGTGCTGTTTAGGTATTTGGAAGTCATTGGAGTGCAAATATTGAAAATTTGCGAACTTAAGAGCGTGCGTAGGAACTGCGCAACGACGCCGTCAGAAACAGTCATTTTTAGGAATTTTTTCACCAAATTTTCAACATAGCCATTTTAAGACCTCTGCTCATGAACAGTGTCACTGTGATTTTGTTAATGTGTCCCATACATTGAGTTTGCACACCGATCGCGCCATTGTGCGCTACATATGGGAAACACGTTTTGGGCAGGATGAAAATGACAGCTGTACTGCTCATAAGGAGGTGTGGTAAAATGGCAATGTTGAAAATCTGGGAGGAAAATATTGAAAATTTGGCAACTATTTGCGCTCATGAGGGGAACCGCGCAACGCACACCTCGTAAAAACAGTCATTTTAGGAATTTTTCACCAAATTTTCAACATAGCTATTTTAAGACCTCTGCTCATGAACAGTGTCACTGTGATTTTCTTAATTTGTCCCTGTACATTGATTTCAGACACCGACTGAGCCGTTCTGCGCTACATGGGCGGAAACACATTTTGGGTGTGATGTGAAAAATGACAGCTATACTGCTCATAAGAAGGTGTGGTAAAATGGCAATGTTGAAAATCTGGAGTGAAAATATTGAAATTTTGCGAACTTACGAGCCTGCATGGGGACTGCGTAACGCACGCTCATAAAACAGTCATTTTTTGGAATTTTGGCACCAAATTTTCAACATGGTGTTTGGGACCCCTTCTCATGAGTGATGTCACTGTCATGGCAGTATTCAGGCCTGAAGGGTGATTTCGCAGTCACTGCGCAGTCACTGCGCAAAATCACCCTTCTGGCTCGAATAACGCCACGACAGTGACATAATTCATGAGAAGGGGTCCCAAAAACCCCATGTTGAAAATTTGGTGCAAAAATTCCCAAAATGCCTGAGATATGCAACAAAGTTGAAACCCCCCTATCTAGGCCTTTATACAGCTTACCGGCATTTCCTCAGTTCGCGGTCGGCTTTGAAGAGTGCAGACGTGTTCCCGGTCCACCGAAGATCGTCGCGCCGGAGTCCGGAGGTAAGTATGGGGTGAGGGGTGTGTGGAGGCTGGGTGCGAGGGTGGGTGCGGTTTGTGGGGTCGGAGAGCCCATGACCGTTGCTTTTTCAGGGTAAAATTAAAAAAGACGTCAGAATCGCTTTGCCACACTGGGGTGGGCTCCAGCATGGCACAAGGACGCTGAGGGGGCGCTCAGCCGACGGGGATTGGGCACCCCATCGGCCTATGGACTGATTGCCACGCTGGAGTGGGCTCCCAGCGTGGCACCTACTATGAGGGAGAGATGCAGCTTAGTCGGCGAGTTGGGCACCCGTCGGCTACACAGCTCACGTCTTGAGGCGCGCCGCGCCTCGTCTGGGGAACTACGCTTCTTATCTCTGCTCACTGAAGCGTAGCTCCTTTCAACTGTATGCCACTGCATTTTGGAGCGTGTCATAGACAGCTCCAAAATGCATTGGCTTACAGGGGCCGCGCCTGCCAGCTCACTGACTGAACTGGAGGAGGAGGTGACACACCTCCGAAATCTCCGATGATGGCACTATGTTTCTTGCATATGCGTGCAAGCAACATAAAAATGGGATATGCTGGGTACCTGCAGAGGGTGTCCCTCTTATTGCCATAAGGAGTAAAGGCAATAATGAATTCCAGTCATTTTGGGTTTTCTGAACACGTTTTGATAACATAACTTTGATCTGCCTGTTAGCACCTTCCACCTGTCCTGATGACTGTGGATGGTAAGGGATATAAAACTTTTGTTTTACCCATAACAAATCCAAAATTTCCTGCATTACTTTTGTTACAAAGCCGGATCCCTGTAATCAGAATTTACCTTTAGGGGTAAAGCCCTACCTGGTAAATAGCTGGTTTACCAAGACATTTGCAGCCACTTTGACTGTGTTGTTCTGTTTTGGGATAGCTTTAAACTATTTGGAAAATAGGTCGGTGATCACTATTGCAAACTAGTTGTTATTAGTGGTTGGCATAAGGCCAATATAGTCAAACTGGATATTGTTCCAGGGGCCTTTTGCCTCTGGGAAAATACTGCATTTGTCCTAGCTGGTATAGGATTGTTCTGTGCACTGATCAAACAGTTACTGATGCAGTGTTCTACATCATTTCTCATGTGTGACCACAAGACAGAGGATTTCTGTCTATCTAGTGTTTTTACTGACTCACTGGTGTCCACCAGTTTGAGTATTATGTACTCGGTACAGTATATAAAATCTACTCTCAGGTGTTCAGGAATTACCCGTAACTTTTCATGAGTGTTGCAGTAGTGATGTTCCAAATGAGTAGGCCATCACTGGATAGGTAAATGTCATTTTCACTTTCTTATAAGAGCTATTTTCTGGAAGTTATTCCTCAGTTCCTTTATTAAAGAACCTATACACTGCCCTCATATGAAGGTCCTTCTTATGGAGCATAAGGAATATATTTACAACATGCTCGAACCTTATGAATGTACAGTATTTAAACTGATTAGTGTTGTGACGTACACAAGCAAGTCACTGTATTTCTCAGAAGTAATATCAGAGAATTGGAACAGAAGTTTGTCTTCTGCCAAAGAAATGCAGTTTAGAGAGAAACAGACCCAATTAGAAACTGTAATAAAAACATTGTATCTGCAGTGCTTTCTGTAATTATCTCAAGGACATTTCTTGAAGCGGGCAGAACTTAACCCTCTCATGGAGTGCTGGTATCATTTTTTAATTTTTTTGAACTTTCAGTTATTTTATTTAGGTTCAAAAAATCATCTGCTTACATGAATTAATAGACTGGTCTCCAAGATCATACATTAGAACATACACATCATGAGCTTTCTCCTACTTTCTTTGACATTTTCATCTGGAAATTACGCATATCCATCACATCTACCAAGTCATGATGGAGAGCTCTACACAAGTAGAGAAACTAATGAACACCTCTCCGTATCATATTTTGCAGTTAAGTACCCAGATCAGTTCTTGAAGCCCAAGAGAACTAATTTCTTAGAGACATTCCAAGGAAGTATCAAGTATATAAAAATTAGTATCTCTTAAAACTGTGTATAAATCTTAACACATTAATAAAAAAAAACAGAGAATGAGTGAGTCCTTGTTTCATTTACCCTAGATATCATGGGGAATCAAAGGTAGAAATACCGAACACCTTTCCTTGGATCCCGCCAATTAAAAGAAGCATCCCTCAGCTAGGCCTTAGTGGATCCCTCCCTTCCTCTCTTCCATACAACCCCTCTCTTTCTTCCAAGAAGGAGTGTCTGCCTGGCCCAGAACTACCGCCCACCAGGTCCAGAATTACTGGTCCTGCATTAACCTCCAACCACGTCAGGTTACCTCTGGAGGAGCTGTTCCAAGACTGGGATTCTCTCCTTTCTTTCTTTAAATTCAAAAAAAGGTAGCCATCTTGTATTAAATTTGTCTGTGGATAGCCTTAACTGGGCTGTGATAGCCTCCATTCCTTGAATTGTTTCTATATTTCTAAGCCAGGCTTGCAAGGAGGGGGAAGGTACCAGCATCCAGTTTTGCGTAATAACTTTAAGGGCTGCTCCTATCAGAATGAAAAAGAGGTATTTTCCTGCAGAGTTCTTAATTTCCTCTGGAGGGAGGCCCAAAACCGTGTTCTCAAATTTTAGTGGAGTGAGAAGGGATAGGTTTGAGGTCACCTCCCTAACAATGTTGTTCCAAAAGAGGGTAATTTTTGGGCAATCCCAAAAGATATGGTAGTGTGACCCTAAAGAGTCACAACCTCTCCAGCATTTGTTAGAAAGGAGCTTATTATAATGAGCAGAGATTGTTGGGGTTTGGAAGAAGTGAATGTTAGTTTTCCATCTGAATTCCCTCCATGAGGGTGAGTTGGTGGTTTTATGTACCCCTTGCCAGATGTTTTCCACTGCTGCTCTGTGAGAGAGAGATTTGCCACCGATTCCCACTTCCCCTCCACCTTCTGCACCGCCAACATCCCCCTATCTTCCATCAATATGCTACAAATTTGTGAAATGAATGACCTAGTGTCCCCTGTAATACTTTTCTGATAAGTCAGTATATTAGGGGAAGCGGGTTTCTGAGTTACATCAGGGAGGCTAATTGTATTGGAGATATAATGAGAGCATTGATAATATCTAAAAAGGTCAGCATTACCCAGGTGGAACTCAGCTTGCATTTGTGGAAAAGTTTTCAACTGATCCCCGTCTACAAACTGTTTGGGGTATTTCAGGCCCAAGGTAACCCATCTAAAGAAACAAGGGTATCCAGCCGAAGCCGGGAATCCTGGGAGAGATAAGAGTGGTAAGTATTCCCAGATTGGGCGAATTATTTCCCAGTTCTACCTGGCCTCCAGCCACTGAGACATTGTACGTCGGGTTAAAACATTATGAATATTTTTAAGATCTTTTGGCAAGGTCCTCCACGGAAGAATATTTAAGGGGGTATGTTCATTTTCCCTCTCCTCTATTTCCAGCCAGCCATGCTGCCTACCAAGTTTCAACATTTTAATGATTGGCAGCACCTGAGCAGCCAGATAATATTTCGGGAAGTTTGGAAAGCCCATTCCTCCCTTGCCCTTCTCCTCGAGTAGTATTTCCCATCTAATTCTCGGCCTTTTACCAAGCCATATGAAATCCAATAGTTTTTTCCTAAGATCCTTCCAGCCCTTGTTAGGGACCTGAATGGGGAGATTGGAAAATAAAAAAAGATACCTGGGTAAGATATTCATTTGGATTGCTTCCAATCTGTTAGTGAGTGTTAGGGGAAGCAGGGACCACATGTGAAGGTCTGCTCGGACTTGCTGAGCCAAAACCTCATAATTATGTTTATATATTTGATTAAGGTTTATAGGTATCTGAATCCCGAGAAATCGTATTTTATGGGTGACCCACTTGAAGGGGATTTTTGTCTTTACTTCAGGGTCCAGAGCTGGACCTATTGGTAATACTTCAGACTTCTGCGTGTTAACCTTAAAACCCGATATGTCTCCGAAAGATGACAGTAGTTTCGTAAGATGTGGAATAGCAGTTTGAGGGTTACCCAGAAATATTAGAGTGTCATCCGCGTATAGGGAAATCTTATGGGAGGTATTCTGAATATCTATGCCTTGAATCTCTACGTGTTGTCTAACCGCCTAAGCCAAAGGCTCCATACTAAGCGCAAAGAGCAGAGGAGACAGAGGGCATCCCTGCTGGGTTCCCCTAGTGATGTTAAATGGTGGGGAGATGGTTCCGTTAACCCTCACTCTGGCCTGTGGATATTGATAACATACTCTTATCCATTGAAGGAAGTTACCTTGGAACCCCATTTTATTCAGGACCTCAAAAAAGATAGGTCCAGTTCAGCCTATCAAAGGCTTTTTCTGCATCGATAAAAAGTGCTAGGGCAGATTTACCCTTCCTTCCTCTGGAGCTCACAATATTAAGAAGTCGTCTGACATTGTCAAACATATGACGGTGGGGAATAAAACCTGTTTGGTCAGGATGGACCAACAGCTCTATATACTTTTGTAGATGGGTTGCCAAAATTTTGGTGAAAATTTTTTGGTCCTGATTGAGTAAGGCTGTGGACCTAAACATTCACATTGGGTGGTCCCCTTCCCTTTCTTAGGTTTAACTGTAATAATATATTGCTCCCAACTAGCAGGACCCCTACCCTCCTCCAGGCAGAAATTAAACACCTCTATCAGTAGAGGAGCCAGTGGCCCAGACAGTTCTTTATATATTTCCCCACTGAACCCATCAGGGCCGGGGGGTTCCCTGGAGGGTAACTGATGAATAACTTTGAGGGTCTCTTCAGTAGTAATGGGGAGATTCAATTCTGTCATCACCTTCGAGGGTAACCTGGGCAATTTAAGGGTGGCTAGAAAGGCTTGGGTATTTTCCTGTGTGTCCCTGGGGTTTTTATTTTCTAAATATAAATGTTGATAGTATTTTTGGAATTGTTGGGCTATTTTGGTAGGGGAACCAAGCTTATGCCCCATCGGTCCTTGTTCTAGGATATAGGGGACATACCTCTCAGCTTTCGCCTTTTTTAACCTAAAGGCCAGTAATCGCGAGACCCTCTCCCCCACCTCATGATATTTTTGATTCATAAATCTTAAACACCCGTCTGCCTTCTTATTTTCGAAAACCTGTAAAGCCTTTTTAGCTTTCTGTAACTCTGCCTGGGTCCTTGTGTTGCCTGGGTCCTGTTTATGTAACCCTTCTAGCTCTGTTAGCTTCTGCAATAGTTTGGAGTGTGTGAGTTGCGTTAATGTTTTTGATAAGCAGCAAAATTAATGACTTCTCCCCTCAGAACCGCTTTAAGCGTGTCCCATCTGAGAGATGGGGAATGTCCTGTTGATCGATGGACCGTGGCAAAGTCTGCTATGGTTTGTTTTAATTTATTTAGAAAAGGCTTGTCATTCAATAATGAGACATTAAGTCTCCACAATGTCTGTTTTTCCTTTGGCCTTAGGGATCATTGGATAGAGGTTGGTGAGTGATCCGACAACGTTATGTTGTGTATATCGGATTCGTCCACCAAGTGCAGGGAGGTGGTGTAAGTGAAAAATAGGTCTATCCGAGAATATGATTGTTGGGCCGCTGAGAAAAAAGTAAAGTCCTTCACCCGGGGACGATGTGCCCGCCATATATCTATTAATCCTAATTCTTTTATTAGCGCGTTTAGGGATTTAGAGGCTGCTTGGGAAGAGGAGATGGTCTGGTTAGATCTGTCTCTCTGCAGACAAGGAGTTGTGTTAAAGTCCCCCCCTAAGATTAACATTCCTGGTGGGAGGTCTGTTATTTTTTTAAACACTAGTTTGAAAAAATCCTCCTGGTTGTTATTCGGTGCGTAAATGTTTACCAGATGGAGTAGTTTACCATATGAAGTTACTGATAGTCTGACATGTCTGCCTTGCAGGCCCCCCTCTGAGGATTCCACTTTTAGATTTAGCCCTCTTCTCCTTAAAATTGCAACCCCTGCCTTCTTAGCATGAGGGTGTGAGGCTGCCACCACGTTTTCCACCCAGGCCCTCCTCAACTTCAAGTGCTCTGCTGTAGATAAATGCGTCTCCTGGTAATAGGATAATGTCAACCCGTAATCTTTTAAGCTCCTGTAATAATCTGGTATGCTTAATGGGAGAGTTAACCGCCTTCACATTATAAGAACATATTTTTAAGGAGGCCATGAATAAAGCCCCAGAGGAAAACAAGATTTGATGTAGTTAAGGTTGGACATAGGCTCTGTGTAACATCCACAGGTGGCTTTGTACCAGACGTCTTCTATCCGTCTTAAGAGGGATGCATCTATTGGCCATGTCATCTGCCTTGATCCCTGCATCTCTAACAGCAAGGTCTCACTCAATAAACACTGTACCCTGAACATTGGGTAGAACTGATAACTAGAAAACATCTTAATTAATAACAATTGTAAAACACTGTTGATACAACAATAAACAGAATTTGTAAAGCACAATACTAACACCCCCCCAAGCCTCCCCGAGAAAAAAACCAACAGGGAGGAGAAGGGGAAGTGTCCAACTTCAGTTTAAGCGTGAGACCTTAAGGGAATCTCACTTAGGTAGCTTCCTAGGTGTAAATCCAGGTCCCCCTATGAAGGGAAGACCTGGGCCCACTATTAGTGGAGAGTGTCTGAAAAGGCACTGTGTGTCTCTTTCAAGAGACTAAGAGCTTAGGTGTTTTTTAAGCTCTTCGAGTACTAAGAGATGGGGGAAAAAAAAGAAAAAAGATCTCGAGATTGGAGCTAGGTTTAGTGAAGAAGTGGATAAAAAAGGGGGGGGGAGAGCTGAAAAAAAAAGTCACCGAGAAGTTGGAGATCCACCCTCTCTCCCTCACCGTCCTATGTCTGTATGTTTAGGATTCCAAGATTTACCCCTCCTTACTCCCATCTATAAGTTCTGGAAAACAGAGAAAACTTTATGATCTTCCCTTGTCAGTCTTCACCATTCATTACTGTTGGGTGACAGCCGGAGGCGCGCATCACGCCCGCAGGAGTTTTTAAGAGGAGTCGGCGCCCTGGAGTGGCGCTCTGCGTAGAGTGTGAGGGGCTGTTAGGGCGCGAGACTCTCCTCCATCCCAGTTCTGTTTCTCCCGCCATCGAGGCTGCACCTGCTGTGCGAGTTACGATAGTTCGATACTTTACTGCGTCATAGGCCATTTTGAAATTTATTTCGATGCTCCTTC